>CM065778.1:121671530-123074030 GCA_033296515.1 Macrochelys suwanniensis | reverse complement strand
AACATCCTGTATCAAGGCTGCATATGAAATCTCTTCAGCTGCGTCTCCTCAGCTCTCGTAGAACGTGAGCTCATTCTACAAGAGCACAAGCAATGTCAATAGCGTTTCTCAGTGACATTTCAATATTGGACATTTGCAAGGTTGCTATGTGGTCATCCATATGTGCATTTATAAACCATTATGCCAATACCACATCTTCCAGGGTGGATGGAGTTTTGGTACGGTGGTCCTGCAATCCTTGTTTAGGTAGACTTCGAGCCCGCCTTCTGGAGCGAGTACTGCTTATGAGTCATGTAAGTGGAATACATGGCTGCATCTACTCAGAAGAAGAAGAAACTGTTACTTACTGTAACTGGTTCTTCAAGATGTGATGCAGACATGTATTCCATGACCCACTCTCTGTCCTCTTTGCATTGAAGTCTAGTCTCTGGGGATCAGGATAGTGGAGTTTTTTACTGGCAGCACTGAAAGATCCAGACAACTTCTGGCAACGTTTTTCTGCATGCCCTCCTAAACTGACTTCTTGAACAGAAAAGCATCTCTAGTTTGCTAGTGACAGCTACAAATCATTCCAACCTCATGCTTATGGTTAACTTAACTTACAGATATATAATTACACTGCTTTGCAATATCTGAATATTTTTGAATATGGAGCATCTTACAGATGTTAACATAACTGTCTTTTGGTGATTAAAAATCTGTGGCTATTTCAAACATTTTTAGTAGTTACCCATTTTTGAAATTAACATACACTTTTTTTCATGTTAAAGTAGTTCTTATAAAAGGTCCTGGATTTCTACCTGAGGTGACTACAGTCCATTTGAATTTGAGACTTTACTTGTGTCCTAAACCAATTCACCTGAAAGAAAAAAAAAATCTGCATTCTTCAGATGAGAGAAGAGTAATGAATTGCTCCTTAAACAGAACATTAAATTTACATGAAATTCAATGCCTTGTTTGTTCCCTATGGAACTACATTTTAAAAAAAGGCAATAAGGCTTCAAAATAAACTATGCAAGATGTATCAAATTGGCCATTAGAAGCCTTTCATCAGTTACTATAAGTGCCTCCTGTGGGCATTCAATTCCATTCAGTCAGATCTCAAGTGACTTCTTAGGCAGGGATTATCAGCCTTGTACCAGGTAATTTGCAGACTGACTCTTGTATCATTTCCTTTAATTCATAAAACAATACAAGATAGCTAATTCACTTTATGGATAGTCTTTGTCAAAGTTTACTGTTGAGCAATTCCAGTAGTTCCTCTGTGGCGGTGGAAGGAATTCTGAGAAGAGGATAACTTGTTGCCTTACTGTCAGTTGGTGGTCTTATAACATTATACATTCACCAACTGAAAGGACTCACTTGTGTATTTTCTCAGGCACATGCATAAAATAGCACAGGTTGGTTAACTGTCTAAGGAAACTTGTTTATATACAGCAGTCACATAGATGGTATTAAAACATTAGCTTAGTTGCTTCCTTTTCATGATAAACAGGACCAATCCTATGCAAACTCTGAATTAGTGGATGGATGCTAGGAGAACTATTTACAGATGGTCTGTCTCCTTGGGACTTGGAGTTCTGTTTTTCTGATGCACAGTCTGTTGCTGCCCAAAGGAAATTACCAGCATGAAAGAGTTTAGATCTAAAGTTTCACAAGATTTCTTTTAAAATTGTTTTTGCAAGATGGAAATTCTATTCTTTCATAAACGTTGACTTTTAAACTCTAAAATATTACCATCAGTAGTTGTATGACTCACTTATTCTCAAAAATCAAATTACTATCTTACTTGCTTTACCTCTTTTCTTGCTGCCCGCTGTTCTAGGTTTTATACCCGTTGGAAAGAGTGGGAGTCATGGTACTCCCAAAGCTTCGGTTTACATTTCTCACTGCGCGAGGAACAGTGGCAGGAAGATTGGGCATATATACTCTCTCTTGCTAGTCAGGTAAGAACGTTTTCTTTAAAATCTTACTCTAGGAAGGGATGTTAGAGTCCTTCTAAAGAGCAATTTCATAAACTTGCATTGTTCTTGCTTCAGCCCAGAGTTTTTGGTTATTAAGGAAAACATCAACCATTTTTCTTACACCAGAAATCGCACAGTGTTATGAGTAAGGTCTTCTCCCCAAGAATAAACTGTGAAATTGTATTTGAAAAATTGAATTTATAATTTGAGTTTACTGGTAGCATCAACAGCTTTGCTGAAAGATTATTTTTCTTATCTGGTAGGATGAAGCTTGTAAGAGATGGGGCACCAGTTTATGTTCTGTTTAATGCCCTGTCTCCTTCCCCATACAAGTTAAGTAATCTTAGAGAATGAACATGTCTACAGACTTTTGTGAGCTTGAACCACTAAGACACTGGCAAACTGTTAAAAGATTGCATTTTGTAATCCAGTGCACATGTGCCAAGTGCATTTTTAAATCTTTATATTTGTGGTAAAATAAATCATATTTTCAGACTCTCTAAATGGCAGTCTGTAGATATATCTCCCTGTCAAATTTCCATTATCTATTGATGTGTTAGAACTGCTAAAATTTACTTTTTTTTTTCCTTTCAATAATGGGAAAAAATACATTTTGTTTTTACTTTTCTCAAATGTCTGAGCTTTTTGGGCTCAAACTTTGCATAAAACTTCACATGTGAACACAGAACAAGCATGTTGTATTAAAAAAAATCAGGGAAGAAATACAGTAATAAGCAACTGAAAATGACCTATTAAAAAAGAATGCTTGTGCAGCCTCAGTTATAGGTGCATTCTCCCTGTAATATTTAAATATTGTCAGTGTTACAAAATACATTAGTCAATCACTTGAGTATTCTAACTTAGGTAGGTAAACTTTCTGCAAGTGAAACATTCAGGAAAAATGTTTGATTATGGAAATCTAAATGACAGCCATGACTTTCAACAAAATTTTAGTTGGATGAAAATCTGGTTTTATGGAGTTCATACAGAAGCTGCTTTGTCAATCAAGTTAAACAGAAGTAAATACTAGATCAAAGTTCTGTTTCAAGTATTGTCTGTTTTTTTTCTTTGGTGTAGCCTGGAGCAAGTTTGGAGCAGACACACATTTTTGTACTTGCACATATTCTTAGAAGACCAATTATAGTTTATGGAGTAAAGTATTATAAGAGTTTCCGGGGAGAAACTTTAGGATATACCCGTTTTCAAGGTAAGCCTCAAACCTAATTATAATGTGTACTTCTTAAAAAATGGGTTTTAAAGGAGGCTGAAAGCAGCAGCTTGATAAAAGATTCTAGTGGAAGGGAGGTGGAGTGACTTTATACAAAAGTAGCTGTTGGTTTAAGCCTCTAATTCTTATAAACCTGTGTGTTCAACCAGTGGTTTAACTCCTTGATAGGGGAGGCTGATTATCGAAGTACAAGACTTGCTGGCAACAGACATGTTGGGTGAAGCCAGAGTGAAAGGATTAATGTATTAAAAGCCACTTAATACATTCTTTATAGACTTGTTAATTGCATCCAATTTATTGAGGATCACTATTACATTCTTAGAAGCCAGGAGAAATGTGTAGAATAATGAGGGTGGTGCAGCTTACTCCCATTTCAAACAGAAAATCAGTCTGCATTTTGTTTAGTCAATGTTATTGTTGTAATACAGAATGGCACAATATGTTTGTGAGAAACAATAGCAATGCTTCACTAAACTCTGGATTAGTGGAACTCTGCAGAGTTTTAGGTAATGGAAAACCACTTATAGAAGAGCTTTGCCTGAAATACAAAACACAAAGATTTTAAAAATATGAAGTAATTCATAAATGGTAAGGAGTAAATTAATTTCATAATGAAATACTATGAACCATAATTATATAGGCCAGGTTATTTCTAAATGATTGGTTCCCCCTTTAGATTAAGCAAGTACAGAGCTCATCTCATTAGCAATTTCATACTTTGTGTTTGTGCATCATCAGGAAATCTTGACTCCAAATGTTAAGGAATGAATAGAAAGTCTGAGGGCTAGGAACTTTAATGAGCATTCCTGGTGGTTCTGAACTGGGGTCCTTAGTAAAATTCAAATTAGTCTTGTCATGATTAGGTTTATTTTTAAGATGGGTACAATTGCCAACTTTCCAGTTCCTTGTGGGGAGAGGAGTACCTTTTAAAAGTTGCGATATGTTAAGAAACTATTAAAGATGTTTTCAAACCTGTGGCTTAATGGAAGGGCCAGCAGAAATCTGTAGAAATTTTTGTCATATTCTGTTTTCAGGTCTACAGATTTTTTTTGTTTGTTTTACTGGAAAGAGCAGTCCACAAAACCTGTTTCAACTATAACTTCATCTGTGGTACATGTGTTTTAATATTATTCTGCGTTCAGCATTTAGCACAATGGGATTCTGGCATTATTGCAATACAAATAATAAATAATTAGAATCCCTAGCTCCATGTATACCATGTTATTAGAAGTTGTAATAATTCAGTTTATAACTAAACTGATGTATTTGTATTTTACATGCACTGAGGGATTTTAGTGCCTTTTATAAATTGGAGGGATTGGTGGGAGGGAATCATCATTCAAATAATAGTCTCACAACAAAGTGGGAGACCTAAACTGAACTCTGGACTCCCACTTTTACTCCCCAGGCTTATAAAAGCTAGGAGTTACAAAGGTATCTGCTGGGTAGCCTTGAGGACTAAGCGGCATGCCTTGTCACTCCACAGCGCCCCCTCTCAGGTGATTTGTGCAGCAGCCTATAGGAACAGTTAAAGGAGTCATCCTCTGGGCTAGAGGTAAGATGCCATATTAATGTAGCTAGAGAAGATGACAGGGGGTAATAAAAAGATAAGGTTGGAATAGCAGAGGAAATGGTAGTGTTTCTGGTGTTTTGCCATTTATGGTTCAATGTTTGATCAAGAAGTTATCATCTTGCCTTCAGCAGTAGCCAATTGGTTAAGTACTTGGCAAAACAACTATATTCTATACAGAGTTTGAGGTAAAGAGGGAGAGATTCCTTCTTGACCCCATACCAATATCTTACATTGTGAAGCATGAAATTAGATGACCCATCTTTTAGTATGAATAACCACAAAAGCTATTTCTGGTCATTCTACAACCTGTTTCCAACCATCTGTAGCAATGAATTCCACAGACTCTCTGCCATTATGTGTGATTGATCTCTTGTTTATGTAGTATGAGGTGATAGAATAGCTGCTGACCAGTTTAAAAAAACTTTTTTTTTTTTTTAAACTGAACTGGTAATTGTGCATTCCTCGATCAATTTCCTGTCTTTCCTGTTTGGCTTTCTGGGTAAAGAAGAGCCCAGCCATTGTAGAATGGATGTAAATGTTGTTTTGTTTAACTGTCTCTAGTTCAATGTTAGACTTGCATCTGTGTATGTTCAGAGGTGTTCGTTCAACTTTGCATAGAAGCTAACGTATAAATATTTCAATGATTTGGAAATGAACACCTAAGTGAGGGTGAATGGAGATGAAGTGCATGTATATGATGTCTTTGCTACTGCTTCTCTGCTAAGCTTAGCAGTTTCCATCAAGACAAACAGCACACCGATAGTTTCATAGAATCATAGAATATCAGAGTTGGAAGGGACCTCAGGAGGTCATCTAGTCCAACCCACTGCTCAAAGCAGGACCAATCCCCAACTAAATCATCCCAGCCAGGGCTTTGTCAAGCCTGACCTTAAAAACCTCTAAGGAAGGAGATTCCACCATCTCCCTAGGTAACCCATTCCAGTGCTTCACCCCCTCCTAGTGAAAAAGTTTTTCCTGATATCCAACCTAAACCTCCCCCACTACAACTTGAGACCATTACTCCTTTTTCTGTCATCTGCTACCACCGAGAACAGTCTAGATCCATTCTCTTTGGAACCCCCTTTCAGGTAGTTGAAAGCAGCTATCAGATCCCCCTCATTCTTCTCTTCTGCAGACTAAATAATCCCAGTTCCCTGAGCCTCTCCTCATAAGTCATGTGCTCCAGGCCTCTAATCATTTTTGTTGCCCTCTGCTGGACTTTTTCCAATTTTTCCACATCCTTCTTGTAGTGTGGGGCCCAAAACTGGACACAGTACTCCAGATGAGGCCTCACCATTGCTGAATAGAGGGGAATGATCACATCCCTCGATCTGCTGGCAGTGCTCCTATTTATACAGCCCAAAATGCTGTTAGCCTTCTTGGCAACAAGGGCACACTGTTGACTCATATCCAGCTTCAAAAATTCCCTTTGTTGTATAAGAGATTGAACAGAGAAAATTCCTTTTTAGAATTAAAAACACCCAATCTGTAGAAGGCAGTAAATATTGAAATGTTGAAGGAGTCCAAGATTGCAGAATTAGACTTTGTATTTACCACTTTCTAGTGGCTTTCACATAACCTGTGAGCTAGTTGTCTTTGGTTTTGGGCAGCTTTGCAAAACTTAACTTACCTGGGACAAGAGATCTTGCCCACCCACCCCCACCCCCACCCCATGGGCTGCAGGGACCAGGGCAGGCAGGTAGGGAGCCTGTCCTAGCCCCGGTGTGCGCTGCTGCCGCCCTGGAGCTGCTCCAGGTAAGCAGCACTGGGCCAGAGCCCAAATCCCTCTTGCATCCCGCACCCAACTCCTGAGCCCCCTGCCACACCCCTCCTGCACCCGAACCCCCATCCCTGAGCCCCCTGCTGCACCCCAGCCCCCTGCCCTGAGCCCCTTCCTGCTCACCGCACCCCCTCCCATACCCCAACCCCCTGCCCTGGCCCTGCATACAATTTCCCCACCCAGATGTGTGCCCACCCCTGTTTTAGAGTGTGTGTGGGGGTGGGGTGGGGTGGGGGTGGGGGGGTTGTAAATAGAGGAGGAAAGATGTGAGTGAGCTAGTAGTGCCAGCCAAAACTAATGCTTTAATATGGACTTATAGTGCCTTCCATTTGAGGATCTCAAGGCCGTTTGCATACATGGGTAGGTATCTACATTTTACAGACAGGAAACTGAGCAGATATGCTGTGACTTGCACAGGATCACAGCAGTTTGAGAGTTGTCTATAATAGGATCCAAATCTTCTGACTTTCTCTTGGTCTATCCACAGGATAGCACTGCTATCACTCCAGTAACAGCCAGTTAATTCTGTCAGACTAAAAACTGACCTTTTAGTATTTTGGTTAAATATTAAAAATGTCATTGAGGGTACCATTTACTCATCCTAAATACCACACCAGGGTGTGTATACTTCAAGACATAACCATGGAATTTTTGAAAATAAGGTAGCATTCTGAGGTTAGTTCTCATGTGTTCTTGAGACTTAAGTCCTGGATTTGATGGCTTCCAGCATAGATATAGTTCTTAAGTCTTGCATCCTTTGTTTTCTATAACTTATCTTGCTGACTACACTGAGACTGTCCCAAATCAATCAGTATCTTTTACATTATTAAGCTGATAATCAGATCCTTTTTATAAATCTTAATGCTAGCAGTTCTTTCTAACAGCATTTATGTGAACGTTATGTGGTTTCCTGGTTTGAAAAATAATGGTGCTGCTACTCTCAATAAACTCATCCACTATTTGGAGACACTGAAACTGAGATAAGTGTCCCTTAGTCGCTACATGGGTTTGGTATGTGGGAAAATGTGTTCATCAGTTTACAGATAACTATTTTTAAATGTTTAAGAGAGAATTAGTTTGAGCTGAATATTTCTTGAAACCATATATGGGAACTCCTCACTTAACGTTGTAGTTATGTTCCTGAAAAATGCGACTTTAAGAGAAATGATGTTAAGCGAATCCAATTTCCCCATAAGAAATAATGTAATTGGGGGGGGGGGGGGGGGGGTTAGGTTCAAGGGAGTTTTTTTTCACCAGACAAGATTATATATAATACACAGACACACAGTATAAGTTTTAAACAATTTAATACTGTAGAAGCGACAAAGAGTCCTGTGGCACCTTATAGACTAACACTTATCTGAAGAAGTGGGTATTCACCCACGAAAGCTTATGCTCCAATACGTCTGTTAGTCTATAAGGTGCCACAGGAGTCTTTGTTGCTTCTACAGATCCAGACTAACACAGCTACCCCTCTGAAATTTAATACTGGTACACAGTGATGATGATTGTGAAGCTTGGTTGAGGTGGAGGAGTCAGAGGGGGGATATTTCCCAGGGAATGTCTTACTGCTAAATGATGAACTAGCACTCCACTGAGCCCTCAAGGGTTAACTCTCTCTCTCTCTCTCTTCAAGGCAGCACCAAAGGAGGGAGGGCAGACAGAGACACACATGTGTTTGAGAGATAGAGATGCAGATTTCCAATTAGGTATCAAGAGTGGGGTTAGAAGTACACTGCCTTGTTAATTAGATCAGTAAGCCAGCAGCTCCCTCCGTCGTGTGTCCCCCCCGCTCTATGGAAGATGGGGTAAGTGGGGTGCAGGAGCAGGGGGAAGGGAGACACCCTGACATTAGCCCCCCTCTTTTTCCTCTCCCTCTCCTACACACAAGCAGGAGTCTCAGGGAGCAGCTCCAAGGCAGAGGGCAGGAGCACCACATGGCAGAGGGAGAAGGGACAGCTGAACTGCCAGCAATTGATAGCCTGCTGGGCAGCTGATGACGTTAGAAGGGAGCATTGCACAACTTTAAATGACCATGTTCCCTAATTGATCAGCAATGTAACAACGTTAACCGGGACGACTTTAAATGAGGAGTTCCTGTATTCTTCTTGGAGTGCTTGCCCATGTTGATTCCAAGTAGGTATGCACGTGCAGCATGCTGACTCCTCAAAAGGTTTTTCCACTAGCGGTATCCATCTTGTTGGCTGTGGAGCCCCCTGGAGTTGCACCTTCATGGTGGTGTGTATATAGGTCTCTGCCAACCTGCCGCCTCTTCAGTTCCTTCTTGCCACCAGTGACGGTCATTGGAGCTGCGTGTCTCTCTTGCCTAGTGATTGGACTTTTGATTATCCTGTAAATAATTAATTAGTGTTAGTCTTAGTAGTTAGAAGTGGGGGGTTCCCCCCCTCCAGCCCCAATTCCCTCCCCTGTTGGGGTTCGGGACCAAGGGTTTAAGCTGTGTGGGACCTGCCACAATCCTATGCCAATGGGTGACCCCCATGACTTCTACTGTAAGGGGAGGCACATCAGACAGCTCGCTGCAAGAAGGGGTCTGCCCAAGACCAAAGAAGGAAATGGACTTCAGGCTCAAGCAACTCCTTATGGAGACAGCTTTCCATCCCCAGCCGGCTCTGGGCCAACAGGACTCTGCACCGAGCACTTCTGTGTGGAGTGCTTCGTTAGAGAGACTTCACAGAGGAAGGACTCTAGGCATAGAGATCCTCAGCACTGACAATCCTTGGTGCCGAAGCCCACGGAGGCAACACAGCACTGCTTGCGCTCACCGGTGCCGCATAAGCGGCACAAGAAGACCGAGGGTGCTCACCCACGGTGAGAGCAGATGGGTCTGACAGTGCCGCCGGTGCATGTCCTGTACAGGGTCACCCAGAACCGGTCTTGCAGGAGCTGGCACTGTCGACTTTGGGCCCACAAAGGTGTCCCTTGAGTCTGGTACTATTGGATTCTCCTGCTACAGAGTGCCAGATGGAGGAGCTGGAGCTCCCTCTCCCCTGCCCCTGCCCTCCCCCAGACACATTTGAGGCAGCCAGGGACTTGATTGCCATGACGGCTCTGCAGTTGTCCGTCAGCTGAGACAGACCTCCAGCACTGCAAGGTGTGGTGCCATCTAGAGGCAAGCACCGCTTGCCTTCTCCACAGCATCATTCTCCAGCACCACCCTACTCGGCACTGGCGTGGTCTCCACGATCAAGGTCCCTGTTGTTAAACTTGGAGGCAGAGTCCTACTATTCCAGGCGCAGTTGGCACTGATTTGAGTGGTGCTGCTACAGGCAGGAGGCGGGGATGGTGCCGTGGCAGGCGCCGTGGCTGGGGCCCGCGCAGTGGCCTTTGTGGACCCTGTGGGCATACCATTAGGCCCAGGGCATGTACTCCAGGGGCTCCCAATCCATAATTTCAGAAGGACGTGCCTCTTTATCACCTCGGGACTTTCTCCCTCGTCCTGGCACCAAGACGGCTTCAGTTCATGGCACAGAGCCCCTCCACATCCTGGCTCCACCACTGGCAAAATAGCCGCTGTCTGCACCTAACAGCACGGCACCGGGAGCCGGAGGGACGTGAGGGCCTGGTACCACCTAAGGCTTCGTCGTTGTCCTCATTGGACGAGGCGGTGACAGCGTCTTTGTCCTCTGGGCTGACCCCCATTGATTGTAGAGTGCACCAAAAACTGTTGCGCAGGGTGGCTCATAACATGGGGCTACAGGCCGAGGAGGTGGTCGAGTCTGAGGACCCCATGATGGACATAACCCCTGAGGAGACATCCAGGGTGGCATTGCCACCCATTAAAACGATTCAAGTCACTACAAAAACCTTGTGACAGACTCCTGCCTCCATTTCCCCTACAGCTAAGGGGGTGGAAAGGAAGTATTTCATCCCCTTTAAGTGCTACAAATACTTACTTACTCATCCACAGCCGGGTTTGCTGGTCATAGTGGTGGCAAATGAAAGAGATGGGCAGCAGGGCCCAACTCCAAAATCCAAGGACTCGAAGAAGCTGGATCTGTTCGGCAAGAAGGTGTACTCCACCGGGGGGCTCCAGCTTTGGATTGCTAACCAGCAAGCAATCCTCAGTAGATACAGTTTCAATTTATGGGACTCCATGTTGAAGTTTAAGGAGTTGGTCGTCAGACTCCAGAGCAGAGTTTGCTGCCATAGTAGAGGAGGGCAAGGCAGTGGCATGGACCTCTTTACAGGCCTCACTGGATACAGCAGACTCGGCCACATGGACCATGTCCTCTGCCATAGCCATGAGGAAGAGCTCATGGCTCCAGGTGTCGCGCTTCCACCAGAGGTCCAACAGACAATTCAGGACTTGCCCTTTGACAGCATGGGGCTGTTCTCGGAGCAGACAGACTCCAAGTTCCACAGCCTAAAGGATTTGTGGGCAATATTGAAATCATTGGGCCTGCATAGCCTCACCACCCAGCAGAAACACTTTAAGCCCCAACCTCCTCCATGCTTCTACCCTCCCCAGCCTAGGCAGGACTTCTCTAGGAAGAGGGGCAGGAGTGGCAGGCGTAAGTCTGCCCAGTCAAGGCCGGAGCTCGGCGAGGCAGTCATCAGGCTCTAAGCAAGCCGCCTAATGGTGCGCTCGGGGGCGACACACAAGTCCAGTCATTGGATCTTTCATCCTGTTTTCTAAATCATCTATCCCACTTCTGCTGTGCATGGTCCTAGATAAACTCAGATTGTTGGGTCCTTTGCACTGTAGAAATGGAATATTCTCTCCAATTCTGCTCCTCCTCCCTTCTCCGTCCCTCTTCAGGGACCCTTCTCACGAGCAACTCCTCATGCAGGAGGTTCAAACGCTCCTCACCACGGGAGCAGTGGAGGAGGTTCCTCAGGAGCTAAGGAGCAAGGGATTCTACTACCAATATTTCCTATTACCCCCCCAAAGCCAAAGGAAGTCTCAGACCCATTCTTGACCTACGAGGCCTCAACAGATTCATAAAGAAGTTAAGGTTCCGCATGGTCTCTGACTGCCATCATCCAGTCTCTGGATCTGGGAGACTGGTATGCTGCCCTCGACCTCAAGGATTCGTACTTCCACATATTGATAGTTCCAGCCCACAGATACTTTCTCTGGTTTGTAGTGAACCACAGCCATTACCAAGACTAATTGCCCTGCTTCGAGCCCCTAGCGACTTGCTCATTACTCTACCTGTCATGGAAGGTGGCATTCCTGGTCACAGTAACATTAGCTAGGAGAAATGTCTGAGCTTAAGGCCTTAACTTCCGACCCTCCTTACACCATTTTTTATAAGAACATGGTGAAACTTAGACCTCACCCAGCCTTTCTCCTGAACGTCATCTCAGTTTCATGCCCATCAGGACATTTTTCTCGCAGTCTTTTACCCTAAGCCACACACTAACAGTTGGGAGCAAAGGCTACACTCCTTGGATGTTCGGCGAGTATTGGCCTTTTATATCGAACACACAAAGCCATTTCATAAGTTGAACCAGCTGTTCGTCGCAGTAGCAGACAGGATGAAGGGCCTCCTGTGTTCTCAAAAAATGTCATCGTGGATCACTTCCTGTCATGTTACGATTTAGCAAAGCTACCTGCCCCTACGGCACATTCTCCTCAGTGGCATTCCTGGCTCAGATCCTGATCAATGAGATCTGCAGGGCGGCGACGTGGTTGTCCACACATTCACCTTTCATTATGCCATTACCCAGCATGCTGCGGTATTTGGCAGGGCAAGCCAATGGATTTGGGGATTCTTTTCACTAGAGCACAGCTTCCTGTGTGACAACTGTGGAAGTCTATCGGTGGCAGCTGATGGTGTGCAGCTGGTGCTTTCCTCCTCTATGTTAGTTAGTCCGCTCACTGACCCTGTCATCAGTGATGTGAGAGCAGGCAGGCAATTTAGAGTTAGTAGTAACATATATCTGCAAGCCTAAATCCAATAGAAAAATTTCTAAATAAAATTGAAATCTTGTATATTTTCCCGTAGCGTTTGCAATCCAAACATGGCCAGTTCTGAGTACCTGGAAGTACATGTAAAAATGTGTGGTTCATTGATTTTCATTGTTCAGAAATATTTAGCATCCCTTTTCAGTATTGCCCTTTAGTGTGTCAGTGTTTCACGAATGTTGTGGGAGGAAAGTTGTGGCTTGTATTTTGTTGCAGCCATAGCTGCCTAACACATTGCAGGCAGCTACACTATGAAAGGTTGCTATGGTACATATGCACTTGGTTTACGCACAGCTATTTATAAACTGTCACAAGGTAAGGCATGCTTTTGCTTGAGTTGTCTTGCAGGAGTACACATCAAGAATTACTCATGTTCCTAGAAGAAAAAAATCCCAGCAGTGCAATTTACTCACTTTGTTTCTGAAACTGGAATGTGAAACTAGTCTAGGTTTCAACTAGTCTTTCATCTAAGCAAGTAGTATGATCTTTTTGGTGTTTCTCTGATAATTTGATATAAATAATTGATGCAGCCCATTAATACAGTGTGACTACAGGTTATGGAGGCTGTCTGGCCAGACAGGGAAAGTTTGCCATGTAGTTCAGTACTGCATAATCTTGTGGTGTGATAAGATTCTTTTAATATCCTCTGAAAGCAGAAGGCAAAATTTTTGGTGGTTTAAGAAAATAATGAAAAAACAAGTGTAGTGTTTTATTCTCTCTTATGCCGTGGAACTTCTTATCATATTTTAGGGGGTTACCAAACATGAAATATTATTACTGATATATTATTTACTGGTGTTGCTTATTGTGTGGAAAGGGCAATGGAATTGCAGTACTGGCTGGAATTGTATGGGCAAACTATGCGTAAACTTGTACTGTAGTGGATAAGGGTATGTATATTGTAATCTCATGCTTAACCCAGTAATGATTGATACTGGAAAGCCTGATCCATTTTAACAGCTACATTGTGGTTGAGTGCTTTTAATGTCTATTAGCTGAATATTAACATAATATTTATATAACAAAAGCAGCTTGGAAACCCCCCTCCACCAAAAATCACTTTAATGTGAAAGAGAGCTCCAGTTCCGTGTCTCATCCCTTTTTCCTTTTATTTCTAGGTGTATATTTACCTTTGTTATGGGAACAGAGTTTTTGTTGGAAAAGTCCTATTGCTCTGGGCTATACAAGGGGCCACTTCTCTGCTCTGGTTGCCATGGAGAATGATGGTTATGGCAATCGAGGTGCTGGTGCTAACTTGAACACTGATGATGATGTTACCATTACTTTTTTACCATTGGTCGATAGTGAGAGGAAATTACTGCATATTCACTTCCTCTCTGCTCAAGAGGTAAGACGCATTTATGTGGCTGGCAACTTTTTGTTTGAAGTTTTAAATACACCTACCCTTTTTTGATTCTGCTCTCCTCCCCATCATTTGAGACAGTTCAAAAGGATGCTTTTCACATCTTTGGAACTCGGTTTAGTTTCTTACAGTACATTTACATTTAACTTGTATATGTAAATATACAGATATATCTAGAATAGGCACCCAGTTAACTAAAAATTTAAACTCAGCCCTAGTTTGAGTGAATGCAATTTATTTATTGGCCAATAGGCTCTAAGAGTTAGAGTATTGTAAATTAAGCTATGCTTGTTTGCTCATACTGATAGGGAGTCACTGTAGCTAAGAGTAGAGCCACATTGGAGGATTTGGAGATTAAAAAATGAACATGGGTCCTTGTCCACAGAAGCCAATATGTAGAGAAAAGAGAAAGAGTATATAATTTTAGTTATAAAGGGAATATTACCTGGCAAGCCATAACTTTGAACGTCTTCAAGAACAGGAGTTTAGAGCAGAGCATTACTAGACCTGTAAGGGTTGCCTTGTGATTTACAAGTGCTTTATAAGAACTCATCAGTTTTAGAATTGTCTGCTGTATCTGTACAGTAAATAACATACAAATATTTGCACTGTACTAAGGTTCATTTTTAAATGGATTTTTGAAAGATGAGGGAGGGGGAAAACTGGCAAGTACAGTTGAGTATAAGAACTAATGTAACAATTATAATTTTTTTTGTAAAACCTGAGTGTGCACTTAGATTAAACTCTCAAAAATAGAAGCCAAAAAACCCTGATAAATATTATGAAATGTTATGTCCCACTAACTGCATTTAAATAGAGTAGTGGTACTTTTTTAGCTCAGATGTCACAATATACCACAGGTGGTTTCCTTAAAGTTGTCAGCAGTCTTGAAACCTTCATCCTGAGTCTGTTTTCTGTCCCCTAAGATAGGTAATGAGGAGCAGCAAGAAAAGCTGCTCAGAGAGTGGCTAGACTGCTGTGTGACAGAGGGTGGAGTCCTTGTTGCTATGCAGAAAAGCTCTCGTCGCCGCAATCATCCCCTGGTCACACAAATGGTAGAGAAGTGGCTTGACCGCTACCGACAGATTCGCCCTTGTACATCCCTTTCTGATGGTGAGGAAGATGAAGACGATGATGATGAATGATGAAATAAAAATAAAGTATCAATGCATAGTGTCTGATGACTCCAAAGTTAGTCATGCTCTAGCAGTTTGTTATGGATTGACTTAAATCTAGCAGAAGCATGCTGAAAGGATTTTACTTACCAGCATGGGGAGAGTATAGAGGTTCATCTGCTGTGTGAAGAGAGCTAAATTGGTTGGACTACAGTTTGTAAAAACAAAAACAAAAAACTAATTTTATTATCAAGACAAAACATTTGTTTCTTTCCAGTTGCAAATCTGTTTATAAATGTATCGCATGTGGTTGTGTAAGAAGTTGTGTAATAGGAAAAAGGTATACCAGCATCTTAAAATTATTGAGAAGAAATTTCTTTTAAGTAAGGGCACTTACAAAAGCACATGTTAGATGGATATTTGTTCCTTTTTGAGATTTACTTTTACAGTAGAACTTGTATTCTACATCACTCTTTAAATATTCTGACACATTTTCTTGCAAGGCCATTTTGTGAGATCTCACTAGTGCCCAGGTCAGATGGTGAGGTTTATTTTTTTGTTTGCACAAACTATCCAGAGCAAGTCAGAAGTACAAACAAGTTCATTATTTTATTAATATTTTAGTTACTGTTGTGCCCATTATAATAAAATCAAATCTTTAAGGAACAAACTGGAAGAGCTACATTTTTCATTGAGTGAACTTATATTTGGTTTTCTGAAAAAGTTTTTTGCTCTCCATTAATGTTTCACCTTGTAACATTTAATACTTTCTTCAGTATGCTTAAAATATTTATTTAGAAAAGTGACCTAAAATGTTATTCCAGAGATTACATACTAAACAATTCTGTGGAGTTGCCAACTCAAGTGTGATTTGAGAATTTCATATTGTCCAAACCCAGTCTTGCTGTGATATGTACAGTATATCATTGAGTCTTTCACCCTAGTTAAACATATAAGTGAAAACTACCTTTTACTAGGGGCACTCCTTGATCATTAGTGAGACCTCTTGGCAGTTTTAATTTTTTTAAAAAAAGAAACTTCATTCTAAAGTGGCTTTTTAAAAGAAGCACCGTATAATATATTTCTCTGTGTAAACCTGGGAATTTCTTGCATGTTGACTTTTGTGGCCATACTTAATATGTAAGGTTCCTAAAAGTGTAAGTCCAGAATATATTCATCCATGGAAATTTTTTTATATGTGATAACTTTAGCCATGCAATTTGTAATGGGTAAAGTTTATCTTAATACAACCTTGCTTAGAAACACTGAAGGTTAATGCCAGTTTTTTACATACACAATGCAATTCTTATCTTCTTTAATAAGCACTTTGAAAACTATTGATAGTGTGTGTGCGTGGCTGGTGGACAGGGAACTTTGCAGTAGATGACCTAGAATTTCAAAAGACCCATAAAGTGCATATTTTTGTGTAGTTTAAGGCTATGGAAACACTAAAAAACTTGCTGCTTTTTCTTCCAAATGCTGCTTAGATGGTATTGAAATGTGCACAACTCCTACATAATCTTGGTGACAAAACACCAAAAATATAGAAATAATGAAGTGCTGTATTAAGTTAGCAATTTTTCCCTCTCAGATTCCATTGACGTTTATTATGAAATGTGTCTTCACACTTTTGGCCATTTAGGTCTTCTTTGATTGGTGCATGCATAGATTTTTCAGGTAAAAGAATGCATGTTTCTTTGCAGTATATGTATGAATTACCTGAGTGAAAATAGAAGAATCACAGATAGTGAACAGGTTCTATACCTTAACATACAATCTTGATTTCAGTTTGCTTTCTAAATGCAGAAGTCAGGTAAATTGATACCTTGTCCTCATTCTTCCAAGATGTTATCTTACAGTGAAATCCATGTGTACTATGACCAAGGAGTAACTTAAGAGCTCATGCATTCATTTCAGTATGCCGTGTGAATGGTGTTGAGACGCACACAAATAGCAGATAACACTTTGCTTCATTGACATATCTTCCCCCAAATGACACACTTACTGCAAGTCATAAGAAGCAAGATTCAAATACCTTCCTTGTGAAATAGCTTTTAATCTTTATTCATTATTCTGCCATTCTCCAACCAAATTGTTGCAAAAGCAAGCCTTATCTTGCCTCCAACAATATCAGTGAACTGCACCCAAATTTGAATTACTTTGAAGAAATGAACATCCTTGCATTTTTAATGTCAGTTTACTATACAACCAATTACAGCTTTTGATTTTAAAAAGCAAACCAAACCCCACCTGTCTGCAAACCAAACCCCACCTGTCTAATACCTATGCCCCTCTTTTGTTACAAATGGACACCCCTGATACTTTTTGTAGAGTTTTATTAACCATTACTGCTTTCTTCTAATCTATAAAATGACAGGTTCAGGCTAACAAGCCTCACTGTTTTCAAAATCAAGTGAGACTTTTTAAACAAAAATCCCTAGTTAAATGAGTTGAGGTTTATCTGTTGACAGTGCACCTCACCCACTACAGTAGAGGATGGTGTAAGCAATTGTCCTTTTCCCAGCATGGTAGCCAGTGTACATTAAATCTCCCCCTTTGACATACTTGAAGATTTACCCACCAACTGCACATACATGTTTGTAAGTCCTATATTGACCCAATCTATATTAAATTTACCACTTGGCTTCTTACTGGGCTATGTAAGCAATCAACAGTACTTGGCTTTTCAGTTCAAACTCTTGCCCCCTCTGCATCTGGGAATTGCCTTGGACTATTCCTTAGTAGAATTTAATTCCTGGGTTGCTTTTGTTAAACCGAGGCATGCTGAAATCATCCAGAGTGTTGCTACAACATAGTTTTTAACCAGCATTACTAGAATGTTTCATATTCCCTTAACGAAGTAGTATTGCTGTGCATTTTGGAGAATGCAGAATTCTTGTTGTGTTGCTTTAATTGACTGATTAAGAAGTAACTTCTGTGAGCTTTACTGTATGAAGTGGTGACTTTTTTTTTTAAAAAAAATGCCAGTTATATCCACAGTCACAGTTTTGTTACTTGTATGAACTGCTTCATGTTATCCTTGATTGATGGAAAGACCCAAGCCTTCCTTGTATTAGTACAAAAGCAGCAGTAAATTGGTTTGTCAGTAAAGCAAAAGGCACAAATCTTGAGCAGCAGCTATCTGGCATACATTTCTCTCCCCTCCCCTTGCATACTAACTTTTCAGTCTGAAAAACTTGGGTCATACTACAATCACGTTGCTTTGGACCCAGTACTATGTTAAGTCAGGCTGGATACACATTCACCCCTTCTCCATGTGACCTACTCCTTGCATATTTTGTTGGTGTTTGTACTACAATTGAATCCCTCTGTACTGGTCACAACCCCAGAAGTACAGTGTTGTTTTTAAACTGATGCCTGTTACTATGATACTTTGTAACATTTGGATTTTTTAAATTCATTTTTAGTTCTTGTTGAACTGTAAAACCTAATTGGAAGCTATTGTCTAAGTTTGCCATGATTTGCATCTAGTCTTATTTTTATAAGTACTGGATGAAAGCATACACTATCTACCATTCTCTGCAAGGTTTATGCCAGGACTCTTATTTTTCTGATTCAAAATCCACTGCTGGCAATGGATGCACTAGGAACCACTGGCACAAATTGTTTCATAGAACAGCATTTACACTCACCTGAAATGCAACTGCTTATTATAAAAAAAAAAAAGATAGTACCAACAAGTTATTTTTAAAATAGTCACTTTAAACCTTGACAACATGAATTAAATGTTTTATCTTCATTTTCATGTTTCCCAAATGTCCTCTCTTGAACTAACCTGTTTTATTCTCCTGGTTTCTCTATGCTGGTGTTTATGGATAATCATTCATACTTGCTCTGTTAGATCATTGACAAAAGGATAGTCACACAGCTATGAAATGTGACCTCTTTGTAACATGTTTGAAGCTGGTAAATAGCTTTCCATTTAATTTAAAACAAAAATACAGTTTTGTAACTAGAAACTTCTTGGTATTAGTTGTTTTTTCCCATGTCCAGTTATTTGCCCCATGTATTCAAGTGGATATTAGCATTAATTCATTTTAAAAGGGCACTGCAGTAATACAAGGATGGGCCCTCCATGCAGTGAAGTTTGAAGCTGTCTAGTGCTCAGTCAGGCTTAAACTTGATTCTGAAGAAACTTGCTAACATTTTCTCTGTTTAGTGTAGATAAGTGTTAACGCTTACTAAAAGGTTGTACAGCCAAGGGCTAGCTCCTTCCCAAAGCACAGTGTTCATGAGGGTGAGTTTCTTTAATATGTAGGTTAAATGAAAGTTGCACAGAATTTAAATATTAGTGAGGTATATCTAAAATGCTTGTTAAGTAAAAAGTCATGGGGCAGAAGGTAACACAGGCACGTTTTTCTAAAATTGAACTGACCCAGGAATCAGCAAAGTTAAATTGGGCTTCTCCAGCATTTCTAAATTATAAACATCTCCAGCTGGTGTAAATTGTCAGATCTGCCCTACCTCACTGTGAGTTGTGCAGCCATGAGGTCTTTTTACAAGGTGGGTACTAATAAATGTGATCATAACAGCATAACTTACTTTACATTCTCAAAGAGTTTCTATTTTTAAGCATATTAAAATTGCATTGAGGGCTCTATTTCAGAAATTTATAGAAATTTTATCAACTTTTTTATTGAAAACTGCACTGAACGCTTAATGTCCATCTTCACAATAAACAAATACAATAACAGTAACACTAAAACAAAACATACTTCTGATAGCCATTGTTCTTTGTTTGGGACAGTTTAAGATTTTTTTTTGTCACAGAAACAGGAATGTACCCCCCCCCTCCCCCATACAAAGGCTCAAAACAGGCCATCTTTTTAAACAAAAAGGTGATGATTCACAAAAGACTATGAATATAACATGTAACTAGTTGATACAAATCTAACAGGATTTGTTAAAATCAGTCACATCTAATAACACATTTTTGAAGGGTCCTTGTATAAAATATCATGTGAAGAAAAGAAGACTCTTATCAATGTCTAAAAAAGTGGGTTTTGTTCATAGACAGTCTGACAAGTTACCATAAAAAGTGTTTCCTGAGACATAAGGAAATGCAACATTATTCTTCTTGAACCCTTTCCAGCTCAAGACGTTTGCACTCGATAAAATAGCTGCAGATTTAAAACTGAGAAAATATATTTGAGTACAAATAGTGTGTGAAACTCAATACTTTTTTTTTTTTTTTTTTTTTTGCATCACTGGGGGGCATAACTGAATTTACAGCTACTTTATTCAGTGTGTCAGTCAGATGAGAGAAACCTGTTTCTTTCATGTTTTAGGAGGGGAGCTATTTAACTCAGACACCTTTTCTCTCCTCCCCTCTTCTCCCCCCCACTCCAATTCTAACTTTCCTGGCCTGAACGGCTATAAGTAAACTTTATCAACAGAACTTTCAATATATATTACTGGCCAGCTAGGACTGCAACAAGAGATTTTTCTCATCTCTAGGCCAGTATTTTTTCCTCCTGTAAAAAGAGGTAACAAGACAAGTGACTAAAGAAAGGGCTGAAGCCACATGATGGTTTCCTCTTAAATTTCTTATGTTAACTTTTTCAGGTTTGCTTGAGGCAATGCTGTAAATACAGGTGAATAGGCCCTGCTATTCCCAAGGGCTGAGAAGGGGAAATCTATTTTATTCTTGTGATTGATGCACAGATGAAGGAAACTTAACACACAGTAACCGAAGCTGATCATTAATGTATATCATCCTAGTTGTCAGCACTTCAGTAAAGCAGGTGACTTCTTCAGGGTATCTCCCCAGTCTTGACTGCTATCGCATTGTAGTTAACACTGGAACATCACTGATGCATCTGTCCAAAATAAACATTACAAATTTTGTATCAAATTCCTTTCTTAGTTCCTATATAACTTTTTTCCAATGTCTCTTGGTCCCAAGTTTATTGAATAATTTTTAAATTAGCTGCTATTGCTCATTAGGGTGCTCCCTGTTGTCCCCATGTTTTGTGGGCTGGTTAGGAGATGGAGCTTGGGAAGGGTGTGCCACTATTGGAAGATTGTGGGTAACAGGAATGCCTCCAGGTATGATGCCCTCCATTGCTGCTGGAATCCCTCCAGGTGTGACACTGACCATGCCAGGTGGATATCTAGGAAAAAACAGGTAATGACACCAATATGCAAAAAATACTGTCGAAAGACATGTATTAAGGAATGACCAGAACAAATTACCTGTGTTTTGGAAGGAGTTAAGGCAGCTAAGAGTTTTTCTCACTCAATATATGCTAACTGTGTAGTGGTGTCTAATTCACTAAAACAAGCAGCAAGCTGTAACTATTCTAATACCTAATGCTGTTTTTTTAAAAAACAAACAAACAAACAAACCTAATGTTTGCTCAAAAGCTTAAAGCTGAACTAATTTTTAAAGTAAAACAGTCCAGCTAGGGCTGTGCACATTTTTTTCCAAGTCACCTCATGGGAGCTATGGTTAGATAGGGAGAAACAAACTGCAGTTGGTGTAGTCTCTATCCACTGGTGTAGAGATAGTAACAGTCATGCCAACAAGCCTTCACACCATAGACTAATCACATACCTCCATATCAAGAATTTTTTGAGGCAGTAACATTCAAGTAGTTTTGTGTCAAGGGCTACTGTAATGAGAAATGTACAAGAAAATGGAATGAGGTGTTAGCCTTTATACAGAACCTGAAAGTCCTTTGGTAGATACACTAGCGGCCACTAGAAGCTGATGTGAAAAGATCCCTGAATATGGACTTGTGTGATTTATAGCCATACCTTGTAACGGATGCAGACTTTAATGGGGGAAGAAGAGAACTTCCTTTTTTTAACAAAATCCACCGGGGGTGGGTGGGTGGGTGGGTGTGTGTAAAAGTAGGAGGAAAATGCTTTCGGCATTAGTCATTACCAAAGTGTTTATATAAATGTTGATTTCAAACTTTATTTACTCCTGCATTGTTGTAGTGAAGGGTATTATTCCATGTTAGGGCAGAGAAGGAGCTCAGTCTCTGAAAACAGCACTATCACTGTAAGCTAAGGAATAATTCCCATGCCCAGGTAGCAGGAAATAAGGCACGAAGTGAAAAACTTCTCTTTGAATTGGGTAAAACTGTTAGGGGGAAGAGGAAAGGAAAAAAAATGCATTTAAAATGCAACCATGACTTCCTTCACTAGCAGATATCGTACTTCACCGCCCTTTTTTGTCTTGCATCTTGCCAGCCAGTTAGTTGCAATCCTTTAAGGCAGGCCTGCACAACATACGGCCTGCGCATGCTTACTCTGTGGCCCACGGGGGGGGGGGGGGGGGGGTGGAGCGGATCAGCATGCCCCGCTCTCCCCCGGCCGGAGGAGCGCCGCGGGGAGGGCGGCATGCCCCGCTCTCCCCCAGCCAGAGGAGCGGACGGGCAGTGGTGGAGGGGCCGAGGGAGGTGGGGGTGTGGGATGGCCGAGGGGGGGGGGAGGGGGGGGCAGGCAGGGCGAGCAGCGAGCCATCAGAGGTTCTAGGGGTGGGCATGGGGGTTTCTGGTAGGGGAAGGAGGAGGTGAAACGAGGCGAGTGGTGGGTAGGAGACTGACTAGGAGGGATGCAGCAAGCCAGCGGGGGGCTAGGGGGTGAAGAGGGGTGTGATGGTGGGGCCGAGCGGGGAGGGGGTGGCGCTGGGGGTGTTTCCGCAGGGCCGGAGGGTTTCGGCCCTCAGCTGTTTTCTTTGGGGTAATATGGCCCTCGCCGCTTTACGAGTTGTGCAGGCCTGCTTTAAGGATAAAGGCCCTGATGTTTTTAACTTTGCACATTCCTCTATGCTAGCACACAGGCTTCATGCATTATTTTTTAAATTAATTCATAATGTCAAGCTCAGCTTTCCTATGGACACCACAACTACCCCATTATGTTTTTTCACTATAGAAATCAGCTTCTCACTTAGGAAAGATCCGAACAACTCTACTGGCTTCATGTTAATGCATTGGCTGAGATACATTTTATGGTACAAGAATGTAGCCTGGCAGTAGGCTGCATGTGAAAGTGAGCTCCATGAAACTGTCCCCAACTTGCACCACGTGTGCTATAGGACCTAGACCCACGAGCAGAAGAAGATATTCTAACTCTATTAGCATCTCTGCTAAAGGGAAAAACATCTGGTGGACCAGTTAAAATTGAAACATTTCAGTGAAGTCAGGCTTCTGAAAAGGATATAAAGTGACTCTTGTAAAAGTCTGCAACGAACAGTTTGAACCACGTACTCATGCAGCTAAATGTTTCATGGGAAGGTAATAAATTGAACACACAGCTTGTATTCTCCTGTGGTTATGAAGTTGATATACAGAGTCTGTATATTTGTGGGACAGCTAAAGGTCATGAGAACATAATTTTACCCATAAATCTTCTTAACTCAGATTGATGAATAGTCTGTTAGCAGCTTATTTTTCATGTAAAATGTGACAGGTGTAGCAAATACCTTTTAATTTAACCTGTTCCAGGGGCATAAAAACTAATGCACAATCAACTGTTAAGTTGGAAAAGCTTACACTGCTTTAAAGGCCCAGGAAAACATTTCAATGGCTAAATTTATAGGGAAGGGTGCAAAACATGGGCTAAGGGAGGAATTTTGGGTTAGCTGATGTAGGTGCTGGCACTGCTTAGGAGAATTTCTGGGCTGTAGATAGGAGAGATACGGAGTATTGTGCTCACTGTGAGATAGCAGCTATTATGCCAGCCAGGTTCTAGAAAGTAGCAATGCACTACCCATGCCTCCTGCCAGAACCTCTCCCTGATGCCTAGAATTCCCCCATAGTGGGGACTCCTCAGCTGTCTAATTAGGGCAGCTTTATGGTCTCATTTGAACCAGTGCAGTAGCACATGTGGGGGGCTGTATCAGAAGCCAGGATCTAGAGCACAGTTTGTGCTCAGGCATGGGGCTAACAGGGCAAAGCCAAGGGAGTAGGAAGGAGCACAGTGAGCGATAGGTATGGTAAGATGAGAGATGCATGCAGAGGGGGAATGATGCAGAACCTTGAAAGAGGACAAGGACAAATATCTTGAGCTTAGTATGAAGAAGAAGAAGAATGGGGTAAAGAGGGGCAGGAGCCAATAATTGGGCAGGGCATATAGGGATAAACACGGAGGGCAGACTGGTGGAGTTTATAGTAGATGGGATGAGATAATCAAGGCATGGATCAGAGATGGAGGAGGCAGGCCAGATGTTAGAGAGGGGAAAAAAGGAAGACATGAGCTCACTAGAATCCTGAGGTGGAGGGAGGAGAGAGGCAGCAAGAGCAAAATCAATCATGATGGTTAGCTTAGGTGCTGCAGAGTGGTGGCATTTTCAACCATAATAAAGAGGAAGAGATGTAGATGGAGAGCAGAATTGATGCTGAGCTTGCAAAGGAAATGTGACAGCCAGGAAGAAATACAAGATGAGGCTGATGGAGAAATAGCTGCAAGTCATCAGTATGGAGGGGAGAGCTGAAACTAAGGCATCAAAGAGCAAGTGTAAAACCAGAGCAAGGGCCAAGTATGAAGTCCCTTCCATCAGAGGAGCAGTCACAAAGGGAAGAGCTGAGTATGTTCCAGGAGGAAAGTGCAGAGGAAGGGGATGCAACAGATTCTACTGAAGTGACAGCATAGCTCAAAGAGACTGAGGAGGAAGAGGCAGCCATTAGGATGAAGTTAATAGTAGCTTTGGTATGAAGTGGAGAGGGCAAGGGCTAAAAGAAAAAATGGTGGGTAAGAAATTTCAGGGGCAGGGTTAGACTTGCATGGAACTCAGGTGAAGGTGAGAAGGGAAGTAGACGGTTTCATTCTAATTGATGGGGGAAGAAAAGGCCATTGTCAATTATGGCTTCTTAGTTCCACTGGCACAAGGATCTTGATCCTAAATTAGACCAACTGTGCTAAAAAGTTTGATCCATGTTGGCCCCATTTTCCAAGTTGTGGCTTCAAATGTTAACTTTGCTCATGAGCAAAAACAAACCAACTCACCCAACACACGCTGTGGACACACACATGTTGCATCTCATTAAAATACCTGGTATCCTGGCCTCTACTGCTACACCTGAAAAATGCGCTCATACTTTACAGTGGGCAAGCATACTCCAAAAGTGGCTGATCTACACCAATGAAAATATATTGTTAGCAATCTGTGCTGTACATCATATGTTCAGAGTACACATATCTGAATCTAAATGTGTTACACAATAAGCAGTGTGTGGTACACACTGTAAAAATGGGGTAAGTTAAACAGAGAAAGCAACAGCCTGCAAGCACAATATGTTACACACCCTGAGATAGCACATCTCAATGCAATTATGAGAAGGCCCAAGTGTAACGTTCTGGCTACTTTTTGATGCTAAATTCTATATGCTCCAGCAGAGTCATGACTAGTTTTGTAGATAGTCCAAATAAAATGAGTCGCTCCAGGCAACAGCGGAATCTATCCCAACATTTGTACTGTGTATGACACCACTGTTGTCTGAACTGTCTCATTCATGCTTAATTATGAGCATTTTGTACAGAGTTGAAAAGCAAACCATTTTACTCCTTCATTTCCTCCCCCCCCTTTGGTTACTGTGGCATAAGTTAACCACACAACTGGCTATGGACGTTTTACTGACTGTTATAATTGCCTTCCCTTTTAAAATACTACAAACATAAATGACTATTTTGATACCATTTACTTGTACAATTAAACTGTGGCCCATAATGGAATGATATACAGCCTTGGCCACTCAGTAGCAAAGTGCCATTGTGAAATGCAAAGCAGCTATAACAAAGGCCAGAATCTAGCCCCACATGTGGATTTTATAATCTTGGCGAGGGAGTTCCTTAGTACGTGTGCTGTGGGAGGGCCCATAGAAGCTAGGAGGATGAATGTGCTAGAATTAATCCAATTCTTCAGATACCTCCTTCCAGTAGAATTATCCACTTAAACAGGGACACTGTCAAATTGTATCTTCATAAAACACAGTAACCTTGGTTACTAAACCCAGCTTACAGGGAAACTGGAAGCACTTTAAAAGCTCATTTACTTTCCGCTGTTTATGACATTTAATTACTTTTTTTGCATTTCTCTCAGTTTGGACAAAGAAAATTGGGAAAGCAGTTTCATTTTCCAGTTCTCACTCCCTACCACCATGCTGCAGTATTCTGGTTACAAACACTGCAGGGGAATGTCTATTAATTTAAAATAAACAGGGGGAGTTGTTTTTTTTTAATCTTGGAATCATGTCCTCGGGTTTTGTAAGAGGTTGTTTCTATATGCCTAAAACCAAGACTGTAAAACCTCATGGAAACTGCGGGGTGCTCAGCACTGCTGAAAATTTAGATGCCTAAATATGGATTTAAAAGTCTGGTGTTAAACCTCTTACCTCTGAAAATCTTGGCCTAAGTATCTGACCCAGCAGTATCCCAACAACATATCAGACATTAATGTATACATTAATGTATAACATGATCTGTATGGTGCTGATATTAGAAGCAGTATGGCAAAGCCTCTGCTGAGTATTTCTTTCTCAAAATCCTGTGCCCATTTGTGTTTTATTGCACTCTGAGCCTTTGCCTCAAATCCCATCTTCCTCCCCAGATACACTCCCCTGGCACCCCCAATCTCACACTTCTGTCTTTGTGAATAAAAGGCACGGGCTATTTCCTGTACAGTGCCTATATTTTATTTGTAAATATATCTGAGTGTTCCACCCCCCTGCTCTGCAAAAGCTCCACAGCTCCTTATAGAAAGTCTTGGGGGTATTTTTAGTAAGAATAATGCACTGAGTTTTCCATCCGCTTCTTAGGCCACGGTGATGAGCATGGTATGAATGGCTAGATTAAACAGCTTAACTTGAGACTGCCCAAAGCCCTTCGACAGAAGTACAGAACAAATCTAGAGAGATTCTGTGCATGGGCCATTTGTGGAGGTGCACCATTAGCAGCTGCTGTGATGTCTCAATGGAATAAATGTGTATACTAAACTAAGCTTGCTATAGAATAAGGAACGTGAGCAGTGCTGCTAACTCCTGCCAAATGACTACACACACAGTTCCTCTACCTAGTCAAATCCACAGAGGTTTTATTTAGAAATAGTTACTAGCAGCATTGTCACTGCATATGGCATTCCAGTCTGTATAAAACAGTTGTGAAAATACTTTTCTCCATCTTACCTGTATGTGGCACCATTGAGCTCTGGATGAAGTGCTTGCTGATCTATTACTGACCATGGGGCTGATGTGACAAAGAATTCCTTGTTCACGCAGTTTCTTAGGCTTTCTGGGATGCGACCTGGAATATAGTTATTAAAGTTAAAAAAGTGTTAAGAACTTATGGCCTTATCAAGATACAATGAGCTACTGTTTACTGATTTCTACTGCGATTGTTAGTGTGAAGGAAAATCACATTCCACAAACAGCGTGGAACGGTTTGGAGAACCCAGCAGTGTTTTTGGAGCCAGAATAGCAGTTCAGCATAGTGGGCTGCTGTGCCTTCGCTGCGGAAAAAAGAAAAGCCTGTAACTTGGCTTCCAGAGATGCGTCTAGGCAACAAACTTTGGCACCACCTAAGATAAATAACTTCCATTGCAAGATGAAGAGTGAAAGAAAGTTTTGCAATAATGTTATATATACATATAATGGGTCCAATTCAGCTGTGCCTGCAGCAAGACCCACAAAGTGAGGGTTTGGGGCATAGGTGGCTTTATGTTACCCTTGTAGTCCTCTGATCTAGGGCTAGCTGGTTCCCAATTCACTCTCCACGGCTGCCCTAGGTTACATTGGTTGGTATGCTGCCCACACCAGGTGCCACTGTGGCACAGCCTTCTCCTCTTCAACGCTGGGTGATGGCGATGACTGGGAAGAATACTGTTGGCTAAGGCTCAAGACCTCCTGGTCTCCTCAATGATGTGCTTGTGTTATGTGCTCCAAAGGCGCGAGGGAAGCTGGGGGCTGGATCTCTGCCATTTCCTTTTTGCTCTGTGGTGACTGTGGCGTTTAGCTGGGACATATAGTTCTTCATGGTTAAAGTGCCCGGAGGCCTCGGGACACCAAAGCCCTCTGACAGTCACTGCACAATTATTCTGATTTATCAGAGCACGGGCCATCAAAGGCTATTTTTCAACAGTCTTGGTTTGTTGCTTTAAAAGCGGCAATGATTAAAATGACCCCTACTCACACACGGTTTGTGTCAGCCAGACAGCCGCATGTTGCGCCGTTCAGAAAACTGCACGGGGTGGAATACCAACAACACTTATCGGCTGCCAGTGCTTTACAAGGGGAGTAAGGATCATTTCCCGCAAGTCACGGAGAGGGTCACGGCTTGATACCTTCCCCACCGGTAAAATGGGGGCAATGATGCATGCCCACTGACTTCGGTAAGAGCTGTGGGTGCTCAGCACCTGTTTCAATTGGGCCACATGAGCTGTCCACCGTAACAGCGACTCTGGCAAAACCAGGTTTAGAAACCAGGTCTCCTGGCTCCTTGTCCAATCCACTGACTCATGCTGCCTATTACAAAGCAAACATAGGCTAAATAGAATATGCATAAGATAAAAAGACAGAGTTAGATACCTGTGATTGCGCGACGGATTTCAGTAGCAGCAGCCTCTCTCATCTCTAGGGACGCCTGCTCACTGTACCAAGCAGTGTGGGGAGTACAAATTAAATTAGGAGCATCTTTCAATGGGCCTTGAGCAAAACTGTATAAACATGAAAAATCAGGGTGAAAGTTACAAATCGTGAAAACCTAATGGGCAGCTTCCTTCACATGCAAGCCCCTCTGCTCTAGCCACATGATTTACAGCCATCGCAAATGTAGTGAACATGGAACACCATGGGTTTTCCCTCTGATCTGAAAATGCTGAGTGGTGTCTGGCACTGGGGGAAGAGGTGCTGAAATGCTGCTTTAGTGCCGGGCTTCAGAGGGCATTCTGAACTTTGCATCAGTGCTGAAAAATGTAAAAATCAGCAGTTGTGATCAAAAGAGCAGGTGGGTTTGACAGCCTTTTATAAACCTGCTAGATGATTGATTTTAATATTCCATCACTAGTATTAATGAGGAGATAAATGACTGGGCGTCTCTCTAGCAGCAACAATAATTCATCTGTCTCCAGCAGAGTGTCTCTTCTCCTACACTATGGACTGACGGAGCAGTCACTAATGCTGGAGACTCAAAGAGGCACGGTCAGGTCATTTGAGCACTTGAGTTTGTAAGTTTGTATAGAGTTGTATGTATGTAAATAAAGAGAAAGCTTTCTCAAAACCTTCACGTGATTTGCAGTAAGTTTTCATTTGCATTTATAAACAAACATTCTCCTCTAGTGTCTGCATTGCAAATGTAGCAGACTTGGGCTAGTGTCAGAAAGTGAAATCTTGTTTATTTTCATTGTCCAGCGGAGCATTCTTTGTAATGAAACACGACTTTGAAACCAAAATTTTAAATTATTAATGGTATCAAGACTTCGTTGGATTACTGGTTCTAGAACAATGGCTACTGTATTTTCTCTTTCATAGCACTAGGAATTCTAAGCTCAACATTCACAGGGCCCAATCGTGGGAGCTGGTGTCAATAGGAATAAATGTGAGCCCTAAAATAGCGGTAAGATGAAAAGTGAATGAACTGCACTATGTATAGGTAGCTTTTAATTTTTTTTTTCAAAAGCCATTGTTTACCTAAATGGCTCTGATTCATGCACATCAAGCGCTGCTCCTCGTATCCTTCCTTCCTTCAGGGCTTGAGTTAAGGCTTTCTCGTCCAC
Source organism: Macrochelys suwanniensis (assembly GCA_033296515.1). Lineage (NCBI taxonomy): Eukaryota > Metazoa > Chordata > Testudines > Chelydridae > Macrochelys > Macrochelys suwanniensis. The sequence goes on along the minus strand of CM065778.1, from coordinate 123,044,338 downwards.
AAGCCCGCCACGTGCTGTGTTTACTAGGAACGCTCCCTGCCTCATCTGATGGAAGCCAGGACGAAATAAGAGAAGATTCAGTATGGTTATTCAATGACTCCTCACTACATGTATTTAAATGCTACAGTAGGTAGCATCCTCTCCTACTGACATCTTCCAGCCACAAGCACGGTATGCAGAATCTCAGAACACTTTATGGTAAATACAGGCAGATTTTCCTTGCTGAAAAGATTACCTCTGAACACATACGTTTTGCATATTGATTACGCAAGGTTGCAGAACATAGGATTAACCCCAAAAGAGAACCTTCCAAGCTAGCAAGGAGGTTCTTGTGTTCGCTTACTAACAAAGGCTTTTATTTAGAAAGCCTAAGCTCTAGTTTGTATTGTCAAACAAAACAGACTCCTGTTTCTGTCTCAGCAACTGCATGAATGGGCTCTCTTACCTGGTAAAATGCTATCACCTGCTTCATAATGTACAAGAGACAGATGTAACTAACTACTCAAAGGTAAAATCATCACTGGTATCATCACTGTTATAGTGTTCTGGGTTTTCAGCAAGAACCATAAAATGATTTTCTCTCTTTTATAGATAAGGTAAATTACCTGCTTAATCGTAAAGTCATTGATAAGGTGGTGATTATGTTCATTAAGGTTACAGTGCAATGATACACAGTCACTCTGATATAGCAGGTCCTGGAGTGTGTAGACTCTCTGGACGCCCAGAGACCTTTCTATCCCATCCTGCAGGTATGGGTCGTAAAATATCACACTGAATCCAAATGCCTTGGCTCGAACTGCAACTGCCTGCGCGGTGCGACCTACGTATCAAGAAAAAGAAGATGGATGTTGAGAGGATGTTGAGAGTCATAAGGCTTGAGCTATGTGACACTGCAGCACTGAATCGATATAACAATGTAGGCAACAGGTCCATTTACTGCCACTATTTGCTCCCACCTATTTTCTCCTTGTGCCGCAGCAAATTCATTCAGGCTGCACTGATTCTGCACGCTCTCTTGCTTATTTATTATCCAGATCTGTTTGGCAGGAGGTGCTTAAGTGTGGGGCTTTTGGAAGAAAGAATGACATGAGCAGTGGCTAGAGCCAGGCAGGTGGTACAGAAGTTTCCCTGCACCACTTCTCTAATACCCCTTCATACCCCCTTATTGAAGGAGCATTTGACTCTTAGGACTCTTCCAGGAGGTGACCTGTGGCCTGATGCTGCTCCCATTGGCTTCAACAGGACCAGGCCTGGGCACTATGCTTTCCAGGGCCTCCCAACAGATGTTAGGCCCCAATCTTCAAATTATTTAGGTGCCTATGGGCCTAGACTAGTATCATACTCCTGTACTGTACTAAGGTCATGGCTGACATGAGAAGTGCAGAGGGGAAGCTAGTGTAGTGAAAAGCATTTCTCCTTAAAGAGGCATGGTGCATTCTGAGGACGCGAGTCAAGGCAAGGGCTAGCGATCTCAATGGAAGACACGCAGCCAGGAACTTCGAAGCCCAGCTCTGAAACTTGAGACAGGCCGGTGAAGTCCAATGCCACAGAGGGAATCAGATTCTGCACCTCTAACGTGCACAGATTCATTAACTAAGGGCTGTAAAGTGCTTTGAGCAGGAAAAAGGCTAAATATTATCACTCACCCCCTGCCCTCCCCATCACTCACTGGCATGTTTATGCCAAACTTCCGTCTGCAGCAACCTCAGCCCTGAACCTGGTGATTACATCACTTCAATTCATTCTGCCTTTGGCTTAAGAGCAAAAAAAGTAACCAAATGGGTCATTTAACACTCCCCTGCGCTGGTAACACAAACCGCCTGCCTTTGAGGCCTCCCCTCCCTGCTGCAGCCCTGACATCTGTAAGCCTCTAATTCTCAGGATTGACTGTCTAGCTGTTGACTTATCTGAAGGGCAAACATTAACCATATAGCACAGCGTGCAGAGGGCTAGGCCTAGAATGCGCCTTTACAATGTAAGCAGCAATAGTGGTAAAAGGACCGGCCATTAAGCATTTGCCATGTTATTTAAAAGGCTGTTGTTTGAGTAAACGTAACTATCTGCACCCCTGCAGCGCTCGGCTCTGAGGTCAGAATTTGCAGCTACAGCCCCACCAGGGTAGGGCCACATTCTGTGTGTTCTCTGAGCAGGCCAGGCCATGAGGAGCTGTATTAAGAAATGAAATCCTTTATGAGGTGCTTTTGTTCAAGCAGACAATGCCCAAAAAAACCCCCACAAAAAAATAAAGCCGCAGTTATAAGAGCAACTTGTTTGCTGTAGGCTTTTTCTTCCATACTCTTGCTGAATGGCTATTTAATTGGGCATGACTAAGACAACTGTCATGGTTTGGAAGCAAAGGTTTAATAAGGCTATTCTGATAAAGAGGGACAGCTGCAGTGCAATCAGCAGGTCATTATCCACAATGTCGTTCCTATTCAATGTCATTGCCTGGACTCGGCTACCCAATTCCTACATCAATCCATTCCCCTTCATTCCTCATTCGTCTGTCTGGCAATGTAAAGAAAGCCAAATAACCAGGCACTGTCCATTCATGTTGAAGTACTCATTAGAATCAGGCTATGTGAGTCCTGTGCTGTGACTGCCTGAAAAGCTGCCCTTACCTGAGTACTTCACACAAAGCATCCCGTCTACAGACCAGGTCCATTCCTCAACACAGCAAAGCATTACCACCGTCATTTTACTGCCCCCTTTTGGCTGGTGCTAGCTGATGCTGAGGGGCTCTAGTTCAGGGGTCTCAAACACACCCCGCCAAGCTCCCCGCGCCTCCCCACCCCCGTGTTATTTCCTGCAGCTGCCAAGCTCCCCTCCCCAACCGCGCCACGTCCCCGCTCCTCTGCATACCTCCAGGCACTTCCCTGGAGCTGTTCGGCGGCGCTCAGCGCTTTCCAGGAGGTCAGGGGAAGGAGCGGGGAGCCGCGCACTCAGGGAGGAGGTGGGGCAGGGGCTGGGATTTGGGGAAGGGGTTGGAATGGGGACAGGGAGGGGGCAGAGTTGGGGTGGGGACTTTGGGGAAGGGGTTGGAATGGGGGCGGGGAAGGGGTGGGAAGAGATGGGGCCTCATAGAAGGAGTGAAGTGGGGGCAGGGCTGGGGGCAGCGAGGGGTGGGGGGGTGTCAGTGATGCGGCCCTCGGGTCAATGCACTAGTCCTCATGTGGTAGTTTGAGATCCCTGTTCTAGTTGAAGGAGCTGGAATTCCAGAGTGAGTGTGCTGGAGTCCTCCTCCTCCCTCCAGCAGCAAGCTCTAGGCTTGGGCCTGTGGTTACAGGAGCAGGCCCGGAGTGTGTTACTATGCTAGGAAAATGGAAGAATTTTCCAGACCAAGTCCAGCCATTCAGTACCTCTGTTTTCACACAGCCCATGACAGGGGCCAGGTGCCTCATTTCTGAATATTTTATTTTCCCAACAAACTGCTTCTGAACACAGTGGGCCAAATTCACCTCTCATGTAGCACCACCGAAGTCACTGGAGTTATAGCAGGGATGCAATTGGCTCGTTGTCTGAAATGCCAGTGATAATGGGGCTAGCCGGGCTCAGTGCCCTGGGTGAGAACTACTTATGCTGGGGGATGTACAATACAAACAGCATGCTTACACTGGCTCTGGAATAACAACAGAATGGCCATTCTGGCTCAGACCAATGGTCCATCTAGCCCAGTAGCCAACAGTGGCCAGTGTCAGATTCTTTAGAAAGAACAGAACAGGGCAATTATCCAGTGATCCACGCCCTGGCATCCAATCCCAGCTTCTGGCAGTTAGAGGCTTAGGACACCAGGGGCCTGGGGTTGCATCCCTGATCACCTTGGCTAATAGCCATTGATAGACCTATCTTCCACTAATTCATCTAATTCTTTTTTTAACCCAGTTATAGTTTTGGCCTTCACAACATCCACAACGAGTTCCACTGATTGGTTGTGTGTTGTATGAAGAAATACTTCCTTTTGTGTGTTTTAAACCCTCTGCCTATTAATTTCATTGGGTAACCCCGGGATCTTATGTTATGTGAAGGGGTAAATAATACTTCCTTATTCACTTTCTCCACACCATTCATGATTTTATAGATCTCTATCATATGACTCCTTTTTCATCTCTTTTCCAAGCTGAAAAGTCCCAGTCTTTTTAATCTCTTTGTATGGAAGCTGTTCCATACCCCTAATCATTTTTGTTGCCCTTCTCTATACCCTTTCCATTTCTAATTTATTTTTTATTTTTATTTTTTTTGGAGATGGCATGACCAGAACTGCACACAGTATTCAAGATGTGGACATACCATGGATTTATAAAGTGGCATTATGGTATTTTTTGACTTATTATCTATCCCTTTTCTAATGGTTCCTAACATTGTTAGCTTTTTTGACAGCTGCTAAATATCCAGCAGATGTTTTCAGAGAACTATCCACAATAACTTCAAAAATCTCTTTCTTGAGTGGTAACAACTAATTTCGACCCCATCATTTTGTATGTACAGTTGGGATTATGGTTTTCCAATGTGAATTACTTTGCATTTATCAACACTGAATTTCTTCTGACATTTTGTTGCCCAGTCGCACCTTGTGTTGGGGTCCCCTATCTACAGATGGTCACCTCAGAAGAGCGTATCATACGCTCACAGCAACCATGGGGCAAGCCTCGTGGTGGATTTTCTGACAGCTTCAAATGTCTAACCATGGCCATGTTTTAAAATGTTTCAATTCCTGTTGTGTTCACACAGAGATACATGTAACGAGCAATCACTGCCAAGCGAGGGCCAACAGCTTTTCCCCTTCTTCCCTGTCCAAGTTCCACCTTTTGTCTATTTAAACTATTTCCTTAGGGTCACACCCTGGAGTGGGTTTTCTTTTCTCCAGAAGTGGGCAGCTTCCACACAGCGTTAGTTGAGCTGTAGCTTCCTCTTGGGAACATGTGGCAAGTGGTCACGTAAAGAGGTACAAGCTTTCTGCTTTCTGGCAATACATATGCAGCTGCTATGTCCCCCAGGTGTACCACTGGCACCATGGCTATTTTTAGATTTGTTTCCTTAGCTGCACCCTGATGTGATTCTTTTCAGTTTCACTGATGCTATTTCCATGAACTATTTCGGATTCAATGAATTAGCATTTTCCTACTCACCTGGTTAGTTGGAAAATTTCCTTCCAGCTCTTCTCCTGAGTCAAGAGGGCACACTTCCTGTCACAGACATGCAGGAGGGCAGGGCCAGCCTTAGGGAAAATGGCACCCTGGACGAACTTGTATTTTGGCGCCCTTTCTTTGATTTTGAGAGCAGCAGCATGGGGTGCAGGGTGTAAGGACCAGCCTCTAGCTCTGGAGCCTGGCCAGGCTGCACAGGGAAGAATTTCTGAGCTCGGGGGCTCCCCCGGCCATACACACCCTGCCCACCTCGCGGCAGGAGAGTGGCTGCACAGCCACCGCCTGTGCCTGTGGGAAGGGGGGGATCCAGGGGCTGTGCCTCCCCGACAGGCTGGCAGCTCCGGGCGGCATTGCCCACCCCGACTGGCTGGCCAGGGGCTCCAGCCCTGGGCTCGCCCACACTCACCCCTGCTCTAGCAGTCCAGGGCTACCAGCTTGTGGCACTTGGACAGTGCCCTCCCTCCCCTCCACCACCACCACCCCCCCCCCCCCCCCCGGCCATGGTTCCCTAGGCGGTCCCCCATCTGGCCCTGCGGGAGGGTAATCATCCCTGGCTCCTGCAGACACACCAGGGTTTGGAGGGGGGAGGGATAGCTCAGGGGTTTGAGCATTGGCCTGCTAAACCCAGCGTTGAGAGTTCAATCCTTGAGGGGGCTATTTAGGGATCTGGGGCAAATATTGGGGATTGGTCCTGCTTTGAGCAGGGGGTTGGACTAGATGACCTCCTAAGGTCCCTTCCAACCCTGATATTCTATGACGCCATGCACTGGAGCTCAATCGTCAGCATCAGTTTATACAATAACAACTGGTGTGCTAGATGCTGTGCAATCCCTGCGAGAGCTTGTGCTTTATACATAGGACAGAAAAAGGACTGGAGGGGTGGGGAAGAGAGGAGAAGTGACTTGCCCAGTGTTACACAGCAGGTTAATGGCAGAGCCAGGAATAGGCTCCAGAGCTTCTGACTCCCAGGCCAGTGCCCTAGCCACTGGGCCGTGGTGCCTTAAAGGGAAACAGACCCACGAGTTATGTGTCACTTCCACAATTCACCCTTCAGCATCTGAGAATAAAGAGGGACCCACTCAGGCAGAGGGACAGACGTGCCCAGAGGCAGTCGGAGCTGGGATGGAGAGGGAACCACTCTCTGCAGGGAAAGAAGATGGAAAAACTACTTCATTACATTAGGGCCTGGTGTTAGTTTAGTAACACGGCTTTTAACCAGTACTTTTCTATTTCTTTAACGAGGGATTTTTCAATACAATAAAAGGACAGGCAGGGTCTGAGCACAGGGCTAGGCACCAGGCCTCCTGAGCTGGAATCCTGGCGGTGTGACCTGGGCAACTTACTTATTCTTTTTCCTTCACTTTCCCCAGTTATCAGAATGCACAATGCCGACCTACCTGCATCCCAGGGGTACTGGCAGGATTCATTAGTGACTGGCATGGATGAGGAACAGCATCACACAAAGGCTAGATATTGTTAGAATATATCTTCTGTCCCCTTTGTACTCTAACCACTGGCCAATGCTTCCATGCTGACATTCAATGTCTGGCCAACGTGCAGTGAGACACTATCATGACATACCCCAGCAATGTCTTATTGCACAGCAGCCGTTAACACAGAGCCCTCAAACTTCAGTAGTCTGAGAGACAGAGGGTGTCTGCACAGCAAAAAATCTCTCTGGCTGGGAGACTCAGGCTTGCAGGGCTCATGCTGCGGGGCTGAAACCAGTAGTGTAGATGTTCGATCCTGGACTGGAGCCTGGGCTCTGAGACTGCCCCCTTTCCCCCACACCTGCTGGGTTTCAGCCCAAATGTCTACACTGCGACTTTTAGCCCCACGGCACAAGCCCCGTGAGCCCACATCAGTTGACCCAGGCTCTAAGACTCAGTGCGACAGGTGGTTTGTGGGGTTTTTGGTTTAGCTGTACCCACAGGTACATTCTAGCCAGGTCACGCACTACATCTTCAGCCCCACGTTGAAGCATCTTTAATGCCCGTTAGCCACACGTGGTAAAAGACGAGCCACAATGCCAGTTATTTGTGCTACTTTCGCTCCACTGCAAGTCAGAGTCTGGCGTGGCTTTACGCAGCCATGCGGAAGGAATCTGGGGGAGTGAGACTTCCCTCTCCTCTGCGGCAGCCTGGAATTTCCCTTATGCACTGGACCACAGGGATTGGGCTCCGCTCCCAAAATGGGCTGGCCAGCATGGCAGAGCCAGAGCAAGTGAGTCATCAGCGGCAGGAACTGAACCTAGGACCTCTGGCTCTAAAAGCATGAGCCGCTACTGCCTGGGCTAAAAGACTCAGCTCTCTGCCAAGGCTGTACCAGGCTCAGCAACCTCTGGCCCAGCCACCACTGAGGAAGAGAGCACCACAGTGATTGTGGGTTCCTTGGGGGAGGGGAATTGTAATCTTCTCTGAGGAGCGAGCAGGGAGCCCAGAAGGAGCTAGGTCTCTGAGAGACAGCTCCCTCCTTGTGTGGCTCCTGGGGGCAGCACACATTCACACACAGGCTGGTTCATGTAACGAATACATGGACTGGCTCCGTGCATGGCCAAGGCACTGCCTGTGGAGAAAATCATTGCTAGCAAGAGGACACAGAAATTGTTGCCAAGGTTCATGGTCACACCCCAGAGCTGCACTCTGGAGACAAGAGCATGTGGGAAGATACAGTATGAAACAAGGCTACCAGTGAGTGTGGAGAACCCTTTGGGGAAACTACCACAGGGTAAAGGGAGAGTGCACGAGAGGCTCACGAAAGCACTGAGGAGATGGGGCTCACCAAAGTCCCTGCAGCCTTGGAAATCTGCTTCCTCTTCGCAGAGGAAGCTGGGTTCACAATTCTGAACAGGAAAAAACCAGGCTCCTTCGGCGGAAAATCAGCGCACATGGCTTCTGTTCCCACATAACTACAGCAGCTTAGAAACACTGTAAAAATCGGTGGAACTTCTAGCATAGCTGCAGTTGTATCACTACAAAACTGCTCACGTCAGTAGTGCATAGTCCAGTAAATGCAGCAAAATAAGCTATGCTGATATAAAAGATCTAAGTCAGGGATGGGAAACTTTAAGGTAGTGGAGGCCACAAAATCCATTCCAACCCTTTGACAGTGGACCGGAGGGAGGGGGACTGGGGAACGAGCCTGCCCCCCATTCATGATGCGCTATTGGCTCCTCTGCCACGGGGCTGGGCCCGGCTCCCCACTCCGGCCTGTTGGCTCTTGCCACAGTATGTCACAGCCACCCTGCCCCCTTCCTGGCCCTGATACCACCAGATTGCCTGCCTCAAGCTGGACTGCAGGGAGCCAAATACAATGATCTATTTAGTGGGATGCAGCCCCCGGGTGACCAGCTGCCCATCCCTGATCTAAGTCCTGAGAGTCGTACTCCTCCAAGGTCGACACTCCATTAGATCACTGCAAAAGCAGATGGCTCTGCTTTGGATATTTTGTCCCCCAAAGTTGCCAACCTACCAAATCCAATGAGGCCAAGAGTTTCTCCTCTGATCCGAGCTGCTCCCGAGGCCACCTCCCGTATCTGTTCCACACTCTGCACCCGGGTCCCTTCCCTCAGTGCTTGATACAGCCAAGTGTTCCGCCTGTAGAGGTTTAGGACATGGCATATGGTGGAATCTGCAGTCTCTTCCACCGCTGCTGATGGGATATTGCAGACAGCAATCCCTGGAGAAGGGGTGGGGGTGGGGTGGGGGTGGGGAAATCAACAAAATCACAATCTTAGAGCTGCGCGATCTAGTCACTGAAACACCAGCAAATCTCCAGGCTTCTCACTAATGAAACTGTTTTATGCCCAGGAAACTGATCTGAACCATTTCTATGTTCCTTGATACCATCAGCGTGTATCATCCATCCCAACCCAGCATGTAGGCGGGCCTGCTCAAAATTACATGCTGGTGAAAGGAATTTTGTGGCAAACTCCCAATATCACCTTGAAATTGTACTGCTAGATGCTGCTTCACAAAGCACCAAATTCACAGCTGCAGCCTGCGGACTACATAAGGAATAACATACATAAGAACATATGACTGGCATACTGGATCAGGCAAGCAGGCCTTCGAGGTAGGTATCCAAACACTCTACTTCCGAAGGTAGATTTTTTTCCACAGGTTTTAAGCTAAAAGCCCATGACACCTTTTAAAGTGAAGACTCCATTTATTTTAAGCAATCCTAATTGCTAACAATGAATCCTATTTTGATACTTATACGTTTTTTGATACTGTATTTTCCCCCCAATGAACAAATTAAAAGTTCTTTTTAAATGTAATACCAGCAGTAAGTTATTATAGGAATGTTACTGATCTGTTTTCTTTACTTTAGCTGCATATAACATATTAGTGTATTAATTTTCTGCAGTGAAGGGGCTAAGTAGTTCCAAAGCATGCAAGTCCCAGCCAGGCCCATTGTCCCTTCACAAAGGCTGGATTTATAAGATGCAATGAGACTGCTTTCACCTCTGAAATGTCAATCTGCTGCATTTTTCTAAAGAGCAAGCGTCCCGCCACACACACACACACACACACACACAAACTGGAGGGACCTCACCACCGTGCTACGGCAGGGCAGCAATATTGGGTAATGCAGCTGGTAGTTCTCAGAGACAAAACCACCTTTTTGATCCTATTCCGTCCTTAATCGAGGCTGTTATGACATTGTTGCCCAGTGATGTGTGAGAAGGAGGGGTTCCTTGGGAGCTTCTGGTTTAAACTCTACCACCAGATTGAGGGGAGGTTTGGGGTGATTTCTGTCTCTGATGGGACTCACGCCATCTCTGGAGTCCTGCCAGGATTACGTATCCTTTGGGGTCTTACAACCACGTCTGAAGAAATGTCTGCATTCGGGATGCACCAAGGATCAGATTTATTTATTTATTTTTAATTTCCAGGGCACCCTGCCCTCGCCATACCAACAGGCCATCAAATATTGCACTTGCTGAGCACTCTTAGAAACAGGAGAACAGTATAAACATGTACTAAGCTCCTCTGAAAACCAGGCTCTTACTGCATGTGTGTTTTCTATACAGCCTTTTCTCTCTCCTCGGTTATAAATAACGAGAAATGTTTAAATGGTAAAACAGAGATTTCCCAGCCCTTCACTCTCCCTCTCTGAAATGAGTCTGGCCTGGGCACACAGGATCACTCCAGGCTGAGAGAGAATATTTTTGCATGAGTCCCTCTTTTTTTGCCTATGTGAGAGTCAATAACCATTTTGGGTAACAGTTTCAAAAGTGTCCAAGTGGTTTAGGAGCCTATATCTCATTGAAAGTCACTGCTGTTTAGGGTCCTAAAACCCCAAGGCCAAGATCCTCAAAGGTATTTCAGCAGCTAACTCTCAATGAAATCAATTTCAATCACTGAAATACCTTTGAGGATCTATACCCACCATCATGACTGCATTCCTTTTAATCCTTGCCTTGGAAAGAGCAGCCATAAGGATTGCAGCACTGTCTTGTTGTAAAGAGTTAGAATCCCACAGTCCTTATTCAGGCAAACTCTTGGGAAAATCCCTACAGCCCAGATCCTTAAAGGTTCTTAGGCGGCTAAGTCCACATTCAGGCATTACTGATATTCTCAAAGCTGACACCTAACCCCGGAGGCACCTCCAAATGCTGGTTGGTGTTTGCAAAGCCACCTAAAAGGTGATGCTGCCCCACAGCTAATGAGTAGCTTGGAGGCCTTGCTCAAGCTGACACCCTGTAGGCCCCTAAGCCAGAGTCTCAAAGTGGGCAGGGGACAGGGAATGCCTGTCTCACCAGCACCAGAGCACGATTAAGCCACACCTGTCACACCACAGCAGGAGGGCTGGATGCAGGTCTCTGATGGATGGGGGCAGCACAGCTCCTGTACAAAATACAGCCGGGACAAGAGTGAGCGTGGGAGAACGTGAGCAGAAGACAGAAAGATGGTTTCAGCTGCCAAGGCATGGGCTACCTAAGCAGCTGACCGGTCTTTGGTGCCTCACGAGGGTTCGCAGCTGAGAATGCAACGTGCAGGGAGGTGCCCAGCAGCCAGCCGCACCAGGTCAGCTGCTTGGGAGCCTAAGCTCTTCTCCTTGCCCCAAGTCCTTCCTTGGGATTTCACTCCCAGCTAGCTTAGGCGGCTCCCTTGCCGATTCCTTCCTTAGGTGTCTACCTCTCCCTATGCACTGTATGGGGAGCCTAGCACAAGGCCGACCATTCCACTGGGCAGCAAGCTGTCTAGAGTTAAGTACTGCTATGTTGAGCAGGGCAATGTCTATGTACCATACCTTTAAGGATCTGCGCATTGGTCCTTATCTTGTGAGAAGGACCTATGGACTATCTGTGCATGTAGGCAGTGCACTGCCGGCCTGCTGGACAGGGATAAGTTTAAGAAGTGAGGCCTAGTGGACAAATTAATTGAGGGGAAGGGCAATATTAAAGCCTGGTGCAGCACTCAAAGCTTGTCTTCACTGTAGAGTGAACCCAAGTTATAACAAGTGTTGTCCAAACTCAAGTCCCATCCACACATGCAACCCCTTAACTCCAGAGCTGTGGGGGGACAGGGCAACAGCTCATCAGCTACTAACAACCACTCCGTGCTGCTAACATAATCGCTGGTTGTAGCTTGCGAGTTATCTCACTCTCACTTGAGCTAGGCTAACTCGAGAGACTACTGAAGTGAACTCTGCAGTTAGGACACAGCCTCAGTGGGACAACCTGTAGCAGCTGAAGCGATAGGTGGTGAGGGGGGACACAGCTGTAACAGCAAGAGAGGCAGATGGACGAGGAAGTTCCTCCTCTCCCCGTACAAGGGCTTCCTCTCCAGAAGGAGGGGCAGGCTCTCACCTCCCACTAAACCTTCCTTCTCCCATCACTTGACAGTCTCAAGTAGCCTGATGCAGAGTGGTAGCTAGCCCGCTCCTGCATGGTGGAGGGGTCACTCCTGGCTACTGATGTAGGAGCAGCAGCAGCAGTAGCCCTGTGTGGGCTCTGGTGCAGTCTGCAGCCCTGTCAGCATGGAGCAGGAGGCAAGGCTGAGGCACCGGGCTTGCAGAGTTCACACAGCGCTATAACCCCTTTGTTAAGGTAACGGGGGTGCTTGCTGGGATCAGCTGATCAGGACACCCATTACAGCTGACACTGTTGAATAAGCCAACGCAGCAAGACCTACAATTGTGTGTTCAGTCCTGCTCTCGAGGTAGGGACGGCTCTTTGATTTGTGCCGCCCCAAGCACGTTAGTTAGGCAGCCGTCGGCGGCGTTTCTGCAGGAGGTCGCCAGTCCCGCGCATTTGGTGGCGTTCCTGCGGGCGCTCCGCTGGTCCCGTGCTGTCGGCGGACCCGCTGCCGAATTGTTGCCGAATCCGCGGGAACGGCGGACCTCCCGCAGAACCACCGAAGGCTGCCTGACTGCCGCCCTCACAGCGACCGTCACGCCGCCCCCCGCGGCTTGCCGCCCCAGGCATGTGCTTTCTGCCCTGGTGCCGGCCCTGTCTCAAGGGCCTGGGTGCTCTAGGACTAGTCGAGCAGGTGGGGAATTCTGCATTAAATTAAATATACACAGGAACAAGCAATTGATATGGCACCCCCCCCCCCGCAGGCCATTATTTTACTCTGCCCCAATACTTTCAACATGCTGCATACTTTTGTATTGAGAATGCTACACTGTACCATAGAGTTTGCTGGGGGGGAGAGGTAAGTCACTGTGTGGGATGGGATGGAGGGGATGGGAATGCCCCAGCCAGTGGCTCCTACCTTGCGCCTGGCTCAGCTGCTAGTCCTGGCTGGGCTGGGCTGAGCGAGAGGGAGGACGGGACTTGTTCTTCCCCTGCAAGGCGTGACTAGGGCTGGGCCAGACCCACCCCCCAACTGCAGGAAGCTCTGCATTCCCTTCCCCGCCCCCGCTTCCTGCCCCTATTGTTTCTCAGCCGTGGTGGAAGGGGTCACTGTACAGGGAGCTGCTCCCCCGTACACCAAATCCCCATGCATCCGGACACCCCCAAGCGCCCCACCCCGCTGCGCCCCACCCCCTGCATTCAGAGCCCCCCACACCTGGACACCCTCTGACAAGTCTCACCCCTTACAAGCCCCCCCCCTTCAAACACCCATCCCGATGAGCCCCATACCCCTCTGCACCTGGACGACCCTACGAGTCCCCCACACCCAGAGTCCCACCCCACTAGGCCCCAACCAGCTGCACCCGGATGCCCCTGCTGAGCCCCCCACATCCAGACCCCCCTGCTACCCCTATCCCCCCCATGCTCCCTGTAGAACCCCAACTACCTTCACCTGAATCCTCCTGCAGAGTCCCACTGCCCCTGTACCCAGAAACCCCCAACAAGCCCCTGGGCATCCAGCTCCCCTCCACACCTGGACCCCCCACTGAACCGCCCACACCCAGATTGTCCCACACAGAACCTTCTCACCCCACACCTGCATCCCCCCACACTAAGCCCCTCTACACTTGGGTCCTACCAGCCTGAGCCTGCCTGCCCTCACCTGGTGGTTAAGTTTTCAAATGTAAATAATTGTACGGCTTTTATTTTTAAAAGAAAACACCAAAGAGCTGAGCAACATGTCAACAGTCCACAGCCAAATGAAGATATTTTTGTGGGTAAACGCTTTAGCCAAGTGTCTAATTCAAAATGATTGTTCCAAAGAGCACGCATTTTCTTTACTTTTACTAAGATTTTGAAGGGATGAAGTATGTTAACACCAGCCGATCAACAAACCTGAAAGAGCTGTGTTCATCTGGCAAGGCATAAATATCAGTTTGATTTTATATGCTAATGGTATCCATTAGTGGTAAAACAATTCACGTTGCTGCTTGCAACATCTCACTAACATTTCTGTAACACACAAATATGCCTAATATATATTATGACTCTTTAACCTAGTTAAGAATGCAAGATTATTGTGATGGTGAGCATCACCAGGAGGCTGCCACACAATCTTCTGGTTTCTTTTTTTTGGGGGGGGGAGGGGGGGGGAGGGGCATGGGGGGGCATGAGAACAAGTTTTGACTCTTAGGAAGACACGATGCACTGTAGCTAGTCTGGTGTTTTGCAAGGCTGTGTGCAGAGGCAGCTTCAGGAGAGAGTGTGACGTGCAGCAGAGTTTGCTCTCGGTCTTGGGCTCTGATTGGAGTCAACACTTGAGGCACAGCAGCTCCCTGGGAACTAGACATTGTTGTTGGGCTGAGATTCCTGGAAGATGGGACTGCCCTGCATGCTGTTTGACCACACTTGTCCCAGGACTGATATAGGAGTGTAAATAAAATAAATTACTCATAGAATATACCCAGACAAAACTCCACTGACTTCTCCATCCACGCCGATGTGATAGTGGCCAGAAAGACCCTCTTAAGGGTAAGGTTTTATTTACACGCATACACCAGTCCTGGGGCAAGGGTAGTTAAATAATCTGACAACAGCTCCATGAGTAACAGGAGGACAATGTTAAGACAACATGCAGGAGTTAGGTCTCCAACAGGAGAGTAAGTATGCAGATGTCCCTTGAGGAATCTGGATACCGTTGGCTACAACTGTACTGACATGACACATCAATACTGCTGCAACGTGAACGCCGAGAGAACGAAGAGTCAATCCAGAATGTTTCAAGTGCAACACATAATTGAGGATCTTTGGTGCTGGAGCTTCAACTGGTCCCAGAGCATGCTGGATAGGCTATATGGAGACCTGTTTCCATATGGAGGAGTAGGTCTTCCTGGCAGATGGCTTCCTGTTCTGTATGAGGCTATCTTGGACCTTTCCATAACAGTCTCTGTCAGTAGTGCTCAAGGAGCCAACATCCAAGTCATTGGGTGCAATATCTGCAGGTCTAGCTGCAATATCTGATTGTGGTTCTGAGATATCATGTCCAGGAAGATTGCTAGAGGGATGCAGGGCTGAATGGTCACGTTCAAGAGGTCTGGCAGTCCAAACAGCCTCGTCTAATAGGCAGCTATTAGCATCAGAATGGACGTCTTACCTCTGATTTTGGATATTTCCCTGGGGATCAGGGGAACTGAGGGGAAAGACGTATAGGAAACCTGGAGACCAGTGTAAGGAGGCCAGGCTCAGGTGCCCTCTAGTGCAGAAGTTCAGGCATTTGGTGTTGTCCTTTGTGGTATCCCCCATTGGTGAAATATCAGCTCTGCAACAGACACCTGCAGAGACCCCTCGAGGTTGGTTACTGTGTGCCTGCTTAGAAAGTCTGCCGGGTTGTTTCTCATTCCTAGAAGATGAAGAGCCAATGGGATTAACCCATGGTGATGACTCGGTCCAATGGCTTCCTAGCAAAGAGGGGATGACCCAGCACCTCCACGCTTGTTGATGTAGTGCACTGCAGACATGTTGTCCAGTAAGATTTGCACCATAGGGTCCCAGAGAACAGACAGGAATGCCATGCAGGCCGATTGGATGGCCCTGAACTCCAGGACATTCAGATCGTCCTGGGACCTGGTCAAGAAAGGAACATGCTTTCATACGTTCTCCAGGTTCAGCCATTAAGCGGGCTCTTGTAGATCCTGGGTGGGAATGTGACTCTCTTGTTCATGTGATGCTTGGATGAAGATCACAGTTGTAAGAGCCACAGATGAAGTCTTGCAAGCAGCATCAAGTATATGCACAATGACAGGTGACCCAGCAGCCCCAGACATGTACACACCATTGCT
Source organism: Macrochelys suwanniensis (assembly GCA_033296515.1). Taxonomy (NCBI): domain Eukaryota; kingdom Metazoa; phylum Chordata; order Testudines; family Chelydridae; genus Macrochelys; species Macrochelys suwanniensis. The sequence continues at coordinate 123,028,550 of CM065778.1, read as the reverse complement.
GCCAGGTTCGACTGCAAGTCCCTTGTCACTGACTGAACAGACAGGAACTTGTCCCCCTAGCAGGTGAGCTCTCACCTACCTAGTGTTGATCATGGCTCCTATGAACTCTATTGTCTGCGATGCTGTTACAGACTCTTTTTCATAGTTCACAAGGAGTCCTAATTGGAGAGCAGAGAGAGGACTCCAGGGGTGCTGCAGTTTCCTGCTTGGACCTTGCCCCTGATCAGACTGTCATCTAGGCATGGATAGATGTGGAATCCCTTTCTCGTTCAGTGTGCCTCCCCTACCCCCAGGCATTTGTGAATATTCTTTGTGCTGTGGAGAGTATGAAGGGCAGTACTCTGTATTGTTAATTGTTGGGCCCCACTGTGAATCTAAAGCTCTTCTTGAAAATCAAGAGCTATAAATCAATCTTGAGCTTGGAGAGATGGAACGAGGCAGGCAAGAGTTATCATTCTGAAGCTGAGGCCAGGTACCTGTATTTGTTGAGTCTTCTCCGGACTAGGATAGGATGAAAACCCCTTTCTTCTTTGCGATAAAGGAACAAAAGCTGTGCTATCAAGATCTAAATATTACATTAACAGGAAGAATTTCAGCACAGACATTAGAGACTTTAAACTGTAGTATTTGCCCACTGCCTGTTTACTCAGTTGCAGCAGCAGCACCACGAGAATGTAGTAATATCACTGTCTTCATTTCTCTTTGAAGTATGTAGTAAACTACCGTAAATGGCAAGAGATGAGCAGTTGCCTTATTGTTGATCCATGTAGCTAGTTACCAATGATGCTTAGGAAATAGGAGGTTACGTCAAAGTCACTATTCTTCACCTAAGGAATGCTTGCTGTCAAAAGGCTATCGATAGCCTGCTTGTGAACTATTAAAAGAACTCTTGGGCCCTGATCCTGTAAGCTTCACCAAGGGAAGTTTGAGTTGCAAGACTAAGGTCCCCCAGCTCCAGTTTAGGTCACCCTAATATTGGACATTGGACTGTGACCTATGGAACTAATTCTGAAAGAACTTTGGCAACTCTAAAGCTCATCTCTACTATGAAACTGATCTAAGAGTTTTATTCAAGTCTGTATGTATAATGATCTTTTAACCTATACTCACTGTCTCTTCCTTTTTAATAAATCTTAGTTTAGTTAATATGAATATGTAAGCACGTATTTGGGTAAGAGCGGCACTATTCATTAACATGGTGGGTAATGTGTCTGATCCTTTGGGATTGTTAGAACTTTTTATATGATGAACAAGATTTTCAGTAAATCTCATCATATTTGACTTGGCTGCCTGGGTGGGAGCTCACGGCTGGGATGCTGTAAGGGAACTGTGTTTCTGGCTTCTGGGTACCCAGTAAGGTATTGTAGAAGTTGTTTTGTTGCTGGCTTGGTGAATCTACGTATTAGAATAACCACCACTTTTGGGGGATTGTCAGCCCCATTCTTTGCAGTTTGCCCTAATTGAGCAATCTCAGTGTGACCCGCCCTGGGACTCTGGTCAGTTTATAATTACATAACACAAATAATTAGGTCGTTAGGTATGTGATGAAGACTATCTTGGTTTGCAAAATCCGTGCCATCCTGGACAATTCTAATTAAAATCTAACATGAATATTGTGAACAGTTATCACTAATGTATCAAAAAGGGAGGCAAGAATGAGATTTATAGCCATGATCATCTATTTTGGATTATATTCTTTCCTCAAAAACTTCTTGATATGGAGTACATGATTAGCCTGCGGTGTCAGGGCTGGTTGGCATGATTGTTAATATTTCTACACAAGTGAATCCAGAATGATTTCTTCTTCAGAGCATAGGGCATAAAGAAAACATCTATACATGACTCTGAAGTTTCATAAGTTCTCACTACGTAAGATCTAAAAACTGCAGAGGAACTATCGTGTATCTGTTTCACCACAGATATCTATCCCTGTCACAATAGTAGAAGCTGGCAAGGAGACGTTAGCAGCTGTAGCTTTGGTTTATAACTAATAGCAATGAATAGTAAATAGTTTGACCATTATAGAAGCACTTTTCCTTAGGGATATTTGCTCTGATCCAATCTGTCAGAACTGCTGCACATCTGTTATGCAAAAGTATACAAAGTTTTGTGTCAAAGCACTGCCCAGATCCATGGGTGAATGCTGCCTTTGATTTTGTATGAGTACAGTGCATCTCTATGGGGACATGAAAAAGTGAAGTTAATTTCTCAGTAGATCTGTGAGAACATTTTTAAATGTCATTTTCCTGTTCCCACCAGGATAAAAAAAAAAAAAAAAAAAAAGCTTTTGTTAATGTCAAAAAAGTACTGATAGGAAAAACCTGTGATCAGACAGGAAAAACAGAATTGTTATCCACACCTAAGCAACAGACAGGAACAAGTGGTGGAGGAAAAAAATACGTCTTCTCAAATATATAGCCACTGACGTCATTTTACAAATCCCAGAAACTGCTACAACGCAGGTGTAAGACTACAGGGATTGCAGCCATCCTAAAGTAAAACAAAAGCAGCTCCGTCACAACAGGGCTCTTCCTATTAGCCTGTACAACCCTACTGAATTATTAATTTCATAATCATAGAGCGAAGAGGCTGTGGAGAGGAAGCTCTGAACTTTCTGTAGTACTGGAATGCTGTTAGGTAACACAGGGATTCTGTTTCAATTCCACAATTTAAAATGAATTAACAATTTGGTGTTGAATTTCACTGCTATTACGGTAATTATTCCAAGTAGGAGATAGCTGAGTAGGAGAGCGTATGAGTTAAATGAGCCTGAATGTCTGAAATCAGAATTGAGCCACTTGTGTTCAGATGGTGGATACCGCATGACACGTCACTATGTTTAGCCACCTGTCATGTATCAGCTATACAGAGTTAAAGATTTCTTCTTAGTTTTTTAAAAAATTCCCTTCTAGATAGTGGTGCCAATTAAACTTTCGGCTACATTTATAGGTAGAAATTACATCTTCCACTTCAAACCCCATCATTTGGCCACCAAATTTGCAATGTTTAAAAGGGAGGATTATGCAGCAGTGTTTGTGTACTTTGTTCAGCTTTTTTTAAATGTTGAAGGCCTTTGAACCTGGATAGCATGGGTAACAATAGTAAGAGTTACAAATACTGTCACACTAAAAAGACACTGCTCCTCGGAGCTGAAAAATACTTCACTATGCTAGGATTTGCTTTTTAGGAATGACTATTTGAAACTATTTTACCTGAATTATCTAATAGTCTAAATGTCTGTTGTTCTTATTTTCCTGAGAGAAAATCTTTAATACAAGCAATCTTGAGCAATGCTGTCATGGTACTTCTTGATGGATTGCATTCTTTGGACCAAATTATCAAAAGGGGTCTCAAAACAGCCACTAGAATTGTAGATGCAATTTAGCTCACCCAGTTATTTGTAAGTGCAAATCCCACAAGTTCCACAAGCAATTTCCATTTGTATGCAAGTTGGGCAGACCCGTAACTATTCAACTGGTGTAAAAATGCAACTAAATTTAAGGACACGCGTTACTGTGATTGCAAAAAAAGTGCCTGCAACTGTAGATGGCAGTTTCTGACTATTTGATCATGCAGATACAAATTAAACATGATGGAGAAATAAATATTAACAAGAATAAGAAAAACACCCCACAGAACTAATAAAAGCAATCTAAAACATACATCAATCTAATTTTTTTGTGCTGTGGGTGGATAGATAGAAATATAAATCAATCTATCTATCTATCTAACTGGGGTGTTTTAAAAAGCAGTTTCTAAAATTGCAATTGTCCACGCTTTTGTGTATTTCACAGTCATGTTCTTTTGCATGCAACACCATAAAACACACAAAACTGCACCCACAATTTTAGGGACCGAGACAAAACCCACTTGAAAATTTGGTCTGACATGCCATGTTGATTGAATGCAGGTAAGAAACAATGTCACCTGGGTTGATTTAAAGAGAAACAAACAAATGGCAGAGGCGCCAGTCACGGAATGGACACATACCGAGCTCTCCTGCAGCTTTGATATCAATGTTGTCATAGCCACTGCCTATTCGAACGATGACCCTTAAGGCCTTGAACTTCTCTAGATCTTCTCGGGTGAGGGTGATAGTGTGGTACATCATTGCCCCAACGGCTTCATTTAATACCTGAAACAGAACAAAAGGACGTCAGAAAATCCTAGTAATTTACGTGGGAAAGAACCAGTGGGCCTGACCCTGCAAGGTGCTGAGCTTGTGGTGCTGTACACTCTTGACTGTGGCAGGAGTTAACAGGAGTTGAGGGCACATTCTAAGGTAAGGTCCAGTATTTGTGAGATGCTTCATCCTTAGAGGAGACGCTGCACCAGACTCTGTCGGCAATTAATGCCATGTTGACTTCGAGGAGATCTGATACACTGGAACAAGCTTAGGGAAAAGTCCAGTTATACAATAAGAAATGTAACCGGTGAGCATTTCTATGTGCTCCCTTTGGTATTATACAAGTATTTACTACAGTAGAGGGTCGCACACGGTTACTTCTCTAGGCTGAGCTCACTGCACATATTGGAAGGTCTCTGCATCCCTTTTTTCTCCCCCACAAGCTTCCTGAGTGCCACCCTTCCTATCCCTCTATTTCAGGGACTCCCTGCAACTCCCCCATCCCTCAGTCAGAGCTCTGAGAGTCCTCACTTCTCCCATACTGAGATCACCCATTTCCTCCCATGCCAGAGGCTGTGTGTGTGTCCTCCTTCCCCTGCCCCCCATTATTTTTTCTTCTCTCTGTCTAGAGAGGTAAACCATTCAGGATGTCAACATTTTAAACTCTATTGGGAGGATGGGCCAAGCTGAGATGGGGGGGGGGGGGGGTGCGGTTAGGTTGCAAGGTGTTAATGGCTGCCAATAACCAGTTCTTTGATACGGAGACAATTAGAGACATGGTTGAAGCTGATGTGTGTGCTAACCAGATTTCAGGGGCTCCTTGGGTCCCCCATTTCCCTCTTCCAGTTGACTGATTCTCTCCAAAATCAACAGAGTTCTGCCCACTGTCACCTAGAATTTCACCTGACATTTTGGAATTGACTGGGTGCAACATTCAAAGGTTTACATCCAGACAGACAGACCGACCAATGCCACTGAGTTGTGCGTAGGACCTCACACTGAATGCGCGAGTTGTCTGAGAAACTTCAAAATTAGAAATGTTGAGGGCATTTTTAATTGAAAATTTGATGCAAAAAAGCCAAACAAAAAAACAAAACAAAACCCTCCTGAAATGTCCATGAAAATTACATCTTGATTTCCAGCCAGTTCTACTGAATATTAAGCCACAGATATTCTTAGAAGAATGATCAATTTATCACACTAAAATGCAGCTTCCAAACAGGAAAATAAATATGCTCTTAAAGAGGACAAGCATCTTTTCCCCCTTAAAAAAAAAAAAATCCCAATGAAGTTACAGAAGTTAAATTTACCTTCTCGTGAATCTCCTGAGTTGATTGTGCATCACAGAACGCAACAGTAGCCAAGTCTTTCAAAATTGGCATCTCCACTGTACAGTCCCTTCCATCTAACAAAGCCACCAAAGGACGAGGATGCATAGGGCCATTCATTATCTGTGGACGAATACCTGCAATCAAAAGGAGTTTTACTGTTAGATCAGCAGGACTTAAAACACTTCTCAGTCTATAGTTGCTCCTATTTGGGTATTATTTGAACTTGGTTTGTGTGTCAAGTGGGAAGTGGCTGCATACCACACAAGTTTACTGTATCTGAAGCTTGAGGAAGTAGTTTGGCTGCAGGAGCAGGATGCTGGGAGACTCAGCATAGTATCAGTTAACTATGGATACATTCTCTATTAGGGAAATACATCCATGCCCTGCCCAGAGGGGAGACTCTGATCTACCATGTATTTTCCAACTCCAACTACTATCACCATAGGGCTCCTGACTTTGATCTCACACTTTTTTTTTTAATTGGTGCCGCTCCATTAACTCCAATGCAGTTACTCCTGATCAACACAGGTGTAAGTGAAAACAGAATATGGCCCTAGAATTAGGTTTTGCTAGGATATCCTTACATTTCAAGTACTATATATGTCAACAAACAAGACAGACTCACCAGTTTTGTTTTCTTGAGTGTGTGAAAACTAACTTGTTCAACACTGAAATCCCAGCCCCACTGGAGCCCTGACTTCAATGGGGTCAGAATTTCACTCTCTGTTTGTACAGGCCTTTAAAAGTGTGGTTTTTGAGGAAAGACTAGCATTCCTACTACCTCAGAAAATAGACTCTGGGCAACAATCATTCCATAAGCAAACAGGTGTTTACCCCAAAAGGAAAAGGAAGGGAAGAGCCAACCAAGAGAAACAGATCAAACAGTTCTTTAATAGAAACGGAACAGGAATCTCTTTTGTTGTACAAATGTGTATCATTAGGGTTGAGTGGGGGACATGCCTTACACACACAGCTTAGTTCATGAAATCAGTAGCAATATTATAAGTCAGAGTATCTGTTGCTGTTCTGTCTCTCCACTACACACTGTAAACTGGTGTTTGGAGAAGGTGAGAGGAATCTGTGTGCACATACGGGGACTATACCTTAAACTCCCGCACCCCAGCTGCTGTGGGAAATCTTCAGGACACCTTCCCGAGCATGTGCAAAAAGAGCTGGGAGTGACAGCAGCCAGGAAACAGCTCACAGGGTTTTTGTTATTCTTACGTGGATCCACTTACAAGAAGTTTTCCCACACGTTTATTTTGCACTCATGATGTAATTGTGTGTCTGTAAAACTGAGCTGCCTTTTCTACAACTATATGTTCTCAGCCTCTTCTCTTTTTAAGCTGAGGTTAACCGACAAGCAATTGTGCCAAATGGGGACCAGGAACCAGAACTGCCAATGACTCTGTTTCATTTCTGGATAAGTCACTTAAAAGATACTAGGTCTCAGTTTATCCGTATGTAGAACGGTGATATAATTAGGGTTCTGTGCCAGTGTTAATCTGTTGGTTTTTTTCACAAAATGGTGCAAAAATATTTTTACAGTATAATTTCAGGCAATTTCACAGTCCAGTAAAGCTCATGTCCTTCAAATATGCGTGCATGTGTTGCCTTTATGCATGAGAGTAGTCTCAGTATGCATGTGTTTAAGTGCCCTAAATGAATTTTGTGTGATATTTTTGTAAAACGGAGGACTGGCACCGAAACATGCAAGATTTCATGGTTTTTATGTAAGAGAACCCCCCACGTATACTGAAATGAAATTTCAAACCCGGAGGTTTTTGCTTGGAAATTTTGAATTTTGTTAAAAAACATCATTCAGAAATGGTCCCATTTCCAAGCAAAAATGGTATACAATACTAAGCCCCCAAACACTGAGATTTTTCAAATTTCATTGTGAATATTTCATAGAGCCCTGGGTATCATATTTACCTATGTCACAGGGGTCTGAGGTTTAAACACGTGTAAAGTGCTTGGAAATCACTGGATGAAATAGTAATACATTTTTTTTTAATGAATCAGTATCTGGGGAGCATAGTACTTTGGATCTTTGACCTATGGCATTAAGTGTTCTGGGCTCAAAATTTCAAAGATGGCAGCTAATTCTGGGTATTTAACTTAAGCAACCGTAGGCCTGATTTTCAGAAGTTGTAAATACCCATCGCTCCCGTTAACTTTGATTTGAGTTGTGGGTGTTCAGCCCTTCTGAAAATGCAGGCCCAATGTGTTCTAATTTTGGCCCTCAAAAATATTAGAGGCCATTTTAAAAAATGTTGGCCATAAGAGATGCCTGTCTGACAGAGGAACCAGGCAGAATGTTTTTTGATTTTCTTTTTTTGTCTAGGTTAAAAACACATCTGTTCTACCTAGTTACTCTACTATATTATTCAGGTGGTGATGGAAGTAATGAATGTCTTCAGTACATCTAGATCTGATAGTCATCTCCCTGCTACATTAAGCTCCAAACATGTCAATTTACTAGTTATTACAGTAATCGTTTATGATGATTATTTGGACAAGCGCTGGGTTATTTTATCGTGGAGAAGTCAATGGAGTTATTTTAACTGCAAAAAATCAAATTACATTTCCCATTCCTTTCTAGAGTGGAGACCTGTAACTAGTTAAGGAGGGTCACAGGGGAAGTCATAAATACCTAAACAAAGAGCATTACAGAACAAATGCTATAGTCTGTGACTCTACAGCTATTCAAAAAGCAGATAAAAAAAGAACCAGAAAAGGGGGAACCATTTACTGAATGGAACTAAGATCTCTCACTTGCAGCACTGTGGTAGCAGTCTGGCTTCCTGGATAATGGTCAATACTGCAACATCCTGCTGTGGAAGAGGCCAAAAGTGGTGTCAGGGTAACCCTGATGCCACAAAAATGATAATGAGGGAAGGAAACTAATGAGACCACCACCAAGCTGATTAAAAAAAAAATGGAAAAATTAAATGTGCACTGTTATCCAGATTGCCGTCAGGTGAACAACATTAGCAAGATCTGTATCAAATAATATGTGAAGGACAGACTGAAACACGAGCCAAAATCATGCCTTGCAGAACTCCACTGAAGCCAACTCACTTACCCCAGGGAGGAATCTACACGAGTGTGTATTCAATACTGGTTAAAAACTTGTCATACTTGTTTTAGAGGGGAGAAAATAAACCCTGGGCATAGGCAAATTTAGCAGCAATGTGTTTAATGGTTCTCAGATATTGTTTTATTGACTGGGATTTAAAAAGATAAAACCCAAAACAAACAGAAGCTCTGATGAAATATTTTCAAAATTTAACATGAACGTTTTTCTAAAGAGGATGCCTTTTTTCTACTGAGATTTCCATTTGCACTTACTGGAAATAATACATCTTGCTTGCAGTATTTTATCCAGATGGAAGTGCAACTGTGTCAGTCTGGATGGTACAGGGCTGAGATGATTTGGATAAGTGAAAGAAGCTTGCCACAAGCAGATAAACAAGAATAAAACGTGTATAAATCTCAAATGCTTACCATACATAAGTGAAGCATTATTCTTCATGCTAGGTTCATCACTTTTCCTATTTAATAAGCAACTTAATTGCAACACTGACTAAAATGTTACTAAGGTATAACCAAGCCTAGACCGTCACATAATGACAGCCTCATATTGTTATCGGCAAAGAAAGAATATGCTACACAGGCAAATGGCATAGTGAAAATAGTTACATCACCACCAGGACAATGGCTTTAGTAGTCACTGGGATTTACCACTGGGATTTACACCATGTGCTGGCAAATGCACTTCTCAGCCAAACATAATCAGAGCTTGCTGCCTATGCAGGGTAAGAACTATTTACAAACAGTGATGTAGACAAGATGAGGTTGGTAATTATTTTCTCAAATAATGAAACAAGTCAAACAAAACCAATGGCTATCTGAAACTTGGACACTTAAACTGAACCCCCCTCCCCGCAACCGTTTTCTCATCCTATCATTACATAAGTGACTTTGTAGGTCACAAGAATTTTTTTTTTTTTTTTTTAAACATGACATCTGTGTCTTTGCTTGGGATTACGGATGTAATTGTGTGTGATGACATAGGCTCCTTAGACATGTCAAGCTAGTCTACAGACAAAAATACACTTGCCAAGGATGAATGTGAGCTGGAAATTGTGCTAAAAATTTAGAAGAATGGCTCTCATTTTCTCCTACTACAATGAAGTAATTTACTTCAATTTGACAGGGAAAGAAAGTTTTGAAGCAGATCAATATGAGATGAAGTGCATAATGTACAATAATTACATTTTAATAAAAACCATTGACAGGTTTGCAAGTTAAATCATACAGTGCAATATATTTTCCTTGGCTGGTTCATTCTTTGTATCTATCTAGTTGTAGCTCTATGACTCTGTATATAAACTTGACAGATCTATTATGCATATATTTAATATACCAACTGAAACCAAACTGCTGGGACACACAAAAATCAAATTTATGGACTCAAACGTCATATAATTTTTCTCCTTCTTTTAACTTATGCAACACATTTGACACACATAACTGCTTCATTAAGAGTCTAATAAGCAAAAAAATCAGAAAGTAATTAAAAAATTCCCCCACTAAAAATTCCCATTCAAGGTTTAAATCACGGGCCTTAGACCTTTAAGTCTGCAGCACATTTCTCTATCACGTAAGTGCTGGGAAAATGGGGAAGGGAAGTGCAGCATATAAAATAATATAAAGCACAGAGCTAATCTACGAAGAGTTATTAAGCACCTAAAACAAGGAGTCATCACTGTAAAAAATGCACAGTTCTGTCTCAATTCATGGGCATGTAGCTACAAATAAGAGGGAGCTACGAACAGAGATGGAGGACATAGAATGTCTCTTTTTCTAGTGAGATTAGCGCTCTTTATCAGCAAGGAAATATATTATAAAAATATATGTATAAAATTAAAAAGCTTTCCACTCATTTGAAGTTTTTTGATTTGAAGATAAATCATAATAAAGCTTGCAAAGTTGACCAAGTATTGTTCATTATATATATTTTCGGCATTTTGTTTTTTTGGACTTCTTCCAGCATTTCAGTGGACAGCTTTTTAAGGAAGGGAGGAGAAAGAAAAAAACCCTTCCCTGTAATACTGAGAACTCAAACTCCACCCCGATTCACAAGCAGCACAGCTTGTTGCACCCAGCTCAGTGTATAAAGTGCTTTTGTTTCATTTTTAATACACAAAGCCTGCTTGTCTTCTTTTGCAGCTCCTCCCCTTTGCCACCCACTTGTATCCGATTCCAGTGGCACCCCTGCCAAGAGAATTAAGGAGTGCTCCCTGCTAAATGGCAGTCTTTGTGTGACCGCAAGTCTGCTGGTACTATCTCACAGAAACAAAAGCAGAAGCCATTTGCCTAATACTTATTAATCTCAGTTGCCTGTGCCACGCAGCTATTAAAAAAAAAGAAGCTTTAAACATGTTCACTTGCAGTATATAAAAGTGTATCGAGAAGCAAGCCCGACAATCTACTGAATTACTCATTCACAACAAAGTAGCTACAGTTTTACAGTCAACTACACACTTTATTAAACAAACAGAAAAGAAACAGGAAATTTCCCCTTGCCTGGAAAATGTTGCCTCCACATTCTTCTTCTTATTAAAAACCGCACATGGTAGCAGAGGAGGGAGGGAGGGAGGGAGAAGAGGGGGGTGAACCCCCCCACAGGATAAAATACTACCACTTTCAGTGCGTTGACTCTCCTCTCGTCTACGAAGGAGTATCTTCAAACAAGCAATCCCACAGCCCACAGCTGCAACATCTCAAGACAAATGTCTCTTTGAACACGGAGGGAAAGAAAAGGCTTTTGTCCTGAGCTACAGAATAATAGTCTGAAATTGCTAGAGGAGTTACAGTCACCTCTGTGCAGCTCCAAACTCTTTAGAGCACTCCCTCCAGACTTTGCCGAAGCTTTTAACTAATCATAGTTCTTTCCCAGCCCTTGAATAAAATCATGTGAGTGCCAGCCAAAAAAAATCTTATTCTGCGCACACTAAAGGGTTTGTATATGTCGGGTTTCGCCCCCCCGCCATTGACTTGCACATACGTCTCTTTTCTTGGTTGTCTTGAATGGATTTAATCTGTGCAATGCTGCAGTTTTTCATTACTTAAAGAAGTCAAACATGCTTCTCTATGTACAGTATATGGAACAAGGCTCCATGTTCAAACTGATAGCTTGCAACAACAACAATCCAAGGGATCAACAGCAATAGGGTTCGAAGATCTAGTTTAGATAAGCACCCAAAATTAAGGGGCCAAATTTATTCTTGGTGTGTAAGTCAACTGGTTTTCAATGGGCTCACACCAGAGATGAATATGGCTCTTCTCTTTAGCAGCACTATTTGCATCTGCAAAACTGGGCTAGCAATCCTGCAACATGAGATCCCTACTCCAGTTGGGCCGGAAGCTTGTTTCACTGTGACCTTTTGGCTCACCTGCTTTTGGCTGAAATTAGGAAGCGTAGAGGGTTTTCAACAATGAAAAATAATGGAAAGGAGAAAACATCCATCCGTTCCTTGTTCCCAGACCCATACCTTAATCATCACACCGTTCTTCCTTGACATCCCATGCCATCTTAATGGGTCACCATAACCACTGTGACTTGCCTCATTAACAGATATATGTGCCCATGAACTCCCGCTCAGCTTTCCCTCCCAGTTTCCAGATGTTCTTGCCATGCTTATGGGCCCAATCCTGCAACCCCCTTGCAAGTAGCCCCTACTCAGCCATGTATTTCCATTTGAATCAATGGGAGTACTTGTGTGAATAAGGGTTTGCAACTATAGATGTGCAGTGGGTTCAGGACACCTGTGTAGCTTAGCACCTCATTGGCAACCGCATTTCCCCTGTATTCAGTTCCTCTTATAAAAGTAAATTAACGGATAGCATAAATCCTTTGCCCTCTGTCAATTCTGATCAGGGATTTCATTTACTAAAAATCAGTTTGTTACGGTTTGAGTATATTTACATGAATGCTAGTCTGGATCCACGGTTCCTCAGTTACTGACCTTGCCTGGGTTCCTGGTGCGAGATTGGCAAGGAGTGGGATTGTAGCATTTAGGGCCCTGGATTAAAAGTAGCAGGAATTTCCCAGCTTTGGAAGCAATTGTGACTTTTGATTATTAATCAACATCTAGCCGCTGTTCTCTTTACTTCTGTCATATGTTTGATTTATTGGCTGAGAATTCTTGCTGATCGTTTTGTTGTTGTTGTTGACTGGGAATAGAAACAATAACTGACCCAAATCTCAAACCAAACCACTCCATGGAAATTTGGTAAATCTGGATTCATTTCCTGGATCTGGCGGACTTTTAACGTGACTGAGCAAGTCACGTTAGCGTCTCTGCACCTCAGTTCCCCATCTACAACACAAGGACAATAATACATATCCATCTATTATACGTATATGGTCCCCTTTAGACTAGCATCTGAGCACCTCAACCTCTTGAGTGTATTTATCCTCACAACACCCATGTGAGGTATTATCCCCATTGCACAAGTGAGAAACTGAGGAAAGGGAGACAAAAACAACAGAGGAAATCCATGGCAGAGCTGTGAATTGAATCCAAGTCCAAGGCCAATGTTTTAATAACCAGACCTAGCTGCCTCTTTAGCTCTATATAGCTATGAGCCACTATGCAGTTCAGTGTTGTGAGGATAAATTCATTAGTATTTGTAAAGCTTCTTGGAATCTTCGGATGGAAGTTGCCTATTTAAATGGAAAGTAAAAAAAACCCAACCCACCAAAATTCCCACCAGATGCCACAGTCACAGTGGTTCTGGCCAGACGCCCATAGTCTTCGATGGGGATTTGTTCTGCACAAGGACAGCACCATCAAGCCCAGCACATTTACCAAAAAATGAGATTGGAGTTTTTTCACCAAACAGATCTTAAAAACAAACTATTTAAAATATAAACAAAAAATATTTTTAAAATTGGCTCGGTGAAAAAACTCCAATCTCATTTTACAGGCATACACCTTTCTGTGGTGCACAGGGGTCCTGTGATAAGTACACAGTACACTGGACCAAGCATTATTCAAGTCTCACTTTAGATATGCAGTTTAACAGCAAGTATTGCTATAAAGCAGTGGTTCTCAACCCACAGCCCAATCAGCACATAGCTGCGGCCCACGTGACATCCTCAGGACCACACAGGTAGTGTACATATTGTGTGGATGTGGCCCACCTAACACACAGAGAGCTGCATATGCGGGCCACCATGACAAACAGGCTGTGAACCACTGCTATAAAGCATGCTTTGCTTTCTTTCTGGAGAGCTCATAACTGCCTAGTCTAACCTATATTAAAGTCAATGGGAGTCTTTCTATTGATTTTAATGGAAGTTGGAATGTGCCCTTAAGACTCAGTTAGGCAAAGTACTTAAGCAACTGCTTAACTTTAAGCACCTGAGTAGTCCTCATCTACTTCAAAGAGATTACTCACAAAAGCTTAGCAGGTGCTTAAGTTCTTTGCCATGGTCCCCTGGTGAGTTAAAAAAGAGACTTTGTTCAACTCAATACTAGATGCCTAAAAAGGGTATCGAGATGATTAGTTAATGTTTGTAAAGCACTTTTAAAACAAAAGGTACTATGCTTAGTATTCTTAGTTATTAACAACAAGTGGATAATTGACATATGATTTTGACATAAACAAACACGAATATTTATAATGGCCTGGGAATCTTATCCTAAATAATAGCATTAGTCTGTAATAACAACTGTTGCATTTCTATGGACTGCAGTGTTAACTGCTCTACAAGCCAAGCAAAACTGTATTTTGTTACTATCTACCTATATTCACTGATTCCAAGGCCAGAAGGACCGCTGTGATCATCAAATCTGACCTGTATGATACAGGCCACAGAACTTCCCCAAAATAATTCCTGTTTGAACTCAAGTTTATCTTTTAGAAAAGCATCCAATCCTGGCAATGTATTAACATAATACACAATGGGGTGGTATAAAGGTGTAGCGCCTCTCTCCACCTGGTTATCTCCTTTAATGCCAACCCACTTACAGGTTTTGATGGACAGGTCTGGGTTCTTTTGGATTCCGCCACCCACTCAGCAGGGTGTATGTTCTTTCTTCTTTTTTTCTATGAAATTATTTGGCGGTGCCTCCACCCCACTCGGTCCTTCCTGGCAGGGTCACCAGGGCAGCTTGGGCAGAAAATTCTAACTACAGAATAATCCCCACCTAACTTGACAGATAGTTGGAGACTTCCAAGAAATAACACAAACACATAAAAATAAATTCAGCGTAATAATTATATTGAACAGGAGACAATTACAACCTAACAGGGTGAAACACTATTTTTAGGGTCACCGGTGCCCACACTGAAAATACCTGCTACTTGATGTAGCAAATGTAAAATTAGTGTCCCGTTGGTACGCGTACTTTGCTGGGGCCCTTGATAACCTAGAACCATAAAATTCTTCTCTGCAGTGGTTTAGCAGGGTGGCTGACTGGGTTCAGTACAGCCCAAAGGACTCACAAGTGGGAGAAGGTGGTAAACCCCTCCACAGGTGTAATATGCAGCAGGTTATAAAATCCTCAAACCCTTACTCCCTGGCTTGAGGACACAGTTCAGGGAGTAGGGGGTCCCCAAAACAAATTACCTGACTAACTAACTAAAAGATGGTGCCCTCACAAACTCCATGAATGATCCTCTGGTTCAAAGATGACTCTGGACTCCTCAGCCACTGCAGAGGGGCTGATCTCTGCTGGCAGGGATCCTCTTCAGGCAGGAATCAGGCTGCTTCAGTCCCAGGATTTCCCCTCACCACAAAAGGGTGCAGGGCTCAAAGTGTAGGTTACCCAACTACACTAACATCCACACCATAGCCTCCTAGCCCAGCCTCCAGACACACACTCAGCAGGCAGCTTCCCTGGACTAGCAGCCAGAGCAGAGCTGACCATGTGGTGACTAGTCTCACAGGGAGCTGGAGAGTGAACTCAGCCTGGCTGGGGAAGTTTCCCAGCAAACTCTACAAACCGGGAATCAGTGGGGAAGGAAAAACCCAGCTAAGGGATCTGCTATCTGGTCCCTAGAGGCCAGTTCTCAGGGGGGACCCTGCATGCAGGCCTGGACTTACCAGCTCCCCACACAGCCAGGCCTGTCCTTTCCATGGCTGGCTCCAGACTGACCACAAAATGGCCTCTCCCCCCTTCTCAACTCCCTGGGAGAGCCTCTCACTCCCTACTGGTTGCTGGGCAGACTCTGAGTCTGCCTTGGCTCCTCCTCCCTACCAGGGACAGTGTGTTTCTCCCTGAGCTGTCAGCAGACAGTTCCAATTCCTTGGGGGTTACAAAGGTTTTACCAATTCACAAGTGGCAAAGCGGTAAGTGAATTATGTGGGTTACACCAAACAAATTCCAACAAGCATTTATGAACACTATCTGTCTTTTGCACATCACATTAACTCTTGCAGGATTCAGTTTTGCAAGTAATCACTGTGCGTGTCAACACTTCCACACCTGAACTCATTCCCTTAACTTCCCTTCAATAAGTTCTTTGTAAGTACAATTCACATACAAAGGTATATCCAAGAATACACAGAAAATGAAACCAAACCTAGTAAAAATGAATCAAACTATTTATCTTATTACAGGCTGGGAGGGAAGAAAGAGTTGTTATTTCTACTTGAAAATACTTGGAAGACACTCAATACTATGATGATAGGGTCCATACAGGTATCTAGTGCATTAGAGAAATGACCTAAAATAACTTTCTACATATAATAGTGGCACAGTTTTTAAAGTCCAAAATCTCCAGGACTTTTGGGGCCAGAAACAAGTGCTGGGTGTACCTCTTGGAGGAAAACTGCAAACATCTCCTCTTTCCAGTGAGATAAAAGAGCCAGGATCTAACCCTCAGCCCACAAGATACTGGCCCTTAAACCAGTTACCAGTGCAAGACTGAATATTACCCATCCTGGGATTAAGTCTGCCATTACTTTGTTTTGGGAGGAGGGTAGAGCAAGAGGGAAGGGAGGAAGGAACATCTGTGCTTAAGGAGGAAAGAAGGGAACATGAAAAATTGCTTACTTTCTTATTTTTACCATATAATTATAAAATAAATCAATTGGAATATAAATATTGTACTCACATTTCAGTGTACAGAGCAGTATAAACAAGTCATTATCTGTATGAAATTTTAGTTTGTACTGACTTAACTAGTGCTTCACTAGCCTGTTGTAAAACTAGGCAAATATCTAGATGAGCTGATGTACCCCCTGGAAGGCCCCTGGTTGAGAACCACTGCCCTAAGGAACTTGAAATCAAACTTCAAGCTTCATGAAAATCTGTAGAATTTAACTTCTATTAAAGTATCTCTCAACAGAACAAAATCTCATTGAGGAACATGCTGGATACTGTTTCAGTTATTAAAGCCTGGTGTGATCCATGAAGTATGTAAAATGTAACATAATTCAGCTTATCATTTATACAATACCTTCCATCACAAGATATTTGTGCTTCACCTTGATTTCCTGGATGCCATCAGGACCATTCAATATGTAGGCACATAGCCTCATGCATCCAATGTATCTGTCTAGAATTATGTGCCTGGTCCAACTTCCAAAGAGTCTTCACTGACCTCAACATGAGATGGACAAGGTCCTAGGTTGGTGTATAGAATAAAACTGCTCTGACAAGCAACCTACTCTTGTCCTTGACAAGTTTAGTACCAAGTTACTTTGCCTTTGGGTACGCAGAAGGCATTTTGAAGTTCAGGTAATCATAGCTGCATCCACTAGCAGGGGCAACAGATGGACAAGTCACAAATCAGCTGGGGGAGTTTGGTAACTGGCAAGGGGAGTTGAGATAGGCAGCAGGAGCTCAAGGACCAACAGAGAAAGCTGAACAAAACTGCTGGTCAACATATTAAGAACCAGAGGAGGAAGGAGTGAAGGTCAATGGAACTTAATTGTGTGTCCACAGGAAGCATTGGAAGCTGATAGGGGATACAAGACAGGTGTTCAAACAGGGGGAGAGTCCATATGGGGAACTAATGGATGCTACCAGGAAAGGTAAAACAAGTGTTTGGAGTGAGATAGGACAACTCAGGTAAATAAATACATACATACATACATACATACATACATACATACATACATACATAAAATTAGCTAAACCACTGTTAAGGCTTTTTGTTGTGGTGGTAAGAATACCTCACTGACCCCACAAACTTTCCCATCACTGTGTGGGGTTTGAGCTCTCTGACTACCATTAAAGGCAAATGTGAAAGCAGTTAAAACCCCACATAACTCCCTGAAAATGTACCCCACCATGTCCACAATAGAAATATGGAATTTGGTCTTAGTGGTGTGTAAGAAAAGCTCTTCAAGAATTAAATCATCCATGAGCCTCGCAAAATAAATTTCATATAGTGTTCCCACTTGGCCCATTGCATATTTTCTTTATCTTGAGTGTAGATATTTGTCTTTGTGGCACACACAACAGCCATATGGCACTACAGAAGAGGAACAGCAATCACATGTAATTTGTCCTTTGTGTCTATCGCATCTCTTCCTATCATCTCCCATTGCAACTATTTATCCGCTCACCTTTATTAAAATGGAAAACGTAGATCAAAAAGACACAAAAGACAGTCTGTGTGGGATGAAAACTGTTTTTTAAAAAAATGCAAATCAAATGCACACAACTAGAAAAAACTGTATTTTGCAGTGTATTGATGTCCAAATGAAAAGTGGTGCCCGTAAAAATCCTTTTGCATTTGGCAAGTGTGTTTTCTGAAGAAAGGTATTTAAGTCTCTCCACCCTCATGGAATATATACATGACAATGTCTTGGTCCAGTCTCTGTGTTGGAAGAAGTACAGATTGCTGACAGAACAGTACAAAGCAGTCAGGCAAAGCCCACAGAAAGAAATGCATTGGTATCAGCCATCTGGACACAAGGAGCATAGGCGCCGACTTCCTGTGGCGCTGGTGGGGGCTGACGCTGGGAGACGTGGTGGGCCCCGCCCCCGACACCGGGCCCCGCCCCTGACGCCGGGCCACGTGGCGGGGCCCCGCCCCCGACGCCGGGCCACGTGGCGGGGCCCTGACGCCGACGCAACGTCGCCCAGCGTCAGGGGAGGGGCCCCGCAACATCTCCCGGTGCTGAGGTAAGGTCCCGGGACTGGCAGGGAGCTGTGCGCAGGCCCCGGGAATGGCGGGGAGCTGCCAGTGGGTGCTCTGCACCCACCAATTTTTCCCCGTGGGTGCTCCAGCCCCGGAGCACCCACGGAGTCGGCACCTATGACAAGGAGGCCTAACATGAAATCACCCCATGGGATTCAAGGGCTTCAAAGCTATTTTGAAGACTACATGTATGAATGTAGACTAATGAACAGATTGCCAAGAGTCATGGCAGAAGCCTCATCACTTGGGACAGCTGAAATGACACTGGATGAAAACATCAGAAAGTGAACTGGATGGCCTTGTTCTTGGTTATGGTGGATCTGGATCCAAAAGGTCCAGCTGCTACAAAAGCAGCACTCTTGCTGTGCACCCAACATTCTGATCAGAAGTGTTTTCACCCCCTCTTGTCCCCTTCAGCACAGGTAAGCTGCACACATGGGGCACATAATTTTCATCTCTGTGCCAGGGAATGGAAGCAGCATACTTGTGAAACACACCCCTTGCCCTCACAACCCTTCCAGGACTCTTGCTGTGGCAGTTTTGTGGAGTGGCAAGGACTTCATAGTCATGGCTCCCCAGCTGCATACAAAGGTAAAAGTAACAGACTTCCACCCTTCATCCTCTTCTGCTTGCAGGTTTTCTATTAAGCAAGTAGGAACAAAAGAATTTGACCCTTTCTCTGCTCCCATATATTGAATCTACAGTCCACCGCAGTACATGAACGATACCCAATAAACTGATCTGCAAAAACCATACACTATAGTTTTTGGAGTGAATCATGGAAATCCTATTTGTGCAGCACTCGTAGTGCCTTGCAGGAGAGAAGGGAGGAAAGAAATGGGACTGGAACAAGACTCCATAACCAAACACACTCAGTCTTTGGGAAAGTCCTTATATGGGTCTGACTTTTCCAGCTAAGGTATCTCTCTCTCAGTGTATAACTAAGTGCTGCTTACATTTTTAATTTAAATATGTATAGGAAATGTTACCCACTCAATATACTCTGTCCATTTTGGACAAAGGTAGTGGTTGAAGAAATACCATCAGAAGTATAGAGGAAAACAAATCTTGACATTAATTTAAACAAATTGCCAACATACTGATTTTCCAGGCTACAAACCACACCATATACTGTATTCAGTAAACTGACAACTTGACAGTTCAAGCTATGCAGGTTCCTCACAAAGAAAAAACTGTATCAATCAGCAAAGCATCTAGATTCAGTTTTTGTAAAATGAAAGTGGTATAACCTGATTCACTGTCCTTTTGACATATGTATGTTTTAAAGTTGTATTTGCACATCAGTAACAGTGAAATAATAGACATGTAGTGGAAAATAAAGAAAATGCCAGACTTTAAAGTGTTTGTGGCAATTAAATTATGGTAACATTAACCATTTAGGGTTAGACCTTCTGATTATGCTAAACAGAAAATGCTGTAAATATTTCCAAGTAAAATGTGCAGAAGTTTTTCTGTGCACTATTTTCTAGCTTCCATTACTAAGAGGCATGCCTAAGATCTTACATCAGCTAGAAAACAGGACAACAGGGATTACATTTAGAAAAGTTTCCATGTTGGGCATATACAAAAGCAGGAGAGGATGCTGATTGCCATTTTGTATTGATTTATAGTTTTCATAACTAATTTGATATTGCCCCAGCTTCACAAATGGGATTCCTATCCCTGCCAAGATTATGAAAGAAGACTGTTCTGGTCTATGGTGGTGGGTTTTTTTTAATAAATAATTCCTGTTCTCCACTTCTTCTTGCTGTTCTTCTTGTGTGTGACTGATAGCACTTAGTGTACAGATTCAAATGGCGTGATCACATCCTCCCACCAGTCAATAGTACTCTAAATAAGCAAGATGCTACCTTCCTTAAGGGGACTATGATATTAAGTGGGGGTCTGACTATGCATTTTCCTCTCCCCAACTAAATTTAATTGTTGCTCAAGAGTAAGGAGGAAAGAATGGTCTGTGCAGGTGGGTCCCAGATGTGGGGCCTCTCAGGGTGGAGAACTGTTACTGGAAGTGACATTAGCCATCTGGCCTGGCTGCAGACATTGTAGCAGTAGCTAATAATGTTCACAAAGCAGTGAAGTTTGCTTTTTAAAAAAATACTGTTGATTATTCTATTCAGTTCCAGACTGTGGGATAAAATAAAGAGTTTTATGTATTGTGAATGCTCAGCTCACAGAGAAGCAAGTCAGGTCATTCACATACAGCAAAAAGGAAAATGATAAGAACCTCATTTAGAGCTTTCTTGCAATAGTTACCATGTCTCTCAACCACTCTTGACTATTCCCTGACTCCCTGATAAACTGACCATTATTCATGACCAAACACTCCTATTAGAGAAGCAGGAAATGTAGCACAGTGCATGCCTCTTCTGTCCCCCACCCCTATGGTGGAAACATGTCAGGTACAAGCTTTCAGTTAGTGCACCTTCAATCTCAACTTCAAAATAATTACTCAAATGGCCCTCAAACACTATCCTATACATATAGGAGGCAAATCGAATTTCAAAACGGTCATCTGCATAGACAAACAAGTAATCCTTCAAAAGTTATAACTAAAATTGCTAGAATGTAAAATATTCTCAACTCAGCGTGTGTTGCCTTACCAATGGAACTGCCATTAATAATAATTAAAGTCCCTCTCAATAAACGGAGACTCCATCGGTATGGAGTTTCTTCTTCTTTCCTCTAGAAAAGCTGAGAGGTAATGGAATGGTGAAGCAGAGGCAGTAACAGGAGGTGGTAGAGTTTGCCTCTATACAGACATATCAGTCCAGAAGCTTTCAAAAGCTCTCTATTTTGGCATTTTGGTATTACAGGAATACCTTTTACGGTGTTACAATTTTAGAAACCAAGCTATTCCTCTCAGGAATCTAGCCCAGTCTTTTATTAATGTTATTTCCAAAGTCGACATGGAAGCTGTGACCTCAAAGTGGAGTTGTGGCCACAAGGGCCCTTGCCCTGGGTTGGGTGGTTGGATTTGAGCTCCCCTGTCCATCTACACTTCTCCTACAGTTTCATCCTAAATGATACATTTCCGTACAATGCACACAAAACTCTCCAACAGCCTCACGCCTAGACCTTATCGCTTATGTGAAGAATTGTCCTTTGAAACACTTTTTCAAGTGTCCTAGGCATCCTCAATTCCTGCTGAAGTGAATGAGGGCTGAAGATGCTCAGTACCTTGCACAATCAATTCCTCAAGGGTCTGACTCAAGGCACATTGAAGTCTATGCAGTCTTTCCACTGGGCATTGAATCGGGACTTCAATTTCTAGTTCATCTCTTCCTTGGTGCTCTTCTTGGTACTCACCACTTCTCTCGTTTTCTACCTTCTTATTTTCTTACTTTTCGTTTTATTCACTCTCCCCCCTCTCTTTGAAATCTTCATTCAGACACTGAGAGGAAAGGTGACAATTCAGTTTCATAAGAGGCAGTCTAGCCAGGTGTGCCGGCGTGTGCCTGTAATCCTAGCTGCTTGGTAGGCTGCGGTTGGCGGATCGCTCAGGAGTTCTAGGCTGCTGTGCGCTATGTCAATCGGGTGTCTGGTGCTACTGACAGCTTGGCCAGCGGGTAGTTGGAGGACTGGCTAGAACAACACATCTGACGTGTTGTGATTGGCACTCTCTCGGTGAGGGCTGATAGACCGATCGATGACAGTGACAAGAGGCAGTCTGATGCAAGTAGATTTCTCAGGGACTGATTCTGCCAGACGCTGAACCCCCTCAGCTCTCATGATTTCCCTAGAGTAAACGTGCTCACTTTCTCACAGGACTGGACATGAGCGAACGAGACAGGCAGCAATACAAGGAGGCTGCTACTGGAGCTGAAAGTTGATTTACTTGTACCACTAATGCTTTACCAGTCATTTGTAGGGATAGTTGCAGCTGCGTTAAAAACAACTTTGGCATAGGTCAAGTTCTTGTTGACATTTAATATACTTGAGCACCATATAAATAAATCAAACAAAACTTTTAATGCAACAGCTATTGTTGAAACTGCTATGTTTATAAAGCAGGGATGGCAACTGGCAACAAAACTATCTCCTCAGCATGGAAATGGGCATGTTTTAAATGTATAAAACATATATTAATTTTGTCTGGTGATATAACAGGCATAATCTGCTGTAGTTATGATGTGTACTGTGGTAGCACCTAGGAGCCCCAGTCATGGAGCAGGACCCCACCAAGGTGTAAACCCAAACAAACTGGGGGGCGGAGGGATAGCTCAGTGGTTTGAGCATTGGCCTGCTAAACCCAGGGTTGTGAGTTCAATCCCTGAGGGGGCCATTTAGGGATCTGGGGCAAAAATCTGTCAGGGGACTGTACTTGGTCCTGCTAGTGAAGACAGGGGACTAGACTCGATGACCTTTCAAGGTCCTTCCAGTTCTATGAGACAGACATATCTCCATATATTATTATAAATTAGGAACATATTCCATTTACCATCCTCTAAAGAAAAAAAACCTCTTCTGCTCCAGGACTTTCTGCTCACCCAGCAGCCTCCAGGCCTGACTCCTCTGTGTTGCTCCAGCCTCCTGAATGCTGACTGCTCCCACCAGTGATATTGGCATGAGTCCTTCATCAACTTAGGCTTCCCCTTCCCTGAACTGTTGCATCCTTTACTCTTTTCATCTTATTCAGGAAACCATTTAGCAAATGCTTAAATCCATCGCTGTTCTGGGCAGCACTGAAGCACATGATTAAAGTCAAGAATATGCTTAAGTGCCCTCCTCTGGATTGAAGTCACCTTGAGGTACACTACCTGTTATTTGCCAGTTTAGATGGCAAAACAACACAGGAGACTACTACTCCACATACAGCATAAAAGAGATGTTCATCTGAATTGGTTTAATGCTTCTGAGAGACAGTTTATTCAGTGAGGGCTTGTCTACACTTACCGGAGGATCGACTGTCGATTTAGCGGGTCTAGTGAAGACCTGCTAAATAGACCGCAGATCGCTCTCCCATCAACTCCTGTACTCCACCTGATTGAGAAGAGTAAGGGGAGTCGATGGGAGAGCGTCTCCCGTCAACGTCGCATAGTGTGAACCCTGTAGTAAGTAGATGTAAGCTATGTCGATTTGAGCTATGCTATTCACGTAACTCAAATTGCATAGCTTAGATTGACTTTTCCCTTTAATGTAGGCAAGGCCTGAAACTTCTCGGTTTTACCTTTTCCCAAGTGGGCTGGTGAATCTGAGAGAGAGTACTGTGAAGAACTGGCCCACCTGGGAATTAGCACACAACTTCTTTGAATCCGAATGTAGCAGCTTTTCTTGTGGCCTGTATCAACTTGTCCTCAAGGACAATATCAGAGGTATATGGGAAGATGGATTTAATCCTCCCTCCTTTTTTGAAACCATATTTCCAGACTGTTTTGAGATCCCTAAGTATTCTCCCCCATCCTTGTCAGCTATCACTGGTCCCATTTCAGGCAGGAGCTATGTGATTATTACTGTATAAATAATTAAGCTATACAGCTTTCTTTGTGTCTGTGTGTGCTACAAGGAGACTCATTTCTATTTTGCAGTTTGTTCATTTATTATTATTATATTTTTAAAGATGTCTCCCAAGACACATCAATAGAATACACATGGGCCCGCGGGTATAGGGAGATGTGTTTGTGGTTGAAGCTAGCTTCCCAACAAGCATGTTCCATCTCAGATGTCAAACGGAAGAGTGTTACAAGGGACCTGTTGGTTCATCCTGCCCTCACCCCCCTCAACCCTACTAGCTACAGTAGTCTGCAATGCTGTTCATTCAGCAGCAGAAAACTCAAATCGCCTTCCCAGACTTATCTAAAAAGATTTTAGACACCCCACGCAATGCAGTCCTTTTTAGCAACTTGTGCTCTCAAGGCACCCTTTATCAGAGTTTACACTGGATTGAATGGATCATAAAATTGGCGTACTGGACAACGTAGAAGACACTACCAAACCAAAACCCTGGCTAGTAAAATAAAGGTTTTGTAAGATCAGGGGAAAGTATAAAATCTCTTTCTGGGGTCTGGATTAAAAATAACTTTCTAGCTCATTACAACATAGAAACTACAGTGAATAATATTAAATCCTGAAATCTTAGAATATTAGAGCCCTAACTCATTTAATAGTTTTTTTTGTCTTAGGAAAAAAAAGTCGGGATTGAAAGTAGATTGAAATACATTCCCACATTCTAAAATGGTTCATGATTCCTTTCTACATCTTCAGACTGCAACTTTATAGAACCTTTTTTACTGACTGATAATGATAGGGTGCGAGTATCCTGAAGTTGCAAAGGCCATCTCAAATACAGTAATTTTTTAAAAGCATGGTTTTTCTGCCCTTACAAAGTCTACTCAGACACATAAAAGGACACTTGATTTTGCAATCAGAATTTTAGTTTTGGGGTATGAGGATGTCTGTTCTTTTCCTGGCTAAGCTTTCTGTGACTGTAGCCCAGAATTTCAAGGATGCTAAATCTTTAACTATCTAACTGCAAAAAAGACGCATAGAAGCAATATTTCTTGTGATTTCCTTTCAAATTTTATTTTCCGAATTTCACTAAACTTTTTGGACATTCACTGTTATTGTTCTTATTGTATGTGCTTTTGCTATGTTTTTCAGACGGAATGAAGATAACATTTTTTTTTATTATTAACTTTCAAATTCTTCCCCCCTTCCCCATCAAGCTTTTTTGGCTTCTAACTAGATAATTGTCTTTATTGTAAAAACACAACTCTAATAAGTCCTCAGACTTGGTACTAACTTCATTTGGTATTATGTCCTATCAAAACGGAATTCTTTACTCACTAATTTAGATGATTTGTGGACTTAGTATTTCTATCAATAAGTTTCCTATTATTTTCAAAAAACTGAAAATATAAGAGGGGGAAAAGTCTGGATTGAATCCACAGGATCCCTTCTCCAAGTCCTGACACTTCCTGGAAAACTTCGACAAAACATCCTATTCAGAGAGAATTATTTTTCCTTCTGTATCATTTCCCATGATGAAACACTATTCTTGTGTTAAAAAAGCCAAGAATACAGAAAAGACAGAAGAACAGTTTAGCTTATAAAGATGAGAGCGCCAGGTTAGAAAAAAGAGAAACTCTACATCAGTAAACATGAAGCTTAAGAACTGTGTAAACATCACCTGGTCTTTTTAGTATTAATATAATTAAAGAACTAGGAAGAGAAGGAAAAAAGGAAAAAACATCTATGCCCTAATATTAATTTGGGATACATATATTTTAAAAATAGGTGGACGCATTTTTTATATACTAGTGGTTTTACACGTTTGAAGTTTATGAGTACACGTTTGTGGTGTGTGTGCACGTGCGTGCCTAATTCTCCTCTTACACCAGATCAGCAATGGTTTGGGTTCACTGACTTAAGTGGCACTAGTTCTGAATTAGGCCCATAATGCATTATATACACACATATATATACACACACATATATATATACACACATATATATATACACACCCTACAAACTTCATAGTAGTCAACCATTAACTTTTTAAGGTCCCATAACCTGAAAATGGCTTGTCTGAATAACCCCCAAAAGTTCTCCATCTGGCATAAGCAAGCATAATTTGAGACAGAAATGAACTCTTGCAAAAATAAGAGGTGGTTCAAAGTAAGGCTAGAATGGGAACTGTTTTACAATCTTAACGTTGGCATTGCTACCATGGCTCCATTGAATATCTCACAAACCTTTAAAAAAAAAAAGAACTGTACAACGTACATGGGCCTTTGGAGCTCTTGCATACCTGTGGCCCCTTGGCTAGTTTGTGAGGGCAACAGCTACTGAGCACGGCTGGAAGTTTAGAGAACTTTACTGCAGCCTAACAGGGTCCCTCTGTAGCCAGTGGGATGAAAGGGACCGGGGGAAGAGGTGGCGAGATCATAGGGTTCATGGAGTCTTCCGTATCCATAATGTTCTAAAACAATAACTCAGTGTTGCCAAATTACATCCTCAAAAATGTCAAATTAGATCCATGGAGTTTCTTTCACACTGGTTAACGATGCTGCAGCCTCTAGGCCAAGTGATTTTGGAGTTATGGGTGGGTAAAACATATCAAGAGCAATTGTCAAAAACTGTAACCCACAATTTTTAACGACAATGCCTTGTACAATGAAGCTCAAATTCTTTCATGATTTAAGACTAAACATTTAAACTTTCAGGCTGGAAGTTAAAGCAGGGTGCAGGATCACAAATGCCCCTTAAATTATAGAGTTACTATGTTTGGCTCCATAATATATTGCCTCATCCCTAAATAAAATGAAATATCGAGTAATGTCTCATTTATCTTGGCTTCAGCAGAAATTAAGACAGTTGCTATAGAATCTTCAGTGTAAAATTTTCTACAGCATTCGGCACTGGCCCTACATTGCTCCATTGACATCAGTGGTAAAACTACCTTTAACATCAATGATGAGTCCTTCTGAAAATCCCCCTCTGTCTCTAACAGGCTAACGGAGAGGCTCAGATATCGAGCCTCTCCGGCAAGGTACTGAATGCCCACATCTTCCATTGCACTAGTCATGCGATCCCCCTCAGGAGGCACCCAGTACCTTACAAGATTGAGCTCTACGTTATTAGGAGTGCCTAATGGATTAAAACAACAGAGGT
Source organism: Macrochelys suwanniensis (assembly GCA_033296515.1). NCBI lineage: Eukaryota > Metazoa > Chordata > Testudines > Chelydridae > Macrochelys > Macrochelys suwanniensis. The sequence goes on along the minus strand of CM065778.1, from coordinate 123,001,286 downwards.
CATGAGCACACACACATTCTGATTTGTGGCAATCACCACATCTGATACCAAACAATTACTACAAATTTACATAGGTAACAGGGGAACAGGGGTGTATTCTTAAAATATTATCGGTGCTTAAAATAATATTGCAAAAACAAACTGCAATTATGCAGTATGCGTAATATCTTTACAAAGAGATCTGTTTAAATCACAGCAATACGTGAGGGTATCACTACACCTCCAAGCTAAGGAAATATATACTTTATGTTATGGCTTTAAAAAAATAAAGGGACATTAACAGAGCAAGTAAAAGCCCCTACCCAATACTAGTGACTTTCTACTCGGCATGAGCCAGTGACACCCCAGGGATAATAACTATGATCATGCTGATGATGCATTTATATAGTGCTTTTCATCTTTATTAATCCATACTACACACCAGCAGATTTTTATTTTTCAACAAGAGCTATTAGTTATTTTGTGCTATCACTATTTAATAAATGGTTCTCTTGACAATCACCAAGGGCCAGATTATAGTATCTGACCACTGCCCAAGTAGGAAGTAGTACGGAAACGCACGGCTGCACAGGAAGCTATGGGAGGGAACAATCCTGCCCCATGCAGCCCACTATGCGTGTACCATCCCGTAAGTAGTGCAGCCTGCTCCGTCCAGCGTGGTTGGTTCATTCCACAGGCCAGTGGAAGGAGGAGGGGGGCAGGAGAATGTATTTCAGAGCAGTGGCCAGCAGCTCTTCCCTCACCCTTCCCAGCTGAGGAGCAATCCCTGTGCCCCCCCCCCCCCCGAGAAAAGAAACTAATTGTGACAGACCACAGCACAGCCTGCACTTGTATCTAGCTCCCTCTCTCATTTAAAAATAGCCCTGAAAATGTTGTCTTAATGTACCATCTCACAAAGAAATTAGGTTTTAGTTTTAAATAGAACTGTATCACCACACTGCACAGGATTAACTCAATGAAGAGCGGAGGGAACACTGATGTGGACATGGATAACATAGTCTGTAATAAATTAACATTTCCCAGGCAGAGACTATTCTGATTGCAATGTTTGTGAACTCTGAAAGTATTTGAATAGACATGGAGAAACAACATTTTGAAAATAGAGGCCCTGATCCTACAATCAGATCCATTTGGGGAGAAATCCATTTGTTGAACTTACAAGCCTCAATCCATTAATGCGATCCATGTAGGCAGACTCTTGTGTTTACATGGGGTCTGACTTAAGTCAACATACAAACACAAGGGTCCATCTGGGCAGACCTGACTGCAGTATCAGGGCCACAGGTTATAACCAGACCATAGACATTACCACCATTATATTACTATTAATAACAGAAGCTTCTATAACGTAAGGAAACCAGTCCCTTATCATTTACAGAACTCTTTTCACCTGGAAGGACATGATTTATGGTTGCCACCTGTCTCAAAATGAGTGAAGGAAACTGACATTCCCTGGTCTGTCCTGTAGCCTGCCAGCCTAAATTTCAGGACACTTTAGGCTAGAATTTACAAAGGGGCCCAAGAGAGTTAGGTGCTCACCTCCCATCAAGAGACTCCCAAATACATTTCCTGTGCCTTATCATCATGACACAGCAGCACTGTGATGGACTCACCATCCCACTGTGGCATTTTATGAATATGAGTTTAGATGGAGCAGCACAGGGTAATGATTTGAGGACATCGCAAAGTGGCATGTCTACTGCTTTCAGCCATGTCAAGATTCTGCTCTCAGCTCCTGTCAGATCTTTAATATATCGCTCTCCCTACATGCATGGAACTGCTTACAATTTAGGTAGGAATTTCATAGGGGAGAGCGAAATATCAAGGTTAAGCACAAATGTGTGGGCCCCTATTTACCATATATGCAGCACTGAAAGTTTATCCAATAAACATCACATTTAAGGGGTCCTATTCTCCCATGTCTGCATTGGCTATTTACATGTGTAACTCCCATTACTGTTAACAGGAATCACCTGGGAAAGTTCCCAGTGCACTATGTGAAGAGTAAACCCCAAAAACTGGCTACTCTTTAAATGAAGTTAAAATATTATGAGGAGAAAATATCTTTATTTTTACATCACTGCTGTATTTCACTATCACTGAAAAGAAAGTCAATTCTGCTGTAGGTAAGAGCAGATGATAGATTTCTCTAACAACATATACTGAAGCTGGTGAAAATACTTTAAATCTGCCTGAGGTTATAAAACGATAAATCACATTGAGCTACACCACTATAGTAAGCCATTTTCCCTTAATGGTTTTCTATATTTTATTGCTTCAATAAAATCCATCACCTATCACCCTAAGAACTTTATAGTTATTCTCAATTAACACACCAAAAAACCCCAAGGTTTCGGTAATTTTAAGGTTGTGACACAAACCCACTAGAGGAACAGGAGATGAGAATGATGGATTTATCCAGCCTTAACTTTGAAAAGAAAAAAAAACAGGCTCCATAGAAGTTTATGAAAGTTGATATAAACTGTAATTTCTTTACAGCCTTATAGTAGCAGTTGATAAAAATGGACTCTGATGAATGGCACTATATCCATGTCTATGTATTTATATATGCAGATTATTAAATATATATACTGGGTCTAGTCAAATAAATTTAATGGGCTGAGAAAGGTTCATATAATAATGAGATGGGATGATAATATAATCATTTATATTTATGTAGTGTTTGTGTTCCAAAGGATCCCAAAGAGCTTTGTAAACCAACCGCACGGCTGAAGCACAACCAATTCTGAGGTAACCCCAGATAATCAAGAGGCACATGTTACCCTGCACAGACGAGAGGGAAGAGAACCTCTTGACAAAGAAATCCAGGGAAAAACCCTTACTCTTAAGCAAAGTGCACTGGGATCTTTTACTTCCACAAACACCATCTCCGTTTTTTTCAGGTTTCATCCAAAAGACACCCATGCACACAATAAATTGCAGAGAATTCAATTTATTAGTCTACATTTCGTTTATACTACTGCCATTCTAGTTAGCAACTACATTTTGGAACAAAAAAGAAAACAAATATAATTCAAATATCTTAAATATGTGCACAGCCAGTTTTTTTTTTAAAAGGGTGTGACAAGAATACAGAGGCTGCCATCCCATAATAGCACCCTAGTTGCTTCCAACAATGCCTGGCTCTCTCCTTCATCAATGTCACTCTCACCAAGAGCTTTCCTGAACCTCTCTCTAGATATTATCTCAAGAAATAGGTCATCATCATCGACCTGATGTTCTCTCTCTGCAAGTGGCACAGCTGTATCATCATTGACCAATTCTAACATCATTTGTTTCACCGACACTCATCTCTTCATTCAGAAGGAAAAGGGGAGGATCATTCCTATGTAGGAACTCGTTATGTGGAACAGTAGGTGGATGTCATCATAGGGTTTTGGAATGATTTCCTGAGGCACTTGAAACAATCTGTTTTGTCATCACCTGAAAGGAAGGAGACCTTGAGAGGAGTGCCCTCTTAATGGCTTGTTCCATTTAGCCAGCTACCATTGATGTGCTTCTAGATTTATTTACTTAGCATTATGAATCACAAAAGATGCATAATTATTGAAGAATTCCATTCCACTGTGAGCTCTAGTTGAACCAGGTGCACAGGTCTGTAGCACAGTCTTCCATATCAAATGCAGTTCTGCTACTGTATTCTGTGGTAGCGTTGCAACTATTGTGGGGTACACGACATGGACATCTTATAAAGAAGCATGCTTCATGCTGACATTATACATGGAACTCTCAACAGTATTCTTTCCTGGTATATGATTAGACTCAAGTACTTCCAACGTTACCCAGTCCCAGTGCTTTCTGCCCCTTGCAAGGCACATGAACAAAAATTCAGTTGCTCCTTTCTTGTGAGTCACATTAAAAATTCTGCAATCAATTGGTTCGATGTGGGAATCACTCAAACCATCTCTGGCTACTGAGAAGAACTGATTCTTCATTCTTGAGATCAGGCTTTCTAGAAAGTAAGGTGGAAACATTCCACACGACAAGCAGTCAGTGACGACATCACTGCTGCAAAAAGAATTTCTTTGCATTTCACTCAGATGCTCAGCAAACGTATTCTATATGGCATATCTCAAACCATTACTTTTCTTTATATGCATGATGGGCCAAATTTTCTAGACTGCTATGGTCACATAGCACTGCTCACGTGATGTAAAGTGGCTGTGTTCTGACCAGAGGTGGCCAGCAGAGAATTCCCCTTGCACTGGCAAACTAGGCAGGGGCATGCTGGGGGAGTTAAGGGTGTGGCTGGGACAGGTAGTGCACATGACTGGGCAGAGCGCCACTGCACCTATCCTCCAGTGGTGAAAATCACTTAAGGATCTTATGCAACTGGTGCGTGTTAGAGCAGCTGAGGTGCTGCTCTAATTCACATGGAGGCCAGACAGCACAGAACCGGGGAGTAGCAACTACGCAGTGGAGCTCAGCAGCAAGGGAATATCTACCCCCATGTCTTCATTGTGCCACCCAGTACACTGGAAGCTCCGAGCAAGTGTCAGGCCTACCGGTTGGAGCATGTGTCGGAAACCAAGGACTAGGGACAGAGTTGGAGTCAGCCATCAGAAGTTGAAACCAAGGGTCAAGCTGGAGGTCAGGAGCTAGATACCAGAGCCGAGAGTCAAGCTGGATTTGGCAGTCAGCAGCCAAACCCAAGGGTCAAACCGGAGGACAGGAACTGGAGCAAGCAGAGTAGCAGGCAAGGAGGGGTTCAAGACGGGGGAAGGACAGAGGCAAGACAAGGTGCAAATCAGGAGCAGGAGAAACAAGGTAACGCAGAAGTCACATGAGCATTGACCAGCCAGCTAATCACACAGCCTCCTGCAGGTCAGCTGTACTGATGAGGCTGGAGACTAGCTCTGGTGAAGGCCCTGATTCTGGACAACCCATCCCCTGCAACTCATCCAGGACAAGCAAGTGCCACTGACAAACATGGTGATGCACTGGAAAGATCATTGCCCCTCAAAGAGATGGCTGACTTAAAGAGCCACCAGCAGAGGTAGTCAAATGTTTGAGATTCAAAACTTTATGCTGGAGAGCTAGAAATAAACATCAAATTATTATTATTGTTGATCATTTATATTGCGGTACCATGACTACTCCTAGTCATGGAGTAGGACCTCACTGTGCTAGGTACTGTACAAAGAGTGAACAAAAGGATTGTCACTGTCCCGAACAGACTTACAATCTAAGTAATCGCTTGAGTTTCCATCAAAATTCTGGAGTCTTGATAGGTCTGAGATAGATCCTCATAGATCTGAGTTCATACTCTCACGTAACCCAGTTTAATAAAAAGGACCTATGATAATATTGTAGCAATATGCTTCTATCATCATGCAATTGTAAACTGCTAATGTCACAAAGTTCTGTATATTTACATATAGTTTTTTTTAGCCTTTACAGGCATAAGGTACTGAAATTAACTGGAATATAAATGCAGAGTTGCAGGCATACAAAGTTACTATTTGGTGATCATCCAATCTTGATTAGCATGTGTTTCCCATAATGATTGGCAACAGCAATTATTCCTGATATGATGCATATGTAAGGGCTGAAACAAGAGGGGAAAGTGTGTTACTATAAAGTGCTCAAAATCATTCAACTGTGATGAATTAACCATGGCATTGTCTTCAGGATCCTGGTATCATATTGAAGGGTGACAAGCAGAGTTTGGAAACCAATACCACAAAGTACACGGATTCTTTTCTTACAAATCCAGACACTCTGACACTTTAGCAAATGCACAAGAACATATCCTGTAACCTATTTATATACTAAAGAAATCAGTCTAAACTAATGGACAATGCCTGTTAACAAGAGACATGAGAGGATAACAACAACTAATATCAAAAGATTTGTATTTATTAATGTTGTAATACAAAGGAAATAATAAACCCCTTCAAACTGAGTTTCTAATCTGTTCTAATCCCCTGGGTGTAGCCAGTTCAGTGCTGGCAGCCTCTCCGTCTCAGTCTCTTTAGATTGGTCAGGACAAGCGTTTGCCCAAATCACAGCAGCTGGCTGGAACAGCCCTTCCCCTCCTGTTTTTCCCTACAACTTTCCCTTAAAGCACAATGACTTTTAAATCCTTCCAGGCTCAAAGCCCAGTAAGCAGTAAAGCGCTAAAGCCCAGCACAAAGTGATATTTATTTCTCCAAGCTATTATTTTTTCATATAAAAATCCAATGGAAAAATAACCCCAATAACATTTGTTAAAGCAACAGGCGGACTTGAAGCACTTATGAAGGGTGAATGTGTTCTACCTGTGCCCTGGGATTGGCATGGTGCGCCTGCTTCTTTACACAGTCATCACTAAGCAAAAAATAAAAAGCTGCACCTCCATCTAAGCTCAGACCTCTTTCCCTTGACTGTTGGAAGAAATTATTTTAGAGGAAAGTTTTTGGGGAACTGGGAGTTCTACAGCTCCAGTGGGGAATGGATAAAGAACTAAAATGAACAGCCACAATGGCTGCATAGTGGTTTACTTAATTATAGAGTTGGCAGCATTTGCCAGAAAGACAACATTATACACAGCTAAAGCAAAGGACAAGTAAAAACCATGGTACATAACGCTACAGGGCAACAGAAAAATGATCAAAACAGAAGATCATTGTCTGACAACACCAAACCAGTGCCACTGTCCACTTTACTAGCTTCACAGATCCTTAGAAACCACTTCAATAATACATTACTAGGCAGGAAAAGTTGTGTGTGGTCCAGTAGCTAGAGCAGGAGATTGAAAACTGATATTTCTGGCTCTGTCAATGAGATGTGTGTGACCTACCACAGTGACACAGCTGTGCTGCTAAGCTTAATTAACTAATTTTGGTATAGTGCTTAGAGATCCTTGGATAGAAGATGCTACAGAAATATTTTTAAAAAAATCTGATGACCTTATCACATAAAATTAAGATTTGTTACTTAACTTAGCAATCAATAAAAGGTAACGTTTGTTTTCCTAACTCTAGTTATATCCTCTGAACTCCTGATTCAGCAAGGTACTTAAGGACGTGCCAAATTTTAACCACATGAGAAATCTTACTGAAGTCAATAGGACTCAACATACTTAAACTTACGCACGTGCTTAAGTATTTTGCTGAATTGGAGCTTAACTGTGTACCCGATGCTCTGTGAGTGCAACAGCGATAGGTTAGGTTTTCTGAATTCTTCCCCAGGCTTAGTGGCAAAGATTTCCCCCTGCCCACCAGTTGCTTACCAGCTTCCTAGGCTGGCATATTTGATGTACTGCACTTCCATGTGGAGCCCAGGCATCTGGCCACAGCTGAGGAAATCTAAAAGAACTAGAGAACAATTTAGGAAACAACAGAGTAATAACCATACAGAGTTTTGTTTGCTGGTCTGATGTTTAAAACAAAACAAAGTGATCAAATGGAAATGCTTTAATGATTTTCCTCTCTCCAGTCAGATCCCCTCTAAAAAATAGGAATAAGAACTCCTATCACTAGGAAGAGAAATTTCAGGTTCAGTCCTTTTCCGCGACCAGCCCAGGGTGGATCATGACAGAGAAATGGGTACCCACTGTGAGAAGATAAAAGGAAACTAATGATATCTTTCTCCTGCACTGGTTCCTGCTGATCTACCAATCCAGCACTGACAGAAAGCAGCAATCAGTAGCAGACATCCTCCATCGAAGGGGAGGGTAAGCAGTAAATAAACCTCTTGCAGTGATTGAGGAAGGACCAGCAGATGACCCAGTTTATGGAAATTCCAATGACTGGTGTGTAAACACTGCAGGGAGTGAAGAGGCAGCATTGCTCTCAGCACTGTCTCCACACTGGCCACCATAATATCAGACAACACTTCTTAACTGTGGAGGAACACCATGATATTGAGTCTCTCTCTAGGCTAAAGAATCAGGAAAAACAACCAGGTAAAGAAGTTCCCAATGGTATGTCCACACTACATCCCTCTAGCTATGAGCTCATAACCCCCTAGTGCAGATGCGGCCTATACTGTACTAACGGAAGGGGTTTTTCTGTCAGTGTAGGAACACCACCTCCCTGAACGGTAGCTAGGTTGACGAAAACATTCTTCCGTCAACATACCTGCTTGTACACCGGAGGTTAGGTCAGCAAAGCTACATCAGCCATAGGCACTGACTCCTATGCAGAGCACCCACCGGCAGCTCCCCGCCAGCCCCCCGCCCAGCTCACCTCTGCTCCGCCTCCTCCTCCCCTCAGTGCGCCGCCACCTCCTGCTTCTCTCCCCTCCCTTCCAGGCTTGCTGCCAAACAGCTGATTCTTGCGGCAAGCCTGGGGGGTGGGGTGGGGGGGGGGGGGGGAGAAGCGGAGCGGCAGTGGCACGCTCAGGAGAGGACGAGGCGGAGGTGAGCTTGGGTGGGGAGCAGTTCCTCTGCCCCCTCCCCCAGGTTATATCCTACGAGCCTCCCCGCGCCCCTCGCCTCTGCTCACCTCCGCCTCCTCCCCTGAGCACGCCGCCGCTCTGCTTCTCTCCCTCCCTCCCAGGCTTGCCGCGAGGGGAAATGTGGCACGTCCGGGGGGGAGGAGGTGCGGGCGGGGATTTGGGGAAGGGGTTAGAATGGGGGTGGGGCTGGGGGCGGAGTTGGGGGGGGGGCGCGAGCAGCTAAAGTCGGCGCCTATGACATTAGCCAGAGGTGTGGACGTAGCTAAGTAAACCTATGATTTAAGCGTAGATCAGGCGTGAGACAGAATTAAGCTCTTACTGTACCTGACCATGAATCTGTATTTCTTGAAGACTTGAGGCAATCTGCACCTAAATATCCTTGAAAAATTGACCCATGGTGACTAGAATCAATTCAACTACAGCTAATACTTCTTTTAGTTAGTTTCAAATGCAAAACACATTTTCATAGAATCATAGAATATCAGGGTTGGAAGGGACCTTAGCAGGTCATCTAGTCCAACCCCCTGCTCAAAGCAGGACCAATCCCCAATGTTTTGCCCCAGATCCCTAAATGGCCCCCTCAAGGATTGAACTCACAACCCTGGGTTTAGCAGGCCAATGCTCAAACCACTGAGCTATCCCTCCCCCCTCCAAACTTAGTTTTTTCTTATGTACCCAGCACATTTAAGTTTTATTGAACTATTAAAAAAACAATTTAAAATGCATCTCTTTTTCATTTTTAATTGAACACCAATTTCTATCCAAATGCAGCTTGACACAAATCATGAGTAAAATTATTTCATAAATAAAAATGTCAATCATTTTCTAACATAATAAAAAAATGAAAAAATTAAGAATCAGAATAAATGCATGTGGGTACCTAAATAAATGTGTGTAGATATGTACCCTCTTGATTAGCAAAAAAGTATCAAATTTAGTATAAAGGCTATATTTAATTGCAAATCAGCATATTTCAGTGGTTATATCAACCAATGAGAATGAACTTTTCTTTAGGAAAATAACTAAAAAATACAAACGCAAAACAAGATTAAAATTGATTATTTAAATCAATGTTATCTGCTTGCTGATTTAAATCATGATTAAAATCTGTGATTTAAATCACTTTGATTTAATTAATCCACCGTGCGTGGTACTGAAAAGTGTCAGCAGCCAACGGGCCATCTACAGTAGAGCTCTCAACATTGCTAACCTCAGTGGTACTGAACCAGTGTCTGCAAAGCTGTTAACTATTACAAAAATGTCCTCAATATAGACACACATCAAGAAGTCACCTTGGTTATTTGAAAATCAAAGGCCACAGCTTCAGTTTATGACAATTAGTTTTAAAATACATAGTGAGAAATCCTGACCTTAGCACTGATTTTCCAGTTAATTCCTGGAAACAACAATTTTGGGTTCCAGTATTGCCAACCTCAAATGTTCAATAATCATGAGCCAGCCCAACCAAAAATCTGGAGATTGGCTTCAAAATCATGAGATCTTTCATGCTGTTTATTTCCATTGTGTTCTTTTAGTCTTTAGGTTGTACGTGGGTCACATTTTCAAGGTTTTTCTCTGCCACCACAAAGGCTGTATGAAAAGCAGTGAATATTGCAAGAGTTGGCAACACTCTCAAATTCACATGAATGGAACGCCCTCCAAGATGAGGTCTGCCCCAGTTGGCTGCCTTTAGAGTATATATTCTGAAATTCCAATTTATATAGGTTCATCTATTGTGAACAATTTTGGTATCCCTCTTGGGTTTTTTTGCACTGCCTGCTTTGCCCCTATTCTTAGTACCAACGTGGAATTAAACTCTGGTTGGAAGGGGTAGGTACTGGGTTTGTCCTCGTTCAGATGTGTTTGATGCCGAGTTGTGTATCGGGGCTGTGTGGCTTTCCTTTCAGATGTTTTAACATCTGATACAGTGGTTTTTGTTCAGTGCTTAGGTACTTTGTCTAGGTGCCTTGTAAACTGATTAAACAAACAAAGAGACAAAAGGGATATTAATGTCCATGTTTTCTAACTTCCGAGACATGAATAAAATGAAATCATAAAGACCCCAGCAAATAAGCCTGTCACATGGAAAATGCCCATTATACGATGCAGCATTGAGATGAAGTCTGGATTCTTGGCATCTGGTGCAGGCAACCTGAGTCAGAACCATAAGACCATTGAAAATGAGACAGCAATTCCATTACAAATTGCTTATCTTCCCATGCCTGGGTGCTGCTTCTCCCAGATTTCTGCATTCTGTGGGGGGGAACAAGAGCAGATGGCCAGAAGGGGTTAAACCAGCATCCTTCCCCTATTGACATCTTATGTATCTTCTTTCCATTTGGCAAGGCAACTTGCTTGTTCGCCGACAGAGTGACAGAAGATCTCCTCTGCATTTTCTTCAATGCATTGTGACATCCTAGAATACTCAAGGACTGACTGAGGAGATAGTTGAACCATTAGTGATTATCTTTGAAAACTTAAGGAAGATGGGAAAGATTCCAGAGGACTGGAAAAGGGCAAACATAAGAACGGCCTTAGTGGGTCTGACCAAAGGTCCATCAAGCCCAGTATCCTGTCCTCTGACCGTGGCCAATGGCAGGTGCCCCAAAGGGAATGAACAGACAGGTTATCATCAAATGATCCATGCCCTGTCACCCAATCCCAGCTAGGGACACCATTCCTGCCCATCCTGGCTAATAGCCATTGATGGACCTATCTTTCATGAATCTATCTAGCTCTCTTTTGAACCCCGTTATAGTATTGGCCTTCACAGCATCCTCTGGTAAGGAGTTCCAGAGCTTGACAGTGTGTTGCGTGAAAAAATATTTTCTTGTGTTTGTTTTAAACCTGCTACCTATTAATTTCATTTGGTGGCCCCTTGTTGTTCTTGTATTATGAGAAGGAGTAAATAACACTTCCTTATTTACTTTCTCTATACCACTTATGATTTTATAGACCTCTATCATATCCCCCTTAGTCGTCTCTTTTCCAAGTTGAAAAGTCCCAGTCTTATTAATCTCTCTCTCCTCATACGGAAGCCATTCTATACCCCTAATAATTTTTGTTGCCCTTTTCTGAACCTTTTCCAATTCCAATACATCTTTTTTGAGATGGGGCAACCTCATCTGCACACAGTATTCAAGGTGTGGGCATACCATGGATTTATATACAGGCAATATGATATTTTCAATCTTATTATCTATCCCTCTCTTTATGATTCCCAACATTCTATTCGCTTTTTTGACTGCTGCTGCACATTGAGTGGATGATTTCAGAGAACTATCCACAATGACTCCAAGATCCCTTTCTTGAGTGGTAACAGCTAATTTAGACCCCATCGTTTTAGATGTATATTGGGATTATGTTTTCCAATGTGCAGTACTTTGCATTTATCCACAATGAATTTCATCTGCCACTGTGTTGCCCAGTTACTCAGTTTTGTGATATCCTTTTGTAGCTCTTTGCAGTCTGTCTGGGACTTAACTATCTTGAGTAGTTTTACATCATCTGCAAATTTTGCCACCTCACTGTTTACCCCTTTTCCCAGATCATTCATGAATACGTTGAATAAGACTGGTCCCAGTACAGACCCCTGGGGGACACCACTATTTACCTCTCTCCATTCTGAAAACTGACCATTTATTCCTATACTTTATTTCCTATCTTTTAACCAGTTACCAATCCATGAGAGCACCTTCCCTCTTATCCCATGACTGCTTATTTTGCTTAAGAGTCTTTGGCTCAAAGGCTTTCTGAAAATCTAAATACACTATACCCACTGGATCTCCTTTGTCTGCATGCTTGTTGACGTCCTCAAAGAATTCTAGTAGATTGGTGAGGCATGATTTCCCTTTACAAAAACCATGTTGACTATTTCCCAACAAATTATGTTCATCTATGTGTCTGACAATTTTGTTCTTTATGATAGTTTCAACCAATTTGCCCGGTACTGAAGTGAGGCTTACCAGCCTGAAGTTGCCAGGGTCACCTCTGGAGCCCTTTTTAAAAATTGGCATCACATCAGCTATCCTCCAGACATTTGGTACAGAAGCTGATGTAAATGATAGATTACAGATGACAGTTAGTAGCCCTGCAATTTCACATCTTAGTTCCTTCACAACTCTTGGGTGAATACCATCAGGTCCTGGAGACTTATTACTGTTTAGTTTATCAATTTGTTCCAAAACCTCCTCTAATGACACCTCAATTTGGGACAGTTCCTCAGATCTGTCACCCAAAAAGAATAGCTCAGGTTTGGGAATCTCCCTCACATCCTCAACAGTGAAGACCGATGCAAAGAATTCATTTAGTTTCTCCGCAATGGCCTTATCGTCTTCGAGTGCTCCTTTAGCATCTCGATCGTCCAGTGGTCCCACTGGTTGTTTAGCAGGCTTTCTGCTTCTGATGTATTTTAAAAAAATTTTTTGCTATTACTTTTGGAGTCTTTGGCTAGCTGTTCAAATTCTTTTTTGGTCTTTCTAATTATATTTTTACACTTCATTTGCCAGAGTTTATGCTCTTTTCTATTTTCCTCTTTAGAATTTATCTTCCACTTTTTAAAGGATGCCTTTTTGCGTCTCACTGCTTCTTTTAATTTGTTGTTTAACCACGGTGGCTCTTTTTTGGATCTCTTACTATGTTTTTTAAATTGGGGTATACATAGTGCCAATCTATAAAAAGGGGAATAAGGACAACCTAGGGAATTACTAACCAGTCATCTTATCTTCAATACCTGGAAAGATAATGGCTCAAATAATCAAGTCATCAATTTGAAAACACCTAGAGGATGAGAAGGTGATAAGTAACAGTCAGCATGAATTTGTCAAGAACAAATCATGTCAAACTAACTTAACAGCTTTCTTTGACAGGGTAACAAGCCTTGTGGATGGGGGGGAAGCGGTAGATGTGGTATATCTGGACTTTAGTAAGGCTTCTGATACTGTCTCGCATGACTTTCTCATAAACGAACAAGGAAAATACAGCCTAGATGGAGCTACTATAAGGTAGGTGCATAACTGGTTAGAAAACCATTCCCAGAGAGTAGTTATCAGTGGTTCATAGTCGAGCTGGAAGGGCATATAAACTGGGGTCCTGCAGGGATCAGTCCTGGGTCCGGTTCCATTTAATATCTTAATAAATTATTTACATAATGCCACAGAGAGTACACATATAAAGTTTGTGGATGATACCCAGCTGGGAGGGATTGCAAGTGCTTTGGCGGACAGGATTAAAATTCAAAATGATCTGGACAAACTGGAGAAATAGTCTGAAGAAAACAGGATGAAATTCAATAAGGAAAATGAGAAGTACTCCTCTTCAGCAGGAACAATAAGCTGCACACATACAAAATTGGAAATGACTGCCTAGGAAGGAGTACTGCGGAAGGGGATCTGAGAGTTATAGTGGATCACAAGCTAAATGTGAATCAGCATTCCAAGAAAAGCAAACATCATTCTAGGATGCATTAGCAGGAGTATTGTAAGAAAGTAATTCTTCCAATCTACTCCACACTTATAGGGCCTCAACTGAAGTATTGTGTCCAGTCCTGGGTGCCACATTTCAGGAAAGATGTGGACAAATTGGAGAAAGTCCAGAGGAGAGTAACAAAAATGATTAAAGGTCTAGAAAACATGACCTATGATGAAAGATTGAAAACACTGGTTTTGTTTAGCCTGGAGAAGAGAAAACTGAGAGGGGACATGATATCAGTTTTCAAGTATATAAAAGATTGTTAAAAGAAGGAGAGTGAAAATTATACTCCTTAACTTCTGAGGCTAAAACAAGAAGCTCTCCTAGAACATCATTGCTCCCATTCCCTAACATTGCGACAAGAAACCAAACAACTCAGCGTCCCCCTTCCGCTTTCCACCTTCTGCTTGGGCTATACCAGTTGTCTATCTTGATGATGGGGGGGAGGGATAGTGGTTTGAGCATTGGCCTGCTAAACCCAGGGTTGTGAGTTCAATCCTTGAGGGGGCCATTTAGGGATCTGGGGTAAAAATTAGGGATTGGTCCTGCTCTGAGCAGGGGGTTGGACTAGATGACCTGCTAAGGTCCCTTCCAACCCTGACATTCTATGATTCTATGATTGCCTGGGTCAAGCACCACATAATGGTGCTTCCCTCCTCTATCTCCTAGGAGAAGGCTTTTTAACTAAAGCAATATACTAAAAGGAAACATCTAATGAGATCCAAAAGATTCCATTTCAGAATCAAGCGAGTCAATACCTATATTGAATTTCTTATTCTCTACTAGCAATAGGGACTCAGAATTCCTTATTTATTCTGCACAAACTCACAGTAACAGGATATGCTGTCATGTATCTGTCCTATGTTTACACACTTATCTACTTGTAATGGTAAAACCTTTATAAAAGATACATTTTATTTTTAACTGTATATATGTTTATAACCCCGAGCGTTACTTTCCCTCTCATGAATAGCTGTGTTTATAGTTTGGGATTTTACATTACTGAACCATTTTTCATATTGTTCTATGTACGTTGCCTCTATGGTGTGTATACATTCATTTTAAAATCATAATTTCTATTCCTTGTACAACTATGACTCAACTGAATCTAACAAAGAGTGTGTGTAAAACTCAATAGTTTATAATGATTAAAATCCAAGACAATTGTATAAAAATAATTCTGATAAACTCAGTCCCCTACAACAGTTTTATATTTATGAATCTCTTAAGAAAAGACATATTGTAAGGAATACAGAACACTTCAAGGAGCTGGTAAAGTTTTAATTTAGAACAAGTTCTGGTGAAGGCTGCTCCTCAAATTCTAAATAGAAGCAGAAGTTAAAGTGACACCTTTGAGTTTTAAATTGGGTAAAATAAACAAATAAGGGTTGGAGGAATTAAGCTAATGGGAATAGAAATGTTGCCATGGTTTTGTTTTAAACTTAAATAGAAACACACACACTTTTATATCTTTATCTACATATATAAGGACACCCAAACACAACAGCATAATGCTAGCACAGAACAAACAGCTGGCAATACAAACAAAAATCAATCTGACCAGTCTATTTTCAAGGTCCAAGATGACTGAGAAGTAAACAACCAGCATAAATGTAGAAAAATGAATTAGAACTTTGAGATTTAATAATTTACAACATTCAGCTGAACAGTGGTATCAAGAGTAAGACGTTTTCTTCCAAATGTGAATTAAAGGAACAGTACCCCTTTATGGTATACTCCGAATTCCTAGTAGGAGCAAGGGCCAAATGCCACAATGATTTAATCACATGTGTAACTTTACTCATGTGCGTAGTCCCATTGAAGTCAATAGGACTACTCGTGGGGAGTAAAGTTATACATGTACTAAAGTTTTTTCAGGGTCAGGGCCACATATGTCAATAGCATTAGAAACTGATTTGCTTCAGAGGCACAAAAATTTTGATTCATTTACTGAAAGAGTCTGATTACGCCTGCCCCAAGTCCTATTCCCCACCCCATGAAGAGCACAGATTGGGACACTAGTACTAAAGCACCATGAGGTTCTGTGAGAGTTTAAAACAAAACAAAAAAACCAACAGGGTTTTATTCCACATTGTCATTTATGGCAACTTCACCACTTTCCTCTCATTTACTCCCACAGAATCTGATCCAATGGCCACTGGGGCTAATAGTGGTCTGTCAGGCCCATCTGAATCCTTCCCATGCTGTCAGATGTTGCTTAGGGCATAACAGGATTTAGATTCAGATCCATAAGGAGCATAAATAGAGTTTGCGAATAAGCTCTTTTAACTGAATTAACAAGCAATATTTAAATGTGAATACTGTTTCTGTTATTCATTATACATTTGTTTCAGAAATTCTAAATTACACGATTTCCATTAATAAGTGGCATTCCTCTTTAAGTGTGTACTTTAGAAATGTTAATAAGTAGTTCTAGTGATAATAGTCTAATTCATAAACATGCCAGAAAAAAAACTATTGCTTCATGAAATACTGAAATGTCCCAAATTTCTAAGTGTATTTCTATAAGTGTTTGGTGCAATTTAAAAGTAAGTAAATAGCAAACACTTCTTGTACTCATTAAAAATGGGAAAACAGAGAAAACCTACTCATTGAACATTTAATGATTGAAATGTACAGCTTCTCTTGCATAAAGAAACCATTGATTTTGTAAATCAAATGTTCAGAAATTCAATATGGAGCTGATAACTTTTGAAAAGTCGGAGTTTAATCCTGGCTCCCCCAAAGTCAATGGCAAAACTCCCATTGATATTAACAGAGGCAGGATTTCACTCAGTCTACCTGGTTCCAAACTGTTTGCCCATGGCACACAATGGTGCTTCTACAAAAATTAAGAGGTATCACTTTGATGACCAATCTCACAAGATTGTTTGAAATAGCAGTATGGGCACAGAATAGCCGAGACTTGAGGATATGTATTTGTTAGTCCATCAATTTATGTCCAATCAAATGACAGTGTGATGAGTACACATATGGTTGCTCTCTGACCAGTGTGAATCACTGCTCAGTGATGCATACTTTGGGGATGAACACAGAAAACAGAGAACATTTTCACTTGTTGTACCAGTATAACACACAAGAGGTGGTGTTATAGGTTGATAAATACTGATTAACAGTATAAATATGCAGTGACAATCCTTCTACTACTGACTGCAGTAGAAGCAGGATGAAACACACTATCAAAAAAACAAAAATAAAATGCAAGTTCAAGAGCCTTAAACCAAAGGTTTCAGCCCATAAAATAAGACTTCACCCTCCCAATTCTGATCCATTAGAGATGATTTCAGGGAGTGAGAAAGATGACCATTTGTATGAGTCACTATTCTTGACCAGGTGGGATAACTAATACTTTGTCTAAACTTTCCCAGTTATTCAAGTGTCCCAATAGCATATCTGGATATTGTGACACTATCTGCTGTTTACATAGATATGCCCCTTTATACAATTACTTTCCTAACTCATGTTAATCAAGATTCCTTTCGCACAGAAGATGACATGCATACACTGGCGTGAACTAATGGACTTTTTCTAATGTTAATTTGAGATTGTACAATAATCAAAGTATCCTAGCACAGGAAGAAAACAAGACAAATGATTGTTGTTTTCTTTAAGGAAACCATCCCTGCAGATCAGAACAGTCAGGAATTTCAGTAATTGTCTGGACCACTAAAGAAAGGGCTGACAATCTATACATACAGGAGAGCAGCAAGTAGGCGGCTGTCTAAAGCTGCTCAGCAATTTGCAATGTTAGAATAAATCCCAGGAGAGATGGATTAGCGGGAAGAGGGAAAGTGAGGAGGTCAGAAAGGTGCATGATATTTTATTTATCACACGATTCCACAGTTTATCACAATGCTCTGCACATTATCCCAGTTCTGCAGCTTGTCATGTAAATATCAGCTATACATATGGAGAGTACGTGTATAGATGCCCCAGGATTTTCCAAAGTTCTTAGTGGTATTGGGTGCCTCCATTTTTGGGCACATACTTCTTACACCTTCATTAGGTATCCCACTGGGACTTCATTTTGATTAAAGTTTACCACTAAAATGTAATTTATCAAAGTCTGCCCCATCTTCAGTTTATTTACTTGCAAAGTCGGTCTGAGTTGGATGGAACCAACAAGGCAAATTCACTTATCAGCTGATCTGCTAACTTGCTATTGACAACAATTGAGCATCTCCACAAACACTGATCCAAACAAATACTGCTGAGATCACCTCCTCTTGTTCCTCTTGTGAGTGCTAGTAACGTTTCCTTCCACATGGCTAAATTGATAACGTTAATTTATGGTTTTATGATAATCCTCCTCCCCATTTTCACGTTTTTTTAAAAAGAGCAAGCTACGTATTGTCCTGACCTTTGAATGCATGTTAAAAGTTCCCCAAGTTTCTATGTCCTCTATAGTTGCTCAGGTAAATTCTACTGATTTCCCTCCTACAAATATTGCCTGCTGCTTCCTTCTTTATTAGCTGACCTAGTGAACACTGCTCTGTAGCACAATCATGCACTTGGGAGCTACTTCAAGAATTTTGGGAGCACTGTTATACTTTTATTCTCATTCTCTTCCTCCTCTCCCCCAAATAATTAAGGTAAGGATTTTGCTGACCCTGCATGGATGTGCAATAGGTGGGAGGGAGCCTTCCTCCCTCCTTTCTCTACCCCACATTCTATGGTTGAGATCCAATCACCTGGCGCTGTAGATGGAGTGGACTGCAACACAGAAGAGCCAGTGAGCCATTCCCCACACTCTGCACCAGATACATGGAGTGCTGGAGCCAATGATCTGCTTAAACATCAATCCCATGGCAGGTCATAACGGCATCCCACTCTAGCCTACAGCCTCAGGAGCTAGGTCAATATTCCCAGTCCTTACATTCAGAGGATGACATTCAGAGGGTACACAAGGCCCTCCACACTATTTCATACCTGCATGAGTGAGACTGGGGAATTAGAACAGAGTGACCTCACAGGGGTGCCTATGTGCCCTAAAAAGAGTCCCTGTGTTGGTCAGACACAAGCTAGGGTGGAATGCCATTACGGCATGCCACATGATAGATGTTTAAGGAGATCATTGGCTCCAACAACCTATGCAACTGGCGCGGGAGGGTCACTGGTCCTTCTAAATTGTTAATCCCATAGGTTCTGGAAGTAGGGGTGCAGGAGCTTGAAGTGGTTTGCATTATATACAGGGTTTACCGTTTGGTTCAATGGCTCAGCACCCCCACTATAAAAATTGTTCCAGCACGCCTGGTTAATCCACTCCATCTGCACCGAACCAAGTAACTTCAACCATGGAATGTGAGTCCCAGAAAAGTCTAGTACTGGCAAGCATACTGGACTCGCCAAAGAAGGCAGGGAGGGGTGGGTAAGTCTGACGCCATGATCCCTCACACTCCAGTAAACAAAGCTGAGCCAGCACACAGGGGAACGTGCACTGCTCTGCCTCCTCCATTGACTCCCTGGCCAAATCAGCTTTTGAGGACTCTTGTATGTTCCAATCTGCGCCCAACACTGAAGGATGTGTATTAGCAATATTGCCCTTACTGTACAAAAGAGTTAAAACAAACCCTGCTTAGGAGACAGAATGCATGGGATAAAAACTGAGCAGATCACATTTCTTCCTAACAAACACTAGCACACAGCAGACAGAAGAGATTATAAATTAGCCTTCTTTTCAGAAAGCCAACGGAATGCTGTTAATGTCAGGGTGTTTTTAAAGTGACAAAGACTAAAGCTAGTCTGCCAATTGTTATGTATATTGCTTAATAATATATGTCCTATGGCTGCTGCAACATTTATTGCAAATCAACAGCTTAATGATTGTGGCCTTCTACTTTTTAACGATACAACTTGATGCCGACTTTGACTCTCTCTGTTTAAAAATAATAACTCAGTTCAGCAGTACAGCATTTTCATTAAGCTGGTCTGTAGTTTCATGCTATGTGAAGCAGAGAAGATGCATTTAAAAAATGTTGAATACAGTAATGATCAGAAACCTTGAACATATATAAGGAAACAGGCTTGCTTATTCTGTAGCTATGGAAACTACTACATGAAAAAAGTATTTTAAAAACATTTCAGCTAATAGAGTTGGAGAATGTACTGGATATGGAAGTCCTAACAATGATATAACCCTATATGTGGGGTAAAAGGGAGGTGTAAATTGAGGCTAACACCACTTATGCATCTGACAACACATTTTCCTCTAAGAGGCCCAGATTTCTCTCTATTGTAACTGCGCTAACGTCAATGGAGTTGCAGCAGGGATGAATTTGGCTCTTTCTATTCCTTTTGATAAAACCATTATATAAAGTGTATTGCACCCTTTTTTAAAAATGTTTTGAAGGGGCATTCTATTTAATCAATGAAGCAACACTATATATTGACCAAAGCAGTCAACAACATTATCAAGTTAACTTTCCATAACATACATTACAGGCCCCAGACTGCATTCCACGCACACCCAAAACTCTCACTAAATACTATGGTGCCAGTTCTGCAGTCATTTACCACGGGAATAATCCTTTTTACGGGAGTAGTTCCATTGACACCAATGGGATGACTCTCACAAGTAAAGTTACACACATGCATAAGTGTTGGCCTGATTGGGGCTAAGGAGAGTTTCAGCAGTATAAGTAACACTGGATTGGGCCCCAGGTTTGCCTTTTAAATTCTTTTCAAATTCCATTTTATAAACTACCATCATTTCAGCCATCTATCCATGTCATATTGCAGATTAAATGTTTTACAGATAATGCTATGACTGTCAGAAAATAGAAAATATCCAACAATAAACACACATGCCTACTACTCCCTTCATCCTTCCAAGGATTACTGAGGCACTATCTGTGGTGGTTTTTTGTTAGTTAGTTTTTACATTTGCCTGTCCAATTTTAAATTGTAAGGTCAAATAAACAATTCAATGGTCCTAGGCAGTTTTTTGTGCATCTACAATTGTAAAGCATTTATAAATCAAAATTTTGCAAACTATTTGTTCACAATGTGGACTGCATTTTCATATTTCAGCATGTATGGGGAAAGGGGGACTCCCGATTTGGATTAAATTGTTTTGTCTACATACCGCTACTCTGTTTTGTCAGTGAAATCTTCATTACTAATTTTTCGGCACTTGGAGATAGCGAGTATGTACCTCACCTGGATTAATACTATAGTTCATAATGGCACCAAAGGACTTGTTATAGTCTGTCAGGTCAATGTGCAAATTAAATAGGATTTATTTGGTACACAGAGGCTTCCTTTGGAGCTGTTACACTGTGTATTGTTAATCCAGCTGCCTTGCATATGCACATTGTGATTATATGCTAAATGTCTATACAGAAATTTTACTGAACGAAACCTGGACATTATTTCTAAACTAGTTAGCTCTATTGTACTATATAGGGTAAAGAACAAATCAATTTTTAAATATTTTACAATATACTAGGGCTATCAATTGCAGTTAACTCACACAACTCAAAAAAATTAATCGTGATTAAAAAATTAATTGCGATTAATTAACAGTGCGATTAAAACTTTGAACAATAGAATACCAACTGAAGTTTATTAAATATTTTTGGATGTTTTCTACATTTTCAAATATATAGATTTCAGTTACAACACAGAATACAAAGTGTAGAGTGCTAACTTTATATTTTTTATTACAAATATTTGCACTGTAAAAATGATCAACAAAAGAAACAGTATTTTTCAATTCACCTCATACAAGTACTGCAGTGCAATCTCTTTATCATGAAAGTGCAACTTACAAATATAGTTTTTTGGTTACATAACTGCACTCAAAAACAAAACAATGTAAAACTTTAGAGCCTACAAGTCCACTCAGTCCTACGTCTTGGTCAGCCAATCGCTCAAACAAGTTTGTTTACATTTGCAGGACACAATGCTGCCTGCTTCTTGTATACAATGTCACCTGAAAGTGAGAACAGGCTTTCGCATGGCACAGTTGTAGCTGGTGTTGCAAGATATTTATGTGCTAGATGTGCTAAAGATTCATATGTCCCTTGATGCCTTAACCACCATTCCACCTCCCATGCTGATGTCGCTCAACTCCTTGGGGGAGAATTGTATGTCTCCTGCTCTGTTTTACCCACATTCTGCCATATATTTCACATAATGGCAGTCTCAAAATGATGACCCAGCACATGTTCATTTTAAGAACACTTTCACTGCAAATTTGACAAAATGCAAAGAAGATACCAATGTGAAATTTCTAAAGATAGCTAGCTATAGTACTTGACCCAAGATTTAAGAATCTGAAGTGCCTTCCAAAATCTGAGAGGAATGAGGTGTGAGCATGCTTTCAGAAATCTTAAAAGACCAACATTCTGATGCGGAAACTACAGAACCTGAACCACCAAAAAAGAAAATCAACTTTCTGCTGGTGGCATCTGACTTAAATAATGAAAACGAACATGCATCGGTCAGCACTGCTATGGATCGTTATCGAGCAGAACCAGTCATCAGCATGGATGCACGTCATCTTGAATTGGTGGTTGAAGCATGAAGGGACATATGAATCTTTAGTGCATCTGGCACGTAAATATCTTGCGACGCTGGCTACAACAGTGCCATACAAACACCTGTTCTCTCTTTCAGGTGACATTGTAAACAAGAAGCAGGCAACAAATGTAAGCAAACTTGTTTGTCTAAGCGATTGGCTGAACAAGAAGTAGGACTGAGTGGACTTGTAGGCTCTAAAGTTTTACATTGTTTTGTTTTTGAATGCAGGTTTTTTTGGTACATAATTCTACATTTATAAGTTGCACTTTCATGATAAAGAGATTGCACTACAGTACTTGGATTAGGTGAATTGAAAAATTCTATTTCTTTTGTTTTTTTACAGTGCAAATATTTGTGATAAAAAATAAATATAAAAAGTGAGCACTGTACACTTTGTATTCTGTGTTGTAATTGAAATCAATATACTTGAAAATGTAGAAAACATCCAAAAATATTTAAATAAATGGTATTCTATTATTGTTTAACAGCGCGATTAATTTTTTTAATCGCTTAAAAGCCCTACAAAATTCAGTATGTATGAAATCAGGACTATCACCCGTAAAATCTCTCAGTGCCCATAATGCTCTATGCCAGTTTCATCATGGCATAATTTAAGGAACGGAACTGCAATTCTCTTAACCTGCCTTTACCCAGATGCTGAAGCCCACTACCCCACTTTTGACTGCCTCCCTTAAGGTCAGAATTCTGCTTCCCTCTCTCTGGATTATCCCCAACTTAACAGCCTTAACCCACAATTCATGCAATTGTTAATTAAAGCACAGTTTATTTGTCATTGAGTAGAAAATAAAGAGAAAATCACAAATACATGTTAGGCAGAATATAAGCAGAGCTGGGCTCTAAGCTGTTAAAGAGAATATTGGTTAGCAAAGACCTCTCTCTAACTCTACAGAGAACTATTTGTCCAAGGAAACTACGGTCACCCTGTCTGGCTTTCCACATTCCAGGAAGGCCTCTAATTTAAGCCATTCTGAGGCATTCTGTGTCCTAGATTGTCTCTTATGCCCTTTTGGAAAATCAAGTTTCTTTCTTCTCATGAAACCTCCATCCTCTCTGGTATCCAAGGACTTCCATTATCCACTATAACAGCTTCCTACACCACTATATGGGAGCCTTATCCTTCATTCCAACCTCAGCAGGTCTGGACAATACATGACATCTTGTTTATTTCCTTCCAGTCCTGTACATATAACCAAGGGTTTGAATGATTCTCCAATTGCATATTTGAGATGGGCCTTTGGTTCCTCACATTTGCTCCCAGTCCCCATCACTGGAAATACTTATTTGGGAAAGGCAGCTAGACTCACTTGTTGTGAGCTGTCTGTTCCAACTACAAAAATACAAGATATTCATAAATCAATGACATAAAGCTTCAGAAATTTAATACAAAAATGATAAAACAGGTATCCAGGCTCCTCCTCAATCATGAAAATGCTGGGAAATATGCTCACAGGACTATTTTTGAAGTTCACCTTCAACTCTGATTGTAGTAAACACCAAATGCTGCACAGAAATGGTGTTTCTCAAAGACTAATTCCTCAACACAGTTAAGACATCTTGAAACTGTCACACCACACATCTTACCTTGACTTCTAGTTTAAAATTACATTTTAAGGGGGGGGAAAGCCCTCTCCTGTTCTATTTTGAAAAAAATAAATAAAATGCAAAATAAATAAATGAAGACAATTTTACAGGTCCTCCTTCAGCTAAACCTTTCAGCCACTTCAATGAGAAGATAATCTTTCTGTGATTATGACCAAACCCTCTCGTTGCTTAGCAACACATAATTAAGGAATATGTTTTCAGATCCGCTTTGCAAGCTGGCCATTATCTGATGAAATTACTGGAGCAACAAATGTCATCCTCATGCAAATGAGTTGGTTGTAGAGAAAGACTGTTTGACTTATGAAGAAGAGGGCTCAGGATCTCAGAAACATTGTTGGTTTCTTCTGGTCATACATGGATTTTTTTTAAAAGGAAGAGAATAGTATAGATTTTTAAAGAACATAATTCACAATTTAAATATGAGGAATAATGGAAGGAATGTTAAATTTATCCCATGGAGAAAAGTCATTCAAAACATATACACCCCTGCAGTCCCTTGCAACAGTATTAATATGTACTTTCACTCCAGTGTTACCAAAGTAATCAGCTGGATCAGATGCATTGCAATTAAATTAACATTTGTGTTCTCAGTATTATGTCAGTTTCATTTTTCAGGTTTTTGGAAATTGTTTATTCAAAAAGCCTGCCTGGATGCCCTTCCTTTGTGCCTGAATCATGTCAATACACAGGTTGATGAATATTTAAATATGACATATATTTATAAATTACACAAATTAAGCACAATAGTCACAAAACAGGAGGAATCTAGTTTCTAAATCTGTGATTGCAGCAAAGGGGGCGGGAGGTCTGAATTTTGACAACTTTATCATTTCCACTTGCAAAATAGTTCTTTATTTAGATTCCCATGGAATGTCATCACTGGCTTGGCACAGTTTCTATGCCTATAAATGGTATACTTTTATTAAGGCATTTTGTGTGTGCGCTTGTACAGTACATTGTTCACGATTTGTTTGTATTGTGGTTCAGCTGTGCTGTGCAGAGAAATAATTCCCTCCCATATAGTCACTATCATAGTGCACAAAAAGGATTTTAAAGGGTTTTTAACATTTATCAGAAAAGTCAAAGTAACAAATGAATGGGATCGTCTAAATTTCCTCTTACTGCAAAATGCATTTCCTATGGTAATATTTGCTGGTCTTTGACTAGTAAGTATCAACTCATATTTTCCAAACTGAAGCACTAAGTCTGTTTGAACCATTCAGCCCTAAACAAGGAAGGGATTTGAACATTTCTGAAGACAAAAAGAGGAGGAGGGAAAAAGGGGCAACCACTCCTTTTTATCATTCTAGTGGTTAATCATTGACTTTAACATTAAGTGTCGACCTAGTTCCTTAATAGTTACATTGCCACACTTATAAGTACTCCTAATAGGAAATCAAGAGTTTTATTTTAGGTGCCTGATAAAACAGTAAATTAATTTAAAAAAGACTATGGTAACTGCCAAAGGTAAGTCAATTCTAGAATTAACACCATTAGCTATCTGATAAATTTAGTCAAAACAATGCTAACCATTTCCTCTGAGAAACATATTTGTGTCCGATAACAACTGTAAGAAGTAAATCTACAACTAACCCTATAGCCTAATTGCTCAGAAAATGCAGTATCTAATCTTCTGTTCCGTACAAAGAACAGGAACAGCAAGATTCATAGTAAAACAATTATCTGATATACCAGTCACTTTATCTGAAGTTAACTAATCAAATAAAATACTCTGAATTTAATCGCACTGTGAAAGGCAGCACTGGAAACCCTGAATAACTTGTGGCCCTGGGGTAAACCTATTTGCCCCACTTTTTTGTGCATAGGGATGTATCTAATATTTCAGCCCTAAGTCTAACTGGATTTATTAGACCCAAATTTATCTTATGATTAAACAAACACAGACATAACTCTCCTAGCGCACACTACTAATTAATACATTTTTAGAAAATTACTTGGTTCAGGTGACGCCATGGTTGAGACAATAACTGGTGGTCCAGTGCGTCTGGTGAGTTTCTGATAAGGAGAATGTTGCATGTGAAAACTTGGGCCAGCAAGCGCCAGGGTGGACTCCATTTGGGCTCCTTGCTTTCGGAGAAGCTGAGGGCTGCTGTGTGGGCTATGCATTGGGGACATTGATGTATTTCGGTCCCTCTTCAGCAGCTCCATGGGCACTGTGTAAGTGGTTGGATATGCTGTTTTGGGACTTGCATGTGGGTTAGTCTGCACTGTAGTCCCTGGTAATCCAGTTGGAGTGGAATAGGCAGACACTGGCCGAGTGTGCATGTTGCACGGTAAAGGAGTGTTGTATCCAGAATTAGCTAGAAAATGAGCACCTTGATGAGCTGCCCCAGATGCAGAATAAGTTGCCGTTTCCAGAAGGTGCTGTGTGGGGGCACTGGATGGGCGACGATTTATTTCTCCTACTCTTGGTGATACTGGCTGTAGAGAAGGAGGAGGTGGTTGCTGCATAGTTGTGCCGTCTACACCGGGACCAGTGGCAGGGTGCATGCCATATTCATTCTGCAGCAGTTCACTTCGATGACTAAAGCTGTTAGATCGCGTCCTGGGACGGAGTGTGCTGTTCTTCCGATCATGCCTTTGTAGCTGCATTTCTGTTTTGTAGTTATGGGCAATGCGAGAAAGCACCCTTGCCTGTCCAAGATTTGGAGCTACAGATTTTATATCATTCTCTTCCATCATCGCAAGCAGGCTTGGAGAATCAAACCCTTGCTGCAGCAAAGCACTGAATGTGCTTTCGGACACGCCTTCTGAACGCAGAAGTGCTAGGAACTCCGGATCAAAGTTTCTTTTAATGTCTTGTCCTGCAAAAGCTGCGGGCATCTGCGAATGGGAAGGAGTCATGGCAGTTTCATAACTATCATAAGGAATCTTCGCATTGACATTTTCCCTGATGGGTCCATAACCACGATTTACGGCAACGGCAGATGGACCTATGCTTCCATCAGTAGCAGAATTTGGATCGACTACCAAGCACGTTGGAGTAGTTTGTCTAGCAGCTGCAGACTCTATAGGTCTCTCTGCTGTATCACTATAGACCTGCCTGTTAGGAAAAGGTGGTGGTTCTGTTCCATATCTAGGGGTGGGCGGTTCAACACCATACCTTGCAGGAAAAGGATCTCTGTTTCGCATTCTCTGCCCCTCTTGGATCATTTTACTCATGGGATCCCTATACATACGGCTGGCTTCGTGTGGGGCAGGTGACCGTCCTTGTACCTGATCCCAAGCCAATCTGCTACTGGGAATCCCATAATTCGGTAATGATCTATTAATCATGTGGTCTCTATAGTAGCGTGGATCTTTAGGTGATCTAGCGGCTAAAGATGGGTCACTGTAATAATCCTGAGATGGCAAGGAGCTTCGGCCAGACATTGCAGCCTGTCTGTCGTAGTAAGTGAAGTCAGGAACAGAACCCTTCCGTAAGGGACCCTGGTTAAAAACTGGATCCTGATATGGGTACGGCTCTTGCTTCAATTCAGCACCTCCTTGCAAGATGATATCATGCGGTCTATGGTTTGGCTGCTCATACCAACCTCCTTCTCCACCGTAAGTCAGAGAATTTCTCCTCCCTGTTGGTCTCTGATATTCAAATGCATTTTCATTCTCCCAATTGCCTTCAATCCATCCTGCAGCATCCCAGCTCTGAGAACGGCCGATATTTGTATGCTTACTTGGAATCGGCATTGGAATGAAACAATTGACTTCTGTTGAGATAAAGAAGAGAAGGAACCTCTCTTTTTAAATCTTCTATTACACACATCAAAAACAGACTGAGCTGTATCTGAGCTCTTCTGGGACTTCAAAAACAACCAAGTGGTGGTTTTATATTTCAAAGTATTGCCTGAATTATTAATTCTTCGAAACTTTAGTAGACAAAACACACAACACCCACTGTAACTCAGTCTCACTCCAAAACCGAAGAATGAAAGGTCTTTTCTGTATAGTTCAGTCACAGACAAGGGTTGCTGCATTTAATCCAGATGGTTTATCCCTTCCTGCTTGGGACAGTTTGCTCACATGGACAACTGGTCTAGCAGTGTGTGAGGATTATGAGCTAAATAAAACCCCTAAAGCCTTTGTTCCATGTGACATCATTTAGCCCGATGAAACCTTCTGCGCCAGCCGATCCAGCAACCTCAACATAATTTTTCTTCTGAAAATTATTTTTACATTTTATTTGTATATACTTTCATATACATACATACATACACACACACACATATAAATATATATATAAAGCTTCAATGTCAGATCAATCTTAATCCATCCTGATGAAATGCTAATCCACTGCACACAGCTAAGGACAAATTAAATGGAAGAAGGCAGACAAGCTTAAAAAAAGGCCGATGCAAGATACTCAAGAATATAAGATACTGGCTAGAAATTTCTTAGGTATCAGTAGAACACTTCACGAATAGTGTAATTTGCTTTGGAAATTACGTTTTTTTGTCGCAGTTTCAAATTAGCTCCAAAAGGATTCTTTACATTATTATCACAATACTCAAAAATCCTTTCATCATCCCAGGAAAGAAAATTGCAGAGGTGTAATCTGGAATTTATAATTTTAAGACCCTAGAAGAGGTCACAGTAAAGGAAGGGAGGATCAAAGGATCTTAAACCTGGTATTACAAAGCAAAAAAAAGGGAGTAGTAGACTTTTGTCTATTATCTCCTGGTTTCCTTTAAATATATGTTTATGAGATGGAAAAACACTCAGACATCAGACAAAACTCAATTTTTGTATCTTGCAGCATTTCAATAGTCATATGGCTTAGGCTTTTTAAGCTGAAAGTAGGCAAAGGGATTTAGATGGAATCACACCAAAGAAAATTGTTATTTAGAAACATACTAAAATTTTCCATACAAGGTTACCATTTTTGGGAGAGATATTAAAATAATTCTCTAAAACATAGATCAACTGTCACATGCTGCAAATGCTCAAACAGTCGTTGTTTTTGCAAGAGTAGAGCAAATATTATATTTTGTTTACCAACCATCATCTACACTGCAATACTTCTGTTTAAAAAAATTTAAATGGAAATGAATCTGTTTCTTTCTCTGCTACAGTAAAAATGTTTGCACCACAAATATGAAAATTTCAGGTCTGAATTACTAAAAGGAGTAATAGTCACCTTTATGGGAGGTGGGGGGGAACAGCTTATGCATTTTTATGGCTAATCCACAATAAATGTTTGGTGAACTAGCCATCACATGATGAAGTATTGTGCTATTATGATAGCTAAGTCACTAATACAGACTAATGCTTATACTTGTCTATCATACTAATACCTCTGGGCTATATTTCTGACCCAAATACTGACAGGATCTCTTAGTAATCCCTAAATTTCTTTATTGCAGTAAATAGTACAAAATCCTCTTCAAACATCCGCCCCCACAAAGAATTTAAGTCTTTAAAAATATTCTGGATATTTTATAGATATACAAAAAAATTCCCCCCCCCCCCGATTATTTATGCATTTTTGGACAATATCTGATTAGCATCATATTGAATTAACTAACAGAATTAAGGCACACTGGAAAATTTCTTCCTGTGTGAGTCAAAATGGAAAGACAAGTTTGTAGCTGATGAATAACGGAGAACATCTTGGCCTACAAAAATATTTGATTACAACCTTTTTCTTAAAAGGGTAAAATATATTCCAAACTAGATACATTAAAATCCAAGTTGTTTGGTTGTTTTTAATACTGTTATTTTCTCTGTTACCAAAGTTCTGAAGCAGAAGAAGAGAGCTAGTGAAAATTATATAATTTTATACCATAAAATAGTATTGATATTCTACAGTTCAAGAGCATCTTTCAGCCAGCCAGTGATTTAAAAGGAAATCATTAATGAATTTAGTCACAACACCAAGATTGGTGGTATTATCCTCAACACACAGCTGAAAAAACTAAGTCACAGAGACGTTAAGGCCCATATTTTCTAGTGTTCATTAATTTTAGGTGCCATTTTCAGAGGTGCTAAGAAAGACAACTGCAGTTGAAATCAATGGGGACCTTGGGCTGCTCAGTACCTCTTAAAATGCCCCCCAGGTCCTAGGGTCTCAAGTTTGGCATCCAAAATATTAGATACCAAAATCTACTGGCAAATGTGTAGAGACTTGCTCAAGTTCACACACAAACTGAAAGAGAACCCCAGAAGAAAACCTAGGTCTCACAACTCCCTGTCCCGTGTCCTAGCGAGAAGACCATATTTCCCCATTCCTGAAAGATCATTGCTTGCTAACAGCGTCAGTCTAGGCCAGGGGTGGGCAAACTACGGCCCGTGGGCCGGACTGCCTGACCCCTCAGCTCCCGGACAGGGAGGCTCCCCCCGCCCCTCCCCTGCTGTCCCCTCTCCCCTGCAGCCACACCGCCGCGCTGGCAGCGCTCTCGGGGGCAGGACTGTGCGCTCCTGCAGGGCAGTGTGGCAGCGTGTCTGGCTCCGGCCAGACTTTGTGGCTGCCAGACATGCTGCTCTGAGCAGCATGGTAAGGGGTTGGGGGCCGGGGGGTTGGATAAGGGGCAGGGAGTTCTGGGGGGGCAGTCAGGGGACAGGGAGCAGGGGGAGGTTGGATGGGGCAGAGGTTCGGGGGGGCGGTCAGGGGAAGGGGGGGTTGGATAGGCGCAGGAGTCCCAGGGGTCTGTCAGGGGGCGGGGGTTTGGATAGGGGTCGGGGCAGTCAGGGGACAGGGAGTAGGGGGGGTTGGATAGGGGGTGCAGTCCCGGGGGGGTGATTAGGGGCGGGGGGGTCTCTGGAGGGGGCAGTCAGGGGACAAGGAGCAGGGGGGGTTGGATGGGTCAGGGATTCTGAGGGGGGCAGTCAGGGGATGGGAAGTGGGAGGGGGTCAGACAGGGGGCGGGGCACCCAGCCCTCCATACAATTTTGCAACCCTTATGTGGCCCTTGAGCCAAAACGTTTGCCCACCCCTGGTCTAGGCTCTAAAAATGATCATCCAGCAACCACATCTATTCTTCTCTTTAGATAAAGAAATGCTGTGGAAGTCAAAAATGTGGTGGAGTGCTCAGTAACAATGTCTGTGGTCCTGCTTTATAGGAGCCAGCAAACTAACATTTTAGGCCCTGATCCTGGCAACACTTTTGCATATGGTTGAATTTAAACACATGAACAGTCCATTTGACTTCAATGGATCTCCACAAGTGCTTAAAGTTAAGCACGTGTATGTGTACAGAACCAGGGCTTTAGTGAAAAGTCAGCCAAGGTGTATTTCTATTATATTGACTTTAATTAACAGCTGCTGGGCAGGAATTCCAGCGGCCTTTCAGTCTAAAACTATCATCTCCCTGAAAACCCACTGCTTAGCCCAGCCATGTCTGCTCTGCCCTCCCTCTAACCTCTCTGTTAAGGTGGACACAGACTATTTGCTCAATGAACACAAATGAGAGCACAGATGCGACCGTGACAGCCAGCATGAAATATGATTGGGGGGGGGGGGGGGGGAGAGGAGAAACACGACCAAAAAAGTTAAAATTGCCACTGCACCAGGAAATGAGTAAGAAATATTTTAAATGAAATCTAGATAGAGGCAGAGAGCTCTTTTGTTTTTCTTTTTGCACTCTTAAAAACAGTTCCTACGCAAATACCAGTATTTCTGTAGCTATTTATAAAATAAAATCCCTGCAACAGTCACCAACAGAGAACTTCATGGAGCAACGTACTGATCCAACGTAAGTAATCTGATATAACAGTGTACCTGGGAAAAGAGCAATTCACAAATATTGACATTCCCAATGCAAGGGTGAGACTGAGGAATGTGTTTTACATGCAGCACATTTTACTGTACCTTATCTTTGAATTTTACAGATATATTGGGAATATTGCAAGACGGAACAAAAGCAAAATAATTACCATGATATGAAATGCTTTTGTCTTTGTCAACCTGTGAAAAAATGCACAATTAGTGTTTAATACAATGGATTTCAGTTCAACAGTGACGTAAATGGCATATGTTCTGCTATGATACAGGAACTGCAAAAACAGACTTATTTTTTTTTAAATCTGTCATCTAAAATCCCGTCATCTAAAACTGAAGGGGTGAAGATCAAATTTGTATAAGTCAATGGGGTCTGATAATGGTAAATGTCTAGCTCTACACAATGCTACAAAATTCAGTTTTGTATCTGGGAGAGAAGAAAGCATGGATTATATTCTCTTACTTTAGAAAACAGACTATTAAATCTGCAAATGCCAGAGATTCTACTCTCGCCTCAATGTGCATGTAGAATTCCCATCAGACATGGGCAGCGGGTGGAGCCCCCTTTTGGGGAGGTTAGCCCCTGGCTCCGCCCCTTCCACCTGTGCCCTCCCCACAGCCGGAGCCCCAAGACCCTCTCCTCCCCCCATGGCCGGAGCCAAAAGTCCCCCCGCCCCACCTGGAGCGCCCTCCCCCCTCCCCACGCTGCAGGAGCCCCAGGCTGGCCGAAGTCCTGAGCACTCCCCACCTTGGCTGGAGGCACCCCATCCCCCACCTCGGCTGGAGGAGCCCAAAGGTGTCCCAGGCTGGCTGAAGCAGCACCGTGCCCCCACTTCCCAGACCCAACCCGTGCAGGGGAAAAGCATCTGTTAAGACGCTTTTGATATGCCCCATGCAGGTTCGGGGCAGCTGAGGAGGTGGTATGTGCCGCCTCAGCCGCCCCGGAACCTGTATGGGGCATAATAAAACAAAAACTTCAGCACCAAACCCCACAACTGGGGGAGGGGGGGGGGGTCCAGTGGCTATGGCAGTGCCGGGGAAGGCAGAGCCTCCCCTGGGTTTTTATACCTGCTGCCCATGCTATCAGTGTAAGTGGAAAGCCCCTTAAGAAGGAATGTGCTTAGTGGTTAGGGCAGGGATTACATATCAGGACTCCTGGGTTCTATTCCTGGCTCTGCCACTGACTCACTGTGACACCTTTGCTAAGTTACTTAACTTCTCTGATCTCAGATTGCCCATTTATAAAGTGTGTATCATAATACGTACCTACTTCACTCTGATACTGTGAAGATATTAATTCATTAGTGTTCTTAACATGCTTTGAGTTCCCTGGATAAAATGCACCAGAAAGGTGCAGAGTAAGAGTAATATTATAGCCCTCTGAATGTCTGCCCTTCTACTGAAAATGCATCATTATGCATGATGACTACTGAAGCTTAGGTAGCTCTTTATTATGTCCTCTGTTTGGCTTGCATCTCCTCAAGAGGCATTGCTGAGGTGGAGTTAAACATTTTCTGATATATAGTGGATACAAAAGGGGGAAAGGAATGACATGCACTGTAAATGCCACATAAAGAACTTAGTTTAAATAAAAATCTAGCGGGGTGGGCGGGAGTGTGCGTGATAAACCCTAGGAAATCATTGTATTTCCTGAAATTTGGCTTTGCAAAAAGCTCTCACACAGTGGCAACAAGCACACAGCACATAGGCTTTATAGCAGCTTCTCTCTAAATTAGATAAGTACAAAGAGAAAATTAGCAGGATTGTACAGGAATCATTTTCAATAATCAAAGGAATAAGAACAGCATCTGAAAGCACTCAAGCTCTTGGAGCTGTGCCACGTGCTTTTACGAATTTCCAAACCAAAAGCGTGGATGCTTAAGAACTTCAACAAAACACTCCAAAGAAAACCCAAATACCAAGTTGGTCCATTACAACAAAAACTCTTAAGATTAGCTGAACACTAAGCAGTCGCAGCCCCATGTAACTCTAGATTCTGGTCACTTTAAAAGCAAAAAACAAAAGCTTATGTATATTTGCAACTCAACCTCCTTGAAATTGGGATATACATTTATTGAAAACACTGGATCACATATTCCCATGACTTGTACACCGAAAACTGTAAAAACTCTCTTTAAAAAACCCTGCCTCTAAATGCTATACACAAACTAAAACCTCCAACTTAGTTATGCTGCCATTCCAATTTGCTACACAAAAACGGCCCCATGCACATGAAAAGCATATTCCAAAAAAAGAAAAAGGAATGTGTGGTCTGAACATATGTAGGAGCAACCAAAGCAAAGCCAAAGGACCACACATGCCAAAAAAAAAAGGCAGTTACTGCAAAAAACTGGTTCTAAGTGACTAATGCCATTCTGAGCAACAATAATTTGCTAATAGTCCACAAAAACCCAGATATCTTTGTGGCAATATACACAGATAGCAGTGGATTTCTAAAGCATATCAGATCCACCTGCAATGGTGTGCATCTGCATTCCTGTATCTGTGGCTGCAAAGTCTTTGGAAGGGTTCTATGCATATTATTTTTCTCATCCCATTATAGCAGACCCTGTATCTGCAGATCACTTTAAAAAAAAATCATACTATTTACTTTTTTTATATTGTGGAACCCACAAAGACATGCACCTAATAAACTTAAGTAACCTACAACCTTATTATTGTAATCCTTGATAGGGCTGCCAATTTTGGTTGGACGTATTCCTGGAGGTTTCATCACATGACAATCTTTAATTAAAGCTTAATCATTAATTCCTGGAGACTCCAGGGCAATCCTAGAGGGTTGGCAACCCTAACCTAACATCTTACCACCCAACTTCCTTCCTTTATTTTTGCCTGGTGTGATTATACCTTCAATTAGCCAATAAGCGCTCTGTGGCAGGCTGCATATCTATGATTTGTCAGTACACAGGACACTAGAGATGCTGAACAAAGAAACAACACTCTCTCTAATGGGTGTTTCCAGATACACTCACTGCACCTACTCCAACCTTCTATAATTTTATAGGGTTGAGTACCATGAAAAGCATTAACTTATGCCTCTCAATTCTGTAGCAACTATTTGCGGATCATAGAAACTTCCAAAGCTTGTTATTACAAAGTGGGAACCTACGGCTCCTGGTCACCCAACCTGGTTTTCAGGGTAAATATTTTGCATGTCTATACCTCTGCCAGAAGCCGTAACAGCAGTATGTATGTACTGAGCTGCTGTAGTGCAAAGATAGAGCAGCGTTCCGACACACAGGATCTTCTCACTATTCAAGAGGGGCCTACAAAAACTGGTTCTGAGTATCTCTGTTGGGAATATTTGGAAGATTCCTAGAATACTGAACAGGACTACTCTAGATATCCTAAAATGCGGGATGGCTTTTCCTAAGATGTCAAGTATTTTACAGACATGACCATCAGCTAGGGAAGAGATTTAAAGAAGCAATAGTTTTTGCAAAAAGCAGCAATCCACCAGGGGAATAAAGCCCTCTGGTGACTGAGAGTCTCACCGGGAAACCAGTATAGATAGTCTCTTTGGAAGACAGCCCCACTTTGCCCGCACTTCATTCATGCATACACAGAAGAATTACTCCTGTATCGGGCTGCAGTAACTTCCTAGGAAGATGTTGAATGCAGTACTTCATGGAACTGGAAAAATCCATCTAAAGCTGCCTTTGAATAACAAGTTCTAGAATTAAAGCCTCCAAGTTTTATGCCAAGTTTAGAAAATGGGGAGTTAAAAATCACCAAGTGCAGCAGAGACCCATTATTTATGAAGCAGGTTTCGATCTAGCATGGGCTTGTAAGATCTGGCAAAGAATGAGAATTTACTGTTGTGGATAAAGATGGAATTCCGATTAACAGGAACGTGAGAATCTAGGGCCTTGGCTACACTTGTACTTCATACCTCAATAAAGTCGCCTAGAGCGCTCCACCTCACTCCCTGTCCACACTGGCAAGGCATGTAGAGCGCTCGGACCCCTGGCTGGTGCGCTCCTGGTACTCCACCTCCACGAGAGGGATAACGGCTGTTGCGTATAGGCTGAGATGCCCCAGGGTTGGTGTGAACAGTTACTGCGCTCTGATTGACCTTTGGAAACATCCCATAATCCCCTTAAGCCAAGTGGTCACTCTTGCCTATGTTGTGAAATCGCTGCAGGAACCTGGAAGTGCCTTTTCGAAGCTCCGTTTCTGACAGCGGCTGCTTATCTGATCTGACAAACATTTACTGTTTGCTTTGAGTGAGTGTGCGAGAGGCAGGGGAGTCGAGGGGTCTGAACTTACAAGACAGTGTGCTGACACACTCTCAGCACTCCAAAAAGCCACTCTCTCTCCCTCCACATACACACAACACACCACTCCACCCCACCACCCTCATTTGAAAACCATGTTGCAGCCACTTGAACGCTGGCATAGCTGCCCATAATGCACCACTCCCAATGCCGCTGCAAGTGCTGCAAATATGGCCACGTCAGTGAGCTTGCAGCTGTCAGTGTGGACAGATTGGAGCGCTTTCCCTAGTGTGCTCTCCGAAGGCTGGTTTAACCCAAAGTGTGCTACAGCTGCAAGTGTAGCCATAGCCTAGAATGCACTCAGAGACATAAAAACTAAAAACCTAGCTGTAAACACCACCGTGAAATCTTGGAATACGATTTACAACCAGGCTTCAACCAGGCAAAATTTTTGCATTCAAATATTTAGAATATCACTTAAAAACAATTAACAGAAAAAATATTGTGTACTTCTTGCACCAGGCAAAGGGTTAACTTTTTTTTTTTTTTAAACTCCTACACCAAAAATGCATATACTTTCAGGAACTACAAAAAATAAATCAATCCGGATGCTGAATAGCGATCTAAAAACTGGCATGGCATGGTTCATTGGGCATGTTCCTCAAATATTCACAAGGATCTAATCTAGGAATGGTCATTAAAAAATCCTTTAGAAATCGCATCGAGCATCTTGCATCCAAAATTGGGTATTAGACCCTGAGGTCAAAATTCATCATGATATTAAAAGAATTTGGGAGTAAGATTTAAATATCTTCTGTAATGAAAAAGCTTGGAATTATATCTGTCCCACAAACTAGACTCTTAAATGAATATGTTTTAGAATTCTGACCTCTGCCATGCATGCCTGGACCTCCGTATAAATAAATAAATAATAATAATGATTATGATGATGATGAAGGAAGTATTACTGGATTCCTGACAAGATTAAAAGGCGGAATCTCAGGAGACTTTTTTTTTTTTTTTACGGTGATACTCAAGAGTTACAAGACACATTTCCCAAATTTTGGAACTCTTCACAGGGTAAAAATATTTGGAGAAATTTTCTTTCCAATATAGAATCATAGAATATCAGGGTTGGAAGGGACCTTAGCAGGTCATCTAGTCCAACCCCCTGCTCAAAGCAGGACCAATCCCCAATTTTTGCCCCAGATCCCTAAATGGCCCCCTCAAGGATTGAACTCACAACCCTGGGTTTAGCAGGCCAATGCTCAAACCACTGAGCTATCCCTCCCCCCCAATATAAATTATGAATAGATGTTTTAGGTTAGTGGGTCTCAAACTTCATTGTACCGTGACTCCCTTCCGACAACAAAAATTACTACATGACCCCAGGAGGGGGGACCGAAGCCCAAGCCCCACTGCCCTGGGTGGGAGTGGGCAAAGCTGCCCCAGGGATTCTGCCCTGGGTGAGGGGCATGTAACCTTAGCCCCCCTGCTCAGAGCTGAAGCCCTTGGGCTTCGGCCCCAGGCGGTGGGGCTCGGGCCTCGGTTTCAGCCCTGGGCCCCAGCAAGTCTAACACCAGCCTTGGGGACCCCATTAAAATGGAGTCGCAACCCACTTTGGGGTCCTGACCCACAGTTTGAGAACCCGTGTTTTAGATTAACAGAAGGCACCGTTAGAGCAGCGAGTCTGACCTTAAGGAAGATATCCATATTACAATATCCTTTTGGCTACTTGAAAACAGATACATGCTTCTTGGACTTCCAAAGGGAGCAACAGGAGTGTAATGTGACCAGATTCTCAAAATAAAACAACAGGACACATGTCACTCAGGGTCATGAAAGAGGAAGAAGGGGTGACAGCTTAATACACGGGCAGGATCAGGCCTTGTGGAGAGCAACAGGAAGAAAAATGAGGGACGAAGAGAGAGGGGAAGTTATACTGAGTCTCCATTACCCCATGCGTGAGAATAATAAATCTAGTGACTATTTGTTCTTCTCAGAGGAATGAATCCCTTTCAACAAAAGAGGCTCCTTAAACTACATCCCATGACAACCATTGCACTTGTGGCTAAAGGTGTATTTGGTGATGGAATGTCCACTTTTAGTTTTACCTTATCACTTCTCTGCTCTCCTCCTTCCCAGCAGAGACGAGGCACAGTGGTTCTCAAACTTTTGTACTGGTGACCCCTTTCACATAACAAGCCTCTGAGTGCAATCCCCCACTTTTATACTTTTAAATTAAAAACACGTTTTTATATATTTAACACCATTATAAACGCTGGAGGCAAGCGGGGTTGGGGGTGGAGGCTGACAGCTCGCGACCTCCCATGTAATAGCCTCGTGACCCCCTGAGGGGTCCCGACCCCCAGTTTAAGAACCCCTGGACTAGGGAGAATGGCTTCCCAGAAGCCTCCTGCTGAATAAGTGAAAGTGTGCTGCTGCGCATAAACAGGACACTTTGGAGTCCTGTTTTAAAGACTATAAATCTTTGGGAGAGATCACTGGAAAAAAAAAATACAATCAGGATATCTGGTCTATCAATAAAAGTGTTTCAAGAAACGTAGTTGCCAAGGAGGAATTAAGATACTGGAAACAGGTTTCAGAGTGGTGGCCGTGTTAGTCTGTATCAGCAAAAACAACGAGAAGTCCTTGTGGCACCTTAGAGACTAACAAATTTATTTGGGCATAAGCTTTCGTGGGCTAAAACCCACTTCGTCAGATGCATGGAGTGAAAAATACAGTAAGCAGTGTGTATATACATAGATAGATAGATATAGATATATAGATAGATATAGATATACAGATACACACACACACACATTATATTTTACATTACAGCACATATACTGTAATATATATATACTGCTTACTGTATTTTTCACTCCATGCATCTGATGAAGTGGGTTTTAGCCCACGAAAGCTTATGCCCAAATAAATTTGTTAGTCTCTAAGGTGCCAAAAGGACTCCTGTTTTGTTTTTTGTTTTTTTAAGATACTGGACAGACACCTCCATCTGCACTGCTGGAATGGACACTGGCCTTGTAAGAAGCGGCTTCTTGTGAGAAAACTGTCTTCCGAGCACTAGATGAAACCAATGTTTTCATGCTATATGGGATACTTCTTTAAACTTCTTGGCGTTAACTTTAACATAGGGGACCAAATTCATCCATAGCATAACTCTACTGAAGTCAATAGCTACATCAATGGAAATTTTGGCCTTGTGCACACATAAATCAGGCAGGTTTTGGCATGTTAGCTGAAGATTGATAGTTTTCTTTTTAAGCTAAGAACAGGATACATTGGAGGCTTTAAACAAATTCATTGAATTAATACTGTTAACCTAACAGTCTATACTGAAGTGTCAGTGGGAAACTAACAAGCAACACCACTCAAGCATAATGTAACAAGAGTTCACATTCAATGCTAGAAATTACTGTTGTAGCACTTACATACATTACCTGTGCTCATGGGTACTGAAAAATACACTTGTAAAAGAAAGCTATATAATGTGTTTCCCTGCAACTTTATTCTAGTGAGACCAAACATCCAACTTCTTTCAAAATAGCTTGTAATAAGTACATTTTGTAGAGATGGGCTCAAGCCTGAAACTCTGGATCCAGATTCAAACTTCATGAAAATTCAGGGTGATAACATGTGAGGCGTTAGTGATGAATAAGGATATATATTGTTCAAATCGGTCATGGAGAATAGATCGTTTTCCAGCACGTATGCCTATGGCTGTCAGGAAGCTGAAAAATTAACATTGTACACCTAAGATGAATTCACTTATTGATAGTTGATAGAGGTTGCATATTCTGAAGTAGCGGGGGTGGGGGGGATCACAGTTGCTATGTTCTTATTAAT
Source organism: Macrochelys suwanniensis (assembly GCA_033296515.1). Lineage (NCBI taxonomy): Eukaryota > Metazoa > Chordata > Testudines > Chelydridae > Macrochelys > Macrochelys suwanniensis. The sequence continues at coordinate 122,961,410 of CM065778.1, read as the reverse complement.
GTATAAACTGAATAAATGGAAAAATTATCAAGGCTGAAAATTAAGCCTATGGTATAGAAGTAGTTAACGATAATGGCTACCCAAAGGTGCTAATGACATGAGGCCATAACAGTTGTTACATGGAGTCTTGATTTTTAGACTGGGGGAAACGGAGTAACAACAAGGCTAAATTGCAGATTAGACAAGTATAAAGCTACAACAGGTGTGGGTTAAGAAGTAAAGACAGAAGACAGAAATCTTTATTTTGAGTTATGGACAGCTAACAAAGCATTATGGGAAAAGATGTTCTACTTTCAATAGCAGGCCAAGTTGGATATCCAATACAAAAAAAGCTGCACATGGAGTTCATGCAAATTGCACCAGTATTCCTATCTATACTGTTAGAGCTCAATTAATGTCTTACACTTTACCAAAGAAAACCAACAAGGTTTTTTTAAAATTTATTTGTACAGCTTGTTTCATGTGTAACTCACATTCTAAATCTTGTCATGCAGTTCCCCCCCGTGCCACAACTTGGGTGATGTAACACAAGTGAGCAAATGTGCATAAAATACACATATAGGCTTGAACAAAAACCAACACCACCACATTTCTTAATGCTGTAAAAATGACTGCACATCTGTCTCATTTGAAACATGCACAATAGCTTATTCACAAGCCAAGAAATGTTCATTTATACCTATGGGGAAAGTTTGAATCAACATGGTGAGAGGACTTAGCTTGACCTACATTTATGAACCCACTGTGGCTGCCTGAACTTTGTTCATCCATATGAACTCCCTGCACAGGATTTATGTTAACTTTTTTTGTTGTATCTGAAGACCCACAAACTTCATTAGACCCAACATACACTGACTGCAGGGATCCCCCAAGAACCTGGACACCTTGTTAATGTCCATGATGCCTTTTCACCACACAGATATTTCACAGCACTACTGGAATCTGCGTTTCTCATTATGGATACCAGCAACACAAGGAGTAATAAGCTTCAAGGAAAGGCCTTTGTGAAAAATGTGAGTGAGTTAGAAAGTAATGCATAGACCAGTGAACGTCAGATGGATATACGGGAACGGGACATCAAATCAGGAGGAACCAATCATTTACCAAAATTTTAAGTGAAGTTTGCCAGAACCTCAGTTGGTGTAAATCAACATAAAATAAGTTTAACAGCTGAGGATTTGCAAAACTTTATTTGCCTCCATTAATTTCTCTCTTTCCCCACAGAGAAACTTGGTAAGCGACACTTCCTAAAAAGTCTGATGGTTTTATGTCTTTTGACAGGCAAAAACAAAAACAAATACAGTTTTATTGGGGAGGGAGAAAAAAAAACAAACCTCTACAATGAATTACACTCAGGAAACAAAGCCAGCTCAAATCTACTAATAGGACTACTTCCCTATTTATTCTAAATGAGTAATTTTTGCCCAGTACTGGCAAATGCATCCATACTTGATATAATCTCTAACTCATTGTTTCTCTTTGAATGACCATTTGTGATACAAATTTCCTGACAAACAGGAATTTCTTAACAATAAACAAACAAACAAAACCAAAAACATCTATTTAGTTGACCTACAGGCTGTTTATTAGTCCCAAGGCATGTTTTAATCATTAAATGCCTTATGTTGTGAGCTCCTCAGAGCAGAAGTTGTCCTTAATGAGGTCTAAGCAGCTATCACACAATGGACACTACTGTAAACAAACAATATAAGTAACAAAAAGCTTCCCGACCCAGGAGCAAGAGAATTCCCCCTTTTTTCATTAAGGAATTTTAACTTGTATTTTCTTGTTCCAGCCTGGAAGTGTCAGTATGCCATGGAAGTCCTAGTGTTGCTTTTCACATGAATGGCAACCAAATCCATCAGAGCAGGTAAGACTAGAGTAGAGAGAACCACTTTCTGAACTGCTTGTAACTCTAGAAAGTTGTTCTGATGAGCGTCCATGTTTTGTCTGACCAGAATGGATTTTTTCAACATGGCTAGATTCATAAAGTGACCGATGGAGGAGGTGATCGTGGTGATGCCAGTGGCAACTTCCCTATAACCTTTAGTCCAGTGATTAGATCACTCATCTAGGATGTAGGAGACCCAGGAGGAGAAGGGATTTGAATACTGGTCTCCCACATCTGAGGAGCATGCCCAAACTACTGAGCCATGGGATAGACTGGTGTTCGTCTCTCTAAATGTCTCCTATGGAAGCTTCCCCACTTCTTTCATTTGTCTGCTACTGTAGCCTCCCCTACACCAATAATTCCATATAACATTCGAAGACACCAAGACAAAACCAGGCAAAGTAGAATGCCTGCTTTTTCAAATTATGCTTTCATAGCAGCTGGAATGACCAGTGTTCAGGGATTTATTAGCCCACAATCCAACCTGACCACAATAGGGTATTTCAACAAAAAAAATAGCCTTCAGCAAAGCCAATGTGGTGTATGATAATCCTGCAACCCTACGAGCTGGTCTCCACTGAAAAGTTAAGACTGACTGAGCTACGTTGAGCAAGGGTGTGAAAAGTCCACTCCCCTGAGAGAAGTAGTTCAGCCAACCTAACCCCTGGTGTAGACAGCACTAGTTCTGTTGACCTCTCGGGGAGGTGGATGAACTACAGCCACAGGAGAAGTCACTGTAGTGCATGTCTACACTGAAGCGCTATAATGGCATAGCTACAAATGTGCTGCCATAATGTTTTAAGTGTAGATATAACCTAAGACTCTGGATATTATTTTTCAGGATTATTTTTACAATGGTAATTACAGTCAATCCTAACCTGTTACCTATAAACATTTTGGGAGTCACACACAACATGACATGCCGCTGCACAACAGTAAATCCCATCAATTTAACTCAAATCACAAATGAAGTTAGTGAACGGCAAATGTGCTTTTTTCAAAAGTTATGCAAACTGCACTTTTACAGATTAGAAAAAGATTTTAGCCAAGAAAGAACAAAACGCTCAAATCAGTTGTTCAGAGGAAAATAATCTAAACTTCAATCATATCTAATGTTCTGTTAGCAGGTTTGTCCTATGATCCTTTTGAGTTTCTTGTTCACTCAGCAACCAGATCTGATAGCAAACATCAAACTGGAAAGGCTGCTTTTGAAAATCCCAACTCTGCCAATATAAGCCTTTTAAGTCAGGTTCAAAGTCATTTTTTTAAGATAAGATAGAACACTACACCTGCGTGTTTATGGCATTCAAATGGATAGATATGTAACTCTTTGCAGCCATATATTCCGGCCACTGTCAGCACCTTCCTCTCCCACCCGCACTACCCCTCCCTACCACACATTACAAAGGCAACATGCTCTGGAGCAGAGTTAAGGCAGATTAACCCAGTTTTGATTGGGTTAATTAAACTGACAGATGGAATGGCTTTTACATTTTTCTATATTACATGATTAAATGAAGAACTCATTTTTCAATTTCGTGCTCTCTGCATTGAGCTTGAAATGCAGTCCTATCTGATGAATAACACCGCTTCCTGAGGGATATCAGTATCAACGTGTGTTTCATGTGCGGGTTGTATATCCAAGGAGATCACTAGGATCACCCCACTCAATTAATGGTTAAATAATTCACGGCAAGCTTAAAAAGATAGCAAAGGAGTTGTATTTAATTACTGCTATATCAAAAAAAACACAGTCCATAACCACTAGAGCAAAACATGTAGGGACTCAGTTTTGCCTTCAGTTGTGCAACCTCAGGGGTCTTATGTTCTACTGAAAATTGTGATAAAATGTGTTTCTTGGCATCATAAAACTTCAGTGGGAGTTGTGTGCCCACATCCAAAAGCACAATTTTACCTGGGAGCATTTAACATAATACTTTGACGTGTGCCCCTACAAGCCATTGTTCATAAAAGTTGAAACCATCTACCTGGCAGATTCTCTCTTTAAACATAGGTAATCACTCAGCAGACAAGATTTAAGCTACAGTTGCTTGAGTGACACTTTGTTCCTTTTTTGCTACAGCTTGTAAAAATTTTATGAGATGGCCGCCAGCTCTCATCAGAGAAGTATCAGCGAGCACATTGGAAAGTCTGAGGTTGTCTGGCACCACTTGACTTTTCTCCTAAGTAAATAAAAGTAGCTTACACCATCTGAAGCTGCAGCAGAGATACATTAACTACTGGCTGCCGTTCTGTTGTGACACTGAACAAAACGCAGAAAAGTAAAGGAAATACCTACCTGGGCTAATGCACCCAAACACATGCTATGAATACAGAATGGATCTACAAACAAATTTGTCTTGGAATCACACATTTGCTAATGAAGGAAAAACTGTTTGTCTAATATTCTGTCCGATACATTCCGTTACATTTCAACAACAAATACAGTTAACACATATAGAAATGGTCAGTGTTGCTGAAAAGCTGAATTTATTGTAGCCCGAGTGTAGGAGTAAGTGCGTCTCCAGAAAATCTCGGTCATTTAAATTGCCCTTTAAACCATTAACTGGTTTCAGAGTGCCTATCATAACGGACATTGCTCAAAATGCGTTATAAAATGCTAAGCTAGATAGTGTGGCATTGCCATAAGTGCGTGGACAAGAGATGTAGTTGTTTTGCATCCAGCAATCTCTCACACATAGTCTGGGGCATCGGCACTGGTGTGACTTAGTGAGGGAATGCTGGGAAGAGCTACTCCCTACTCGTTTCCATTTGGGATTTAGGATCATTAACTGCCAAATGGGCTCACAGGACAGCACTTTTAACAAAGCAGCACCGTCTCTGTACGGCAATGTAAATACAAAGTATGAGCCAACATCTCGATATGGCAGCATCTAGACTACAGATAGGGTGACCAGATGTCCCGATTTTATAGGGATAGTCCCGATTTTTAGGTCTTTTTCTATTACCCCCCACTCCCTGTTCCGATTTTTCACACTTGCTGTCTGGTCACCCTAACTACAGATAAGAGTGCCATTCCACTATAAATTACTAAGCAATGCAAAAGAGATGACCAGTAAGCCAAAGGCTTATAATTTGCAGGTCACTTTCAAAACAGGATCAGGTGTTTCACTTACAAAACATCAATGCTAAACACAGTTTAGCAATTCTCCTTTCTTTTAAAGAATCTATGAGAATTTCATTAGAAATATTGGATTATGCTCAGTCTTACCTTCACAAATTCTGTCCAATCGCTGTCGTTTGACTTTGTGTTTATCCACAAGTGCCATTCTTTACTGTATTTTGTAACTTTCTGATTCAAAAAGCAAAGCAGTCCTCCAAGAACTCAGGAAAATTCACAGGAGTATGAGTGCATAACGGCACTATAAACCCTGAAACAAGGAAAAATAATCCTTACATTTAGGCCCCTTGGTGCAAAGGATGACAACAGTCTATGCTTGACGTTACTGTGGACTTTCTGAAATGAAAGTTACAAACCGAATACTTTCTACCCATGTTCTCAAGTAGTCACAGATTTTATGCTGCAAATCAAGTTTTATCTTCCTTGCAATAAGAAATAGCAACATTGTACAACAGCATGGCAGTACTTGTTAAAGTGTTATATGAAAGCTTTCTGTGTTTTATTTCAGCCTCAGAAACCCAAACTGTATTCATAGGCTCTGAAAGATTAGAGACACAGCAAAAGAAAAGTTACTTTTGCTCTTTTGATATTTTCTTTGAATACATGCGCTTTGGATATCATGTCTTGTTCAATTCATTTCCTGTAAAACAGTTGTCACTGGAGGTACAATTTGGACTCCTGAACCTTCCAGCTCTTTATCTCTACAGAGACTTTAATATATTATCCAGAATTTTTTACACACAGCCCAACCATAACTGTAGTTTGTTCTCTCAGTTGTACTCAAAAGGCCAGTGTTACACATTCGATGCCAGATGTGACATTTCCAACACGTACGCCCTTTAAAGGCTGCCACATATCGGTGTTTCATTAAATAAAGTAATCTAGTATTTGGCAGATGTGGTTAATGTATAAGAAGTGTTCTATAAAGGGACAAGGTCCCAAGTCTTTTCCAGAGGAATTAACAAAACCAGGCAAATAGAGACACTTGCATCTTACTCATCACTTTTATTTATTTTTTTTAAATAGAGCACAAGTTTTGTTTAGTTTTTCAATATGCATATCTGAGCAATCTGCACTCAGAATAGAGACTGGAAGGGCCATCCTGGCACTTTAATGCAACAGTGCTATCATAAACCTTGGACATAGAATCAGAACTGGAAGGGACCTTGAGAGGTCATCTAGTCCAGTCCCCTGTACTCAAGGCAGGACTAAGTTTTATCTAGACCAGTGGTTCCCAAACTCGGTCCGTGGCTTGCTCAGGGTAACCCGCGGACCGAGTTTGGGAACCACAGATCTAGACCATCCCTGACAGGTGTTTGTCCGCTCTTAAAGATCCCCAATGATGTTTTCTACAACTTTAATCATTTTTATTGCTCTTCTCTGAACTTTCTCCAATTTGTCCACATCTTTCCTGAAATGTGTCACCCAGAACTGGACACAATACTCCAGCTGAGGCCTAAGCAGCACGGAGTAGAGAGGAAGAATTACTTCTCGTGTCTTGCTTACAATACTCCTGCTAGTACATCCCAGAATGATGTTTGCTTTTTTTGCAACAATGTTACACTGTTGACTCATATTTAGCTTGTGATCCACTATGATCCCCAGCAGAGCCGTAACTAGGAAATTCTGCGCCCGAGGCAGGGGCGCAGAAATTCCTAGGGGCTCTTACCCTCCGCCAAAGTGCCACCGAAGCACCGGCGGACCTCCCACAGGCAAGCGGAAGCGGCTACAGCGGCAGTTCGGAGGAGGGTATTTTTAGCAGCCGCCAAAGCCGCTTCCGCTTACCTGCGGGAGGTCCGCCGGTCTGTGTGTAGAAGGCCCCCTCCGCCAAATTGTCGCCGCACCTGCGGCACCGGTGGACCTCCCGCAGGTAAGCGAAAGCGGCTTCGGCGGCAGGGCGGAAGTGCTGCTAATAATACCCTCCCCCGGCTTCGGCGGAGGGTATTATTAGCAGCACTTCCACCCTGCCGCCGAAGCCGCTTCCGCTTACCTGCGGGAGGGTCCGCCGGTGTCGGCGGCAATTCGGCGGAGGGGGCCTTCTCCACACACACCGGCAGACCTCCCGCAGGTAAGCGGGGGCGGCTTCGGTGGCGGGGGAGGACGGGCGTGCCCCTGGCAGCAGGCTTTTACGCTCCTGCCAGCAGTGCGCCCTGAGGCGAGTGCCTCACTCGCCTCGCCCTCGTTACAGCCCTGATCCTCAGATCCCTTTCCGCAGTACTCCTTCCTAGGCAGTCATTTCCCATTTTGTATGTGTGCAACTGATTGTTCCTTCCTAAGTGGAGTACTTTGCATTTGTCCTTATTGAATTTTATCCCATTTACTTCAGACCATTTCTCCAGTTTGTCCAGATCATTTTGAATTTTAATCCTCTCCGCCAAAGCACTTGCAACCCCTCCCAGCTTGGTATCATCCGCAAACGAATGACATGAGTTTGCTTTTCAGAGCAAGCACCATCTAGTTGTTAAATGAATTGGGAAATAAGTGAGAAGAGCTCATGCTGACATCTGATTTCCGGCAACTGTCTACCACAAGCATTAAAATTTTACTAAGTAAAGCAATACTCTCAGTAATTCAGTGTTAACCCATCCTGCCCTGGGTGCTAGGGGGAAGGTAGATGAACATGAGCTAGATTTTGATATAGCATCCCTGACTTGTGTTATGCCAACCTACTTGGTCTTCCAGTCACCAGTGCAAGCTGGTGAGGTCTACTGTTCATGTTTTTAGGTGAGGAAGAGTTTTTGTGGGGGAAGGCATTTATGTTCTAAGCCAACATCTTTTATTCAAGGTCATCTTTGGTGGGTGAAATGAAGGTGGAGAGCGGGTGAGGAGAACTGCCTTTGTATGTACATACACATAATGATGAAAGCACTAACAAGTTCTTGGTTTAGATACTATTAAGATCCACCTGTCACACACTATATCATGGGCTACTATAAAGATACAAGTCTAATCAAAAGATTCTATGTACTTGAAGGAGTCTGGCTCAAGAGACAAAGATGCAGGGCCACTTAGAAAACACCCACAAAGACAGGCAAGTGGGTGTACCCCATCTGATCACAGTAGCTCACAACAGCATACTGGTGTAGGCATTGGAGATATCTTCTGGAACAGCCACTTTTGGTTTCCCTGGATTCTTAGTGAGTTTAACAAACCTCCCTACTTTGTTGCTGCAGGGACACATGAGCTATACCAAACAAGGAGTTGCAGGGCACTTCACTGAAACTAAAGGCAATGAGTAGAGCAGGGGTGGGCAAACTTTTTGACCCGAGGGCCACATCTCTGTATGGAAATTGTGTGGAGGGCCGGGTGGGGCAGGGGACTGGGGCACATGGGGGGGGGGGGGGGGAGGATGAGGGCTCCGGCTGGGGTGCAGACTCTGGGGTAGGGCTGGGGTTAAGAGGTTTGGGGTGCAGGAGGGTGCTCCGGGCTGGGATGGAGGGTTTCAGAGCGCAGGAGGGAGCTCTCAGCGGAGGCAGGAGTTTGGGGCACACGGGGGGGATAAGGCTCTGGCTGGGGGTTCAGACTCTGAAGTGAGGCTGGGGATGAGAGGGTTTGAGTTGCAGGAGGATGCTCCGGGCTAGGATCAAAGGGTTTGAAGGGCAATCAGGGTTGGGGTAAGGGGTTGAGGTGCGGGGGAGCTCGGGGGTGCAGGAGCCGGGCAGAGCTTACCTGAAGTGGCTCCTGGAAACAGTGGCCTGTCCCCCCTCCAGAGGCGGGGCCACACCGCTCTGCGCGCTGCCCCATCCACAGGCACTGCCCCCGCAGCTCCCATTGGCCACGGTTCCCGGCCAACGGGAGCTGAAGAGCTGGCGTTTGGGGGGGGGGGGGAGCGTGCAGAGCCCCCTGGCTAGTCCTGTTTCTGGGAGCCGCGCGGAGCGGAGAAAAGCAAGCCCCCAACCCCACTCCCCAGCTGGAGCACTGGAGCAGGGAAAGCTCCCAACCCCGCTCCCCAGCGGAAGCTCGAGGGCCAGATTAAAAGGTCCGATGGGCCGGATGCAGCCCGTGGGCCATAGTTTGCCCACCCCTGGAGTAGAGGGTAGTGAAGCTGCACATTAATTTAATGCCACATACTGGTAGCAAAAGGCTACTACAGCAGGGAACTCTTTACTAGCGAGCAATCAGTATGGAGCTGCCAACTTTCAGCTTTTGGGGGCACAATTAAGGAAAAGCACCATAAAGGGTTAAAACAGCCAAACCAAAAAAAAAAGAGAATCTCAAATTGCGCACCGTTCATTCAAGGTTACCACAATACAACAGAGGAAGGGAATTATTGTCATCTAATAAGTACTACGGAAAGCCCTGTATTCCATTGTCGGTAGTGTTGCCCTCTGTGGATGTGAAATACATACATTTAACAACACAACACATAAAATTATAACTGTGTCTTATGATACAAAGTGACAAGGACCGTGGTAAACATAGGGGTCAGGGACTTAGAAAAACATATGGATGATGTCAAGCAGCTGACCTTGGGCAATATACGTAACCTCTCTGTGCATCTGTTTCCCCTTCTGTGAAAAGGGGATAAACACATACCCACCTTTGCAAAGCCCTTTGAAATCTTCATATAAATGGCATTAATTGCAAAGTATTGTTATATATCACCCCTTTATCTCCAACAACTAAGCTTACGCACCCCCCGCCCCCAAAAAAGGTCAGTGCAGGAACAATCTCCCAGAAAACACAGGCTATTAATAGTTAACGAATGCAGTAAACTAGGGTGAAAATGAGGGAGTGGGGTAAAGGCTCTAACAAATCTGCTGCATACCAAAATGACAATTTCATGGAGATTATTGTTATTATTATAAATGGTTATCAATTATGCATCACATTGATAGTTAATTTATAAAAAGAAAAGGGTTGTGTTGGTACAACTGAATTCTGACTGATGGAAAATAGGCGATTTCCTGGTAGTTAATGGCCAATTTCCCAGCAATACGACTGCAGCATAATCTCAGAGATTTATAGCAATAATTAATTGATTTTTTTCTAAATGTAAGGGATGCTACAGAACATGATTCCCACTCACATTAATAATTAATGCAACATTCTAAAGTACCAAAACTTCCATTCCTGACACTGAAGCTTCCTAAAGTCAAGAGCTTGTTATATTAAAAAATCAACTGAGTGTTAATGTAGATGAAGCCATACAAAGAGATAGCATTTCCATTAACAGCATTTAAAAAGATATTCACATCTTTTAACTTAATTAAATCCCACCCCACTCCCAGGGAGATTTGGCTGGGCAGCAGGTCCAAGTAGAAAGTCTGTTTGGAGTTGGGTTCTTCATGCACTGGGAGGGAGGCAGAAGAGGGTCATTTGTGGATCTCATGAGAGTAATGTATTGTGAGCTAGATCACGTGGGATGGGCGTTATTGTCCACAAACAGCGACTGCGGATTTTAAGGATCTCATTGATCTCTTATAACCCCTTCCCAAAAATTGCCTCCCGGAGCCTTTCCCCCCCTCTCAAATCAGCAGCATTTTCTCTCATGTTGCAAGAATGAAGCACAATGATTCCTTTGCACCCCCTGTGTTCTTCTTTAAGAGAAGATCTCCCAAGCAATATTGCCAGACTGCACCATACAGGCGGGTAAAATAACAGTTCAGATCTCAAGTTCACATAGTACTACTGTTACACGATCTACCAGACCCATCATTCTCTCATCTCCTCTTTCCGCCAAACTTCCACAGGTGGCAATATCATGCCCCTTGCTGGCTGCATAGCGCCCCACAGGGACCATCCTGAGCAGAAGCTTTAGTGCTGATTTTTGAGGAATTATTTTATAATTTATGTTTTTATATTTCTGTTGAATCAAGTTTATTTAATCTGTCAAGACTCCTAATGAATTACAGGTTATTTATGAGATCCCAATTAACATATAGTTTCTTCTTTGTAGTGACAGTTTCATGGAGCTAAACACTTTCACCATGGTTGTATTTATGTTTCTTCTGATAAAGTCTATAGTGTTACCAGTGCAATCAAAACAGGCCCTGGGGCTTCCTTTACTCTCATTACCAAGGCTCCACTTTTTACATGCTGTATATTAAAACAAATCCTGACAATAAAAGTTCTCATTCACAATGGCTTCACTCTTCATATGGTCAAAAATCTCCATTTATAAGTCTGCTCATTTCAGCAGCACTGCACGTGGCAATTATATTTTCAGATTATAAACTGCATAGAAACACGTGTGTCTGAACATATGAAGGAAACGTTGTTACCTGCATGTTAAGATTACTAGTTAGAATCTAATGTTATATATTTGTATATCGAGGAACCCTGCATCTTGTACATAGCAAATACAGGTTACAAGCCCTCACAAATCACTATCCACCCACTAAATACAGTCCACCTACCCAACCAAAGATTATCTTCCAGGTCTTCGGCCTATTATCAATCAAAGGCACATCTATATCTTACTTCTTCCCCATCATATTCAAACCAGAGTCTCCACCCTCTTCCATCCTTGCTTCCCACTGTAGCCAGGAGAGGACATACATATATGGAGATTAAACCATGTAATGGTCTAGAAACAACACAAATTCACTCATTCACTATTAGAGCTGTATGGAGAATGCAAATTCCATTTTGTGGAGTATACTGGGGTTTCAAAATTTGGTTTAATTCTGATTAGGAATCCCCAAAATTTCAAAGTTCTCCACAAAAGAAAATCCCCACCCCAATTTGTTTCAAGTCAATCAAAATATTTCATTCTCACAAAAATGTTTTGACTTTTTAAAATGTTATATTTGAAATTTTAAAAATGAAAGGTCATTTTGAAAGGAAAAATTTAAGTGTTTCATTCCAAAAGTATCAAAATGGGGACTTCCAACCTAGAACTTTTTTTCTCCAAAACAAAATTTTGGTGAAATCAACATGATTTCGCAAAGTGTTTTGACTTTGACTAAACTGCATTTTCTGACAGAAAAAGTGACACCATCAAAGCTTCTCTGACCGGCTCTATTCACTTTATCATTCCCTAGAGAAAAGCTTTCTGCTAAGGAAAAGAATGATAAAAATAATCACCCCCATCACAGGCATACAGCACAGCTTAATGTAATTTCCATGAATGGGGCCCTTCCTAATAATTTTAACCAGTCCATTTGTGTTTGACAGGTGTTTGTGAGGATACCAAGCAGCAATAAAAACACAACTCAAGAGACTATTAAAAATATGACAAGAGCACCCAGAGTGGGATTCGGCAGGCATGAATAAACTAGAGAAAACCAGATGTGAAGGGCACAGAAAAAAGCAGGTCACTTCACAACCTTTACATGAAACTGTAATTAAGAAAAGGATTTTCCATTTTTGGTGTGCAGGACACAGCTAGTTGAGCACAAAACTTCTATTTACTCTTAATTATTTCTACATCCAATTCAATCTCAAAATAATCACAAGGTTAAATGTTACAAAAAATAAAATAATTGTAACCGGGAAGACTTCAAAATATCAGGGAGAGCAGTTAAAACAAACAAATCTTGCCATACAATGAAATTTTAAAGAGCGAGAAAGAAGAAGACATATACTAAAAAAAAACCCTGTAGTTCTTGGTCTTCAGCAAGATTAGGAAACAAGTGAAATGATTTACATATAGTAATTGCATGTCCTTGCTGATCTCCAACAGTGTCTTTCAAAATGTAAATTTCCTTGAAAACAGGGGGACATTATGATAGCCTAGTATTTATTTATTTATTTAAATTTATTTAAAGGGAGTCTACCTAAACACAATGTTTTAGGGGGGGGATGGGACACAAAAAACCCGATGCAAAACATTTGAATAGCTTCTTAATACTGCATATTAAACACCACACAGTCCATGAGCCAGAAAATTAGAGAAAAGCTGGATGTTCTCCTAAGTAACAGGAACGGATGTTTCCAAACAATGAAATGCATGCTGCTTAGCTTTTTTAATTTTTTGCCCATGCTGGGTACATTTATGTGAAAGTATTGAAGCCAAATGTTGCTGAAGAGTAAACAACTCCACCCAAATCCATGTATAGAAGGACCATGAGAGAATCAAATCTGGAGTTCAACTCAGTCCTTTGTCTCGTATGTTAGGAATGCCCATCGTTTAGAAGACTTGGCGAAGTCTGATAAAATAATTTGATTACTCATTACTCTATGCACTATTTTCCTGTAAAGATCTCTTGAGATAATTATCTTATTTCATATCCTGTGGTCCCTACCATCCTGGGGTTACCATGACAAGGGATTGCATAGAGAGGATGTTTGACCTGCCTCAGTTTATAACTATATTTATACATTAAAAGTGAAGAGGAAATAGGAATCTGAAGATGTTCTTGTCTCATGCTCACTGACCAAAAATTATTATAATGTATAACACCATGAGGACAATTTTATGGACAAAATCCTTATAAGGCACCTTAGCATCCAAAAGACCATATACTGTGTCTAGCGGAAATCTTAAAAAAAAAAAAAATCTCCACTGCTAATCTACCATCAATGCAGCTCATCCAGAGACAGTAAGAGTGAGAGCCCTTGAGCAGATGGGGGGCACTGGAATTGCTTTACCAACATCTTATCTATCCCTGATCAGAACAGGTCTAGATAGCACAGTGATATCAACTCTGGAAGCCACACGAGCACCAATGGCATCACCAGTCAAGCTGCAGTACTGCCCCAGTGGTGGATTTCCAAAAACATTTAGACATGAGAACCGATCAACACTTCCTGAGAATTCAATTTTTTAAAACGAGAAGAAAAAAATTGGTGAGAGCTGTTGTCTGATCACACACGTCTGTCTTGCTCAGGTATATAGCAGTCACTCTTTGGAGTCAGCTTCTTTACATATTACCACACTGGAGAAGAACTTATTACCACATAGACTCTGAGGGCACAAGTTCAACAGTCCAGGTCCTTCCTCCCTAAGGAGTTTATGATCATCATAATGACAATGCAGATGTTTTTGCTGATTATAGTAGCCATTGAGTTGTCAATATCTTTTATAGAGGTTTTAAAGAGACTCACTTAATAGTACCTTCCTTCCTTTATCTTCATCTATTCCAAAACCTTACAACTGTTTTAATTAATTACCTGGTCAAGGTCAACCTAAGGCTCCACCCCAAATTTAGCTCAACCAACATGTGTGAAAACTACAACTGCCTTGTCTTACATGACTTAATTAACAGATGTTAAAGACATCTTTTTTCCTAGTGTAGTCACAGTTCCAAATGAGACTTGTCATTAACCTGAACTATAACTATGGTTCTAAAGAAACAAAACCCCTATTATCTAAATTTGATAAGATCTGTTATCTGTTGTGAGGAACTTTTTAATTAATTGTTTATGATTTGCACCTGAAATTTTTGAGCTGAATGAAGTGTAACATAATGGAGGCTCCCTAATATTATGGCCAACTATTTCTTACACAAACTGCAGTGGCTTTGGGGTGGGGGAAAAAACCCAGAAAACGCACTGTAAGCTTGATAATACAGTACAGACCCGTTTACGCGCGGATGTCAGGAGTCAAGCCATCATGACCGCGTGTTAACGAACCGCGGGTTAAGAGGGCCATGCTGAAATATCTTAAGCTATCTATATATACACACACGTATAATTATCTAGGATCACATATGTATTCACAGCGTCCCAAATATTGCAGGCCTATCTGTTAACGGCGCTTTGCAAGAATATAAACTCAAATGTGTAATCTAATAAAAAAAAACATTAAATACGCAGTAAATCACTAAAAATGTGAAAATGTACCAGTTCGCGGCCCCTTAATCGGCTTTCTCCAGAAATTGATACCTGCGCTATGCCATGACGCTTTTTAAAACAACTTATAAACCCCTTGCTGGCTTGGAATGATTCATCCTCCATTAAATTTCCAAATGTTGTTGCTTGGTCTTGAAGAATTGGCCCACTTAGCGGCATTCCTTTCAGCCTTTCTTGAGCAAACCACGTGCGCATGGCTTTGTCTATTGTGGGTTTTGCTGAATAGCACACACGTTTTCACTTAAGCCCTGTGGCAGAATCGATATTGTGTACAAAGCCATTCAGTTTAGATTAATTTTTTAGCCATCCTCGGAGAGTAGATTCGGCAATCCCAATACCTTATGAAACTTTGGCCTGGGTTTCTCCGCTATTTACTTGATCTATTGCAGCTAGCTTTTCTTCTAGTGTGTGCGCATGATACATCTTTACCAATATCGGCGATCAAAAGGAAGAGGAAATGCCAGTAGGCCTACAACACGTTTCCGCTCCGCACTTCCTGTCAATTTCTATGTCAGTGAGTTAGTGAGCAAATCTGTAGCGCTACATAGCAAGTTCCTGTACCGCGTGGTAATGAGTCTCACGTGTTAAATAGGTAGTACTGGGAGATATGGTGCTACCGCACGTTATGCGGATTCGCGCATAAACGGGTCGCACATAAACGGGTCTGTACTGTTTTCTTTTGCTGCCATGGAAAGGACAGGTTCTTGCAAGGGCTTTTAGGTTCCTGGATACTGACGGTTATTAGTGCTCTTTGTGTAGAGTCAGGCCAGACCACAGGAATGTGGATTACCAATGTAGTCAGTAATTCTGAAGTGCGCATCAGATACCAGGCTTTGTAGATCTCCATTGGCTCCTCATTCGCCAAGATACCGATTTCTAAAAGCCTTTTTCCTGGCCCTACCACTGGCCTGCTGGGTGACCTTGGGCAAGTCACTTTACCTCCTGGTGCGTCTGTTATCCCATCTGTAAAAGGAGGATAATGAGAATGACCTCCCTTTGTAAAGCACTTTGAGATCTACTGATGAAAAGCACTACATAACACCTATGTGTATTTATGATTGCATTTGTTTATTAACATTTTATTGAAACAATGGTTTTGAGAGGTGAGGCCTGTCCCCCATTAATCTCATTGGAGTCTTAACTCTAAAAGCCCAGCATTAACTATTTAACTGCTGATCATTTAGCAGATGTAATGGGAAAGGCGTGGGATGAAGCCCACAAGTGACAAGAATCAGATTTTGCTGCAGGGAAGGAAATGAAGAGGGAACTACTAACATAAGACAAGGAGACAGAGAAAGGGGAGAGAAACAGAGAAAACAAAATGTTAGAATGCATGAGGCATGGGGTAGAAACTCCTGATAATGTAATGTCTTTGTATGAATGAATGACCTGCTCAAGTGGAATACCATGTTCAGTCCTGGTCACCACCCTCTCTTTAAACGAGAATAGCAGAAATTGGGCAGGTAGGAAGGGGGTCTAGAGATAGGCAACAACAAAACAGAGACACGGAAGGACTTCCAGATGGAGTAGTTGAAAAGACTGCTTTTGTAACAATGTCCCTGGATGGTCTCTTGGTCCTGAATCCAGAACCCCTGAATCTAAAAGTACAAGCTTCTACTATTTGAGTTAAAGGACTAGGTCTCTTAGCGCAGACACAGCAGCAGATACATAAAACTCAGTTCAGAGTTTAGTCTAGGGACACAAAGAGCTGCACTGTGTTAGCATGGGTTATAGAGATGAGAGATGAGTAAGAGGTGGTATCCTAGGGGTATGCACAATAATGAATGAAATAGAGAAGGTAGATCACATCACTTACCCTCTCGCAATAAGAGAACAAAGGGATACAAGACAAGAAATTTTAAAATGATATAAAAGGAAATACTTTTTGGGGGTGCAGGGGGTTCAGCTCAAAATCAGCATGTGGAACTCACTGCCACAAGATACCATGGAGGCCAAGATCTTCAAGAATCAAAAATGGTATTAGATATTTATATGGATAATGAGAACCACTATAGTTTTTCCATTAGGCAAGAAAACAAAGTAAACAAAAATGTATAATGGCTATAGATCCTCATACTCTGGGGAACCTCCACCTCAGAGGGGTTAGGAAGAAACGTCCCCCATTCCATTACTGTCCACTATGTAAACTCTCTCATGCTGTTGGAGACAGGAGAACAGATAGGCTGTACCACAGGTCTGATTCGATATGGTAACTCCAATGTTCACACACTCCTGCAAGCTCATGCACATGTGACTAATTCACTAATTTGAGAACCCCCATTGAATTAAAAAACTTCTTACGCATGTGGTGTTCAGGCTTGCAGGATCAAGCCCTGAGGTTGGATTCTAAATTGGGGACATCTGTGGCCAGATTCTCCACTCCATTAAACAGATCAGTCAGATCCTGACGGATTTTAAAGCTTTACTAATTGGGTGGATTTTCTAAAGCACCAAAGGGAGTTAGGGCTCCCAGGTGCTATGGTAATACAAATACATAATAAATAGAAATAATTTTCAATGGGAGTTGGGCACCTAACTTCCATAAGAACTTTTGAAAATCTTACTCATTGAACTGAACACCCTCCATGACCTTTCATTTGGCTACCTTGTTGACTTGGAACCCGATCTACAGCCTGACGAAGCCAACGGGGGTCTTTCCATTGACTAAAATGGTCTTTGCACCAAATGGCCACTACTTTGGTGGCATACTTAACTGTTGGTACATGACTCATGGCACACTAGAATTCTGGCCTGTGAAATACCATCACCCTCAAAAAACTAGACAGACAGAATTCTTGGCTAAGGAAAAACTAAAGTTAAGTACTCAGCAATTTTTGGTAGTAAGGGCATTCGGTGGGAATGATTAGAAGGCTCAGTGGCAGGTAATGAGCCTTTTACATCTAAGTGACTGGTTTGAATTCTGCTCATATTCATAATGATCAAAAGTGACTTCTTCCAATGACTGTTTGGTGCCCTTTCCGAAACTGCTGGGTTCAGGTTCTAGTGGGCATCGGTGCACGCCACGAAGGCCACTATCAGAACTGGCACTGTTGTCGACAGTTTGATAATAGTGACTGGATATATGGCAACTCTCAACCCTGGAGGTTGTCCCATGAGGCACAGCAGCATTGACTATATGGAAGACGTATGCATTGACATTGCCTATGGCCTATGCTGTTACTGTTCTGTATTTAGAGGACTTCACTCCCCAGTGCTGACAATCAATACTGCCATTTTCCCTTTAATATTAAAAGGGCACTGTATAACAGAAAGTGATTGATTGAAGCTGAATCTAGAATGGCTGGGGAAGCTATTTTGTTATGATCAAAGATAGAACGGGGGGGGGGGGGGGAGGGAGGAGTGTAGCAAGTCTGCTCCTGCAGTATTTTGGAGAAAGCAAAAATACAGCAGGTTGAACATCTGTATTTTTCAGTATGTTTCAGTAATGACACTCCCATTTTAACACCTGTCGATTAGAAATAAAGAGCTACTCTCTCTTTAGTGAACTACAGAGGAGAATAGAATACTGTAGGATTCCTTCACACAAGAAATGTAACAGTTTTAAGCAACTTACTATTATATAAGAGAGCAAAATGTACCATAACTCATATCAACCTGCACATCTGTTGTTTAACATGCTACATACTGACGTAGACCACATCTTTAAACATTATACAACCAGATAAAGACTGTGCTAAAATAGTAAGGCTTCAAAGGTAGAACAAAGGGCCTGATCCTTCATTCCTCTCACACCCTGATCTCCCACTGATAGTATCCTTAATCTTTTCTATTGCATCAAAGCTGTTTGTTTAATCAGCAAAAAGGGTTACAGTTAAAGGTGACTGTAAAGGAAAACAAATAAATTGGCTTGTGCCTCCTTTTTTCTTTCCTTCTTTAGTATGAACAAAGAGGGCCGGACAGTTTTCGTTTGTTTTAGTATTTTTTTTTAAAGTGTCTTTTCTGCTTATATTTCACATTAGAAATTCAGGTCCTGTCTAGCCTGAAAGACTTCATGATGACTGGAGAGCTGGAGAAATTACAGTATTACAAGAACCAAGAAAAACTCAGGGGCAGGGATTTTTTATAATTATCTGGGTTTTGTTTTTTGTTAACGCCCATTCAACGTTAATAACTAATATTGGAGAAAGGAATTCTTCGTTACTAATTCAGCCAACAATATATTCTCAGAGACCTTCAATAAGTCCTCATGCAAAACTAAGGAACATCAGAGTTGATATATTTGATATTTCTAAGGAAGAAAACCAGGCAAGAAAATACTTTTAAAGAAAACAAAAATACCTTCATCCCTCCTGTATGCATTCTAATGAAGCAATACAGGCAATTTAAATAAATTTAAAAAAAACAACTTTGTGGGTCATCTTGTAGGCATCTTAAGTGAACAATCTCCCCATGCAGGTTCATGCACTGCCTCCCCAGCACCTCCAGACTGTGCCAGTGTGGCAGCGGCGGGGAGGGAGGGGAAAGACCAAGATCAGGAACAGCACCCAAATCACCTACATATCTTACAGAGCACAACCTACTGCTAGGCAATCACAAAGTTCCCTTCTTCAGTATGTTTTTCAAAATATCCAACACAAGTAAGGGACACATCAGTATAACTATGCTGACTGACCAGTGGGCTAATTTTTTTAACTTTTATTTTAATCTCAAACAAGTGCAAATTATATATCTCAAATCGAAAAGCTCCATTCAAAGAGATCTTTGCAACACTGAAAAATGAAATCAGCTTCTATAGCTCTTCAGATTTTTTTAAAAAATTGTTTTTATTTTCATTAATTACAAAGACAAATACTAGGAAGTGCTCTTAAAGAAGTAAATCTTCATTCTTTGACCATTTGTATGCTCAAAAGCCCTCTTCTTCCCTATGAGTTATTCAGTAGAGCATCAAAACTATCCCAGTCAAATTAGAAACCACTGGAAAAAGGTGTCTTCATTTGCAGTTTTCTAAACTGAGTTATATGCTTATTTGGCCATCAGAGGGCATTTTATACTAGGGAGTGAGTTGCCTGAGCACAGCTTGCGAACAGCACTGCTAAACCTCGTCTGCAGTTGCTAAAGAACAGTTTCCATCTACTTTCATTTAGCAATTGTCACTTTTCAACCTTTCCGTATGCTGTACGTAGACGAGCAAGAAAGTGCAAGAACAAGAGGAAAATAAGATGAAACAGCCATGGCAAAAAGCCATGGTTAAACAAACACTTATTAGACATACAGCTATTGCTGCTTCCTGGATTGGGGCTTTTTTCCCTCCCTACCTCCAGATGCAACAAAAATCCATTCTTTGTTAATCTCATGAGCAGCAGATTATGTTTTAATTTTTAAATGATTAACTGAGAAAAATTCTAAATCGTGTCATGGCACCATTATCTGTCTCCTGAGCTAGAGGTTGGAGCTTATCTCTGAGAGCTGAACAAAGATAAACTGAACTTCCAAACTGTCAAAAGACAGGACATGGCCACTTACATTCAGATGGCTCCCTCTTGTTACTAATGTGCACCCAAATGTGGAATCTAAACATCTTAAAACTACTGCTGGCTAGGAATACACACACACAGCTACCCACTTCCCTTCTCCTCCCCACCCCCACACTCGGGACATTTTTCCTCTGTCTACCTAAATATAAATCAAATTAGGGGGAAAAACACAGATCTCTTTTATACCAATAATACATTTGTGTCCATCTGAGATCTTGTCTTCTCTCATGTACTATCAATTCCTCTGCTCAATCACCAACACCAGCCTCAACACTTTGCTTGCCTCCTGCTCTCTTCTGTCACCTCTTATGCACACAAGGATCCCTCCCCCTTACCCCAATTACCCAGGCCACCCTTCTCCCCATTAACACCCAGGTGAAAACTCACTAGTACAATACCCACAAGCAGTGAGTTCATAATGAGAAGTATAAAAACAGTAAGATCAACACCACTCTAAAGCTTCTAAATTATTCTCTCCTGTGGATAGCCAGTGTGTCCTACCTTTGTGGTATCTGCCTTTTAGGCTGTCAACTTTTCATCTTTATCTTTGTGTCTTTTGACTTGCCAAGGACCATGTCGTTCCAAAATAATAGACAGAATAAGACAGGCAAATAGATACACATGCAAAAAAGGACACACACCTGCACAGTATCATATTTAGTACTATATTACATACTCCATATTATCATATGGTATTTTACATACACGTTCACACATATAGAATGTGAGCCCACACTGTAAAATTCTGGTCTGGATTTCATGCCCCAAGAAGTATAGCAAGTGTTTAGAATCCGGGGTTTGGTCCAGTCCTTACAAAGATTTGGGCCCTTTCTAAAAATCCAATCTGAAACTTGACTCTGAATCAGTATCAAGTTGATAGGGTTCAGGTTTGATGTTTCAGCTTTGGCCTTGGACTATCTCAGACACACACATCCTGGGCTGTAAGCGGCAGCCCCACGTTAAAGGTCTGCCATAAATTACTAGTTCTATGTTACCTGTTAACGTTCTCGTACATAAATTCCCAAATTGGGGATGGAGTTTCATAAAATATGGTTTACATCAATGGTCTGGGTTTTTTCCAACCTCCCCCACTCCCCTCTCCCTCATTTCCCCAGTACATTTTTTCAGCAGCTATTTTGCATTTATAGATCAAAAACTTACTTTGTTTTTAAAAATACTGTAAATTGTCAATCTAAAATATGGACCAATTCATATTCCTTTGGTAATCTTGTTTTTCACTGAAGCAGTGAGGGAGTGCCCCAAAGTATAATTATGCATTATTTGTCTTACAGTAGCACCTGGAGACTGCATTCAAGACTGGGACCCCATTATGCTAAACTTTTACAGACACGCAGGCTAGGTCTACACTACCACTTATGTAGATATAACTTATGCTGCTGCTCAGTGGTTTGAGCATTGGCCTGCTAAACCCAGGGTTGTGATTTCAATCCTTGAGGGGGTCATTTAGGGATCGGGGGCAAACATTGGGGATTGGTCCTGCTTTGAGCAGGGGGTTGGACTAGATGACTTCCTAAGGTCCCTTCCAACCCTGATATTCTATGATACCCAAGACAATTCTCTGAGTGCAAGATGTCAGAGATATTCATCCATGTTTTTAATAATGCCCTTCTGCATCAATTGGTTGGGGAAAGAAGAGAATGTTACAAGAATCTTCCCGCTGCCAAGAAAAGCATCTTTAAGGACAAGTGACTTTTAGGGCTCTAAGGTCAAAAAAGTCCTTTTAAGGCATGAGCATCACCCTTTATTCATACTTTCTAATGCTTTTGTTAATTAAAACCACACAATTAATCATTAGGGAAAGATCAGAATGGCTCCAGGAACTGGTAGAGACACAGGAAGCCTCCTTGTCATCTTATTATATCTGGCTCAGTTTCATAGTGACCAAGCACTATTGCCCGCTCATAGCTGTTTAATGGCTCATGTGGAATGAGTTGGTGGTCTGAATCCAGCTCCTTAGGAGACAAATACCCATGTCACAAAAAACATCATGAAACTGGTAGTAAGCAGTGCCCTAATTAGCATTGCCTTAGTAGAGAGACCCTGGAACAAATTGGGAGCGGGCATGGAGAGCTCTCTTACTCCTAGTGAAGGTTCCCCCAGGTCAGGCGGAGGGATATTGGTGGGGAAGTCTGAAGTGCAGCTCATCATGCTGTACTTATCCAGGGGCCATCAATCCAGCACCTTTCACAAGCACTAAATTCACTTCAAGAGCAAAAAGTCACTACATCTTGCTCCTTACGGTCACACATGGGCCTGGGCCCACAGTCTTTTCTGAGGCAAACCTCCCAGAGACTGCACTGGGAACACAGGATCTGACCCTTAAGATTAATCAGAATCAGCAGGCACGTCTACCTTTAGGAAATCTTTTGAGTTATAATGTTTGGCTCCTATCTTAGTGCTTATATTCACTAACCAGTATTACATAAAAAAGTCCTCATCTGCATTGATTTATTTAGCAACATGAAATAAAATAGCCTGAAGCTATTCATGTTGTTTAACATACTTTTTTCCCCTTAAGTAGATGATGCCGTGCGTAAAAGGAAAACTCAAAGGGGGAAACTCTGTTTTGTTTGTAACACTGATTACTATCATTGAAGAAAATGTGTTCTAACAAATCTCTGACGGGGGAAACACGTGTAAAATCCTTAATAGCTAAGCTAATTCGTCTTTTGCTGGTCAACTGATAGTGAAATCTGAAATGCTAAATTTACTACATTTCTTGTTCCAAGTTCTGCAGCACTGCAACCTTCTTTCACTTTCAGTGAGCCATTCTCCTCTTCATTTTCAGATCCATGCCAGTTTTAGTTAGAGTTGCTAGGTGTCCGGTTATTGACTGGAACACCCGGTCGAAAAGGTACCCTGGCAGCTCCAGTCAGCGGCCATTAACAGGCCGGTTGGCAGTGCAGCGGGGCTAAGGCAGGCTCCCTCCCTGCCCTGGCTCCGTGAGGCTCCCGGAAGTGGTGGCATGTCCAGCTCCTAAACGCAGGAGTGGCCACGGGGGCTCCGTGCGCTGCTCCCACCCCGAGTGCTGGCTCCACAGCTCCCATTGGCCAGCAACCACAGCCAATGGGAGCTGCGGGGGCAGCGCCTCCGGGTGCGGGCAACACGCAGAGCCCCCTGGCCCCTCTGCCTAGGAGCCAGACATGCCTGCCACTTCCGGGAGCTATCTGAGGTAAGTGCCACCTGGCTGGAGCCCGCACTAGTCACCACCTCCCGCACCCCTCACCCCCTCCCCAGGTTGGAACCCCCTCCTACAACCTAACTCCCTGCCCCAGTCCTGAGACCCCTCCCATACCCCAAACTCCCTCCTGGAGCCCGCACCCCCTCCTGCATCCCAACCCCCTGCCCCAGCCCTGTTTCCCCTCCTGCACCCCAAACTCCTCATCCTTGACCCCACCCCAGAGCCCACATCCCAGCGGGAGCCTGCACCCCCTCCCCACTCCCAATCCCCTGCCCCAGCCCATACCCCCCCACACCTCCCCCAACCCCCTCATCTCCGGCCCCACCCCAGAGCTCGTACCCCCAGCCGAAGCCCACACCCCAACCTCCTGCCCCAGCCCCCTCCCGCACCCTGAACCCCTCATTTATGGCCTGCACCCCCTGCCCCAGTCCGGTGAATGAGGGTGGGGGAGCGCGCTCAATGTAGGGAAGGGGGGGATGGAGCTAGCGGGGGCAGGGCAAGGGTGTTTGGTTTTGTGTGATTAGAAACCTGGCAACCCTAGTTTTACTATGCAAAAAGAATGCAAGGCCAAGCTGTCATTTAAGTATATAGTACAGTGCAAATCCCATCCTTCCTCCTTATGGGGGGGTGGCGGGGGAGGGATAATTTCTCAGCCAAAAAGAAAAAACAAAACAAAAAAACCACGCTCTTTGTTTGAAAAATTTCAACCAGCCCTAATTCTCATTTTTTTAATACATTAATGTGGGGCTTTTAAAAGCACCCTGAGTCAGCCAAACTCTGCTTCCACTGAAGTCATGGGAGTTTTTTGATGGATTTAAGGCCACAAAAACAAAGGAAGTAGAGACTTGGTGATCTCACAGGTGAGCAACCCTAAGCCCCAAATAAAACCAGCCATAAGAGCAGTCAGCTGCTAGTCAAGTATCACTATATGGTTCTGTCACTGCACCCAGTCCTGAGTTTTAGAAACTCTGCTGTCCCAGTCCTGAGCAAAGACAAACAATTATGCCAGTTGTATGGTGGCTAAGGCCAAAAGACTTCAATCGTGAAAGATGCTGTGCAGTCTGGCTGGGCAGTCTGGCTCAGATCAAACGAAGCCCATAAGCTTGTACTGAACTTTAAATAAATTAGTAGTCTCATTGAAGTCAATGGGGCTAGTCAAATGTTTAAATGCTTTACTGGTTCATGGCTATATTTCTGTGCTCTGTACTGCAACATAGCATGTACTATGCAGAATCACCCACTACAAGAGAGCTTCTGCTCATCAGCTTACTAGTAGGGTTTCACATCTGATGCTTTCGCAATATTATTCGTGCGGTTTAATATCCACATGAGGGGAAGGAGAGACAAAGAGAGCACTGAGAGTAGGGAGAGAGGTTTAGATAACAGTAATAAATAAGAGAAAATAACTCTCATACCACGTATCTTTAGCAGCAAGTCAGAGTATCCTCTGGACCTTGTACAAATTTGCATAATCAACAGATCTTTCCTATGAGCCTTTCCAGTCTGCTGTATCAAGGCCATTTGGGGATTCAACAACACACAGATTCTTGATCTAAAACTATAATGGCTCATCTGGAGCCATAATGGTCCATTGTGTGTGAAGGCCTACTTGGGACTCAATACATAGACTATTGAAGCAATGAACTGTGATGGCTCCCACAGAGTTGTGACATTTATTGTGGCAACACCTACTTGTGGCCCCTTTGGTGCACAGATCAGTGACAATACACACTAATGGCTGCTACTTGGGGATGCATTATTCCACAGATCACTGATGCAATAGACCATATTGGCTCCAATCTTCTATGTTAATACAGCTAACAGGCAGACACACAAAATCTACATACTGAACACGTTCCTGAGAAGTTCTGGATAGAATGTGCACACTTGGATGGACTAAACATAACACGAAAATGTCTTTCTAGGCAACACCAACTGGACAGCCCTAAATGGTGAAATTTTCAGAAAGTTCCGAGCTGCCAGAATATTGGGATTTATAATGAAAGTACTGCTGGAACCAACATTTTAGCTAATGCTGCCAAAGGCCTGTTACAATTTAATGAAGACATCAGGAGTAAACAGTCACCATGGTAAACTAAGGCTCAATTCCTGTACTCAGAACTGTATGGAAACTAGGCATAAAACTCAGAGCCTAAATATCTAGTAAAAGTGTTTTAAAAGTTTATTTTTCTTTTTAAGTTTCACGAGAGCAAAAAGACTAAAAAAGCAATACAAAAGTACACAAACATCTACTTTTCCCACTGAAAAAATCTTGGAAAATAACAATAATCCGAACAGACTGGAAATTAAATGTGTTAAAATAAGTTTCTCCCTCCTTGACCTCAATATACAAAAAAAAAAAATAAAATAAATCCAAAACACACCGAACCTCTTTTTAAAAAACAAAAAAACAAAACAAAAACACTAAACAGATTTTCTCAACTTAGTTAAAAACTGCAGAAAATAGTGTTTGCCCACTGAAAAACTGCAACTGGTCTTTCCAATAGCAGCATGTCTTCTTCAGTCTTTACCTTGCGCTCTTTTGAACCTTGACATTTAACATTCAGAACTGTAATTAAAAGGTAACTGTATTCGTCTCATGTTTAACCCTTTCAGTTCCCTCCTCCCTCCCCATATACCCTCAGGGTATCTCTCTCCTTGGGTCCTGACATCTCCCATCTATTTAATGCAATCAAGGTTACAGTAGCGCTGACAGCCTAGCTGCTTACTCTTTGGCTTCCTGCTGCTATTTCTAGGATCCCGTCTGGCTCCCTGCTGCTTCATATTTCTCTCTATGGAGGGTAGACTCTGTTCCTTTCTCTTACAAAGATGCTTCCTATTGGCATCTTTTTCTTTTTTTTGGAAGAGGACTGGGGTGCAAGTCTGAACTGCACCTCTCTTCCCCTTTTCTCCACCTAAGTTCACAAATAACATGAGGCTGAGCGGGTCTCTTCTGTAAGGTCTTTATGGCCTGTGCACAGGGTGACCACGTCTCAATTTTCTACAACCAGCTCCTTTTTATGGAACATGTTCTGGCTGGATCCATGGAAACCTGGTTTCCACAGAGCTCCAGGATACACAAACACCCAAGAAACTGCACTGACACCATGCTTTCTGCCTGTTGAATTGCATCTCCAGTCTTCTCATGCACAAGAACATACTTTAACACCATGCGGGAGAGCTGCTGAGATGGGTTCCCATCCTGCAAATGGGGTCCACACGAGCACAGGGGTCTACACCAGCACAGGGGTCTGTACTAGCAGTTCCAGTTAGAGGATCTGGGCTGTATTTTGTAGACACAACTATTTACCTGGTGCATTCTGTCTCCATACTCTAGATCTGAAGGGCCTACATTCTTGATAAAATTGATCCAATTTCTTGGGAATTGACAATGTTGTATATACTGTTGCTCTGCTGTGTGGGCTCCTGATATTTGTCTGGTACTGCTAGCCAGTATCACCTTCATCCCACAAGAAACCCTTCGCGTGAGTTAATCATTTATTTATTGCTCTAGTTGCTTGCTGGATCCCCCTGCTGGCATACTCCAGGGCACCGCGCTCACATTGAGCATCTCCATGCAAGGTCCCTCCTGGCTTTCTCCATAAGACCTAATTTTTCCTGGCAGGAATTTCATGGCCATTTTCATAGGGAGAGAATCCTACTTCGTTTCCCTCTCACCAGCCAAGAGCCTAACGTTGAGCTCTACTTTTCCATTTTTGCTTAGGTCCATGACCTGTCATGACCATAGGTGCTGGAACTAGGGATGCTGCCATATCCCCCTGGCTTGAAAAAATTTCCATCATATACAGGGTTTACAGTTTGGTTCAATGGCTCTCAGCACCCCTACTATACAAATTGTTCCAGCACCCCTGAGCATGACTCTCTCCACTTTCAGTCTTAACACTGAGGCTATGTCTATACTACCGCGATAAGTCGACCTACGCTACGCAACTCCAGCTAGCTGGAGTCGATATACCTTAGGTCGAGTTACCATGGGGGTCAACGGGAGATAACCTCCCGTCGACTTACCTTACTCTTCTCATCAGGTGTAGAGTACAGGGGGTCAACTGGAGAGTGATCTGCAGTCGATTTCGGGATCTTTACTAGACCTGCTAAATTGACCGCCAGTGGATCGATCTCAGAGCATCGATCCCGGCTGTAGTGTAGACCTGGTCTGAAATTGACAAGAGGACTAAAACTCACTTCTCCACTAAAAGCAGATTGCTCTACAATGGCAATCTCTTCCAACTACATCAGGGGAAGAACTGAATTCAGCTCACTCATATCTGCTTTGGAGTAAGTCCTGGACATGTTTTATAGTTACGAATTGTAAAAGAAGTGAAATGGAGTAAGAAAACAAATAGTTGGCTAGATTAGCAGACGACATATATACTGTATACTGAGAGACACTACAGCTGGGTTTAAGGCTACTTAGAAACAACACTAATGTTTCTATATGGCTTTAAACCCTGCAGTCAGCAGCTCTACCAGTATAAGTATAAAAATAATTCCTTTGTCATCTTGAAACTACCCATGTTGAACCTTCAAAAGCTCCTCAACAAACAAGCCAGTTGAACTGAGGTCTTCAGTATAAGAAAGGCCTCACAGAAAAATCAATATCCTTCACCCAACTTATCAAAATTACTGAGGACATTTATATAGTATAATTAAATAGGAGATACAAATACAAAAAGCATTTGCATGGCACTGCAGAGTGATTGCATTTCCTCTGGAACAGAGGACACTTCGACAAAAAGGAGGAAAAATGCTATATATCAACCAAAGAAGCTGTGGGGAGTTTGGGGGAGGAGGTCTCTGCTCTCACACAAAGCATTTGCCATGAGCGATAAGTAAAAATGGTTCCAAATTATACATTAATTAAAACACTTAAAGGTGCAGAGAGGCAATTTTCTTCATTTCAGCTTATTCAACAAGTCCAGTTCAATGACTAGTTTATTGAAAGTTAAGAAACCAATTGGGAGTTGACGAAGCAGGAAAACTTGTTTTCCTTGTCCAATCTATGAATAAAAACTAGGTATGAGAGTAAGAAATCTACTAGTTCTAAAATCTTGAAGGCCCTGGTGACCAGAAACCATCAGTTCAATACACTAACTAAAGTTAATACTTCCTTTTTTAAATAAGTCAGGTAGTTCTAAATGCAAAACATGTTTTTATAAGCTTTGTAACCACCTTTTTTGTGTGTGTGTGTGGATTCAGCACATTTAAGGCAGGTTTTTTTAATAATAATAAAAAAATTAAAATGCTCTTTTGATGCATTTTGACTAGAATTTAAATTTCCATCCAAACAGAGCTCGACACAAATCACAAGTAAAAAATTAACTATTATCTGGTAAATAAGGCGTCATTCACCATGTTCTAATGTACTAAAATAAAATGTAAAAATTAAGAATCTGAAGATTAAATAAATGTGTATAGATATAGTATATCCCTCTGGTTATCAAACAGAAGCACCAAACTTAGTGTGAAGGTTCTATTTAATTGCAAATCAATGTTTTAATCATTACTAACCAGTGAAAATCAACCTTTCTTTAGAAAAATAAATAAAAAGAACAAATACAAAACATGATCAAAATCAATTATTTAAATCAAGGTTTTCTGCTTGCTGATTTAAATCATGATGAACACCAGTGACTTAAATGTTTTTGATTTAAATCAATCCACCCTGGCTAGAGCTGTTGTAGAACCTGCCTCTTGCTTCATCTTCCATCCTGGCAGTTTAAATCAGCTGGGATGCTGTCGCTGGTACTCCCCAGATTTGAATGTCTGGTGTCTAGAGGCAGGTGTGTCAGCAGAAGGCCCCTCCAACTGCAGGTCCAGCCTTCAGGGCACACTGTAAAAACTATTAATTCAAGCTTTGTCTGAAGAGATGGTTGAGCAGAACCGAGTTTCTGTGGTGGTTAAGGCAGGACTTTGACTACTGTACCATCCTTGTCTGGGATTTTATATCTCTCAGGCCTGCATCTAGGAGGTGACAGTGACACACTGAAAACTAAAAAGCAAGCGCTCCCCATCTCCAAGACAGTCACGGCAAGACAGGAAACTCCCCACAAGGGGCAGACTGCACTAGAGGCTATTGCAGACCTCCTACTCCCTGCCAGCCCAGACATATATTTCATCTGATTTTGTAACTAGCAAAGCAAGGGTATGCAACCAATTCAGCACAGGAGGCTTTCCAATCCCCATGCTCACTGGATGAGACTACGCGCTATCTCTCTCACAGCACAAGGGGAGGTGGCAAAGGTTGCTTTAAGTCACCTTTGTACCTTCCCAACCCTGGGCTGCTCCAGAGTCTGGAACAGTCCCCGACGTAACTTAGGCAGCCTGGGGAACTACTCTAAGTTATGGCAGCTTGTTCTGTATTGTCTGTAGCATTACAGACACCCTCCAGGCCCCAGCCCCTGCCCTGTACGTCCCCTACGGCTGTTCTACACCATGTCTGCACTGAAGGAATTCTCCCCGAGGCCAGGGAGTGGGACACTGTAGTGGTCCACTGCTCTATAGGGGCATAACAAATCTCACCCATTGAGTTTACAATATACATCTCGGGGAAATGGGGGTGACCAGTTAAAGACTTTTTGGATGCTTCCATATAGCTGTTCTATCTTGATTTGTTAATGGGAATCACATCTGAATCTATTTTAAAGACATCCTTTATTAAAAATGCATGCTACTCATTTTCTCTAAATGTGAAACTATGAAGAGGTAACATTGGTGTAACAGATTTTTTTTTTCTGTTCTTTAAGATTTTGCATCCATCACTATTGTAAGTTGAACAGAAATGTCAAGAGACAAAAAGGCAACATTTCTTTTACTTGTACTTCTGGTTTCTCCCAGTCTGGACCTACCACTCCAGGCAGAATCAGAGCTTGTGGGAGGTAGGAAGAACCAAACATCATCCAGTCATCACACAGTGAGGGCAGTAAAATAGGGAACAAATGCAAAACCGTAGTCACTCATGGAAAGACAAGATAGCAGCAACTGTGAGCATGAGAATCTCCCTCAAAGTAGATTTAGCCTGAGAGTAAAAAGATGCTGTAAAATCAATTCCATTAGCTTTAAACTAAAATATAACCCTTCCCAGATGGAATAATTTGATATACTGTTTTAATTAATGCACATCTTCACCCTGAAATGCACTGAGAGCAGACTGAAGGATTTGCTGCCCAAGATTTGTATCCAAGTACAATAGCAGCTCAAGTTTCATAAAGCTTAGAAAAAAGAACGTATTGACAATCAGGTAGCAGTTTGCAGGTTTCTTCCGAAGAGGGATGAAGAAACGTCACCCAATGCTACACACCGAACAGCATGAGCCCCAAAATCTCAAAAGAAGGTTCCTGGATAGCTGATTAATATGCTCGAAAAAATGATCCATCTGGTCAAGAACTTGGAGATAACATTGACAGTCTCTTGAAAGCCTAACAACATGAGAAAGGCATCACACTTCCTCCATCAATTTGAATGGTCTAGATAGAAACTAAGGTCCAGGCCACACCCTGAGAACAAAGGGGGGAAAGGAATGGTCTGTTGCAGATGGAGGTCAGTGTTACAAACTGCGCTCAGTTTAGAGATGGCCTGAGAACATAATCTTATTCAGAGAGTTAAAACAATAACAAGGATCTCTTAACAGCTTTATCTTCCCACTGAAATCAAAGTAATGAGCAAAGAGATCTGGATGGTCAGAAAGTAGAGATAGGCTTGTAGGAATCTAGGAGGCAAGTACAATCTGTGAATTTTTCCAAAGGAGCAAGAGGTAAAATGGCCCAGGTGAAGGACAAAACCATTTGGCTGATAGGCTAATCATATCGTCTTAGGCTAAGATGATAGAGAAATTTCAGCCTAAGTTACCCTCTGCACAAGGGATTCTGGATGTGCCACAGGGGTCAGGAGGTAGTTTTAACACCAGCACTGTTCCTTTAGGATATGCAGCACACCTCCACTGAGAGGCAGACTTGCACTTTGGGCAGTTTGGCATCACCTTGGGGACCTCAGCAGAGTAGTTTTTGATGCTGCCAGTTTGCTCCTCTCTAAATCTGATGTCAAGCCACAAATCCTGCAAACACGTCCAAAGTAGAGAGAGGAAAACTCCCGCTCTGAGCCCCATGCAAGCAACTGGCACCCGTTTTCCCTGCTCAAGTACCTTCCCTTAAGGCAAGTTACTCTCACACTTCATGTGCTCCCCTTTCTGGATTGACAGCACACAGTGGATTCTGGATAATGCAGTCAGCAGAAGGTAGGGAAGGAACTTCCTGTAGCAGAGCTTGTGAATCATCTGGGACACTCTTGATTCCCTTAATACTACAGGTATTTCGCAGACTTGCATGTCCTTGGGTCCAAAGCAACTTAAAAAGGAAGCAGGAATAGTTAGCAAACTTTAACATTAATTCCTCCCACATTCGCTTTCCGATCGGCTTCCATATTCCTACCCAAGATCATTGCAGGGGCAGAAATGCAGCTGTTGCATAGAAGGCTGGATGGGAAGGGAGGCATAAAGATGATTCCAAAGGGGAGATGGACTGGCATCAATGCTAAAACCACTTTGTCAAACTTTTGGGTGTGTCTGCTGCAGACCGAGCAGCAACGCAGGAGGTCACGTGAGCTGCCTGTTGCAAAAGCAGGTGCTCTGGTGTGACCCTAAGGGTGGTAAGCACTGAGGAAACCCTGCCGTGTTAAGGGAATCAGCTCCAAGTGTTGCATTCCATTTCAAATGTTTCTGAAAATGAAAGTAAAAGGAAGAGCCCTTTGACATTGTTCAACACCTGCAAATAGGGATAAGGGCTAGGGATCCAGGGCCGGCTTTAGGCCCATTCCACCGATTCCCTGAATCAGGCCCTGCGCCCTTAAGAAGAGAAATATAATCAGGGCCGGCTCCAGGCATCAGCATTCCAAGCAGGTGCTTGGGGCGGCAGCTAGAAAGGGGCGGCAGTGTTTCCACGACGGCGGCAATTCGGCAGCAGCTTCTTTGTTCCGCCAGCCACAGCGGCAAATTGGCGGCAGCTTGTCCCTTTTCCTTGCCAGGACCCCATCGAAACTGTTCAAATCAGGCCCCGCACTTCCTAAAGCCGGCCCTGTAGGGATCAACTGCTAGGTTAGTGGGATCCTCAGCCCCCCATAAAGAACTTCTATGAAGACCAGCCTGGAGAGTGAGGGAGAAAATTTCCAGGGAAAAATATAAAGGGAAATTCATTTCCCGGGGGGGGAGGGGGGGGGGAAGGATCCCTTGCCAAAAGCGCTCTCACAGTGAGCTTCAGAGGAAACATCTGCTCTCCTTCGTGGAGGCTGAAAGACAGGGGAGGGAGTGCTTGGCTCAGCCAAAAAGTTTAAAAAAAAATGTTTAAACCTTTTTTAAAGGAACTTTGCCCACCGAGTTCTGATACTTCTGTCCAAAGCAGTGGATCCGTCATGGGAATAAGTGTGCATGTGTAGGTGGGACCCGGGGGGAGTCCTCTATACTGGAAAGTCAAAGCAAGAAGGATTCAAATGTTTGTAATGACCAGAGCCTATGAAAATGGCAGCAATGCTACTTGATGAGGTCAGTGACTAGAGTGGCCTAATGGTACTTGTAAGAGAAAACATCTGTTGATGTTAAAAGGTCAGCAGGAAATGAATGTTATTTACTTTGTCCTTATTGGTTAGGCCAATACTCCTCGAAAGTGAACCACACATGGCTTAACTTAGTGTTAATGAAACTACAAAAACCTTTCAATTGTCTTCTGACTGGCTGCCTACCTCAAATAAGATGCCTTACTGGGATATTTCTTCTGTGCACTAACTCTCAGCCACAGAACCTTACATGAGATCCTAACTTAATAACTAAGACTTTGTTCCTTCATTCGCAGGGCAGCAGCCAAATCTAAATGGCTTTGAATATGCAACATCTTTTGAGTTTTGTTTTGCAGTGACATGCATCCAGCGTCCTGCAGTTTCCCTATCCAGTACACTATAAACCTGTGCACTTTCTCTTCTTGTCATGCACCCCGGCATGATGGCATTCAAGAGAGGTGGGGGTGGGAGGAAGCAATGTGTGCCATCTCAGTAACAAAAAGTTAAAATAAATCTAGCAACTTAAAAGCAAAACAAGAAGTTTCTTCTGGGGGGAAAAAAAAACAGGAAGTGCTAGGTACATAACAGCTTAAAATAGAGCCTACTTCATCTGTTGACAAAACTGCAGCCTCAGGGGACCATGCCTTTTTTGCACATAGCCCCACTTACCTTTAATAGTCCTCAGCAAATTGTCTACATTCCCATGAAAGCCCTCACGAAACACGCTGGCACTGCTTTATGTTACCATTCTGACAGAACTAACAACAGTGGAAGGTACATGGCTCTGGGCCCAATCACACTTCCTGTGAGCAGTGTGGGGGCTCCCACAGGAAACCATGATATAAAACAACTACAAGCATGAATCAGGGCTTGCTTTAATAAACAGAGGGGATATTTAAAGCTGGCGTCCTCTCAATTGCTTTTTTAAAATCTTCTTATTTTTATAGGTTAGGTGTATAGGAAATTATTTTCAAACTCTCCCTCTTTAATGGACTCTCTATACTTTTAAATAGTTCAGTGTACACCAGCCAGAATGAATTTCTGAAGTCTAGTGACAAGGTTAAAACAATAAGGGCCCAATCCTGGAATTTCTTACCCAGGCAGAAGTTCACAAGTAAAGAATTACAGGGTCAAGCCTCTAGCTGGGTGACCACCACAGAGAAAGAATTTTACACTCAAGAATTCAGATGAATTTCTTTGGCATTTTCTTAGCATCACGGAAACTTGTATTTTCTTATGCCTCCCCACCCCAAGTACAGCACAGCCCATAAGATTTCACAACACCGCATGCTGGCTTTATGATTCGACATGCAGAGGTGGACAGCAATAGGCTCATTTTTTCTTTATTAAAACAAGGGCACAAATCTCAGATGATGTTGCATTGATTTTACCCTACATTAAGTATAAAAAAAAATACAACTCAAGATACTATTCCTTTCTAAAAACCCTTCATCTGCAGAGGAGAAAAGAACAAATTTCATCACAAATACTTCATGCTTGATTGGCTACCGTCTGAGTCTTTCTACATGCTCCTGGGGTATTCATCATGTATGCAACACACCAAATTAGATGTGAAGGGGTTATGTAGTGAATGGTTAATTATTAGACCATATTAAAATTATTGCTCAGTTTAAATTTTGGGGCGGGCGGGGAAGCGATTTTCCTAACCTAACAATATGCCTTTTGACAGCAATGTTACAAATATGCTAGAGTGTGATCAGCCGGCTGGCTCAACATGCAATTAGGCTAGCATGTGGATCTTATTGCGCCTAAGAATTCTTATTTGATTTCCTGCACCACCAACTGGTGAGAAGTTTCCAAGTCTAAATACAGAAGAATTAGATCACTCTTTGGGGTGGTCGCATCTGGGGTTGGGAAACCAGATGGAGTGCATTTTAACATCCTTTGTAAGTGAACCAACATACCAAGTTGCTAGGAAGCATGCGAACACAATCATTGCTTTGGGGTAGGCTGCAGTGGATTGAATACTGTCTGCCAACATCATGGGTGCCACCCTAAGCACTAGTAGGCAGAATGCTTTTTGGTAGCAACAAAATTTGGAAGAATTGTCTCGAGCTCACCACTTTTGAAGTGTAAGAGCCTGTATTTCAAATCCTGGCAAGTATAAAAAAACAAAATTAGGATTACAGTTCTCAAAAAACTGCTCAAAACTGCCTCTTGTTTGCGCTGTGGAAAGGACATGGACTTGCATCTCTGTCCCCCTCTCTACGATTAACTCACAAATATGAAGTAGCTATATATGTACATCTGAGAAGCAGAAACTGCATATAAAAGGGAAAAAAGGGTTTCAATAGTTTGATAACATACACGGATGCCCACAGTCTGTGATCTGCACACACTCACAACGTCAGTGGGGTTAGGAGTGTGCACAAAATTCAGGATCAGGCCTTTAAGTGCACAATTCTAATACGACTATAGGCCTAATCCTGGAAATAGAAACTCTACAACAGACCCCTTAACCTGTGCAGAGACCCAGCAAAGTCAATGGGACTTTCTGCCCAGGCTAGCGCACGTATTCACAGGATCGTGGCCTGCAACAGGATACAACTACAATCCAGTTTCTCAGATAAACAACTCGCTTCTGGAAAATAAAGCCACATCTCTACAGCTCCAACAGATAATATACACCTGTTTTCGATCTGTTAGGAAAATTATTCTATACTAAAGTATGAACAGATTATTAAAAATATTTGAGGATTTTTTAAAAATAATTTTTAATAGGGCAACAAAGTTGAGAAATAGACTGACAAGTATAGTTAGACTCAAGCTATGTGCATACTACAGTTTACGTTAGTATAAGTTATGTCGCTCAGAGGTGAGACTAAGCCACGCCACCCCCCTCAGTGACATAATTTACACCGGTACCTTAGGTGTCGGTGTGGCCAGTGCTATGTCTGTCGGGGAGTTTCTCCTGATTCATAGCTATCACTGCTCGCCCCGGGGGGCTGGAGAACTTAAACTGACAGGAGAGCTCTCTCCCGTTGGCTCAGAGGGTCTGCATTAGCAGCACTACAATGGCGCAACTGCATCGGTACAGCTGCACTGCTGTAAGCTCTGTACAGTAGCCATAGACTTAGTATTTTCTAAACACAGAACAAATTATCTTTTATATAAACTAGAAGTCTATATAAATAGTTTTCCTGAGGATTTTTATTTATGTATATAGCAAACCTGTGACATTTTGAATTGATATTGAGGGATATATTGCTACTGTATTTAGTTTTTAAAATGGCATTATTTTAAAAAAAGCTTGGAAAAACTAAGAGAATATCTTTCCTTGAAAGCACAATTATGACACTTTCAATACTATACTTTTCACCTCAAATTCCAGCCTGGCACTTTCACCCCAGACACGCCAGAATTAGTTTTCAGCCACGCCTGCCTCTCCTTCTGTGTCAGTGTTTTTGCTGCATAAATAATTGTGGGTACAACTTAGGCCATACAGATACACACGGCTAACATCTTCAAACCTGGCTACTGTTTAAGCACCTAATGGCCCAATATTCAGAGGTGCTGAATGTGCACAAGTGCCATTTGAGTTAATGGGAGCTGCTCATACACCTCTGAAAAGCCGCCCACTTTTTCAGGTGACTCATTATGACTTTAGGTGGCCAATTTTAAGCAACCAAGTTTGAACATTTTGGCCCAAGTGTCTGGTTTGTGGAGCACCGGGTTTTGAAAATCTGGCCCATAAAACCAAATATTCTACATCAGATTTAGAACATTTTTAACTTGCATTTTAAATGCAAGTCTCAAAGGCAGACAGCACATACCCAAGAAATTCATTTTAACCCGAACGCTAACCTGTACTAGCTATAACTGAAATTATATTCAAAACCTAGGCAAAACTACAGAAAGTAGTTTACATCACATGAAACCTAGCTGTGGCAGCTTTCTAGCTTCCAAATACATGATGGTAACAGGGTATTTGACTTACTAGCTTCACAACTTCAGAATTAGCTGATTAAAGAATTGTTAAAATGGCAAAGTGATTACATGACTCAGGAGACCTGAGTTCAATTTCTGGCTCTGTCACTGGTTTGCTGGGTGATCATGGGCAAGTCACTTTCTCAGTCTGTAAAATGGAGATAATAATATTGACCTCCTTTGTAAAAGCGTTGTGAGAACGATACATGGAAAGTGCTAGATAAGAGCTGGGTTGTATATTTAGATTCATTAGGGCATTTCTATGATGCGGGAACTAGGCTAGTAATGGACAGTAATTTGTAGACATATAAACCAAAATCCCTGAAGTTTACATAAAAAAATGTAAACTGGATGAAAGCAATCTGGCCTTAAGATAAAACAGCAGCCATGCATTAGCATGTGATGCTGCCCAACTCTGGAAACCAGACTTGGGATTGTACTTGCTGGGCTGATGGAGGCTGAATGTATTGGGAACAAGGTTGGGTTAGTTTCCAGAAGGGGTGGGGAGAAGGATGATTTCCCTGCACTTATTACCGCAGCCACGAATTTGGCTTTGGACCAAGCCTCTTGTGTGCCCTCTCTCCCTGAGGCAGATCTGTCACAATGTTAGCTTGCCACTGTGGAAAGAACCACCAGGGGAGGAAAGAGAGATTAAATACAATTTAAAGAGCATATCTGAACATGGTTACAATTATCACACTGTGTGATCTTAGCAAGGAGTCAGACCATACCTCTCAGTCTGCCAGAGCCCCAAAAGGGAACACATTGAGAGATCAAGATCCACAGTGAAGGACTTGAATGCAAGACTCAGTACTTACATAGCCCTAGTGCAGTAGACACATGAAGATCTTGTCCCCCTTGGGGATGTCTGCAGTGATGTTGCTACACGGTGCAGATGTCCTGGACCTCACACCAGAGTAATATGATCCCTGCTTTGTACCAGTGCAGTGCATCTACATTGGGGGACTGTATTGTTACAATTGCACTGGTGTTAAAGTCAATGTAGGTAAGCATTTAGCAACCCTCAAACACACACCTGTAAGGAAAATATTAGCCCATTTCACAGGCAGTGAAACCAGCACAGAGAAGCTTTATAATTAAATTATAAATAAAATAAAACCCCCTAAGTTAACTCCACTAATATTTCACATTTCATCCTGTCTTTAATATGTCTATCTTTAGCTCTTGCGGGACTGTCCTTATTTTTGCATATTGTACAGTGCTGAGCTCACTGCGAGCGCTAAACAAACGATCAATTAAGTGACTCGCACATCAAATTGGCCTCAGGAACCAGAATTTGAATAAAGGCATTTCTGGTTTCCAGTCCCATGTCTAGTCCATTAGAACTTGCAGTCTACCTTACAAATAATATTTATTTTTTTAACTGAATAATAATTATAGGGCAGGAAATGAAAAAATGAAGAATTAATGTTTCTCTGCGACATATAAATGCTGGTGTTTCTAACTTCAAGTTCACGAGTTTTGCATTTCTCATCACAGTAATTTACAATAATACAAAGATGATAAACTGCAGGTTTGTGCAGGGGTAAGGAGGTAAAGTAAGATCGATATTGCGGGGCAATCACAAGGGAAGGCATTTCACCATCAACTGATACTGTGACACATTTTAGAAGATCAGAAATCTGCAATATGGTTTAACTATCAGATTGCATCATGAGCTAAATCAGCTAAACTATAAGACCTTAAAATCTTCATTTCGTACCAGTGCGCTTATTGCTTCACAGTTCCACCATCTGAATGCTAATCGTTAGGATATTCCCATAAATGTGCAGAAAACCAAGGGTAAAATTTTAGTTCTTTGGCTCTCTATTGCAGTTAAAATTAATTGCCACATAAAATTGCTGATTCCTGCCAAACGAAGCTGTACAATTTATCAACTCAAGGAGAGAGCAAACTCAGTAGTGGCTTGAAAACACCTGAGTTATTACTATATTTGTACCAGCGACAGTTTTATGGAGAACGTAGGTTTTCTAAATTCATTAGGACGAGACTAACTTTCAAAGTAAACAAAGGCATTAAATAAACACAGCAATACCGTGTTTATATACAAAACAGATTTTTTCCTCCTCTCAAAAGCCATGCTGGGATATCTGAGGGGAAAAATACTAGAGAAGCTAAGGCATTACATTTCACATGGGGAAAATATGGTCTGTTCATTGCAACACAAAAGTCAGTGTGTTATGGTTCTCAAGCTTCCCTATTCTGCCACTGAGTAAATGTATGACCGTAGGCAAGTCATTTATCCTATCTGCTTCAGAATCCTCCTCTGTAAAACAGCTACAGCAATACTGATCTACCACAAAGGAATACTGGACCTGATTCAAAACCTTTTGCAGTCAATGGGAGTCTTTCCACTGACTTCAGTAGGCTCTGAATCAAATCCATAATATGATTTAATTAAAGGGACACCATCAACTGGCAATCCAGTCAATTTCATAAAAAGAGTTAACACTAGTTTCAAGTACAGCTGACTGAGTCTCCTGCCATTTTCATACTGATTAAAATGTTTCTCTCTTGTATTGCTGTGTGAAATACCCACGCAAACCGAAAGAGAAAGTAACTAACTCATGGTCATACAGGAGAAACTGTAAAACTGACTCTACACACTGTGCTGACCAAAAAAAAAGTCTGAAAAAATACAGATTTCCCCCCGCTAATCCCTTTCAGTTACAGTAATCTTAGACATTACTTATAACAATAGCAGGTAAAAACAATTTCAGATGGAAGTGTGATTTTTAACTGGCACTGTTCCTTTCCAAGGAAATCTCTTTGTCTCAGAGTATTTTTTAATGTACTGTTAGAAGTAAACACCTAAGTTTACTGTAACTGAAAGGGGTTGGAGGAAAAAACTGTTTTTCTCCTCTTTTCCAATTTGTTTTACTTTCTGCAGTTTATCAGCACTGTGTGTAGAGTCAGTTTCAATGTTTCCCCTGCAGTCAGTTTCCTTGTTAGGCAGGTCTTTCATGCAGAAATGGGGAAGAGATAAAGATTAGAAAAACAAAACAGGCAAATGTGATTATAAAAAAATACAAACATTAGCAGAGGGCCTTGGAGGGAAATGTACTATCAGAATCTATGTTAAACTTTTTTTAAAAAAAAAAAAGTGTTAAATTTCAATTGACCATGCCCATTTAGGACCAGATTTTCAAAAGAGCTCAGCACCCAATAGCTGGAGCGGCTGGATGCTGAGCACTTTTGACAATCTAGCCACTCAGGGTATACCTACACTGCAACAACACACACACACACCCACCCCCTTGTCAGCTGACTCAGGCTCACGGGCTGGTCAGCTGCGGGCCTATAAAAGGTCTAGGCTCAGGCTGTAGCCTGGGCTCTGGGACCCTCTGACACCCTTGTGGAGTCCCAGAGCCCAGAAGATAAAACATCTTCTTCAGAGCCACAGATGAGAAGCGCTATGTAAGTGGACAATATTATGATCACTGTTATCTGCTGCAGCAGACTTGACAAAAAGAAACAAACTGGTCAATATTTGTTAGATTTCAAACATTAAAGAAAAACTGCTAGAAGAGAAAAGAGTGGGTAAAATTTAGAATAAGCCAAAGCTTCCAGACTTAGCAATGAATTAGCTGACACTCATCAGGGGTTAGATAAATAGCCTGGAGCAGGAGTAACCCAAGTTTTGCAGCCATTGTAATGTAATCATGCAACGCTACTTCATTCTTGGAGCCTAGTTATTTAAAAATGCATCACAGAAATAAATCATGGTTGATTGTCTCGTCCCCCTCTCCATTTAAGCTAGGGAAATGAATTTATAAAGTACTTGTGTGTTATATTGAAAAAAAAAAACGTGCAACAATGGAAGGCTCAGAAATTAACAACAGCATTGCATTTCCAAAAGTCATAATAGACTCGTTGATTTTCTCTGGGACATCTTCCATTTAACTGTCTGCTATAGTAGGTAGCCACACTGGCAAGGATGTCCAATCTACCACGTACACCCTCTACAAAGTTATTTTAAAGTTACTGTATGGAATCACAGTGCTCCGATGGCTGACCAGAGTCCCAATCTTTGGGTTTATCCTTTGTTATATTAAAATTGATTGGTCGCAGGGAGAGCACTAGAAGACTGAACATTATTATTTATACATCACAGAACATATAAAAGACAAAGTAAGAAGATTCTGCCTTGAAGAGTTCAAAAATTTAAGACCTTGATCCTGCAAACACTTACCACCAAGCATACTGCTTACTACCAGGATTAGAGTGAAACAAGACTACTCATGATAGTAAGTAATCACACCTAGCTCTTATACTGCAATTCTCATCATTAGCTCTCAAAGCACTTTACAATCTTTAATAAATGTATCCTCATAACACCCGTCAGGTAGGGAAGTATCATTATCCCCATTTTACAGACCAGGAATTGAAGCAGAAAGATAGGCTAAGATTTGCGAAGGTATAGCCTCCTAACTTCCATTAAAATCAGTGATTGATTTAATTGATATCCATTGATTTCAATGGAAATTAGGAGCCTAAATACTTTAGCGGTTCTGGGCTAAGTAATTTGCTCAAGGTCACACAGGGAACGTGTTGTGGAGCAGGGAATCAAACCTGGGTCTGTGGGTTCTAAGGTATATATACACTACAGTGGCATAGCTAAGGTGCTTCCTACAGCTCCGAGTACAGACACTTCTTATATCTCTGAGAGGTGGTAGCTTGGTCAACAGAAGAATCCTTCCGTTAACCTAATAATATCTAGACTGGGGGTTAGATTGACCTAATTACGGTCCTCAGGGAGCGAAATTTTTCATAGCCCTGAGTGAGAAACTAGGTCGACCTAAGTTTTAGGTGTAAACCTGGCCTTACACTAATGCCTGAGCCACTGGACTATCCTTGCTTGTATAAGTACTGTGTAAGTATTTCCTGGTAACTACTATGCTCAGTAGCATGTGGAGGATAAGGTCCTAATTTTCAACATGACCCACAAATGACTTTAACAAACATTAAGGGAGTCGGAGAAAGATGCAAGTTATGTGTTCATTGAGATGATCCCATTAGCTTTATAGCCGTTCCCCCTAACGTATACACACACACACACAAATGATGATTGTTTCTAAACTAAGGATTTTGATAATTAAGGAAGCGATTGGTTTATTATTGGGGGGGGGAAGTTGGGGAGGAGAGAAATTGCTACAGACTCAACAGTACTCTAATATTCAGCAACTATACAGCATACAAATCCTCCCAATCCAGTTCAATACAACCCTCACAGCCCATCATTCATTTGACTATAAACAAACATTCCCATCTCAACTTCTTACATCTTCCAACTAACAGAAGTCAAAAAACCAGACTGTAAGGGCCTGTTCCAAAGCTCAGTGGAAAGACTCCTGTTGACTTCAGTGCCCATGGATCAGGCTCTAAATCAGGCATGGGCAAACGTTTTGGCCCGAGGGCCACATCGGGATTGCAAAATTGTATGGAGGGCTGGGTAGGGAAGGCTGTGCCTCCCCAAATTGCCTGGCCCTGCCCCCTACCCAACCCCCATCCACTTCCTGCCCCCTGACTGCCCCCCTCAGAACCTCGAACCCATCAACCCTCTCCCCCCCCCGGCTCCTTGTCCCGACCGCCCCCATCCCTAATCACCTCCTCAGTACCCCCACCCCATCCAACCCCGCCTGTTCCCTGACTGCCCCGACCCCTATCCACACCCCTGCTCCCTGACA
Source organism: Macrochelys suwanniensis (assembly GCA_033296515.1). Lineage (NCBI taxonomy): Eukaryota > Metazoa > Chordata > Testudines > Chelydridae > Macrochelys > Macrochelys suwanniensis. The sequence continues at coordinate 122,918,725 of CM065778.1, read as the reverse complement.
GACCCATGGGGCTCCCTGACAGACCCATGGGGCTCCCACCCCTATCCAACCTCCCCCGTTCCCTGTCCCCTGACTGCCCCCCCCCCCCCCCCAGGACTCCCTGCCCCTTATCCAACCCCCCAGCTCCCCGCCCCCTTACCATGCCACTCAGAGGAGCATGTCTGGCGACCGCGCGGCCTGCCAAAGCCAGACACACTGCCCACCGGAGCTCGCAGCCCCGTCCCCTTACCATGCCGGGGCAGCGCTCAGGCCCCACCGGAGCCAGCCACGCTGCTGCAGTGCTGCCAGGCAGTAGTGGCGGGCCAGAGCGCTGCCCACGTGGCGGCGTAACTCCAGGGGGACAGATGGGGAGGGGCCTGGTGGCGCCTCCCCAGCCGGGAGCTCAGGGGCTGGACAGGAAGGGCCCACGGGCCGTAGTTTGCCCGCCACTACTCTAAATGGACTTGTTACTTAGTTATGTCAAAGTCCTGTATAACAACAAATTGAGAGTGCTTCCTGTTAAAACTTATTGCCTAGGCAAATTCCCCCAGCCTTTGGCTTTAGAATTTTTTTGGCCCAGGCCTCAGTTATTTCCTCCTAAGCAGGAGCCACCCTGAAGCTGCAATTTAAGTAACAACCTAAGTAACTGCAGCTTTATTTTGGAAGAGAAAACTTAAGCAAATTGTTCAAACAGAAAACCAATTTTCAGACATCATATTTTCTCCATCAATTTACAGCAATTTATTACACTAAAGAACTTAAGAACTTGCCAATATTTTTGTTGCATATATATGAAGAAAATCTTGACTAGAAACAGGCCAGAGAGAGTCATGTGAGGAGTCACTAATTTCTGTTGTTCATTTAGGTTCCAATCCTGCAACTGATTCTGCAAGGGCAGGCTAGAAGAGCTAGCTAGAAGATCAGGACTTTAATTTAGTCTGCTCATGCAGAAGTGACAGAGTCCTGTGGCACCTTATAGACTTAGGCTTGGTCTACACTAGTGGGGGGGATTGATATAAGATACGCAACTTCAGCTACGAGAATAGCGTAGCTGAAGTCAATGTATCTTAGATCGACTTAAATTCACTTACTTCGCATCCTCGCGGCGCGGGATCGACGGCTGCCACTCCCCCATCGACTCCGCTTCCGCCTCTCGCAGTGGCGGAGTTACGGAGTCAACAGCAGAGCAATCGGGGATCGATTTATCTGCGTCTACACTAGACACAATAGATCGATCCCCGATAGATCGATCACTACCCGCCAATCTGGCGGGTAGTGTAGACGTACCCTAACAGATGTTAGGAGAACGTTAGTCTAGAAGGTGCTCATACAAGAATTTCCATGGAGCTCCCTATACAGAAATCTGTTTATGGGGCAAAGGTTATAATAAAAACAAGTACCTACACTACCAAGCAAAATAAGCCACCCTTCTTGTTATTGTAATGTAGTATTAAAAGGCCCTCAATATTTTAGATAAAACCACCTCACCCTCATAACACACAGAAGTGCTGTGACTTACAAAAGTCTTCTGACAGATACAGCACAAAAAGGGGTTCTGGTAAGGTGAAGGGGGTTCTGGTAAGGTGATCTTCTCTCTCATGGTTTATGACATCACATCCCCGTAATGAAATTATTATCCCATAATTCACAGTTATCTGTCAGTAATTCTAGACTAAACTAAAAAAACCCGAAACACCAAACCACGCACCCCAAGTGGCAAAAAGGGTCAAAATTTAAACTGGCAAAGTAGGGAATTTCACATTTAATGACCCAGTTCAGCAAAGTACTTAAGCATATACCTAGGTATGTGTTTAAGAAATTGCTTGAATCAGAACATAAACGGACACTAAAAACCAATTTAAAGTCACCTGTTTTGTTTTTAAAGAGGGGAGTGAACTTAAAAGCCTTAAATTTAGAAGAAATATTTATTTTTAGTATCAATAAAAACAGTTTGCTTGTTTTTAAGATTTTTTGTTCCAGCAATTCCCTGCAGTATGATTAATTTAAGAACAATATTGTGCTACAGCATGAAAGTTAGAAAGACTAGACACAGCTGGTCACAAATTTTTGAAATGTTGATAAAAATAAGGGGAAAAACATTGGAGACATTTTTCATGGATTTCCCCCCTCCCCCCCCCCCCATTTTTCCTAACTTGTCTAGTTTCCTTGTCCAACAGGAATAAAATGTTAAAAGGCAAATTAAGATCAGAAACAGTAAGAAGTTGTCAAAATTATTCCTGCTTTACTAAATCTAAGATGTTATTAAACTGCTTCAGATGTATGCCGTACCACTCATGTTGATAATGGCCCTGAAAATCTGAAGCACCATCTAGGACCTTTTGCTTTGACTCATCTGTTTTCCATTTTGAAAGCATTTAATAACAATTTCTGCCTATTATATAGCAATCACTTGAAAGATGTGTGAAATGAGAAAATGTCTATTCTTTAAAAAAGGTACATGAGTTTACAGCTCAATCTGCAAAAATTAGTCATTTGAAAAATGGAGGCTGCACTGTAAAATTCAAAATTTACGTAACTATACACCACAAACAACTAAATATTCTAATTGTTCTTATTAAATTCCAGCCCCAGGCCAAAAAGTTTTATGGTGAACTTAAACACTGTTAGACCCTTAACACTTGCTGCACTAACCTATGATGTAATAACGAAAACCTTAAAAAAAGTGTTTTATTACTATGCGTATATTTCACACACACACACTTTACATTACGTAAGCCAAATTCTGTCCTCAGCTACATACATGGATCTCATATTGTATTTAACAGGAGTTGTAAATGTGTATATATCTATCAGAAGACAGAACTTAGCTGTAAGTATTTTTTTAACTTAAAGCTATTTTAAATTGCATATTTACCATGTTCTATATGCTCCACTGACTGCCTTGCTGTATTTCCATCCTTAGCATCAGATTACAGTGAAAACCGTCTTTAGCCTGTTCCTGAGAAGACTCACTTTACACATCTTCATTGTCCCCAGATTTTGAACTGTATTTTGTTTTCTCAATGAGCACTTTTGTACAGTTAGCTTCTAGAAATGTACAAATCCCCCCTCCCCCCCACTGATTTCACTTCTCTGGAAAGATGTCACAGTCAGGCTTTCTAAAAAAGTGCCATTGCTCTTTCAGAGTCAATCCCTTATGAAAAAACAAAGACATGGAATACATGCAACGGGATCTTGCTTGGTTATCCAGTATTTGTGCTGGTTTCCCAGTGAATTCATTATAAGACTGTGGAAAAAACTCTTGAAAAAAGTGAATCTCCTAGCTGTGATGATTATTTAATCCTACTACCCAATATACGGTTGACTCACTGTCTGTGTGCTGAGCCAATATTTCTTCAGCATACACAAATGTTTCAATGGTTTCTGATGCAGCTGCAATGGCTAGAACCCTGCAAATCCACAGATATCCACCTTATAGCCGCAGATATCCTCACCCACAGATGCGGATATCCGGCGGACCAATTTTGCGGATTGCGGCTCAGATGCAGATACAAATTTTGTATCTGTGCAGGGCTCTAGCAACGGCTCAGTAAACTAGGAACCTACTTAAAATGACAATAATTCCTGCCACTGCTGATAAGGAGAGAATGGGCAATAAAGAAGCACCCTGTAAGGAGGAAAGGAAAATTAAAGGGAAAGAGTCAAACAGTCTTGCATCCTTGAACTTGAGAACTTTGCTGAATGGCTAGCATTGGGTGGGCTCTGCACATCCTACCCTCACTCAGCGGGTGTGTTGCTATTGGCACCGGAACAGAGACCTACTGGGGACTCAGGGAATTGAAATGGGAAAACCAGGAAATAAAATGTAAAAAAGTGTATTGTGAGCTACTGATTGAAGGAAGTAACAGAGCCTTTAACAAATCAGTTATTTGTCTGGTTAGCCGATGCAGAAGTGGAACAGGAAATTAATTCAATATGTCACAGACTCACATTCCACTATATTTTCTGTTTTAAAAACACCAAACCTCCCCCAAAAGCAAAGTATCACAGGGCAAGCTTGTAACTGAAGCTTATGAGATTCCAATTAAGCAGATCTAATCATTGTTAGAGCTAGAGTACAGAGTACAGAATAGTCTCGGAAGTGAAAGAATACAGTTAAGAGCAGTTAAAGATAAAAGACCCTCTTCAGAAATAATTTGGTTGCCAGCAGCTCTTGATTTGTTGAAAAATATCCCAAACCAATATATTCATACAAACCTTTATGAACAAGTTACCACTCTGTGCCTTCAACGATGTGGCTGCTTGCCAGTAATTTAGCTTTAAATATGAAAATGGATATCAAATCCAACTTTCTAGATATATTAATGGCACAGGAGACTGATTGTTTCACTACACAGCACAATGACTATTTAAAACACTTTTGGCTGCACTTACAAAGCTCTAGTGACCTCTAGAACTACAGAAACTGTATATAGTGTTAAGAGGAAATAAAATCAGCCATTCACAATAAAGAACTAAAGCAATTCAGCATTTTTTAAAGAGGTACTGAACGCAGTTAGCACTTCTGCAGCAGATCAGCAATACTGGTACACAGTTTGTGGTTAGAGGAAGAAGAGAGAAGCTCCAAATTTCCATAAATGAAACATACACTGTCAAGACAATACTAATGTTATTGTGGGTACCAGGGAATTTTCTTTGAGAAGGCAAAATGGAAATAGATTTCCAGTTACAAGAGAGGTCAAATCCCTCTAACAGACAGAAGATTAGCTTCCTCAAAAGGTTCCAAGTTGTAGGGAATTTTTTCTCCTTAGCGGTCAACATATAATATAAGCAGGGATGGGGAAAGATGACAAGAGAGTAAAGGAACAGAAGGAGGAAGTGGCTGACAGAAGAAAGAGCGGAGTAAAGCAGGAGAGAGAAAAGAAGAAAGAGAAATGAGAAGACAAATTGAAAATATGGAGGTGGGAAGAAGAGAAAACAATGAAGGAAAAAAGAGCAGAGCAGATGGACACTAAAGATCAGGGTTTGGGGTTTGTTTGTTTTTGCTGGCTCACACACTTTCAGGGCATTATTGTTATTTATATTACAGTAACACCCAGAAGTCCTAAGTGAGATCAGAGCCACACTGTACACATAGTGAAAGACAGTCCCTGCTCTAAAGAGCTTTACATATAAACAGACAAAGGGTGTGAGGGGAAACAGAGACACAAAGAGGTAACGGGATATGCCCACAGTCACACAGTAGAGTCAGTGGCAGAACAGGGACTAGAAGAATCCACTTTTCTTACTCATCTTACAAACTTATAACTGTTACAATGGAGTTCTGCACATTCTACTGTAATCAGATCATTAGAATAAATCCTTCCTATCCAAGCACTTAAAGGGGTGAAAACACTAGTATTTTTTCTTACAGCTTTTCACTTTTATTTGCTCACCATTGTTTGCAACATTAACTTTAAAATATAGTAATTTTTAAAAAAAATTATTAATTTCCCTATTGGATTTTGGCCTATTCCACTGAAAACTTATTTTAAGTGAGTTTTTTAAATGATTCTTGAAATTAGGAGGGCCCTTTTTGTTGAATTCATTGCTAACATCCTAGCAACACTGAGAATTATTCCTTTTAATCCACATCTATTGCAGAGGGAGCACAAGTGTACAATACTTTTTGCACACCCACCCCTTTCTTTCTCCATCCAATAGAAGAATCTCACATTTTCAGATATGACTTGAGACTGACTGTCTTAGGCTCCAGGAGGGGCATTCAGGGACTTCTTTTATATAAAATACCATGTTCACTTAACCTCCAGAATATCAGGTCAGGTGTTCCAGGTTTGGAGGCCACTGGACTCTGGACATAAATTCTGTCCTGAAGGGCATTTTCCAAAGAGAAATATATTGTAATGTTCCTACAGTCACGGGGGGGAGGGATAGCTCAGTGGTTTGAGCATTGGCCTGCTAAACCCAGGGTTGTGAGTTCAATCCTTGAGGGGGCCATTTGGGGACATGGGGCAAAAATTAGGGATTGGTCCTGCTTTGAGCAGGGGGTTGGACTAGATGACCTCCTAAGGTCCCTTCCAACCCTGATATTCTATGAGTCTATGATACAGTCAGAGAAGCAGGGATGTGGAGGACAACAAAGAAATAGCAGGATCTCTTCCCTCCTGCCTGATATTTCTCAAAACTCTGTATATTAAGAGACAAAAGGGAAACATATCCCAGTTCTTTGCTCCAATCCCAGATAAATGCATCCATCTCTCAGTCTCTGAGGTCAAAGCTTCTGCCAGAACCTAGTAAGCATAAGCCATCCTGGTGGTGGTGATGAATCAACTGACAACTGGGAACCTTCAGGAGCTGGCATGCCCCCCAGGAAGAAGGAGGGCATGGATTCCATTTCCTTCTGCCTGTTCATATATGCTACTGCACTCGATTCGTTGAACCAGACAAGAATGTTCTGGATTAAGTCAAAGAGAAACATCCAAAGCTTCAGACTTTCATTCTGAGAAGGAAGAGGCCAGGTCCCTGGAACTGAAATATTCCCAAGAGAGGAGTATGATGGTGATGCCAAACTAGAGGAGAGAGATGGTAGAAACTCAAGCCCATGATAACTGCAGGGGAAGTACACCATATGGGACTTACTCCTCAAAAAACTAAGGGGATTCCCCCATAGCATAGAGACCAAGTAGAAACCCCAGGATGGGGACTCTCTTAAGAGGACAAAGGTAGAAATGAGTGCAGAAGACAGAGTCAATGCAGGCAGTAAAGTGGTCCAGGAAGATTATTTGGATGGGAATGAGGGAGGAGGAAATAAGGGAGAACTGTAAATGCAGAGGACATGAGAGAGTCTGATTTATGTCTTCACAAAGAAAACCCATTTATGGCTTACACAAGTGTCCTGAGGGTCCTAGGAGACCCTGACCCACTTGGGAAGAGGTAGAAGAGTGAGAAGGGCCAGAGACACATGACTTCCCTCATCTGCTAGGCCTGCTGATACAGAGAGGATGAATGGAAGGTGTCTGTGAATAGGACGCAGTTTGGAGAATGTTACTGGCTCTTTGGCGGCATCCTTAGTTACTGAAGCCTTTAGTAGAAGCAGCTTTTGTTCTCTCTATAGTTTGGGTCCTGAATAAAGCAAATACAGTATGATAGTATGCTTCTGGTTCCCGCTGCTCCATTAATTACAATCACAGTTTACTGAAATCTTTTCAACAACAATTTTTTAGTACCAAAATGGGGTTTCAATTATGAAATATTTTGCAGGAAAAATCATTTGTCAAATTCTTCATTTTTTAACAAAATTACATTTCAAAACAAGAAATTTCAACTTTTTTTTTTACTTTTCAAATTTGTGGGGTAAAATCCCTAATTTCTCAGAACCACAGGCAATTTTGCATTGCATTCTCCAGAGCTGTCAAACAGTACCTATTCTAAAGAATAAAACTTTCATGTGTGTATGGCAGGGAGGAGACTGGAAGAGGGGAAGAGAGGGAGGAAGCACAATTTCATAAATTACCTGTAAAAAGGTGTCCAAATGAGATGGGAGGAATGGATTTCCTTGTCCTCTTTGAAATTTAATATGGAATCCCAAATGAGTTAAATACTCAGTTTCAGTTTTGAAGGCTTGTATTTCGCATTCATTATGGGAACAAAGGAAAAATTAGAAGGGGGACCACATCTACAAAACACAAATATGAGCAACCGATACAGACTGAAACCATTAGGGATACTTTTTGGAATACTAGCTGTACTAATCACAAACATAGCAGCATACCCAAAATGTCAGTGTATCATTTATACAGATTGGGCTGCATTCATCCCTGGTGTAACACTACTGATTCAATAGATTTACCGCAAGAAGGGACTTAGCCCAAGGTAATTTATCTGATTGAGTGCACAGTTCCAGTGCACCAGTATTAAGTTGTGAATCAACTTTCATATTAGCAGCATCACTGTTTTTACTGCTGCTGTAGCCATTAATAGGTTTTTCCTGTAGTTAGTTTATATGCTCCAGCTCATTAACGTCTCCTAATACCAGAACTTTTGGCTCATTAGGCATGGCAATTCTAAGGAACACAGTCTATGCTCATCTTCACAAAGCAGGATGCTCCTTGGTGGCCCAGCTATAGCTCCACATGCTACCGTAAGGTATCACCCTGGAAATAAAAATATTATAGGATCTCACACACTTAACAGATATAGCGAACAGTAGAACTGGTCAGGAATTTCCCATTGGAATGATTTTCCAGCAGAGAATGTAGTTCCCACAAAAATCAAAATTTTCCACGGAACTCTGATTTTATCAGGGAAACTGAAATTGAATATTTCATGTTGAGTCAGTTCAACCCAAATTGGAATATTTCATTCCTTTGAACTGACCCAAAATGTTTAGTTTTAAATCAGTTTAACAAAACTTTACACTGCATTTTCTTATGGTGGCACATTGCCTTTTAAGAGTTGCGGTTCTGATCCCCATTCTCTCCTGTGGGCCATTTCAGCCTCCCTGAAGAAACGTTGAAATATTTTGTTTTGATGGAAAATGTTTATCCTGTTTCATGACAAAAACAAATACCGAAGCACTGGAATTTCCTGTGGGATGGACATTCAGAAATTCACTCTGCTCTAATGAATATACACCGATCACCACATCGGTGATGGTTAGTGATAGGCTCAGGACTAAAACCTCCGATTCTGATTACACAAAGCTACTTGGCAGAAAGGCATCAGGATCCAGGTTTGTATTAAGATTGGAATTCCTCAGCTTGACTATGTCTACAAGGGTTGAACCAAAACCCTGGTTCTAAATATCCCCAAATATTCGTTCATCTCCTCCTCAAGGATAGCCATTACTGAGAACTGGAAACAAAGCTGACTCTCAGTTGAAGAAGAGCCAAAGTTTTGTTTACATATTACAAAACCTATGGTCTCAGATCAGTATTACAGGCCAAGTGCCACACTTATTGGGTATTGGCTCTGTATTTTGGTTTATGATTCCCAGCCAACCTGTATATTTACTGCATCAGCAAATATGAAGGATACTGTGAATTATGTAGATATATGGTGTTAATATTAATTAGACTGTGCTTGACTAGGAGCTGTGCTATCTAGACAATTTTGTTCCAGTGTTCTAGCAAGGGATTATGCTGTTGGCAGGGCTGTATTGCCGTCAGAAGTCTGTACTATCCAAGCTATTTCCTGGCAAAGTGGCCGATTTGCCTGGACTGGCTCCTGATTCTTTGGAGAGTTCTAGTTTAAAACATTTTTAAATTTGTGAATGTTGGAGCTCATGAAGGATGCTGGCTTGACAGTGCCAGAGACCAAAATCCTTTATCACCAAATGGACACGGCTTAGACAATGGTAGTACAAACTTCCTCCTACAGCCAAACCAACGTGCCTCCTCCCCCGAAATGGAACCAGAAATTCTAGAATAGAGAGAGTGCGTGTCCTTCCTAGTCTTGTGATCCTTCTGTGGACAGCCAATGAGAGTACTAATTGATGCCAACTGTGGTGCATGTCTTTGTTTGAACATGTTCGGTGATTTAGGTTCTCCAACCCATGGCCCAGGTAACACACTGTGGGCTGCATATGTGGTGATCTAGATATTTGCCCATGAGGAGATGAACAGAAACCCAAACACATTTCATAGGCCACTAAACAGCCATATCTGGTTGTAACAGCTTTCAGTCAAAACTGACCCGGGATGGATTTGAACCAGCAGCCTTGAAGTGAAAGGGTCTATTCTGTTACTAGTTCCCTGAACCATCTAGTCCCTCGGAGAGTCTTTACACATTTTGTATGGATTAGTTTACTTTAATTAATTGTTTACTGATCAAGACTCAGAAGCAATCCTACAGTTTCTATGACAACATCTCTCCCCTCTTCAATGACTAACTCTACTAGGTCAAATTCATCCCAGATGTAATCAACTGACAAACATCAGGTATAAATTTAGCCACTCTGTTAAAGTTGCATCCACTATGGTTTTTGTCAAAAGCAAATATAAAGTAAGTTCTAAAATTTAGATGCAAAGTTCAGCAACCAAAACAGTTACTTTAAAAAAAAAAAAAAAAACCTAAACTAAATGAATTTTAAAATAATGATTCGTCCTAAATCCAATAAAAGCCACTTTTTACAGAGCACGCTATACAGGCAGATAAAACACTTATTGCATTGGTCACACTGTTTGATTCCAAGTAGATCTGACAGAGCTTAAACCTGAGATGGCATTTTCCCCCATCATTTTTAACAATGTTAAACTGTTTCAATACTGTACCTGAAAACTTGTAGTAATCTTGTCAAATAAATGTACTTCCGAGTTAACACTGTTCATATTTATGTGTTTAATATCACAGTTTACTGCAAAGTGAACAAATCATTTTAACCTAGTGTAAATTTAGCTACATCTGCAGCACTTTACACTCAGCTAAACATCTGCAATGTTTCGGGGGCAGACAAACCTTATTTTCATGCAACTAAAATGAAAGAAAACCCAAATAAATTTGCAAATAGCTCGGTGTAAATCTCCTGGGGATTAAGCACCATAACCCTGAAATTATGGGGGATCTGTGTGGAAAGTGCACCCCTTGATAAAACAGTAGAGCTGTGCTAATTTACAAACCCAAAAAAACAGTGGTTTAACCCTGCCTCCAGATGGGGTGGATTCTCCATCACAATGGCCTTAGATCAAGACTGTATATCTATTTAAAACATATGCTCAGGGGTGAAAGTAAGCCGATACGGGCCAGTACAGCGTACCGGTAAAAAGTGGCCGCCGGTACAGGCCCGTACACAGCCGATGTTAAAAGGACCCTGCTTAAAGCAGCGCTTTAACATCGTTGCCCCTTTTGGGCCCCTCTCCCCCACCACCCGGACAAAAGGAGCAGCTACCCCGGGGCCGGCAATTTAAAAGGGCCCGGGGCTCCAGCCGCCACGGCTGCTACTGCAGCAGCAACCGGAGCCCCGGACCCTTTAAATCACTGCTGGAACCCTAGGCAGCACAGGCCAGGCAGCGCAGATGGGCTGGCTGCAGGATGCTGACCCCTAGCCCTGCCCCGTCCGCCCAAGGCCCCACCCCTTCCGGGGGCCCGTAGCCGGCCCCCATACCAGCAAGTGTTGAATGTTACTTTCACCGCTGCATATGCTGAAGCTCAAACAAAAGTCATGGGCTTGATGCTAAATTTATTGGGTGAGGTTCTGCGGACTGGGTTATGCAGGAGGTCAGACTAGATTATCATAATAGTTCCATCTGGCCTTAAAATCTATGAAATTATCAGCAAATACGGGCAGCAAAACATAGGGAGGACTCATATTACATAAAAGGCTTTAAAAACCACACTGAGAGACATACTGTAATAAAGTATCAAATAATTAAGCTAGAAATAAGTTTGTCAAAATCAGGTGAACAAATTACAACTGTGATGCAGTTGCCATACTGGATCAGAACAGCTGTCAGTTCTGCCTCCAAGAACAGTCAGTATTAGCTGCATCAAGGTAATCTCTATAATGGAGAAACATGGAATAATGTGCCCACATAGAAATACAGTAGTCATTGTGCTAAAATAAAAAAAAGTTACCTTTTAAAGGTTTAGTGGTTTTCAGATTCATTGGAGTTTCTCTTCTCATTACATTTAGAGAAAGGTTAAATATATCTCATTTATTAATTTATATGCTTCTATCACAGTTGTTCTTAACCCGTGGCCTGCAGGCTGTACGTGGCCCAATTAGCACACAGCTGTGGCCCAACTGTCTGCTAACGGCCACCCGGTGTGGCAGGGTCCAGGATAGGGGCTGCCAGGTTGCCCTGCCACTCGCCCCACAGAATCCAGGGTCTGGAGACAGAACAGCCCTGCCAGGTCCGGAGCCACCTTGCCCCGCCACCCAGGGTCAGGGCCGCGCTGCCGGGTCCAGGGTCAGGGCCGCCCTGCCGGGTCCAGGGTCAGGGCCGCCCTGCCGGGTCCAGGGTGTCCTGCTGCACGGTTGCGTCCAGGGCTGCCGGGCCACCCTGCTGGGTCCTGGCTTGGGGCTGCGCTATCGCCCAGCCTGGCGGGGCCCGGGGTCGCTCTGCCACGTGGCCCCATGCCCAGGGTCCGCTCCTGGCCCCACTCTGTGGAGGGGGCTCTGGGCAGGGGTCAAGGCGCTGGGAATAGGGGTCTGTGGTTCTCAACCTGCAGCCCAGATAACACATTGTGGGCTGCATCTGCCCCATGGCTGAAACCCAGTGCCTCGAGCCCTAGCACTGAAGCTGGGAGCCCCAGCGCACCCCCCCTTGCTGAAGCTGGGAGCTGCACTGGCAGCCCCCCTGCCCATACACAGCCCCTAGCTACACCCCTGCCTGCACCCTGAGCTACCTCCCTGCCCTCACACAGCCTCTAGACACTCCCTCTTTGCACCCTGAGTGGTTTTCAGACTTTTTGAATGGAGTCTCCCCTTTGAGTTATATTTTTTGATTGCATCCCCCCACAGCCCAGACAGGCTGGGTGGCCACCTGAGTGAGTCACGGGGTGGAGGTGGTGCTCCCTTCCTGGACCCTGCTGTGCAGAGCAGGCTCAAGCTCTGCCAGCCATTGCCCCACCCCCCACCCCCACCACCAAAATAGAAGTAAAACTATGCCTATGCACAAGGGTCATGTCCCCCCTCGCCCCCCCCCCATTGGGCCCTGGAGGTTTTATAGCATGTTGAGGGGGGCCTCAGCAAGAAAAAGGTTGAGAACCCTTGCTCTAGTGTTCCTCACAATTGTCTCTAGTCTTGACTATCCTCAGTAATGCTGTGTCATCTTCAGATGTTGCCAGCTCACTGTTCATCCTCTTCTCTGGATTATTAATGAAAATATTAAACACATGCTAGTCACGATACCAATATTTAAGGCACCTCACTGTTAACTTTTTTCATGCTGAAAACTGACCATTTATTTCTACCCTTTGTTTTCCATCTCTAATCCATGGCAGATCTTTATGTCCCACCTCCATCACTATTTGGTTTTCTTAATAACCTCTTGTAAGACTTGTCGAAGGCTTCCTGAACATCCAAATGAGTTACACCTATTACTTCTCTTTCATCCACCACTTTGCTGAAACACTCAAAAGGACTCTGGTAGACTGGAGAGGCATGGTTTTCCTTTACAGAAACCATGGTGGTTTGCTCCTTTCATGCCATGTTCATCTGGGTATTTTGAAAAACTCTGTCTTTAGTTATAGTTTCAACTAGTTTAGCTGGAACTAAAGTCAGGCTCACTGCTCTGTTTGCTCACTGCTCTGCACCTTTTTAAAAAAAGAGCTAAACCCTGTGGACTGAGAGGTTTTCCTGGGTGAAAATGCAGGGGGAGGGTATAGGTTTGTTGGAGGCTAAGAAAACCAGGTGAAGGAGTTGTGAGCATAACCCTAAGAGGAAACAAAGGAACTTGACTTCTTAGGTACAGAGTTTGCTAGAGTGGCAGACTTGAGGATTTTTGAGCAAACACCTGCCTGCTGCTATTTGTTTTTACTATGTTCAGTGAAGCAGAACTTTGTGTCAATTTTTTTTTGTAAATAGACAAGATTACACCAAGAGTATTCCTGACTCATATCACTGATTTCTCATCCTAACAGGAACCGCCCTACAAGACCCCAAATATTGGCTAACTGGCAAAGGGGGCAACAAATACTACATGTGCTACCCTACAGTCCTAAAATAGTGCATTATTTTGTTGACAGCTCAGCCCTTTAATTCTCTAATTCCTTCACCACTCTTGGATGTAGGCACGTTGCTCATTATCAATTTGTTCCAGCATCTCTTCTTTAGACACATCAGTCTCTGACAGTTTCATTTTTACTGCCTGAAAGAAGCTGGTCTGATTTAAGTATCACCCCAGCTTGGTCTGTGGTGAAGGATGATGCAAAGAAAATGTGTAGCGTCTCTGCAATGTCCTTATCCTCCTTAATTGCTCCTTTTATTGCCTGGAAGTCCAGCCGATCAACCAATCAGCTCTCGCAGGCTTCCTATTTCTGGTATACTTAAAGAATTTCTTGCTGTTTGCTATAGCATGTCCTCAGCTAATTACTCTTAATCATCCCTCTTGGCCTTCCCAATTCCTACATTATATTTTTTACCTGCCATCATTTATGTTCCTTTTTATTGGCTTTACTTTGGCTAAATTCCATGTTCTGAGAGCTGTTTGGCATGATTAACCTATTGTACCTGGCCTTTTAAACACACTTTATCATCAGTATTAATGATCTGCATTGTACCAACACCTAGGAGTCCCAGTCACAGACCAGGATCCACTGTGCTAGGCACTGTACACATACAGAACAAAAAGACAGTCCCTGTCAGAAACAGCTTATCTGTTTCTTGCATTCCTGCTTCATTTTTGTTTAGGGTGCATGCAAGGCCCTGTGACTCAGAACAGAAGGGAAGGGAAGCTTCTCCTTTGTTAATGGCCCAACCCTGCCAGCCCTGTACGCTTGTGAACTCCCGCTGAGTTCTTGAAGGATCAAGCCTTAAAGGTCTGCCATTCCTGCAAGTTTTGCCAGGAGGAGGCAGCAGTCAGAATGAACCGGAAATGGTCCTAAAGAGCCAAATTATCCTAAACCCAAGAGGCAGATTCTTCATGGCAAGAAGAGTTTTGCAGCATGAAGCCTGCAAGATCAGACCCGTCATATCCAAGAGTCACATCAGATGTAAGCTTTTTGAGAAATCAAAGCAGCTCTTTTGCAGTTGTTTTTCACCAAGGGTGAAATCCTGGCCTCACTGAAGCCGGAGGGTGTTTTGCAGTCGGCCGGGGGCCAGGTTTTCACCCCATCTGCTTACACACACACAATGCTGTCACACTTTTAACATTAGTATCAGCTTTGTTTGTTTTAAAGTAATTTAAACCTGCCAGAAAAACTGCTTATTTTTTATACCTTGTTCACAGCTCCAGTGGTGGAAACCCCATCGAAAGTGACAAATATTCTCATTTCTATTTCAAAATCACTGGGGAACTAAATATCCTTTTACCATTACCTTTTGTGTAAACATGTTGGGTCTGAAAAGCAAATAAAAAAAATCGGCGTGCATTAAATAGATAAAAAGCAGCTTAAGATCCTAGAAGGCAATTTGTACCACATGCAAGCTGGGGTCTTCATTCACTGACTGCCCTGAAAGACACTTCTGTGCATAGGACCCCTAACCGTTTGTGACTCATACTAGCCAATGAACCTGTTTCTAATCTCATTTACACCAGTGTAAACCAAGAAGGCAATGGAAATACACTGGCATAGAATCTATATATCTATTCTTATGGGTATAAGAGTCTTTGTCAGCAGTCAAAACATGGATTTACAGTTCCAGTGGAATTCTTAGCAGCACTTAAAAGACTTTTAACTCCCAGTCTTTTGTCCCATTGTGTTAAGCACTGATCAAATGTCAGAATGTGACACTATGAACGCACAACACATCTGGCGCTTGACAGGCACCAGTACTGCAATATGATAATTCCACTGTGTCTGTTAATCATCTCTATTTTTTATGGACTTGATTTATTTACCAGCATGTGATCAATCACCACCTTTTTCAGAGAGATAATTCTCTGCCCTCCATGTAAACTGACAAAGGAAATCCACAGCTAAATTAAAATTTATGCGCCAGCTTCTGCCCTTGTGTTTGATGACTTCTTACATACAACTGATTTTAAATGGATATTTATTTTCTGGTTCCATTATCAATTAAGTATTTTCAAAAAAACAAATCTGGCTCCTTGGAACTGACATAAGGATATACATTTAAAAATAGTCACTACACATATATAATTAAATGAAGAGGAGTACAATGTGAGAGTCCATATTGGTAAGCAAATCAAGTCCCTCTCCTATGTAAAATGAGTGAGATACTTCTGTTTATATCTTCTCACATACTCTGCTTAGGAATTACAGCTGCAAGAAGCCAGTCAGGTCTCATGGTTTGTGAACCTGACCTGCAACGATGGTGTAAACTACCTGATAATTTCATTTTATTACAGAAAATCCAAGCTCTGAAATTAACACAGTGGGTGGACAAGGAAAGGGAGATCAACTGCCAACAGCTGCAAATTCTGAAGATAAATAGAAAATTGTTTTCTTTTTTCTGGGGAGGGAGGGATAGAAAATTGTTCTAGGTTTTCTCTAACAGCATAATTAGATCACAGGAAAAGAGCAATCAGGATCAGATGTTGCACTGGCAGAAATACTAAATAAGTGGGAAGAGAAGGAAGGAGGGTCATCACTTACAGACACAGGGGCCTATTTTCTTCTGCATACAGGTTTGCAACTCCCCTTTAATGTCAATGGAAGCTATACGTACATGGTAAGAACAGATGTCTGTCGGAGATAACAGTGCTGTTTTCACAGTCCCCATTCGTCAAGGATTATGTGTGGTTTTTACTTATTAGAACTTTTCAACTTTATCATACAAAGTAGTGTATCTTAGTTTCCACACCTCAGTCTGAGACACCCAAACTCGGTGACTCCAATGGCTACTCAGGCAATTTGCCAGGAACCTGACAAATCAGGGCCCAACCTGGCAGCACCTCCATACACAGTACGGCCAAAGATATCTATTCAACTTTGGTGCACTGGAAATCCAGGCTTCAATAAATGCAACTTTTTCAAATAAAAAAATAAATGCACAAAACCTGATACATGCTCCCATTTCCATGTTCTATGGCAGATTAACAGAGATTACCTGGTTGTGCTCACCAGCAATAGACATTCGTAAACCCTCCACATAATTCAGTGGCTAAGTCTAATGGGGAAGAGTAAAATAAAATAGAACCCATTTTCACAAAGAAGGATAGAAGCATTTTTGCAGCCCTAACACAGTATCCATGTGCATTCCAAAAAGCTCTACACTTATGGGGCCAGATCCTCAGCTGGCGTGAATTGAAGTGACTCCACTTACTTAAGTGGAGCTACAAAGATATACGCAAGCTTAGGATCTGGTTCATTGTGAGGCTGTTTACATGGTATGTATACCTATGGCAACCCCTAAATTGCATCAGTGCTGCTACACTAATAGATCTAAAAAGAGAGACCTCAATAGTTTTCTTTCTTCCTACACTATTTCTTCTCTCCTCTTCCCTGCCCTCTCTCTTGCATTCCACCTCTGAGTGCACACCTCACAGATAGGTAGTATGTCCCACACAGAAAATCCAGAACACTCTCAAAGACAAATCCTGGACTGACTGAAGTCATCGACATAACAATCATCGACTCCAATTCCACTAGGAATTTGCCCTCCATCCTTTGCAACACCTCCATCCAATGAGTACCACTAAACAAGAGAAATTACAGACTCATCCCAAAGCATGTCTTTGTTTCCTTCCTACCCTCACAAAGTATGGTAACATTCCCTTGGTGTAATTATTTTTGCTGCTGTGTGGATAATTTTTGATAGCAAAACTGATTCATTTCAAACCTAGGTAGGATGACACTCATTTAACTGACTAATTGATTGACAACAGGTTTTAGCTGTGCTGCACATTACAAATTGTTCTAAATGGTTACAGCACTGGTCCTGATTATGCACACACAGCACCTAAAACTTTGCCAAGATCATCTAATAGGCACGTCATAAACAACTTTAAAATATTCAGAAACATCTTTTCCCACCAAAAAGGAAAAATCACTAAAACATTTCAACAAAACACTGAGCACTGCATCCTTTATTAATACTAACAGATTGCCTTAAAAAAACAGATGTCGTCTTCTCACGGTTCTACCAGGTTTTCTCTTCAATACACAGGGAGAGGGAAAGAAAACAAATTCCATGACCAAGTCATCATTCCTTTTTCAAGAGCAAACAGCATTCCAAATAGGACTATTCCATCCACAGAAGGCAGTGGGAGTTAAACATATTTCTTTTTAAAAGGGCGAGGAGGGACTATTTAAAAATAAGATTTTTCAAAAACATTCTATTACATACTATTTTTAATGTATTTTCAAACAGACATCAAATATATCTACTTTGTGTCTCCTGGCAGTTCAAGAATGCCAACTCACCCTGTCCTTAGGGTGCCAGAGCCAATCTGTTGCCAAGAGACACAAAACTGATATCACGGATATATGAAGCAGTCTTTCGAAATGTACAAAATAGCGAATGACCTCATGTGCAGGATTTGACTTAGTAAGACGCTGAAGGAGAAAAATTAACCTTTCGTTATAAGATTTTAAGCTTAGCATTTGTATCCTTTTGAGGAAGGAACAGCCTTTCTAAGACAGAAATATGTTTGGTATTTAATATGGTATTGCAGGAAAATATACAGACTTTTTTGAATGTTTACTTTTGTTTGGGGGGAAAAAATCCATAAAGGTTGTGTGGTTTGCGACAGTCACAGAACAAGGTTATGAATTTTCAAAGTAGGGGTCTTTATAGGATATTCAGTTGTCACATCTGGATGCTCAGATGTGTAAATGTTCATCTGACAAGTCAAGGACTGACTTTAAGCCTCCAAATTGGACATCATAAAGGCACCCAACATTTAAAAATTGATCTCTAAGAGTTCTTTCAAATAGGAGATTTTAATACTTGGAGACTGGAGATGTAACCTACTGAAGAGTGTTACAAGTGCCCCTCTGTGCACTGGCTTTTGAGCTCAACTTAGAGTAGCTCATCTTTTTAGCTCTGCAGGTTCCCAGTTCAGTCCCTGGTGAGTTGGCCAAGATGGCAGCCCGCACACAGGCATGACCTGAATTTTAAGCCAGATAAGAGGCAGCTACAAATCAAGCTTCCAATACCATCCTAAAAATTCTCTACTCCGATTTTCAAACCTTAGAAGACATTCTGATTTGCCACCTCAGGCCCACAATCCACCCTACCACACTGAGGCAGGACTCTTCTCATAGCTCTCCAGAGTTTTATGACCTCCAAGTCGTTAATTCTGATTTTATATGAATGTCCACAAACTTTGACATCTGGGATTTTTGTGGACAAGTGGTTCTAGAGACCAAACACATCACGTAGAGATATAATATTAAATCCCATGCTGTGCGGCAGATCAGCCACAAATGCCCCAGTGACCCAAAGATTTAGGCCAGAGGACACCCAAAAAAAAAGTTCAATTCCCCTTAGAAGGCTTCTTCATACCAGTGTTAATTTTGTTGATATAACATGATGAGCAGAGGTGGGTTTACAACGGTAGTTACACTACAATAACACAAGTACACACTTTAGGTCATTTTACTACAAATCCCATGTCGTTAAACCCTTCATTGTAGAGTTGGTCAACAATTTAAAAAAAAAAAAATCACAAAAAGTGTCCACAAAAAATCTGGCCCTTTCTTTTGTTGTAAAATTTCAAAGCTCCAAATCTTTTCATCAGTGCAACTTCAGCTTCCTCTCTCCTCCAAAATTAAGTTCAAGCTCTTCCTCCTCAATTTCCAGGTTAGATGTAACTCTACCCCTCCCATACATCTACTTTTATATGTCCATGCATTTTGCCACTGTCACCATGAGTCACCTGTGGTTTTTCTTAAACTACTGAAGCAAAATTGAAGTCAGACAGGATTCCTCCAGAGTAAGGCATGCTAAACTGAGCACAATTGCTTTCTGCTAGGTTCTCGGTCTTTTTCAGCGTGCTTCACTGACAAATGGCAGTTGGAAATGAATCACAAAGGTTATTTTCCAGTCCGGGACACTAATTTCTAAACTTTTTAAAATTAAAATAGAGTTTAGCTGGTCAAAACTAAAATGTTAAAGTGAAGTAAACTAATTAGATACCAACACAGTATCATCCAGCAAATTTCAATCAAAAAATACAAAAGAAACATCAAAAACATGGAATTGCAATGATTTAATGTAATGATGCAGTTTCTATTTAAAAAAATCAGATCATTTCAGTACCACCTAACTAATCATATTTCAGGTAGCCAATGGTGAATTGCTATTGCCTTCAGCTAGACGTGAAAGGCAATACCTCACATAAAATAATTACTGTTGCCAGGTGTTCTTTATATATGGCAAATGAACAATAGACCTCTATTGTTGACAGGAAAGAAAAAAATCCTGACTGACTGCAAAAAATAAAAACAAACCAACAGGCCAGTTTATATAAATTGCTTGTTCTCCTGCACAGTTTATAAAAGATCTTGCTACTACCAGGGAATGTATGTTCTTGTGTTTTACGAAGCCTAGAATTCTAAGAGAGGAAAGAAAACTGACATTGCACCAGCATACAGACTGAGAAAAGACAGAGGGCAAGAAGAAAGGGGTTAATAAAATTCAAACCAGAAAATAGAAAATGAGATTAAAGGAGACATTTTGGCCATGAGGCCTTCTTTAGGCTGAAGAAGGCCTCAAAGCCAAAGTGTCTCCTCTAATCCTATTTTCTATTTCTAGAGTGCATTTTAATAACCCCTTTGTATATGGTACAATGACTTTAGCAAGTCCTATTTTAAGCAGATTTTCCACACTAGAAAGCAAAATAGGTTAAAATAATTGTACCATACACCTCGTGCACGCGACACTTTGTTTAATCCAATGTCAAATACCAAAACCATACAACACAACACAAAGTCCATTTATAAAGCCCCTTTCATGACAAACAACCCAGGGCACTGTACAAGAAAAGGATAATACACATAGCTCACTTCAACCAACTAAAAGGCTTGAGAATACAGAATGTCTTTTGACTGCTTTTAAACCTGGATGTGGAATTTGCTGATCTAATGTCATTGGGCAGAGAATTCCTTTGCCCTGGGGCAAAACTGTCAAAGGCTCTGGCACCTGCCATTTCCAATCAGTATTTGGAAATGGTTAATATAAACTAGTACCCAAAAGCACATGGTGCAATATGGAATGTGAGGAGACAAAAGTTCAAGTAAGTAGTACTGAGGCCATAAGAGAGCATCCACTCAAAACTAATTTGAAACTTTATGAGGACACCTGTGGAGTAACCAAGTAACCGGAGAAACCTGTTAGCTATACTTGGCATAGTCAATTAATCTCATCACAAGAACTTGGGGCCAGTTGATGTTTTCCTAGTGCTCGCACAGAGGGCCTATTGACAAGGATTGCAGTAATCTGTCTGACAGGTGATTATATCCTGCACATGCAGGGGTGTCAGGAGAAGAAAGATGATATTTTGATGTACAATATTTCTCAGACAGTTAGAAGGAAAGTCTTTACTCTCTGATAACAATGTGGTTAGAGGATAGGAGTGATTCTTATATAACCCAGATTCCAAATAGTAAGGTTCAGAGCTAATGTGTTGCAATTAAATATTAAACAAAATTGAGAGAGACAGTCGGTACTCTGTACTTTTGGGCTAAGGAGAAAAGCGTTCATCCAATGTGAAGGAAGCCTATTTCAGACTTTACACGTCCAAGTGTCAATGTCAAACAATGGAGCAACACAAAGATTTCGTCCTGACAAGGGGAGGGAGTGCTTTCGCTTACCTTCGGCAAGGCAACAAAGAGGTTCTCAACACAACATGTATCAAGACCAAGTGGGTGCATGTAGTTCGCCAATTCCTCTTTCTAGCCACGTTATAATGTTACATTTATCTACAATTAGTAGATTTCGGATTGGGTTATTTTCTGTAGTTCTTTACTTGTAGGTTTGAAAATTTTCATGTAGCCAAATAACTGCTTCACTTGAATATAAAGTGTGGAAAGTAGGTACAAAAACCCATTTCAAGAAACGTGCATTAATAATCAAAGCCACAACACGATTTTGTTTCTGTAACACTTGTCCTCCATCTTCCCAATGTTTGCTAACTTTCCTGGTCATGTCAGGTCTTACTTAGAATGCAAGTTCTCCAAGTCCATGCCATTGTCTTCCACTTGTATGTACAGCACCACAAGTATTTATGGCACCGTATAAACAATGGCAACAATTTTCAAGCTTGGGTAGCATAAAGTTGGGCACCTAAATCCATTGTTAAGCAAGAGAGTAAACGCAGCCTGATTTTCAGAGGAACCAAGTACCTGCAGCTCCCACTAATTTACACTGGTGTTGCAGGTGCTCAATACCTCTGAAAAATCAGGCCACTTATTTTGGTTCCTACATACAGGATGAGTCTCCTAACTTTAAGCACCCATGTTTGAAAACTTTTCACAGTAACAATAGTGGACACAACCGAATCCCATATAAAACAAATAGTAAGTCCATTAATAAGGAAGAAAGGAAAGAAAGCAAGTCATTTTTTGGGCTCTAGACTAGAACAAGTTGCCACGGACGCCCACCTCATCTACTTCCATATTCGCAGAGAGACAATCAACTATATGTTGACTAACTACCTATTAAAAAAATACTGGGGTGAGCACAGTGCACCAGGCTTCTCCAGGCATAGACATTGCATTAGAAAAATGGAATCTAAACAGGCCTGCATTATTTATTCACTGTGGAATTCATCAGTTGAGTTAATTGGATTTTTTAGTGAACAATGAGGGGTCAAAAGAGGATTTTATAGTAGAGTTAAACTAGCACTAATACCAGGCAATGACTCATTGTAAAGACAGAGAGTTACTGAGTCAGTAAAGACAAGTAGAGAACATACAAGATGGGAACCAAAGATGGCAAATGAAAAAGTGGAGATATCGAATCACCGATGAAGACATCAAAATGATACAGGTGGACCAAGTGGAATAAGTGGCAAAACTCAATCAGAACCATGGCAGAACAAGACTCTGCAGGCTAGAAGCTTTAATTCAAATAAAGTGTAAAATCAACTATTTGCCTTTCACTGTGAAATCGAGCGATTTCCAGAGAACAGGGAAATCCTTTGAATGAGGTTCAATCAAAACTTTTCCGATCTTAATTTTAAAAAGTCCTCACAACTAGAATGAGGTTGGCACATGTATAAATAAAAGTTCAGAGAATCCTTTCAGGCAGTTTCCTGTTGAGTTACATGTGTCTAATCCACAAGAAGAACAAGGAACTAAAAAGAGGATTAGAGGAAAAACACAACTGCAGGGGGACAACCGAAACAATGAGGCCCTCGTGATAGGGTCTATCAGGCCTTCGCTGTCTCCTGCTGAAGGTGTTGGTACCCTGACACCATGCTCAAGTTATATTACCAACAAGACTTAGTCCTCCAGAGACTCAGAAGGGCCAGGAAGAATCATAGAATATCAGGGTTGGAAGGGACCTCAGGAGGTCATCTAGTCCAACCCCCTGTTCAAAGAAGGATCAATCCCCAACTAAATCATCCCAGCCAGGGCTTTGTCAAACCTGACCTTAAAAACCTCTAAGGAAGGAGATTCCATCACCTCCCTAGGTAACCCATTCCAGTACTTCACCACCCTCCTAGTGAAAAAGTTTTTCCTAATATCCAACCTATACCTCCCCCATTGCAACTTGAGACCATTACTCCTTGTTCTGTCATCTGGTAACCACTTAGAACAGTCTAGATCCATCCTCTTTGTAACCCCCTTTCAAGTAGTTGAAAGCAGCTATCAAATCCCCCCTCATTCTTCTCTTCTGCAGACTAAATAATCCCAGTTCCCTCAGCCTCTCCTCATAAATCATGTGCTCCAGCCCCCTAATCATTTTTGTTGCCCTCCGCTGGACTCTTTCCAATTTTTCCACATCCTTCTTGTAGTGTGGGGCCCAAAACTGGACACAGTACTCCAGATGAGGCCTCACCAATGCCAAATAGAGTGGAATAATCACATCCCTTGATCTGCTGGCAATGCTCCTACTTGTACAGCCCAAAATGCTGTTAGCTTTCTTGGCAACAAGGGCACACTGTTGACTCATATCCATCTTCTCGTCCACTGTAACTCCTTTTCTGTAGGTCCTTTTCTGCAGAACTGCTGCCCGCCCACTCGGTCCCTAGTCTGTAGCAGTGCATGGGATCTTCCGTCCTAAGTGCAGGACTCTGCTCTTGTCCTTGTTGAACCTCATCATATTTCTTTTGGCCCAATCCTCTAATTTGTCTAGGTCCCACTGTATCCTATCCCTACCCTCCATCGTATCTACCACTCCTCCCAGTTTAGTGTCATCTGCAAACTTGCTGAGGGTGATCCTCCAGATCACTAATGAAGATATTGAACAAAAACCGGCCCCAGGACCGACCCTTGGGGCACTCCACTTGATACCAGCTGCCAACTAGACATGAAACCATTGATCACTACCCATTGAGCCTGATGATCTAGCCAGCTTTCTATCCACCTTATAGTCCATTCATCCAGCCCATACTTCTTTAACTTGCTGGAAAGAATACTGTGGGAGACCATATCAAAAGTTTGCTACAGTCAAGGAATAAACACATCCACTGCTTTCCCCTCATCCACAGAGCCGGTTATCTCATCATAGAAGGCAACTCGGTTAGTCAGGCATGGCTTGCCCTTCGTGAATCCATGTTGACTGTTCCTGATCACTTTCCTCTTCTCTAAGTGCTTCAAAATTGATTCCTTGAGAACCTGCTCCATGATTTTTCCAGGGACTGAGGTGAGGCTGACCGGCCTGTAGTTCCCCAGATCCTCCTCCTTCCATTTTTTAAGGATGGGCACTACATTAGCCTTTTTCCAGTCATCCAGGACCTCCCCCGATCGCCATGAGTTTTTAAAGATAATGGCCAATGGCTCTGCAATCACATCCACCAACTCCTTTAGCACCCTCAGATGCAGTGCATCCAGCCCCATGGACTTGGACTCGTCCAGCTTTTCTAAATAGTCCTGAACCACTTCTTTCTTCACAGAGGGCTGGTCACCTCCTCCCCAAACTGTGCTGCCCAGTGCAGTAGTCTGGGACCTGGCCTTGTTCATAAAGCCAGAGGCAAAAAAAACATTGAGTACATTAGCTTTTTTCACATCCTCTGTCACTAGATTGCCTCCCCCATTCAGTAAGGGGCCAACACTTTCCCTGACCTTCTTGTTGCTAACATACCTGTAGAAACCCTTCTTGTTACTCTTAACATCCTTTTCTAGTTGCAACTCCAATTGTGATTTGGCCTTCCTGATTTCACTCCTGAATGCCTGAGCAATATTTGTATACTCCTCCCTGGTCATCTGTCCAAGCTGACACTTCTTGTAAGCTTCTTTTTTGTGTTTAAGACGAGCAAGGATTTCACAGTTAAGCCAAGCTGGTCGCCTGCCATATTTACTTTTCTTTCTATACATCGGGATGGTTTGTTCCTGCAACCTCAATAAGGATTCTTGAAAATACAGCTGGCTCTCCTGGACTCCTTTCCACCTCGTGTTATTCTCCCAGGGGATCCTGCCCATCAGTTCACTGAAGGAGTCAAAGTCTGCTTTTCTGAAGTCCAGGGTCTATATTCTGCTGCTCTCCTTTCTTCTTTTTGTCAGGATCCTGAACTCTACCATCTCATGGTCACTGCCTCCCAGGTTCCCATCCACTTTTGCTTCCCCTACTAATTCTTCCCTGTTTGTGAGCAGCAGGTCAAGAAGAGCTCGGCCCCTAGTTGGTTCCTCCAGCACTTGCACCAGGAAATTGTCCCCTACACTTTCCAAAAACTTCCTGGATTGTCTGTGCACTGCTGTATTGCTCTCCCAGCAGATATCGGGGTGATTGAAGTCCCCCATAAGAATTAGGTCCTGTGATCTAGTAACTTCTGTTAGTTGCTGGAAGAAAGCCTCGTCCACCTCATCCCCCTGGTCTGGTGGTCTATAGCAGGCTCCCACCACGACATCACCCTTGTTGCTCACACTTCTAAACAATCCAGAGACACTGAGGTTTTCTGCAGTTTCACACTGGAGCTCTGAGCAGTCATACTGCTCTCTTACATACAATGCAACTCTCAAGCCCTCCTTTTCTACCCTGCCTGTCCTTCCTGAAGACTTTATATCCATCCATGACAGTACTCCAGTCATGTGAGTTATCCCACCAAGTCTCTGTTATTCCAATCACATCATAATTCCTTGACTGTGCCAGGACTTCCAGTTCTCCCTGCTTGTTTCCCAAGCTTCTTGCATTTGTGTATAAAGATAACTTGCTGATCGTCCTGCTTTCTCAGTATGAGGCAGGAGTCCTCCCCTCTTGCACTCTCTTGCTTGTGCTTCCTCCTGGTACCCCACTTACTTCCCCACTTACTTCAGGGCTTTGGTTTCCTTCCCCCGGTGAACCTAATTTAAAGCCCTCCTCACTAGGTTAGCCAGCCTACTTGCAAAGATGCTCTTCCCTTTCTTCGTTAGGTGAGAATCAAATGCTCTCCAACACCACCTGCATAGCCATTCGTTGACTTCCACAATTCGACGGTCTCTACCTAGGCGTTTTCCTTCCACAGGGAGGATGGATGAGAACACCACTTGCGCCTCAAACTCCTTTATCCTTCTTCCCAGAGCCACATAGTCTGCAGTGATCCGCTCGAGATCATTCTTGGCAGTATCATTGGTGCTCACATGGAGAAGCAGGAAGGGATAGCGATCCGAGGGCTTGAGAGTCTTGGCGGTCTCAGAGACATTGACCAATAGAGAGCCAGCAGGCCAGTTTAAGGAGGCTTGCCTGCTTCTGGTGATGCTGGGTTGCAGTTAGCCCAGACCCAGGTCAGGGGCCTCCTTTCACACACTGCAACTAAGTGCTTGTTTTTGAGGATTTGTTTGTTTCTTTAAAAGTGCTGTGATGGGGTGGCTGCCTCACACTGGTAGAAAAGGGGTTAAGAGCAGCCCTAGGGAGGCAGCGCCAGAAGCAGCCAATTAGAAATGGGTCAAGAAGAGCAGCCAATCATGGCCCAGCAGGCTCATATAAGAACAGCTGCAGGGCAGAGCTGAGGTCAGTAGCTGACTGGAGCTCAAGGGAAGAAGAACAGACTCCTAGCAGGAGGAAGGAGCACCAGCACCTGGGACAGAGAAGTACTGCAAGCAGGGACCGGAAGAGCTAGAGAGAGCTCCTGGCTGGCTGCTAGGGCCTGCAGGCTGAGGCCCTGAGGTAAGGGCAAAAGAAGGTGCTGGAGCTGCATGGGAAGTGACCCCGGGACAATGGACTACAGTTGCCCCTGAAGGAGTGACAGGACAGAGATCGCAGGTCCCCTGGAAGGGGGAACACAGTGTGGCACAGCTGGAGGGCAGTATCATTGAAGAAGATCCCACAGGCCTGGGAGTGGCGTGGGTCCTGGAATGAAAGTGACAGTGACGAGGCACCACCAGAGGAGGGCGCCCTTGCGAGTAGAGCTAATTCCCATGACAGCTGGCAGGAGGCATCAGAATGGTGAGTGAACCCCGACAAGTGCAGACAGCCAAATTCTGAGTGTTATTTTTATATAAATGTTGAGATGCTAATGCCAATATTATGGAGCTGGCAGCCAAAACTTATGGACTAAAATTGTACTTCCCTGCAGTACAATGCTTGGCCCACTGTGACAGCCCCAATTTAGTAAGATATTAAGCACACACTTTACTTTCAGCATATGAGTAGTCCTCAATCAAATGGGATTGCTCACATGTTTAAAGTCAGGAACATGCTTAAGTATGTTGCTGAACTGGGGAAGCAAATGATTAATTAGATTCTGGTGGTCATGCCTCAAGGGTTAAGAGACAAGGGTAGAAGCCAAGCATAAGGTTGGAGCAGTTATGATGTGATCAAACTAAATAGGCTGTATTACTCAAAATCTCGCTTTTAATTAAGTAACTTTGAAGAAATGATCATATAGTAGTCAACAGTCTACCTTAGATTTACATGCCTCTCCAGGCATAGTTGGCTTGATACTGCCCTTGTGACACCATGGTATCTGAGTTAACAGAAGGGACATGAAGAACAGGCTTCATCAGGATAAAGATAACAGATGATATCAGCTCTTTTTAATGGGGCCTTTTGGAGTCTACAGAACAGAGCAAATGTTCATTCAACACACCTTTTGGAAGAAGAATAAAAAGCAGAACTGAAATATCAAAACAGCATAATATATTATACTGAAAAATGCATATATGTGAATACTTAATATAGTGCTGTGGTACCTGAAATAGCAAACTGGATACAGAATGGCACGTTCTAAGGCAGATGCCCTCTCCATCTGCCCTTCACATTCTTTCACTATACCAGCAGTCCAAGAATAGAAATTCTTCTGTATCAGCCACTAAAACTGAATGGAAAACTGAGCAACTTTACACTAGAGTAAAAGTGGAAACAAAATAATGAAAGTCCAACAGTCACTTCAAGATGTGAGTGACAAAGATGCCTAAACCACAACATTTGGACCTAGACCTGATCTCCACCAAGATTCAGGGTTTATTCAGATACAGCGCCTGACCATTATGTGGTCAACAATGGAATGAACAAGATCCAACAACAGTCAAAACAACATTTAGTACACCAGCAGAGCACTGCTGTCAAAATATGGCACCAGCAAAAAATAAAAATGCAGAAAAATCTCTGGGTGAATGCAGCCAACAGCAGAAAGCATATCAACTATGGAACTGCCACCAGGTGAAGGGAACAGCAGCCAAAGCATCAAGGATGACAACCAGAGAAGTTACACGCAGAAGTTACACACAGTCCTTACTAAGAGTCAGTTCCTCAGCTAATGTAAATCAAGCAGATTTACACCAGCGGAGAATCTAGTCTTTACTGTATTCAATGGGAATTTTACCTGAGTATATACAGTGCAGAATCAGCCACAGTGGATTTTAACCAGGAGAAATGGCAGAATATCACAAATGATGGGGTTCGCTGTTACCACTCAAAAAAAGAGAGATCTTGGAGTCATTGTGGATTGTTCTCTGAAAACTGCTCAATGGGCAACAGCAGTCAAAAAGCAAATAGAATGTTAGGAACCATTAGGAAAGGGAGAGATAATAAGACAGAAAATATAATGCCACTATATAAATCCATGATATGCCCACACATTGAATACTGCATGCAATTCCAGTCACCCCATCCCAAAAAAAGTATATTACAATTGGAAAAGGTGCAGAGAAGGGCAATAAAAATGATTAGGGTATGGAACAGCTTCCATATGAGGAGAGTTTAAAAACAGACTGGGACTGTTCATCTTAGAAAAAAAGAGATAACTAAGGGGGAATATTATAGAGATCTATAAAATCATGAATATCTGAAAACTGAACAGAGAAGCGTTATTTATTGCTTCACATAACACAAGAATCAGGGGTCACCCAATAGGCATAAATAATAGGCAGCAGATTTAAAAACAAACAAAAAGCAGCACTTTTTCATACAATGCACAGTCAACCTGTGGAACTCATTGCCAG
The DNA here is from genome assembly GCA_033296515.1 of Macrochelys suwanniensis. NCBI lineage: Eukaryota > Metazoa > Chordata > Testudines > Chelydridae > Macrochelys > Macrochelys suwanniensis. The sequence goes on along the minus strand of CM065778.1, from coordinate 122,889,694 downwards.
GGGATGTTGTGAAGGCCAAAAGCATAATTGGGTTCAAAAGAGAATTAGGTAAGTTCATGGAGGACAGGTCCATCAACAGCTATTAGTCAAAATGGTTAGGAATGCAACCCCATGCTCTGGGTTCCCCAATCTGCTGACTGCCAGAAACTGGGAGTGGCTGACAGAGGACTGATCACTTGAAATTGCCCTGTACTGTTCATTCCCTTTGAAGCATCTGGCACTGTCCATTGTCAGAGACAGGATACTTGGCTAGATGGACCATTGGTCTGACCCAATATGACCATTCTAATTAATAATGAACCAACAAAAAGCACTTATCCAAAGTATGGTAATAAAAATGGAAATACACAAAAAAGTCTGTGGTGTGAAACAAGAAGGGAAGTGAAGGTGGGCTGCCACAAGCATAAAATTGTTTAAAATTATTTTAAAAAGATCAAATAGTAAAATGAAAAACTAAAAGTGAAATTACCAAAACTCCCCTCTAACTAAAAAGAGTAAATGTCAAATTGAAAATCAAGTAAAGAAAAATTAAAATGAAATCAAAATGATAAAAATCACCAGATTATAAACTTTTTAGAGCAGGGACAGTCTTTTTATTCTGTTTGTACAGCATCTAGCACTTTGAGGTCCTGGTTATTACTGGGGCTCCTAGGAATTAAGGCAATACTGTACAAATAAACACCACCACCAATAATAAAAGATTAACTCAAAGTATGGGAGCACTGTTCAGAGATTTCTAACCACCCAGCAATTCACAATGCTACAACATGAGCTGCATATTCAATATAAACTAATTCAGTAAGATCTTGCTGACCATGGGGTAGTCTCAGCTGGTTCAAACTGTCATAGCTCCAGTAAAGTCAATGGAACTAAGACAATATAACAGCTGAGAAACTGCTCCCCGTGCTCTCAGAAGTACTGTATACTGAATAGAAGATTCATTGGGTGGGGCTATAATATTAATTTGTAAATAAATTACGGGAGAAAACATCAAAAGGCTTAAAAATCATTGAGTGTACTAAAAAAATACACCACACCACACAACTTTTATAATGACAGCAGATTAAGTACAACTGAAATTTCTACAAGGCTGAATTCTACAGACGCCAATGTTCACAACCAATGACATAATAAAAATAAATAAATAAAAAAGCAGGTAAGAAATACAAAAATCTATGTAGCATGAAATATCTCCAAGAGACTTGTTTAGTGAAATTAACTAGTAGTTTAATAGAAAAAAAGCCTGATATATGAGTACACTCCAATTTCTTCATAGAAATTAACATTTCAATCCTGTTTTTATCTAGAAGTCATTAAACTGTGCAACATGAATTATTGGAACTGTAGCAGAGAATTAACTCTATTCATCAAGTAAGTCCAAACAGTTTAGAGTGCATCTGTAATGAAAAAATAGCTCTACATTTCTATCTCTTCTCATTAAAGTAAACCAGTTTTCCCCCTCTCAGTATATAAAACTGTCTTCTCTTCACGTAATTTATATTACCATAAGCCAGCTCACATTCTAAACTATTACATGCCTCCAATTAATTTTTGCAGCTTTTGCCTGAAAATTTAATGAGATAGTAGCGTATGAACCTGCTGACTCCAGATTATGTGTGTGCTTCCAATATTAATGTTGGCATAATAAAATAATCTGATACATACTTGATGAGAGCTTTTCACTATTGTGAGAGTAACAGCAATACATAAACCAATTCAACTGATTTTCCTCATTTTTTAAAAAAATAAAAAAATTACAAAAAAGTTACCAGTTTCAAATTGAACAGTTCCAAGTCAAACATGAAAAAGTAGATGTACAGTATTCGTGCGCACTGTCTCGAACAATTTAAACATTTATTAGTCTCCTGTTTAAATAGTTTAAAGGGACTTGGTTAAAAAAGCCCTTTTCTTTTCAAAATGTCTATTAGACATGGTAAATGGAATTTTAAGTTTCAATATTACACGTTATGCTCTGTTTTATAAAATGTAATTATACCACACCGCACCCCTGTATTGTTGCAAGCATTACTATCCCAATGATAATGGATAAACTGCAAGAGAGAGAATCAGTGATTGCAGGTCTAGAGTTTTGGCACCTAATTTCCATTGAGATCAATGGCAGTTAGGCACTTAAATACCTTTAAAAATCTGTCCCTAAGTCAATATCACACAACATACTGGGAGCAGGATTAGAACCCAGAAGTATGATTGATTGACTCAGTCCTCTGCTCTGCTCACTTGACATTGCTTCCCCTAGGTTTCACATACATTTATGGTTTTCCCTATTGGATATCTAAGCATTACAAGTTCTGCTCCTCTATGTCCTGGTCTGCAGCACTTGTGCATGTGCTTATCTTTATTAGCATGAATAGCCCCCATAGCATTCATTGCGTAGTAAAGTGAAGCAAGTGCACAAGTGTTTGCAGGATTGGGGACCTAGACAGAAAAAAAAAAAATCACATTTTATAATAAAGGCCCTAATTCTGATTGCAAGCTCCCGAGTGTATTTCATGATTGTTCAGTTTAAGCTCTACGTTGCTAGGGATCTCTCAATTAAATAATGCACAGTTGGTGTTATCCCTTGTGGAAGCTTGGGAGGTTTGCCAAAAAAAGGAAAGGTGAGGGAGGTGGAGGTAAATTTGTAAAGAGAGAGAAACAAACAGAACTTAGGGAAGAAGAGTCCAAACAAGGAAGAGACACATATTTTAAGTACATCCTCACACTACTTAGCTATTTTGAAAAACAGAATGCATAAGAAAGCATTCCCCACGGATTTTTAAATTGCATGAGTAGCATTTAAACACCTGACCATTCTTCTTCAGGTCTCACTGGCTCTCTCAATACAGGCAATGGCCTACAGGCTCATGATCAGCCTCATGTTCAGGCTTATGATCAGCCAACTTAAGATCTGCTCCCAACTCACTGTGTGACCTTAAATAACATACTCCCTATATCTGAGTTTGCAAATGGCAGAATGAGGCTATTAGCACTTACCTATTTTTGCAAACTGTTCTCCAGATTATTAGATATAAACAATGTTTTCTTCACAATAAGAATTTTTTAGAATAAGGTAAAAGCCAAAACATTCCCACTTTCCATTGTCACTATAATTTTACTACCACGTCCTTCCTGTTACGGAAGTGCAGACAGCAATGCAGAATACAATTTTGATACTTATACATGTACAGCAAAACTGGTGATGAGCTGGTTCTCAAAACAGAATTTTTTTCTATTTGTTCATTTTGTGTGATTTCACACTCTCAAATTTCAATTCCTCTGAAACTTCAGGAAACTGAAAATTCTTTGCAGTGAAGCACATAAAATGCCCAAAAAGCTTCTTTTGTGCCAAATTTTGACTAGTACTACTGTAAAAAAATTCCCAAGGGGCTACATGGCATAGAGAAATCAGCAGTAAGGAGCCCAGAACTGGGGCATTCTACTCCTATTGTATGGGCTTAATAATAGTGTGCATTGCCCAGGGCCTAGCACTTGATATTAGAGAGACAAGGAGAAGAGTTTTTGAAGAGCTCTGTGTAACTTGAAAGCTTCTCTCTCTCTCACCAACAGATGTTGGTCCAATACAAAATATTTCCTTACCCATCTTGGCTCTCTACTATCTTGGGACCAACAGCTCTGCATACAGCACTCGATAGTCATTAGTTAGTTATGCCAGTTACAAAGCTACTATTGAGTAACTAAGCCTCATTTTAAGAGGGAGAGAAACTGGGGCTTAGAGAGATTTTGACTTTTAGAAGTTCACAAAGCAAGTCCGTATTGGAGTCAGGATTATGGACCCCCTTCTCCCCACTCTTCTGACCTCCAGTCCAAGAATCAGGGCTTCTTTGTACGACACACTGTACAAACACATCGGTAGACACAGAGCCCAGAAGATTTTGTCTAGTTTGAGACAAGATGCAACAAACCAGTGTGACTAATGAAAAGATGGAGGAGAGGGGTGTGAGGAAGGCAGAGAGTACCAGAAGTCAGACCATGCATTTACAGGGGTTAGCTATTGTACAACTTAATGGTTCCAGACAGTTGGAATTTGAAATCATCATAAATGAAAAACAAATAAATATCTGATATCCTCTACTGGCACTTGACCTAGCCATCATTGACACTGACATTCAACTATTACTGGATTTTCAGAATTCTTTACATAGTACTATAAATAATAGAGGAAAACAATACTAAAAACAAGTGTGACCTAGTTTGTTCTTAGCAAGGTAAAAGGTCAAGCAAGTAGCAAAAGGTACATCTCTGGCCTTCAAAATTCTATTAAATCATAACTTCTGCCTCAGAGTGGATCCCTATATTTCCAGAGTGGTTACTCTAACAAGCCAGTTCATTTGTCATTTCAGTAATACGTCTCAATTTATTTTAACAAAACCAAATGAAAGTCAAAATCCACTGAAATGTACTGCAACAAGCATTAACATTGGGAAACTTCTTTCAAAATAAAAAAAGGGAAAGATAAAGAACCTTCCATCTATTTTCCTTTTACTGATGACTCCAAAGTAGTATTTTCAGATTTAGGCAGAGAAGAACCCAATTAGATAAAGGAATCAAAAACTTTCTATTTAGTTTAGACCTGGATTCTGCAAATGACTCCACATGGGTGGACCCACTGTTCCTGTGCAGAGCCCTAAATGAGCCACTTCAGAGATGCAGTTAAAGGATCTGACCCTTGGTTCCAAAACCTGGACTTGGCCCTCCAAACATGCACAGGAGTAGCTTCACTCAAGTAAGCAAAATTATCCCCATGCACGTGAGGAAGATCAAGCCACATATAACTAAGCACCGTGCATGTGTCTCTGTGTGTTTATAGATTTAAGTTTATTAATTTTACTTAAGGGTTTGTTGTAAGTATTTTGTTTATTTTTCCCTTCCAGTATTCCTTTATACACTGTGATACCACATTTTTTTTAAATAGACACACGTGACGTCCCCTCCACACACACTAACAAAAGCCCCATATTTTTACAGGTCATAAGAAACATATAATTAAATTAACAGATGCATATTTCTTCCTTCTCCCCTATCTGTTTTCCTTGAACGCTATGCCAGATAGCAAATAAAAATCTGCATTTAAATAGAATATTTTTAATGTATGAAAGTGGGCAGCCTGAGGGTAAAAGGTATTGCATTCAGCTCTCCATAGTCACAAAATTGCATTCAAAATGTGACACTGCATTTAAAAATTCATTGAATATTTTTGATTTGTCATTCTATTACTTTCATTTTATTGTTAAAAAAAAAAAAAAAAAAAACCTTAGTCCAATAGTTTTTTGTATCAAAGAATGTTAATAAAAATATTGTGGTATGACATCGTTTTATCAGTTTAATTTTGAGAAAAGATTACATTCAATCAGATCTCATAAGTCACCATCTCTGATAATTCCTGCTATTATTCAGTGTGAAATTCAAGCAGTCTGAATTCATTAACATAAGTTGTTACAAATCTGCATTTTTAGACTTTGTCATAAAAAGCAGCAGTCCAAACTCAGTGACCTGAATCTAACAGCCTTTCCTATGAAGTGGCCTTGCTATGCAGCTTCTCCTAACCCCTAACTTCTTTTATGGGTCAGGATACAGACACTACTTGCACTCTTCACTACTGACTGGGTCATAGTGAGAGAAAATATGAGCTAATCAAGGATCAGCAATGCTTGATCACATTTAGGATGTGATTGTGCAAATGCTAACTAACATAGGCCCTGATCCAGCAAAGCACTTAAGCATGTGCTTAATTATAGGTATGGTAGCAGTCCCATTTGAGGACACCAGGATTACTCATGTTTAAAGTTAAGCATGGGATTACATGCATGGCTGGATCGGGGCCGTAGTGCCTACACGTGTGAATAATTCCATTCAAGTTAATAGGACCTCTCAGTACGCTCATTAGTGTCTGCAGGATTTGGGCCCTTAATTTTCCGCAAATTGCGGAGGCCTCCAGCAATGAGCAGAAGATCGAGACCATGTTAGCACCAAATTACATATGTTATAAAACAGGTGTCACATTATATCGGACAGACCACCGAAAGACAAAAATAAACCATTTTTGACACTGCATCATCAGGACAGCACCTCCAGGAAAAAAACTGTTGATTTCTAAATTATCAAAATGAGATGACATTAAAATGACATGCACTAAAGGGCCCGGTCCTGCTCCCTTTGAACTCAATGGCAAAACTCCCACAGAATTCAGTGGGGGCAAAATCAGGCCCTAATCTAGAAAAACTCCTCTAGTTTAATGAGAACCTTAACCCCTGCAATACAATCCTGGCTGGAACACTGAACAATTTAGTAACTTACAAAATACTCCATATACCATTCATTCTAACGGTATGTCTACACTGAAATTAAAAACCCATGGGTGGCCCATGTCAGCTGACTCAGGCTCGCAGGGCTCGGACTAAGGGGCTGTTCAATTGCAGTGCAGACGTTCGGGATTGGGCTGCAGCCCAGGCTCTGGGATCCTCTCACCTTGCAGGGTCCCATAACCCAGGCTGCAGCCTGAGCCCAAATGTCTACACCACAATTACACAGCCCTTACCCAAAGCCCCAAGAGCTTGAGTCAGCAGGCATGGGCCAGCCATTTGTGTCTAATCGGAGTGTAGACATACTCTAAGGGGCCTATCCTTTCTCCACTGGTTGATGGGGAGGTGTTCTGGCTAGCCTTTATCAACAGAATAACCCTGCTGCTGCCCACCCAGCGTGTTGCTTTGCACAGCAAGGAGAAGGCTCTCATTTAAAAAGCTTGAAGTTCATGAACCTAGATTTCCCGTGCAGGAAGTTACACCTAAGGACTGCCTTCTGAACATTTTTCATGGATCTAATCTGAGAATTGCCTTACCTACATTGTCATTTATGTTAGATAAGGGACTTGGCTGCAATATGGATTCTCATTTTTCGAGAGTAGATGCACTCCTACAGAAAGTTAAACTCACTGGGCCTGATGCTGCTCTCATTCACCCTGATTTTACAACAATGCAAATGCCATTAACTTGAACCTTAAACAGAATTGCTCTTGATGCATCAGAAGAGAATCAACCCTGCACACACAGAGATTTAGTGGTAATTATTTTATGTTATGAGGGAGCTGCACCATTGAAATTTCTAGATGTCCAGGAGCATACTGGTGAGTGTTCAAACATTAACGTCGAGTCTATACTAGAAAAGGTTTGCCCACAAGCCCTTCTACTGTACAAACAGCTTATACTGGCAAAAAAGTGCTTTTGTCAGTATAACTTACATCAGTTCCCTGAGAAAAATAAACTATACTGGCAAAAACACTTTTATAGGTGTGACTATACATGGGCTTTTGCCCAGATTAAAAAAAAGGCTGCAAAAAAGTCACACTCCTAAGTCACACCACATCATTATACTGGCTACCGTTTCTAGTGTAGACCTGGCCTAAAATTTTCCAGTCCCTGCAGAAAGCCAAACTCTGTGCAATCATTGGCACTTAATTGTGCAAAGCTCAGCAGTATTGCCAGCCCCTGATAAACTCACTCCAAAATTCAGCCCTGAGGCCAATAGACTATAATATTTTAATTTCCACCCTTTCCATAACCTTCACAGATGAAATTTCTCTTATGTTTAAAGAACTGCCCAACATACTCTGCCTTCAGAAAACCTGAAAATAAGAAAGAAATTCCAAATACATGGATGTGAGTCAACACCAAATTTCCAAGTAAGCAGTTATCTTTAAGAATATCCTGCCCCATCCCCCACCCCCCAAAAAACCCCACCCAAGCTAAATTAAATAAAAAGCACTTTGCAGGTGGCGGCCTCGGGTACAGTCTACACCATAAAATATAGTGTAACCATCTCCCTTAACACAACACGGCCTGACCTTGTGTAGTTAAGAGTCTTTCAGAACCATATTACTGAGGAGTATGATTTCATAGACTTCGCAGGGCTGCAGGAGGACTTGTTAACACAATTACAACATTTTCATTTAAATACAGTAAACATAAAAAACACACTGATCCCACCATGTAGGCTTCTTGATAAATAATTACAGGTATTAGCAACACCTACATAGTTAAAGTTGCCTAATACTTTCCATTATAAGCTCCTGTTTTCAGTTACTTATAACTCTGCCAAATTTTAACCATTTGGGATATGTCTGCTCTCTGCCTGAGGCTGAATTTTATTTTTAAGGGTCAGTGAAAAGAAGTTTGCTGCTTCCAAGGAGGACGGGAAAAAGGCAGTTTTGCCAGACACAGAAATCGTTTTAATTATCTTCAAAGAGCTCTAGCACCTCCATGATTTGGAGAGCAGGCATTTGTCTTATGGGGCACAGTTCAAGAAGTCCCCTTTGCAATGCCACCAAGATTTGACAGTTAAAAGCCTCTGAAAATCACCACATGCACATGTTCAGTAAAGCTTCTTCTCTCATCATTCCTTCTGCACTGAGCACACCCCCAGACCCTACTGAGCCTGCTGTATGGTGAGCACAGAGCTAGAGCTCTGGACTGATAGCTGCCACAGTAGCAGCCACTGATATTCCCTTATCCCCCATTGGAGCAGGGGAAGGTGTACTGGGCAGGGAATCAGGAAGACCATGACTTGTAGTATCAGCTGCTCCGCTAACTGGTGTGCACTTCACAGCCCTTATTGAGCAAGGCCTCATAGCCCAGCCTTAGGAAGCAGGAAGGCACTATTCATCCATTTTAGCCCATAGAGCTGGGTTCCATCCCTAGCTCTGCCACAAACTCTCTATGTGATGTCTGGAGAAACTATCTAAAGACCTGCATGCACGGAAGCTGAATTAAGGTTGCATGGGCAACTTAACGTCTGACATTTACTAACTTTTGAGAGCTTGATTTTGCAACCATAATGTTCTTTTGACATAGTTTTTTAAAATTTAATTTAAAAAAATTAAATACAAAACAGCTCCAGAATCTCCACTGCGTGCAACTGCACAGGAAGAGAGGTTGTCTTTCAAGCAGGCAAGTCCCAAGTCATAGGTCAAAAACCAACACCTGAAATTTCACCCAGAAACTGACAGGTAGCCATGATTCAGTTCTGGCTCCAGAATGTGTTAATCTTGTTAAGAACTACTGTTCTGTAACCAGACCTCCCAATCAGGTGTATTGTATAACACACATGGGACCTATTACGTATAAGCAGGGTTGTTCTCTTTTTACCTCATCTTCCTCCTTTATCTACTCAACCCTGACTCTAACCACAGAAAAAGATTCACACACCTCCATCTGATCAGAATCACGTAACAGCTCATCTTACCGAGCCCCCCACATTTCCCTGATCTTTCAGTGGATACACATTGAAGGTTCACCTGGGAATTATAAGCAACACTCCCACACGAGAGCCAGTAACCTCTCTACCTCCAGACACTCAGATCTACATTTCCACAACACCATCCATCTGTCAGTCTGAAAAGCAGAAAGACTAAGAACACATGAGTCTGCGCTTACGTTTCTCTTTGCAGGATCGAGGTTAAAAGTGTGATCAAAAGGCTGCACTGAAAGTTAACGGACCTCTGGAAACATCTTCTAGAGAAGAAGCGGTGGAGGAAGATGACAAGAATGATGATGAAGGTAGCCTTCTCTTCTATAAAGCCTTAGATGGAGGCCAGCAATAGGAACGACGAACCTAGGAACACAGAGGGCACGTCTGAAACAAAAGATGGTCTGCACACAGAAGCAGCCTGATCCCATCCCTTCTTCTCCCACCTGCTTCCACAAGGCAACCTTATTCCCAACACAGTGATCACAACATTGTGGATGCTCCAACAAGGAAGTGGATAATAAAAAGCTAGTAAGATAGGTAACTTAACACAATCAAGTTTGCAGTACCTATAGCACCTGAAACCACATATTCAAATCCCATCAAGGACAACTCAGCCCTTTATTTCCACCACTCCTGAGGAACAGAAATGGAAGTTTGCAGTGTGTGTTTGCATGGTAGGGAGGAATTTCTTCACAATTAAACTTTAATATCTGTGGTCCAGCCTGCTCTACATGAATATTAAAGACCGTATAGTGCTTTTGTTCATTTCTTTTTAAAGAGGATGGATTTGCCCAAAGGTACCTGGGAACAATTTCTTTTGCACTAAGCTGAATGATTGCTGTCCCCCTCCCCCGCCCCATTTAGATGAGGCTGTATTTCAATGCTGGAGCACACACGTAGCTTCTGAAATGCTCTGGGATCCTTTACAACCTTTCACTATAAACATATGTAAAATATTATTAATTATTAAACGTTAATTTAATGTCATGTTCAATTAGAAACAGGGATAAAAACCAAGAATACTTATCAAATGCATAACACAAAACCAAAAGAGACAGGACAAAAACCAAACAAACACACTTCCAGCTAAACCAAGAAGGTATTACAAATAATGGAAGTATAGTACACCAGTACTTGACATTATCCTATAAACAGCAAATTGCACCTCAGCTGAAATAGATATGTACCTGTTCCATTTGGCTTCATTTTTCAAGGAGTTACATGTTACACTCAGTCTGCTGGCAAAAATGAGCTGGTTTGGGCAAAACAATGAACACATGGACTGTAAATGAGGGAGGATACCATTGCAATAAATACTGAATTACAAATTCTCGACTGCAAATCAGATATTTATCCTCTGAGACCTTGCTAGATGAAAACCACTCTCTATACTAAATAATAGACCAAAAACATCCCCTATGCTAAACAGACTGACTTGATTCCCCTCTCTCCTATACTGGTGTAACCAATTTGTCTCCAATGCAGTTACCTCTGATATACGCAGGTGTAGCTGAGACAACAATTATGACCTATCCATGAACATACTGAAAAACAAACTCTAAAACTGGACTCGGCAAAAGCTAGTATTTGAGATGGGAAGAGGCTGTTTACAATACCAAAATAAAATGGTAAACGTATTGTTGCTAGCAAGCAATACATTGTTTTAACATGTTATGATACTTATAAATATATGAAGTTTAAATAAGCAGATGACAGAAAGTTCCTTTTCATCTACTGAAATGTTTATTATTCTTCACACATTAGCACTTTTTCCCCCTTACGTTATATCTTCTGCCATTTATAATTAATTTTAACAGCTTCTGCAACTTATCCCACAGGTTGTTGCTGTTTCTTTTAAACAGCATGCTGCTGAGAAATTGATTTGTTTGCTCCGTATGCCTACAGAAATCACATTATGAAATATGCATAAATGTCATTTCTTGGGCTGCTTCTGAGGATTAGCAAAGAATAAAAGCTGGCTTTAAAAAAAAAAAAAAAAAAAAGACACACACACACACACAAGGAAAAAGGAAAACTTAAAACTGAAACTCAGTTCAGACTATTGGCAAAAAGAACATTCCATACCTGGGTATCAAACGTGCCCTCAGATACATGGCTCAGATTGCTACCTAACTGGTACCCCAGTGCAACTGTGTCTCCAAAGCAGTGGAATTCACAAGACACATCAAGTATCGTGGGGGTCAGGATGGAACTCTTCACGATAAAGTGGGCCAAGACTGCCACTTCCATCAAGTATCAGGTGAGGACAAAGGGGCATATGTTCCCTGACCCCCTCTGTCAATGTAGACAGTTCACATCTGCCAAGAGTTGCAGATCTTGGCTCCGTAGGAACTGTCTCCTGCCCAAGTATGCAAATCAGTTTGAGTACAGAAAACCCACGACCAAATCCCTAGGAGGCAGCAGAGCACTACCCAAATCCTAAGAGAGAGGGGAGGCCCACACATCATTTGCAGCCCTGGAACAAACCAGTTCTGTAGCTATCCTGCCCACCTCCAGAACAGGAGCTGTGACATCCCAGTGTTAAACAGGCTAAACAGCAGCCAAATAATTCAACTGCAGAGAGAATTTTCTGCTTACAAAGCCTCACACACATTGGAGAGGACAATGGACCCATTCACATTTCCCCCAATTCACAAGGCAATAAGATGCAAGGCAGATCCCCACAAATCCCCCTGACTGAGCCTCCCCCATCTGCGTTCTCTCCTGCCAAAGGTCACCCCAGCAACAAGGCTGCAACAGTCTCAGCCCTGGTCTACCATACAGAGTTAGGTCAACGTAAGGCCTCGTACATTGACCTAATTATGTCAGCGAACACACTACAGCCTCGCTCCTGGCGATGTAAGTGCCCTATTACACTGACAACATAACTCCATCTCCATGAGAGGCGTAGGGCTTATGTCGTAGTTAGGGCAACAGAGTGTCTGTCTACATGTCTCCATGTTTCCACACTGGAGCCATGAAATTGACAAGAAAACCGGAGCTGTGAGGCTTTCACCCCAGGGCAGGTGGGGGGCTCCAGCTAGAGCCCGGCTGCCACTGGGCTCCAGGCTCCCAGCTGGGCGGCTGCCCGGGCTCCCCACTCCAAGCCAGGCTGCCCCCAGGATCCCAGTTCCCCACTCCCAGCTGGGCTGCTGCCTCTCCACTCTAAGCCAGGCTGCCCCCACGGTCCCAGCTGCCCGCTCTGAGCTGGGTTGCTGCCCTGGATCCCCACACCCGGCTTCCCCCTCCCCGCTGGGAGCCAGGGTGCTGCCTGGACTCTCACTCCCCACTGGGAGCCCGGAAGCCACCCTGACTCTGGGTGGAGTAGCCCTGTCAATTGCCATGCTCCTGGCAGGGAGCTGAGAGCCCAAGGGGCAGCTGGGTTCCCGCTGGGGAGCCAAGAACCTGGGGGGCAGCTGCATGGAGCTGAGAACCTGGGCTCTCAGCCCCAGCCCCAGCCTCTCCCCCACCCCCACCCCATTAAGTCAGTGAAAGCACTCCTGGTGAGGATGCACACCACCGACAGGAGTGTAGCGTGGATGTGAACCACCACAGTAATTACTGCAGTGACTGTAAGTCAACCTAACATAAGTCGACCTAAGTTTTTAGTGTAAACATGCCCTAAGTGATGTCCACATGGGGAAGGCAGAGCAGCAGACAGGTGGAGGCCCTGGGAGGAAGCAGGAAACACTTGCCTATTCCTACTAGACTCGAACTTGAAACCAGTGCAGAGCTCCTCTATTGTAGAAGCCATGGGCCTATGTTCCATATTGCTCAGATTCTGGGCCTAAGAATTTAGGCCTGTTCTTACAGAGGTACTAAAGTAGCAGACACTTTGTGTTATTATTTTACTCCTTCTATCACAGGTCTAATATTTAACTTTTGGTTACTCCACTTTTGCAGACACCTCCAGCTGCTTATGCATATGGAAATGCAAACAGATTACAATGTGTTTACTGTTTTAACGGCATTGTACATGGTATTAATGCATTTTTCAAACAGTCATTGTTTCATACATATGTATAGATAATTTACAAATATAATAGGATCTATTTCAGTAAAACAGACACCACACACCGGCACTTTGCCTTGCACAGCGCGTAATCAGGTTGGGAATGCAGCTGGAAGAAGATGGGACTGAGATTCTTTAGGTTGTACCCTTCCCTTGCAAAGAGCCTAATACATCTTAAAATCCACACAGTAGGACAAAGTTATTATAGAATGGACCGGCAGCACCTGCTATATTTAAGCTCGCACAACAGCTTTGGTATAAAATAGAGCAGAACACAATTTGATACAATACAAAATGAACTGTGATACAGGCTAATGGAGTACAATGCTGTGCACGGCAACAGAAAAAGCTTCTCAAAAACTGCAAATTAGTTCCTACTCAATGGGATCAGAGTGAGATCATTCTTTGAGACGAGTCCCATTGACTCAGTTCAAGCAGCAGCATGCTATGCATATGGTTAATAGATGTAATGGTAGACCAAGATGAAAGGTATTTTTCCCCATGTTATTTTCCACTGCAAAACACATTGAATTACAAGTTCTGAAATGCAAACAAGGTATCTTTTCTCTGAGACCTTGTTAGAGACATCACTCTCCCATATTATAATAGAGAGCTGTCAAAATAGCACGATGGGAGAGCTCTTCCTTAAGCTTGCAGAAGTATAACTATCATACTATCAACTAAATTCCATTAACAGCTACATAGTCATTATTTTGCATAATAAAAGTAAAGGCTCTTTATTTGTGATCTACTTATTTATGGCCATCTAACCAAGCAGCACTTATTTTTCCCTGATGCCTTTGTTAAAATTACAAGATAATTTAGAGTTGTTGCAAATATTAATGACTGATGACAAAATGCCTAAGGAAATCTGAGGCGGCTGTGATCTAGCACTATTGACACAGTAATAACTCCTGTTCCTGTAGGAGTAAGCAAACTAACTCAAAGAATAATTATTTTTAATTTATGTCAGCATAGAAAGTACTGAAATTGGGAATGCTGGAAATTCTGTGAAATGATTATGAAATTATATTTCTTCTCTTTTTTGCCTGTCTATAAGGTAATCAAGACTATGCAAGGATTTTCGTGAGGTGAAATTTTTCGTGAGGTGAGCCCTGAGCAACGTAGCTAGGTCAATTTAATTTTTAAGTGTAGACCAGGCCTCAGTGCCCTTGCAATGAAGCAGCCGCTGATCTTGAAATCCTCACTCAGGCTAATCACCCACTGACCACCAGCACCTGCAGTTCCCTGAATCAAAAAGGCACATATAAGAATGAAGGCAGAGAATGGGAATGGGAGATTTTTCTCCCTTTTAACAAAGATGTACAGTAGTTGATCAGAGTGAAGATGATAAATCCCCTAAACAACAAAGAACCCAGCTCCTCCAGATAGCTATTCCAGCCTTATAGAGAAAAAGAGAAATGGAGTGGCTGGATGCAAAGTCTTTTAAAGATTATGGAGTTTTCCCAAAAAAACATTGCTCAAAAATCTTGTTGCCATTATCTGGATACAGAGCATGGGTAAGGCTATGAGTTTGTCACGGAGGTCATGGATTTTGTAACTTTCCGTGACTTCTGCAGCGGCCGGTGCGCCTGGCCCAGGAGCCACCTGAGCAGCTCAAGGAGCCTCGGAACCAGTCGTGCCAGCCCCTGCTGGGGCAGTCTCGGGCCATCACACCCCCTTCCCCCAGCAGCAGCAGGAGTTTCAGTGTGGGAGAGGATTGGGGCAGAGGATTGGGGCACAGGATGGGGTGAGGGCTCTGGGGGGGGGGGGTGCTTATCTCGGGGGGGCTCCCCAGATGTGGCGACATCCCTCGGCTCCTAGGCGGAGGGACCAGAGGGCTCTGCGTGCTGCCTCCGCCTGCCATCACAGCCCCCGCAGTTCCCATTGGCTGCGGTTCCCGGCCAATGGGAGCTGCAGAGCCGGCGCTCAGGTCGAAGACAGCATGTTGCTGCTTCCGGGCAGGCGCAGAGCCAGGTAGGGAGCCTGCCAGCCCTGCCACCATCTCCAGCACCTGCGGCACCCTCCGGGCTGCCCCTCTTCCCCCTCCACACCCCCCCACTCCAATTTAGTTGGGTATATAGTAAAAGTCATGGACAGGTCACGGCCCTGTAAATTTTTATTTACTGCCCGTGACCTGTCTAAAAATGACTTTTACTAAAAATACCCATGACTAAAATGTAGCCTTAATCATGGGAAAGACTCAAGCAGCAGCAAACCCTAAAATACAACCAATAAGAGGCCTGATTTATTTTTTGCCACTATAAAAGATTTTTCTCTACAGTAGTTTACCACTACTACTACTACTTTTTTTTTTAATTATTACTCCTTGATGGACATGATACTATTAATTCAATTTCAACTTGCATTTCGTATTAGTATAATCTACACTGAGTTATCTCTATGGCAGTAGCAAAATCACTTTATAGTGAGCTATATCATTTCAGAGTTAATTACATGTATTTTGGCTTTGATAAATGAAAATACCAGACATGATTAACTGAAGGACAATCAATATGATCCAGCTATTAGACATCCTGATGAACTACCCAGAGTACAGGGATAACCTATGGTAATCAACTAATTGAAGAATATGTACTAAAAAAAATTTAGGAAATCCAAACTTCAGCTATAAAAATACCCCAATAAAACTCACCAGGAAAAATGCTCTCACAAAATCATGCAGGTTTTGCAGCTTGAGAGACTTTAAAAAAAAACAAAAAAAAAAAAAACAGAAATGTTGCTTCATTGGCTTAAAACCAATTACTGTGATAAAACACTGAAAAGCAAAATGAATTTGGCTGGTGAATTCTGAACAGTGTTTCTTATTTACATCTACCCAAACTCCTTTAATTGTATTTTTCTAATGCCTTCCGATTTCTGGAACTGCCAGAGATAGTTAAATAGTTTCATTTAAAACACTCTATTTATCTTGGTTTAGTCACACACCAGATCAAATTAAGCAGTCAAATACTAGAACAAATTAACCCTTTCCACGTCTCTTGACAGGAAACCAATGGGAGCATACCGGGGGGGAGGGGGGGCAAAGAAGCTGTGTTATCACCATGCAAAGGTCAGTTAGCTTTACATTTCCAAAGAGGTGTGCAAGAGTAGATGGAATAAACAATAAGTGCAAAGCTAAAGTGTTACCAAATGTTTTGAAAAATATGAATTGCACTCTGGAATTCCATAAGTACTATTAGCATAAATGCAGACAACGGTTAATCTACCTTAACCCTGATTAATGGTTGCAGTTGCCCATTAATACTAGGCATTTTAACTTACTACTGAAATTGATTAGTCAGTTAAGAATTCAATTCTAATGTTCAATAAAATTGCACTTTCTTTGCAAATGCACTATGAAATGAGGTGATGCATTTAACAGCACTCACATATATTACTCTGCTCGTAGCATAAAGATGAAATGTGCAGTGTAATCGGCATTGCTTGAACTATTTCAAACACACCTGTAGTTGTAATGAGTGGTGGGTAGTGGTAGTGTCTAAACACTCAATTTTCTTGGAAATAAAAATGTTTCCCTGAACTTCCACAGTACATGTAAATACTGTATACAAACTGAAAACTAGAGTAAACTGGCATGTAACACAGATATGGGGGTGGGGGGAGCTGACAGTGAATCTTAGATGAAGGAGTGGGTTGGTACAGTGCAGGGGAAGAGAGTAGGGAAAGCCACCTGGACAAGGGGGATTGATCTAAGTTACGCAACCTCAGCTACGTGAATAACGTAGCTGAAGTCAATGTACTTAGATCTACTTACCATGGTGTCTTCACTGCGGTAAGTCGACAGCTGACGCTCTCCCATCGATTCCACCTGCGCCTCTCGCCCTGGTGGAGTACTGGAGTCGACAGGAGAACGCTCGGCCATCACTTTGTTGCGTCTAGACTAGATACAATAAATCGACCCCCGCTGCCCGTCGATCCAGCGGGTAATGTAGACAAGCCCTTAAGTCCTGCCTTGAGTGCAGGGACTGGACTAGATGATCTTGAGGTCCCTTCCAGTCCTAAGATTCTATGATTCTAAGGACAACAGCTATCGTTCACATGGGACATTTTACTGGAAACTCTGAAGAAACTCCTTTGCTGCACAGCCATGACGCTGTACAACAGTGGCCTGGAAATCAACTGCCATTGCATGACTCACTTCCTTGAAGAGGCGTAAATGAAGAAGCTCAGCATCTAGATCCCATGGGTCAGAGAGAGCCTAGACACAGCTGAGAGTCAGACAAGAGGAAAGGGACCAAGCCTGGCTAGCCATTGGGGAGAGAGTGAGGGGAGAGGTAAAGGCTGTCCAGAGCAGGTTGGAATAGAGTGAGCTGACCATGAGGGAAAGTTCAAGGTGATTCATGCCCAGAGGGAGTAAGGGTGTAGGGGTGGGCAGGAAGTGATGGGCAGGGGGGTTCTTTTGGAAGGGGTTTTCTGGTGCAGACTTAACCGACCCCTCTCTCCCAAATGCAGACCTGCACTTCTTCCTTTTTCTAAAATCTCTATTTTATTAATTTTAAAGAATTATCCTAGGGCAAAATATAGAAACCACCCTCATCTCATCCGATCAAAAACCAAAACCACAAACCAAAACCTCTTGTTGATAGTCAAACACCAAGAGGAAAATGTCAGTTTACTGTAACACTTTTTATCTTAAAACTAATCAGAAGTTACAATATTTCACATGACATTATAGTGGTACTGTACTGCTCATAGCACAGTAGTTACAGGTCTGTCTAAGTTTCCATTATAACCCTCTCTTTCCAGGAGGGCAATTGCACCATAGACACTTACAATACTCAATTGCACGCAAACACCAAGCCCAGGGCTGGGCCTCAAGGTTGGTGACTCTCCAGGGCACACATACAGAAGGTGGCATTGCTGGAGTTAGAGGTGAATATTTACAGTCAAAGATTGGGATGAGAGGCAAGTTCCACCTCACTCACGCTTGGCTGACAATCTGAGACAACAGGAATGAGGGTTGGCTTTTTTCCAATCCTCAGAAGTTAAATGAGTCTTTGAAAACACGACAGCAAAATCCTTTATCATGAGGGAAATGCACTTTAAAAACTGCCATAAATTAATCTTACATGAAGGAGTGTCTAAATAGAGGAAGACTATGCAGGTCCTCTCAGGGCACTGTTTACCAAGGGCCTGCCTTGCTAGCCCCTAAAGCAAACACATTACATCTTTTAGGTCATAGCCAAAAGGACATCAAGAAAGGGCTGGCCTTTCAGCTTCAAGCAGCAAAGATGCATGCTTTTAGATACAGAGGTCCTGCATTCAAACCTAACAGCTGACCCTACAATGGACGTTGTTATAGCAGCATTTTGCTGTTTGCTATTCTATAACAAAGTAGCTTTTATGTCCTAAAGGGCATGATCCAGCAACTCTCTGAACCCAGGACGCTCAATGGACTTAAACAGTAGGTTCGGCATGTGCAAGGAATGCAGGATTGGACCCTAAAGCAAGACACTGGTAGGTATTTTGTTGATATTTTTAAGCACGTGGATAAGGCATGAAGATTGGAGTAAATAAGCTAGGATGACTTCTCTGTTATGGCAATGCTCATTTAAGATATTCCAAAATTAGGCCTTATGGTGCTCCTTGTGATTTTCAAAACTCTGTATCTATTTGACTTAGTCACAGGAATTACAGGCTACAGAATAAAGATAGTTTTAAATTCTATGCAGTGCTTCCATATTCTCATGAATGTTCACAACTGCTCTCCTGTGAGCCACATCACCACTATTTACAAACTACTGCGTAGAACTGCAGCAGTTCAAAAAGCTCCCTGGTTATATCTTGACAGGGTGGTCCACGTAAGTGGATCCAGCTCCCAGAAGTGTTATAGGAACCAGGGACATTTACAATCCCTGCTCTGCTCTCTACTTACTTCTGAAATCTCCACACTAAATCTGGGGCTGAAAAAAAGATTTCATGTTAAAAGGTAACTTACAAAAGAATTTCCATATATGCCTTTTTAGTTGTTTCATTATGGACTTATAAAAGGCCTGAATATTTTTTACTCCTTCAAAGTTATTCTTCTCCTGATTATTTTTACATTGAAATACTAGGTCTTCTTGAGGAAAACAGAATGGTGTGATGGACAGGGCACTCGCCAGAGGTGCCTGAATTCTATACTCAGCACTGCCACTAACCTGCTGTGCGACCCAGAACAAGTCATCTCATTTCCTCTCCCGCAACCCCTGTAAAATGGGGATAATGATACTTCCTTTCTTTTGTAAAATGCTTGGAGATTTACAAATGAAAAAGCACCTATAAGCATTATTAAATTATTATCCTTGTTATCCTATTTGATAAACTCCTGACAATCATACATTCAGGAGAAAAGTTCTCTTTGGGTTTGCCTAGTTTAGTAGAGGGGTCAAGGTTAGCTACCACATTAAAGTCAGCCCTAAAGCTAATCTGCATCTAACCTGAGGGAAAGGTCTTGGTTAGGTTGGGGTCAGCCAACACATGTTATCTAATGCCTAATCTCACCCTCATCTTTCAAATTAGACAAACCTTGTGTTAGATTTGAACACCCTGGCCCTTCAGCTAAGGTCTGAGAAAGCTCCTGTTAGAGTTCACCGATTCTCCAGCAAAGACAGGGGAGACAAGAACTAATACTCCTGATATATCTAAGGTGAGAGACAAGTAGGAACAAAACTTTCATGGCTGCCTTTACACATCCTAAAGACCAGGTCACTTCTGTAAAACCCATCCTCTCACAGCCCTTGCTACTGCCAGTCTACATGTCCCTCACATCACTATACCTTGCTGAGTCAATTCTTCTCTAGGAGCCACTCGGTCTCTTTCATCGACAGGAGGCCCTAGCGCCTGTTGAGTGGATTCAGTATATTGCAACAGTGAGACAGGAAGATTAATGCCGGAAGGGGCAGAACACTTAGAGCTCTGTTATGTTGGGTAGACGGGTGGATTCATTCTCTTCTTTGTATCTCCTTTGAGCCGTATCACCACCTGTCCAACACTGCAGATTTCAGAAGGAGTGAGTCAAGGCTCTCTGAGGCTCACCCCCGCCTTCCTTTATGTGCTACTGATGGCAGCAAAGGGGCCTTATAAACCAGTTACTAAATAAAACATTTCAAAGGGAGAATAAATCACCTGTTGTTATATTGCTGGAAAAAATACTACCAAAAGGAGCCAAAGGAAACTCAAGCACAACACCCACCACAAGAGTATTAAGCTTTTCAGAATAAATTCACAGCTATATAGGCAGGACATTCTTTCCAGATTTCATGCCATTGTGCCTATGGTACTTGCTTGTTTTTAATCAACTGAGTGCTTCAGACTATATACGCAGATGGGGTGTGGGTGTGGGTGTGTGTGCGTGTGCGCGTGCGCACGTGCGCTCTTCTCCTAAGCGTTTATTTGGCACGCAGTATGGAAAATGCTGGCATCCCAAGGGTTAAACTGACAACTCAAAGTGAAATTGATTAACTCCTCGGTGATTTGCAAGGTTACAACAAATATGCACATAATCTTTTAAAAGGTGGATGAAGACACTAGCCAGAGTGTCATGTTACAGACTTCAATGCAAGAGACATCCAGGTTAGAACATGACCTTTGAAATCTGCATCTCTGGCCAGCACAAGTTAATCACACTGCAGGAGTGGGAGTGATTGGCCTGTCTTTCTGCAGATCCTTTTTTTCTACGGATGTCCACTTTCTCAGAGTCTGACTACAGATGTTCACATGGCGACAGAGAGGGGAACTTGATCACAGAGCGCAATGATTCCAGAGGCCCTTGATTGCTTTTATTCTAGTGCTTCTGTGCAACCATATAACATAGCCCATTTATGTCCCTATTGCTCTTAATTAAGCCTTACTCAACACTGAATACTTTGATAATAAGGATTTGAGGGAGCAAAATGGCTCCATAGCTCAACTCAAGCCCCTCATAAGTTTGAGGCAGGCGATGAAGCACTTAAAAAAAGTAAAATAAAATAAAATGGGAGCATGTGAGGCTAGGAGCCTAAAACAGCTGCAGTTCTGGGGCTCTTCCTAGCTCCATCTTGGCTCTGCCACCACGGTCCAAACTGCACAGTACACTCATGTTCAAATGAACTACTCTGTATTTCCAGCCATGTGCTACCACTGTTACTATGCAACCAAACTGAAGTTGCCTGTGTTCATATGGTCTACTGCACACATGTAATAATTACGGTGATACTTAGCACTAATACAGTGCTATCGTCTGCAAAGCTCTTTACAACCATTAATGTAGGTCAGGCTACCCCAGAAGTATTAACACATCGGGAAAATGACTATTTTTAAAAGTGGAGTATATTTTTGGCATCACAGCTACATATATTTTCCCAAGGTGCAGTTTGATTTCATTCATTATTCATCAGAAACAATAAGTATGAATGTGTTTTCTAAGAATTCTCCCTTATTCAGCAAAAAGCTTGAGAAGAGGTGGTTATTCACCCGTAACTGGAAGTTCTTCGAGATGTGTGGTCCCTATTTGTATTCCACGTGTGCATGCGTGCCATGCACCAGACGCTTTCAGCAACTGTGTCCATTGACCTACACGACCCTCCTACATCACCATCTGCTCCAGGCAAGGTTATAAGAGGTGATGCAACCTCAGTCTCCCTCCTATCGCTGCATGTAGAGAGTCCACAGCAGAGGGGACGGTGCCGAGTACTGGAATACAAATAGGGACCACACACAGGGGTGCTGGAACAATTTGTATAGAGGGGGTGCTGAGAGCCATTGAGCCAAACTGTAAGCCCTGTATATAGGATGGAAACGACTTCACGCCAGGCGGTGCAGCAGCACCCCCACCACCTTTAGTTCAAGCACCTATGACTACACATCTCAAAGAACCTCCAGTTACAGGTGAGTAACCTCCGTTTCTTCTTCGAGTGATGGTCCCTATATGTATTCCAAACACAGGTGAGTACAGACCAGAGATCATCTTGGAGGCGGGTGCGAGGACGTGACAGGTAAGGCCTGCTGCAGGACTGCCCGTCCCATGGTCGTGTCCGTGGCTGCCCACTAGTCAATACCGTAGCGTGCGGTGAAGGTGTGGATGGAACAGCAGGTCGCCGCAATTCAGCTCTCGTGCAAGGGGACATCCGCCAGGGAGGCTGAGGTGGTCATGTGCGCCTGCATGGAGTGGGCCGTAATCCTGGTGGACGGTGTGATACTGGAGTGCACACAGCATTCCGTGATGCACTCAGATATCCATTTGGTTATGTGCTGCGAGGAGCGGGCCTCTCCCATTGACTGTTCTGCAATGGCCACAAAGAGGGTTGGGAAGGCGCGGGTCCTGTCCCAGTAGAAGGCCAGTGCCCTGCAAACGTCCAAGGAGTGCAGTGTCCTATCTGCGGGAGTGTCGTGCAGCTTAGGATGGAAGACCGGGAGATAGATGGACTGGTTGAGATGGAACTCAGAGATGACTTTTGGGAGAAACTTAGGGTGAAGGCACAAGGAGTCACTGTGAAAGACAGTATACGGTGGGTCAGCCTTCATGGCCACTAGTTCGCTGACCCTCCAGGCAGAAGGGATGGCCACAAGGAAGGAGGACCTTCGTGGATAGGTGAGCAAAGGAACTTGTGGCCAGTGGTTCAAAGGGAGGCTGGTGAGGGCAGACAGCACAAGTTTGAGGTCCATGGGAGGGGACAGAGGTAAGGACTGGTGGGAAGCACTTTGACAGGTCCCTCAGAAACTGGGCAGTAGTAGGGTCGATAAATACTGACTGTCTGTCCACTGGGGAGCTAAGTGCTGCAGATCTAACTGAGTGCGAGACCTGAGTTCTTGAGCTCCAGGAGGTAGTCTAGGCACAGTCAGTCACAGAAACAGCCTGGAGAGGGAGGTGGTGGCATTGCGCCCAGGTGAAGCACTTCCACTGTAGCACGCCCTCGTGGATTGACATCTATTATGTGTATGTATATGGTGGACTGGTGACAAACAGTGTTGTCTTCACACAAACCCCATCCAAAAAGGGAATGGGCACAGGTTCGATTGCATCTTTCACGAGGAGGGTGTCTGCCTCGTGTTGAAGGAGGATGTTGGGGGAGAGGTTCCCCAGAAAAGTCCAGGGGGAGGGGAAGGTAAGGAACTATAGAGTAGTTGTGTTATATGATCTCCAATACCCAGCGATCCGTGGTGCTCTTGCCCCAATGGGGGGTGAACAGGGCAAGACAGCCCCCAAAAGGTGGTATGCGAGGCTGCAGGCTGTGACATTGGGGTTTTGCAGCTCTCGACCAGTGTGTCAAAACTGGGCCTTCTATTGGTGCCAAAGCATGGCAGCAGAAATGGCGGTGGTCAATAATTGCGGATGCTGGAATTGGGGGTGCCAGCAGACCAGCTCCCCGTAACTGGTGTAGGTGGGTTAGTACGGCAGGTAGGGGAGTGGGCAGAATGGTGGTTTACGTTGCCAGCAGCAGGGGGCCAGACTATCAATCCCGAGAGACTGGAGCGTACACCTCAAGTCTTTTAGAGAGTGCAGGGTGTCGTCCGTTTTAGTGGAAAATAACTTGTCCTCATCAAAGGGAAGGTCCTAAATAATGGATTGGACCTTCCCAGGAAAACCAGCTGATTGGAGCCACGCTTCCTGCCTCATCACCACTGGCATGCCCACGGAGCAGGAGGATGTGTCCGTTACATCCACTGTAGCTTGGAGACTGACGTTGGCCATCAGGTGGCCTTCCTTCAGCAGGGACTGGAACCATTGACACTTGTCCTATGGGATGTCCTCCAAGAACTCTGCCAGTTTGGCGTAATTATTAAAATCATACTTTGCCAGCAGAGCTTGGTAGTTGGAAATGCAAAATTTCAGGCCTGCTGAGGATACAATTTGTGGCCCATGAGGTCCATGCTTTGCTGCCTTATCTAGAAGTAGAATAGTGCTGGTGTGCTCGTGCCATGGCCGCATGCACTACCAGCAAAGTCTAGGGCGGGGAGGGGTGGAAAAACAGAAAGTCAGCCCCCTTAGCTGGCATAAAGTACCTGCCTTCCACCCTCTTGGGCGCTGGTGCACAGGACGCCGGTGTGCGCCATGCTGCCTGGGCCGGTTGTAAGTTGGTCTCATTAACAGGCAGAGCTACACGAGCTGGTCCAGAAGAACAATGTCCAGCAG
Organism: Macrochelys suwanniensis; assembly: GCA_033296515.1. Taxonomy (NCBI): domain Eukaryota; kingdom Metazoa; phylum Chordata; order Testudines; family Chelydridae; genus Macrochelys; species Macrochelys suwanniensis. The sequence continues at coordinate 122,865,305 of CM065778.1, read as the reverse complement.
TTGGTGATGCTGGTCCTGGACCTCCTCCAGAGGGATGCATTTGGTACACATATAGGGACCATCACTCGAAGAACTAATTCTTTCCGTATTCATATACAGCCACATTTGCAATACTACATTTAAGGTCCTATCATCACTTCATTCAGAGGTTTAGCAAACTCCTTTGAAAAAAATCCCCCATAGGCAAAAACTCAACATGCAGGAGTCTTGGTACAGGAAGGAATCTTTATGGAAAATCTGCAGTAAAAAAAAAATCCTGTCCAGCTGGTTTTAAATTACAAGTATGTAAGATTATATATAGAATGCAAAACAAACTCACACATTTTGAAACTCTCCTTTGTACTCAGTTGTACCCAGGGCCAGTAGAAAAATTGAAGAAGTAACAAAAACTGGCAAACATTTTAATGAATTTGTCACTTAGTTAAAATGGAAAATTGCAGAATTTTTCCCATTAAAACAAACAGGGATATTTAATTTAATTTACTGTTAAAATTAATGTACATTATATTCCCGCATCACCTCTGTAATAATTTTTTATTATTATTATTATTATAATACTTGGTACTTTACGGTTAGCGGACTCCTTCTGAAAATCCTAACAACTGCCATGGACTTAAATGGGGACAAAGTCAGGCCAATCTTAAGTACTTTCGTACAGCACTTTGAATTCCTAGGGTGCGTTTTTCAAATATTAGATCAATTATCCAAGGATTTGAAAGCACTTCCCAAACATTACAGCCCAGTCCACACTATAATTCTTAACTCTGATTTCGTATCCAGTTAGAGGCACGGTCACCTCAATCAATGACAAGAGACATAATTCCTTTGGCTTATACACAGCTGCTTTTCTGACGATACAATTACGTTTGTCCATTCGAACCTACCATACCGCCTATCCCCATTTCTACCAAGAAAGTCTGGCTAGCAATACCACAGTGCCTAAGCATTGAATACTGGACTTGATCCACAGCCTGTTGAAGCCAACAGAAAGGTTCCCATTAGTTTCAGTGGGTACTGTAACAGACCCATGGTACCCAGAAGACATACACACAAGACAATACACACTGGGATGCTCTACTGCACAGACCACTGGGTGAAAGGAGCACTAGAACTTGACAAACCAATTACACAGACACAACTAGGGCTCCTTTTTGCATGACCAAAAACAAAAAAGTGTGCTGGACCATGTAGCAGTACATGGTCTGCTCTGTCCCTGCTTTTTTACCCCACAGAAACATGCTCAGACTTCTCTGGTTGGATAGCTGCACCAGGCTGTTAATTTCAGGCCCCTCCACCAACACCTTTACAGTCTTGCGCAATGTTCCCGGCATCCTCTGCCCTCTTCCCAAAGCCCAACAGGAGAAGAAGTCTCCATTACTGGAGATCTCTGACTCAAGGCTCAGCTAGCCCTGCTTCTCTCCCCTGCACTTCCTTCCTGTGCCTCTCTTATCAGTCTTGAGCAGATGGACTAATTGTCTCTTTAGCTTGCCCAGTCCCTCACCTGATTAGATAATTAACTTCACTTACCCAGAGAAGGCTGATTGGGGTAACTAATTGCTGGAAGAGTGATCAGAGTGCAGGCTCCCCTGTTAACTCCCTGCACTGTCAGAGGCCGGTATTAGAAAGACAACCCAGTGCCAGCCTAGGCCTCTGGGGAGGTGAAACACTTTTATAGATACCACAGTTACTAACTGAACAACAGCAATAAAACAATAAGAAATTGTATTTATATGGTGGTTTTTGTCATCAAAGCTCTTCACAAATATTAATCAAAGAGACCATGAGCTCATGTTTTGATCTGGAAGTTAAGTACCATGCTGCAAACATGGAAAACTCTGTATGATGAGACCTCCCTCCTCCTGACGTCCCGTGCCCCACAGACCTTTTCTGGTCTAGGAAACGAGATAGGGGGGAAAAAAAAAGTCTTGCTGGTGGACAAAGAGAGACGTATTAGGTCATCAAGTCACACTTGCAGGAGCAATGCAGGATTGCTCCCTCTAGTATATTTTCTATGGCTTTGTCTGGTGTAGTTATAAACATCCTGTGCAACTGGACTTCCACCACATCCCTTGGAAAATTAATTTTCAAAAACGTTAATAATTCGTTACTTTATCTACACAAGTTCCAAGTAACTCACAAGGAAAACGTGGCTACATTTTGGAATCCAGGCTCAGTGGAGCAAGTTATAACTATATCAGGAGACTGTGACACAGTTTGGACATTGAGTCCAGAGGAACTGTTGAGCACTGAAATGTCAGACTCTGCTGATCAAACTTGTACTGTTTTTATTCTTGTTTTAGACTCATTTGCCTTTAGCTATTTCATACTCCTACAGGTTGCTTGCGAAAGGAAGCTAAGTCTTATGTGACTTCAGTTACATTCTGTCAGTATTAGACTTCCTTTGCATTTGCCAACATTTACACACAGATTTTAATACTGTATAAGCTAAAATATTTATCGCTGCATTTTTCATTGTTTTGCATTGGGCATTGTGATTGCAGGACTTCTGTCTATTCTGCACAAAACATCTTTGATATTATTTAGTGGGTTAATGAGGGCTTAACAGAAAGCTTATAGCAAGGGATAATGGGGCTGATTATATAATGGCATCTTTTTAAAAGTAACTTGGCTTGAATCTACAGAAGTTATAGTGAGCGCCAGACAGCTGAGGTTCTGGCCTATTCATCATGGTAGCAATGTGGTGGAGAGATGTAGTTCGCTGTGCAACTACTGCTCTATAGAGGTTCCCCACCCCCCCCCCCCCCCGCCACCCTCTAATTTTAGATTTAACTTCTCTCGCAGCATAGGACATTCAGTATGGATAATAACTAGGGCTGTCGATTAATCGCAGTTAACTCACGCGATTAACTCAAAAAATTAATCGTGATTAATCGCAGTTTTAATTACGCTGTTAAACATGTTTTTCTACATTTTCATATATATCTTGTATTCTGTGTTGTAACTGAAATCAGTGTATATTTTGATTACAAATATTTGCACTGTAAAAATGATAAACAGAAGAAATTGTATTTTTCAATTCACCTCAGACAAGTACAGTAGTGCAATCCTTTTGCCCTGTAAGTGCAACTTACAAATGTAGATTTTTTTTGTTACATAACTGCACTCAGAAACAAAACTATGTAAAACTTCAGAGACTACAAATCCACCCAGTCCTACTTCTTGTTCTGCCAATCGTTCAGACAAACAAGTTTGTTTACACTTACGGGAGATAATGCTGCCCTTTTCTTAGTTACAATGTCATCAGAAAGTGAGAACAGGCATTTGCAGTTGTAGCCAGCATTGCAAGGTATTTACGTGCCAGATATACTAAACATTCGTATGCCCCTTCAGGCTTCAGCCATCATTCCAGAGGACATGTTTCCATGCTGATGATGCTCGTTAAAAAAATAATGCGTTAATTACATTTGTGACTGAACACCTTGGGGGAGAATTGTACGTGGGTAAAACAGAGCAGGGGACATTCTGCCATATATTTCATTTTATAGCCATCTCGGATGATGACCCAGCACGTGTTCTTCATTTTAAGAACACTTTCACTGCAGATTTCACAAAACGCAAAGAAGGTACCAATGTGAGATTTCTACAGATAGCTACAGCACTTGATCCAAGATTTAAGAATCTGAAGTGCCTTCCAAAATCTGAGAGGGATGAGGTAGGGAGCATGCTTTCAGAAGTCTTAAAAGACCAACACTCTGATGTGGAAACTAAAGAACCCGAACCACCAAAAAAGAAAATCAACCTTCTGCTGGTGGCATCTGACTTAAATAATGAAAATGAACATGTGTCGGTCCACACTGGTTTTCAAACCAGTCATCAACATGGATGCATGTGCCCTGGAATGGTGGTTGAAGTGCATCTGGCACGTAAATATCTTGCGACGCCCGCTAAAACAGTGCCATGAGAACACCTGTTCTCGCTTTCAGGTAACATTGTAAACAAGAAGCGGGCAGCATCATCTCCTGCAATTGTAAACAAACTTGTTTGTCTGAGCGACTGGCTGAACAAGAAGTAGGACTGAGTGGACTTGCAAGCTCTAAAATTTTACATTGTTTTATTTTTGAATGCAGTATTTTTGTATGTAATTCTATATTTGTAAGTTCAATTTTCATGATAAAGAGATTGCTCTACAGTACTTGTATTAGGTGAATTGAAAAATACTATTTCTTTTGTATTTTTATGGCGCAAACACTTGTCATCAAAAATAAATATAAAGTAACCACTGTACACTTTGTATTCTATGTTGTAATTTAAATCAATACATTTGAAAATGTAGAAAACAAATATATTTAAATACAAGGTATTCTATTATTGCTTAACAGTGTGATTAATCGCGATTAATTTTTTTTAATCACTTGACAGCCCTAATAACTTTTAAACACTGTACCTTTCTGAAATGCAATGTAAACATATTTTCAAAGAGCCAACACAGCCTAATATACTTTACTTTTAGAAAATCAGGTTCTCAGGGCCTTAATTTTTCAAGGCAACCTCTACTTTTACAATTCATAGTAAAGTATATAGCAGCTAAGACGGACTCCTGAACATCTAAAGGTCAGTGGTAATGGTTTCTTCCAAAAATCCTGCTGACGCAGCTCTCTCTTCATTTTTGGCTGATCATATCGAGTTAGTACCCAATGTGTTATATAACTAGCATGAGAATGACTATACAAAATGTCAAATAGTTACCTTTTATTTGAAATTTTATTCCTGCTATATATTTCAGTGGAAACATAAATTTTTATATTGTAACACATCTAATATTAAATCTGCAATAAAACAATACTATAGGATACATATTTCCATTTAAACATGCAAGAGTAATAAAGTGGAAAATTTCCCTGCTTACTCATTTGTTTTCTCTGAGATCTTCTAGACCAGTCCATATGCTTGGGTTATTGTTACAGCTGGTCAAAACCAGGAATATTTTTTGTGCAAAAATGCTTTCATCAAAAAAAAATTTTAAATCCAAAATTTTCAACCAGCTCATTATATAGTTTCCCCAGCCTCCAGTGGGAGATAATACAAAACCTTTTGATGACATCATGCTCTCATACACAGGGTCTGATTTAAATTGGATACTTCAAAAATCCATTTACAGAGGGGGACTAAACTGCTACAGGACATTTAAAATAATTAATAGGTTCAGTCGTCAGTCTTCTATACCAATCCAGATTCAGAATTCCCAAGAGCAGTACATATTTTTCAATTAGGAAAGATCAGTATCTAATAGTCGCATGCAACCCATCCTACTAAACGCCACAGCCACCAATGCACTACACTGATTTAGTGCCTGGAAACGTTATGTACTTGGGCCCAGTAGCTGCCTTACAGGTCTCCAACAATGCCTCTCTTCTTTGTGTCCATGACAATGCTATTCTCACACCAAGAGACTAAAGGCTGTGGGATTTTACCCGAGTTAAAAAAAGAACTGATCAAAGGTGCTTACATCAAATTTTGAGATGTGTATGTGGCCTTTCCTTGGCCCTTGACGTAGAATTAACCACCTATTAATTTGTTAGTCCTGTCTGAGCAAGTCCAAAAGGCTCTATGGATGGCCAGGCAATCTAGCCTGGCATCTGTGGTCAGAACTTTCCAACCTAGAGAGCACCCCTTTGATATGTGTTCACCAGTCAGACTCCACTCCAGGGGTCCCAGTACCTTTGGAGGGAGTTCTAGTCAGTCAGTTAGTTCTCTGATTATATTTACTATTGCGACAGCAGGAACACCTGGGTTGGTCACATAAAAATGGGCTGAAGGAACCACTTGGAAGCCCACTGTCATTAAGTCTAAGACCTGCAGACTGTATGATTCTGTGACTTGCAATATGGATTTTTGCAATCTGAGTGACTCACCTGCTGTGGATACCCCAAACAGCATTATTCTAGGTCCAAATGTATGTGAAATTCTAGACTGTACCCAGCTGATGGATTTCATGCATTGGTCTGCACTTCATCAGGCCATTTGCATGGAGCTTGCAGAGACACCCAGGGGTATGAAGGGAACTGAAACAGCTGAATCCTCTAGTTTCTAAGATGATTCTATTCCCTTTTTCCTGGCCAGAGGGCCTCTGCCTATGCTAAGCTGGGTGACAACTCCTGACCATGTAGGCCTGTCCTGTGGCAGGCCCTGGCTCATTGAGCCCGACAGCAGCTGCTGAGTCTTTGCCATCTCTTTCTGTGAAAAGAAGTCCACTTTTGAAGGACTAAGTAGCCAGTCTGGTTTTATACTCTTGGTTTGCTCCCCACTATTTTGAACCACAGGGCTCTCTTAGCTGAAACAGAGAAGAACAAACAGCTATTCTGATATGGTACGTGGGGATCCCAGATGAACCCCAGTGCTGATGCCAGGAATGCAGGCCTTTTGGCTAGTTCAGACTGCTTGTCCCTATCCTCTGGGGACCTGGCTGGGCTGTTGCAGACATCTGACCATGCCCTCAATGTGCATGCCATGACAACCCAAACCTGGAGCACAAAATCCTAACCCTCGATGTCCCTCTTCAGAGAGGCTTCGCTCTTTCAGTCCAGCGGTTTCTTTAGGGCTGCTTCTCCTCCTGCCACTGCCATAGTTCCACTCATTGTGACCCCAGAGATGGCCTCATCCATGCTTCCATTAGTACTCAACCTCCAATAGCCTGGGAGGATAAAGAGCTCTAATATTCTAAATATAAAATGGAGATAATAGTACTTACCTTCCCCAGAGAGGTTTTGTGAAGCAACAGAAGGTTGCCACACCCTACTTGCCTCACTTCTTCCATTGTTATTGCCTAGGTTCACCCCTTATTAAAACAACTCAGTGTTATAACAGCTATGCACTAAAAGTAATTATGTGATAGTGACCATATACAATTAAGCCATACTGTATTGCTGTGCATCTTGGACAATCTACTCCTGCTCAGGAGTCCGAGTACACAGCGGTGCACCCTACGCACTAGACGTCAGTGTCTGGACCAAGTATCCAAATGCTTTTTTTTGTCCAGGAAATATATGACAGTCTTACCAAACGGTCTTTGAGTGATACTTTTCCCTTAATTATGCTATATAGTTGCACTATAAACTTCCAAACTCTGCTCATGAAAGCAAGCGAGCCAGAGGGTAACAAAATATCAGGTTCCAATGGGGCTCAATAATAAGCCTAACCCAAGATTTTGAGAAATTCTTAAACAATGATTGATTCAGAAGGATCAGTAGTTTCAAATCACTACCTTTGCTAAGCTTCCGAGACGATTAAAATGTAACGAGTGAGTGTCTTGCATGAATAAAAAATTACATTTTACATAAATTAAATATATAATTCGATTAAATATGTTTATGTCTTTGCAGTGACATTTAAAATAGGAAGTGTTCATTTTCTGTTTTGAAAAGGAAAAAAACTCTTTCAAATGTAATTTGAAGCTGTCAAACCAATCTTCTTTACAGATCTTTTAAATGTCACATACCTTCGAAAGGGGGTGGCAGATTCCTTTTAAATATGCAATTGCAAACAGTCCAAGCTAAATCAAGAATTTATTAAAATATGCTACTGACATTTATACTGATTAAGTATAGCCCTTTACTTTCTTCCTTTTGATAGAAACCTTTACAAAAGATATGTCACAACATCTCATATTACCGTACTTACTGTAATTCCCTTAACACACAACCAGTCTTTACTAGGTGTCACACACACAACTAACTAGCAAAATCTGACTGCATGAAAAGAATCTGCCACTTGTTTTGTATGGAGGCTAATATGAAATTGTGTTCGCTTTACATGAAGAATTGTTGGGGGGGAGCTTTTTTTTTTTTTTAATGATTTCTTACCAGCATGTCTGAAATTTATAACCAAAAATATTAACTGCACTTAGTTTAAATCAATTACAGCACTATACCTAATGGTTTTAAATGGAAGAGTGTATTAATCATAAGCATAAAGAAAACCTACTAGAATTCATTCATACAACTTTACATTAGTGACCTGTATGTTTTGTTTCATAATCTCAGTATCTATCATTGGGCCATGTTTTTATTACTCTCAAGAAATGCTCTATTTCTTGTAATACAAAGGATAAAGGCCACATTTTAGAATGACTGTTACATATACTTTTTTGGGGGGGAGGGGGGGTAGAGGTGGCAGCAGACATATTGGCTACAGGTGAACATTCAAGTGGAACCACTATGCTAGCCCATGTTTTTAGTTTATTCACTGTGACATACTGCACATTTTAGAGTAATATATTTTCTGGAGCGTAGAGAATTTAAAGATATTTTTCTTCTCCCCTATCATCATGCAGGTGAATTGTATGTGCATAACTCTCATTAGCATCAACGGAAGTTACCAATGAAAATTCTCTCCCATGAAGCAACATTAAAAGCCAGGCCATAGTGAGCCTGTATTCTCATATTAGAAAACAAAATATACCTCCTATTTCTCTATACCACCACAGGGGGGAATGGAATGAAGGAGATTAAGCCACAATTCCAATATCAAATCTGTTTTTGTACTCTATAATTACTCAACAGAATGCATATAACGGTTACTCCTTGAGCATAAGAATTTGTTGCACATTATTTAAAGATTTTATCTTAATTTTCTCAACTTCCTGGTGCATAACACAGCAAATTACAGCACAGTCCTCATAAAATAAATCTTGCTCAGCAGCCAATACTGGCTTACTTAAAGCTTATACTCCATATTTAAAAACAAAAATTACTAACAGGAGTCTTAGTACAGAAAAACGATGCATCAGTGCCAGCCACTAAGGACATGAAATAGCAACTTGGCAGTAGTCTGTGCCGATCACACTGAGAGTCTTTTTTGATACAAGCATGCCCTAAAATAGCCAGTGCTACAATCAGCATTTTCTGTCGCATTCACGCGTGACGTTTACTTAGCCAGCATCGTCATTCCATACTGTGATTTTAACGGAGCCAAGAAAAGAAAAAGAAGAGGGAGGAGCTATGACCTGTTTGCATCTTAACATTGAGATGGTTGCTATGTGCCTGACCCTGCTCCTACTGAAATCAATGGCAGAATTCCCACTGACTTAAATAAAGGCTGAGGTAGCTCAGCACCCATGAAAAATCAGGCCACCTATTTAGGTGCCTAAATATGGATGTAAGGGCCTAACCTTTGGCACCCAAGTTTGAACATTCTCATCTACATCCCCACCGGAATCTGACCCCTAACATCTGGTATACTCTTCCACTGTAGAAGACATACGCCAATGTATTTAACTTAGAAATGTTAATAGAGCAAACTTTTCCAAAGAAGAGCTTTTAAAGATTTCCTTCAACTCTGACGTTTCATTAGTCGATAACGTTTTTTATTTTAAATATTAAAGTATGGTCTTTCTGTGAAAGGGACCACATGTATCTGACAATAGTCATCCTAGAACAACTGCTGCTTCTCCTTACTGTAGCATCTGTCTTAAAGACAGTTAAAGAAAGTTTAATACAGCTGTAGCCAAGCACACTGCTTCTTTTTAAGTTTTCCAAGAGATGAAAAATAAGCCACTCTTCCATGTATAAGAGCTTCTTCTGCTGTTTCCCAAAACTGTATCTTCTTTGTTTCTAACTCAGGTCAGCCTGGTCACCAGAGGAGACCCTGCATAAAAAAATTCCAGCATGCCATTCTCAACCAGGGCTTTGGAGCAGAGCCCAGAGCTGGAGCACCGAGCAGTAGGTTTGTGCCCGGAGCTGGAGCGGAGCAATTCAAAAATTTGATTGCTCCAAATCCCTGTTCTCAACAGTAAAAATTCAGGCATAACACAAGCAGAGGACGGTTTTTCCATGACTCAGTGCCTATGCTGTTCTGGGTCCTGATCCTGCAAAGCTGCATAACGCCACCTCAGCATTGCTGAACATCCTCATTTCCCAAAGTGAGGGTGCTCAGCACCTTGTAGGACTGGATCCTTTCTGTTCTTGTCCAAGACAGAAAGGATCAAAAAAGCAATCAAAAAAGCAAACAGGATGTTAGGAATCATTAAAGGGATAGAGAATAAGACGGAGAATATCTTATTGCCCTTATACAAATCCATAGTGGAGATGAAGTCCATTAATGGCTATTAACCAGGATGGGTAAGGAATGGTGTCCTTAGCCTCTGTTTGTCAGAGGGGGGTGATAGATGGCAGGAGAGAGATCACTTCATCATTACCTGTTAGGTCCACTCACTCCGGGGCACCTGGCATTGGCCACTGTTGGTGGACAGGATACTGGGCTGGATGGACCTTTGGTCTGACCCAGTACAGCCATTCTTATGTTATGTTCTTAGGACCCAGATCAGCTCTTCTGCTTCCGGGAACAGAAGGGATCTTTTGCTGGCCCACCGTCCCATCACTGCGGAGGGAGAGGAGAGGTCACTGTCTTGGCAGCAGCAGCATCTATCTCCCCACTCCTTACACATGGCAAAAGCAACTCCACTAGGGCTATGCTGAATTTTGGGCTTAAGGGAGGGGACAAGTAGGGCTTTAACCTCTCTTTGTCTCCTGCAGATCTGTAATGCCCCCACATTGTGCATTAGCAGCCATGGAAACAAACACTGGGGCTCCCATCCAAAAGTTACAGGGAAGGCAGATGAACAACACAAAGTGGCAGTCTTCCATTTAGTTAGTCCCTGCCTCCACTGATCTAGGGTTTCCTCTTCTTGTGGATCCTCCTAAATCCAGATGGCTGAAAAATCCACAGCCCCAAGCCCATCCTCTTCTCTGTACAAGGGACTCCAGTCAACCCTGAGTTATTTTCCAGCATCTCATAGCTCGTTGCACAGATTTTATCAAAGAATAGAATACTCTGGATTAAGAGAGGATCCCTCTCCCCTTTTGGCTATTTAAAGAAAGCAAGAACTACTCAACAAATGTGTTATCAAAACATGATTTCCATGCTGCCACCCATTTGTGCAGTGAAGACTTGGAGAGAAGCATTAAATAGTGCTCACATAGGTTGATGAAATGCCATTTATAGTCTAGATAACATACTAAGCAGTCTTTTTGGGGGTTGGGGAGCGGTGCTGAGGTCAATACTAGTGTACTGCAGTTTGAAAAGGTATGCAATCTGTCTGATGAGTGTCCAGAAACTTAACTTAGGGAATGCTTTTCTGCCTGGCTGCTACACAAGAAAATCTTGGTTCCTTTGTTCAGTAATTTGTTTTATGTAACCAGACATGAAAATGTTTCAAATTTTACCTAGCAGAAGAAAATGATTATCAACCAAATGGACGATCAAAGCCTCCTCAGGTTCTGAAGAAGAATGGTTCATTTTAAAAGTAAAGTAGGAGGGGGTCTGTTTTCAATATGAACTCAGTATCGAAAATTATGTAACTAATCAGCAGCTGAGATGGATACTAGGAGTTCTGTGAACTTTCTCCCTACAATCTCCCCATAATGGCACAACCATAACATAAGGAAAGCTAGTCACAATCAGTGTATGCCTATAGAGCTATGCAAGGGCACTTTTATTGGTCAAATGCTGTATGGCTGAGACACCCAAGAGAGTCATAATGTAGAAGGCTGTTTTCTTTACAGTGATGATTTAAAAAAAAAAAAAAACACAACACGTTGGGAATAAACTTGTCTGTTCATCTGCAATCAATCACACTGCTAATTTTATTTCAAGATACTTTTAGAAACCCATGATTTTCTAGCACAGAAGAGGAGACATCAAAACTAAGGACCCAACACAGTAAACAGTGCAGCTCTATAGTCACAGCATTTCAGATAATTTAGTTCAATACAATAAAATCAGTCAATAAATAAAAACCTGAGTGAAGCACTATATGTTTTTAAACGCCTTTTTTCTGTGCACAATTGACCTCTAAGCCCTTAGGACTCAACATTGAGCAACTGAGAGTTCTGCAGCCAGTTAAAGCTGAACAGCAGAATATATGACCTATAGCCAGAATTTTCTCTGAGCTAAGTTCCTGCAAAGTCCTTCACAAATGGAACTCCCACAAAATCTCCAGGAGCTCCAGTGGCAGGATCAAGTCCCTCTCTGCATTTCAGTTTGTCCATGACCTGTCAGCAACCCTAACTTCATCAGCAGGCTGGCCCTTAAACTACACAACCTCTCAAGCTTGCTGGTTAAACTGAGCACACCGGTCCTACTTTTACTTCCATCTAAAACATCTACAGTGCAACTGCATTCAGCAGCACCTCAATATTTAGATTCCCAACATACGCGCAGTTTATCCTTTGTTGCTCATTTTGTTTTGGTTTGATTTGCAAGCAGAAGGAGGGGAAAAGTGTCAAGTTAGTTATTTTAAAACGTATTATATAACAAAAAACCTGCAGTGTATCTGATTATGCAAGCATTTCTCCTGCAGTAACATGAAATGATTAATGTAAAAGACATTGGGGTCAGGTTATTTTTCCCGTGCAAAGCATGCATTATTTTATGTTTATCTGTTTAAATTTCCAACTGAAACTCAAAGCCAACAAATCAGGGTGGCCTTCCCTTTTATTTCTCCTCCTCCTTCAGTTCTAGCCAATATAATTATTTATTTAGTTACTTACCGTATCTGAAAGGCCATAAATTGCACTGCTACATAAGTCACAGAGGGAATTCCTTTAAACATGTACTGTAAGTAAAAATCCATAAATAACCTTCTGCAGCCTACAATAATCATCTACACAACGAATTCATTTTCATTCCTGTTTTTAAACTAATCTTCCAGCTAACAAATCAAAACAAGTACCAAAATGCAATTATTCCATTGTGATAATGATCTTCTAACACTTGGATTGTACCTATGTTTATTTCCTCCCACCAAGGAGGCTTTTGTTAAAGTTGTACTGATAAGTGCAGAGGACAATGGGGTGGTGGAGGAGGTAATACAGGGAAACACTGCAACTTGGGTTCGATTGTCCATTGCCCTGCACCTTTTGTATTCAGTTACACTAGTGTGAGGTTGGTGTAAAATGCTGCCAGATCAGAATGTAAATTACAATCTTCGGGGCAATGGAGAATCAGGCCCCCTACACTACAGCAAGAAATGCTACTGCAAAATGAAGTAAGGAATGAATCTGGTATTAATTGGATCAGAAAGCCAGGAAATGTTTTGCAAAAGACATTCATGCAGGACAGTTGTAGCCAGCATAGGTTTTACCCTCTTTATGAATCTACTTCTTGTTTCCTGAAACTAGCCCTCATTAATATCAAACACGCTTCATCTGCTTGTCTTTCCTCCTTATAGCTCAAATGTTAATGGTGCATCATAATTCAGACAGCTGTTAATCTTCCACAAGACCACATCACACCAGCGACAAATACAGGGGAAAAGCTCAGTGTTTATACTGAAAAACATGAACAACTGACTTCAACTCACGTCTTGGATGAACAAGGTAAATGACATGGATAAATGAAACCAAACAAAGATATTGACATGTCAGATTATGTTATTTCATATCATCTTGTAAAGGGGCAGAAGTAATGCAACATAAGATGGACAGCGTCAATACAAAAGCTAGATGCAATGAGCTAAAAATAAAACACCACACAACTAAACTTGACTCAACAGCCAGCCTCCTGAATAATCAAATGCACAAGATTTGGAGGAAAAAAACTGCAGTAATCAATTTACATATACAGTATGGTAAAACATTTGATGTGATTCCTTTTCTGTGATACAGCATAAGGCAAAAGGTATGTATCAGAATCATAAAGGTGCAACATTCTTTGACCAAGAGTACAAATGCTACATTGAAAGGGACAGTTATGGCCCAATCCCGCACGGTATTAGTTATATCTTGGAAGGTGCTGATCTCCTTCAACTTCCAATAAAGTTTATCCAATATTTATCCACACTATAAATAACAGAACACACTGTGATGTTCACAAATATACACTAACATTTAAAGGGTTAACAGTTTAGGTTCTGATCCAGCAAAGACAAACACATGCTTAACTTTATGTACTGTGAGTAGTGTGTCAATGAAGTTAAGCATGCCTTTGATGGATCAAGATCATAAGACGCAATTACCAGGTTTATTTTTAGGCAGATTCCGGATCAGCTCACAACTGTAGGGGGCACTGCTGCATAGGTTAATAGGGTTGGCACTAGACTCCAACAAGCTCCGGATCAGCTTGCTCACTGCAGCTGAGACATCTCCTTTGTTGAGCAGCAAGAGTCCCCTCTGGAAACAAGGACAGGCAGCTCAACTGCATGTAAGGCAGTGTATAGCCTGCCCTAGTGGGCTGATCGACTGACTCAGACGGTAGCACTGACACCTGCTGCCTCGGTAGCCTTTGTCAAGTCACATAAAGCAAGATTTACAAACCTGGGTATCTAAAGTTAGTACCTGCAGATTTATAATCCTGAATGTCTGCAACTTCCAACTTCTGTTTAATTATAAAAATAGGATTGTGGGTGCAATTTATGATAGACAAACATCAGTTTATTTCCTTCTCTTTGGGAGGAGTATGTATAGGAACTAGCAATACTTTTTCTAAAGGAAGTGAGGAGGGGGAAGCTGCTAGTTTAGTGCTTCACAGGCCTGGCAAAAAATGTTAAAGCCAGCCCTTGTGGTATCTGAGATAGCACAGCTTCCCCCTATTATTTCGAGCAGGAAATTACTGTGGAAACTGTTCTTAAATTGTAAGCTCATCAGAGCAGGTGCCATATCTTCCTTTGTGTTCCCATAGTGCCTAGCACAATGGGACCCTGGTCCCAACTGGGATGCCAGGGAATATCACAATATAAATATTACATAATTAAAACAACCGGAATCTGCAGGTACTATCTTTAGACTGAAGTGCCATCAATCAGAATATCACCGTCCAATGGACACCAAGATACAGTGTGTCTTATTTTCTCAGGTTTGCAATCAGACGATGAATCTGCTCACCCTACATGCACATTCAAGAGTCTCCTTCCTCAACCAACTAGTCAACAAAATAGGAGAAGATCAAGACCAATAATACATACGTAACTAGCAGGTGTGACATGTAGAGTCAGATGCATTCATCTGCTTCTTTACGGAGGTTGCGGGGAGGAAGGGGAAGTCTCCCACCTAGTTGTGGAGACACAAAGAAATCCGATTGATGTCTCGGAAGCAACATGAGAACAATGCCTCAGTCATCAACTTGGGTAGAAGACAGCAGAAAGAGGAAACACCTGTATCTATGGGTAAGCTATTTCTGATGGCACTGAGCACTGGGACAGGATGTGTCCTGAGATAGGTAGGACTAACTAAGGGAGGACACAAATATCCCAGGCATACAGCAGGACAGGACTATTCAGACTAAGCCTGTATCAAGGATGGAAAAAAATCCTTAAATAAAGCTGTCCTTTGCTACGTGGGCAAATGATAATATATCCATATCCATCTCTTGCAAAAACTGCTCTTCTTTATCTGACTCGCCCAGAATCCAGCACGTATTCAGTGCACATCTTCAAGGCTGCCAGTGGCAGTATCACATTTGAAAGGACTTTGCTGACTGGAGCCACTGTTGAGCATCTCGTTGTTTTAATGCAGTTTGGATTATATATACACATCTGTCCCTCTAACTTACACCTTGGAGGATAAAGCTGAGCATTGTGCAGCATGGAAATGGAACATGGATGTCTCTCTGCATGAAAGACTCCCTCCTCCCCCACAGTAAATTAAATAGGTTGATAGCTGCCTATCAATACAAACTGAAGCCGTGTGTGTGTGTGTGTGCGCGCGTCACTGCTTATCCATCTACAAAACATGCCACTTGTCTGACTTATGCTAACTTTGAAAAGAGGCAAGAGGATTGGGGTAGAGAGTGGGGGGGAACAAAAACAAACCCTCAGCCCGGGTTAAATATTTCTTCCTGCTCACTGTTTTTATTTGCTTTTTCCCAGTTTCTATGGGAATTGTCTTCTCCCCACTCTACACGGTGCTCCTTACTGTCAAAAAGGCAACACTTGGTGTAGATCCAGGAGTTAATTCTGAGTTTCCCTCTTAGGTACTCACCTACCCTTTTTCCGATTACTAGTTAAGTTAGCTCCTGAGCCAGGTTATTCAATGGGAGGGAAAGGAGCTCAGGTGGGATAGGTAGGGAGATGAGACTGCTTGCATCTCTCAGTTCCATGTGTCACAAGGCTCCCCCAAGAAGTCATATTTTAAATACAAAATGTTTTAATACCCACCAATCTATTCCAAAAAAGCCACAAGACACACACAGAATCTCATTATGCAGGATACCAACAGTGTGTCACCTGAATAGAGAAGTTTTTACATTTTAAACTGCATACACTAAATACTGTGATTTATATTTATTTGATTTGATTTACTGTTCTGCAATGCTTTTCTTCAATCTCTTGAAGGTAATTTTTCTCTAAAGCACCACTGCTTAATTGGCAAGTGTACAAAATGTAATTACATTGCATACAAGTTACAATATTGCTTGTGGGAATATCACTGTTCACGCATTCTGCTTTATTTTGTGTTTAATCTCTATTAAGAGATCTGTATGAAAATAGGTGCTCCTGATTTTGTAAATATGGCATATCATTCAGACATTTCCCTACTAATCCAAGCCCAAATGCAAACCAAAAAAAAAAAAAAAATAATAATCTTGGATCAGTTCAATACAGTTAAGTCTTATATTTTCCTCTAAAGAAAGTTCAATACTAGGACATCAAAAAAGCTGAACCTCTCTGGGCTTATGTTTGTCACATCCATTATATGGACAAAATGGTAAGAGGCAAGAGCACTGTACAAAGGAATATTTGGTTTTTAAGGAGATGAAACCAAAACTCTCAAAACATTTCCCAAAAGGATCTTGGCGTCACATCTTTATTGTAAAAGAGGCATAAAAATGCAGTGCAGTTTTACAGAAATAGATGTCTAGTGCCAACTCTGTGAATAGCACCTGACATACTGTAGTCAACAACAATCAATGAATGTGGCCTTTATCTTGTGAGCTCTCTTTTCTGACCAGAGTATCGGATTAGTAACATATCTTTTTCTTAGCTGAGAGTCCTGTCAGTCATTCGACCTGCAAGCTATTCTGCATTTGAGTATACTTGTCTTATGCCACTTGATGACTTTCACTAGTCAGACCAACACAATCCCGATTACAAATTATCCAGTTATGCCATTTTGCACTAATTATTAACACCGTAATAGGCCCCGATCCTGCAAACACTTAAGCGTGAGTAGTTGTACGCATATGAGTAGACCTGTTTGCAGATGGGCCTTACTGTGTACTCTGGTTAAATATAACAACATTGGTATTATACATAAGTGCCTTAAAGGTTTATTTCCTTTGCATGAATCTTGAGATGAATGTGGTGTTTGTTTGTTTAAGCTAATGCATATAAAACCAAATGCCTAAAATGTCTTCAAGTTTTGGTTTTACTATTGTGTTTTTAATTCCACCAGCAAGTTCATATTTTGTTCCAATCTCACTGTAAAGAAAGGAAGTTGTGCAGTCTACAATATCTTGAATTACTTATATAATTACAACGTACATCAGTATTTGTTATTGTTTAACCAATCACAGTTTACTTTTCATTATGACATAGCTTTTAATATGTTCAAGTTTTAGACTTAAAATGCAGTTCCTGTATATTCAACGGATGTCACACAAAAAGCTGTAGTGCCTCCAAAGCTTTAGTGGAGTAAGTGAAATCCAGCTGTTGATTTTTTATTTTTTAAACTAAAAATAAATGTCTCTCTTGATAACACCAGCCTCACCCTCAACAGCTAATGCTCAGCCGCACAAAGTGTAGATAAAAAAAAAAGGATGCAAACATTCCTAGAGTGCTCTTCATGCAGTGTCTTGTGATGCACGATAAAGTATGATCTCAATACTATGAGGAGTCTCAGGAAGCTTAGAGCGCATACAAAAGGTTACAAGCTCAAAACCCAACTTCTTACCCTGTCAGTTGGAAAGGTGCCCAGACATAAGTAACACTATTCAAAAATCTCACTTTACAAGACTTGAGCCGTGGTTTTAAATTGCTCATTTTTAATTGTTTTGTACTTGTTCTCTTTAAAATGTAACACACACTCTGTTTTTGTTGCATTGGTAACACTATCATAGTTTAATTAAATTTAAGATCCATTTTAGACCCCTTTTCAGTCATTTGTACCTTTTTCCAAAAATTGACCATGGGTGCTGGAGGGGGTTTTCCCCCCGAACTATGATGGCAGCTAAAAAGTGTTTTAAAGTTTAAACAAATTAATTCAGTTGTGTAAATTACTTGACAATCCAGTAAGAAATTTTTTTCCAGGCATTTTCTGCATGTAAACTAAAGAAGGAAGTTCACATTTGACACGTGTTGTCTCAAATATGGAATGTGACCTTTGCTAATTTCTTGTCTGTTTGAGTCCACAGTGGTATTTACCAGGTGCTGACACTGCAGATAATACATCACTCATATTGCTACAAGGGATTTTTGAGATCTTAAGGACTTAACAATTGAGCAAAGAGAAGAGTACAGAAATTAAGACCCTGCAATCTTTACTAAATGTTATTCACTAAAGGACAGATCCTGCAAACTCTTACCCTTGTGAGAAGGCCTTACCCTATGTGAGTAATCCTATTGAAGTAGACTGGAGGTGCAGCTCTACAGCACCTGTGGAAATCTAGCTATTTTCATTTAAATGTCAATCTTTTATAGATGATAAAGTCAGAAGGGATCATTGTCATCACCAAGTCTGACCTCCTTAATAACATAGGCCTTAGGAGTTCCCTGAATAAATTCCTGTTTGAACTAGAGCCCATCTTTTAGAAAAACAACCAATCCTGATTTAAAAATTGGCAGTAATGGAGAATCTACCATAAACCTTAGTAAATTGTTCCAATGATTAATTACCCCCCGTTAAAAATTTGTGCCACACTGAGTCTGATTTTGTCTAGTTTCAGCTTCCAGACAGTGGATCATGTTATACCTTTTCTGCTACATTGAAAAGCCCTATATTATCAAATTTATTTTTTCCATGTAAGTACTTACAGACTGTGATCAAGTAACCCCTTAACCTTCTCATTGTTAAGATAAACAGATTGAGCTCTTTAAGTGCATCACCATAAGGCATGTTTTCTAGTTCTTTAATCACTCTGATGGTTCTTCTCACAACCTTCACCAATTTATCGACATCCTTTTTAAATGGTAGACACCAGAATTGTACGCAGTATTCCAGCAGTGGTCACATCAGTGCCAAATACAGAGGTAATATAACCTCTCTACTCCAATTCAATATTCCCATTTATACATCAACCTTTTGGCCACAGTCTTGCACTGGGAGCTCATGTTTAGCTGATTTTCCATCCTCCACACCCCCACATATTTTTGTCTCTTATTCCCAGGATAGAGGCCCCCTGCATTCCTTATTCTTAGATGTATACATTTACAATCGGACATATTGAAACACAAAATGTTTCCTTGTGTCCAGCTTACCAAGCAATCCTGATCATTCCGTATTAGCAGCCTGTTCTCTTCATTATTTACCAATCCCCCAATCTGTACATCATCTGCAAACTTTTGGTGATGATTATGTTTTCTTCCTGGTCATGAATCAAAATGTCAAATAGTATAGGGCCAAGAACCAGTCCCAGCAGCACTCCATTAGAAACACCTGCTCAATTATGATACCCTGTTTACAAACTACATTTTGAGACCTGTTAGCCAGTTTTTAATCCATTTAATATGTGCTATGCTGATTTTATATCATTCTAGATTTTTAGTCAAAATGTCATATGGTACCAAGTCAAATGGCTTACAGAAGTCTAAGTATATTACATCAACACTACTTTCCATAAATCCATGTTGATTGACATTAATTATATTACCCTTCTTTAATTTGTTTATATATTGAGTTCTGCATCAGATGTCCCGTTATTTTGCTCTGATCAACATCAGGCTGACAGGCCTTTAATTGCCCAGATCATACCATTTACCCTTTTAAAATACTGGCACATTAGCTTTCTTCCAGTCCTCTGGAACTTCCCCAATGTTGAAGACTTACTGAAAATCAACATTAACAGTCCAGCAAGCTCCTCAGCCAACTCTTTTAAAACTCTTGGATGCAAGTTATCCAGACCTGCTGATTTTAAAAGAGGTCTACTTTTAGTAGCTGTTTAACATTCTCCTGAGGTATTGTTGGAATAGAAATTATTTCTACATATGATATGAATACATTATCTGGTTTTTTCCCCAAATATAGAACAGAAATATGTATTAACCACTTCTGCCTTTTCTGCATTATTCTTGACAATACTACCATTTCAGTCGAGTAATAGACCAACCCAATGTTAGGATTCCTTTTGTACACAATACACCTAAAATACTCCTTATTGTCCTTAACTCTTCTAGCCATAGATTTGTCATCATGTTCTTTGACTTCCCATATCAAATTTCTACAATTCTTCTGATTTATATTCATTACCACCTTGCCCTATTATGCACCTATCTTTGAAAATTTTGGCTGTACTGCCACAGATTGATATTTTAAAAAAAAACAAACAAACAAACAAAAAAAACCACATGAACAGCCTGAAAAACTCCAGAACAAAGGCTGGAATGGAGATAAGCGAAGGGATGCTACATGGAAAAAGGAAGTTTTGAGAATAGTTTTCAAGAAAGAGATTGAAGAGTCATGGTCTACCAGGTCAAGCAGGATATTCTCAGAATAAGGGGCAGAATAAGGAAATTCACAGAGCCAATTGTGGGAAGAGGTGACAAAGGGTCTGTTCTTGTGAGGTGCTGTAGCCCCAATTCTCAATGAAATCAAAGTCAATGGAATATGAGGGATGCTCAGCAACTTATAGGATAAAGTCTCTTTGTCATCGCTTCCCACAAATGGCTCTGTATAATACTCAGGGGTCAGGTGGGTCAAAGGGCAGTCCAGATCAGTGGTCAGAGTTCACTTAAGAGGTTTGATAGCCAGGAGATCCAATCCAAGGAGAATGTAGAGCGAAGTAGCTGGCAGGGTCAAGTGAGGCAACAAGGCAGGGCCCAAGTAGCAACTAACAGGCAGTGGCTTGTTGCTCAGACAAGGCCAGAAAGGAAGCAAAAAGTTTATATATGGTCACCAGATAATCAGAGTCAAGATCATGCGGTCAATCAGGAAGCAGGTTGCGGAACCCTGGAAGCTGGCCCACCCAAGTGTGTGAATTCCGCAGTAACTAGCTGCTTTGATATGGCACGATGGCCAAAGCTGCTTCCCTAGAATCCAGTGTGGCTGGGTACGAGGCCAGGGTTTGACACCAGGATCCTCACACTGTGGATTTCCTCATGCTGCCCCCATCTGGGAGTATCCTGCTATACCATGAGGTTTCACTCTCTTTCTTCAAAATTCCTTTTTCCTATGTAGCCTTCCATCACTCACTCAGCCCCATGCAATTTTATCTGCTTGATACCTTGCCAAGTAACCAAGTACTGACTCCCTGGGCTTGTCCAGTATCTCTGCATTATTCTATGGGAGACTTATTAAGTTTGATTCCAGCTTCTGATACGTGGGGCTCCTAGGATTCCGTAGAAACAGCAAAGTCACCTGCAGCCAGACCATCATGGGCTGTGCCTGCATCAGATTTCATACTCTAAGCAAGGTCAGGCCTGGTGTTTAGATTAGATGGGACACCTCCTCAAAAGAAAAAAAGCCTGAGAAGATACACTGTGAGTTGTTTTTTGTGGATCAGCCTACAACTGTAGTTCCACCTCCTATGGAGCCTCTTCCAAATGTAGGATTATACTTCATCCTTCCATCACCAAAAACATTTTCGTATTTTTGCTTTTCAAATAATGCACAAGAAAAAAACATATGGAAAAGAACCGTTATCAATGCATTAAAACACAAGCGTCAATGCACAAAAGTTAGGAAATTCAGAAAGTGCTCAGGTATATATGGTAACCTCATAACTGTCCCCTTGCACGCAACTGTCATTTGTTGCACAAAATGAATGGTATGGGGGAAAAAAGGACAAGAATACTACATCTGTGCTTCTAATGTTAGAAAACGAGTTTCTGTTCTTTTCTACAACATTATATTTACATACCTTTTAGTTTGCCATAGTCCTCTGTTTGTGATCATATAACTACTGTACTACGGCGACATCTACACTACGAGCTAGGGGTGAGATTCCCAGCTTGCGCAGACATACTTGTGCTAGCTCTCGTGTGAGCTAACACACTAAAAATGGCAGCGTGGCCATGGCGGCACAGATAGCAGCAGTGGTGGCACCATGCTAGCAGCCCCAAGTACAAACCCATCTAAACCTTATGGGCACGTACGCGAGGCTGCTAGCACATGCCACCACTGATGTTGCTGCTACACTCCTATTTTTAGAGCGCTAGCTCAGATGAGAGCGATCACAAGTATGTCCATAAGAGCTGGGAATGACACCTCTAACTCGTAGTTTAGACATAGCCTAAATGAGCAAAGGGTAGTATGGCACAGTGGGTGCAAATAATACAGTGATGTACAACAGGATTTCATTTCTTTCTGTCATCTTAGCATTACATATATTTTGTATTCCTGTATTTCATATATGTTGCAAGATCATGTAATGAAAGATCCTATTATAATATACACTAAAAAAAGAAGGAGAAAAACCCTGGTTAACGAGGATACCCAAATACCTAACATTTTCTGACTTTCAGGTATGTAAACTCTCACCCTGAGTGCTGCATCTTAGCACTTTTGAACACATAATATAGTATGTACTAGTGGCATCAGCTAAAACGTACGGCAAACATACACAAGTCACAGAAGCGTCAGATATTTTGCAAGAGCATGGAAACCAGATGAAACACTTTTACACATAAGAAACTGAATTTAATCTTGGGGACCAGTAGTCTAACTTTAGTTTAGATCTGTCATCTTTTCAATACAACTCCCAATATTTGGGCTAAAATTTTTGCTCAAGTTTCAGATGGGGTAAATGGCCTGGGATCAGAGTACCAACTGGTATCTGATTCTCTCTATATGCCATTCCCACCAGAAAGTTTTTACATCATAAAAGTGCAAACATCTATTTTTTATTATCCCTGTAAAGGGCTCTAAACATGTGCAACACTGAATACAAAAGAGAAATTTACATTTTTCTACCAAGTAACACAAACAACACACACACACACACACACACACACACACACAAATAAAACTGAAGGGTAAACTGATAAAAACCAAGAAACTGACAAAGAGAAACCTGTTGTTAACCTACCCTGTTTGCATTGGGTATTACAGCACATATGGTATGTAAAAAAATCACCCACTGTTCAGAGACCTCTGCAATAATTAGACACAGCAGGGTGGGGTTAGAGATAGAATTTCAGCCATAATTCTGAGGCTCCTGCCTTTTGCCAGTTTAGGCCATGTTCTTAAAGCTATGTTAAAAACAGTCTCTTTATGTGCTGGAACTCGTCTGATTTTTCATAATTACCCAGGCTTATTCCCCCCTGCACCCTACAAATCTTGCCTGAACAGCAGGGCAAGTAAAGTTTCTGCTCAATATCCAGAACAAAGATCCTCTGAAATACAAACATTAGGCACTGCTAGGGCTGTGCGCTTTAGCAGACACATTTCAAATATGAGCCCTGGAACTTTCCCTTTCTAGGCCATACAACGGGAAGCATAAAAGTTGTGATAGACCCAGGCCAGTTCGGTATAACAGAATAGTCGAAGGCAGATATACTGGCCATTGGGTTAGCAGTTTTCTGTTCCCTAACTGATCAGAGCAGGGACTGCTCCAGGCTAATGAGAACACCTGACTCTAATTAACCTGCAAAGAGTCAGGTGAGGCCATTAAGGTGAAGTGAACACCTGACCCTAATTAAGGCTCTTCTGAGCATATAAAAGGGCTCACTCCAGTCAGGCTTAGGAAGAGCCAGAGGAGAGGAAGTGCTGCTGCTACTGAAGGGCTGAGTAAATAAGGCAACTCTCAAGCCATTGGTAAGGGAGCCCTAAGGTAAGGGTGAAGAAGGGAGAAGCAGGAGAGCTGTGGGGAAGTGGCCCAGGGAATTGTAGCAACTCTGGCAGTGAGAGGTCAGCTGCCAACAGCTGCTACCATTACGGTCCCTGGGCTGGAATCCAGAGTAGAGGGTGGGCCCGGGTTCCCCCCCACCAACCTGCCACTACAAGGAGAAGACAGGCCTCTGGCAGGACAGGAGGCTAAACTGTTCTGCAATAAGCCCAGAGGAACAACAGGAACTGTGGGAGTTCTCTCAGCATCCTCTGAGGCTAGCATTAACCACCTAGAAGCGTGGGACCCACAGGGACAAGATCGGAGCTCTGCCACAAAGTCTTAACACCAGCTGAACACTTTACAACAGCAATGCATAATTACAGTCAGCCAGAGTTCAGTTCTACAGCACTTGGGATCCCAGACAGGGGGCTTGCCAAAACAATTCCCTAGAAAGTGCCCCTTTCCCCACCACAGCTGGCTGGGAGGGGGAAGGCAGAGACAGAGCATCCCAGAAAAGCAACAGGAGACAGTAAGGCATCCTACTGTCTCCCTCCTAGCTGATGGGAAAAAGGGAAAGGATCTACCCCATTCCTGCTGAGTAGGGGAAGACTATCACCCAGGCTTTGTCACTCATGGGAGGACAGAGCACTGTAAACCCTTTCTTCCTCACCCTGGCAGAGGAAAGCTCTGTTCCTAGCTGATGGGTGAAATGTGGGTATTCTATACTCCCATCTACCATTCTGGCTGTTGAGAGGGATGGGGCTCTCTCCTTTGCCCTCTCTTTGAAGTTGGTTGTTGGGGTGGGGGAAGAAAAAGTCACTGTTGCCAGCTCCTTCCTTGTCCTGCCTAGACAGGGCATCTCTTTCCATGGCCCAACCTCTTATTCTCCATTGGTTCTTTCCTCCCCACAAAACCCTGCTACCTCTTTATTTAGAAAACAAAAAAGCAGCTTGTAAATGTAGACATGGCCTAAGTAAACCCAGGTGGGCTAATTTTAGAGTCTCCTGTGGCTTTGTGCAGACTTGCTTAGCACAGAAGAGAGCTGTATTTTCAGAACTGAATCAGGGCCTAAAAATATACCGGACGGCATCCATTTAATAGTAGTTATTTTTAGTAACAGCGAATCATTCCACGTTATTCCCAGTCTCGTTAAAGCACTTGGCTTCTCATAAAGATTATGTCTCCACTGCACACATTCTCTAACCACACTGTGCTTCAGAGGTCTAGTTAAGTAATAATTGGTATGCATTGTCACAAATAAATAGCAATTGATTGATTGACAACATTACACAAGTTTACGCATGCTAGAGTGACTACGGAGTCCTGTATCTGAAAATTAAGTCTCTGGAGTTATTCTAATATCTCTGTGTTTTAAATCTCTAACAGTCACCTCTGCTGCGTTTCACACTTTTGTCCAAATGAGACAATGTCCTTTGTGAGAAAGGAAGTTCAGAGAGAGGAGTGAAGCTAGGAGCCTCCAATCTTGCAACTGACTCAGCAGAGATGGACCCTAGTGCCCATAAAGAACCCAAATGAGGCTCCACAGAAGCACGAGGCTCAAACTGTGCATGATCTTTGTCACAGCCGCTGCCCTAATTCTGTGTTTTTGAGAGTCAAGGAAGATACATTTCAAAGAAATAAACCTAAAAAAAAAAAAAACTTAATTATTAAAATCTATTATTGACTTTGGTAGATTTTTTTTTAAATTGAATTTACATTTCAGCCCCCAAACAGCATTTATTTCTGCCTGATATTTACTTTCACTCTTTCCAAAGGTCAGGTATCTTAAAAGATTGGTCAATTGGAACAAAACAAAAAAAATTTAAAAAGTGGTTTTGTAAGACTCAAGATTGATGCAAGTTTCCCACGTACATGTCTGAAACCACTCTTCCAAGTATACAATTTCACAATTCATTGAACGCTGTCCAACCTGTGGCCCAGTGCTCTGCTCTCACCAGTGCACCAAACGGAAAGGGCTCCATGCAAAACAGAGGAGAAGAGAAGTATACTGTTCTGTGCAGCACATAATGGAATGTAAAACAAGTATACTTACAGCAACACACAGGGCTCAAGACGGCATGGTTCAGTGAGGCAAAGTTTCCATTGATGTCAAGGGCCATAAACATCCTTTGGGAACTGAGCCTACCTAGGTGCTACTGTACAAGCCCCAGTTTAGATCAGGGCCCCATAATGCTATGCCTGAATGAAGACACAGTGTATATCTACACTAGAGTTTTTTACCTCAAATAAATAACTCAAGGTACTTCACATATTTGTAAAGGCTAGTCTGGATACTCCCCACACATCTGTCCCCAAGTAAACCACAAATGTTCATATGCTGGAACAAATTCGTGGGGAGAGTCCAGACTCGTCACAAAACCAGGGTGGATTTGATTTAAATCAAATTGATTTAAATCACTAGTCAGAAAGACTCGATTTAATCATGGATTTCTATATAAAAGAGCATTCTTGTTGGTTGTTATAACCTCAATACATATTCTTCACAACTCAGAGATAGATGTAGGTTTCATTTGTAGAGGGTACACACTTTGCATTTTTAAAGTGATTTATTTTGAAAACTTTTCGGATTAGTTTTACAGCTATATCAGAAAATGAATGATTGTTTGGTTATTTCATTTACCAAAGGTAATTGAAGCAGATATTTATGAAGTCATTGGGAGGTGAACTATCATTAATATTTGGAGGATTTTCTTGCCATGCTGTATTGGGAGAACATCAGACAGACATTTAAATTGTTTTATTTAACTATTTCTCACCTCTATATATTATTGATTTATTTTAAAACATTTTTGCTGTTAACAAGCATATTATCTCTGGAGACACAAATCCAGAGTTTGAGAACTGCAAAACTAAGCATTTCTAATGGCATCTTCTAGACTGAGCACTGAGTCCCATTCGGTAGATAGAAAGATTAACCTAAATAATCTATACAGAAGCCCCTGAAACCCCATAAAATTGGGTCCCTGATCCATGAACTATTGGAACTCATTTACAAAAAACTTTTCTTAAACATTACATTAATATATTGTCTCATACTATAGAATTAGAATTTATAATCCCTATTCCATGATGAGATATTTTTGAGCTATAATGTATCTTAATTAAAACTATCTTTAGATAGGATTTTTTTCATAAAAATGTTTTTTGAGCAAAAAACCTATTTAAATCAAAAACCATCTGATTTTTTTTATTTTTAAATCATTGATTTCTATCCACCCTGTCACAAACTTTTATAAGTTTATAAGTGTTAAGTACCTCAGATTATTTAGTAGTCAATAAACTTAAGGTAAAAAACTTTAGTTTGAACCAACCCATGAGACAGACACAATCTAAACAACCAGTGACTCGAACAAGGTTACAGAGCAAATGAATAGCAACACTGGGATTAGAATCCAGGTCTCCTGACTCCCACGCCCTTTTCAAAAGGCCATATTGCTACTACATGAGATACTCAGTACACATACAATTTCTGTTCTTTTATTAGGTCAGAACTGAAGGGAGTTTTACAAGTACATTTTTGAAGCTTAATGCAGATATTAAAGATGTTCTCTTGTGCTAAAAAGAAAAACTTCTCTTCTTTGTTATCAATTTTTTTAATGCAAATTGTTACACTGCATTATGTAGTGGGGGATGAGAGAAGCAACTGGTACACCACTAATAGATATCCTCTGGGTCACCACAGCTTTGCTACAGGGGAGAAACCATCGGTTATGCAGCTAACAGTGGTTTTTGTGTTCATGTGATATATAGTCTGTATGTGCAAATGTCATGTTACCAGCTGAAATGGGCCCAAACCAAAATTGCATATCTAACCATTGTTAACCTTTTAAAAAGTTCATATCTATGTGCAAATTCTCGATCAGGTCATCTTAGTCACATGGTGGTATTTCTTCCTCAAAAGTGTTCTCATTTTAAATTAATTTAAATTTTTAAAATAATCCTGTGGAAAATTCAGAAAACAAAAGCCAGGCATATACAAAACACAACAGAGCACAAATAATGTCAAATTTGCTAGCATTTCAACCAACACTTCTCCCTACCCCTTGATTTCTTTCAACCAGCTCTATTCGTAAGATCAAGATCTGCTTCCCAGATCAAGTTACCCAACCAAAATCAGCCCTACAATTTGTGAAGAAATCAAGGGAGCAGTATATAGAGAAGTTCATCTAGCAGTATGAACACAATTGTTGTAAGCAGGGTGTTAGAGGGCCTATTCCTCTTATTCTTATAATTTTACACAAGGTGTAACTGCCTCCCCCGTGCCCACAGAGTTTTCATGCACCTCCACCAAAGTGAGACAGTCTGATCCCCCAGAGCCACCCCAAGGCTCAGTGTTCCCATCATTGCTCCCCTTTTCCTATGCGCGCGCGCACACACACACACACAATTCTCTTTTGCCTAACATCCCTTGCACTGTGATTACTGTTTTTTACACAACTGTACCCCTATTACTCCCATTTTGTACAACCAGAGACAGCCAAGTTAAGTTCCAATAGAAACCCCTTACATTTCTTCAGTGATTTTGATTACCCAATAGTTAAATAATTTTGATTAAATTATTTCTCCACCTGCTGCCTGCAGCAGTCCCTTAGACCATTTCTGTGGGGAAAGGGCCCATTTCCCCTCAAAATAGCTATAAAGGCTTCTGGGGACAGAAGCATAGTGGTGATAGTAGCCACTTTACCTGACTCCCTTGTATAATTTAATTACCAAGATTCCATTTAATGTGACTGCACAGAGTTGCACTTACAGTTACATTTATATAATTGGGTTTTATTCTTAAACCAAAAACTTCCTTCTTGTAACACCACAACTGTTACTCTTTAACATCTTTACAACTGTTACCTTTTACCATTTCCACAACTTCCAAATGTTTACTTTCCTCCAAACCCTGTATTATCAATGTCTACAAAAGCTATTTGTGACTTTTTACTTTCTTTAAATTACTCCTACATTTAGTTCTTTAAGGCAGTGCAATTTGCTTGTAACAACTTAGCCACCAAGTACAATTATTGCCACACAGCTGCCTTAACCTGTGCTGTTTTTACCTTGAGACTGTTCAAAAAGGCAGTAAAACATTTTTGTCTCCATGGTTGCCCATGGCTCTTTTACTTCAAAAATTCCAATGGAATACAGCAGACCTCCGTCATACTTTGTCCAAAATAACCATAAACGTTTCACATAAGTATCCAAAGTACCCTCCATTAAAACTTCAGAAAAACAAAAGTGTGGAAAGGCAGGGGGAGAGGAAGGGAAAGAGGTGGAAAGAAACCAATTAAGCCTGTCAGGTCAGTTTAAAGCACAGGCTACCAGCAGAAAAAGAAGAAGATATAGTTAGCTCTGAGTCAAGAGTAAGCTCTCTGGGTTGAAACAATTGGTAACCCTTACCCCCAGGTTCTCATTCTGGCTCTGGGAGAACAGTGGGTGTTGTTACCTGCTCCTGCAAACCCTGCCATTTTTCACTTTGAAACCTTTTTTTTTTTCTTCTTCTTCTTCACTCCCCCAGGACCAAGTCCCAGCTCCAGTCTCTAGAGGTAGTCTGTTAACTCTGCTTTTGACTCTAAACCCTGTTGTTCCAAATCATTTTTAACCACCTCTAACTAATTTACAACCCTTCAGCAGCCCTTGCTGAAGCAGCACCAAACTTGAAAGATTACTGGCAGCTTCCCATAATGCTGCCCTTACTTTAAACTGCTTACAAGCAGACTGAAGTGCCTCCTTTCCCTGGAAGGCATTCAGTCCCAGTGGGCAGGCACCTTCTTCTGCTATCCATATAGCGAAGGAGGGTGACCTCCTCAGCCCCCCCCCCCCCGCCCCCCCATCCCTCTGGGTCCCCTAACACTGCCTCCATTTCCTTTTTAATCTCATCCCAGGCTGACCCCTGCACCTGGTATGGGACCTGATTTTTCCTTATCCATTTATTTAAAAAATCCTTTACCCTGGCTTGCCAGAACCTGCAACTACCATCACGAGAGTTCACTATACCCCCTCCAAGCAGCTGCGCGGACTGTTGGGGAGGGGGACTTACAGGCTGCCACTCACCTATCCGATGCAATGCATCCGAGTCACGTCACCAAGATGTTAAAGGGCTTATTCCTTCACCCGCTTACTTCCCTGGTCCTTCTCGCATGAACAGAGAGCAACAATACCCAAAGTCCAAAGGTGCAAACAATTCCATGTTTATTGGGGTGAACTTCCAACAAGCAATGATTCCAATTTCCTTCCTTCCTTCCCAGCTCTGATGCCACAGAGCCTTACCTGGGTCCCTGTTCCCATTCCCCGCTTTAGCCAAACATGATTCCAATTTTCCCCACCCCCATTCCCTGTTCCAATTCCCCGTTCCCATTCCCCCTCCTTACTTCCTAATTAACTGCAAACTATATAGTCAAACTTAAGTTCTGCTTAGCTGGCCCTTAACCAATCATTTTACTAAAATTTAACTAACCAATTCTAACATATTGTAACAAATTATTTAACCAATTATATTTCACCACCTTAGTTTACACCCAGCAAAATTAATTATACAGCAAACAAAAACAATTACAAAACCAAACAAAAATTATACAAACAATAAAAAAGGGAACTACAACAACAACAAAAACCCAAGAATTTCACATCCTAGCTATTAATAAGTAAGTTCTTGCCAAACAGAATGCTATCAAACTAAGTTTCCTTTAAATCTTCTAGGCTCTTCCCTTTCTCTAAAGGTAATGGGCATTATCAGGACAAAATTGTATTCCTAACAGCCCAATAGCACCTTATTTCAATGTGACTAGTTTGAAATGTAAGAATGTGACCGTACGCTTCCAAGCTTATGGCTGCCTCTGCTGCTTAGCCAAAAATCTTAGCCTAAAAACAGGGCCTCAGACTGTCACAGTAAAAAAAGGCCCATAAACAGGCAAACTGTGAGTTTGATTCTCTCTTTTATACCTCTATAACTAAGTAATATATTCTTAAAGTACAGGCCTTTGCAGACAGGCCTGAATATCTATATCCTAACACAGGGCATTAAATGTAGCGCAGAGAGAGGAAAATTTTCACCAAACCCCCACCTTCAAGGCACAGAGGGGCCTGAACACAATGGAACGAATATTGTTGAATGTATGTTTGGCAGAGGCCACATAAGGATGCAAACCTTCTGTGCACCCCAGAGCTATAATCAGCAGCTGCAGGTCATCTGTTGACCGGGGGGGGGGGGGGGGGGGGGGGGGGAATGAAGCAGAGTCAGTGAATGTGCAAATACACAGACCCAAAGATGCACAAAAGACATATCCGAAGGGCTCCTATGGAGGGCTCCATGGCCTGGGAGAATGGAAAAGGATTCTCTCCCATCACCCGCACAACCACACATCACCCACAAAACGGTGGAACACAAGCCCAGTTGCTCAGGTATTGTGCTGAGAAAGGGATGTGGCCTATAGACAACATTTACCCAGCAATGTATACTTTTCAAAGCATTGCACAACCATGAACTAATGAGACTTTAAAGAGATGCTGATAGTTTCCTGAGAAAGCTGTAACAAATTCTAGTTCAGAACATTTACTTTTATTTATGCTGTCTACATTTACTCCCCCTTCTTTAGTAAAAAAGATGAAACCAGGATTTTGTTTAAGAATTTGTCTTTCCCTGCTGTTTATTCTCCCAAGATAAATCATAATCTTCTGTCTGCAACATCACCATCATTTACTGATAAACTACGTGACATCACACACTCAGGATTATGACGTCAGGGGTGGGAGCAAAAAACAGCAACAGATGTTTAACCCTGGGTAAACAGAGCCTGTTCGCAAGCAAACAGTCCATAGTATAATGAATGTGGGTAGAAAATACTGAAAAGAGTAACTATATCATTATGTATACAAGCAGGACTGGTCCTAACTAGAATGGTTGCCTGTGTGAAATGAGTTTGTGTTCTTGGTTCAACTCCCAGTGGACGGGTGTCAACATCATAAAAACCACCATCACAACTAACATAAATTTGCCAATTTTGGACCTGATCCTGCTGTCCTACACACCCAAAACTACAACTGAATTCCAGGGGAGTTTTTGTCTGGCCCCTTTCTGGCAGTCTCATCAGAAATGCCAAGACATGAATAGGCATGGAGACCACACTACCTTTTCACACTGAAAGATATTCTCACCTTGGTGGGGCTGAAGCACACTGATGATGCAAACTTCCTCACCTTGCTCAATGTCAATAAACAGAGGATTCAGCCTTCAAGGCCTCAATTCAGTAACTTTCCTTTCATACAGGATATTTCACTTTTATCTTTAATTTTCTTTTTTTCAGCCTTCCCCTTAAAACCCATCTTATCTGTTTTTACTTCCCCTCTCTACTGCTGGAAGAATACCACTGATTGCAATGGAAGTACTTGTCTCTTATTCCTTCTTCTGTTTGTTTCACGCTCATTTAGAACTACATATGCATGAAAGTGACAAAGTGTGCTTCTGAATCAGAATTTAAAGCGCCAGGTAACGTTGTACAAATACCTGTCTACAAAATTATAATTCCTAGGGTCAAATCCTGTCCCACTGAAGTCAGTGGCAAAATGCCCATTGACTTCACTGGAACCAGGATTTCACCCCATTCCCTACAGATAGACTGAAGAGGGATTAAACTGCCCCTTGTTTTCTGCTATGCTCATTCCATGCTAACAATAGCCCTGCTCTCTCCCTACTTCACATTCTGTATGCATATGTGAATCCTCATGTCATTTCTCCTTTCAGAGCCTAAAAACGAAATGCCCTTAGTGGAATAGTCATTTACAAAACAAAACAAAAAAAGAGTTAAATGATAGGTATGTATTTGTACAGATGGGACAAAAAGGTTGAAGGGCCTGATCCTTCTATTAAAAATCCATGGGGAGTGTTAACTTCAATGGGAGCAAGGACAGGCTCTAAATTAAGAGTGTTATAATTGAAAAGCCACTGATCACATTTGGTTAGTCTCCATTAAATCAGGAACTAAAGACACACTGAACCCTTCAGAATACTATTCTGAAACTGTGACGAATAATCGAAAGCTGTCTTACAAATGACATTGTGAATATATTAGAAAAGAGCTTT
Organism: Macrochelys suwanniensis; assembly: GCA_033296515.1. Taxonomy (NCBI): domain Eukaryota; kingdom Metazoa; phylum Chordata; order Testudines; family Chelydridae; genus Macrochelys; species Macrochelys suwanniensis. Next base: position 122,832,346 of record CM065778.1, on the reverse strand, counting down.
CACCCCGTTCTTTCATATATTCCATCAAAATTAACATCAAAGATCTAGGGAAAGATCTATTTTGGAAATATCATTATTACTTAATATATTCCACAATTACTTAACTTAGTTCAGATATAATATAATTTAAGGACTCAACAAATATAAAATGCAAGACCTAGCAGGCTGTTACAATTTTTCACAACAGTATCACACTCCAGTATTTTAACATGCCCATAACAAAACATTTTCAGTAGTGTAAGTTTATAGGAGCACATTTTCACTACTTTGGCACAAGTCAATTTATTTCTAACTTTCATAGCTAGTACAAGCCACACAAAAAATGTATTTTACTTTGTCACTTTTCGTTAAAATTAACTTACCGTTTCCAATGAGTCAAGCAACTCCTGATTCAATTACTTTAAAAAACTGTATTGTACACATTCTTACAGAAATATTAGCTGAACTGCAGAAGTGTTATTTCAACTGTATCCAGTCTGGCAGACAAATTTCCTTCACCAGCCACTGACTTAATGAATGTGTATTTGTAGCCAGTGTCTAGGACACAGCACATTTAGGTTGATGTTTTTACTGATACAAAGATTATTAACACTGAGACCCAGGCCATGGTCACATACATTATGGTGACAACTTCTCTATACTGAAATGACAGTATTAAAAATGAAAGCTACTGCCACCATTCTACCATTACCGTAAACTCCTTTAAAATTTTTCCATTTAGGAAAAGCATAAGTGCAAAGGGTACAACTTTGCCTTCAAAACTGATTCATGATAGGAATACACCGTTAGCAAATAGCATTCTGGTGCTAGATTTTCTGCAGGATGTCATTCTGTGTCAGGGATCCTATTCGGCTGAACCTCGTGGATTCTAAACAGCATATGCCATAAAGAAAACCAGCTTTAAAAGCCTGGTGGTTTGATTGTAAGACATGAATTCATCATTTAAAGGAAAAAATGGCATTGTTTTTGCATTATAAAGTTTCACAAGAAAAACATTCTCTATGCTGACAAACTACTTACTTCCTAAATCCCACGGTCAACATTACATTTTTTTTTTTAAGTGACTACATTCTTTTTCTAAACATGTACATTTTACCTCCCTCATTAGATAAAACATGTTTATCCATGTTAGAAATTATTTCTAAAAAACAGAATGAAAATAAAGTTGTAGCCACTGATGATACAAAAAAAGTGAAGACACAACCATATAACCACGTAGATGATAATTTTTACTAATTAATGTGTATTTGTAAAACCATGAAAGCAAACCCCTACACCTTACTAATGACAAGCAAGTGTTTTTACAAAAGCCTTCAAAACTAAGAGTTCCTGTAAAACTATTGCCCTGCATTAATAATACAAGTTTTTCATAGACTATATCAATTATTAGTAAGATGTCATATGCTACCACTGATAGCCACTTTATGCCATCCTTCTGGTAAAAAGTTTAGTAATAAAACATATAAGCCCTTATTTAAGATCAAAAGGCTATTTGTACAAATCACTTCACTTTGGCAACTCTATGAAGTTTGAAGACAAATCAGCTTTGTGGTATTAAAATATTACAAACACAGAAATCACTAACAATATTTTTTTACTACAGTATGAGTGAGTGACATGCCTGTGTTACAACAATCACCTGTATAATCATAAATGCCTCATAGCATTCTGAACAGAGTCTCATTAGAGGAGTGTTCCTTCAGTTTTGCTTGTTGAAGCAACCTTTAAAGAACAGTAAAGTGGGCATCGCCCTTATCCAGTGAAGAAAAGACTAACAAAAATATTCTGTCACTAGACAACTTGTCTGCCATTTACTTTATTCACTAAGCTTGTACAAACTAAAAAGTACCGCTATTTTTCTACAAATCTACAATAACTGTACTTTTATGCCAATTGATAAACTGCCTTCCCTATGGAAATAACTAGTCACAGAGGCTAATAAGCGCTGGACATCTTTTATTCTATTTATTTAACTAATATCACCAAAAATATATGATCAACATGTATAAAATATCCCTCAATGCACTACAGAACCGTACATGTTTATTTCTTTTGTTCGGTTATGTCATATTTGAGCATGTGTGAACAATTAAAGTAGTTAATTAGGGCTAAATGTATTCATTGGTTGCATGCAACTTCATGGGCAACTCTAAGTATATTTGAAAGAAGAAATGACTTGTCTTGTTTTATTTTGAAATCTCCTCCTTACACTTTCTTCCTTGTGTAATAAAAAGGACAGCATCACAGTCTCAGGCTACGTGTAATACATTAGGCCATATCCAGGATTTACCTTAGGGGTGCAATCTTGTTGAAAGACAAAAGACTACTCTTTATTTCAGCTCCATGTCTAGTTAGTTTTTGTTAAAAGAACAAGCTCTTTCAGGCTCAATTATACAGAGTAACTAGCTTTAATCAGTGCACATTTACACACTGCTGCTCTGTAAAGGCTGAGACACACTTTTTTTTTTAAAGCACAATATAATATATAAAGCTCCACATATATAAGCAGGAACCCTAAGCAACAGGAAAAAATTCAAATAATGTATGAACCTTAGTGTACAGTGGGACAGAAAGCATCTTCTATTGTACAAAACAGTGCAAAAGAACACACAAACTTTGTTGCTGTAATACAAACAAGTTAAATGCAACAATTGTGCTTCCTTCTAAAAGGTATATGTTCAGAGAGGATGATTAATATTATATATAAACACAGAAACCCCTAATGTGTCCAGAGGAATTGCTACAGTGACTGATCTGCATTTTAATTCTTCAGTGCATTATTTATCAAAAAAGTGAAACCCTTTTCCAACGCATTCAGGCATCTCATTCTGGAAAACTGTATTTCATTTTCATTTCAACAGCACCAAAAGATGGTTACTGAGGCTGCTGAGGATAGCCAGAGATATTAAATACCAATCAAGATCGCTTCTAAATCATACACACAGCAGACTGTGAGGCAAACTGACACACGCAGGCACGCCGAAATGCTGAACACTGCTAACTACGTGCCAGTTATTGAATAAGAAACCTTATTCTGTAAACAACCCCACTCTAGACTTAGTATGTTTCATGGAGACTAGGGATGTTTTGGTCGGCTCTACCCTAGACTGCAGGCGCTTTAGGGATCCATGCGGGGTAAGAAGTGTTGCATTACCTTGCAACATTGCAAGGAAATTAATCAGGACGCTTCCTTGGAAAGGAGTTTTTCAATCCACCCTCCAAAACGAAGCCGATTGAACGCGTCTCCATGGTATTTACAAGCCCTAGACTTTCCCCTCGATTGATTCCAAAGTGCCTGTGCCAAGGAACCGGATTTCCCTCCAGTTGCTCATGCCCCCCCTGGAAGTATTTTTTATAAACTCCGCCAAACGCGTTCACTTTGCAAAGGCTCCAGCAAGCCCCCTAATCAATACGTTACTCTCCGGGCGGATTATGCATAAAAGGGCCGCGACGCGCCACGCCCACCACGACCCAACTCTGCCATTGTTAGCACCGTGACTGTTTGCACCCGGCAAACTTTCCGATTGCGGCTTGAAGTGCACCGAAAAGTGCACGAGGAAAGGCGACTTGAAGTGCAGGCTCCAGCGTGTGGGCAAAAGGAGGAAGTCCCAGGCCAGGCTGTATTAAAGACGGAGTGAGAAACGTCCCTCCCCCTCCCTTGTCTTGGCCGAGACTTTGGCAGCCCTGCAAACCGTGGGTAACCCTGCTAATCTGCTGGCAGATGTTGTCCATCATATTGAGTACTAAGTAAACAATGCAGAGCCCAGCAAAACAAAAGATTTCCACTTCACCTCGTTTAACGTCTTTCACTTACTCTCTGGCTGCACCGGGGGAGCTTCTTAGACAGGGGAGATTTGAAGAGGACGAGAGCAGCAATTTCAAGATTTGTCATTCTCCCTTCTCCTCCGCCCCCGAACAACAACAACAAAAAAATACATGCACTACCTCTGGTGGCTTGAACTCGCTCTTTGGCTTGAGCCACCGGGCCATATTTGTCCCTGCGTGCTCCGAAGTCTGCATCACATACATGCATGATCAACCGCAGGGCATTACGCACGCGGAGCGATGTTTCAAGCCAAGACAATAATCAGCACAACAACATACCGAACGCGCGCACACACTCCTGGCACGGGGAAATATTTTCACAAACACCCCCCCCCCGCCCGCCCGCCGGTTCTAATTGGATCTGGTAGTTTTGCATCCTCCAGCAACTAGAACTGCAAACATCCCCGCCTCCGTAAAATTGTAAATAGATCTGTATAGCAGGGGCTCTCTCCAGGCGGATTAAAGCTGGGGGGGGGCGGGGAGATATGACCAAAGATGTCCTCAGATTTCAGGCTTCCCTTGTCCTTTCCCCCCCGCTCTGTGTGGCGCAGTGAAGCGAAAACACATGGACAGCACCACGGGCACAAACATTAGGACTGCAGGTAGGGCGAGAGCGCACACCAACCCAGCCCTTCATTGCAAATACCCTGCCGTCCCCCCCTTGGCCCCTTACCTCTGCCTTGGCTCCAAATATCCACAGGGAGCAAAGCCCCCCAGCTAGCAGCAGCAGCCGCCTTCTCGTCTCAGCGCCGCATCTCTCCCTTTATCGATCGCCTCCTCTCTCTCTCCCTCTCCAGGGCTCTTGCTGCCTGAGATCCACCTTAAAATGACACACACACACACACACACACAAACTTAATCCCCTCCTCCTCCGAGCTGCTGCTCCAAGTGGGGATGGGGGCAGCCGCAGCCCCGGGAAAGACTCTTTCGCAGGAGCGAGGAGGATGCGAATTTCAACTTGGCTCTTTAAAAAAAAAAACACAACAACCCACCAAAACACCCCAAAAGTCCCTGGCGGCTGCTGCAGCCGCGCGGCGTTGGGCGGAAAGGCTCGGCACCGGCCTCCCCGCCTCTCTGCGCGGAGTAGATGGGAAAGGTAGGGGCTCGCCCGCCCGCTCGCTTTTTTTTTTTTTTTTTTTTTTTTTTGGGCAATAGGCGGGGTCTCGCTTTGCAAACCAATGACACAAACCCACATGGGCCGGCCTCGCCCCCTATAGAGACTCTTCACTACAAATAGGCGCTCTCGGGGGATTAGTGGATCAGCTAAAGTGCAAACAGACGCAGCGAGAAAGAAAGGAGGGAGGGAGGGGAAGGAGAAAGGGGCGGGGGGGGGGGAGCCACACTGGAGGCAGCCGGCCTCGCTCTGCTGCACTTTTCTGCGCCCCCGCCCGCCCGAAACCAATGAAGTTGGAAACTAGGGGAAGTGGCCGAGCTGGGGAGGAGACAATAACAAGGGGAGCGCGAGCAGAGAAAGGCCGGGCAGCCGCGCGCTCCCCCGACGCTTCAGCGCGGCTCCCACGCCCTCCGGATCCCACCGCCTCCCGCCCACGTGCAATCGCGGGGTTCGGCCCTCGGCGGCTCCCCACGTGGAGCGGCTTGCGTGTGTGTGTCCTCCGCAGCCGGCGCCACGGCGCTGTCCCAGCTGCTGGCGCCCTCCCCGGCGGCTCCGCAGGAGCGGCGGGCCTCCCTCCCGCCAGCGTCTCACCGCCACAAACACTCATCGCCCGGAGGTGGGGGATTCCCTCCTCCCAGCTGGCAGCCTCGGAGTCCCGGCTCTCTTGCCGTCCCCTTGCGCCGCCCTGCTGTGCCACATGTTGTCCGCCTTTGCCATCAGCTGCCTTCTCCACCCCAGCCACGATTCCTCCGCTGGCGGAAATTTCCCTGCAGGGGGATGGACGCGTTCAGGCAGGCACACGGTGCGGACTATTTAGCACTGGTGGGTCGCCGCAGCCATAGTAGCGTTAAGAAGGCGCTTTATTTTTGCTAGCCCTCTCTTTTCAAGCGCAGATCCTGCCCTCCTCGTTCCCGTGGGAGCAGGCTCGTGTGTGTTCCTTGCCTGAATTGGGGGGAAGGTTATTCCGAATCTGACTTAGACAGTTCTTAGCCATTCAAGTGAGAAAATAAGTGGTTGTCACGCTGCAAAATTATTCAGACACTTTCATTGCCCGTAGATAACCGATACATGTTTTGTTTTATAACTAGGCTTGGACCTCGTCCTAGATAAGAACAAGTATCTTTCACACGTTTGAAATAAATATCAGTATTTGACAGTTATATGCCCCACTTACACTTTGGGCTATAGGCAGTGCATGATTTGTCACTGACTTTTCACAAAAACATCGCAGAGAGATATCTGACTCAGGGATATAACTGGAGCTCATTACCCCACACAGAGCTCATACCATTTGAAATTGATGTTGTGGGGCCTGAGGATAAAGGCCACTACACATGCTGAGCCCCTTCTGCTGACATCTTTGAAGACAGAGGCGTTGACACGTACACCCCCACTGAGCACCAAATTTGATATGAATATCATAATCACATCATGGTGTTTGAATGTGAGATAACAGGCGCACACTCAAAAGGTGCATTTATTTATGTTTGTATTCTCTATTATCCTGGAGGTTTGGGAATTACTGTTTTGACAGACATTCTGCATCTGCTTCTAACAAGGATGTGGGCAGGTGGCGAGCCTCTCTTTTTGTTATAGTCTATAACATGGGTGTACATAGTCCATACTTTTCAATTTTAGAGAAAAAACAGATTCCTTTCCTGCTCAAATAAAAACCTTACATCAGATCAATTGTCCATCACAATAAAAATACTTTGAGTTTTGTATGTGAAATTACAAGGCAATGGCATAAAAATCTTAATTCGCACCAGTAAATTGTAGGATTTTTCTAGGTTTTTACACCATCCCCCTCATTGTGGTGTCTGAGCACTTGAAGTTGTGAATTACAGCCGTGGTCCTACAAGTGCTTGTGTATGTGAGTATCTGGAATTCAGTGGAATTACAAATGTACTAAGTGTTTGGGGGGGGGGCTGTATTCATATGCAAATGATGATCCAATCTACTTGTGAAAGAACGCAAAAAAATCATACCATAAACTAAAGATTCAAAATTACACTGAGTCCAACTGTGAACCTCCGAGTAGATTTGAAGTGAGATACCATTCTTGCCCTAGTACTCAATCCAGCACACTGTGCTCTGGCAAAACTCCCATTGAAGAGAAGGCTCCAGCTCTTCAGAACAGAATTTCACAATGCGGACAACCTCAAGAACATAAATCCAAATATGTCTCAGGTTTATCATCATTAACAACTTTGCTAATTATCGAAGATATTTGGGACAGATCTTCAGCTGGTGTAAACTGTGGCACAATGAAGCTATGACAGTTTACACCAGCTGAGGATTGCCCAGTGTTTAAACACCTATTTTTTTCATCCAGCATCACCATCTCCCCTTGCTTTATTGCACACTTAACTCACATATGTTTGTATTCATTTGTAAAGTACTATCTATGCAATCTATGGTACTGTAGGAATCAACAATAATAAATAATACCGATTTTGTGACAAACATAGGAACATATATTGAGGTCATAAAGGCAAAATAGTGATTTTGCTAGAGGAGCAACTCGATGCTAGGTTTTAAGAGATACAGCTGTTATGCAAACGTTTTCAAAATTAGCAATGGGGAATATAGCAACTAGGGATGTAAAATAGTAAACTTTTAACCAGTAAGCATTAGTCTTACTGGTTAACTCAGCCTAATTGTTAACCCCCAGCCCTGGGTGGGCCGGAGCAGCCCCAGCTGCGCTGGCCTGCCAACCCCAATCCCAGCCCACCGGAGCAGCCCCAGCCCCGTGGGCTGGCCAACCTCAGCCCTGCCGACCAGAGCAGCAGACCCAGGCCACGTCGGCTGGAGCAGCATCCCCGCCGGCCGGAGCAGGGGCCATGATGGCCAAGCAGCAACCCCTGGCTGTGACAGCTGGCCAGAGCAGCAGCCCCAGGCCACGCCAACCCCAGCAGCAGCCCCGGGCTGCACCAGCCGACCCCAGCAGCAGCCCCGGCTCTGCACCTGCTGGCCAGAGCAGCCCCAGTCCCTCTCCCTTTAATCGATTAACCGGTTAAACGATAGAATTTTAATCGTTTAACCGGTTAACTTTTTAAACTATCCCTATATCCCTAAGAGAAACCATCAGGGAAAGCCAATTGATTTTTCTATACAATATTTGTTATTATTAAACATTTTGTAGATTTTGCAACCGTGAAAGAATCTTTGTAATTAATCATTGGAGAAAGAGACGTATCTACAAAGCTTGAAATAAAAATCTCACAAATCAAATTCATGATCAGAGGAATGGTGAAGGAGTTATAAGTGAGACTTTAACATAATTGTTTTGTGAAAGAAAATAGACGGGTGAAATACACTTAAGAATTACAAGTGTCGGTACTTACAGTGAGAATTACAGAGAGTTTGGTGTGCAAGGTTTATTTAGAGTTCTCTCTTGACTGTCAAGCAGGGTTCACTTCACTTGCTGGAATAATGCTACGCACTGTAGCTGATAATGGGCCCTTGATATTCACTATTCTAGTCCAGCATTGGGATTTAACTACTTACTAAGATCTAATAGAAAATCTGGAGTGACTATAGCAGTAATAGTTATATTTGATTAATTATAATTATTTCAGTAAGTGATTACATGTCTCTCTTACAAATAACTTTGCTTTCTACTAGCAGTGTACAGTATTCAGAAAGACCAAGATGTTCAAATATTGCTTCATGACCCATATGCTGGTTTCTAAGCAGCTGAATGCAAGTCACACAAGGCATCCCATCAGCTGGGTACACAATCACACTTTCCCTCTACACTTCATTGACATGTCAGTCTGAGTGCAGCGCCTCCTGTTACATTGGTGCTTTTCAAAATCTTGCAAGTAACTTAAAAAAATACAATCTGTGTTTCTAAAAAGACGTTGATTTGCAGACGCAAATATGGACCCTGATCTTGCAAAGATTTAAGCACATGGTTAATTTTATGCAGTGTGAGTAATCTTACTGATTTCAGTGGGACTACTCAGAGTGCATAAAGTTAAGCATGTGCATAAGTCTTTGTAGATTTGGCGTCATGGTTTGTTGGATATGATAAACGACCTATTTTACTGCTGTGAACACCTATATAATTTGAGGAGTCTAAATGTATGTATGAACAGTCTGACATAAATTCTTCATAGTCTCTAATGAGATGAAGATTATGCCTGCGGCCACTGGAAAGATAATTTACTTTAGATTTTCAGTGTAATCTTGAATTTAACCTGTGATCTCAATATCACAATAATTTGGCTATTCTTAAATAAACAGATACTTCTGGTACCCTATAATGAACACACGCAGTAGGATTAGAATATGTTTGGAGGAGATGCAAAATCTTACTTAGAAATTTGTGGTCATAACCATTTATTTTTTCCCATAAGAGGAATATTTGACTCTTTCCATGTTGATATACAAACTCATATCTATGATTTGTGTTAAACTGTTTGTAAGTGCAGGGACAGTCAGCAGGAACGTGAATTAATCAAGGTATTTCCCTAAAGAAATTACTGTATGTAAATTTGGAGATCCGATAAATGAACTGAAAAGTTTATTTATCCATCTAGGTAACCAATATTTAACAATAATTTAACAGACTTAACTTTTAAACATATTGGGCCAAATTCATCCTTCTATTCATAATTTCAGTGGATTTAAACCAGGGATGAATTTGTTCCATTAGATAAATATTTGGAAAACTATTCTAGAAGTAGTGTTGCTGTAGTTGTGTTGGTTCCAGGATTTGAGAGACCAGCGTGGTAAGGTAATATCTTTTATTGGACCAATTTCTGTTGGTGAAGGAGACCAGCTTTCGAGCTCCACAAAGCTCTTCAGAAGAGTTTTATGGAGCCCAAAAACTTGTCTCTTTCACCAGCAGAAATTAGTTCAATAAAAGACATTACCTTTACCCACCTGGTCTCTCTCTTACTCTAGATGTAGGCATTTAGAAGATTAATTATCTTTCCTATGATTTTGGTCTCATTCCAGATTGACACTGGTGTAGTAACGTCATTGATTTCAGTTACTTTTGATTTATTCTAGTTCAAGATCAGAATCTGACCATTAACGTCAACACTAGTAAAAGTGCAGCTTGTTTCAGTAAATTTGCTACCAGGGTGGTTCAGATCTGTCTCTATGCCATTTACCTTAAGCTTGTATCCAGTTCTGAAAGAGAGCCAGAGTGACTAGGAAAATCTTTCTTTTACTAATAAGACACACTATCTGCCATCTTATCCCATTAGTGATTCCCCCTTTATTATTTAGTGTTGTGTCTGATTATCATAATGTCTCTGTCCACAAATCTAGGGCAAAACTCTTTACACATCTGGAGTTAGATAACATACAAGCAAAAGCATTTAACTCAGTATAAATAGATAATTATCATGTAAACAGTAAGTTACATAGTGGGAGTATGAGGATGGAAGACGAGAAATAAGAGTGAATAGATTTGTCTCTTTTTCAAAATCAAACTAAATCTTGGTCAGAATAGAGAAAGAACATGAAGGGAACATTGATAACTACTTTCAGCTACTTTCAATATTTGTTCTCCCCTCCCTCGATGGAGTTATACACAGCCAGTTTCTGGGGGTTAACTATTACGTAGTATGTTATGATGAAGAGAAATTGATATTTAGAGGTGCTGGTAGGGCATTCCTTATAACGGCCCCAGGGTTCTGGAATGCTCTTCTGCACCTGGTCCAAAATAACCTAGATGTGTTGACTTTCAGAGCACATTGAAGGACCCATTTGTTTCACCTGGCCTTTTACGAGTGATATGTGGACCAAGGTGCAGGCCAATGTATGGGGGGATAGTATTTGGTTATGTGCTGCTGCTTGGTAGAAATAATATGCTCATTGTATTGCATTCTGGTCTTGTAATTTTAAACAACAGGCAGCTCACTCAGCATGTGTGTGGATGGGCCCTTTATATTGACTCTAAATCAATAAAAAATAAAAATAAATGTTAATAATCACTATCTTGTAACATAGTAATAATACATTACTAGCGACTTCCACATAGTATGCGTAAGGGATTATTGCACTAACTTTTCACGTCTGGGGACATGGGCTCATATCTGAGTATGATCTTTGGTGAAATAAGGCTGGTGGTGTGCAACACTTCCTTGGTAGATACAATGTAAATTCCCCTCTCCCTTTTCAGGGCATATGATATGGTAATCAGTAAAGGAGAGACTTCAGCACGGAATCACAGGGAGGTTGAAGGCAGGGGTCTGTGTGGGGAAGTTTACATAGCAATTACTTACACAAAGAATGCAATCCTTCAGTGTCATTAACACGGCAACATTAAACACATTCTAAAAGAAATACAATAAAAAAAACCTCACATATATGATAAATACAATTTCATTCAGTAGTACATTGGCCAATATGCTAGCAGTTATTCTGTGAAATAATTCTGTTTTAATTATCATACTTATCACACTAGTTCAAGGACATCTGATATTTTTCATCAAATGTCCCGGTTATTCCAACTTGCCAAATTTATTCCCATTGAGAAAGAAAAAGACTTGCATGCTGAGAACTATTGAATTGATTACTTCTGCCTTAACTACAAACATTGAGGTGCGCATTGGTGGAAAATTCTCAAAGCCATTCCCTTTGGTAAACATGAGTAAAAGGACTGTCAACACCTGAGAAATGTCTCTTTTGACAATCCCGGCTTTTTTTGGTGGTTGTGCAAACAGGTTTCTCTGCTTTGTTTGTCTTCCATTTGTCTTGTATTTTGTGCAAGACAAGACACGATAAAGGTCTTATAAAATGCACACACAAAGTTTGTGTAACCCTTCCATAAAATTTTTTTAATTTGGTCATTGTAAGAGCAGATTCAGCCCAGAAATATCTAATGGTGCTGTTTAATCCTTCCAGGAAAATGATATGAATGGCTCTTGAGTCAATCTATTTGGTTTAAAGTTTAAAGGGCAATTGAATGTACAATTTTGATAAACGTGCCAGGTGTTTCTAAACAAACAGTTATAGATAAACAAATGTTCACGCCTCTCCCTCCATAAACTGTGGACTTCCTCAACTAGATGATCACAATGGTCCCTTCTGGCTTTCTAGTCTATGAAACATTAAACTTTCCTGTGTGCCATCTTAAAACTGTAGAAGCGACAAAGAGTCCTGTGGCACCTAGACTAACAGACGTATTGGAGCATAAGCTTTCGTGGGTGAATACCCACTTCGTCAGATGCATGCACATCCGACGAAGTGGGATGGTGCCACATTATCGCTTTTACAGATCAAGACTAACACGGCTACCCTTCTGATATCTTAAAACTGGTTAGGTAATAGAATGCTTTCATTGTACTTTAATATCTTAATGTGTTTATGCACTGTAATCTCTAGTTCTGCCTTTGTGATTGTTTTATAAATTAGTCACTGAGATATTTGTAGCTTGTTAATAATATAAAACCAATACAAAAAAATTTCATACAGTGACAGCAAAAACAACAAAAAACGGTGAACTGGGCCAGAGTAATTTGCCATTCACCAAGACACTGGTGTCAATGCATCATACTGATGGGTAAAGTGCAACATTGGGACCATATTTTTCAGTGGTGTAAATTAGGCACGCTGGGCCTGATTCATCACTGCGCCATGCCAGTTGTTATTATTAATTATTTGGATTATGGTAGTGCCAAGAGGCCCCAAATGAGACCAGGGCCCCATTGTGCTTGATGCTCTGCATACCCTTAGTGAAACATAGTCTCTGTTATGTAGAACTTAGTCTGAATAGAGAAGACTAGGTTTGCCAGTTTTGGTTGGAGGTTTCATCACATGACATAATCTTTAATTAAAGTTTAATCTTTTATTCCTGGAGGCTCCAGAACAATCCTGGAGGCTTGGAAACCCTAAAGAGCAGGAGGGAAAAAGAGGAGCATACAGAAGTGAAGTTACTTACTTAAGGTCTCAGAGCAGGTCACTGGCAGAGCTGGGTTTCACAAGTCTATTGTTCTATTCACTGGACCATGTGTTTCTACAGTCTTTATGTCAGTAACGGAGTTACACCAGTGATGCCAATAGTAAAGGCTGCCTACACTTTCCATTGTAAGACCCTGGTTTTGGTTGCTAATCATTGTTATTTATAATGTGGTAGCAGATGGACGCTTCAAACAAGTCAAGACCCCCATTATATTGTGTTAGGCACTGTACACACAGATAATAAATGATAGATCCTGCATTATTTGCATTTGCCTTATTCCATTTTCAGCCCACACTACCCTACCTGGTTCAGTGACTAGAGCAGGGGTGGCCAACCTGAGCCTGAGAAGGAGCCAGAATTTACCAATGTACACTGCCAAAGAGTCAGCAGCACCCACCTGAGCTACCCCCCGACCCCGCTCCCAGTGCCTCCCGCCCACCGGCAGCCCCACCGATCAGCACCTCCTCCTCCCTCCCCACACCTCCCAATCAGCTGTTTTGTGGCGTGCAGGAAGCTCTGGGTGGGTGGGGGAGGGAGAGGAGCGAGGGCACGGCAGGCTCAGGGGAGGGGACGGGAAAGGGTGGAGTGGGGGCAGGGCCTGTGGCAGAGCCAGGGGTGAGCAGTGAGCACACCCCCGGCACATTGTAAAGTTTGCACCCGTAGCTCCAGCCTCGGAGTCGGTGCCTATACAAGGAGCCACATATTAATTTCTGAAGAGCCGCATGTGGCTCTAGAGCCACAGGTTGGCCACCCCTGGACTAGAGGGATTTAAGACACTGTCAATTAAATGCAACAGTGTACAATTTTTATCCATAGAGAGCCTGATTCAACCCCACATTACACCAGTTTTATACCAGTGTAACTCATTCTTTCCAATGCTGGTGGGCTGCTGGATTCTATGCCCGGAAGCTAAGGTCTGGCCTACATTATGAAAGTTTCACTGTTATAGCTATTTTGGCTAGGGTTGTGGTTTGCGTGTGTGTGTGTGTGTGTGTGTGTTTAATACCACAATAGCCCTAATGTGGATGCCATTATACGGATATAAAGAAAGGTTCCATCTACTTGGTCCTTCTTGGTTACCAACCTTTCCATAGTGTCAATATGCAAAGGTCTAGTTAATGGGAGAGGTCATGCTAAATGTACATGTTAAGCACCATCCACCCTGACTTCTTATATCGTGTCTGCACCAAACCTTACTTACATCCTCAGTGCCAATGAACACTTATTACAAGTCACACTTTCCCTGTCCAATTTAGACCTGGTGGTGTACTTAGTTTAGATGCTGAGAACTCATGGTGTCTTACAGTACCCAAGTTCTTTCAGTGACATTTATAAATGGTGGTGTTGGTGTATTATTTAAACTATTAATGTTTCTTGTACCTTAATTCAACCAGTAGGCACCATTATATGAGGAAAGAATCATGCTGTTTTAAGATGAGATAGTAGCTGGAAAAATCACCCTTGTAATCTTTTCCAGGGTATGTGCCTGATAAAAGCAGAAGCTCTTGGAAGACCTATTTATGTATTGCCAGATTAATTAATAGTTTTAAGATCCTGGTTTGATTATTTTAATACCTGAGATGTTTTGAAATTTTAACTGCTATTGTACACTTACTGAAAAATGCATTTTTCGAGCACCAAAACTATTCACAAATTCAAGTCAAATTCAACTAACAGTTTTGTCCCCCCCACCCCCCAGAAAGAAAATTCAAAAAAGGTCAAAACATTTTATTGAGACTTTTTAATTCAAAACATTCAATTTCAACCATTTTTAAATGATTTTTTCCCACTTTATCCCCATTTTGTTCTGAAATTTGGTTATTTAAAAAAAAATCACCAAAAAAGGGTAAAAAATACCTGAAAACAACAAAAATTCATTTTGGGTCAAACAAAACATTTTGGTTGACCTGAAATGAAGTTTGTTTTTTCCAATTTGGCAAAAAAAACCAAAACTTCAGTTTCACTTTAAACCGAACCAAATTATTTTTTTTTGATACTTTGGCTTGGTCCCAAACTGAAAAATCAATTATTTGATCAGTTGTACTCAACCCTGCTGAAAATTGTTGCACCCAAATATGGATTTAGTTGCTTGACTTTAGGCAGGAACCAACTTTTGACAGTTTTGGCCCAGACATTTTTACTCAAAGCACCCATCTGCCAATGGCACTCTAGACATTTTGTAGCAGTGTAAATAAAGAAACGTGTAAAAAAACCTGGGATATTTTACAAGTGTGATAAAACGATCACATCAGTCATAGTCCCATGGGAAAGGCTTTTCGAGATTAAAAGGCCTTTGTGCCCTTTAAAACTCAGTCTGTCTGTCAGAAGGCATCCTGGGCTGAGAACGAAGCAGCAGGTAGTTAGAATCAGCTTGCTCTGTCCCCAGCAATAACCACACTGTTTCCTTCTGAACAAGCTGCGGGTGTCAGAAAGCCCAAAATAGAATGCACTACAAGCGTCCAACCTTGGTGTCACAAAAGCATGTTCTATGGGTCTCAGAGTAGGGTGCAGGAAGAAAAGGCACAGTCTGATGACATACATAAGAGGGTAAAAGACTGAAACTGACAACTGATGATCAAGGACAATGCCTAGCCTGCATACCACATTAACCTGATGAAGGAATTCCCCATTGAAGATAGCAAGGCTAGGAAACTGCTACCTGAACAAGCTAATGTAATATCATATTTGCTGGAATTTAATCACAGCCAGTCAGTCACACATAAACAGTCTCTTTCTTAGGATGCAGTTAGAATCTGAAAAGGGACTGTAAGAACACCAACGCTGGATTTGATGTTTATGGTTTCTCTCAGTGAATCCTTATAAAACATGCTCAGTTTGCCAGTAGAAAGATGTGGTGGCATTCTTCTGACAGCTAGCCCTGCAAACTCACTGTGGGATCTGAAAGTCAAAGTGTTATTTATGGTTTACGTGTCATCACCAATAAAAAGATTATGCAGAGAGTTGATCGGAGAATGACAATTCTGTTCTGCTGCAAATTTTGAGGCTTTGAAATTGGTTTTCGTTCCAATGAGGAAAGAAAACAAAACCTTTTGTATGTTTTTTCAAAAATGGAATTGTGTTGGAATGAATTTGCAGACTGAAATCTCAGCTTTTCAAGTTGGGAAGAGGTTATTTGTGTCCCATTCCTCTAGTGGTAAGGATACTGTCCTGGGATGTAGGAGACCCAGGTTCAAATCCCTTATCTGCCTGATCCAGAGTATTCTTTTTCATCCCAGATCACTTCTAATCGGGCAAAGCAGGGACTTGAACATGAGTCGGCTAGTGCTCCTAGCCACCAGGCTGTAGAGCATGAAAGAGTCTGGCTGTCTCCCCCACCCCTTAAAACAGTTAACTACAACACGTCTCCGCAAAAGAACATTTTTCGGTGAAATAAAATTTCACTGAAACTGTTCCAACCAGCTCCATTATGCAGCTCAAACTCAGGCCTTGTTGACACACTGAGCCTTGGTCTAAACTTACCAGTTAGATCAACATAGCTACATTTTAGGCTGCGACTACACTACAGGGTTATGCCGGCATAGTTGCAACAACATAGCTAGGCTGGTATAGTCTCTGTAGTGTAGACATACCCTAAACGCTTTAACCATCTTGACAGAGGTTAAGTGGTGCAACCCTAGTGTGGACACAATTATACCAGTATAAATTATTCATGCCTGACCAGGGGAATAAATTGTACTAGTAGAAGGCACCACACTAGGGGTTGTCCTGGTATAATTATATTAGTAAGAAATCGCACCCTTTACTGACATAATTAGACTAGGACAACATCTGTGTGCGTAGATCAGGCTTTAGTTAACCATTCTGTTGTTGAGGATGAGATTCCAGCTCATTTCCCCACAACTGCACTGTCCCCGAAAGACTAACAGGAATAAAACAGTAAAGCTTATTTTATTCAGTAAAGTGGGGGGGGGAAAAAGTGAGCTAGGATGAAGAAGCAGCAGTTTTGACACAGCCACTTTTCTGGCTATAATTGCGCTTTAAGCAAACCAGCTCAATCAGAGTCTGGGGATAGAGAAATGTAAGGCTGGGTATCAATGTGCATAACAGTAATGTTTTCACTGACACAGTTCCTCTCAAATGTCTCTCCTAAAGGCAGCATATAGACACTGAAAAACGTTGGAGCTAGAAGCACCTCCTCATGGAACATTATTTGTGGTCTCAGTACAGGCTGGTGAGAATTCTTCTGAAATCAATGATGACTAAGACTCCTCTCTTAAGGTGTGATCTTATCCAAAGCATTTAAATGACCTTCTTTGCATTTCAGAATACTGCAACAATGAGATGCTTCAAGCAGTGCATTTCTTAGGAAGAGCTGAAATCTTTTGGACAAAGTCCTAGATGGTTGGCGTCTTTTGGCCTTTCATTACACCTGGGATATGTGTTATATAATAATGCTCCCAAAGAGCATTGTTTGTTATTTCTCATTGTTTAAATATTTTGGAAGTATTGTAAAAACACTTTATTTGACATTATTTAGAGGGGCAGAACCCCTCCTTTTACTCAGGGGTATGGCAGAAGCAGGAAACTCAGAAATAGGATTGAGTTTTTGCACATTCAGTGATGAATTTGGTGTTTGCTTGACAGATGTTGGAGGAAATGGAACACCTCTTCTTTCCAGCTGAGCCATCAGATTGACAGGCTACAATATTCATTTGTCATCAACATGCACCAAGATCCTGAGCAAGCTTCCATTGATGTCAGTGGAAAGGCTTCCATTAACTTTGTTGGGAGTTGGATCAGGCCCCATTTTCCATTTTCAGTTGTCTCAGACATGATATTTGTATACCAGCAATCAGCAAAGTGTGCAGAGTTTTCAGCTCTCTCACCCATCTTTGGCTCTAGTCTGTATGGCTCAAGAATTGTATAAATAGGACAAAATCATGGCTCAGTCTCCATTGTTTAATTAATTACGTATAGGTGGTCTCACAGCTAGAGTGTGTGTATATATATATAAAGAGAGAAAGAGAGAGCGAGACCTATAGTGGCAAGAGTGGCTCTAGGTAACATCATGCAAGAGGTCTATTACTAAGATTCTGATATGTGGGAGTGGTATGGGTTCACAAACTGAACAGGAAATTAAATGAAGCGTTTGGACAGGAAGAACAAGTTATATGTGGTCTTCACTCTAAATTTTTGAGAAGGATTTTAACACAGTGACCACACACAGACACACAAAACTGTACATATAAAATACTAAAATTGTTACAGACTATTACAGTTAGGAATTATTACACACAATATGTTAAAAGAACTTCATTAAGTCAAGCACTGTATGAAACATGGATCTGTGGAACAAATACTATTTGATCATATAACTAAAGACTGGTTCAGAATGCCTAGACACAAAGGCGAAAAATTAAGGTTGCACAGGCAACTTTAATTCTGGCGTTTCCTAACTTTTGAGTGCTTGACTTGCAACCTTAATAATATTATTTTAACATAGTTGGTGTCTGTGTGTATGTAATTTCCTATGTTTTAAAAAAGCAAACTGAAAAAAACAGAAATTCCATCATGTAGCTTCCTGGAACCTTTAAGTTCACAGACTGCTGCAACTTAGTAACTGACAAGAGTAGCACAACAGGGTCTGTGAGTCATGTCCGGGGCCACTCCTCCCCTTCCCTGTTCAGCGGCATGCAGGAGGCATTGGAAGGGAGGGGGAGGAGTGGGGTTGGGCGCACTTGGGGGAGGGGCGGAAAGAGGTGGGGAAGAGGAGGGGTAGGGGTGGAGCATGGGCGGGAAGAGGTGGGGCAGGAGTGGGGCCTTGGGGGAAGCGGTGGAATGGGGCCAGGGCCTGGGGCTAAGCGGGGCTTGAGCACCGCCGGGGAAAATTAGAAGCCAGCTTCGCGAAAAATTTTAAATGAAAATGGTGGTCCTCAGGTTACTAAAGTTTGAGAACCGCTGCAGTAGCAGATTGCCATCTTCTATGAGGACCAGCACTAGAGGGAGGACGGGACATTTTGCCAGAAAGTTTCACAGTTACTTGCTGACAGCTGAGGAATGGTGAGATTTAGGAATCTTGGGCTTCCATTCCAGGCTCTGGAGGGGAGTGTGCTCCAGTAGGCCCAGACTTTTCTGCCCATTTCCCCTAACCAGGACCCCTTCTGCCCCATTCTCTCCAACCTATTCCAGTCCTGTCTCTTCCACACCACTGGCTCCTTGTCCCAGCGCCATTCTCTTTACTTAGCTAATCAGTCCTCAGGTTGCCCCTTACCCAGACATTCCCAGGTCCCCCACCCCATCTCCTAGTTCCTCATCCCAACTCTTTTTGACAAGCCAGTCCCATTTCTCCCCTTCCTAGCTTTTCATCCAATCTGACTTTCTCCCTCCTACTGGCCTCTCCCTCCAATTGCTTTCCCCACCCACTGGTTTCCAGTCACAATCTCCTTCCTTGGCTCCTTGTCCAGTCTCAATATGTCTTCCCCCTGGCCAGGCTCCTAGTCCCATAATCTTTCCCAGCAAAGACCAGTTCCTCCCTGCACCCTTGCTCCTCATCAGATCTCTCTCTCCTCTCCCTCCCTTCCCTGTGCCCCACTGATTCTCCATCCTATCCTCCTGGCCCAGCCAGTCCAAGTCTCCCCTATAGCTTCCCGTTTGAGTTTTCCTCTTCTCCTCCCTGCCAGTATCCAGTTGCAGTTTCTACCCCCTCTCCTCTTGGTTTCTTGTCGCAATCTACTCCACAGGTCCAGCTCTCATCACCCTGTGCATTCAAATCAGGCAGCTTCCTCCTCTGCATTATCTGGACCCAGCAAAGAGAAGGAGGGAGTCATTGAGAGCACAAGACAGTCTCCCTGCTCTGAGTTCAGGGGCCTAGACCAAGCAAAACCCACAGCAGCTCATAGCTGCAATTGCAGGGAAGTCCTTCTGAGCCCCGGGGAGAAGCATGCCCATTGCAGACAAAATCATCAGGGAATTTAGCTGCTAAAACGTAAAGAGGTCTCCATTGAGCTCGTGCAAATACAAATTTTTCAAAGGCTTATAGTTTCACCAATTTGGGTGGATTTTCATAGTGTAATCTCTTATAACATTTATGTTGAAATATTTCCAATTAATATTATGTTGTTAAAGGCGAGGGTGCAATAAAACCCAATTTAAATTTCCAGGTTTGAGCCTCTTGATCGGTTACAGAAAATTTAGTAGAGGACCACTGGGTGACACTTCAAATGATACAACCAAACTTTAGTAAAAAGAAAAATGATTAGTTAAGCGAACAGGTGTGCAATTACTATTTACACAAATGCTATTATTGTACTTACACGTAAAAATGAAATGGTGTATAAGTGGGGGCTCAGTCCACTGACAACAGTACAGCCTTATAATCCTGGAATCCTATAATCTAACAGTAATCTTTGGATGTTAATTGGAGCACTCCTGAAATTTAGCAAGGCTACTCCTTTTATACTGCATTACAATACTAATTGACATTAAACTGCCCTTTACCGTAATTATATTTCTGCCACCTTCTTTATGGCTCTTTACATTACACATTATTTAAATTAACATCTGCACCAATGTCCTTCCCATATTATTAATATAGATAGCAATTTAATAAAACATTCAGAAAAACACTCATTAAAATCCTTGCTCACACTAGTTATGACCAAAACATGATGGCAACATAACCCTTGTTCATGTTCTTGCTAACTCTTATTTTCTCATAACACTCTGTCTCCAACTTATCTTTAACTTTTCTCACACTAGCAATTTCAATTTCCCATACTCCTCTACACTTAAGCTAATTTAGGCCTAAAACCTAACTTCTACTTATTTTTAACCCAAACCATCTTATAGGCTATAACAGGGACAGCAAAAGGTACATCCCAGACAAAAATGGCCACCCCTTTGCCACATTTCAAGTCCCTGCCTCAAAGAAAGGGGTGCTAAATCACCAGAATTTTTTTATGCAGGCAAAACAACATATTTTCTCCTAGCCTTGTTCTTGGAGACAACTGAATTGCATGGAGTGAAATTTTCCAAAAATATTCATCCTGAAGCCAACACCCAACATGGAACATTTAATCTCAAATGGTTAAAGACTGACAAAGTTATAAGAAACTGATGATACGGTCTTATAATGGGAACCTTATGTTGGGCAACCTTCATAATAGACAGAGCTGCCATCCCTACCTATACTAACCTCAAGAAGGTTTTGGAGGAAAATTCACAAGAGAAAGAAGTCTGCTACCTGTAGCCAGAGTTTGACCTTATCGGACCTCATAAGTTAACCAGGGATTGATCAGTACCTGGATGTGAGACTTCCACAGAAAATCCATATGCTACAGGAAGTGGCATGAGTGATTCAGTAGGTGGTACCATTCCAGCTGAGTCAGTAATGCACTCATGAATTAGCAGGTACTGTGCTTTTGGAATAGCTGCCTTTTGGCTGTGATGCAATACCAAGGTCTTGACCATCTGTGGTGATTAAAGATCCCCCAGTGCTTTCCCACCAGAGTTAGGTGACTTGGCTCTGGTGTGGAAGTCTCACATCCTGAGGAATTTGGGTAATTTTCTTCATCCCACTTCACCCTCTGTAGCTTCAGCTGGATTAATCCTGTCCTAAATTACTGTGAAAGCATTGCACTGTAGGATACAGCAGCAGTCTGCAGGAACTATAGCAAGAAGCTGGAGATGGTTGAGGACTGAATGGAATAGGAGTGTAAAGAGGGAAGCACAGAAACCTGGGTGGTGTGTTAGTGGGTGGTGGGAGGTTTGGGAAATAATGCAAGAATCCAGGGCAGGATGGAGGGTTTGATGGAGGAGGACCTGGAGGCTGGGAGTTGTTCAAGTGGAGCAGGAAGTTGGAACAGGGTCAGGTGGAAGCAATTTGTAGGCCCTTTGTTAGCAGCCTGGACTTTATATTGGGAAGAGCACTAAAAAGACAGGTCTCACTGGGAGAGACATCAAAGCCACGCACAGTTCATGGAAATATTACACAGTGACAGGAATTTCTGGGGAAAAAAAAGTTTAGAAAATCCAGTTTTACAAATCCCTGTGTTTTGAGTAAATATTAATTTAGCTAACGTATTTGAACTAATCACAGCAGTTTCCTTTAAAGTCTGCAATTCCAGATACGTGGTTTATTTACTGTAATGTAATACATCTTGAGGGAATGTTGTATGCAGATATTAGCAATTAACTCATTAATCTAAAAATCACAATTCTTGCAATTAATAGAGCACTGCACACTCTAATTACAAACTCTGCACAAAAGGCCAGTCTCACAGGGAACATGTAGCCTCCTAATTAGCCAAGATTTCAAAGGCAGACAGAAAATTGAGATGTTGAGGGTCAGACAGGGAAAGACGTGAAGACACTGAGAGTGCATGTGATGGAGGGAGTGACAAACATTGCATCTCAGAGAGTTTACTTCTTGACAGACTGTGGAGTAGATACTCATTCAGAATTGGATACATATGCCAACGTATACCATACGATTAAACAAGCTATGGTTTTGGGGAAACAACAGGATAGAGTATGTAGC
This sequence comes from Macrochelys suwanniensis, assembly GCA_033296515.1. Taxonomy (NCBI): domain Eukaryota; kingdom Metazoa; phylum Chordata; order Testudines; family Chelydridae; genus Macrochelys; species Macrochelys suwanniensis. The sequence goes on along the minus strand of CM065778.1, from coordinate 122,809,984 downwards.
ATAAGGGGGTTCCATTGTGTTTGCGTAGGCATATCCCTTAGCTTCTTTAGTAGGGGGTAGTTTAGCATGGCAAAATTGTCTGCAGACCACACATTTACCAACTGAGAATGGTGGATGAGTTTGAAGCAGCCTGCCCTACAGGGAGGCAATGTGTTCTATTGGTAAGAGCAAGGGACTAGGGGTCAGGATATCTGGAAGCTGTTCCTGACTCTGGACTTGATCCCGCAAGACGCTGAGCACTCTGGCTCTGATCCAGGAAAGCATTTACGCACATGCTTAACTTTATGCAGATGAGTAGTCCCATTGACCCTAGTGACTTCAACGGGACTACTCACATGCTTAAAATTAAGCACATACTTAGGTGCTTTGCTGGATTGGTGTGAGAGAGCTCAGCATCTGGCAGGATTGAGCCCTTTGGCACTGAATTTTTATGTGACCTTGGGCAAGTCACTTAACCTGTCAATGCCTCAATCTCACCATCTGTAAAATGGGAATAATTTCATTTTATAAAGTGCTTTAATAGCCATGGTAGGAAACCACAATAAAGTCCCAGCTTTCCTATTAAACTATTATTGTTACTATTAGGACAATGCTGTTCTACCCCTGTGTGATCTGCTCCTTAGGAACAAATAAAAATGTACATATGGTAGTCACAGGGAGCATGAGTCTCCTCTCACTTACACCAGCATAAATCAGAAGTGACTTCACTGAAGTCAATGGAGTTGCACTGATGTGAGTGAGAGAAGAATTACATCCAAGTTGTTATTGTAAAGGCTAGCAGGAGATGTAACTGAATTAATATGTAGATAATGTGCAAATTAAGACATTTAAATCACTAATATGTTAGCCAAATATACTGGAGGCAAGATAATGGAGTGGCTGATATGGGACTTGATTAATAAAGAACTAAAGGAGGGTAAAGTAATTAATGCAAATCAACATGGGTTTATGGAAAATAGATTGTCTAACTAACTTTTTTTGTATGAGATTACAAGTTTGGTTGATAAAGGTAATAGCATTGATGTAAGATAGACTTCTATAAGGTGTTTGACTTGGCACTGTGATATATTTTGATAAAAAAACCGAGAACAATATAAAATTAACATGGTACACAGTAAATTGATTAAAAACCGGCTGATCAGTCTCAAAATGTAACTGTAAACGGGGAATCGTTACGGTGCAGGTCTGTTTCCAGTGGAGTCCCACAAGGGTTGGTTCTTGGCCCTATGCTATTTAACATCTTTATCAATGGCCTGGAAGAAAACATAAAATCATCACTGATAGTTTGCAGATGACACAAAAATTGTGGGAGTGATAAATAATGAAGAGGACAGGTCACTAATTCAGAGTTATCCTGATTGCTTGGTAAACAGGGTGCAAGCAACCAATGTGTGTATTAATATACATTATGTATACATTTGCCTTTAGCAAATGTATACATCTGGGAACAAAGAATGTAGGCCATACTTACAGGATGGGGGACTCTATCCTAGGAAGCAGTGAATCTGAAAAAAGATTTGGGAGTCAGGTTGGATTATCAGCTGAATTTGAGCTCCCAGCGTGATGCCGTGGCCAAAAGAGCTAATGCGATCCTGGGACTCAAACAGGGAAATCTCGAGTAGGAGTGGAGAGGTTATTTTACCTCTAAACTTGGCACTGGTGTGACTGCTGGTGGATGACTGTGTCCAGTTCTGGTGTTCACAATTCAAGAAGGATGTTGATGAATTGGAGAGGTTTCAGCGAAGAGCCATGAGAACGATTAAAGGATTAGAAAACATCTCTTATCATGATAGACTCAAAGAGCTTTCCCTGTTTAGTTTAACCAAGAGAAGATGAGGGGGTGACTTGATTACAGTCTATAACTACCTAAAAGGGGAACAAATATTTAATAATGGGCTCTTCAATCTATCTGGGGAAGGTATAACAGAATCCAATGGCTAGAAGTTGAATTTAGAGAATTCAGACTGGAAATAAGAGTGCCCATCTATAAAAATATAGTGCCCATCTATACAAAGGGAAATAAAAACAATCCAGGAAACTACAGACCAGTTAGTTTAACTTCTGTGCCAGGGAAAATAATGGAGCAAGTAATTAAGGAAATCATCTGCAAACACTTGGAAGGTGGTAAGGTGATAGGGAATAACCAGCATGGATTTGTAAAGAACAAATCATATCAAACCAATCTGATAGCTTTCTTTGATAGGATAACGAGTCTTGTGGATAAGGGAGAAGCGGTGGATGTGGTATACCTAGACTTTAGTAAGGCATTTGAAACGGTCTCACATGATATTCTTATCAATCAACTAGGGAAATACAACTTAGATGGGGCTACTATAAGGAGGGTGCGCAACTAGCTGGATAACCGTACTCAGAGAGTAGTTATTAATGGTTCCCAATCCTGCTGGAAAGGTATAACGAGTGGGGTTCCACAAGGGTCTGTTTTGGGACCGGCTCTGTTCAATATCTTCATCAATGACTTGGATATTGGCATAGAAAGTACGCTTATTAAGTTTGCAGATGATACCAAACTGGGAGGGATTGCAACTGCTTTGGAGGATAGGGTCATAATTCAAAATGATCTGGACAAATTGGAGAAATGGTCAGAGGTACACAGGATGAAGTTTACTATGGACAAATGCAAAGTGCTCCACTTAGGTAGGAACAATCCGTTTCACACATACAGAATGGGAGGAGACTGTCTAGGAAGGAGTACAGCAGAAAGGGATCTAGGGGTTATAGTGGACCACAAGCTAAATATGAGTCAACAGTGTGATGCTGTTGCAAAAAAAGCAAACATGATTCTGGGCTGCATTAACAGGTGTGGGGTGAGCAAGATACGAGAAGTCATTCTTCTGCTCTACTCTGCGCTGGTTAGGCCTCAACTGGAGTATTGTGTCCAGTTCTGGGCACCACATTTCAAGAAAGATGTGGAGAAATTGGAGAGGGTCCAGAGAAGAGCAACAAGAATGATTAAGGGTCTAGAGAACATGACCTATGAAGGAAGGCTGAAGGAATTGGGTTTGTTTAGTTTGGAAAAGAGAAGACTGAGAGGGGACATGATAGTGGTCTTCAGGTATCTAAAAGGGTGTCATAAGGAGGAGGGAGAAAACTTGTTCATCTTAGCATCTGAGGATAGAACAAGAAGCAATGGTCTTAAACTGCAGCAAGGGAGGTTTAGGTTGGACATTAGGAAAAAGTTCCTAACTGTCAGGGTGGTTAAACACTGGAATAAACTGCCCAGGGCGGTTGTGGAATCTCCATCTCTGGAGATATTTAAGAGTAGGTTAGATAAATGTCTATCAGGGATGGTCTAGACAGTAATTGGTCCTGGCATGAGGGCAGGGGGCTGGACTCGATGACCTCTCGAGGTCCCTTCCAGCCCTAGAATCTATGAATCTATGAATCTATGTACATTTTTAATGGTGAGAGTAATCAACTATTGGACCAATTTATCAAGGGTTGTGGTGGAGGTTCCATCACTGACAATTTTTAAATCAAGATTGGATGTTTTTCTAAAAGCCATGGTCTAGGAGTTATTTTGGGGAAGTTCTATGGTCTGTGTTATACAGGAGGTCAGACTGGATGATCACAATGGTCCCTTCTGGACTTGGAATTTATAAATCTATGCGTCTGTATTTAATGCGCAGTGTGGCCACGCGTGTCAAAATCAGATTCCTACAGTTAGATCTCTATTGGTCTAAATGACATAAAACATACCAAGCTACCAACAACAGTATTCCTACATTAGCAAGGAGGGGCAAACAGGGGATTAAAATTTGGTGATAACATGTCTTCTTGGTGAGCCTTCTTGCAACGGGACTTTGCATAGACTGGGCTGGCGATGGCCACCTTCCCTCTGACTAGTCTTTTAGGGCTTTCTTTGTTTGTATTGGGCCTTCCTACCCAGGCCCCTCTTAGAATGGCCAAGGAACTTGATAGTGGTAAGTGTCCTCTGCCATGACCATCTTGGCAGGGCTTCACTTCACTGTTCTAGATTGGGACAGAGCGTTTTAGTACATAATGACCTTCAGCACTGGCTGTTCTGGTTTTTGAGACAGGAAATTATTCCTTGTTACAGTGGGGCCAGTTAGTGTGCCTGGGTTCCCAGTAGTAGCAACAGAGGATGGTGACAACAAGTAGAATCCAAGCCAGAAGCATTAGCAGCCACCATGTACGCTTCACAGGAGAGTCTGATGGGAAGTTTTCTTTCTCCTCAGCATCCTGAGAGATGCCTTTTGAACAGTGTTCCATTCTCCATGCTTCCATCCTTGTGCTATCCCACCTTCTCCAATTGAAAGGTAATGTGACACCATCGTGACTAGCACTGTCTGAAGCTTTTGTCATTAGCAGACCTAAAGATCCGCTGCATGGAGAAAGGCCTGCTGTGGCTTTAAAATGGAGATATACAAATGCTGCTGATTTTTCTTCCTTTCTGTTTTGGGTTTCCTCTAGAGTCCATTGAGGATTCTAGCAGGCTGGCAATTTTAGTCTTGAAGAGGATATTTTTCCTTCATGCTTACTGATGGTGTCTCCAAAGTAAACTCCTGGGATGATCAGAATTTTTTCAAGGGACACCTCTCACCATCCACCATTACTGAGAAGACACTTTCAGATCAGAATGAGTGATTCCTAAGAGAACAACATTCTGACAAGAAGTTCTTTGGGGAAATTGCCAACAATGTGAAAATCTTCCAAGGGAATGTACATATACGTACAAAGGAACACGCTACCGTAACAAAAATAATATGTATACTTCTGAAACACTCAACAAATGAGAAGAGGACAGGTTGTAGCAGTGAAGCCACTGGTTGCCTAGAAGAAGGCAGTGCAGAGACACACCATCTCGGCAGAAGTTCACAGAGAGACCTGAGAAGATGAGGCAGGCCTAATGGCTCTGGCAGTGTGGCTGCTGCTACACTCTTTGAAAAAGTGCAGTCTGTGCTCCCCTCTCCCATGCAGAGCCAGATCTATTGGGAATATGAGGGGAGTGGGGTGATGGTCCTGTCTTTGCCACACCCCTCCTCACCTGTAGTCTGCAGCAACTGGTGGTGACATTTTAAGTGCCAGGGTTGGGAGTGTGGCTGGACCCTGCTCACAGGTGAAGTTTCTTTGCTCCTCTTCCCCCCTCATACACAAACGTAGGGCTGGGCACAATCTGGCCTTAATTAATTGAAGCTCATAGCACCCCTGTAAAGTAAGTGAATGTCATGCCATTTTATAGATGAGTACACTGACAGAGATTAAGCTACTTGCCCAAGATCACATAGTGAATCAATGTCAGAGAGAGAAAAAGAACCCAGAAGTATCTTCCATGTAAAGCATTATATGATAGCACAAAGCACCCACACCAGGGGCCTGATGGAAAGATTGCCATTAACTTCAATAGGTTTTGAATCAAACCCAATGAGAACATTATATACCAGGGATCGGCAACCTTTGGTACGTAGCCCGTCAGGGAAATCCGTTGGTGGACCGGGACAGTTTGTTTACCTGCAGCGTCCGCAGGTTCGGCCGATCGCAGCTCCCACTGGCCGCGGTTTGTCGTCCCAGGCCAATGGGAGCTGCGGGAAGCGGCAGCCAGCACATCCCTCGGCCCGCGCCGCTTGCCAAAGGTTGCCGATCCCTGTTATATACAGACTTCCCTTTCAAAGAGTTTTTAATGCCTAAAACCATTTAATGTATGCTTAGGGGGTAACCCAGCAATGTGAAAATACTAAAACAAATCATCATGAGAAGAAAAAATAACCCTTCCCTGCCATTAATAGGAGGGTCTCATTAGAGGTTGTGTCTTGATACCTGAAGTCAACCAGACAGCCCCTCTACTAGCAGAGCGCTGAAGCTATGCTAACTATCTCAGTTTGCAAAATCTCAGCTGGAACAATGTCAGCATTTAACTAAGAACGCCGTGGGATGCATAAGCCTCATTTACTCTTCTTTCTGCAAACCAGCCAGCTAAAAACATTTGCAGAAGAAATGAACTATAGCTACTCATGTTCACTGGGCTCTACTCTATCCAAAAAAGCTCATACAACTGTCCCAGTGTTGGTATTGCCCTTAGAGGAAGCTGTTGGCCTCGGTCAACAGCTTAGGCCCTGGTTCAGCAAGGTATTTAAACATGTGCCTAACTTTACACACATGAGTAGTCCCATTGGTACTTGCTGACTCCAGGCATCAAGCATTACTTGCTAAAAGGGAGGAAAGATGGAATAGAAAAAGAATGAAGAATAATAGTCCAGAAAAAAAAAGCCCCATGAATACCTACAGAGTTCCTTTTAGCTCAAAGTATTGTTATTAGTCTGCTGTTAATTGAACTACCAGCAATTTGTACCACTGCCATGGGAAAAGGCTTGGAGAGAGCACCAGCACATGGAATAAACTGTGGTTAGAAGAAGATGAAAGTTTCTCTTGGCAACGTGGAACAACTACCTTAAAATAAGTTTACAGCCTTACAATATAGCTGGATTATTGTTTTCCAAGAATTTTATATGTGGTTCTGATGTATTTTTTTTAAATAACAGAGATTGTTGGACAAGGTGATAAGAAATTAATATACTTCTTGTAATAACTAACAGGTTTTGAGTTGTGAAAAAGGTGAATATTATGAAGTAAGCAATGTTTTGTAGTGCTTAGAGCAGGGCACTGGGAGCACAGACATCTGGGTTTCATTCTCAGTTCTGCCCCTGCTCTCTCTGTGACCTTTGGCAAGTGAGTTAACCTATCTGTACCTCAGTTTCCCCAGCAGTAAAATGGGGTTAATATTGCTTACCTAGCTGACAGGCATGTTGAGAGCCTTTGATTAATGAATATTTGTGGAGCACTTTGAGATCTCAGGATGAATGGCACTATAGAAGTGCAAAGTATTAAGAAGGAACCTGAAAGTGTGTGGAAAAGCCAATTTTTCTTTTTCTTTTAAAAAATTAATATTTTTGGTCCATTGCAAATGCAATTTCTTCTGCACAGCAGCTTGATGCAACTTAGGGATAGTTATTCAAAGGGCAGGGAAACCTATGTAAATCTTAAACTATCTCCATTACTGTCACATTATTAACTTTAGGCATATGCTAAATTTTACCAGGATTATCCCCACAAATGAATTATGGGAATAATAAGGTTTCAATATTGTTCATTCAGTAATTAATCTTTGCAGGCAAGAAATTTCATTTAAAGTGCTAGTAAAGTATATGTTAAATATTAATCAGTATGTTGAACTATTAGCAGATCACTGGATGTGATCCATTGCAGATGAAATATGAATACCTAACAATCTGCAGCTCTCAAAGAATAAAATAATTTTATCCAGTCTTTTAAAAACCCCTAGTAAGTTATAAGTGCACTAAGGGAAATCAGTCTCAGATTTAAGAATACAGCATTGCATTTCCTATTATAGAAAAGAAATGAAGGAGAATAAAATGTAAAATATTGTTTAAAGTTCAAATGGAGCATTCTGTCTTGGAAGAAAAAGATGATAAAAAAGAGTTGATTAAGTCCAAGGTGACAGTTATTAGAATAGCAAAAACATAGTGTTTATGTACATAATGGTTTAAATTAGATTAAAAACCATAGCTTATCTGGAAACACTCTATTTAGTACATTGGTGGTTAAATATGGTTCATAGCAGCTCTTTCAATTAAAATTGTTCTTCCCTCGCTCCAGTATAGCATATTAAATATAATTTCCTGAAATGTAACAAAAATCATTATTTTGTTTGCAAACTGATACCATGTTTTTTTTTTAAAGGGAAAACATTTTCAGCGATACTTGTGTAGCACTGCATATTTTTTCATACTATTAGTCAGGATGCATAATGCAAACATGCCTACACCTTTTATGAACCTCTCTTGATAAGCTGAAAGTGTTTTATGGTAGGAGCCTGAGGTCTTGTCCATATTGAGGATTCGCGCCAGTGCAGACTAGGGTGACCAGATGGGACAGTCCTGATTTTTGGGTCTTTTTCTTATATAGGCTTCTATTACCCCGCTACACCTTCCCCAAATCTCCGCCCCAGCCCCGCCTCTTTGGGAGGTAGGTGGAGGAGTGGGGACGCGGCACGCTCAGGGGAGGAGGCGGAGGTGGAGGAGGTAAGGTTGGGCGGGGCAGGGAGCTTGGCTGCTGATAAGTGCAGAGCACCCACTAATTTTTCCCTTTGGGTGCTCCAGCCCCGAAACACGCACGGAGTCGGCGCCTATGCTTCTACCTCCATCTCAAACCTACCCATAACACACAACATCTCAGCAGACAGACAAGGAGGGAGCAATTAAGTCTTTTGCCCTATTTGCCACCACTTTACTCCTAATATGGTTATTTACACCTTTGCAAAGGGAATTTAGAATGCTACCAAACAGAATGGAAACATTTTTCAGCACTTTGCACTCGCAGGTGTGAATGCAAGGCACTGGGAAATCAGTTGCAAAGACTACACAAGTCTGTCCCAGCATACACTGGGCTCAGTTATAACAACCCTATGGATAGTCTCCACTTTGCTTGTTCCAAGTTCTCATCAGGAAACTGGACGGGATCTCCCCAGAATATTATGTGCACCCTAAAGAATGTACTGTATTGGTCATCATGATTGTTTTAATGAAGTATGTATTTAGCAATATACTGGTAAAAATGATTGGTGATAGGAAACATTAATGCACTATATTTCCCACAATATGTTCTCTTTCCTGCCTTATTCCTCTCTGTAGTGCAGGAGGTAGATAGTAGAGTATTGATGGAGAAAGAAGGCATGGAAAAAAATCATTTATACTGGGGAATAGAACAGTATTCTTTTGAAAAAGCTTCAACAGGAAAGCCACATTCATTTCCTGTCAACCTGTACAAAACAACATCTGCCCCTTTCCCTCCGTACTAAACAAACTGTCTCCCTTGAGACCTATAGAGAAGGTCTTTCTAACATGCCACAAACACTGAACATGTGTGAATGAGCCGCCATCATTTTTTGAGGAAATGCAGGGGGAGCAACAAAGTAGAATTAAGAGAGAAACACTAGTAGAAGGAAACACTGAGAATGAAATCAGATATAGTGAAACCCCCTTTAATGGAGCTAAGCCACAGAGTTTGGCTAGAGATCCAAGCTTCTCACAAATTTCAGAGAAGTTCTGATCAAGAGTTCGGTTTGGCCTGTTGGTGCCCAGATACCATGATTATGGGCACATTAGAGATATTTAGCTAGATGAACAGATTAGATATGAAACACTCAGGAGGTTCGGATTGGATCTGGATCATGTCTGTTTGGATGCTGGGGCTCATCTCACTTAAAATAAGATGGGATGAAAGTTGAAAATTGTTTAAATGTGCAATTTTCAAGGCAATTTAGTGTGAGGTTAATCGGTGGGGCAGGTGGGACTTGCACAATAAGTATCAATCATTATTAACTTTACTTGTGAAACCCCACCTTCTGTACACAAAAACACAACATCACAATGCTCAGGGAAGGGAACAGCACACTGTACAATCAAATGAAAACAACATTACAATAAACCTTACAAAACGCCCAAAGAGGTGTGGGGATGAAGAAAGAGACAGAGTTGGGAGAAGAGACTGAAAAGTTCTAAGTAAAAGTGGGGGGATGAATGTCAATTGGGAGCTTTTCACATCCTAATGCCAACCAAACCAATAGCACATTTGCTTGTCAACCTCTAACCCAGTGGTGACATGAGTGGTGTCAGAAGACCCATATACATCAGGACAGGGTTCAAGGAGGTAGGTTTCTTTCCAGTCTGACTGGAGATCTGCCCACACAATTGCAATGCTGGGCAATGGCCCCAAATTTAATAAGTTTCTGTAATATACTAGGGTATTAGACATAGACATTCATGCACACACATTCACACTCATAACACTGATGGAGTAAGTTAATCAGGCTAGCGTCCTGTATGCAGTACTCCCACTGAAGTCAGTGCTATTTCTGCACACAAGACCTGGTCCAATGCTCACTGAAGTCAGTGGAAATACCCCCCTTGACATCCGGGGGTATTGGATGGGGTTTAGGGACAGTTTTCAAGATTGAGACCGAAATTGGTCAAAAACATGGGTGATTGACTGGCCTAAAATCAAAAATATGTTCTTTATTTCTCTTTACAACTCAACTCTCAAAAAACAACAAAAAACCTAATAAAGGCTGTTAAATGATTAAAAATATATATATTACTTATAACTAGGGCTGTAGATTAATATCAGTTAACTCACACGATTAAAAAAAATTAATCGACGTTTTAATCGCATTGTTAAACAATAGAATATCAATTGAAATTTATTACATTTTTGGATGTTTTTCTACATTTTCAAATATATTGACTTGAATTACAAGACAGAATACAAAGTGTACAGTGCTCACTTTATATTATTATTTTATTACAAATATTTGCACTGTAAAAATGATATACAAAAGAAACAGTCTTTTTCAAATCACCTCATACAAGTACTGTAGTGCAATCTCTTTAACGTGAAAGGGCAACTTACAATGTAGATTTTTTTTTGTTACATAACATCACTCAAAAACAAAACAATGTAAAACTTTAGCGCCTACAAGTCCACTCAATCCTACTTCTCGTTCAGCCAATCGCTAAGATAAAAAAGTTTGTTTACATTTACGGGAGATAATGCTGCCCACTTCTTATTTACAATGTCACCAGAAAGTGAGAACTTTTTGGGACTTTTGTAGCCGGCATTGAAAGATATTTATGTGCCAGATATGCTAAACATTCGTAGGCCCCTTCATGCTTCAGCCACCATTCCAGAGGAGATGCTTCCATGTTGATTACGCTCATTAAAAAAAAAAATGCGTTAATTAAATTTGTGACTGAACTCCTTGGGGGAGAATTGTATGTCTCCGCCTCTATTTTACTCGCATTTTGCCATATATTTCATGTGATAGTAGCCTCGGATGATGACTCGGCACATGTTCATTTTAAGAACATTTTTGCTGCAGATTTGACAAAATACAAAGAAGGGACCAATGTGAGATTTCTAAACATAGCTACAGCACTTGACCCAAAGGTTTAAGAATTTGAAGTGCCTTCCAAAATCTGAGAGGGATAAGGTTTGGAGCATGCTTTCAAAAGTCTTAAAACAGCAACACTCCAGTGCAGAAACTACAGAAAACCACCAAAAAAAGAAAATCAACCTTCTGCTGGTGGCATCTGATTCAGATGATGAAAATGAACACGTGTCGGTCCGCACCGCTTCAGATTGTTATTAAGCAGAACCCGTCATCAGCATGGATGTATAAATTTGAGTGAAAATTAACCAACCTTATGCCACTTTGAAGGTTAGTTTACCTCATTATATTCCATCAATATGATTGAACAGTGTCTTGGATTAATATCTTTTCCCTATTAATAAGGGATAATGATAAATTAAGCATGAACCGACAGTGTGGTTATAGGAATATTACATTCACAACTTCAAAACAGAATTATACTTCAACGAGACTTGCACTAATACATAATACACATTATGTATTACTGACATAATACAAAGTAAATTAAAATAGATTAATTAGATTGAAAGCTACCTAAGGGCTCGCTCCTGTGCCATTAAAGTCTTTGTGGGGTTTGCTGCACTGACTTCAAAGGGAGCAGGATCAGACTCTAAGTGGATAGTCTTAACTTCTGATATCACTATATTTCAGAGTCTTACTTTACAGTGATGTTTGGTTGCTCATGTATATACTTTTCTTTCATAAAATGAGAAAGGATAGTCTTCTGGTTAAGGTCATAGACTTTAAGGTTAGAAGGGACCATCACGATCATCTAGTCTGACCTCCCGTACATTGCAGGCCACAGAACCTCACCCACCCACTCCTGTAATAGACCCCTAACCTCTGGCTGAGTTACTGAAGTCATCAAATAATCGTTTAAAGACTTCAAGTTGCAGAGAATCCACTATTTACACTAGTTTAAACCTACAAGTGACCCATGGTTCATGCTGCAGAGGAAGGTGAAAAACCCCAGGGGTTTCTGTCAACCTGACCCAGGTGAAAATTCCTTCCTGACTCCAAATATGGTGATCAGTTAGATCCTGATCATATGTGCAAGACCCAGACACCTGGGAAAGAATTCACTGTAACTTGGAGCCCTCCCCATCTAGTGTTCCATCACCAGCTGTTGGAGATATTTCCTGCTAGCAGTCACAGATTGGCTACATGCCATTGTAGGCAGTCTCATCATACCATCCCCTCCGTAAAATTATCTAGTTCTGTCTTAAAGCCAATTAGGTTTTTTGTCCCCCCCCCCCCCCCGCACCCCGATCACCTTGGAAGGCTGTTCCAGTGGTTAGAAACCTCCTCTGATGGTTAGAAACCTCCTCTGATGGTTAGAAACCTTTGCCTAATTTCAAACCTAAACTTGTTGATGGCCAGTTTATATCAATTTGTTCTTGTGTCCACATTGGTGCTTAACTTCTCTCCCTCCCTGGTATTTTTCCCTGTGATGTATTTATAGAGAGCAATCATATCTTCCCTCAGCCTCCTTTTGTTTAGGCTAAACAAGTCAAGCTCTTGGAGTCTCCTCTCATAAGGTAGATTTTCCATTTCTCAGATCATCCTAGTAGCCCTTCACTGCACCTGTCCAGTTTGAATTCATCTTTCTTAAACATGCGAGATCAGAATCGGACACAGTATTCCAGACGAGATCTCATCAGTGCCTTGTATAGTGGTACTAATACTTCCCCGTGTCTACTAGAAATAGATCGCCTGATGGATCCTAGGACTGCATCAGCCTTTTTCATGGCATCTCACATTGGCAGCTCAAGCCATAAACCCAGGTCTTTCTCCTCCTCTGTCACTTCCAACTGATTCATCCCAAGCTTATTGCAAAAATTCTTGTTGTTAGTCCCTAAATGCATGACCTTGTACTTTGCACTATTAAATTTCATCCCATTTCTATTACTCCGGTTTACAAGGTCGTTCAGATCTTCTTGTATGATTAAGGTTAAGATTTTGTCTAGGTTGTATTTAGTAAAAGTCACAGACAGGTCGCAGGCAATAAATAAAAATTCACGGGAGCCCATGACCTGTCTGTGACCTTTACTAAAAATAACTTGGGGCGGGGAGGGCTGAGTGGGGAGGGAGGGGGAATAACAGCTGGAGCCCCGTGGGGGGGGACTGACAGTCCGAGCTCCCCTGTCACGGGGGAGGGGGAGAGGAGAGTATAGCCCCGGCTCCAGCCCCAGCCAAAGCCACGGGGTGGATGGCGCACAGCCCTGACTCCGGCCAAAGCCACGGGAGGTGTGAGGGGGCACACAGCCCTGGCTCCTGCACCAGCTGAAGCTGGGGGGTGGGGGCGCACAGCCCTAGCTGCAGCCACGGGGTGGGGGGGCGCAGGGGACATGCACAGCTCCAGCTCCAGCCCCAGCTGTAGCTGCTGACCCCTGAAACTGAAGAAGTCACGGAGGTCAGGTAGTTACGGTATCCATGACTTCCGTGATATCCGTGACTAAATCGTATCCTTATGTATGATATTCCGGTGCTCCTTCGTAGTGGCAATAATTCCCAACTTTGTGTCATCTGCAAATTTGATTAGCCCACTCCCACTTTTTGTGCCAAGGTCAGTAATAAAAATGTTAAATAAGATTGGTCCTAAGACCAGTTCCTGATGAACTCCCTCCAGCCTGACAGTTCACCTTTCAGTATGACCCATTATAGTCTCCCCTTTAACCAGTTCCTTATCCACCTTTCAATTCTCATATTAATCCCCATCTTCTCCAATTTAACTAATAACTTCCCATGTGGAACTGTATGAGACGCCTTACTGAAATCCAAGTAGATTAGATCTACTGCATTTCCTTTGTCTGAAAAAATCAGTTATCTTCTCAAAGAAGATCGGGGTGGTCTGGCACAATCTACCTTTTATAAAGTCATGTTGTATTTTATCTCAATGACCGTTAACCTTTATGTTCTTAACTACTTTCTCTTTCAAAATTTGTTCCAAGAGCTTGCATGCTATTGAGAGCAAACTAACAGACCTGTAGCTTCCTGGATCACTTTTTTCTCTTTCTTAAAAAGAGGAACTATATTAGCAATTCTCCAGTCACAGGGTATGACCCGAGTTTACAGATTCATTAAAAATCCTTGTTACTGGACCTACAACGTTATGTGCCAGTTCATTTAATATTCTTCGATGGAGATTATCTGGGCCCCCCTTCCCCAATTTAGTCCCATTAAACTGTTTGAGTTTGACTTCCACCTTGGACGTGGCAATTTCTACATCAATATCCTTATGGCCATTAGCCACGCTGCCACTACCCCAAAGCTCTTCATTAGCCTCACTAAAAACTGAGGCAAAGTATTTGTTTAGGTGTTGGGCCATGCCTAGATTAGCTTTAATCTCCACCCCATCTTCGGTGTTTAACAGTCCCACTTCTTCTTTCCTGTTTTCTTCTTTTTTATATGGCTATAGAACCTTTTACTATTGGTTTTAATTCCCTTTGCAAGGTCCAACTCTGTTTGGTTTTTGGCAGTTCTCACTTTAACCCTACATATTCTGACCTTCAAGAGGTACCTTTCCTTGCTGATCCGCCCCATCTTCCATTCCTTGTAGGCTTTCTGCTTTCTCTTAATCACCCGTTTGAGATGCTTGCTCATCCAGCTTGCTCTGCACCCTTTCCCTGCAATATTTCCCCCCTTGCTTGGGATGCAGGCTTCAGATACTTTAAATCAAAGTTGCAGAAGCTAATTCCAAGCCTCCTCCTCATTCAGATCTTTGAGTTCTTCAGTCCAGTCCACTTCCCTAACCAATTCCCTTAATTTTTTAAAGTTAGCCTTTTTGAAATCCAGGACCTTTGTTGCAGGTCTATTTTTGTTTATCCTTCCATTTAGTTTAAACTGAATTAGTTCATGGTCACTCAAACGAAGGTTGTCCTCTACAACCTGTTCTTCTATGATGTCTTCACTACTCACCAATACTAAATTTAAAATGGCATTGCCTCTTGTTGGTTCAGCAACTACTTGGTAAAGAAATCTATCAGCTATCACATACAGGAAAATCTGGACCCTACTGTTATTAGTAGCACTTGCCTGCCAATCTATAACTGGGAAGTTAACGTCTCCCACAATCACACAACACCCAGTAGTATTTATTTCATTAACAAACATTAAAGATCCTGGTGGTCTGTAGCACCCCCCCTGCACTATGTCAGGGGAATCTCTAGTAGCTTTTCCCCCCAAAGTGATTTTAACTCAAACACACTCACTCTTATCCATACCATCACTTCTAATTTCTTTACAGTCTACCTCATCATTAATATACAACGCTACTTTACCACCTTTGCCTTTATTTCTGTCTTTCCTGAACAGCACATACCCTTCAATACCTGTACTCGAGTCATGACTACTATTCCACCATGTTTCTGTTATCCCTACAATATCTGGTTTCAATTCTTGCACCACTAGTTCTAGTTTCTCCATTTAGTTACCCAGGCTCCTTACACTGGTATACAAACATCTTCATGGTTGCTGCTTGGCTTCACCCACATTCCTTGCCCGACTGGGTAGTCATTCTACTGCCAGTATTGCCTATATGACTGGTATCAGCACTATTCTCCTACCCACTGCTGTTCCTTTCTCCATTGCTGTGTCCTTTCTTACTTGATTTTCTTCCCTCTCAATGTTAAAATCAGGCATGGAGATTACATGAGATCTCCCAACCGTTTCCACAGAGTTCTTAGTTTAAAGCTTTTTAAATTAGTTGTGCCAACCTCCATCCCAGAAGTCTATTTCCCTCCCTACTCAGGTGGTGTCCATCCCCTGAGAACTGTTCTCTGTCCATGAATGCCTCCCCATGGTCAAACATCCCAGAGCCCTCCTTATAGCAACACTGCCTGAGCCATCTGTTGATCATCATAAACTTGTCTCGCTTTCGTTCTCCTCCTCTAGGGACAGGCAGAACCCCACTACTCTGTTTGCTGGCTCCTGTGCCACAGCACCTGTGCCGCTGGCTGACTGGCTGCCCTTATAGGACTCCTAATCAGGGGAAACCCTGCCTCCTAATCAGGGAAGCCCCACCCCCTCATCAGGGCTTTGCTTCTCTCACAGCACACTGCCCCCTACCAGCCTCTACAACTGTACAGGGAAAGAAAAAAAACCAACCACAAAACAGAAAAAACAAACAACATCCCCCAAAAAACTCACTTACTGCCCCTGAGGACCTGGGGCTTGCCTCCTCCCTTCTTCTCCAACAGAACTCCCACTCAAACTCAAGTGTTTGCTGGCTCCTGTGCCGCTGTGCCTGTATCCCAAAGCCCTGCAACTAGACTCAAGAGATCTAGGTTCAGTTCTCATCTCTGCAGTAGACTTCCTGTGTGACCCTGGGCAAGTCACTTAACTTTGTGTCTCAGTTCTCCATCTGTAAAATGGGAATAATAATGCTTTCTTTCTCCCACCCTTTGTCTGTCTTGTCTAATTAGACTTAACGCACTTCAGGGCAGGATGTGTCTCTCACTAATAAGTGTTATGCAGCACCTTGCATAATGTGGCCTTGATCTTGGTTGGGGCCTTTGAAGCATCACCGTAATAAAAATACTACTACAAGAACACCATTTTTGTAACAGAAAAGATATTTTTTCACAATTAAATACCCTTTTGCCTACTTAATTGGATACCTCTCTGATGTGCATCTGAGAGAGAAGCATTTCCATCTCTGTCAATCCAAAAATGCAGACATTTACTACTTAAAAATAAGATCTTTTTTAATCATTTGTGTGTGAGAGTGTGAATGGGTGAGTTTTGAAGTAGATTTCAAATTCTCTTTCATTGAACACATGGCAGTAATCAATATCAAAAGATTTTTTCCTGTTAAATTAGTCAGAAGTAGTCAAATTGTAGGTAACATCTGGTTTTTGGGCTAAGCTCAAAATTAACATGAATACTTCTGAAAAGGATATTATTTTTTCATCATGTCAGATTAACATAATATACTTCTAATTTGTATGTCTTCCAATAAAAGACATAATTAGTTAATTAAACTCCCGTGTAATTTTTGACTCATCTATCTAGTTCATTTTTGTCTGAACAAAGACTACAAATACCATAGCATTTCACTATTTCATAAATAAAACATATGGACCGTATCTTTTCGGGGAAAATATTGGAAAGTACTCAATTTTTCAACTCTCTGGACTTTATGTTTTTGTATTGGGAGCCAATTTTACTAAATATAAGACAACTATCTCCCTGCAATGTATACTGCATATAGACCCCAATGCAACTACCAGTCAATGTAAAGACTCTAGCAACAGGAGTTGGATAAAGCTCCTGATGAGGGATAGTTATAAGGCCATAGTTTTGTTACCCTATTTTTTTTAAATAACTATTTTTCTATTAAGAATATAACATTAAAAAGCCCTACAAGCTAAAGCAGAAGGAAAAATTTATTTATTGCCATTCCTCCAAGCAAATTATGGTCTTGAAACAGAGTGAGCTGGGCCTTTGAAAAAGGTTCATGTCCCAGATGCATGACTTGTGCCTGACTCTCTCAAGCTCTTTCCTCCCACTGAGAAAATGCTTTGACACAGGGCTTAACCCTCACCAGCAGCACTGTTCAGTTTGTTCTCAGCCTAGTGTCACCTGATCCCTAGGAACTACAAGTCCCAGAATTCCACTGATCAGGGAGGGTAGACACACACCAGAGCCAGGTCTTGAACACTTCTTAAAGACCCAGCACACCGTGGAACCTAGTGCATTGCACAGTTAGTAGTGTTCACAATAAAAGAGCAATTATTCAATCTTTTTTTAAACACTGGCCACTTTTCTTGTTCACCCAAATTGTCTTTATGAAGCCACGCCCTGCTGTCTCCTCTCCACCTACAATCCTCTCCTTAAACCCTCTCCCTGTTCGTATGCATCATCTCTGCCCAGGATCTATTCAACTTCAACAATGGAAATGGCAACAGCTGACAAGATTTCTCTGTCCCCTCTCTTGGATTTTGCTTTCCGTTTGTCTTCAGGATCATGGGCTGGGCTCTTAACTCCTGTTGCACTGACTTCCTCTCCTTTATCTCTCTCCATCCCCCCAGTCTGGCTTCTGCTCTCTCAACTCCACTAAAAAGGCCCTCATACCAGGCCATATATTGATGGCCTTCTTCTAGCCACATCTAAATGGCACTTCTCTCTCTTGCTCCTCCTTGATGACATCATTGTTCATTTCTCCCTGGTTCTGGTTTCTGAAGCTTTCATCTTTTGCATCTCCTCCCTTACTGACCACTCTTCCAGCATCTTCTTTAATGGCTCTTCGTCTTCTCTTCTTTCCCCATCTGTTGGTGTCCCAAAATTTCTGTCTTTAGTCCCCTCCTTTTCTTGTGCTCTGCAGCTTTCTCAGATCCATGGCATCAAATCTCTGGCCCTCAATTTCTCTCTCTGTCCGGATTGCTGCCTCTCTGACATCTCTTTTTGGATGTCAAGCCACCATCTCCAGCTTAGTCTCTCCAAAACTGGACTTCTTGTCTTTCCTCAATCTCTCTTCTCGCCTTCCTGTCTCCCAACCCACAGGCTCAAAGTAACCTCCCTCTCCACATAGCTAGTCCTTCTCTTTTAAGTATCACCTACATTTGCCTTTTCCTTACTATCTCCACTGATAAAACCCTTGTCTGTGCTCATTTTTCACTCTGATTATTATAACTTCCTCTTCTTTGCGCTCCCATTCTCTCCCCTTCTCACCAGTGTGTCCCAAAATGCCAGAAACATTATTTATTATTATTAGTTTTATAGTAGTAATGCCTAGAGACACCAGCCTCTTTGTGCTAGGCACTATATAAACATATAGTCCATTCTCTGAAGACCTGAGCGTCCAGGACATCTTCCGTCCTCCTCCCCCACTCAGACCTCTTCACCGCCTTACTGAGTCTTTCCATTGTTTTCTTGTCTCTTATCACATCAGATTATCCTTGGAACAATCTCCTGGTCCTTCACTGTCAAGTACCCACCCCTCATCCTCCCTTACCACCAATCTCCCTTCTCATAATTAATAATCCTCACACTCTCCCTCTCTGCACCATTGTCTGTGTCTTACCTTATTTAGACTATAAGCTCTTAGGGAATGCGTCTTACCTATGTTTATAAAATGCCCTGTAAATTTATGATATTGGATACATGTTTCCTTTATGAGTTATAATCGCTAGCATGGAGGTGTTATTTACAAAAGAGTTCATAAAAAAAGAATATATATTATTTCGGGAGTTTCCCTATAAGTATGTTCACCTCACTTCACAATTTCCCTAGTATTTTGGAAAGGAACATAGCAGACTGGCTATCTCTTTTGCATATCAGCAGACCTACTTCCATATGCAGCAAATAAAGACCTATCTGTTAACCTCATGTTTGTCTTCATATTACCACAAACACATTATGTGGTACCACTAAGTTAGGCTGACATTTCAGCTCTTACAATTAGATCTGAGTGTTGCAGAACATCTTGTTAAGGCATTCATCTTTTACAGTGACATCAGTGCAGTCTGTTTATTGAGGTCTGCATTATATTCATTCATAATACCTCATCTGATGTAAGCCTTTTCACCATGCCATTCAAGTCTATCTTGTGAGTGTATTTATCATTAGCTAAGGGCTTTATTCATCAGTATTTCATCTTGTGAACATATCTTTATTTTTATGGGATTCTCTTCAGTGTCTGAACAGAATTCAATCAGCAAAAAGTCCCAAGATCTACAATCATAATAATACTCTGCATTTTCATAGCATTTTCCAACTCTGTATCTTAAAGGACATTACATATATTAATTAAACAGGAGCTGCAAAATTCCTGTGAGGTAGCTAAGGATCATCCATGTTTGGCAAGTAAGGAAACCGAGACACACAGTGGTTAAGTGATTTATGTAAAGTCAAGAGAAGGTTTGTGGCAGAGTGGGCAACAGAGCCTTCATCTCTTGAACTTTATCCACAGGACCATCCTTGGCCTGTATAGCTGATGAACACACAGGTATTGAGGGTCCCAGGATTTGGGCTACTGCCTGAGTACTTCTGTTTCAAGGTAATAGGGTCTTCTATTTAGTACTGAAAAATAAAACATTTATACCTGCCTCAATCCAAGAAAAACATCGATTGGGAGGAAATGGAGTCAAGTCTCTGCTAGACTCAAATACAGGCAAAGGTATTCCTCCTCTTTTGATGACTATAAGTGTGCATTAACAATATTACATCAACAAAAGTCTGTCTGTGAATAGGAACAGCCTGCAAAGTAGAACTCCAGAAATACAATTGGACTATAATCCTGTTTTTGGTTTTGTTCTGTTTTGTGCTACTTTCACGGTCCTAAAAGCTGCTGATTTCATTTCCTTTGTAAATTATATCATTTTCCTGCCTTGGGTCATGGACTGTGGAGCACTATTCCTGGATTTGGACATGCCAAGGAAAGGAAAATCAATTTCAAGTCTCAAAATTTAGCACCATATGTGCAAATTGTGACTAAGTACCAGATCAGACACTCCAGGGCAGATACACCCAAACTTTGCCCAACAGGGGAGTGCTCTGGCAACGTGCAAGTAGTCCAAGAGCTGACCTTAATTTAAATAAAATGGAGCAGATTGCACTCTACCCATGTTTAACACAGACAGTGAAAATATTAGGTACATGGAAGAAACTGTACAAGAAAAAGGTAACCTTGCCAAAAATATTATAGATATAATCCTGCCAAGCTCAGTACAACCTTGGGTTATCAAGTGCCATATCGTAATTTTGTCCAGTGCTCTTCTTTCAAACTGGAGCCAAACTTTCTGACTCAGGTCTATTTTGTAAGGCCTTGTCCACACACAAAAGTTGTATTGTTTTAACAATAGTGATATAGTTAAAGCAGTAGTTTTGATCCAGTTATACAAGTATTAATGTGCTTATACCAGTATAGCATATACCTGTATAGCGAAGGGAATAAGTTATCCCAGTATGAGGCACCTTTTAAAAAGTATAACTACACTGACACAAGGGGATGTTCTGATATAATTATATCGGTTAAAAAAAATTACAACCTTAACTTATGTAGTTATATTGGTAGAAAATCTTTTTGTAGACCGGGCCTTAGTATAAACTGTGTCCACAATCTCTTGTTACTGTGACTCCATGCAATACCACTTCAGTGTTGGCATTGTTTTAAGAGATGGTTTGTACCTACCCTAACAACAATAATATCCAATTGTATATTCAGTAATAAATCATTATATACAAAAATGTGTGGTTGCTTTGCAATACAAGGGTATTACAAACCTTTCCCAGCATGTAGCTTATAGGTTAAAATGACAGCTGCTCAGCTGCAAACTGTCATGCTCAGCAACCAAAGTGGAAAACTATCCATGCAATACAATTTAAAAAGCTGCTGGCAACTCACTGCAAACTTTTTGGTCATGCCACATGTGATAAATGAGAGGGGAGGTAACTCCCTTTTGTGGACACCCAGCCAGCCAGTTAGCTATAGAATCCCTCTTGGTAGTTGTTCTCTACTTGCTTTTCCTGTAAAGAGTTAAAAAGTCTCCCTGCATAGGTAAAAGGAAGAGAGTGGGCACCTGACCAAAAGAGCCAATGGGAAGGCTAGAATTTTTAAAATTGGGGGGAAAAAACTTCCCTTTGTCTGTCTGTTGTTGTTCTCCAGAGAGAGGGGACAGAGCAGAAACAGGGCTGGGACTATGCTGTAAAAAGCTTTTTGTCAGGTATGGAAATCATCAGATCATACCTAAAACCTACTCATTTGAAACCCCAGATATGCAGTTAGATCAGAAAATGTCTAGAAAGATGCATTAGGTTTATCTCTGTTTATTTCTTATTGGCTTGTGGACTTCTCTGTGCTAACCCCAGATGCTTTTGTTTTGCTTGTAACCTTTAACCTGGACCTCAAGAAGGTTATTCTTGATGTTTAATTTTTGTAAGTGGGTTTTTTAAATCTAGCAGAAGCCTAAGTTCCAAATGTAGTTTCTTTCTTTTTGTTATTAATAAAATTTACTTTTTTTAAGAACAGGATTGGATTTTTGGTGTCCTAAGAGGTCTGTGCATATGTTGTTTAATTAGTTGGTGGCAACAGCTGATTTCCTTTGTTTTCTTTCTAAGCTCTTCCCCGGAGGGGCGATGAAAGGGCTTGAGGATACCCCACAGGAAGGAATTCCCAAGTGCGCCTTTCTGGGTTCTCAAAGGGGTTTTTTTGCATTTGGGTGGTGGCAGCATCTACCCATTCAAGGTCAGTGAGAAGCTGTAACTTTGGGGAATTTAATACAAGCCTGGAGTGTATTTTAATTTTTAAAATCCTTGCGAGCCCCCACCTTCTGCACATGATGTGCCTGAGTGGGGAATCAGCCTTGACACCATACAGGAATTTTCTGCACTGGAAAATTATATCGTTAGCACATATGCTAATTTGCATGATAAACATAATGTGTAGACACGGATTGTCATATGTAACACTGTGCCAGCTGGTGGTACGTAACCTTAGGGTGAACCTTTACCCCTGCCACTCTTTGTGAGTGGGAAAAGCTCCTACTCAAGATCTGTCAACCCCCTCACCTTTCCCTCCTTCTAGTTCCTCCTCAAAACTCACCTCTTCCATAATGCTAACAGTAAATTACAACCTGATAATGGATAGGCACGTGGTAAACTGTGATCACTACAACTACCAGGTGGCAAAAACTGTGCACATCCAATATATTTATTTGTTACCCTGTCTCCCCCACACAGCCTGGCATACCTCTTTGTCTCATCCACCTGTTATGTCTTGTCTGATTGTAAGCAGCTTGGGGCAAGGACTGTCATTCACTACATGTTTGTACAGAACCTTAGATAGTAGGGCCCAACCTGGTTGAGGCCTCTAGGTGCTACCACAGTAGAAATGCTAACTAGTTATAACAATAGCAACAGTGGTGTTAGGTAACACACATTCTAGCTCAAAATGATTTTTCTAGCATAGACAAGCCTACAAAAGGGCACTATGGAGCAGGGGACACAAAGTCTGTTTACGCAGCCTCTCCACAGCCTGCCCCTGCCTCAACCGAACTGTGCTTAGAGTCCCCATACCTGTGCATGGGCAGCATTCAGTGACCTGCACTGAACCACAAAGAGTCACTGTCAGAACTATGATTAGGACTCAGGTATTCCTGGCTTCCAGTCCTGTGCTTATATAATCCAGGGGTCAGTATGTGTTACATAGGAACATAAATACTAGATCAGACTCAAGGTCCAGGTAGTCTAGTATCTGATTTCTGACAATGGCCAGCACCAGATGCCTCAGAGGAATGTGTAAGAACCCCACAGTAAGCAGAGGTGGGGTAATCTACCCAATATAAATCTCATCTTGATTTCCAATAGTTTAGAATGGCGTAGGCTCTGATGCACAAGGTTTAAATATCTTTTCTGAATTTTTAATTGTCATTAATTCTCTTAACTGGATATTTTTGATATTCATGCACATATGGATATGCATCCCGCTCTGTGCCCAATTCCCAGAGGACAAATGCTGACCAACAACACTTTTCTTTTCATCGCGTTTTCTCCAAATTTGAGGCTATTCTGCACAACTCTCATTTATGCCAGTGGGAGTTACATATGTGTCTGAGAATAGTATTTGGCTGCTGAACAATATTTAACTACTAAATTTAACATATTGTATTGTGACATTTGCAATATTTCCCCTAAAAGCTCTTCTCAGATTGAAGGCAAGCCACTATCTGGAGCATGCTGGCCCTTTTTCTTTGTTGATTGACAGCTAAATGAAATCAGTTCATTGCTTATATGTTGTATGTGCCGGTACTGGTAGATACCCAGTTGGCTTCCCTGGAGCTTCTTGCAGAGTAAGGTAAGGCTAGAATCATCGAAATGTAGGGCTGGAAGAGACCTCAAGAGGTCATATACTCCATCCCCCTGCAATGAGGCAGGATTAAATACACGGAGACCATTCCTGACAGGTGTTTTCCTAATCTGTTCTTAAAAACATCCAACAAAAAAGGGTTCCACAACCTCCCTTGGTAACCTGTTCCAGTGCTTTACTACCCTCATAATTAAAAAGCTTTTCCTAATATCTAAGCTAAAATCTCCTTTGCTGCAAACTAAACCTACATGAGTAAAACAGAATTTGTCCCTACATTTGAATGAAGATCTTTATCATCGCAGAAAGGTGGTGGTTGTTTTTGTTTTGTTTTAACATTTTATTAGGCAACATTTATTCATTTGTGAAGTACAACAAAATTTGCAACAAAATCTGTTTGATTTTCAGTTAATTATTTTATAAGAATTCCCTTATAGTACTACACCCCATAGCACACAAACTGTTCAAACCATAAACAGACGGGAGATTAGTGATAGGGCAAACTAAAATTTTAAGACATGGTCAAATAAGGAGCCAATGGGCAACATGCTCTCTGTCTTCAGATTTCAGAGTGGTAGCCATGTTAGTCTGTATCAGAAAAACAACAAGGAGTCCTTGTGGCACCTTAGAGACTAACAAATTTATTTGGGCATAAGCTTTCGTGGGCTACAACCCATTTCATCAGATGCATGGAGTGGAAAATACAGGAGCAGGTATAAATATATGAAAGGATGGGAGTTGCTTTACCAAGTGTGAGGTCAGTCTAACGAGACAATTCACTTAATAGCAGGATACCACGGGAGGAAAAATAACTTTTGAAGTGGTAATGAGAGTGGCCCATTTCAGACAGTTGACAAGAAGGTGTGAGTAACAGTAGAGGGAAATTAGTATTGGGGAAATTAGGTTTAGGTTTTGTAATGACCCAACCACTCCCAGTCTTTATTCAGGTCTAATCTGATGATGTCCAGTTTGCAAATTAATTCCAGTTCTGCAGTTTCACATTGGAGTCTGTTTTTGAAGTTTTTTTGTTGAAGAATTGCCACTTTTAGGTCTGTTATTGAGTGACCAGAGAGTCTGAAGTGTTATCCGACTGGTTTTTGAATGTCATGATTCCTGATGTCAGATTTGTGTCCATTTATTCTTTTGCATAGAGACTGTTCGGTTTGGCCAATGTACATGGTAGAGGGGCATTGCTGGCACATGATGGCATATATCATATTGGTAGATGTGCAGGTGAACAAGCCCCTGATGGTGTGGCTGATGTGGTTAGGTCCTATGATGGTGTCCCTTGAATAGATATGTGGACAGAGTTGGAACCAGGGTTTGTTGCAGGGTTTGGTTCCTGGGTTGGTGTTTTTGTTGTGTGGTGTGTAGTTGCTGGTGAGTATTTGCCTCAGGTTGGGGGGCTGTCTGTAAGCGAGGACTGGTCTGTCTCCCAAGGTCTGTGAGAGTGAGGGATTATCCTTCAGGATAGATTGTAGATCCTCGATGATGCGCTGGAGAGGTTTTAGTTGGGGGCTGAAGGTAACAGCTAGTGGCGTTCTGTTATTTTCTTTGTTGGGCCTGTATTGTAGTAGGTGACTTCTGGGTACCCTCCTGGCTCTTTCAATCTGTTTCTTCACTTCACCAGGTGGGTATTTTAGTTTTAAGAACGTTTGATAGAGATCCTGTAGCTGTTTGTCTCGGTCTGAGGGATTGGAGCAAATGCAGTTGTATCTTAGAGCTTGGCTGTAGACAATGGATCGTGTGATGTGGTCTGGATGAAAGCTGGAGGCATGTAGGTAAGTATAGCGGTCAGTAGGTTTCCGGTATAGGGTGGTGTTTATGTGACCATCACTTATTAGCACTTTAGTGTCTAGGAAGTGGACCTCTTGTGTGGACTGGTCCAGGCTGAGGTTGATAGTGGGGTAGAAATTGTTGAAATCTTGGTGGAATTCCTCAAGGGTCTCCTTCCCGTGGGTCCCTATGAAGATTTCATCAATGTAGCGTGAGTAAGGGCGTAAGGGGATGAGAGCTGAGGAAGCGTTGTTCTAAGTCAGCCATAAGAATGTTGGCATACCGTAGGGCCATGTGGGTACCCATAGCAGTCCCACTGGCTTGAAGGTATAAATTGTCCCCAAATCTGAAATAGTTGTCTCCAGACTGTAACTGATCACATCTCCTTTAGTTTGGAGAGAGGGCTGTAAATTTCAGGAGATCAGGTATTCTTGTGAGATTTCCTGTCCCTCCTGATTTTCAGTGGGCCAGAATAGATGTCCAGGAAGCGCAGCAGTATTCAATATTTAGCACCACCCCAACAAAAGTGACACAATATGTTTTTAAACCTCAAAAACAATTTTAAAAAATTGCATCCATTTCACTCCAGTTCTTGGTGAATGTTTAGATTCATTTTTATATTATCCAAACTGACTCACTCATTGCTACAGTAAGCCATTATTAACAGTAAATTATTCCTGATCCAAACACCTACAAACTTTGGGTATGTTTTAAATTTACACTTAAATCTGCTTTCAAATTTTGCAAATATCCTCTCCTATGTCTTTAAAATGAACCGAACCAAACCGAATTGTTGGATCTGAACACCCTGAAACTTTGTGGTGTTGGAAAAGTGGATCCAAAATTGAATGGCTTTAGCTTGTTTCTGTATTTAAGTTTTAATCAGACTGTTCTAAATCTAAGGATTATATTTGCTCCCTTCTAGCGAGGAAGGATTCCCTGTGGTGGGGACTGGGACTTGTGAGACTGAGTTTCAGTTCTCTGATGCCACCAGCTTCCTGTGTGACCTTTGGTATGTCGTTTAGGCCCGGAGCCGTTAGTCATCTAACTCCCATTGATTTGAATTAGGTGCCTAAATTCCTTTGAGGATGTGGGCCTTTGTCTTTCTTGGTAAACATTTTAAAAGTGCCCTATGACATAGGCGCTTAAGTCCCATTTTTAAAAGTAACTTAGACACTTCACATCTCATTGAAAGTCAACAACACTTATGCTCATAAATGCTACTGAAAATGGGACATTGGTCACTTAGGAACCTAGGTGCTTTGGAAAATTTTACTCTCTGTGCCTCAGTTCCCCATCTGTAAAATGGGGATAATAGTACTTCCCTACCTCACAGCGGAAGTGTGAGGATAAATACAGCAAAGTGTGTGAGGTTCTCAGATACTATGGTAGTGGTGGACCAAGTAAATACTTCAGATAGATCCAAGGTGTATCAAATCCCCAATGCACGCTTGGCAAACTCAGTATCTTAAAGTACAGCTAACACCTAGGGCAACTCAGAGATGTTAAAGGTAGTTTTAATGTAGGTATTGTAGTTTCAATGTCTATCAATGTAGCTCTTGAGAGACAACTAATTAATAACAGTAGAACTGAATAGGCAAATAAAAATAAAATCCATTAAAATGGCTAAGGTATTTACTTGTATTTACACCACCAAGTGCTATTCTGTCGATCAGTAACTTCCCCTTCACAAGATAGAAGCAATTTGTGCAAACTGATCCCAGTTTTCTCATTAATATGTAAATGAGGCATGCCAGTTGTTAGGTTCGAAGAAAGCTGTCATGTTTATTGTGACAGATTTAATGGATGTGTTTGGATTGTGCATTCAATGTGTTTTCAAGAGCATGTCTTATCTTTGTTTAGGCAGTAAATCAAACATGTAAACAACAATTCATTAGCATCTGTCAGAGGCTCAAAGCTACATTGTTATAGCTGAAAATCTCCCTAGAAGTGAAAAAAAGTATATCTGACTTATTCCTGATTAGTTTGATTTTTTTCCCTTCTGTTTACCAACTTGTAAGCCATAATCGAACCGCAGAATCACTACGTTCAGATAGCGCTAGGGGTCAGACATAAACCAACACAATGCCAGCTCATTCAAAGCGAAGATGGGAACCCCAGGCTAAATATGAGGATGCATCTGCTTACCCAACGGTGAACATAATCCTCAGCTTGTCATAATGCTCATTTTTGTGACTGGCCCCTTTAATGTGCATGGCGATGAGGATCATTCAAAGCCTTGTCTACAGTGAAGATTTGCCTTGGTTACAGCCACCAGTGCAAATCAAGGTTTAGTGTGGGTTTTCCTGCTATGGTTTAGCACTAGTGCAGCCACACTCATGGATTCCCACCAGTGGTTGAAATCCCCAGTGTACAAAAGACCTAATATTAGGAAATCCTAGTATAAGGGAAAATGAGTTGGGTGAAATATGAACACTTAATAGGTGGGAGAAGGAGGTTCTATGGATTTTACTTTGCATTCCTACAGGACCTACTATCAGAGATCTCAATGTGCTTTAAGCCTCGCAAAGCACTGTGAAATAGGCAGGATCATATGGATTTTATAGACAATTCCGATGAAGCACAAAGGTTAAGTGACTTGCCCAAGTCACAGTGATTACCTAGCTTCAGTCAGAAATAGAATGTGAGGAGGACGTGTGGCTGCTCTGTAATGGATTTATGAATACTATATTAGGACTTGGTTATTGGAGTGTTTACTGTATGAATATGTTGCTATCATTTAATAGCAGGCTGTTGATAAAATAAGCAGGACAATGGTTTAAGGCAGCTACCCCCTACCAACACTTAAGGGACAATGCAAGAGTCCATCTATTTGATGTTCTATCTCCCACTCCCTGCTGAGCAAACTGGATTGGTTTTTCAAGGTGGGAGGGGAGAAGACCAGAAAAATTAGACAGAATTTCTGGTTGGATTTAAAGACATTCCCTCAGAACCTAGGGAGAGAGAGCTAAGGTAAACCCAGACTCCAGAGGTTGAGGTGTCTGTGAAATTAGACCTACTGAGGTCTCCATATTAGGCTGGGTAGGACTCTAGGTAAGATAGCCATGCATGTAGACATTTTGTTGTTTGAAAATCCTTTTTCTTTAATGTTTTACTTTGAGCCTATTGTTAAGATTAAACAATTCTTTGGTTTAAGAAAGCTGCTGTAGGTGATAGTATTCTCCACTAGTCACAGGCTCCCAAAGGGAAGCACTACAGGTGCCCAATGCAATTGAACCTGCTGGATAAGCACAGTGGGTACACAGCATACTGTAGCCCAGGGCTCGGTTTAAGGGCTTGTCTACACTTGAAATGCTACAGCGGCACAGCTGCACCGCTTCAGCATAGACACTACCCCTATGCCGAAAAAAAGGGTTCTTCTGTCAGCATAGGCAATCCACCTCCCCGATTGGCAGTAGCTTGGCAACGGAAGAAATTTTCTGTCAACCTGGCACTGTCTGCACGGGGTGGGGTGGGAGGGTTAAGTCGACTTAACTATGCTGCTCAGGGGTGTGGATTCTTCACACACCTGAGCAACGTAGTTAAACCAACCTAATTTTCTAGTGTAGACCAAGCCTCAGAGTGGAAGAATTATGTAATCCCACCCCAAGAAAGGTTAAAAATTACAAGGCCTGGCACCTGAGGGGTGCACTCAGAGAGAGGTCAGAGGTGCAGCTAGCACAGTAACTGTGACAGAACCCATGAATCCTGGCTTCCACTGTTATGTGCTCACCACTTAAACTACACTCTCTCCCAAAAGAGAGTACCAGCTTGAACCAATTTTATTTATAGCTTTTGTTTCTTTGTGACTCATTGCTAAAGCTAGGTTTAAAAGTTTCCCCAGTCTTTTAAAAGTGAAATGAATAGTTTGGAAGAGTTTGGTACTCAAGAGAATAGAATACTGGCTACAGCCAGGCATACTACAGGCAAAGGCTGTGTAAGCAACACAACGTAAAACCCAAGACTGGCGTAGCCAGGTGGAGAGGACATAAAAAAAGGCACCACCCGCTTGTACTCACCTGACGGTGCTCCGGGTCTTCAGCGGCATGTCCTTCACGCACTCTGGGTCTTCGGCGGCACTGAAGGACCCGCCACCGAAATGCTGCCAAAGACCGGAGTGAGTGAAGGACCCGCCACCGAAATGCCACCAAAGACCCGGAGCACCGCCGGGTGAGTAAAAATTAAAAAGGTGCCAAAAAATTAAAAAGGCACCAAAAAATTAAAAAGGCGCCACTTGTACTCACTGGGAGAGCGGGGCTCCCCCCGCCCAGCTCGGCTCACCTAAGCATAGGCTGCAAAGCATGCAGTGGTTTGTGATGTGGACAAATGTCAGCTAGAGATTAGGTAGAAAACCCCAAGCTCATTTAATGTATGACTTTCAACTGAGCCTCCAGTGATGACTGCATTAACTCATTATATCACCCCAAGTTTCTGTGCAATTTAATAGAAATAATCATTTAGAAAATGGTACTTAAGAACCAGCAATTATAGTACATAAAATATTTATGATTTGCAACCAACCTGAAAATGTTCCCTTAGCTACAGAGAAAACGTGTGATTTCTTCCAGTTAAGTCTTCAACCATCTTTAAAAATTGGCAATGGACAGACAGTGCTTCATGTATTAGCAATTTTACTGGGATGTGCCAACTGTCTTCATGATTTGGGGCATAACTGCTTTGCTGCAGCTGAACGAGGAGATATGCTTTTAAATACAAATGTCCAGTTCCATATGGACATTGCAGATCAGCAGTGCTGCAGTGCAGGTGCTATCCCCCCAGGAATCTTGGATGAAATCCTGGCCCCATAGAAGTCAATGGGAGCTTTGTCATTCAGTGGGGTCAGTATTTCACGTCTGATATATTAGGCAGCAGTGGTTTGGTTTCATTTGGAAGAAGTGATGAGAAATCTTGACCTACATTGTATAGCAATGAGATTTCTTTTGCTATCCTATGTCCTCATGGGACTTAATCAATTATTATTATTTTAATATAGGTAACAGTGAAAATGAGATACTGAAAGCAGTCTAGAGACAGACATCGATCAGCAGGTGCTCTGTCATAGTCATCTCATCGTCCTGCTTGAAAAAGGAAATGTGTGGCATTGTGTATAAGGAAATGGATGCATGCACATATATCAGTGATTGCAGGGGTATTATTCTACTGCAGTAATTAAGAGTCAGACAGACAGACGCACAGAGTCTATTAGGCTGGTGAGGCTTGATTTTCCTTTATAAAAGCAGTGTTGATTCTTCCCCAACACATGTTTATCTATGTGTCTGATAATTTCATTCTCTACTATAGTTTCAACCAATTTGCCTGGTATTAAAGTCAGGCTTACCAGTCTGTAATTGCCAGGATCACCTCTGGAACCTTTTTAAAAATTGGCATCACATGAGCTATCCTCCAGTCATCTGGTACAGAGGCTGATTTAGGAGATAGGTTATATACCATAGTTAGTAGTTCTGCAATTTCATATTTGAGTTCCTTCAGAACTCTTGAATGACCACCATCTGATTCTGGTGATTTATTACTGTTTAATCTACCAATTTGTTCCTAAACTTCCTCTATTGACACCTCAATCTGGGACTGTGCCTCAGATTTGCTACCTAAAAAGAATGACTCGGGTATGGGGATCTTCCTTACATCCTCTCCAGTGAAAACTGATGGATAGAATTCATTTAGCTGCTCCAGAGTGCCTTTGTCTATCCTGAGTGCTCCTTTAGCATCTCAATCATCCAGTGGCCCTACTGGCTATTTGGCAGGCTTCCTGCTTCTGATGTAGTTATAAAAATTGCTTTTAGTTTTTGTGTTCTTTGGTAGTTGCTCTTCAAATTCTTTTTTAGCCTGCGTAATAATACTTTCCCACATGACTTGCCAGAATTTATGTTCCTTTCTATTTTTCCCACTTGGATTTGACTTGCAATTTTTAAAGGATGTCTTTTTGCCTTTGGTTGCCTCTTTTACTCTGCTGTTTAACCATGGTAGCATTTTTGATACTCTTATTTTTTATTTGAGGTATACATTTAGTTTGAGCCTATATTATGCTGTTTTAAAATAGCTTCCATGCAATTTGCAGGCATTTCACCTTTGAGACCATTCCTTTTAATCTCTGTTAAACTAGCTTCCTCATTTTTGTGTAGTTCCCCTTTTTGAAGTTAAATGCTACTGTAGTGAGTTTCTTTGGTATTTTTACTCCTGCAAGGATGTTTACATTTAATTACATTCTGGTCACTGTTATTGAGTGGTTCCGCTATAGTCACCTCTTGGACCTGCATTCCTGCATTCCACTAAACCAAGAATTGCCTCGCCCCTTTTGGGTTCCAGGACAAGCTGCCCAAGAAGCAGACATTTAGTGTGGCCAGACACTTTATTTCTGAATCCCTTCTTGAGGTGACATATACCCAGTCAATATGAGGAAAGTTTAAATACCCCATTAATATTGCATTTTCTGTCTTTGTAGTCTCTCTAATCTCCCTGAGCATTTCACTATCACAATCAATTAGAATTCTTTGAGGGAGTCAACAAGCATGTGCATAAGGGTGACCCAGTTAATATAGTGTACTTGGACTTTCAGAAAGACCTCTCATGGATCAGTAACTGATTAAAAGCTAGGAAACAAAGTGTAGTGACTTTTCACAACGGAGAGAGATAGGGTCCCTCAAGGATCTATAGAAGTCCATAAAATCATGAATTGGGTGGAGAAAGTGAATAGGGAAGTGTTAGTTAAGGCTTCATATAACAGAAGAATTAGGGATCACCCAATTACATTAATAGGCAGCAGGTTTAAAACAAACAAAAATACTTCTTCATACAACACAGTCAACCTGTGAAACTCGTTGCCAGGGGATGTCATGAAGGCCAAAAGTATAACTGGGTTAAAAAAAGAATTAGATAAATTCATGGAGGATAGGTCCATTAATGGCTACTAGCCAACATGGTCAGGGACACAACCCTCTGCTCCAGGTGTCCCTAAAGGTCTGACTGTCAGAAGCTGGGATTGGATGACAGCCGGGGATGGATCACTTGAAATTGCCCTATTCTGTTCATTCCCTTTGAAGCATCTGGTACTGGCCACTGTCAGAGACCGGATACTGGGTTAGATGGATCCCTGGTCTGACCAGTATGGCCTGTCTTTAATATTTAATTTTTTTGGTAGAAGCCCCCAGAAAACAACCGTGAGCTTTTCCTTATTGGATTTAGCCTCACTCTGAAAACAGTCTCATATTTTCCCCATCCTTTCATTATGAGGCTACCTTTTACCTCTTTAGATACATTAACTTCTTAGCATTGGCTTTTTATAGTACCTTACCAGAGGGAGGATAATTTCATGGTTAGGATAGACTTGTGCTGAAGGCACTGGTCTGAGACTCAGGAGTTCTGGGTTCAGTCCTTGGATCTGCCACAGACTTCCTATGCGACCTTGGGCAAGTCTCAGTCTCTCTGTTCCTCAATTCCCCATGTGTAAAATGGGGATGATAATGCTTCCTACCTTTTGCCTGCCTTGCCTATTTAGCACGTAAGCTCTTCAGGGCAGGGACTGTCTCTTATTATGTGTATGTTCAGTGCCTCGTACAATCTGATCTGATCTCAGGCAGTCTAGGCACTATGTAGCACAAATAAATAGTATTGCCACCAGCTAGGAAATTGACTAGCAAATGGACTTTCTAAATTTACTGCCAAGGGACACTTAAATACTATCTATTCATATGCACTTGAGCCCACTTACGTTCTGTTTACGATGTGTCTGATCTTCATAGGTCCAGGAAGGAAAAACCTTCAGGTTACAGCTGAACCTTAGCATCCCACAAGACAGCATAATTGAGGCTCTCTAAGCCAGTTGGCCAACTCCAGCCTTACATTTATTTGAATTTCTTTTTTCCCAAGGAACTTACAATTCTATCACTAGAACTTCTTAACAGTACATGAATTCTAAATTGCAATCATTTGTTGCAACTAGCCGCAGGCTTTTCTGTCTGTTAGAAATATCTGTGTTATTTCCTCCTTTTAAAGTTTGCGTAAATAAAATAAAAAAAACTTTTACAAATAATGTTTGCTGCTTAATGTTCTCAGCCAAAATATCTATCTGCAAAAATAGAAATCCTTCTTTCCAATTCATCTGAAGGAAGTGGTTCCAGTTTCTTATAAAGTAATAAAGAATGTACCACAGATAATGTTCTAATGGTGCAAATGAGTGCAAATATAATCAAAATGATAATGGTGGCTATTGTACGGATGGGATAATAAAATCCATCCTGGTATGGAAATCATATCTCAAGGCAACATTCTCCCTTCTGACTTTTTATAATAATTACACGTGTAAGAAGTGGTAGAAACAAAGGTGCTTTTTTGGTTCATTAAACAGATATTGTTCTGATAGCCCATTGTGCCTGACCAAAGACCTCAATTTGATTTTAGGGAGGGGTCAGTCCCTTGAAGGAGGAAAAATGAGTCAGAACCAGGGCCAGTTCAGGCCTCAGCCTCTCCAGAGCTACGATTTATAATTAAGTCAAATTAGCTGTTTAGGTTTGCCTGACTAACATTCTTGTGCCATTGAAGCTACCACAATTCAGATCAGATTAGGTTAAATGATGCGCTAGATATACACAGTTTTATATATTAAGTCCTGGAGCCTTTGGAAAAGGACCAAGGGAAAGCTTTCATATTTGTAAGTGCTAGAACCTGCTGGATAGCCTGCTTCTGTCATCACACCTCTTGGTGTTTAGCTGGAGTAATCTGTAAAACAAACCAACTCTAAAATAAAAGCAAGCCTAAAGCGGAACCATGCAGTTATTGTAATACACACTCAGATCACTCACCTCCACTCCCTGGTGGAGGGAACTAAAGGAGTGCAGTGGCAGGGCTGGGAGTAGGTGCATAGGTGCTTACAATTTGGTTCAGTGGCTCACAGCACCCCTACTACGCAAACTGTTGCAGCACCCTTGAGTGGGTGGAACAAGGAAAAGCCATCATCTATAGCTTCTGTCCACACCAAACTCATGGAGGATTTCCCCATACAAGACAGAGATGACACTGTTACCCTTATCTTACACAAGCCCCACTTTTGCACTCTCCACCCCCACCCAGCCCTATCAGAGGAGGTCAGCCTCGTTGCAGGGTATCAGTGTTTCCCCGAAGAAGGCCTGAGGAGTAGCATGGAGACAATAGGCCTCACCACAAATGTAACCTTTTTAGGATACCACCAATCTTCGGTCTAGATTGGGAGAAGCACACCCCCTACTCAACTCCATGGAAGCCAAACTCTCCCTTTTCCCTCCAACCCTGAGGGGATGATTTGGAGGAAATTCCATGAGACAGAACTCATGGAGTTTCCCAGATTTTTGTTGTGCATGTTTTTTCCATGGCAGCAGCATGATTTGGCCATAGGGTGTTTCTAACAAACCAAGTCACAAATGGATGAAAATGGTTTCACATAAGCTTGAGCATTTCCAGATAATATTATTATGTTTTTAAGTAACAGCCCTTCTCAGTGCTCCAAAGCTGAGCTGTATTTACTCTATCTTAGCCTATGTAATCAGACTGTCAACATGGCAGCTTCCTGTCTTTTATTATATTTAAGACTTCTTAAAAGCGTTGTTTCTAGTGATTGGCGTATCTTTTGCTGTACATTACCTACCAGTTTTTCTTCTCACTTCAGGTATAATTCCCATCCTTTACAAGCTTATTTTATTTTAATCTTTACCACTTTTGCTACACAGTATTTATGGATGGTGCTTAAGTTGCTAAATGTTTGGGGCCCATTAGAATCTATTGTGTACATATATAATTACGGAATTTTAAAAACACAAATGACTACCTTTGGGGCCAATAGACACAGCAGTTATAATCTGTCATGTCATCTCTCATTCACTTCACTGCATTTTTTCTTAAAGGAAATTACCATGTAAAAACTATGCTTAAAGGAATAACATCATTAAGGATGTCTCCCTAACCAACAGCAGCAAAAATATCCAACAGCAGAACAATTTATTTTGGGTTAAACAGCAAAGGCTCTAGAGTCTGCCCTCAGGTGCTCAGATTACTTGGTGTTGCATACATGTATTCACGGGCAGGAATTTGATCCCATATTTTAAAAAAGAAAAATTTCCTTAAAATGCTCAAATTGAAAGATTTTTTTTCAATGCTATTTTGTGTTTCATCATTTACACTGTTTACTTCTCTTTGCATGTTGATCCTGCAATGCTGTTCCAAATGGGCAGGCCCAACAGCAAGGCAAATCCCTACTGACTTCACTGGAATCTTCTTCTGAGATGGCCAGTCTCTTGGCTGATACACTAAGGACTGAACTATGATGTGAGCTGGGTGAAATTTTCTAACCATAACATTTTGTTGGCAAAAAATGCAGATTTCAGGTCAATTGAAACATTTTGCAAATTTGTGTCAACTTCACCTAGTTGTTTTGGTCAGAATAAATAATTATGAGAAATTCAAGAGAGTTTCATGTTGACATTTTTGAAATTAAATATTTTTATTTTTTGATTCAAATGGACTTTTAAAAAAAATTCTTTTTAGCTAATTTTAAAAAGTTAAAATTTATAAGTTGCTCAAAATTGAAGTGCAATGTTTTGTTTCGGTTTGAATGAAACATTTCACTTGACCCCAAACATTTTTTGACTTTCCATTTCATGGAAAATTTGAACACATTTCACTTTGGTTTGACTCAAAACAATTTTTTGTTTTCAGTAGTGCCAGTGAACTGAAAAATCTGTTATTCATCCACTTTACTGCGGACCTTCAGACCTAAAATTATCAGTCTCTACACCGTGCGCCAGGATGTGCAGGTAGGGGCTGTAACAGACTCATCTTTAGTGGATAAGGCGCAGAAGGGAATGCGTAATACACACTGACCAGTGGACTGGTCTTTAAATATATCAGAGGGATAAATACCAGGGAGGGAGAGGAATTATTTCAGCTCAGTACCAATGTGGACACAAGAACAAATGGATATAAACTGGCCATCAGGAAGTTTAGACTTGAAATTAGACGAAGGTTTCTAACCATTAGAGGAGTGAAGTTCTGGAACAGCCTTCCAAGGGAAGCAGTGGGGGCAAAAGACCTATCTGGCTTCAAGATTAAGCTAGATACGTTTATGGAGGGGATGGTTTGATGGGATAACATGATCTTAGTCAAAGGTCAATTAATTGCCATCAGTGGTAAATAGGACCAATGGTCAATGATGGGATGTTAGAAGTTACTACAGAGAACTTTTTCCTGGGTGTCTGGCTGGTGAATCTTGCCCACATGCTTGGGGTTCAGCTGATCGCCATATTTGGGGTCGGGAAGGAATTTTCCTCCGGGGTAGATTGGCAGAGGCCCTGGAGGTTTTTTGCCTTCCTCTGCAGCATGGGGCAGGGTCACTTACCGGAGGATTCTCTGCATCTTGAAGTCTTTAAACCATGATTTGTGGACCTCAATAGCTGAGACATAGGTGAGAGGATTATTCCAGGAGTGGGTGGGTGAGATTCTGTGGCCTGCATTGTGCAGGAGGTCAGACTAGATGATCATAATGGTCCCTTCTGACCTTAAAGTCTATGAGTCTATGAGACTGTATGCAGGCACAGAGGTCCATCTCTGTAAAGCTCCTTGCAGGATTGGGGCCTTAGTCCAGACAGTAAAGCAAGACTGGTTTGTTTGTCTCGTCAGCTTCATTTTCCGATTCTCCTGCAGTAGCATAATGCTTTTCTGTTTGGGTTGCAAATGCTGCAGGAGAATGTTTAAATTAAAAAGAAACTTATTTAAAGGATTTAAAAAATAATTTTGATTCTCTCGGTTTTTCACACAAAAGCAAACTGTGAAGCCATGTCCATGCGACTATTCTATTCTATATAGGTTCTTATACCACACCCTGTTGAATTCACATTCTTGTTCTCACTGTACTTTGTTATGGAGTGTATATTTGATCACTGAGTTGTGTTATACCATCACAATAATATTTCAGAATCCTCAGATGAGACGTGTCAGAGTACTTCAGAACACAGAATTACACCCTGTTCATGCAATCTCATTCTGCTGAGCATTTCCTCCCATCCTCATCACTACTGAGACAACACCTCATCCAGTCACAATAGGGATTGCTAGAAGTGTTGTTAGCTGAGGATGCTAAGTTTGGTTGTGTCCAGCTGGAGTAAGCCGTGGACCTGAGAATCTTTTCTTTAACTTCACTGGGGCTTGGCTTAGACCCGATATTAGGGGCAGGAAGAATGGGGTGGCAGGATGAATTTTCTACTTGCCTGTAGGATATGGGAAGTCCTCCAAGGGCTTCCTTTGCTGGGGGGCAGAGGTTGCTTAGTGCCAGTCCCTCACCACCATCAGATAGGTCACATGATAGAGTTTCTGTTCCCTGACAAGTCCCACCTCTACTACTGCACCATCCTCCTGTCTGGTTTCCCAAACGCATATATTGCCCTTTTTAGTTCAGACCATGTTAAATGCAGCCACTAAAGTCATCTTCCTTGCTCACACTACCCTTCTTGAATCCCTTCACTGGCTCCCACTCACTATAGCATCCAAATTAGTCTCTTGCCTTCCCTTATCAAGCATCATGTGACCCCACCCTCTCCTCTCCACCAGTGTTTCCACCCTTGTCCACCCATTTGTCAATCTCTCAAACAGTCATCTCCGTGCCTCCTACCACGCAGCCTGATGGCCATGTTCTGATCTCCCTGAACTCACCCACTTGCTCCTGCTGCTTTTAAGTGCTTCTTTAAAATGGCTTTCTGTCATGCTGCCTGTAGGTAGTCTTGGCCCTCTGTGGGGTGGTGAGGCACCACCCCGCCTCACTACACACGCTGAGCTGGGTTGGGGAATCCTCAGTCTATGGCCCAAACTTTCAGGTAGGGCCCTGCAAGCAGTACAAGATAAGCCCAGGCCCTGGGTCAGGGTGGGCAGCAAACAACCAGTCAGCGGCTCAGGCCCTCAGGCGAGGACTGAGCAGCGAGTTCAATGTAAGCCCAGGACCTGGGTCAGAACTGGGCAGCAAGCAAATAGTTACAAGCTCAGGCTCTCAGGCAGGGACTGAGCAAGGAGTTCAATACAAGCCCAGGCCCTGGGTCAGGTGGGGCAGCAAGCAAATAGTCAGGGACTCAGGCCCTCAGGCAGGGACTGAGCAAGGAGTTAAATATCAACCCCAGGCTCCTGGCTTTGAGCGACCAGGGAGAGGGGGAGACTGCCACCCGCACGTTGGGTGGCAGGGGGGACGCAGGCCCACCCACTCCACTGCGTCCCAGCCCGGGGCCCTAGCAGCGGCAGAAAAACCCGCTGCTGAGTCAGTGGGGATCCTGGCCGCAACACACTGACATTGGCTCTGGCAGTGCTGCAGCCAGACTAGGGTCGGCTGCCCGCGGGCTAGTTCCGGACTCCCCCTCGGAAGCTACCTGGGTCAGGATGGTGTCCTCGGAGGGTTCCAGCACTATGGGTTCCTCCTCTGGGTAGCGGGCGAGGGGCAGCTCCGGCAGCTCCTGTGGGTCGCGGCCGCAAGGCAGCTCCGGCAGCCCCTCCGGGTCGCGGCCGCAGGGCAGCTCCGGCAGCCCCTCCGGGTCGCGGCCGCAGGGCAGCTCCGGCAGCCCCTCCGGATAGCGGCCGCAGGGCAGCTCCGGCAGCCCCTCCGGATAGCGGCCGCAGGGCAGCTCCGGCAGCCCCTCCGGGTCGCGGCCGCAGGGCAGCTCCGGCAGCCCCTCCGGGTCGCGGCCGCAGGGCAGCTCCGGCAGCCCCTCCGGGTCGCGGCCGCAGGGCAGCTCCGGCAGCCCCTCCGGATAGCGGCCGCAGGGCAGGTCTGGCCAGTCTTGGTGTGTACCCGGGGCCGCGGGGTTTTCCCAGTCACGGGCTAGGCTGGCTGCATCTGGCCTCCCCGACAGCTGGTTCCCAAGTGAGTTCTGAGGGCCCGCCTTTCTACTTCCAGGTCGCCGCCTGTCCCTCTGAGGGGGCGGGCTCAGAGCTTCCTGGCTCCACCCCCTCCGGTGTCCGGGGAGGTTCTTCCCTCTGCGGGGTGGTGGGGCACCACCCCACCTCGCTACACTGCCTATATTGAGTCTTGTTGATTTGTATATAAAATATCTTTTGTTGTTCCCCTCCCGTGGTCTCTGCATACCTGTCTGTCTGTCCACCCTTAGATTGTGAGCTCCTTGGAACAGGAACTTTCCTGTACATCTGCAGAGCACCCAGCGCTTAATGGATAAATATCCTGTCATCTGCAGTACCTCTCTGACCTGCCTCAGCTCACAGACATGCAAATATTTTCCATGAACTTTCACGATCACTAGGACTTGAATTCTTGAGAGCCATTAAGGAATATTTTTATTTTTTCACCCTGGGACTAAGATTTTCGCCCTCCTTAATGGTATCATTTTATGGAAAGGTTCAGATAGCTCAGAGTAGGGTGACACTATCTACCACCAAACCATCCGTAAGAATAATTGAAGACAGTTGACCTTTGACCTCATTCCTCACACTGCATTGCAGGAGTGGTGTTATCAGGGTAAACCACCACACCTTGCCACTTGTCTGAATGCTTAATTTCAGACTAATTTGAAAACAAAAGCTAAATTAGATTTTGGTAAAAAGATGGCAAACACTTGCAGTGACACTTGCTAAAAAAAAAAAAAAAAAAGAATCAAAAATATAAAAGAATTAAGTTGTTAAATCAGGATGAATCATTTTGAAAGAGTAGAGAGAATTGTCCTATACAAAGGTAACTCCAGGATAGAAATTAATCTTTTGTACAGGAAGAAATGAAAGTCATTAAATGTCTTTGTCTTATTTTAAAAGCAGCAATATCCTGTCTGATTGCAAGTACTTAAAGTGGGATGATTAAACAGAAACCTTATCTTCAATGTTCCAGGGAGAAAACAGGAGAGAAGTTATCCAATTATGGATAATAAAGAACAGGGAAAATCTGAGAGTAGAAATACTTGGTTAGGTAAGTTATATGAGAACATTTTGTAATCAGTCATACATGACATACCAAATACAAACAAAGGGGAATGGATCCAATACCACATTGGAGAAGTCTCTGAACTGTATAATTGTTTGGGATTTTAGAACTATTCTAAGCTCTCTTCAAACCTTTATAAAGCAATGGCCTAAGGCACTTATAGAGACTGATATTCAGTTAAACATCTGGTTACTGTAGAAGGGGATTGTCTTTATTTTCAAACAGGAGTTTACAAGCAGATTATCAACTGCTAGCTGATTTATTTTACAGTGTGAGACCTTGATCATGCAATTCACTGTGTGCAGGCAAACTGCTGTGCCTGTGTGGAGTCGCACTACAGTCAATGGGGCTCCATGCAGTCACAGTGGTTTACATGGAGTTGATTGCAGGATCAGGACCGTCTATTTATACTACAGGTTCTTACATAGCCCCAATAAACATGTTAGCTGAGCGCCTCTCACAGGGCCGGCTCTAACTTTTTTGCCGCCCCAAGCAAAAAAACAAAACAAAAAACAAGCGCTGCCCCACCGAAGCAAAAAAAACCAACCCTCCCTCCCCTGAGCACCCCGCCACAACAACCCACCCCCGAGCGCCACACCGGCCCGCCACAACAACCCTCCCCGAGCGCCCCACCCCAACAACCCTCCCCGAGAGCCCCGCCACAACACCCTCCCCCAGTGCCCCGCCGCCCCGCCGAAACAAACCCTCCCCCAGCGCCCCGCCAAAACAAACCCACCCCTCCCCCGAGCACTGCCCCGCCAAAGTGTGTTTTAAAAAAAACAAACCTGAGTGCCGTCCCAAGATTGGCCGCCCCAAAGATGCCGCCCCAAGCACGTGCTTGGTCGCCTGGTGCCTGGAGCCGGCCCTGGCCTTTCATACTTTGTGTTTATCCTCACAACCTTCCTATGAGTTAGGGAAGTGTTACTATCCCTTGTTTCAATGTACTTTCTCCTGAGATGCTTGCTCTTCACTGGGCAGTATCCTGGTCATGACCCCTCACATACAACTGCTTTGCAATGTCCACAAAAACGGTCCTTATCCCTGTGGCTGGCCACAAGATTCCTTCCTGAACAGACTCTTCTCCCCAGATGGCGATGAGATCCAGGGCCTCAGCATGGCTCCAACCAGCTGTGTGAGGCGTGTTGTGGGCCTTCTGCAATCGTGGTTGTTTCACCAGAATAATGATACACAGGGATCCTGGAGCAAACAGGGAAAATTTGGCTCTGCACCATCTTTTAATGGGGGCAAAGGTCATCCTGGGAACTTGATACCAGGGCAGGGAGGGCACACAAGTAAACAGGCAGGTTGGTAATGGCCACCCTGCAAAGCTTTGTGGGATAGCCGTTGGAAGCATGCAAAAGGTGGTGCATGGCAATTGCGTGCACACAAACAGAAGATTTGAACTTACTCAACTGGAAGCAAACCTAGTCCACTTTGCAAGAAGATTTGCGTGCCAGATAAATGCGGAGTTAATGCACAGTAATAGGTTGCATCATATGTACGCATTTCAAACCAGATTAACTCAATTTGACCCAGTTTAACACCCCCCCCACCCCACCCCCGGGAAAATAAGCCCTGAGCTGCATAAAATCATAGAATCATAGAACTGGAAGGGATCGTGAGAGGTCATCTAGTGCAGTTCCCTGCACTCGTGGCAGGACTAATCATCTAGACCATCCCTGATAGGTGTTTCTCTAACCTGCTCTTAAAAATCTCCAATGATGGAGATTCCACAATCTCCCCAGGCAATTTATTCCAGTGCTTAACCACCCTGACAGTTAGGAAGCTTTTCCTAATGTCCAACCTAAACTTCCCTTGCTGCAATTTAAGCCCATTGCTTCTTGTCCTATCCTCAGAGGTTAAGAAAAGCAATTTTTCTTCCTTCTCCTTGTAACAACCTTTTACATACTTGAAAACTGTGGTCCTGTCCCCTCTTAGTCTTCTCTTTTCCAGACTAAACAAACCCAATTTTTTCAGTCTTCCCTCATAGGTCATATTTTCTAGACCTTTAACCATTTTTGTTGCTCTTCTCTGAAGTCTCTCCAATTTGTCCTCATCCTTCCTGAAATGTGGCACCCAGAACTGGACAAAATACTCTAGTTGAGGTCTAATCAGAGCGGAGTAGAGCGGAAGAATTACTTCTCGAGTCTTGCTTTCAACACTCCTGCTAACACATCCCAGAATGATGATCGCTTTTTTTGCAACAGTGTTACACTGTTGACTCATATTTAGCTTGTGGTCCACTATGACCCCCAGATCCCTTTCCACAGTACTCCTTCCTAGACAGTCATTTCCCATTTTGTATGTGTGCAACGGATTGTTCCTTCCTAAATGGAGTACTTTGCATTTGTCCTTATTGAATTTCACCCAAATTTACTTCAGACCATTTCTCCAGTTTGTCCAGATCATTTTGAATTTTAATACTATCCGACGAAGCACTTGCAACCCCTCCCAGCTTGGTATCGTCTGAAAACTTTATAAATGTACTCTGTATGCCATTATCTAAATCACTGATGAAGATGCTGAACAAAACCGGACACAGAACTGATCCCTGCGGGACCCTACTCGTTATGCCCTTCCAGCATGACTGTGAACCACAGATAACTACTTTCTGGGAACAATTTTCCAAGCAGTTTTGCACCCACCTTATAGTAGCTCTATCTAGGTTGCATTTCCCTAGTTTGGTTATGAGAAGGTCATGCGAGACAGTATCAAAAGCTTTACTTGAAATTACTTGGCTTCTGTTTGCATCTTTTGAACCAGAGACCATATACAAAGTATTTTGGAGATTTAAAATGACAATCTGAGGGCAACCTGGAATTTGACTCCAGAAGCCTGAGATATTCTGGCCAGGTAACTGCGGCAACGCAGGATTGCTGATTGGGGTGGGGGATGAGAGAAGGTGGGGCAACTGCTGCTGCATCCTGGATTGGATAGCGAAAGGAGGCCACAGCAGAGAAGCCATGTTCAGAAGTAATTAGGAAGTGTACATATAGCTAAGGGGATATGGTGCCCCACCTATAGCATTTCCTTATGTTCCTTATTGATTTGAAAATGATGCCTAATTACACTTAAAAATAAATTCTAGGCAGGCAAACACTACAAAAACAAAGTCCTGGATTTCTAGACCACTTCATCTCATCCTTCACCCTAATCAGCAATCCCATATGCCATTCATTTGCATATCTGGGTGCTCCTTCAGATGGGAGATCACCACCACCTAACATTTTTTGGGACAACCACCATAGGTACTACACTACAGTCCCCCTGTTTTTTCCTTTGCACAACCTCATTTATCTTCAGAAATCCTTTGAAAAATAATTCCTTATTGTTTTCTAGATTAAATGTTCATAAAAGACATGCTAATCTGATAAACCTTGGGACACCTGTTCTGTAACCCTCTTGTTAAGTTCACAGTGTTATAATTTCTGGACATAAATGTCTGCAGATTCATTTGCTGACTCTGGTGTGCTGCTACTGTGCACATTCTTGGGATATTTGCCAAGATGACAGCTGTCCAGAATCTTGAATCTCTTCTGTCTTCATGATTCTCAGGTTCAGACCTGACTTGTGTATCTTCTCTTTTCTCCCTCACCCAATTAGAGTCTGGTCCTGGTACTGCTGAACTCAATAACAAAATGTATGTATGTATATCTTGCTACACAATCAGTTGTTTAATCCCATCTCAAGGAATAAACTAGAGAATTC
Organism: Macrochelys suwanniensis; assembly: GCA_033296515.1. NCBI lineage: Eukaryota > Metazoa > Chordata > Testudines > Chelydridae > Macrochelys > Macrochelys suwanniensis. The sequence goes on along the minus strand of CM065778.1, from coordinate 122,765,767 downwards.
TTACCTGAAAATCATGTTTTGAAGAAAATTGCACCTGGATATATAAAAAAACTCAACTCATTGTCACATTCAGTAAATTCCTTAATACCACCACCAATCTTAAGAGTTTTAGGTCAAATTCTCAAGTGTGGTATGGAAACCTGCATGCCAAAAATAGTGCCCATATTTTTAGATGACCAGTTTTTTGCCCCTAAAACCTTGGTTTTGTACGTGTAAAATAAATTATGCAATATTATGCCCATGATTATTTGTGATTGATTCAACATCACTTGGACAGCTAATTACTCAGGCCCTACCCACAGGCCAGGTGCTTTGAGGTCCAGGTGACCTTAACTGTATCTGCAAATAATTGCAAGTGAAAAAAAAACAGATGCCTAGTTAAGACCAGGCTGAAAATGTAGCTCTTAGTATTAGCACAATGTACATTGACTGAAAAAGGGAGGCTGTCTTACAAACATATCGGTACTATGTCTGAATCTGTTTATATGTACACACACACACACTGCTTCAACTGAGTTTGCTTCTTCTGCTTAAGGAAAAGTTGCTGCACAGGGCTGTCTTGAGACACAAACAATTTTAGTGACCACTTGCAGGCCTTCATAGTTTCAGGGCCCATGCAATTCTAAACTGATTTAGGGATTGAAAGTTACCATTATCCATGGTCCAGGACTTGATATATTAGATCCTGAATGAGTGCTAAAATAGCACTGCTGCTTGGAGGGATCAGTGACTATTGTAGCATCTTATATCTCACCAGCCACCAGGCTAGAAATTAGTAGCCTTGGAGGTCTGTGAGGTATCCAACCTTGAAATCATTTAATTCAGAAGGTACTGTCTTGTCACTGATTCTACCCTGATTTTAGGGACACTAGTTTGGGAAATGTCACATAGACAATTAGACAGTCTGAAAACCAGAAATCCCATTTTTCAAGATGTAGTAAGCCCCTCTGTCTAACTCTGTGAATCAATGAGATTACTGGCTGCTAAAACCTTGCCAAAATTGGGAACTATGAGACAGATATTTAGCTGGCGTAACTTGCCATTGCTTTACTGAAGTCAATGGGCCTATGACAAGCTACACCAGCTGAGGATCTATTCCATATATAGGGGGGATAGGAAGAAGGATATGGAAGAAACAAGGACACAATCAAAATGTCTGAAGGTGAAGCATAGTATCATCCAATAAATTACATTTTCAATACTTTTGTTGTTATTGAATGTTATCTATGTAAGATATGTAAGGAGTTAAACAAATCTCAAATATTAACTACCAGCCAAGTCCCATGTCTCTGCTTACTTTTACAAGCTGTTCCTGATCTCACACTGAAGAGGAGCAGTAAGTGGAGAAATATTAGACTTTCTTCCTTTTTTGTTTTTTAATCCTTCGTTTTCTGTGCTTGATTTGATTGGGCTGTTGGAAACAGGGGTGGCTTACGGTAGCAGCAGCATGAGACTCAAAGACTCTCAGACTTACTGGAGGTAGCAAAATGGAAGTACAAATATTCCCTCTCCTTTAAGCATTGTGAAACCATACAGATATGTTACCTGGCCAACATTCACTTAATAGAAACAGTGAAAGAATTAATTGAATACATCAGCTGACACCCACTCTTTGTGGTTCAATTTTTTACAACCCGACAGGGCCAGAAGCATTTAGCACCAGCAGAAATATTTCAGGACGATGACACCTGTCTAGACGTTGGTCCTGGCTGTTGAAGGAACAAAGACATACTCCAGCTCCCAATTTATTGAGGAGAGGAACTAAAATGTCAAACCTAATGCTACTCTAGAAAGTCACTCTCAGTGATGAGTAGGAACCTGAAAGGAGAACCCTGTTAAAAGAAGACAAGATCCTCCATCCTATCACTGCTCTCGGATTTTGTTTCCTTATTAAAGGGGAAGAACATGAATAGAGCTGGGAAGAAGCCTGTTTATTCTTTTTGAGATTTGTGATTTGGAAAAAAAATCCATTCTGAAATAAAATTAAATAAAAACGAAGTTTCCAGTAAAATGAAATTCCAAAATTTTTGTTTCTGGTTGATCAAAACATTTCATTTAAATAAAATTAAAGCATTTCATTCTGGTTTCATCTTTTTGATTTTATACTTATGTAACACAAAATAAATGAATAAAGAAAAGAAAAGTCATCTCAAAATGGAAAATCCAAACATTACTGTCATGGCGTGGTGTCCTAAGCATTCTTTCAGCCTTTAACTAAAGACCACACTACTTCAGGTCTCCTTCACCAACACCTTTTTTTATTTTGTTATTCCACCAGGCCATGCCTATAGTGCTATTTACATATATTTACAAGCCCCAGCTAGCTCCCCAGTTTGTTACTGGGAAAGGGAACTGAGCTAAGCTGCCGCTGCCAGCCCTACCTAACTCTACCTTCCTTCTGGCTCTCAGCTCCTTCCCTTCCCAGAGTTCCTTCTTCTATTATATGCTGGGGTTGCGTGCCCCTCCAATTAGCCCCTCAGCTGTAGCTTTACTCAGCTGACTGACCTTCCAGTTAGGTCTCAATTAACCTAAATTGATGGCAATCTGGGTGACAGGATGTGCTGAGTCAGCGGCTGACTCAGCGCACCCTGTCACAATTACACTCCAAAAAGGCTGAAATGGAACGTTTCAACCTTATCAAAATGCTTTTTTTCCTTTCCATTTTCTTTCAAAACAAACTTTCATCTGAACCAAAATAGTTCTGTAAAACATTCTGCTTTAGATGAACTGGCATTTTCTGAGAGAAAAATGTTCCATTGGAAAGTTTCTGACTAGCTCTAAATAGGAAAAAAAAACAAAGAGCTACTCAATGTGAAGAGAAATAATGGACTTTTATGGCAAAATACCATATCATTCAAAATGATAATCTTTCTATAGTTTTTTTAACCATTCTACTGAACCTAACAGAATTTTTTTTATCATATATAGTTTAGAATCCTATAGAAAAAATTTATTCTCTAATAAATTCTGTAGGATTTTTTAGTGTCATTTCTATTGAAGTGTATTAAATATGTACCAAGTCCTCTTGATTCCATCCCTATTAAATTCTAGATAACTCTTTCATAAGGGTAAACAAGTTATTTTGGTTCCTTTTTTACAAAAACAAAAACCCTAACACCTTTATATCTCCTAGGGGATCACTTACATTCTGGATCATAGGAAGCCTCAGCTGTAATTTGTCCTGATGGTTTACTTGCAGCCACCATCCTTCTAGCTGAGGGGGACTGGATGGGACTCCTTTCACAGCTCCTTAATGCCTTTCCTTAATTTGTTATAGGAGCTACTGTTCAGCAACACAAAAGACTCTGTCCCTCCTTCCTAACCTGGGTGTTGCTTCAGAAACACTTTAATCCTCTGCCAACCTAATGAATGAAAGACCATGACCAAGAAAGAATCAGACCTGAGTCCCGTATGCAAAAGTACCATTATCACAGCACAAAGGACAGCTTCCTCCTTTTCTTTTACCTTCATAACCAAGGTTATCTGCTCAAGTACGCACAGACTAAATGAGGTTGTTTGTCTTATGGATACAAATAGATCTCGCTTTTTTGACTTGCAAAATGAATTCCACTGTGACTTCAATAAAACTTAAGTATGCTAATGTTCAGTCAACCAGTTGTCTATTTATTTCTGTTTACGCCAGCAGATCCATTAGCAACTTTTTCTTGTTTTCTTTTAGAATATTAAATGGTTCAAACATATTCTAAAAATTAGTTGATTAGCTTGTTAGGGCACATTTCTACTGCTTGTTCCTTCTGTAGCAAAAGAGAAAATGAAGGTAATTTTGTTTGCAAGGAACGTATGATTGGAAGCTGACTGTTGAAAGATGTGTCATGTCAATGTAATGAGGGAGTGTAATATCTTAGTTTGCATCAATATGGAAATAACTGTGCAGTTTGACAGACCTGATGCTAAAGGCAGCACCAGAGCACTCATTATGCATTCAGCCTCTGATTATGAAAAATAGTGTGTTTTCTTTTAAAGAGGAATACACATTATCAATCAAACAGCACCAATTATTTCCAAAAGGGATCACAGCTAAACAGGCGTGGGGTCTCTTCAACTATAACTGCACCTGAGAAAACCGACAGATATCAAAGTACATGATAATTTAATTTCATGACAGTTGAATTAATTAGGCAGCCTAAAATCCTGTTTCCTGATTGGCCAGTGGCTGCAGTGCTCATTGCTAACATGACACCATGAGTTGGAACTACTTTGCTTTACTGAATCGCATCACCATGCTGTGCCTCACGAGTCAACCATGATCAGAGGCCCTACCCCTCCACTTCTTGGCTGAAGTTCCTGCCACCACAGGATTTCAGCATAGCTGTTTCAGAGATCCCACCGCTAAATAGTCACTCCCTAAGGTTTGGGGCTCAACAGTACCATTTTTTTTAGCCTTATCTCCTAGTGCTTCCTTTTCCTTCCCAGCCTTCTCTTTCTGCTCTCTCCTTCCCCATCCAGCATGGAGTACCTCTACCTCTGGGTGGGAGCTGTGCAGCTGGCTCCATCACACAGGAGAGCCTGAACTCTTGCCCAGCCACAATGTCCAGGGTCCGCCAAAACCTATTCTGGTCACAGGATCCAAGCTCTCACCCAGCCTTTCATGAACTGGGTGAGGAACACCACTCAGGAGACGTTAGGCCCCCCACAAAAAGGAATCAGAGGTTCCTGAACAGTGACTCAGCTACCACAGAGCCAAAAACAGTGCCGAGTTCAGACCACTGTAGCAACAATTCATGTTTAGCAGCAGGGGGAGCCAGTATCTTTGCCACAGAAAGTGAAAGAAGTCCAGAAATCAGAGAAAAGCAGCTTCTCTGCTTCTGGTAAGGATAGAAGAGTAACAGACCCCATTCCTCAGTCCTGTTTCTACACCCCTGTCACAGGTGCCTCATCTGTTGGGACAAAGGGGTCGCAAAGCCAGTGCAGTCAGCCAGATGGGGATTCCCATAGCTCTCTGCCACCTCCAAAGCCACTGACTCAGGAGGCATTTACAGGCATAATGGGGTGTGGCCAGAAACTCCTGTCTTCTAGCAATTGCCAGCTGTTGGAGTGACTTGTTAGCAGCCAGGTGAATGTAGAGCAGCTTTAGGGCTGCTCTAAGTTGTGCAAAGAGCGGAACTGGCTTGTGACAAGCCCCAGGATCAGGGGAATGCAAAAGTGGCATAAAGCCTTATTTATCTCTCCACTAGATTCTGTACTAAGTACAGCTTGCCCAGGCCCAAGAATTAGGAGTTACTTGGTTGCACAGATTATAAAGCCATAAAGCAGGGACCATAGTGATCATCTAGTTTGACCTCCTGTATAACACGGGCCATAGGACTTCCCTAAAAGTCCCATCATTCGGCCCTCACCTCAGGCAGGATAAAGAGAACAGCTGGGACTGCCTGGACATACAAAGATATAAACATTTATGTTAACTGAACAATTCAGAAAAATCAAACTCGCTATTACTGTACATTAAACCTAGGCACAGAGGACAGAGCACTCCCCTGGATCCCAGAGCTGCCTAGTTCCCCATGTGTGTAACTGAATTATACAAAGCCAGGCAGTTTCATACAATTGGAGGCACTCCTCTCCAGAGCAACCACTGCTTGCATGGCTAAACAGACATCAACATTTGTAAAGCAGCTATCTGGTCCTTCATACACACCTATGAGCATTATAAACTGGCCTTGCCATCATCAGCTGATGTTGACTGTGCAGGATGGCACCCCCCACCATGAGAAAACAGCATATTCTGAACCAAAAGAAGGACCCTGCCCCAAACATCTTACAATCTAAGTGCCTTGCACCCCAGCCCCACTAGAAGTCAATGTGAGCTCTGGATGCCCAGCACTTTTGAATATTTAGTTCATTGTCAGTTATATGGTTATTAATATATATTGTTTGAGATCTTTGCTTTGGAAGACATCCTTTGGTTAGGAAATAGAAGGGTGGGACCTCTGGACAAGGTCAACCTCTATTTGACAGCTCTAGTTGTATGTAGAGACTGCAAGAGAGGAATTCAAACCACACCCACAGATAAATGGACACACCTTTCTCAGAGAGGGAAAACTGACAAGTAGATAAAATTGCTCTTTTTAAATTTAAAACAAACATATACAACTAATCTTTTAATAGGATTCACCCAGCTTTGGTCTAAAGCAGGCAAAACACACAAACTGCAAGAAATATACAATGAAAAAAAGCAGGTAAGAAAAATGATATTTTCCTTTAGATTTACATATTTCATTTATTTTAGTTGGTCTTATTTGTTGTTATTTAAGAGATGGAACCATTTGGGTGAGGATGCATTACTTGTACTGCCACATATTATTTTATTGATTCTTTTTTCTGTGTGTCTTCTTTGCAATAATATTTGTACTGTGCTGTTTGATAATCTCCATATAACTCGGCAGGGTGTATGTCCTGCTCGGATATATATAACCACTTCTCAGGTAGCTCTGGCCTTCGTCCCTGTCCTTATCCCAAAGCATGACAATATCCTAGAACAACACACACACACAACCTGTCTCATCTACTTGCTTAATTTCTTTGTTGAGCAAAGTTGTTATATTTATCTTTGAGCTGTAGTAGTTCTTAGCTGAGATATGATAAAGAAGCTGCTTTTCTCTTTTCCTCTCTTTATTTTCAGCAACAGTATTAGAATGCAGAATTCAAGCTGGGAGACATCTTGACAAAATGGACACCCAGCTACTTATTACATGCAAAAGGAAGACAAGATGATAAGAGCAAAGTCACTAGAAAATGTGTATGAATGTAGGTAATTACCTGCAGTAAACAACATGAATGAGGGCTAGAAATGCTAAGATCTTTTCTTATTTGAATGGTTTGGCTTTGTATGCTTTATGCAACAGGGGTTCAGAGACTAAAGGCTGAACATTAGAACTCTAAGAATGTGCTAATAACATTTATGTGTAATATCTTGCAAAGGAAAAATCACAGCTGTGTTTCAGGTTTTTAAGTCGGGAGCAGGCAATACCATATAAATTAGAAACTTTACTATCCCCTCTCACACCCCTACCCCCAATTCCATTTCCATTCCATTGATTTGTCCCTTAAGAGCTGTATAAATGAAAGCTGCAGTTTTGTAAATAGGAAAACTCAGTTGATCATGTAGGATTTCAGTCTGCTTTTGCATTCTAAGGTCTCTAATGTCAAGTTGTCTGTAATTTGTACTGAACCAGAAGCAAAATACTGCTGTGCTGTCACTGGAGTGTCACTGACTTCTCTGCAAAACTGAATCTCTGTGACATTTACACATCCTAAAGACCTGTCTGAGCTTTGCATTCCACTGAGCTGATGCAGGAATAACAGTTACTTGAAGCTTCAAATCGAAGCTCTTCTGGCATTTTGCAGCTATAGCAAGGAATAAAAAACGATAACTTGTAACTGACCTTCTGTTCCGCTTCCTGAGAACAGCACATGCTGTAGATCTATACCTATAGGTCTGCACTGGAGACTTAAATGCACTGCAAACATTTCTGAAGAAAATCTATTTTACGTACATGAATTTTTGCCATTTATTTGGGGATAAGGAGAGATGTCTACTTTATAGCAAGGCGAGGTGTATATATATTCCTATATTCCACATACAAATTGCCAAACATAGTGTTTCCTCGTTACCAAGGTGTCTCTAAACAGAGACTTAAAAAGGAAAGAACGCAAATCAAATTAACCTCAACTCCCACCAAGGAATCAGAGTAAAATTAGTACACAACTGGAGTATAGTGCTCTGTTCAAGCAACAAAGAGTCTCATTGTTTATAAGCATATTTGCATATATGGAAAACACTGTCACCAAATAAACAAAAGGTTCAATAAATACCTTTTTTATTATATTGTTAGCATAATAATGAATGTAGTTCACATTGCATTGCTGCAATACTGAATGTTTCCTCTTATCACCATCAATTATTGTAGACACACCTGTTTAAATGAAAGTATTCCCCACCCCCATCATGGTCCATCTTGATCCCTCTCCATTCAATGAAGTTGCAGTCATTTACAGTACTTATGTATTGCAATAGTTTCTATGACAACAGATGATGATGTTAAGAGTAAAGAATTCTGAGTTGGGTTTATGAATAGGGAGATAAAGGGAAATGGACTGCAGTGGAAAAGCTTTTCTTTCAAACCTTTAGCTGAAATATCTAAGCTATTAATATTTAACAACAAATAATTATAACTGCACGAAAAAGCAAACAAAAGCAAACTATCATTTACCACAGATCTTTTTATAGCAAGGAATATTTCTAATCAAATCTTCACTTGGCTGAATTAAATTAGCTTTTGTGCCTCTCATGGGAAGAAGTCTCATTGGAGAACAGGGGACCCTCACAGATGATGCTCTGCTCAGGCCCAAAGGGAATAATATTCAAACACATTTTTAAGATAATTTCATGAGCAAAATTCTGCCCTGATTCACCCCTGTGAAATTTGTCAGTGGAGAGGCACAGAATGTAAGTTAGGGTAGAATCAGACTCATTATATTTATTTTATCCAGCTCTGTATTGCATTTACAACCTGGGATGTGGCTTAGATAAGCTGGTTTAGGAGGAAGAAACCACAATTTCCCCTTACATATGACTATCTGTTAATATTGTTGCTCTGATCTCTGACTCTGTTTAGTAGTGATGTAAAATTTACTGACAGAAGAATTTTTATGAAAGTGAAACTAGACACGTCCAATTTTGTTATGGGATAATCTGTGCTAAAACATGTGCCAGTGTTTGTAACCTTTCTCATACTTGTGCTTTGTTTTCTATTAAATGTCAACTCTGATAGACTAGCTTGCTCATCTAAAAGGGCAGGTTTTTACTTCAATAAAAACAATACTTGTTAAAAAGAAAGACAGTACCTCAATAAAAAATACCAAGCATGAATGAAATGTTCAGTCTTAATTGGTACAGCTACATTGCACAGTTTTGTTGCTGGCATATGTTAGCAGAGAATATTTGTTGACAAGGGATTTTCAAGGTTATAAAAATCTTAAAGGTACTGGAGAGTGTGTAAATTAAGTCTGCTACAGGTAGATAACGTTCCCGTGACGCCAGAACTAAATGTGCTGGAGCCTTCAGGTAAAACTTACAAGAGCATGGACTATGCACTGGGGGCCAGATTCTCAGCTAGTGTAAATCAGTGTAACTCCATTGGCTTCAATACACCAGTTTACACTAGCTGAGGATTTGAATTTTGAGGTCCAGACCTGCATTTAATATGTATAATACACTTAAGTACAGCAGGTAAGAAAAAACGGAATCAATAGTGTAGACTTTTAAATGTACAATTCCTCTCCAGACAAATATTGTGCTACACTGAATGCCAAACTACTTCCACTGGGCTGAAATCTGAGAACATTTGGCAAGGCAATGAATGCACACATTGCTCCAGCAGAGTCACACCTGAAAGTGTTGTAGCCAAATGAACAGTGCTTCAGCTACAATAAATGTTCATACATGGAAATACTAAATGTTAAGTGGCATGTTATTTACTGGGCTTGGGGATCTGGAGGCAAAGAGATTCTTACCAAGCTCACTCCTTTAGCTATGATGAATGCAACAAGAGAAGTGTGCTTTGGGTCACCATTGTGATAGGGATACCAAGTAAAATGAAAGCCAAACACACAGAATAGCATTATAATTCATATCTTTCTGTACTGAAAACCCAGCACTTGCCTCAGCCTGTTGTCTTGATGCTGAATTCCACTACATTTGTCTCTTTGTCTTCTTCTTCAAGATGTCCTAGATCTTATTTGCCATTGCCCCTTTACATCAGGCTAACCATACTGCCTATCAGCTCCATGTTAAAACTGAGATAACGACTAGAGCTCCAAACTAGCAAAATTGAACTGCAATGAAGTATGAAGCTCTGTACAATCTCCTCACTCTGCTGAGGAGCACAACCTGGATGAAAGGATCTGCCAAGATCCAACTGGCAATGGTGTAATTGGCAACAATGTAACAGTACGGAGGTAAGTGGGACTAGCTCCCGCTAACTTATTCTCCCTGAAGTACCTCCATAGAAAAGCTGTCTGAAACAGATTTAGGAAAAGCTTGTAAAGCATTTTAGCATGATGGAATTCTGCAACTTTAATGTAAATGTTATTCTGATTTAAAAGCTTTTGATTAGTATGTTATTAACATTAATATGGCTATGGGGAATGTTTAACTCTTCCCATGCCAAAGTAAAATGATCCCTTATTACTGAGCATATTTACAAATATGGGGAAGTATAAAATTGCTACACTTGTATATTTCTGCCTGCTGTATTTTACAAATTTCATTGCAATTAAATCCACCTGCTTTATAGGTTATGTGGCTAGGCAAAATATCTTCTTCTGTTTTCATTTTGAAGCCAGCCTTACAAGGTCTTACTATGCCTACCTCTTGGTCAGTGGCTTTTATTTCCTAAAATTTACCAGCCAGTTATATAACACTGGTCTACAATTTTTGAGAAGTCGTCTGCTTCAGAGATAAAATGTGCTATTTAGTATGTATTTTGATGTGCTGAATTCAAATACGACAATTAAAACAACTGATTGGCTACTGTTTCTAAGATATTTAAGTTTTTACATGTTATGTCTATGTATATTGTGTAGATAGTAGAGTGTTAATCATAAATTGTAAACCTAGGTCTTTTCATGTGTTTATGGTTGCTTTACATGATACCATTTCACCTGTCCTGTTTATGTAACACTTTAAAAATCAGCAAAGGGGTTATATAAATAAAATTTATTATGAAACAAAAGGCAAAAAACTATTATGTACATAGTTTAGTCCTATTCAGTGTCTACTCGGCGCTTCTTGGCTTGTCTCTTGTATTCATTAAATGGAGCATCTCTTGTCACTGTCCAGCAATAGTCTGCAAGCATTGATGGGCTCCATTTGCCCTGATAGCGTTTCTCCATTGTTGCAATGTCCTGGTGAAATCGCTTGCCGTGCTCGTTGCTCACTGCTCCGCAGTTCGGTGGAAAAAAATCTAGATGAGAGTGCAAAAAATGTATCTTTAGTGACATGTTGCAACCAAGGCTTTTGTATGCCTTGAGGAGGTTTTCCACCAACAACCTGTAGTTGTCTGCCTTGTTGTTTCCGAGAAAATTTATTGCCACTAACTGGAAGGCTTTCCATGCCTTTTTTTCCTTGCCACGCAGTGCATGGTCAAATGCATCATCTCGAAGAAGTTCACGAATCTGAGGACCAACAAAGACACCTTCCTTTATCTTAGCTTCACTTAACCTTGGAAATTTTCCACGGAGGTACTTGAAAGCTGCTTGTGTTTTGTCAATGGCCTTGACAAAGTTCTTCATCAGACCCAGCTTGATGTGTAAGGGTGGTAACAAAATCTTCCTTGATTCAACAAGTGGTGGATGCTGAACACTTTTCCTCCCAGGCTCCAATGACTGTCAGAGTGGCCAATCTTTCTTGATGTAGGGGGAATCTCTTGCACGACTATCCCATTTGCAGAGAAAACAGCAGTACTTTGTGTATCCAGTCTGCAGACCAAGCAAGAGAGCAACAACCTTCAAATTGCCACAAAGCTGCCACTGATGTTGGTCATAGTTTATGCACCTCAAAAGTTGTTTCATGTTGTCATAGGTTTCCTTCATATGGACTGCATGACCAACTGGAATTGATGGCAAAACATTGCCATTATGCAGTAAAACAGCTTTAAGACTCGTCTTCGATGAATCAATGAACAGTCTCCACTCATCTGGATCGTGAACGATGTTGAGGGCTGCCATCACACCATCGATGTTGTTGCAGGCTACAAGATCACCTTCCATGAAGAAGAATGGGACAAGATCCTTTTGACGGTCAAGGAAGATGGAAACCCTAACATCACCTGCCAGGAGATTCCACTGCTGTAGTCTGGAGCCCAAAAGCTCTGCCTTACTCTTGGGTAGTTCCAAATCCCTGACAAGGTCATTCAGTTCACCTTGTGTTATGAGGTGTGGTTCAGAGGAGGAGGATGGGAGAAAATGTGGGTCCTGTGACATTGATGGTTCAGGACCAGAAGTTTCATCCTCTTCCTCTTCCTTGTCTGACTCAAGTGAGAATGATACTGGTGCATCAGGAACCGGCAGTCCTTCTCCGTGGGGTACTGGGCGTATAGCTGATGGAATGTTTGGATAATGCACAGTCCACTTTTTCTTCTTTGACACACCTTTCCCAACTGGAGGCACCATGCAGAAGTAACAATTGCTGGTATGATCTGTTGGCTCTCTCCAAATCATTGGCACTGCAAAAGGCATAGATTTCCTTTTCCTGTTCAACCACTGGCGAAGATTTGTTGCACAAGTGTTGCAGCATATGTGTGGGGCCCACCTCTTGTCCTGATCTCCAATTTTGCAGCCAAAATAAAGGTGATAGGCTTTCTTAACCATAGTGGTTATACTGCGCTTTTGTGATGCAAAAGTCACTTCACCACAAACATAGCAGAGGTGATCTGCACTGTTCACACAAGTACGAGGCATCTCTGCTCACTTTGGCTAAACAGAAATGTGTCCCTTTGCAAAATCAAACACTGACAAATAAGAGAGCACGACACTGTCTGATTTGTAGAGCTGATATAGGGCAATTTGTTCAGCAGAGTGATGTAAGCTTCGTTATGATTGCATCATCCATGACTTCTAGGAATAACATGATGCAATTCAGATCATGTATGACGCAATACCAGCTTCAGATTGCATCATTCATTGTTTTGCCTAAAAAGCAAGTACTGTCCAAACCCAGTCATAGATTTATTCATAGATCCAGCCAAAGCTGTATTTTAGTCATTTCTGGTTTAAATTGAGATCCCTTCCCTTTATAACTCACTTATCCTCCGCCATTCCCAAGTCAAGGGTCGTATATACTGACCCAATAGCATGTCTTGAAAACTAGAGCCAATCAACAATTTTAAGCATCATTTTCGTTCTCAGTGACCCAGAATTAGTAAAGTTTGACTACATTTATTTCAGAAGCATTTTGGCTGTAGAGCAGTGATCAGACACAGGCAAATACTGTAGTTCGATGCTTCTTGTCCTTTTCAGAACAGTGCTCTGGAGGTAACTTTAGCACTGATTTCAAATGATAAGCACTCTATCTACTGGAAACTAAAGACCCTTGGCCACTGTAAACTAAACTACCAGACCAGGTGTTGGGCTTGCAGCCAACATGTCCTGTTTTTTTCCCCCCACTGTACTACAAAGTACCTCAATGATGATGGGAAAGATATACTTCCTTTAGGGATCAGAGATAATTAACTCTTTCTAGTTGCTCATTTATTACTACTGCACTATGCCAAATTTTGTATTTCTGTATACTTTAATAAAGTCCCTAACACATTGCTGGGGCTACACAAATGACTATTTTCATTCATTAATGGTTGGGCCTTTAACTGACTTTTCAACTACTTTTTCAGAAGTGAGATGTTTGCCATTCTCAAGCATTTAGATTACATGCTTCTGTTTAGTTTCTAAATATTCACAGAATTATTATTGATATAAGGGAAGTTTTTAGATGACAGACAATAGAATGTCAACAAATGTGAAATGTACATTTTGCACAGAAATATCTCAGTATCAAGTTTAAAATCAGCTGTGTCCTATTACATTGCCACAATTAAAAATAATAAATTTACAAATATATTAATAGCGTCTGCACCTCAATAATGTAGCACTTTTCATCCACGAATCTCAAAGTGTTTTTACAAAGGAGGTCAGTATCATCATCTATATTTTACAGATAGATAAACTGAGACAAACTGAAGTGACTTGCCCAGGGGGCAGAGCCAATAATAAAACCAGGTCTCGTGAGCGTCAGTCCAGTGCTCTATCCACTAGGTCACATATTTGAACTGAGGCTAGCAAGAAGCTGGCAAACCTCAGCCCATGCTTGTGAACAATTGCCAAACGTGAGGTTGTTTACACAGGATGAAACCTCCAAACCCCTTTTCCACGTCCCCAAATTCTCCTTGTCCACTCCTAAACCACTCCAGCATGCACACACCACCCTCTTCTTTCCCCTCTTACCTCAGTTGTCTTTCAGAGGGGCTTGTTGAAGAGTCCCAAGGCATTCTTGGGAGAGCTAAAGGGAGGCCCATGTAGGATGGCTGGAGGCAGAAAGCAGCCAGCTATGGTTGGGTTTCGCTTGCAGGGTCATGTCAAAATGGTTGGTTCACATCCCTGTGAAGTAAACTCCCAGGTACCATTCATAAACTTACTCCTGCAGGCACCACAGCACCCTAGAGGTAATGCAAACAAAAAAAAAAACAAAAACAAAAAACAAACCCAAAACCCATATATACCAACAAATGCAGCTTTTACATGGCAGTTTCAATACATGGTTCAGTTTGCTAAAGTTTCTGGTCATCATTCTGTAGACATGACAGGATAGATAAGTATGCTTTCTCTCCAGCCATTTTTTTAACATATACCTTTTGGGGGAAATGAAAAAGCTCTCCACAATATAGTTAGTGTAAAAAATAAAGCCCTTGTCCCTTTTATCTCTGTTTTTTAAAAAACATCCCTTAAAAGGGCATTCAAGTTTAGCAGCATTGAATCTATGTTCATGAATTATCTTTTCTGAATTTGAAGAATATATTAGATCCCTAAGATGAGGTGATGCAACAATGCTAAGATTGCATCCAGGACAAAGGATCATTCAACTCTAGTTGCACAGTGCTGCTGTGAGTTCTTAAACAGCTACCATGATCCACTCTAAAGGTGGCTGCATTTCAGATGTGGGAGGAGTGATTCCGATAGAAAGAGAGAGATTTGAATCAAATGTAAATTAGTTTACAAAGCTTCTTAGGATCCCTTGGGCTGACGTGCTATAGAAATTGTTTCCTGGACAATCCTACAGCAGTCAACCATGGGTGCTGGTCTTCTTCATAACCACGCAAATGCATGTGTCACAGGATTGCCTGGAGGTTACAGTAGGTGTCTCATAAAGTGAGCTCAACTTAGTTTTACAGCAGTGAATTGATAGGTCACTCAAGATAGCTGCCTGGGATTTAAATTACATGACATAAAACAGTCTGCTGGTTGAAGGTTCAACCAAAAATGAGTACGCAGAGTTATGCCTTTGACCAGGCCAGGTTTCTTGGGTAAAGTCAGGGGAAATCCTTCCTCCCCTATCCTAACTTTACCCAGAACTGCCCCCGGAAGAAGGAGCCAGCCCTTTTAATCTTACCTGTTGGGCCCTGATTGGTTTCTGCCTGCTCCTGGCCCTTCTAACTGCTAGAAGACCAATTCTTGTTGGTTCTGAGAAGCTGATCATGGGAGTCCTCTCTAGGCAGCTCTTGGAGCTCTAAACTCACTGTTCTTTTTCTCCAAAGGACACTTTCTTTGGAGTTCTTTGTGGCAGTCTCTAGCAGGAGACAACAAATGCCTGGTACACTCCATCTCATCTACTCTCTTCCTATAAGAACTACCTCAAGAGACTGGGTTCTTGTCATCTGAAATACTAGCCAGTACTAAAGAAGAGTAAACCCTGTGTTCTGAATAGATTACACATTGGATCAATACCCTCTTTGTCCCTCAAATTAGTATTTCCAGTGTCTTAATTATCTGAAAACTTAATTTTTTCAACAGAACAGCAGATCACTTAGTTTATTCATTCAGTTTATTCTTTGCAACCAGATGATATAAAGATTTGCGCATTTGGCACTCAGTTCAAATACATACGGAAATAAAAATGAAAAGATAAGTAATGTTCACAGTGTTTGGGAGTTGCCTATTAAAAACATAATCTTCCCAGATCCATAATATGAGATTTGAATCTGGATTTCTGGCTGATAGCAATTAAAAGATGACAGCACAGAAGTATTTTATTTAAAAGAATAATTGTTCTGATGATATTCAATTGAAGCACAGCCGCCAGTTTGAAGCTGGTCACATGCATAAAGTGCAGGGACTAGCTTAGTTATATAAGATCACAAAGGGAGTTAATAGAACTGGGATACAAATCCAACATCTTTTTCATTCTCAGCTCTTTGTTCTAACCATTAGTATACACTGACTCCCTTTGGTAAGATCCTTTGTATTTCCAACTTCTCAGGGTTTCATAAATGAAAGTCATGTACTTTTATCTACTCATTCCCTTTAATAAGTGTCACAAACATTCAGTGTGATTGATTAACTGGTAACAAGAAAGAGACAAAGTAGGAATAGTCATATTAGCATATTTTTTTTGCTCAAAGAAATGCATTACATACGTATGCAGTACTTCAAATAATAGATTAAGCTGCTGAAAGTGTTAAAACAGAATTACATTACAAAATGCAGTGACAAGGCCAAATTTATCCTCGGTGTAACTCCCCTGAAGTCAATGGAGTTATACAGGAGATGAAATAGGCCCACTGTGTGTACATAAAACACATCGGTACATTTAGAGATTTTACATTAAGATGGCATAAACAAAGGTGACAGAATTTCACCCTTTCCTCCTCCTCCCCATCCCCCCGTCCAACACCCGCACACCCCTGTAAAGTCTTATTTGTTTTAATTCATTTGCAGCTGTAGGGGTGCTGCTGCATTCATCCTGATCCTGAGAGGTGCTCAGCACTTTTACAAGGTACTGAGCACCCTCAGCTCCCATTGACTCAGTGGGATTTCTCTCTAATCCATTTATATTACACTCATCACTATAGTGACTGGAAATAGGCAATGAAGGACAGGGTAGAACATAGATCGAGAGGGATTCCACTTGAACTTTTACCTGTAACACAAACATTCTTTTTACCTACTCAGTGAGGTTGACATAGGGCTGGTCTACACAGACCAGCAGTGCAGACTGCAGGGTAGTCCTGGCTCCGACTACATGAACATGAACTAGTTACCTTATTAGCTGGGTCTACACGGGAAGTTACAGAACAACACTTTAGTGCACATTGGAATACCACTCCTCCACGCCCTGCGGTCCACACTGTGGGGCTCTGCAGACAAGCTCTTAACCTGAGGCTTGAAGTTTTGAGATTTGCTTTATTTTAAAAGATCCTCCCTATTATTGTCTTGTGGAATAAACTCCTTTTTAGTTAGGACACTGTTGGATAATTTTTGGGGGCAGATTCAATGTGGCACATTCATGAAAAGAACCAATCTTCAGAGGAAAGGCAGAGAAGGAACTGGAGGCAGCTAATCCAGGTGACACTCAGAAGATACTTCCCTAACAGGGGCAGCAGGCAAGTGGGAAAAGTCAGCTGACCACAAGGAATGGCAGAAATATGAGAGCCAAGCGTAGAGCAGATATAACCTAAGATATCACTAAATATACTCCACAAAATATATAGGGTGTGCTGAGTTAGGCTGGAGTGTGCCCTGAGTAGGGGGCCCTGCAATATGGCTTATAGAAACATGCTTAAAGCTCTCCCCCAGCTTTCCAGTGCATGAGAAGCTGCATCATCAGCTGGTGCCACTGTTCCTCCAAGTACACCGGGGCTGTTCAGTGGACTGGTATGGAGGTGGGGGTTGGAATAGAGGCCACGCCCCCACCTGCTCCCTGAAACCTTTGGGCAGTGTTCAACCCTGTGTACAGAGAACATATTTGTGTTTGCATGAGGCTCCTTGCACCTCTATCTCTGCATACCCATGTACGCCCCAGTCACAAGCTCCCCTGAATATTTCTGTGGAAATTATGTTTGTATGGTTTGACTTATTTTGACTCCCTGGTTCTTGCAGTTAATTGCTCTTTATGTAGCCTACGCCCTTGTATCGATGATGCTTAATTTCCTCCCATGACTCTTAGTTACACCCCATAAATATATTCCTAAAGTACCTTCCCTTCCAAGAGCACCTTCCATCTGAGGCACTCAAAGTGCTTTACAAAATGAATCTGAAGAAGTGGGGTTTTTTACCCACAAAAGCTTATGCCCAAATAAATCTGTTAGTCTTTAAGGTGCCACCGGACTCCTCGTTGTTTTTGTGGATACAGACTAACACAGTTACCCCTCTGATAAAGTGTTCTACATGCATTGATGAATTAAGCTTTTAAAAAACAAGCTTTGATATAGGTAAGAATTGTTATCCCCGTTTTACAGATGGGAAGCTAAGCACAGAGATGATTAGTGGCTTTTTCCACTGTTTGTGGAAGAGCCAGGATTAGAATCTAGATGTTCTAACTCCCCGTCCTTTGCTTTAATCAAAAAACCAACCTTCCCTTCTTGTTGTACTGCCCCAAATTGTCTCTCTCTTTATGCTGTTTGGACCTGTAACAATGGGGAGGACTCACCAGTGTGGCGCCGCCTGGTGGTCATCCTGGGAATTAGCTCACTTCCAGCTAGGAGCGCTCACTGTAGGCCGGTGTCTCACCTGCCACTGCCCCCCCCCATGTCCCTCCCGGACCCCAGTGCCCCTTTGCCTTGGGGTGCTGCCCCTTGGCAGTGCTCCTTTGTCTCTGGGTTCTGCCCACTGCAGTAACCCATAGATCTGGACCTCCCCTCCCAGGGGAACCCCCAACCCTCTATCTCCACCTTGCCTCAGTGGCTACTGCCAGTCACAATCTAGCCCCCACTCACTGGGGCAGACTACAGTCTGTAATGGCCACTCATCATTGGCAAGGGGGGTTTGAACCTGCTGCTTCTGCCTAGCCCTGGGCTGCACCTTTGCAACCTCAGTACCTTTTTGAGGCCTTGCCCAAGGCCTGCAGCCTGGGGAGTTGCCAGGCTGGAGCTCCCCAGCTCCCTTGCTCTATTCCCCAACACTACTCCACCTCAGGTACCCTTTTGGGCCTTTAAAAAGGCCTGCAGCCTGGGGGTTTACCAGGCTGGAGCTCCTTCACTCCTCTTGCCTTCCCCCAGCCCTGCTCTGCTTTAGGTAGCTTGATCTCAGGCAGTCAGGTTCTCTCTCTCTCTACAACCAGAAAGAAACACCTCAGCTTCTAGCCCACAGCCCTCTTATAAGGGCCAGCTGTGGCCTGATTGGGGCGTGGCCCCAGCTGTGGCTGCTTCCCCAATCAGCCTTTCCCAGCCACAGCCCTCACCAGGGCTGCTTTTAACCCCTTCAGGGCTGGAGCAGAGTGATCACCCCGCTACAGGACCCCACAGCCACACATTGGGGAGTAGCTGAAGAACACATCATTCTTCTCACACGTAGCTGTTTCTCTCTTCATTGTTCTGCATAAACATTAATTAATAAATCTTCACTAATTTGGAATTTGAGAGATTATTTATTCACCTATAATATGGAGATAACACTGAGGTCACAGCACCACTCTTAACTCTCCTCCACCTTTAACCCACGTTAGGCTGGAGGGGGGGGGATCCTTTAGCCCACTTCCCGGATCCCAATAGGACTCACCTGGTTTGAAAACCCAAACTATATTATACAACAGAATAGACCAGATATTTCCTAAACCCTGAAATCTCCTGATGTTGCTAAATCTGAGATTCCTAGGATAATCTGACCATACGCTCAAAAGACTGGTCTTTTTAAGACAACCTTTCAGAGGGATTCTTATATTTGCAAGGTTATTTTATGGCCTCTCATAGCAGAAATCTGAAACAGATCACTTGAAATGAAGTGCGTCAACCATTTCAGCTCTGGGCCAGGTGGATGTATATGATCTAAAAGGACATATTTAGAAATGTATACTTTAGACAGATCTCATTTTCATTTGTGCATCCAGTTACTGTTAATCATGTCTACTTCCTCCAAATTATCCAACCAAAAGGATACTTAGCAATTTGGGAACATTCCTATTAGATTACTAATACCAATATTAAGTGAAAGAGCTTAAAGAATGCCACATTAATTTCTGATGTCTGCCTTCTGCCATACTTCTGGCCAGCAAACCTTGGCAGATGTGACTCCATTCTGTCCAAATCGAATTCAGTGTTTAAGAATGCACTCACTTTCCTGAGACCATCTGTTTACTCTTCTGCTAAAGGAACTCCAACCTCTTTGGCAACCAATAAATCCTGAAATGTAGCAATTTTTTGGAGTATTTAGAATCTGAATGTCATCCAAATGATTCATTATTGATATTAAAACCGATTTGTGCATCACCAACCATTAAAGGAATGTACTAAATATCTCCATGAATGAGAAACTGAGTAGCCTATCAGAATACATTTATCAACACTAATGTTACCATTACATGAAAAACAGGTTCTGTAGTTGTGCCTGCTATTTTAAAGCCTCACCTCTGTCAGTAATTATTTATGTTGTTTTTATTTTTTTGCAGCACCCAAAAGTATACTGGGCATGTTACAAAACAAGTAAAAGAAAACTCTCTGCCCCACAACATTACTTGAGCCATACTGAGGCACAGGGAAGTCATATACAGTTGAACCTCAGAGTTATAGACACCTCGGGAATGGAGGTTGTCCGTAATTCTGAAATGTTCATAACTCTGAACAAAGTGCATTCGGGCTCCAGATCCAGGAGCTAACACTTCAGGCCAGGTTTCAGCAACAACTGAGCTCCCTACTCAGCAACAGCATGAGTTTTCAAGCTTGTCCCCCTCCCGGTGGAGAGTGTGTGTGTGTATAAAAACAGTGCAGTGTGTGTGTGTGTATGCGCACACCTGCTCTACTGGTTGGGGTCTGTCTTGGGCTGGCAGCCCCAGCATTTTGCTATAAGTGGCTGCCCCATGCATGAGGATGGAGGGGTGGGGACAGGCAGCCCAGATGTACCTACCTTTAAGATTCAATACAGGCACAGTACAGTATTTGCTTTTATTTATTTATTTAGGTTTGTCTCTGCTTCTGCCTGATTGGTTATTTCCGGTTTCACATGATGTCTGGTTGACCAATCAGTCCATAACTCTGGTGTTCCTATCTTTGAGGTTCTACTGTCGTGCAGAATCAGGAGACCTACGATCTATTCCTAGCTCTGCCTTTCATGACCAATATGACAATTTCCTAAAGTACCCTTGGGAGACCTCATTGAATTAATTTTAAATATCTTTGGGATCCATTGTATTAAATGAATTATTTATGTATTATTGTTGGCTGGGAATGTATGAAACCTCTCGAGGTGGGAGATGTGAGATCTGGGGATTCAAAGGACTATATTGAATAATGTTCTAGCTAAGAATAGACTTTTGGGACAAAAAAAGTGTCAAGTGGACACTGGGGAATCTAGGAGGAGATGAGTGCAAATTTCCCACCTCTGGTTAGACAAAAACCCAGCCTTTTGAAACTACACCCTGAGGAGTGAGCCATTGTCTGCTGATACATAAGGTCAAGATCTAAGGCCCCAGCTGTATAAAGAAAAGACCAAACTATTCATGGTTGTTCTGGTTCTGAATCTGAGACAGTTTTGAATTTGTAATTTGGGGAAAACCCAGTCGTGAGTTTTGAAGGATTGACACCTGCCAGAGGTTGAAGTCTGATAGGCTTTTTAGCATATGTAGGTTCTTTTATTGTTTTTAATATGTTTTCTCTGTAATGCTCAAGAATACCTTAAGAATAAATGTGCTTGCTTAGAAAGAACAGTGTGGTAACTTATAACTGTGAGCAATTATTCTGTTCGTAGCCTCTGTGGCAAAAGCAAAATGCAGATGTTGGCCTGTTCAGGGAGTCTGGCTTTCTGGGAATATCACAATGCAGACTGGAAAAATCCTAATCAGGAGGGAGAGAAAGAGGCAGGTCGCCGCCCAAGAGAGGAGCTTGGAGCCTAGAATGGGTGCCCTTGAGGGACCACTGAAGGGGAATATGGGTGCAGCTGGCCCGAACTATGACACTACGGAGCTGTTGGGTAACCTTGGGCAAGTCACTTTGTCGTCTCTTTGTTTTTGTTTCCCCTTCCTACATTTGTCTATTAGACTGTCAACTCTTCAGGGTACTTTCCCTATGTATTTGTGCAGTTCCTAGCCCAGTGGGGCTTTGATTTCAGTTGAAGTTTCCAGGTGACACTGTATTTACAAATAATATATCATAAGTATGTACACACACACGCACAATTACCTTTGATCAAAAATATTCACTTTCTGGATAAGAAAACTGGTGTATAACTAAATTCATAAGATACATTTTTAAGAATCACTTTGAAGATGGAATTTCACATATGAATCATAGGGGCTCTCTCTAACTAAGCTGCTACGCTCTCCACCACTAACAATTTTTGACATTCTAAATATTCATCTTGGGTTTCTCATGATGTTTTTCATGAACTCGTAGAAGGTTTGGAAAAGCCATCATCAGATATCCCACATAAAAATTCTGATAGTTTTCTATTAAAATAAATATTGGTAACATTGTCGTGTCACAGCACAGTTACACCTGGACTCCTTCTGAAATTTCTCCAGCTTTCCTTGTGCCTTTCTGCTGCACTGACCATCCAAAAATTCTGACCTAAATGGTACCTTAGACATTAATGATGATAAGCAGAAACCTCCTGCCTCCTGTGGCAACATGGCTAATAAACTGAACTATAGTCCTGTACAGACACGTGTGACCTGACTTTGAATTCAACGGCTATTTGCTTACTTCTGAAGGCACCAGCTTGTTGGCTTCATCTCTGCATACAGATTTTCCTAACCCACAGGTGGATTACAAGATACCCTATACTTGAAATACTTGTTGTTTTTAAATAAGCTATTCCCCTAATTAGTATGTGGCATC
Organism: Macrochelys suwanniensis; assembly: GCA_033296515.1. NCBI lineage: Eukaryota > Metazoa > Chordata > Testudines > Chelydridae > Macrochelys > Macrochelys suwanniensis. The sequence goes on along the minus strand of CM065778.1, from coordinate 122,743,214 downwards.
AGCATTTGAAATACTTTCCTGCTGCCTCAATAGCATGCTCATCTTTTATACTTCTCATGTATACACACGCACATACACACACTTTTTTCCCAGTTAATTTTGTGCTGGTGAAAGATTCCAGATTGATAGCTCTGAAGACTGAAGTCCTTTGTTATCTACAGAGAAGATACAGCATGGGTAAAAGCAATACAAGTTTCCCCATGCGGCTCCACCAATATGCCACCTCCTAGTTTGAGGAGGAAGCATCTCTAGGTTTGAGAAGCGAGTTCAGTTTCCATGCCATTTCTTCTCTGACTAAAAGGGTGCTAATTAGATAATGCCAACGGTGGCATTTAGGGTGTGGACACCTCTGTACTAGAAAATGGACTGAGGCTGCCAACATTTAGAGATCTCTCTATTAAGAAACTGGCTAAATTACAAGGTGCAGTGCAGTGTCAGCAAATAGCAATCCAATCTTAAGTCAGCCCACAAGCACTTGTAAGGGAATGAATTAGCAATGTAACAATGGGAGGTGACGGGGTTATACTTTTAAGCATCTCTCTGTTCTTTCAGATAATCACTCACTTTCTCTCTCTCTCTCTCTCTCCTCCCCTTCCTTGTCATAAGCCCCTTCTCTTCATGCTCCCCACAACTGTGCAGTAGATTTCCCACATGGTTCTGAGAAACCTGCCTTTTCTTATCACCACCAACTTTATCCATCATTAGGACTATTCTGGTTTGACATAATTTTCCTCAGCCTGTTAAGTGAGCAAGTGACTGAACCAACTGCTTTAGTTGGGATGTAATTAAACCTGACTTCCTGCTGTTTTCTGATAAAATGCTTTCACCTCCCGCCCTGGCCATGCAACTCCTGTAGCTCAACTCTTGAACAATAATTTCCTATTCCTCATGGCACCCACAGACTTAATACAAATGCCCATTTCTTGTGGCTCCCTGTGCTTTGTTGCAATTCTGAATTCCATACAAAATCAATGCAACAGGAACAGTTTTAAAAATAAATGAACCAATTAATAAGCAAATAAATAATCATTAAGGTTCAGATTCTACCCTCCTCCTTAACCATTTGTTACTCCAGGAATAGTCTCAGGGACTTCAATGTGACCCCTTGCAGGTCAAGGTACTGCTCAGTGTTTTTCACCTCAGGGGTCTTAGTGGGTTTTATTATTTGCACAGTTCCACTGGCCGTTCATTTTACTCACACATGAACAGGTCACTTTGCTAACCATATTGGTGTTCTATGTCTCCATGAATGCACTTAACAAACTTAATATAATGCAACAGACTCAGAGGATGACCTTGTGGATAAAGCACAGGACTAGGAGTCATGAAGTCTTCATACTATTTTCTCCCCTGCCATGGATTTCCTACGTGTTCTTGGGTAAGTCACTGTCTGTGCCTCACTTTCCTCATCTATAAATTGGAGATATTAATTTTTACCCATCTCCCAGAAGTGTTGCGAAGCTTAATGAGGGCAAAATTCTCCCTAGCCAAGGATAGGTGAATTTGGGATTGGGGGAAGAGGGTATAAGAAGTCTTACCCCTTGGAAAGGGGCCAAGCAGAATCTTGGTTCTTGAGCTATATGAGTTCAACAGCCTGGGGGTTTCCAACACTGGTGGTGACACTAGAAATCCCAGATGGTGAGGAGTGAATGTTGTAATATCATTTGGCGTGTCACCAGGTGGTACTATTACAGATAGCTCTAGTCTAACAGCTAGTTCTCATGGGCATTAAGAACCCGTACACCCACCACCTTCAACTGTAAGTGCAAGGAACACTTGTACAAGCTGCCTTCTCTACTATGTACACACTGTTGTGTGCACATTAAAACAAAATAAAACAAAACAAACACACACAATTCTTCTCCTATGAAATTGGATTCATTTCTTCAGTGCAGCCTAAAATGATGTACTGCACACCATCAAAAACATTACACTGTGTCAAAAGCATTGCACTTCAACAGCACCTTCTATCTGTAAAGTATTATTTCTTATTTCATGTTTTTCCTGTCCAAAGTAACAATTAAAAGCAGCATGGAAATCATTTTCTTTCTTTGGGACAAGAAAATAACAGATTTAAGACTATAATTTGTTGTGGAAGCTTATGTGTAATTCACATTACCATTATTGGGAGTATTTACACATTGGGAGTAAAATATACAGTAGCCCTGGTAGTCTAAATCTCTAACAGCAGATACAGGAACCCAATGTAAATGATAGTTTGCAGCATTTTCAGGAAGGTCTCTCTTCTTTTGATAAGTGTTTTAAATGTTTCAGATAAAAGCACTTAAAAGAAAAAAATATTTTGATGAGCTATCTTCTACTCCTTTATTTCAAGGGTTCCCCACCCACTGTATTAAACTTATATATATTTATGACAGATATTGAAGTGGAATCAGACAATGTTATTTTAGCGGTATTCGATATGTTTCCTTGCAAAATAGTAATCACAGTTGTCATGATGTGGCAACAACATGTGAACTTTAGATTGATGCTAGCATTATTTGGATTATACAGAGGATATGTCTTGCATACATTGTTTGAAAGAGGTTTTTTTTCAAAGTATCAGAACAAAATTTAAAAACAAAAGTTAAGCACGGGAATACTGATTTTTTTTGTAATCTGGATGATCAAAGCAAGTGAACTGGGATTGCTTTCAACAATCACCTCTGCCTTCACTACCAGAAAGAAGTAAATAAATAGCAAAGCAAGGACAATGAAACCCCAGAAAAGACAAAACAACTAAACATTATAGTTAAAAACAAAAAAAGCTTAAATTTAACTCCAGGCTAATCCTGAAATCCTTAGTCAAGACTAGATTGATAGATACCAAGGCAAGAGATGGGGGATTATCTAGTCTGACCCCCTGTATAACAGAGGCCCTAGAACTTCCCCAAAATAATTCCTTTTGAATTAGAGCATATCTTTTTTTAAATATCCAATCTTGATTTTAAAATTGTCAAGGATGGAGAACACACTGTGACCCTTGGTAGATTCTTCCAATGGTTAATTTACCTAACTGTTTAAAAATGTTACACCTTATTTCCAGATTAAATTAATCTAGCTTCAGTTTCCAGCCATTGGAACTTGTTATACCTAGGTCTGTTAGACTGAAGAGCACATGATCAAACATTTCCCCCCCATGTAAGTATTTTAACTGTGATCAAGTCACCCCTGCACCTTCTCTTTGTTAATCTAAATAGATTGCACCCCTTGAGTCCATCACTATAAGGCATGTTGTCCAATGCTTTAATCATTCTTGTGGCTCTTCTCTGAACTCTTTCCAATTTATCAACATCCTTCTTGAATTGTGGACACCAGAACTGGACACTCACCAGAACTGGACACTATTTCACAGCGGTGGCACTGGTGCAAAATACAGAAGTAAAATAACTTCTCTACTCTTACTTGAGATTTCCCTGTTTTTCATCCAAGGATTGCATTGTGGCCCCAGCATTGTCCTAGCAATTCATGTTCAGCTGATTATCCTGGGAAGCAGTGACCCTGAAAAAGATATGAGGGTTGGGGTGGATAGAGTCCCCCATCCTCTAAGTATGACCTACATTCTTTGTTCCTATATGTATATGTTTACATTTAGCCATATTAAAACAGACACTGTTTGCTTGCTTGATAAACTGGGTGCAATCTAGATCTCTCTGTGGCAGTGACCTATCATCTTAATTATTTACCACTCCCCCAATCTTTGTGTCATGTAATCAGTGTTGGAGTAGTGTCTAGGGTCCCATACATAGACAAGACAGATGGACAATCTAAGTGCAAGAGGAGACAAGTGGATACAGACAGACAGATGAGGGAGCACAAAGAGACAATATTGGTCAGCATGACAGGCACTGAATATATTGAGTGTAGCACTCATGTTATGTGCTGGGGTGACTGAAATGGGAACAGCGGTCCTATGGAGCTGCATTATGCAACAGAAGTTGGTACAATAAAAGATATTACCTGATCTACCTTACCTCTTTACGCATACATAAGCAATGCAAGCTTCCCTATGCTGTCCCACCGATGTGCCTCATTCCTGACTTGACTGGACCACCTCCAAGGGCTAGGATGATAGTCCAATCTCCTTGTGCTTCTTGAGTTCAATCTCCTCCTCATTCAGCAGGATACTCAAGCATGTGCCTAACTTTAAACATTGAGCAGTCTCATTGATTTTAGTGAAACTACACACTTGCTTGCAGTAGGCATATGCTTAAACACTTTACTAAGTCAGAGCCTTACAGAGAAAGCTCTGAAGATGTTATGAGTGAGAATACTGAGACTGTAAAATAACTGAGTTATCCCATAGATGATTCTGTCAGACCTGGATTGTATCAAACAATTTGATTGGGTAAGAGGTACAATTTTAATCTAATAGTAATGCAGCAATGTGATTCTGCTCTTGTATGTGTGATCTAAAAAGTATTTGGGGATCCAGCAATATGTAATTGCAAACTATTAGTAATAATCAGTTTGTGTTAATTTTACCACAGGCATGAACTTTGCTTTCAAACTGAATATAAAAACCAATATATAAGAGCTGGATAACTTACTACACAGACTGTAATATGGAAAGCAACTGCTCTCACGGATTTCTTTCCACTTATTTTTACTAAATTTGGGAAATACAAGTAAATGAACTCTTTCAATAGACAAAATACAGGAATCAGATAATAAATCACATGGAAGAAGAGGTTTGTTTTTTAAGAAACATATCAAATCATGGTAAAGTCCGCAAAATTGAGCCCACTATAAATAGCTAAGTAGAAATAATATTGAGCATACGTCAGTTTATCTTCTTTTAATAAAAAAAGTAATTCAGATATTCTTACCATAATTAAATATAAAACCTTATCTAGTATTATGAAAAATAAAGCATCACAAAATATTGACTTAGGGAGCAAGGATTTCAGCATTTCAGTCCTTCACCTGTAAAAAGAGAGTCCAGGGGCTTTTATGTATTAATACAGTAAGACAACAAAAAGAGACTTTATACTCTCATAATCAAAAACTTACATTACTTATCTTTAATTAAACAAAGTTTAGTGAGAAATAATACTGAGGTCTGGAAACACTAACAAGAGAATTTAGATTGGAAAATTAATCTTTTTTATGTTGTAGATCAATTGTTGCAGAGATCAGGAAAAACTAAAATTTTATTTTTATCAAATAGTCCATTACCCATTCATTTGCAAATTTCACTGATTAGCTGATATCGGTCACATGTTGTCGTGACATTGACTAGAATAGTTGTAGTTAGTGTAGAAGTAGTTTTCAAAATACAGGACTTTTTTTTGAGGCTGTAAGATATGATGCAAGTCAGCCAGCTCAGTCCTTACCTGCATCAACTATACACATTGTGTATCTGAGGAGAGTTGGGGGGAAGGTGACACTACGCCATTTTTTGGATTGGCTGGATGCCCCTTGTATAACTAGAGCAGCTACAGGGTTCGTTGAAGTCACACTGCCTGCAGTCAGAGGCTGTCAGCTGAGGTGCTAGTGGAATGCCAATATTCTCCTCCTTTCCCCACCCCAAACCTGGCATCCCCCCTTTTCACTCATCCCTGCCCTCCATGCTGAGGGAGGCAGTATTGTAAAGTCTGCTAATCTTTGCATCATCCAAAGGTTCCCCTGTTCCAGAGGAAAGCCACAGATATCCCTTCAGGGCTGCTTTCCAGCTTCTGCAGCTTGAGCTAGAGTCAGGATTGAGCCCGGTGTGTTTAAAAGAGCATCAATTGAAATCGGTGAAGTAAAACAACTCAAACAGTTGAAACCTTAAGTGACAGAGCCACAAGAGAAAGATTCAATAATACCCCACATCTATTTGTAGATTTAACAACATTTTCCATAAATTCAAGTTTATAGTGAACGAGCACATTATTTTGGAGAAGTGCTCCAGATAGCGCTTTAGTGCAATCATTCAGTATCAGAAAATCCTTCATCTCGTTGCAAGCTTCCTGCATTTTCCCTCTCTGTATATTGTAATATATTTTTCTAACCAATTTTATTTGAAAAGGTCTAATTTAGACTCTTGTGTCAAATTTAGTTTCAAGAGTTTTTATTGGAGAGAAGAATTTTCTCCAATGTAACTTTAGAAGTGGACTGTAGTGAAGAACTGGAATTATATTTCTGTTCTGTTAAATTTAACTGCTTCTAAGCCAGAGATAGTAAAGCCAACCATGGAAATCTACTCTGCCATTATTAGCTCCACTTAGGTTAGCAAGTGACTTCCAGTCACTGTGACCTCCGGACAGTGGCGTTCAAAAGTGTTATCAGACAGGTCATTCCTAAAGGGAATGTTGCATTGTGGGATTGCAGCTGGAGGACTGCTGATTCCATTTCAGGTATGTGTGTGTCCATGCTGCCACTGTGTGGATGGAACTATAACCGGGGGCTGGGGGTGGGGGGTTATGCTGCTTTGAAAGAGGTAATAACTATGCCGGAAAAAAATGATGAGTTTTGTCAGTAAGAGACAAAGTAAGTGTTGAGATGTGCCAGCATGTGGCAAAAGAGGGAAATTTCGTCTATACAACATTTTAGCGTACACCAGGCATTAGATCAGTGGTAAGAAAATTATCCAAACCACCTCCCTCTTTCCCTTTCTGTTTCTTCTTTAGTGGCATAATGACAAAGAAAAAGGTGTCCTGTCCCAGGGTGACAGTGGCCCTTTAAGAGGGAGAAGGGCCAGTACCCCTGGGACTCATCAGCTGCCTCCTAATTGGTTTTAAGAGAGAACACCTGGGGCGAGATAGTCTGTGGAGGATGAGAAAGGGAAGATGAGAGCACCCTGGGAGTGAGAGATCAGCAAGGAGAACTGCCAAAGTCCAGGACACTGTAGGAGGTCCTTGAAGGAAGCTGTAGGTGGTTCCTGGGGAAAGGATAAAGGCAAGGGAACAGCAAAAAGGGTTTGCTGGCTGACCTCCCCAAGCTGGAGAGCTGGATCCAAGGGCTAAGGGCAGGGGAGGGGCTTACCTACTGACATCTCCATACTGGAGATGGTTAATGGACTAGGGGCAGGTGCCTGGAAAATGTTAATGGACCAGAGATAGGTGCTCCTTGGGTGAGGATGAACTCCTAGCAGAGAGGCTGTGTGTGTGTGTGTGTGTGTGTGTGTGTTCGTGTTCCAGCTGGAAGAGCTAGGGTGATTGTCCTGGCAGAAGAGGACCCAAAAAGAGCTCACGTGTGGTGGAAGGCACCAGAGCGTGGTTTGTGGGCATCATGGCATGGGATTTTAAGAACTATGTGCACTGGGGGTGATAAATGGACTGTTTGGGGACTTTTGTTATGAATTACAAGAAATATATTTTGCTACCAAATTGGCCCCAAGGAGGGGTATCATTGAGGCAAGAAAGCCTGCATGGAGTTACTGGGAAACTGAAGGAGGGAAACTGATGCAGGCATGCCCATCATGCTGTGGCCTGCTATAGGATGGTGCCCAAGGCAGGGCTACCTTATAACACCCTCCCTTAAAGCCAAGAAGATTAATAGAGTCAAGCAGTTTAAGGCCAGCAGGGACCATTACATCATCTAGTCTGACCTCCTGGGTATCACCCAGTGTGACAATCAAGGTCCAGATATCCCAAGGGAAGAACAGAAGAGGTTCCCCCACCCCACAGGCCCCCCGCCTGAGTTAACCCGACTGATTGCATACTGGATTATTGAAATATAACTATATATTGAGTAAGTACCCTTATGAAAGCTGGAAATGCACTGAACTTAATAGTCATTATGAGATACGTAGACAGGTTATGGTTATGAATGTGTGCCTGTATATACACATAGAGCGTTGTGATGGTAACTGTGGTGAGGCTTCAACATCACCTCACAACATGGCGGTGAAGCAATCAGGAAGGGATGGGCTACCTCCACAACCAGACAAAACTGGCTCCAAGCACCTAGCCATTGTCCAGGCCAGGAAAAACCCAACAACAATGAGGAACCACCAAAGCAAATGGAAATAGCGTGAAACTAAAATGAAAACCCCAATCTTCAAAAACTAAGAAAGGAGGGAGTGTTCCCCACTTTTAATATCTATAGTGATTGAGGGGGGAAAACCCGCTGCAAAACCTTTTAAAATAGACTTAGAGACTTTAAGGTCAGAAGGGACCATCGTGATCATCTAGTCTGACCTCCTGATTACTGATTAGGACTGTCCTCTGTCTATGATGGCTATATGAGTCCAAGTTAAAGAGTGTCTTCTGTTTGTGATATCAACATATGCACCTTAACAGGAATGCAACAGTTTCTGCCAAGATGTGCAGGCACTAATGGACACAGCATTGACAGAGGAGCTGCAATTGTATGATATGATGATATGAATGCCCACACAGACCAAGTGGAGAAGGTATGAAATGTGCTTAGGAAATTTCAGTCTAGGCACCATGAATAAGGAAGGGAAACTGTTACTAGACATATGTATTGCCAATCAAGGGAGAGCCAATACATGGTTACAAATAACTCGCCGTCTTTTGCCACACATGTAAGCAGAGTCTGAATGAGCTCTCCCCTGACATCTAGGGATGAGCTGTGGAAGAGGACTTCAGGAGCTGATCTCGTTTGCATGGGCACACCCACCCTGTCTAGGTGCTGAGCATGATGGGATTGCTTGCCCAAATGATCACTTCTGGCTGCTGTTGGATCCCCAGTCTCCTTGTTATTGGAGCAGGAGTAATAAAGGATTGTTATCCTTGTTGTGTGAATCAAGGGCAGTAGAACTGTATTTGGCATAACCCATTTGAGGGATCAACCCTCAGCTAAATGGTACTCAGTAGGCAGGAGACATGGGTTCCAAAGCCCAGTGAGTTGAGAGAGTATGGGTCCTGCTTAAAGGTCTTAGACACCATTTGGCCTGTCCTCTCTCCACTGTGTAATAAAAGAGCTAAGTTAGACTCAACTGAGAGTCTTATTACACATTGCAGAGCTGAAATCACTGATACCTAGGTCTAAGCATTAGACCTCCTCTGGGACAGTGTCTCAGATGCAAAAGGTGCCTAGGGAGTGGTATGTAATTGTCCCAAGTCGCTGGGTGGGGGCTTGAGCTTTGTTTTGTGTTGAGAGGGGTCAGGGGCTTGCTCTGTGTGGATCCCGGAAGCAGCAGCATGTCCTCGCTCTGGCTCCTACATGTAAGGGCAGCCAAGGGGCTTGCACGCTGCCCCTGCCCCAAGCGCCGCCCCTGCAGCTCCCATTGGCCAGCAAACAGGGCCAATGGGAGCGGCAGGGGTGGCACTTGCAGGTGGGGCAGTACGCCGAGCCACCTGGCCTTGCCTCCATGTAGGAGCTGGGTGGGAACATGCCGCTGCTTCCAGGAGCTGCCTGAGGTAAGTGCCACCCAGAGCCTGCACCCCCGATCCCCTCCTGCACCCCAACCCCTTGCCCCAGCCCTGATACCCTTCCCACCCTCCAAACCCCTCGGTCCCATCCTCCTGCACCCCAGAGTCTGCACCCCCACCCGGAGCCCTCATCCCCCCCACCCACACCCCAACCCCCTGCCCCAGACCAGAGCCCCCTCCCGCACCCTGAACTCCTCATTTCTGGCCCCACCCCAGAGCCCGCACCCCCAGTTGGAGCTCTCACGCCCCCCCCCCCCGCACCCCAACTCCCAATTTCGTGAGCATTCATGGCCCACCATACAATTTCCATACACCCTCAGGCCAAAAAGTTTGCCCACCCCTGTCCTAGACACTGAACCTCGCCCTTGTTGCTGCCAACTCTGACTGGCAGAAGGGGTAAAGACACATCAGTGCTAGAAACAGAAGCCAGATTGATATGATGTTGGTAAGGAAATCTCAAAGTCAAGTTATAGACTGCAAAGTGATACCTAGGGAGACAGTAACACTGCAACATGAGCCTCTTATGGTAAAGATAGTGGTAGACAGTGTTGTGCAAGGAGGGAACATGCTCAAGAGAAACAAGATTAAGGATAGGGGATATTAAGGGAAATGCAGAAAAGTTTGTGCAAGCAGCACAGGATAAGTATTGGGACACAGATTTGGCATTAGCTGAAGAAAAGTGGAACCATCTCAAACGAATGTGGATTGCAGTAGTGGAAAAGGTTTGTCAGTGGTGCACAATGGGGAAACTAAAAGAAAGAGAGGAGAGGTGGTGGACCAATGAAGTGCAGGTAACAATCCAAAACAAGAAAATGATGCATAAATAAAAGTTAACCCATCAAGTGCAAATGAAAGTGAATATAAAGAAGCAAAGTGAGCTGCCAAGCAGGCAGTGAAGAAGGCCAAAGAGTGCCCTAGATGACCTGTACGCTGAGCTTGTAAACTACCCAGAGCTGGCTGGCAAAAACATCTATAGCACTGCAAAGGGAAGGAAGAGAGTATTGCAACACCATTTATAAATGACGACAAGGGAGACTATTAGTGACACTTGAACAAATGAAGGAGAGATGGAAACAATACTTTGTGTCTCTTAAAATGAGCTGTCATAAATGAAGGGAAGGGGGAGAGGGTCTGATGCAGTGCTATAAAATCCTCTTACCAGTAAAGGGTTAAGAAATACAGGTAGCCAGACTGACACCTGACCTGGCTGGCATCTGACCAATAAGGGGACAAGATACTTTCAAATCTTGGGAGGGGGGAAGGCTTTGTGTGTGTGTCTTTGTCTGAGTCAGAGTGATCTTGGAAGACAGAAGGAACCTGCAGAAAATCAAACCTCCCTTTTCTGAAGTAAGTATAGATAGCATAGCGCATAGATTTCTGTTTAATTTCGGCTTGGTGTATTCCCTGTGTTAGAAGGGGCAAGGGTGGGGGGGGGGAGGTTATTCATGGTTTTCTGTAATGTTAAGGTTTTGTCCAGAGGGGGAAATCTCTCTGAGTTTGGAAATATAGTGCCCTGTGAAATAGTTACCATCCTGCTTTTACAGAGATGATTTTACCTTCTTTATTTTTAATAAAATCCTTCTTTTAAGAAGTTGACTGTTTTCTATGGTGTTAAAACCCAGGGGGTGGGTTTTTAGATCACTGTGTAACCAATTGGTTGGGAGATTGTTCTCAAGCTTCCCCAGGAAAGGGGGTGTACAGCTTGAGGGGGTATTTTGGGGGGGAGGGAAGTTCAAGTGATTCCTTTCCTGGATTCCTGTTAGATACTTGATGGTGGCAGCGAGAAGCATTTCTCAGGGTGCAGGGAATTTTGTACCTTGGGGGATTTAACCTAAGCTGGTAAAAATAAGCTTAGGGGCTCTGAATGCGGGTCCCCACGTCTTTACCCTAGAGTTTAGAGTAGGGAGGGAACCTTGACATGGTGGCAGAGCGGTGGGATATATTGAACCAGAGATTTTTTTTTGAACCAGACACAGGGAGTTTAGAATTTTTTTTTCTTCTCTCTGACTCTTCCCTGTGCTGCTGGAAGCAGGGAGGGGGGAGGGGTTAAGCTGCTAGGAGCTAGAGTATCTACATATGAAAGCAGGTAGTTAACCCCTACAGGGAATACCCAAGCAAGTTTTTTTTTTCTAACTCTATCGGGTTAAGACAGATTAAAAACAGAAAGGCTAAGATGACTGCCAGTGAAGCAGCTATTAAACTTGAGATAGCCCGGCTACAAGCTGATGAGGAGGAGAAGAAACATGCAAGACTGCTACAACTTAAACAGATGGAGATGGAAGAGTGAGAAAGAGAGAGGAAGTATGCTATGGAGGAGAAGGAGAGAGAGAGGAAGCATGCTGAGGAGGAGAGGAAGCATGCTGAGGAGGAGAAGGAGAGAGAGAGGAAGCATGCTGAGGAGGAGAGGAAGCATGCTGAGGAGGAGAAGGAGAGAGAGAGGAAGCATGCCCTAGAGATGGAGAAGACCAGGGTGGAGCGGAATCTACCGGATAACACTAATAATCCTTCCCCAACAACCCACAAATGGGAGTGACTATGTCCACCGTATGATGAATCCCGTGATATTGCTGAATATTTTCTCACCTTTGAGAGACTATGCAATCTCCATCACATTCCTGATGATCACAAAATGACCCTATTGGTAGCCAAGTTGACTGGAAGTGCTCTGGACATATTCAATGACATGCCTATTGATGAGGCTTCTGACTATGAGAAATTCAAGGATTTGGTTTTAAAACAATTTCAAGTTACACCTGAAACTTACCAAGTAAAATTTCGAACCCTTATCCGAGGGCCTGGACTAAGTAATGTAGCTTACGTAAACCGGATAAAGGAGCTGTTAAAAAAAATGGGTCAAGGGAAGGAATGTTACTAGCTTTGAAGGAGTGTGTGATTTGATGGCTCAGGAACAATTCCTGAATATGTCCAAGGATGATATAAGACTGTTTATGGGATAAGAAAATGGACTCAGCAGACAGCCTTGCTGCTTATGCTGATCAATACGAACAGTCCCAGATCAGCAGAGGGGCAAGGAAATTTGGCACACAAGGGGTGCAGGAAGCAGAGAGGAACAACCCTGGTCATAGTTTGGGGAGATACCAGAAAGGAAAACCCGAGACCACACCCCCTCACCAGGAGCAGCCCAAGGCCCCACAAGGAAAAACCCAGACCCCTTATTGCCCCACCACCCCATTCTCCAGCAACCCACCTCGCCCCACTGACCAGTCAGCTGGGTGATGTTTCAAATGTAACGAATTGGGGCATGTGAAGGCCAATTGCCCCAAGAACCCCAACAGAATACAATTCATTGCACCGGGGTCACACCAAAGGTCCTCAGGCCCAGATGCCTCCCAGATACCCTTGGAATGAAGGGAAACGGTGAGTGTGGGCGGAAAGAAGGTTACAGCATGGAGGGACACTGGAGCACAAGTGTCGGCTATCCACAAATCCTTAGTGGACCCCAGCTTAATCAACCCAGAGGCGCAAGTGACGATTCAACCCTTCAAGTCCAAATCTTTTGATTTACCTACAGCCGTGTTGCCTGTCCAGTACAAGCGCTGGTCAGGAAATTGGACTTTTGCAGTCTATGATGATTATCCCATTCCCATGTTGGTGGGGGAAGACTTGGCAAATTGTGTGAAGCTAGCCAAGAGGGTGGGAATGGTCACCCGCAGCCAGGCTAAGCAAGCTGTCACACCTAGCTCTATTCCTGAGACTTCCACCAGAACCCCATCTGTACTACCAGAGACCCGGATAGAGGTGGTGGAACCGGACACCCTGCCAATGACTGCAACAGCCGTCATAGATCCAGTCGCAGAAACCCAACCAAAGCCAGTCTCGGAACCGGAACTGGCAAAGCAACCAGCACCAGAACCATTGCCAGCACTGAGTCCAGCGCTTGCAACCCCATCTACCGTGCCAACACCAGAGGGCACCACCGAGCCTGCAATGGCAGCAGCAGCCGATAACTCCATACAAGAGGCTCAGCCAGATCCTGAATTACCACATTGTGCACCAGCGGAGAGCGGTTCACAGTCAACAGAAACAACCCCATCACCTACATCGCTTCCAGAGGGACCCAGCCCAGGTCCACAACCCAGTGAGGAACTGATGTCTCCAGCATCTAGGGAACAGTTCCAAGCCGAGCAGGAAGCAGATGAAAGCCTACAGAGAGCTTGGACAGTGGGACGGAGCACCCCACTGCCTCTCAGCTCTTCTAATCGATCCCGGTTTGTTATAGAAAAAGGACTTCTATATAAGGAGACTCTTTCTGGTGGACACCAGGAAGACTGGCGTCCTCAGAGACAGTTGGTGGTTCCGACTAAGTACCGGCTAAAGCTCTTGAGCTTAGCCCATGATCATCCTAGTGGTCATGCTGGGGTGAACAGAACCAAAGACCGTTTGGGGAGGTCATTCCACTGGGAGGGAATGGGCAAGGATGTTTCTACCTATGTCCGGTCTTGTGAGGTGTGCCAAAGAGTGGGAAAACCCCAAGACCAGGTCAAAGCCCCTCTCCAGCCACTCCCCATAATTGAAGTTCCCTTTCAGCGGGTAGCTGTGGATATTCTGGGTCCTTTTCCGAAAAAGACACTCAGAGGAAAGCAATACATACTGACTTTCATGGATTTTGCCACCCGATGGCCAGAAGCAGTAGCTCTGAGCAACATCCTGTCTAAAAGTGTATGCCAGGCATTAACAGAGATTTTTGCCAGGGTAGGTTGGCCCGCCGACATCCTTACTGATTCGGGAACTAATTTCCTGGCAGGGAGCATGAAAAGCCTGTGGGAAGCTCATGGGGTGAACCACTCGGTTGCCACCCCTTACCACCATCAAACAAATGGTCTGGTGGAGAAGTTTAATGGAACTTTGGGAGCCATGATACGTAAATTCGTAAACCAGCACTCCAACGATTGGGACCTAGTGTTACAGCAGTTGCTCTTTGCCTACAGGGCTGTACCACATCCCAGTTTAGGGTTTTCACCATTTGAACTTGTGTATGGCCGCAAGGTTAAAGGGCCATTACAGTTGGTGAAACAGCAATGGGAGGGCTTTACGTCTTCTTCGGGAACTAACATTCTAGACTTTGTAAGCAACCTACAAAACACCCTCCGAGACTCTTTAGCCCTTGCTAGAGAAAACCTAAAAGAGGCTCAGGAAGAGCAAAAGGCCTGGTATGATAAACATGCCAGAGAGCGTTCATGACCTGGTCCCCTACTTTAAAGGGTCTTGAAGGCGCTCCAGGCCCATAAGATGGAAGCGTCATGGGAAGGGCCATTTACGGTCCAAGAACGCCTGGGAGCTGTGAACTATCTCATTGCATCTCCCACCACAACTCTCAAGCCTAAAGTGTACCATGTTAATTCTCTAAAGCCCTTTTTTCCCCGAGAATTGAAGGTTTGTCAGTTTACTGCCGAGGGAGGAGAAGACACTGAGTGGCCTGAAGGGGTCTACTAAGAAGAACCAACTGGTTAAAATTGTTCTTGCAATGTGGACAATATTGGTAGTCTTTATCCAGTTATTAGTATATTGGAGATGCATGTGTCTTATTAATTTTGTTTTCTTTTAGAGCTCCAGGAAGAAATCATAGCCAGTGTTTCACACTATCGGTGATTTGGGGGGCGTGTCATAAATGAAGGGAAGGGGAAGAGGGTCTGATGCAGTGCTATAAAATCCTCTTACCAGTAAAGGGTTAAGAAATACAGGTAGCCAGACTGACACCTGACCTGGCTGGCATCTGACCAACAAGGGGACAAGATACTTTCAAATCTTGGGAGGGGGGAAGGCTTTGTGTGTGTGTCTTTGTCTGAGTCAGAGTGATCTTGGAAGACAGAAGGAACCTGCAGAAAATCAAACCTCCCTTTTCTGAAGTAAGTATAGATAGCATAGCGCATAGATTTCTGTTTAATTTCGGCTTGGTGTATTCCCTGTGTTAGAAGGGGCAAGGGTGGGGGGGGGTTATTCATGGTTTTCTGTAATGTTAAGGTTTTGTCCAGAGGGGGAAATCTCTCTGAGTTTGGAAATATAGTGCCCTGTGAAATAGTTACCATCCTGCTTTTACAGAGATGATTTTACCTTCTTTATTTTTAATAAAATCCTTCTTTTAAGAAGTTGACTGTTTTCTATGGTGTTAAAACCCAGGGGGTGGGTTTTTAGATCACTGTGTAACCAATTGGTTGGGAGATTGTTCTCAAGCTTCCCCAGGAAAGGGGGTGTACGGCTTGAGGGGGTATTTTGGGGGGGAGGGAAGTTCAAGTGATTCCTTTCCTGGATTCCTGTTAGATACTTGATGGTGGCAGCGAGAAGCATTTCTCAGGGTGCAGGGAATTTTGTACCTTGGGGGATTTAACCTAAGCTGGTAAAAATAAGCTTAGGGGCTCTGAATGCGGGTCCCCACGTCTTTACCCTAGAGTTTAGAGTAGGGAGGGAACCTTGACATGAGCAAACCCCTTTTGGGAAAGAATTGCCAACATGTGATCCTAATATGGTGTCTGAGTCCAACATAATGGCAGGCGAGGTGAGAAATGCAATTCAGATAATGAATAATGGTAAGGCAGCCTGACCTGATGAAGTGACAGTGGACCTGATGAAAGTCCTGCATGAGAAAGGCATGAAATGGATGAGCAGAGTGGTTAAAGCCAAATGGTGAGACAAGAGAATTCCCGAAGATTGGTGCAAGTCTATCTTGGTCCCAATACATAAGGGAAGCACCCATGAATGCAGAAATCATCAAGGGATAAAGTTATTGTCTCATAAACACACTGAAATGCGTCTTGGATTCTAGGATTAGGACAATGGCAGAACCCCTCCTCAAACAGTCAGTTTTAGGAAAGGACAAGAACCATAGATGCCATGTTTGTAATTTGGCAAGTGATAAAGAAGCAGCTAGAGCACCAACAGGATAGCTTCTGGGCTTGTGTAGCCTTAGAAAAGGCACATGATAAAGTGTACAGAACAATGCTCACACCAGTGCTGAGGAACTATGGAGTGTCTGAGGATTTAATAACTATGGTGAATACACTATATAGATCAGTGATGCAAACAACATGTTTTAGAATGAGAAGCCCCTTTGAAGTCTATGTCAAATTGCATCAGGAGTTGACCCTCAGTCTGCTACTTTTTATCAAGGCCCCAATGAGAAAAGGTGAGAAGCTGCTTCTGACTCAGGTGTGACCCTAGCAGCATTCCAATGCAAGAGGGCACGGGGCTCATTGGTATCTGGGGGTGAGCTTCAGCTGGCCTGACCAGTCTAACCCAACTCATTAATACCATAACCTGTATCAAAAGGTGTCATGTAAGACAGGAGAAAGCTAACAACAGACAGATCATTAATATTGCATGGTGTATGTACAGATCACACATTCAAAATTACAATCATATTGGAAATTATCAAAGTGTGTCTTCCAAGCAGGGCTAAAAAGTTACTCCATCCTAGACAAAGGAACATCTCCAAATACTTTAAAAGGCAATGAGAATGCAAGTTACATTTAAACTAAACCAACCCAGAGCTGTGTTTGATTAAAGTGAATGTTAACTCCAGTTAATGTGGCAAGCGGCTGAGTATTGTATCTTTAAAGGAACGAATGAACCTAAATATCTCTCAGTGGTCTAGAAGAGGGATGGACATTGCAGTTCACATGGGTTTGGGAAATTTTGTGACTGAGGGTGTGTTGGGGGTTATATTGCTAGATGTAACCAGAATGTGGCTGGGATGTAACAATCAGGCTGCTGGAATCAGAGCTGCTTTACCCACAGACACTCAGTGCAGACTTGTATATGGGCTGGGAGCATTCAGATAAGTGGCACACTTTTGAGGCACTTTGGATTACAGGGCAGGCAATGACAAACCCTCACTGGTCTGTATTGCACCACAGAATATGCAGATGACACAGTAATAGAAGTGTCATCAAAAGAAAACAGAAGCAGCAGTAAACCGGTGGTATAACCAGCTAAGCAGGCATGGGATGAAAATTAACACGACTGAGATTGTGGTCATGTGGGTTAGCAGAGATAGCACAGAAAAACTGAACACAGAGATTAATGGATTACAACTGAACCAGACCGACCATTTCAACTACCTTGGTGGCTGGCTATGAAAGACAATGATCTTGAACGTCAGACTAGTCCAGGCTAGGGGGTGCTGGAAGAGAGAGAGAGTGGAATACATCTCTCAGGTGTTGTGTATGACAAGCATATGCCATGGAGACTGAAAGTCCAACTGTATAGAACAGTGGTTCACTGCATTGCTGTATGGTAAAGGAATCAGCAGGTTCAATGCCTACCGGTGTTTGAGATTAAATGTTTTTGCCCCAGAAGGGGAGTTGAGTTACATGAAGGAACAGATTTTGAAATGAAAACCAAAGTCTGTGGTGTGGCTGACAAAATCCAGATGCAAAATTTTGCTAGTTCAAACACAGAGGATGAATGAAGAGGTTCTGGTGAAGATTGCATGGCAGGAGAGGATGGTAGGAAAGAGACTTCACCAAAAGCTGAGGAAGCAATGGATGGACTGAACCTGTGTACAGACACGCAAAGATGGCGGATGCTTGCCTGATGACCTAACCCCAGGTGATGGGATAAAAAGAAGAACACTGTCCTTTGTTTGCTCGTATTGAATGTAATCAGGTCATGATTACTGGTCCCTAGGCAAATATCATCTTCCAGTCCAGTGATGAATTTATGTATCATAATGAGCTCCAAAATAGAGCTACCTCATGCTGGGCGCACTACCTTTCGTGTTTAAAAACTGACAAATTTTACTGCTGACAGCATGCGCCCTCCAGCATGTGTCTCCCCAATTGGAATCCATTTTAAAAAATGTTCACGCATTAGACAGATGCTTGAAGAGCAACTCTTCCTGACTAGGTAATGGGATAGAGCAGGGTTCTGAAGCTTTTTCATAGGGTGGACCACATTTTAATATGGAGATTGTGTCACCAGTGACTAACCGCTATTTGTAGCGATAAGAGCTGACCCATACAGTAGCTGTTTCGTGGTCTCCGTTCTTGGTGCATAGCTCTCCACATCACATAGACAAACTCAGTTGGCACCCTTGCTGACAGTCTCAGCACAGAACCCCAGTGTTAAATAGGCATAAAGTCTGAAGGCAATATTGCTAGAACAGAATGAGAAGACTTGAAGCAGACTGAAATGGGTCTAGGAGCCAGGAACTACTGAGTGCCATGGGAAGTAATTTCACCTCTCTGTCCCAGTGGCTCACCCATGATCCCACAATTTGGTCCTGCTTCCATTTAATTCAATTTGGTCAGGGTCTGTCTCTTCCCCTCATCCTTGTTCCCCCAAATGTCCTTCCCCTCTAAGTCAGCAAGGCTTCTCCCCACGGTATGGAGACTCTCAGACATAAGATGTCAGATATTAGTAGAAAGTTTAAAAATGACATAGATAACACTGCTCTACAGCCAAAATGCTTCTGAAATAAATGTAGTCAAACTTTATTAATTCTGGGTCACTGAGAACGAAAATGATGCTTAAAATTGTTGATTGGCTCTAGTTTTCAAGACATGCTATTGGGTCAGTATATACGACCCTTGACTTGGGAATGGCGGAGGATAAGTGAGTTATAAAGGGAAGGGATCTCAATTTAAACCAGAAATGACTAAAATACAGCTTTGGCTGGATCTATGAATAAATCTATGACTGGGTTTGGACAGTACTTGCTTTTTAGGCAAAACAATGAATGATGCAATCTGAAGCTGGTATTGCGTCATACATGATCTGAATTGCATCATGTTATTCCTAGAAGTCATGGATGATGCAATCATAACGAAGCTTACATCACTCTGCTGAACAAATTGCCCTATATCAGCTCTACAAATCAGACAGTGTCGTGCTCTCTTATTTGTCAGTGTTTGATTTTGCAAAGGGACACATTTCTGTTTAGCCAAAGTGAGCAGAGATGCCTCGTACTTGTGTGAACAGTGCAGATAACTTCTGCTATGTTTGTGGTGAAGTGACTTTTGCATCACAAAAGCGCAGTATAACCACTATGGTTAAGAAAGCCTATCACCTTTATTTTGGCTGCAAAATTGGAGATCAGGACAAGAGGTGGGCCCCACACATATGCTGCAACACTTGTGCAACAAATCTTCGCCAGTGGTTGAACAGGAAAAGGAAATCTATGCCTTTTGCAGTGCCAATGATTTGGAGAGAGCCAACAGATCATACCAGCAATTGTTACTTCTGCATGGTGCCTCCAGTTGGGAAAGGTGTGTCAAAGAAGAAAAAGTGGACTGTGCATTATCCAAACATTCCATCAGCTATACGCCCAGTACCCCACGGAGAAGGACTGCCGGTTCCTGATGTACCAGTATCA
Organism: Macrochelys suwanniensis; assembly: GCA_033296515.1. Taxonomy (NCBI): domain Eukaryota; kingdom Metazoa; phylum Chordata; order Testudines; family Chelydridae; genus Macrochelys; species Macrochelys suwanniensis. The sequence continues at coordinate 122,723,558 of CM065778.1, read as the reverse complement.
TTCTCACTTGAGTCAGATGAGGAAGAGGAAGAGGATGAAACTTCTGGTCCTGAACCATCAATGTCACAGGACCCACATTTTCTCCCATCCTCCTCCTCTGAACCACACCTCATAACACAAGGTGAACTGAATGACCTTGTCAGGGATTTGGAACTACCCAAGAGTAAGGCAGAGCTTTTGGGCTCCAGACTACAGCAGTGGAATCTCCTGGCAGGTGATGTTAGGGTTTCCATGTTCCGTGACCGTCAAAAGGATCTTGTCCCATTCTTCTTCATGGAAGGTGATCTTGTAGCCTGCAACAACATCGATGGTGTGATGGCAGCCCTCAACATCGTTCACGATCCAGATGAGTGGAGACTGTTCATTGATTCATCGAAGACGAGTCTTAAAGCTGTTTTACTGCATAATGGCAATGTTTTGCCATCAATTCCAGTTGGTCATGCAGTCCATATGAAGGAAACCTATGACAACATAAAACAACTTTTGAGGTGCATAAACTATGACCAACATCAGTGGCAGCTTTGTGGCAATTTGAAGGTTGTTGCTCTCTTGCTTGGTCTGCAGACTGGATACACAAAGTACTGTTGTTTTCTCTGCGAATGGGATAGTCGTGCAAGAGATTCCCCCTACATCAAGAAAGATTGGCCACTCTGACAGTCATTGGAGCCTGGGAGGAAAAGTGTTCAGCATCCACCACTTGTTGAATCAAGGAAGATTTTGTTACCACCCTTACACATCAAGCTGGGTCTGATGAAGAACTTTGTCAAGGCCATTGACAAAACACAAGCAGCTTTCAAGTACCTCCGTGGAAAATTTCCAAGGTTAAGTGAAGCTAAGATAAAGGAAGGTGTCTTTGTTGGTCCTCAGATTCGTGAACTTCTTCGAGATGATGCATTTGACCATGCACTGCGTGGCAAGGAAAAAAAGGCATGGAAAGCCTTCCAGTTAGTGGCAATAAATTTTCTCGGAAACAACAAGGCAGACAACTACAGGTTGTTGGTGGAAAACCTCCTCAAGGCATACAAAAGCCTTGGTTGCAACATGTCACTAAAGATACATTTTTTGCACTCTCATCTAGATTTTTTTCCACTGAACTGCGGAGCAGTGAGCGACGAGCATGGCGAGCGATTTCACCAGGATATTGCAACAATGGAGAAACGCTATCAGGGCAAATGGAGCCCATCAATGCTTGCAGACTATTGCTGGACAGTGACAAGAGATGCTCCATTTAATGAATACAAGAGACAAGCCAAGAAGCGCCGAGTAGACACTGAATAGGACTAAACTATGTACATAATAGTTTTTTGCCTTTTGTTTCATAATAAATTTTATTTATATAACCCCTTTGCTGATTTTTAAAGTGTTACATAAACAGGACAGGTGAAATAGTATCATGTAAAGCAACCATAAACACATGAAAAGGCCTAGGTTTACAATTTATGATTAACACTCTACTATCTACACAATATACATAGACATAACATGTAAAAACTTAAATATCTTAGAAACAGTAGCCAATCAGTTGTTTTAATTGTCATATTTGAATTCAGCACATCAAAATACATACTAAATAGCACATTTTATCTCTGAAGCAGACGACGTCTCAAAAATTGTAGACCAGTGTAATGAGAACATCCACAGACACATTAGACAGGATAAAGAAATAAAAGGGGCATGTACCCTCATGCTTTAGGACATAAGCCAACCACTAATTGCCTAGGGTTCAGGAAGAAAATTCTCCTATGGGTATACTATCTCCTCATTGACCATTGTGTGACCCACTGAAGCACTTGGTAGAAGCTGCTATCAGACAGAATACTGGACTAGATGGACTGCTGCTCTGATCCAGTCTAGCGATACCTATGTGTATTTGGGTTTGAATTGTTTGTGTACACCTCTCCCTTGTTGCAATGTACATTGAATATATTGCAGCCTGGGATGATGTTTCACCCTTCATCAGTCTCACACTTCATAGTGGGGCTTTGAAGTTTTTCATGAGAAGTGTGAATATTTTTAAAATTCAGAATCATGACTCTTAAATGCTGCCTGTTAACTTTATATTAATGATATCTGGGCTAATAAACTGTAATGCTCTTCTGCTCTGTCTTTATTAGCCCAAGATATAGTTCCTATATATCATAAACTATCAAGTTATTATATTATAGCAATAGCCTCATTTATTTTGGACTAGTGACCAGTTGTAGTCAATGACCCAGTTAACTGTGTCTAAGGCAATCCAATTGTGTCTCATTACCTTGCCCCTGCCTGGTTCAATCTAGGACAGGGTATGCATACCCCATTGCATTCCCCATTTTACAGATGGGGAGCTGCAACAGAGATTAAGTGACTTGTGCAAGGTCTCACAGGAAGCATGTGGCAGAGCTAGCATGTGAGCTCAGATCTCCAAGTCCTATCAAAGCCATCCTTCCCTTGGCTACTAAGCTCAAGGAAACACCCTGCGCCTCTGTCATTATGGCTTTTTGCAAAAGAGGTTTTTAATGTTTAAAAAGCGTACTTGAGTTAAAAATATATTGTACATTCCATTTACATTTCCTACAAAGTATTGAATTTACCAGGAAAATACTCTTATAGAGGCAAGATAAAATAAATGAAAAGACAGCTCTCCCTGTGTTTCACATGTCTTTTTCTGAAGGGTTAATAGAAGATTAAAGAAGAAAACCTGGTAGCTGCAGGAACAAGTGTGAGCAGTCACTTGTCATTTGTAGTTAGCACAAAAATATATTATAAAAAATATTACTTGTAAAATTTCCACTATAAGTATTTTATTCATTCTAAGGAATCCCAGTCCAGGTATTTGCCATGATGCATTGTCAAAAACAATGTCCGGCATAAATGGTGTGAGAGAGACCAGGAAAATCAGAGATAACAAGAGCACTAACACTTATGGGCCTTATGAACAGGGTAGGGGCATTTCTGGTCTCTCTTTAAAAGTGAAATACAAATATGGTTTAAGAATTACTTATATTTAACTATTACCTAGAAGTTAGTGATTCTTTGCTTATAGTTTTTTTTTCCATTCTCCGTAAAATTGCTGAGTGGATGTCATGAAGAAAGTAAGTTTTTATGACTCCATTCTGTCTCTTGAGGGGCTATTAACTGAATGCTGAAAAAATGGCAATCTGAATAAGTGCAAAAGGTTGACCCCTGCCCACAGGAGGAGGAGAATTCCGGACCAGATCTACAGCTGGTGTAAGTCAACATGGCTCTACCGAAGTCACTGAGATAGTGGCACCTCTGTAATGGACCTATGGTGATTTATACATGGAGCAGATCTGGCCCTATATTTCTACGTCAGGCATTTGTACATTTAGCAGAATAATTTTTTTGGGGGGGGGAAGTGTGTGGGTACCAGAGCCAGATTGGCTGGTGCAAGGAAGCTAGTCAATCCCACTGAACAGCCCCACAAAATTCGGAGCTTGAATAGGGCCCTTTAATAATACATGGATACAGATTTTGTTAATATTTTGGCATTAATAATCCTCGGTAGTTTTTACATTACTTAGGCCTCCTTTGACCCTTTCTGCAAGTGATAAGTAGACAAATAGACTGTGTGTTGCCTTCCCAGAGCCAAGATCTGAGATGTCACACTAAGACTGGATAGGCTTCTAAAGTAAACAGGCAAGGATCTATTTGTTATGGTTCATATCAGCACTAATGACAGTGTCGCAGAAGACCTTGCAGATAGCAGAGGACTTCAGGGAACTTCAAAACCTGCTGAAGAAGAATGCCCATGCAATCTTGAGATTCTTCTGTTCCACAAGCAAAGTTGCACCACCACTTACCTAGCCTGAGGCTAAGGTGGAAGGTTTTGGTTTTGTGGAACATTGATCCCCCTTCTATTGGGAGAGGTGCCCGTATAGTTTGGATGGCCTCCACCTCAGTAGAAAGGGAACAAATATCCTTGGGGATAGACTGTCTAGAGTAGTCAGGCAGGGGGTTAAACTAATAACAAAAGGGGCAGGGTGAAAAGAGGCAACAAACGAGCACTCATTTAGAACAGAATCTCAAGATTTTGAGAACAAAATTAATCAAGGAACCAAAGGGCATGCAGAAGAAATTCTTTAATTGCCCATACACCAATGGTAGGAGCCAGGGTAACGAACAAGAGAAATAGGAATTGCTCATTTGTTAGCAAAAATTCAATCTAATTGGTATTACTGAAACCTGGTGGGATGATTTGCATGATTTGAATGTTGAAAAAATCAATGGTTATAAACTATATAAATCCGGTGTTGGAGTCCCGATGGCGGTCTGACATTGTCCTCAACGTCATTCCGGCAACTCCTGCGACGCCACTGGTGCCAAGTTGTATCGACATTGTCTTTCCCTTGGATCCATCAGTTGCGTGGAGAGGGGGGTTCTGCTGCATGGGCAACAGCTGTTCCTCCATATCACCCTGCCCTGGCTTGCGCCCTGGAGAGGACACTCCAGCTTCGCTTCACAGCGTCGACACAACAAGGGAAGCAACAGTTTACCGGTTATAAGCCCCCTGCTCGATTGGTGTAGAGCTGGCGCCAGGGGTTGCTTCCAATGGTGGGAGGGATCACCATGTCTCATTGGACAACTATCGCCCGCCTCAAGCTGGGCAGCCCCCAGCCAATAAGGTGTTGTCCCGCCACAGTTCACCTGCTTCACTGGGTGTGTGGGGCTTAGTGTACGTGAGTACCCGACAAGTGGACTGCGAACCATGCACCAGGCAACAACAAAAGAAAACCAACATTTAAGAAACCAGCCCTCAAGTTAGGATGCTGGAACGTACGGACCATGACAACTGGCCTATCACAAGACCTTCAGGCAATCAGCGATGTTCGGAAGATTGCCGTTATCAACGATGAGCTAGCACGACTCCAAATCGACATAGTCGCTTTGCAGGAGACACGGCTGCCAGATGCTGGGACTCTCAGGGAAAAGAACTATATGTTCTTCTGGCAAGGGAAGAGTGCCGAAGAAATCAGAGAGTGTGGTGTTGGATTTGCCGTGAGAAATTCTTTACTGGGGATGGTGGAACCTGGTCAACAAGGAACTGAAAGACTGTTATCACTCCGACTCCACACATCCACTGGACCCGTCAACCTGATCAGCGTGTATGCACCAACACTCGGTGCCAACAGGGATACCAAGGATGAGTTCTATGATCAGTTAGATACGATCATCAGGAGTATCCCTAAAGAAGAGCACTTGATACTACTGGGTGACTTCAATGCCAGAGTGGGCGCTGACCACGACTTTTGGCCAACCTGTCTTGGAAAGTTTGGCGTTGGCGAAATGAATGAGAATGGACAACGACTTCTGGAACTGTGCTCGTACCATGACCTCAGCATCACCAACTCATTCTTCCAGACAAAGCCTCAACACAAAGTGTCCTGGAGACACCCTCGCTCCATGCACTGGCACCAACTCGACCTGATCATCATCAGGCGCTATGCCTTGAAGTGCGTCCTGCTTACTCGCACCTTCCACAGTGCTGACTGCAACAGTGATCACTCACTGGTGTGCAGCAAGATGAGGCTACAGCCAAAGAAGATCCACCGCTCTAGGCCAGAGGGCAAACCCTGCATCGATGTGAGCAAGACCGCACACCCAGACAAGGCACCTATGAGCTCTCCGAGGTGCTGAACTGTATGCCTCCTGGTGGCTACGCCAAAGAGAGATGGGACCACATCAGAGACGCAGTATACAGCACAGCCATGAAAGTTTTTGGAAAGAAACGAAACATGAATAATGACTGGTTTGAGGCCAATTCCGCCACACTCACTCCAGCCATTGAAGAACGCCACACTGTTCACCTGGAGTACAAGCGTTCCCCCAGTCAGAGGACTCTACAAGAGTATCGATTTGCCAGGAGCAAAGTACAGAGACTAGCTCGACAGTGTGCAAATGATTACTGGCTCCAGCTCTGCCGGAGCATTCAACTATCTGCTGACACTGGAAACATCAGGGGTATGTATGATGGCATCAAGAAGGCCATGGGACCCACAAAGAAGTGGAGAGTGTCACTAAAGTCTGCAACAGGCGTAAACATCCAGGAGAAGAGCAAGCAGATGGATAGATGGGTGGAGCACTACTCTGAAGTGTACTCCAGGCAAAACACCGTCACCGAAGCTGCCCTCAATACTGTGGATGGTTTTCCCGTTGAAACTGAGCTGGACGAGAAGCCCACCATGGAAGAACTGAAGAAAGTAATTGAGAGCTTGTCCACAGGAAAGGCTCCAGGAAAGGATGGCATCCCACCAGAAGTTATCAAGTGTGGCATCAACGTCCTCCTAGAACACCTCCACGACCTCCTCTGTCAGTGCTGGGACGAAGGTGCAGTACCTCAGGATATGAGAGACGCCAACATCGTGATCCTCTACAAGAACAAGGGTGATAGAAGCGACTGCAACAACTACAGAGGCATATCGCTCCTGAGTGTTGTGGGTAAAGTCTTCGCACGCGTGATCCTGAACAGACTGCAGAAGCTTGCTGACAGAGTTTACCCAGAGTCACAGTGCGGGTTCCGAGCAGGGAGATCCACAACCGACATAGTTTTCTCCTTAAGGCAGCTGCAAGAGAAATGCAGAGAACAGCACAAGCCGCTATTCCTTGCCTTCATAGACCTGACCAAAGCTTTCGACCTTGTGAACAGAGATGGGCTGTTCAAGATCCTGGTAAAGGTTGGCTGCCCACCGAAGCTGCTGAGCGTGATCCAGTCTTTTCACGACAACATGAAAGGCAAAGTACTGTATGATGGCTCGTCCTCCAATGCCTTCGACATCCACAGTGGAGTAAAACAAGGCTGTGTTCTCGCTCCTACACTCTTTGGCATCTTCTTTGCAGCATTGCTGAAACGTGCCTTTGGAAATTCCACAGAGGGAGTCTATCTCCACACCCAGTCTGACGGGAGACTTTTCAATCTGGCTCGACTAAAGGCCAAAAGCAAGGTACGGGAGGCAACAATAAGAGACACGCTGTTTGCAGACGACGCTGCCTTGGCCACCCACATAGAAATCGATCTCCAGCATCTGATTGACCGCTTTTCCAGAGCTTGCGAAGAGTTCGGGTTGACAATCAGTCTTCAGAAGACCAAAGTTATGGCCCAGGATGCAGAACATCCAAGCATTGCCATCAATGACTATGTGCTAGAGGTGGTCAGTCAGTTCACCTACCTTGGATCTACCATCACGGACAACCTCTCACTGGACCCTGAGATCAACCGTAGAATCGGCAAGGCCTTTACAATTTTGGCCAGATTGTCACAGAGAGTATGGAACAACAACATGCTGACCATCAACACAAAGGTCGCTGTGTACCGTGCATGTGTGTTAACACTCTTCTCTACGCCAGCGAAACCTGGACCCTCTACTCTTCGCAAGAAAAGAGACTGAACACCTTCCACATGCGCTGCCTCCGTCGCATACTCGGGATCACTTGGAGTGATCGAATAACGAACAATGAGGTGCTGGAACGTGCCAAGATCTCCAGCATGTTCACTCTCCTCCGTCAACGCCTCCTCAGATGGCTTGGCCACCTAAGTCGCATGGAAGATGGACGGATCCCCAAAGACCTGTTGTATGCCGAACTTGCCTCCGGAAACAGAGCTACAGGACGGCCCCACCTTCGCTTCAAGGATGTTTATAAGAGGGACCTGAAGACTGTTCAAATCAACATCAACAGCTGGGAAAAGCTCGCCCAGGACAGATGCAGATGGAGACACGCTCTGACCACTGGATTGAAAACTGGCGAAGACAAGCTGCGGCAGCTTGCCAAGGAAAAGCGGGTTCAACGAAAAAGGAAGCAGTGGCTCCAACCCACAGCTGACACCGCCTTCAAATGCAGCAAATGCAATCGAGACTGCCACTCTCGTGTGGGGCTCCACAGCCACAACAGACGCTGCACAACCATCAACTAAACATTCCCCATGGGCGCATATCCATCGTCTCTCGAGACTAACGGACGCCAACAACAGCAACAAAACTATTTAGTAAGGATCAAGGGAGCAAAAGGGGAGGGTCGATGGAGGGACACCATGTCAAAAATGGCATTCACTGTTTTCAAGTCACTGAAAATAATCTTGAATGATTATGGATCAATGTCCTAACAGATAAAGCACAAGTTGATCAGCTCCTTATGCAAGATGATCGGCTTGGAAAAAAACAGATGTAGTCATAACATACGGTGATAACACTCTTTCCATTCTACTAGTATATCGGGATGATATTAAACAGCAACTACTAACAGACATTTTTAAAATCAGCAGGTCCAGATATCTTGCATGCAAGAGTTTTAAAATAGCTGGCTGAGCAGTTGACTGGACTGTTAATACTTATTTTAAATAAGTCCTGGAACACTGGAAAAATTCCAGAAGACTGGAAGAAAGCTAATGTTGTGCCAGTGTTTAAAAAGGGTAAAACAGGAAGATCTGAGTAATTATAGGCTTGTCAGTCTGACACTGATCCTAGGCTAGTTAATAGAGCAGCTGACACAGGATCTGATTAATAAAGAATTGAAACAAGGTAATGTAATTAATGCCAATCAACATGGATTTATGGAAAACAGATCCGGTCAAACTAACTTGATTTTTTAAAATCAGATTACAAGTTTGGTTGATAAAGGTAATAATGTTGATGTAATATTCTTAAACTGCTCCAAAGCATTTGACTTGGTACCAAAGGCCACTTTGATTTTATATCCCTCATTTTAAATCAAAATGGCACATGTTAAAAGCACTAAAAGCTGGCTAACTGATCGGTTTCAAAATGTAACTCTGAATGGAGAATCACCATTGAGTAGGTGTGTTTCGAGTGGGGTCCCACAGGGCTTGGTTCTGGGCATTACACCATTTAACATTTTTAGTGGTGACCTAGACAAAAACAAAATCTCTGATAAAATTTGCAGATGACAAAAATTGGGGGAATGATAAATAAAGAAGAGGATAGGTCACTGATACAGAGCATTCTGTATTGCTTGGTAAACTAGGCACAAGAAAACAATGTGCATTTTAATTTGACTAAAATTTGAATGTATACATCTAGAAACAAAGAATATAGGCCATGCTTAGAGAATGGGGGACTCTATCCTAGGAAGCAGTGATGCTGAGAACGATGTGGGGGGTGGTGGAGGATAGACAGCTTACATGACCTCCTAGAGTGACGTTGTGGCCAAAAGAGCTAATGTGATCCTTGGATACAAAAACAGGAGAATCAAGTAGGAACAGAGAGGTTATTTTACCTCTGTATTTGGCACTGGTTTTAATGCTGCTGGAATACTACATTCCAGTGCTTAACCATACTGACAGGAAGTTTTTCCTAAGGTCCAGCCTAAACCACCCTTGTTGCAATTTAAGCCCTTTGCATGTCCTATCCTCAGAGGTTAAGGAGGATAATTTTCCCTCCCTCCTCCATGTAACAACCTTTTATGTATTTGAAAACTATTATCACATCGCCCTTCAGTCTTCTCTTTTCCAGACTAACCAAACCCATTTTTTTCAATCTTCCCCCACAGGTCATGTTTTCTAGACCTTTAATCATTTTTGTTGCTCTTCTCTGGACTTTCTCCAATTTGTCCACATCTTTACTGAAATATGGTGCCCAGAACTGGACACAATACTCCAGTTGAGGCCTAAGCAGTGCAGAGTGTTGTTCTTGTTTACAACGCTCCTACTAAATACATCCCAGAATGATGTTTGCTTTGTTTGCAACATTGTTACACTGTTGACTCATATTTAGCTTGTGATCCACTATGACCCCCAGATCCCTTTCTGCAGTACTCCTTCCTAGGCAGTCATTTCCCATTTTGTATGTGTGCAGCTGATTGTTCCTTTTGAAGTGGAGTACTTTGCATTTGTCCTTATTGAATTTCATCCTATGTAGTTCAGACCATTTCTTCGGTTTGTCTAGATAATTTTCAATTTTAATCCTATCTTCCAAAGCACTTGCAACCCGTCCCAGCTTAATATCATTCGCAAACTTTGTATTAGTCAGAGTCATTAAGTGTACATTGTCCTCCTAATCCATTGTTAGATTAAATGGTTCAATTATCAACCATATATTATTAATATATATTAACTGTATATTAGATTAATAGTTACTCTCTTAGGTTAGTATATGTGGTTGCACAGAGACAGACGATGAAGTAACAGTTTCTCTCTAAATCAATTTTTAGCAACGCAGTGTGTCATATGCTGTTTTGCTACCCAGGCCTCTTTCCACAAATCATCGCCAAATCATTTGACAGAGATAGTCAAAAGTTATGGGCCCAAAGTGGAAACTGATATACACCCTGTGAAATCCACTTCACATTTTAGAGAATTACCCCTTACCAATAATAGAATGTTCCCCAATAAGCCTAGCTGTATACAGTAGGAGTCTTCAAATTAGCACATCTGGCTGTGCAAAGAGATTGATATTTAGAAGCTGGAGAAGTTCCGATACCCCATTTTTTAAAGGCTGCTATGATGACATGACAAATAGCTGCATGTGATCATCTCATGAGGTTAATAACTAAGTTGGTTTATAAGAGAAGTAAAGTAAGCTTATTAATAAAGGATATAAGCTTTAGTGATATCAGGTAAAGAATAAAGATAGAAATGGTTATACACAAAAGTACAAATATGCTTCAATCTAACTTGAACCAGAGGCCTTTGTTCAAAGAAGTTCTCATCAGTCTTTCTTTGAGAATGGCCTATCAGTTTTTTTTAGCAAGAACCCCTCACAGAGCTCAAAGTGCTTGGTTTCTTTGTCTCCTGAAGTAAAGGAGAATTTAGGAGTTTGCTCCACTTTTCTTTGTAGTCCAGTAGCCTTTGAAATATACTCTTCTAAAGTACATGACACCTGTTAGATACAAATTAGGACAACAGTGAGTTGCGGTACACTGAGCTGGTCATGCCAATGGAAACTCACTACTAGATAACAGGGAGCCCCTTGCCTTCTGGCATAGGAATGCTAGTAGGACCAGCGTAGTAGAATGCTAGGAGTATCCCTTTTGCTCATGCAGAAATAAAACCCAATGAATGACTCAAAGGTTAATGGAAGATTGACTGAATGTATTTACAAATAGTTTACCTTTTGTTACAATTGCTTTTCTTCCGTGATTCATTGGGGAGTACTTTGTTCTTGAATCCTCCCCTCCCCCTTATTCCCTTGCTTCTGCAGTACAAAGGAAGAGTCGAACTGGCTACTTAAATTGCTAAATACATCACTTGAAGTGTTACATTTTAGAACTTCATTGTTTTTCCAAATTATTTACACTTCAGAGTGGGAAAATAGCAGCATTACTATAGGATTTGATTAAACTTCCCAGGTTAATGTGCTCATTGTTGGGAATGAATCACCACAAGTATGAAGACAATGAATAGTCCATAAAGGTTCATTCCTTTCATAACATATTCTACTCCATGAACACATCAAGATATTTTCCCCCGTATAAAAAGGGAAAACAAGAGTATTTCCTCTTTTCAGAGTAAATGCTCCTGTCATTCCAAGTAGAGTGAATTCCTTAAATTTCCAGTCAGTTTTTCATCTTTCCTTCAAGACCCAGAGACAACTAGAAAAACCTTTCACTTGGCTTAACTTTATTGAATTTATTTAACCAGTAAATTATTTGCCTTCCACACTAGAAGAACCAATATACATTTATGTTCCAGGAATGGTTTGTTTTACTTACTTTATGAGTGAGGACCGCAATAGTAGCAAAGCCAAAGGACATTTAATTAAGTTATATTTGCTTTTTCATGATCTTTTAGCTCTAGATTATAAATCAAGACTCAATGAGTACTTAATTTTCTCTATTGCATTAGAAGTAATTGCTTCATAAATTCGCTTTAGTAATCCAAATATTTGCACAGAGTACAGCACAAAAAAGTTGTTTCACTGAGATTCCTAACTTCCTTTATATTTCATTAACATAAAGGATTGGGCTATACTGAGTAAGTTCTGTTTTAAGGTGCTGAACACTCTAAACTCCTGGGGGTGAAATCCTGCTCCAGTTAATGTCAATGGATGTTTTGATTTCAATGGAGTCAGGATTACACCCCATTGAACTCAGCACTTCCTAGGATCAATTCCTAGGTTCCAATCTTGCAAGGAGAGTGAGGTGGGTGAACCCCTGTGCCTGTGCAGAGCCCCATAGGTCCTCACAGTCCTTTACATCTTTATGGCAACGTACTTCTTAGAGCCTTATATGCTAGATCCTGTATTCTTGGACTTGAGTTTCAACATTATCAACAAAGCAGTGTAATGACTCCTACATCCCTTTCTTTGGAATGCACCAACTAACAGAGAACCAGGAGATAACTCTGCCTTTTTGTATTGGGTGCTGTGTAGTGACACTACACGTTCTTTAGTATGTGTCTCTGGTTTTCCCAAATACACGATATTTGCTTGTTTGTACAGGATGTTGAAGAGCACGGACCATCAGAGAAAACACGGAATCACAACCGTGCAATGATCCAACCCATGTGCAGCTGTACTACAGCATCGCTTTGATGAAGGAAAATAGTCTGAACTAGAAAGGTTCTGGTGACTATTCTTCTAGTAGGAAGAACATCACCAGAAACTGCTGTTCTTCTTGCCACCGCCACCAGAAAATAAACAGCCACAAACTCGTTCTGAAAAGTATCAGCTCTTCCTGATTCCTGAAGAACCCAATCCAGTGCCCATTGCAGTCAATGGAAAGCCTCCCATTGACTTCTGTGGGATTTGCATTGAGCCCTAAGTTCCTGTAGTAGCACGGGTCAGAGTCAGTGAATGGGAATTGAGGATGTTCAGATTGGACTTGTGGACAGATCCTTGGCTTCAGATCATCCCCTTTGTTTGCATGGCAGAAAGGGGATGGAGAGCTGTCTTCTTTGGATTCCCCTTGCCTAGGGGAGATCCTGGGTATTGAAAAGACAGCGTATACCACTGGCTCCTGGATCTCAGTTACACAGGAAGTTCTGGCCTATCAGTTCTTCCATAATTGATGCATCTACAATCTGAGTTTGGGGCTCTCTCTGAAGTTAGACTTTCAGGACCTTACTGTGGAGTCCTTATGAAGTCCTTTCCCAGGCAAAACTTGTGCTCAAGTCAATGGTGATCTTGTCTGATTAAGGACTTCAGGATAAGGCCCTCTATGTCTTGAGTAGGGGGTTGTGGTGGAAGCGGTGAGGTCAGAATTGTCATGGTCAAAATTTTCATGTGACTATCTCAGAGAAATCCTGATAAGGAAAACACTATTTCTTTAAGAGAAATGTGGGGAGGACTGAAGAGGACAGACAAAGAGGCCTGAGGTCAGAAACAACTGTTATATTGGAAGAAGATCTCTTCTGGAGTGCAATGAAATAATCAAGATTTATTTATAAAATATTACTATTAAATAAACATTACAGAAACTTTTGAATATCAAGCTTATTTATAGCTTAAGGCGTGAAAACCCATATTAGTATGTTGAATTATATGAGTTCACTGTTGCCTGCTGGCTGACAACACGTCAAATTATTTGCAAATATTTTCTGGAACAGTAACCTTGAAGGATGCCAGCACCATTCAGTATAACCTTATCACAAGACAGGAACCAAGCAATGAGGCGAGGTGTGAGGAAATAGAGTTTTTAGTACCAAGTGACCTCCAACCTTCTGCTTAAAAACAGAATTCAGACCCTACCTTCCTCAGCAGGAAAGGGTGCTTGTCTTTTTGACATTTGCACTGATTCTGTGCAGTGGTTTCGGAAGATGGTGTGAGTGATGTCTAGTTGAGAAACTGAGCTCTGGGCAGGAATTTGTGAGTACATTAGTCACATTTAAGTGGGTTTATCTCCTCCAGCCTGCAATACCAAGCTTCTGCAAAAATTATGTAATCATTTTAACAAAGTGTTCTGTAATTGACATGAAAAAGGCAAAGTAAAATAAAAATGAATTTCTCTGTAAGCAGAAAGGCTTATTCATTTCAACTGCAATCTGCAAGAGGGAAAAGGGGGGGAAATCTCAAATACAGATTTTTTATGAAAATTGTGGCTTTATTGAAATTATAAGCTTTATGCTATCTAAATGAGTAATGCTTCCTAACATAGACTATTTTCTCATTTAAGAGTCTGAGACATAATTTCATCCTTTTATTGTCTGCTGTTTTTTAACTTCCAGCAGTCTGGCTAAATATTTTATTTTCTCTCCATCAAATTGTTGGTGCAACAAGCATTTGTTCAATTAAAAGACTAATTATATGCAGTCACTCTCTGCTTAAGTGCATAAGGGCGCCTACTCACACAAGAATCATGTGGTACTAATACACCCCTACTAGAATGCACAGGTTGCTATCCCAATTTTTATAATCTAAGGACCGAACTGAGGAGTGTCCTAGTTGGGTGCATGAAAAGGGGAGTATGTAAGGGGCCACAATCCTAGTTATTGCACGCTGCTTTTGTGCACAAACCAGGAAAGTCTAGCCAAGCTGACAGCACTAGTCTTCCCCCAGGTAAAAGATACAGGACTATGGCCACGGTCTACTTCCACGCCAGCCTGTTGAGCTGATCCAAGGCAGACGACAACACATGCTGCATCCTATTACAGCAGGGGTGGGCAAACCTTTTGGCCCGAAGGCCACATTGGTGTTGCAAAACTGTATGGAGGGCCAGGTAGGGAAGGCTGTGCCTCCCCAGCCTGGCCCCGCCCCCTATCTGCCCCTCCCACTTCCTGCTCCCCGACTGCCCCCCTCAGAACCCCTGACCCATCCAACCCCCCCCCGCTCCTTGTCCCCTGACTGTCCCCTCCCGAGACCCCCCTGACCCTGATCACCCGACAGGACCGCACCCCCATCCAACCCCTCCGCTCCCTGTCCCCTGACTGCCCCAACCCCTAGCCACACCCCCGCCCCCTGACAGGCCCCCTGGGACTCCCATGCTTATCCAAACCCCCCCTTCCCTGTCCCCTGACTGCCCCCCGGGGCCCTCTGCCCCTTATCCAACCCCTCAGCCCACTTACCATGCTGCTCAGAGCAGCATGTCTGGCAGCCGCGCGGCCGGTCGGAGAGCACAGCACCGCCCCCTGGAGCGCTGCCCACGCGGCGTGGCAAGGTGAGGCTCTGGGGGAGGGGGGATAGTGGGGGAGAGGGGAGAGACTAGCCTCCCCAGCCAGGAGCTCAGGGGCGGGCAGGACGGTCCCACGGGCTGGATGTGGTCCGTGGGCCGTAGTTTGCCCACCCCTGTATTACAGGGTGTTTACAATAGCCCTCGCTCTGTGATGCATTTCTCCAATGTCCCACAAGGGCTTCTGGCATCTAGAATACTTCTGGGCACTGACATTGGTGAAGAGCACCTCTGTACAACACTCATGCCCTCAGTTACAACGTAGCCTTTAGTTTGGAATACAACTATTTGCATTGTTGCCAACTCCAAGCATTCAAAGATCATGAGTCAGACCCCAAGAGGAACTAGTTTAAAAATAATGAGATTTCAGTAAACCTTTGCCTTCTGTTTTTTGAGTATTTATGAAGCATTTGGATCACACTTTCAAGTTTTTCTCTACAGTCATGAGGGCTAGAAGTGTCCTGTTTGGTTGCTGCTGCTTAAATGAACGCTGGGATTCTCATGGACTCACTTGGCTCAGGAGCTGGGGTATTAGAAGAACACTAGATATCATGAGATTCACAATAAAGTCATGAGAATGGGCACCAATGCCTGTAAGCTTGTAACAGGATGTACTATGCCCTTTGAGACCCCCCTGCTGGAGGCCTCGTGGTCCCAGGGCCGGCTCCAGGCACCAGCTTTCCAAGCTGGTGCTTGGGGCGGCAGGCGAGAATGGGGTGGCAGTCCGAGTCCCGCGGCGGCAATTCGGCGGCAGGTCCGCGCTTCCCGCTGCCAAATTGCCGCCGTGGGACTCGGACTGCTGCCCCATTCTTGCCCACCGCGGCAGCAATGGGGCAGCAGGTCCGCCGCTCTCCCCTTGCCGCCGCGGACTGGGACTGCCTGCGTTGTCCCCGCTCCCGACGCAAGCAGACGTAGTGGGGCCCCGCCCCCGATGCAGGCAGGCGTCGGGGGCGGGGCCCCGCTACGTCTGCCTGCGTCGGGGGTGGGGCCGCCACCCCTGCTTGGGGTGGCAAAATTGTTAGAGCCGCCTCTGCGTGGTCCTACCACATCCCACCCCAGGAAAGGAGCCATGATGGTGGGTCCTCCAGACCTACCTACAAAGGCTGCACAGAAGCAGCCAGAAGGTAGCAGGCTCCGTTAAAAGGAGATGCAGGGGCTGAACAGGTCAGCTCCTGGCTGGGACCTGAGTGGTAACGAAGGGTGCTCTGCTCTGGCCGAAGTAGCCCAACAGAGAACCAGAAGTTTAGTTCTGGCTGCATTTTGCTTTCTGCAAGGAGAGTGTGGACCTAAGAACAGTAACCCTAAGGGACTGGGTGACAGGAAAGAGACTGGGGGGAAGAAGCCCAGGGAAAAACAGTAGCAGCTAAGTGAAGAACTTGAAGGAAAGTGCTTGACTGCTGTTCATAGGGTCCCTGGTTTGGGACCCAGAGTAGTGGGTGAGCCTAGATTCCCCCCATGAGCCATTGGAGAAGTAGCCTAAGCCCTGAAAAGGGAATAAGATTCTTTACTAAAAGTCTGAGAAAGGGATGGAGTTTAAACAGGCCAAGAGATGGGGCTGAAGACCCACGAGAGGGCCAACCATTTGTTGGACTTTGCTACCCCGGAAGGGGAGTAAACTTAAGGGGAGAGCTGGGACAGTGAGAACTGGTGAAGACAAAATCTCAAGGGAGAAAGCCGGGGGCAGTACTCTAACAGGGCAGGGATGGATTTAACACAGAAGGAGTTGAGACCTGAGTCCAGAGTCAGGGCTAAAGACACTAACGAGGGCACAGCAATATGCTCTGTTGGAACTTTGTTACCCCGGAAGAGACTGTTTGATTTAGCTGGAGGGCTGTGCCACTGAAGACCCACCGGACAAGGTCAAACATCTGCAAGGGGTGCCAGGAGAAAGAAAATAGCAGCACCACACCCAGCCGACAGGAGGCACTCACCAGAGGTGAGTGCCCCTCCATCACAAAGCTACAGTAGATCTATCAAGGATATCTTTGTTAAGCAATAGGTACCATAGCAGTGAAAGATATTTGAGGACACACAGTTCTCAAAAATGCAGTTAACCTTGACAAACAAGTGTGGAACAGCTGAAGGTTATGCTACAGTATCAAAAAGGCAGACCTGGTCCCTAACTGGGGCCCTTAGGGCTACTGCAAAACAAAGAGAGACAATAAAAGGGAAAATGTAAATGGCGAGGCTGTGAATGGCATAAGAAGGTAGTGAAGCATGCTCTGTGGCTACATAATCAAAAGTGAATCTCTGGTACCCTAACAGCCTCGCTTTGAACCGTAACTGTTAGGCACCAAACTTGGTTAATGCACTTCTGCCAGTGTTGAACAAGTTGCTATTCCTGCTTCCTTGAGTCCACTCATTCTGGCTTATGCTCTGGAATCTCGTTTATTCACTAGACACAGTAGGTGACTGATGTTGTTAGCTTGGTTTGTGTTTAATTGGTCACATTTTGGCTTGACACAGTAGTGCTAATGGATCTCTTGCTGCACGTCTGTTTCACTAACACCCGTCTGTTCCTTTTGCTGCATATTCACTGGAGTGTGCCCCAGATTTGGAGGAAGTGAGCGATAGTGCTTGCCTTTCGATTACTGCAGCATGTTGCTTAATGATATTTCAATTTAGAGGCTGCTTGAAGTGTTGTTACTTGTTGTGATTATTTTCATTACTCCCAGCACAGTTTCACCTCTTACCTTGCTAACACATTTTTATATGAAAAAAATGTTTGAACAGAACCTCTTAAGAAACATCTTGTTTATCACTTCAAAGGTTTTTCTTCCCCGGCTGTTATGGTTCCTCTCAATTAATTAGCCTTTTAAGGTTGGTCTATGCACCTCCACCTTATCATGTTTCTCTGACTGTATAAATATCTGTCTACTGTATGTTTCATTCCATGCATCCGATGAAGTGGGTACTAACCCACGAAAGCTTATGCTGAAATAAATTTGTTAGTCTCTAAGGTGCTACAAGTTTTTCTTTCTTATTTTCGTCTTAAGAAACAGTACATGTATGTGATAAACACTGCCTTAAGAGACCACATCTAGTTTTAATTCTTGGCTTTTGTTTTCTATTGTCTGTAGTCAAGGACAGATTGTAGACTTGATGGCCAAATTCATCACTGATGTAAACCGACGTAAAAGAAGTTACATCAGGGATGCATTTGGCTCTGTTTACTAAAAAACTCTAAACAGCTGGATACTTTTATGACCACTAATTATGTTTGTTGCTATGCAAGCTAAGATAATGATCAGGGAATCACATCTCATGCTTTGAGGCATATTTTCATCACCTGTAGATGTCAGGAAGGAATACACCCCCACCCCCACCACCCATGTACATCTCTGTGCAATTAGCTAGATATCATGGTGGTTTGTTTTCTATTTATTTTTCTCTTCCTCTGAAGCATTCCTAGCTGCAGCCAGAATCAGGATACCAGATTAGATTAACCAATGGTCTGATCCAATAGGGGAATTCCTAGGTTCCTGTACTGGAAAGCAAAAATCAGCAGAGGAAGAATACTTATTCTTTTGCAACTTGCAGACAGACTGTGCAGTGTTTTAAATGCCTGAATAGCCTGTCAGCTGCCAAAGGCTAGGATGAGGCAACACTGAGCTTTTAGCTACATGAAAATTGGCATTGAGAGTGTCCAAGTTTGAGCAACACATTGCACTTCTGCTTAAACTCTATGAGCAACATCTGCATTCTAGGACTCCTGGGTCCTAAGGATTATATTTGTGGCCAACCATCATGTTATATTAGCATAGGCAGCATCAGCCAGGAAAGCAATTGAAAGGCACTGGAAATCTGCCTTGCTACCCACATCCAGGGACTAGCTCTCCGATAATTCTAATAGAGAAGATCATGTTTGCCAAAAAAATAGAAGATAGTCAGCATTTTGTTTCATTCTCCCCCAACTCTTTCTGCTCTATACAAGACTTAATCAAAAGCTAACAAACATCAGCCTCTCTACACAACACAGCATTGTCATTCCAGTACTTAGATAAATCCCAGTCACTCTGCGTTATTGACTTTGCCCATTTCCTTTTGTTTCATTTGCTCCCACCTTTCCCTTTTCCCACTAGTGCTTTATTTTTATCTCAAGTAAAGCAAGTCTGCCATCTAATTAATTCATTGGTCTCCACCCGAAGCCAAATGAAACTCTCTGTTAGAGCTATGAAGAGGATAGAAATTCTGCTTTGTGAAGGATTTTGACATTTCAGCATTTGTGTTCATTCTGACTAGGAATGAAACCCAAACATTTAGAAATTCTCCTAGAACGAAAAAAAAGAAGTCCGTGTCAATCATAATGTTCCATTTTGATAAAAATGGATAGTTTGTTTCAATTTTGTCTTTATTGTAGAACATAATTATTTCAACATGAAAAATTTGAAACATTTGCTCCAGAAGTGTCAAAACAGGGTGCTTTTACATTGTTGGACATCTTTGGTGTTCTCTAACAAAATTTTGGCAAAAAACAATTTTTCAAAGCATTTTGGCGAAGCTACATTCTCCAGTGGAAACTGGTTCCATCTGTTTTTCTGACCATCTTTATTGAGACAATTTATTGGTAATTGTACTTCATACCAGGGAGTTTCTACTATAATGTTGTTAATGGGGCGTGTGTGTGAGAGACAGACAATTAGTTATACATGGAAGTTTTGACAAGGCAACTATTACAATATGTTTGCTTTTTCTTTTGCATTAAATCTACATACGAAACTTCAGAAAAATGTATACACGATATTAGTTATTACAGGGACAAAATGTGAGGTCGTTCCTCTCATTGATCACAATGGGAATTTGCCTGAATAATCACGGAGTAAAAACTGGATCTCAAGAGCTGGCCCAACATTGTTTCCTGTTTTTTATACTACTACATGTGTGCTTTACAGACAAATGGAATTACAGGTCCTTGCTGCAAGGACAGATCACAAAGAATTCCATTCAGGATCCATTGCGTCTCCTATCTATAGAGACCTGATGCCATCTACAGCCATTCATGCAATTGTTAGGGGCCAGCAAAAATTCATTGCGTTTTTTAATCTTTCTTGATCTTTCATATTGAGATTTCCAAACCTAAGCACTCCCACACAAAGTAAAGAGGCAGATTGACTGGTGGTATGTTATCAGTATAGAACCTAGACTGGACCTGCAAACCCTTATTCATATAAGTAATCCTGGTTCACATGGTGCTCCGTCTTGGGACATGCTGAGGTCCTGACTCTTTCAGAAGAGAATGGAAGTTGACGACTCTCACCATTTCAAAAGACTGCTCAGCATCTTGCAGGACTGAGCCCCTAGAATGAAACCCTGCTCACTCTATTCATGCAGTCCCATTGTGCCCGTTACTGCTTTGAGGCATTGAGAATGTTATTGCCCTCAGTGGAGGCAGGAGCAGGTGAATAATTGACTGTGTTTGGACTACTTACGTGAGGTGAGCAGGATTTCTCCCACGCCTAGTCCCAGTAACTTCAGTGGGATTTCTTGTCTAAGTAAGGATAATGCACATGTAATGCTCAAGGTTATAATTTTTATAGGATTCAGGTTAAAGAACATACATATCAAACAAACACCATTTCACTGGTGATATAATTCCAGAGTCAGCATATGAAATCTTTTACTTGTCTCTAGCAATTATTGATGAATGGAACAAAGCTGCAGGTGAACACAAAGGACTGGCTGTTTGTATTTCTGCCCTGCCAGCATGCCAGATTGTATAGTAAGCAAGTCATTGTGCCTGGAACTAGACCAACAGAATGCTGACAGATAGGTATTTGGGAAGTGAATTCCTGAAAATGAAAATAAGCTGTCACTGATTAGCGACCTGTTCTATTAATTACAAATGTGATGTCTTTCTTCTCTAGCTGAATGCAGAGGACTGAAGAAGAGATTTATTCAGACAATATGGGTTTGAACATTTGAGGTGCTGAGCACCAGGAGAAATCAGGCACCTTGTGAAGTGTATGTTTGGGGGGTTGACTGCAGGATAAAAGGACCATCTCCCACAATCAACTGTTTGACTGCAGAAGGTCAGAGCTAAATCACTGTAGCTGGATTTTTTAAAAGGGCTGTATCATTTTATGAGCAGTTTAAAATATAGGTGGATGTTAAAAACAGTCACATCTTATGATTCAGGCTGATTGCTGTCAGTATCAAGGAGGACATTTCTTCCTCACATATAGCCTGGCACAAGTGGCCTCATTCACTACGGTGGCTTTTCATTTTCCTCTGAAGCACAAGGTACTAGTTTTAATGGGCTAGCAGTCTACAACACTATGCCCACCTTCATGCTTCGGTGGAATTGCAGAGTTGTGTTGTTCTTCCCACTTGTCTAGCTTGCTAAGTTTTTCTACATCACTCATAAGCATAGAATCTCAGCAATGAACTTACCTAATTTTCCTAGAACTCATCCTTTTCATTCACCAAAGACTGCTTCTGGATACAGAAAGTCTTCCATTGCCTGTGTCTTGTGGCACTGGCATGGCCTGGTATTGCTATAATAGTGTTCTCCATTTGTGTGTTAAGACTCACTCTTTTTTTACTGCCACCTTCAGCACTAAGACTAGGGAATATGCAAAGCTCAAAATGTAGCTTATAAATTGTGAGATCAATTGTGCCTGATAGAAACAGCCCTGCATTGGGAACAGTGCAGAGATGCACCGGTGCAGGTAAAATTCCAGGGGAATCCTCAGAGTTCCCAAACACGTAATGGGAGCGTGCTCTGCTAATGCCATGGAGAGGGTACGGATTCATAGGCCTGCCTCCTCCTGGCTTGCTTCTCCTGGGCAATAGGACGGAGCAGTTCTTGTGCAGGTACTGGGTACAATTTTGCCTGAAGCATCTTTTCTAATAAATGTTTAGTTCTCATTAAAGATGCTGGCTCCACAGCTTAGAAGACCGACAACTGCTATTCAACCATTGTAAAAGGATAGCACAGGCAATGGCACCAGAAGCTTTCCCACACTGACCTGCCAATGCACCTCCCTCCTTACCAGAGACCATCTCCTGTTAGTTGCAGTGAGGCTTTGGAAAAAAGAAAGGAAGGTGAATTGGTTGATTGAAATGGAAAGATGATGGAACCTTGGGTAAAAATCTTGGATGTGGGCGTAGCGTAACTTCAGCTTTGTGAAAAAGCATGTATGGGAGATATGCCATAAGGGCTGCAGTTTCGCCGACCGTCAGGCTGAGGTGATGGCGACAAGAAAGGCAGTTTTAATTGATAAATGAAAGATCACATTGCCATTGGTTCAAATGGAGGTCTAGTCAGAGAATGTAGGACAAGGCCAGGGTCGGGTCTCGTATGTGGGGATAAAGGTTTTGGAGACCCTTCAGAAAACATTTTGTGAGTGGGTGTGTGAAGATGGAATGGCTGTCTATGTGGTAGGGAAAAATGCACCGGAATGGAGCTGGTGGGTAGTCTTGATTGTTTAAGGTGTAACACGTAGTCCAGGATAAGTGGTAGTGGAGCATGGATTGCATCAACTGGATGGGAGGCACACCAGTATTGGAATCTATATAATTTCTGAAGGTAAGTGAGTCTAGTTGTGTTGCACTTGCTATTCAAAAGTATCTGTTTAACTGGATCTGAACAGGTTATTTCCAAATCCTGGAGCTATGGAGGAGCCAGGCTTTGATTTGGAGCATTTGTAGATTGGGGTGGAGGATGTGCTTTGAATCCTATGAAAGGAGCCACGGCATTGGATGAAGAGAGATCAGTCGGCATGCCATCATGCAAAGGAGGTAAATATAACAGAACTGACGTGGCCATGTTGGAGCTAGAAGGATGACATGAGCTCAGTCCTCCTGTATCTTGCGGAGTACTCAAAACAGAAGGGGGAAGGGAGGGAAGACATACAGTAGTGGGGTATCCCATGTGATGAGGAATGCATCTCCAAGCCTGGGATCCGTGTCCCAGTCCCACTCTCGAGCAGAATTGAGAGCAGCAGGCATTTTGTGGAGTAGCAAAAAGATCTATGATGGGGAATCCCCATTGGTTGAAGATGAGCTGAAGGATGCACATATCCAGTTCCCACTCGCAGTCATGGGAGAATCTACTGCTTAATGAGCCCGCAGTGGTGTTTTGGTGTCCAGGGAGTTATGCGGCTGAGATGGTGATGTTGTGTTGGATACACCAGTTCCATAATTTCAGTACCTCTGAGCATAAAGGAATGGGACCTTGCTCCGCCCTGTCTGTTGATGTAAAACATGATGATGTGATGTTCCAGTAGTGGGAGGAAATATTGACAGGCATTATGGACCACTCGTAGCTCTAGGAGATTGAGGTGTAGGGTGGATTCGGTTAAGGACCATCTGCTCTGCACTGTATGATTGTGAAGGTGCGCTCCCCAATCGATTCAGGACGTCGGTTGTAAGAATCACTGTCAGTTCCAGTTGAGGGAAAGGAACCCTGACACACAGACATTCTTGGGCTGTGTCCACCATAGTAGTGAGTTCTTGACCCTCATTGGCATGGATACAATTTTGTGGAGGCTGTATTTGTGAGGGACATATACTGTATGGAACCATGCCTGAAAACATCACATGTGTAACCGTGCATGCTTTACCACAACCGTGGCTGCTGCCATGTGGCCTAGTAGCTGGAGACACATTCTGGTGGAAATCTGGGGGCAGGCTTGTACCATCGTGTGACAGGGTTGGACTCACCCCTGCGACGCCTCCTGCTGGTTGTCGTTGGGAATTAGCTCACCATCCTCCGTAGCACCCTCTGCAGGCCGGTGATCCACCTGACCGCTCCGGCCCTGTGTCCCTCCCAGGACCCAGTGCCCCTTTCTCTGGGGTACCTCCTCAGTCTGGGTCTCCCCCTCCCAGGGGAACCCCCAACCCACTATCCCCACCTCGCCTCAGTCGTAGGCTACTGCCAGTCACCAGCTAGCCCCCGCGCCCTGGGGCAGACTGCAGTATAAGCCACTCATCACAGGCAAAGGGGGTTTGGACCTGCTGCCTCAGCCTACCCGTGGGCTGCCCCCTGCAACCTCTGTACCCAGCTGGCCACAGCCTGGGGTTTTCTCAGGTTGGAACTCCCCAGCTCCCTTAGCCTTTCCCCAGCCCTGCTCCACTCAAGGTACCCTGCTTAGTTCCTGCAGCCAGGCCCTTCTCCCTCTAAAGGCAGAGAGAGAGTGTCTCTGCTCTTGGCTCACTGCTCACTTATAAGGGCCAGCTGAGCCTTAATTGGGGTGTGGCCCCAGCTGAGCCTGCCTTCCCACTCAGCCTGGGGCTGCTTGCTCCAGCTCCAGCCCTCTCCTGGGCTGTTTCAAGCCCCTCAGGGCCTGAGCGGGGTGCCACCCCACTACACATGGATACAAGATCCTCTATAGTCAAGAATCTGTGAGGTGGAAGGCAGTCCCTGGCTTGTATGGCATCTAGTTGTGGGTCAATGAACTCTAGGTGTTGTACTGGTGCTAAAGTAGACTTGTCCATATTCATGTGGAGGCCTAGGTTTGTGAAAAGGTCCATTGTCACCCGGCCAGCGTGAAGAGCGTCAGCTTCAGATGAGGCCTTGAGGAGACAGTCATTTAAGTATGGAAAGATGACGATGCCTTGTTTCTTGAGGTAACAGGGACTTTGGGGAATACAGTCTGAAAGGCAGTATCTGTTTTGTGTATTGTGATGTTGGAAGTACATGTCTTGGAGATGGAGAGCTGTGAACCAGTCCCCCTGTTTCAGAGCTGGGATAATGGTGGAGAGGGTAACCATCTTGAAGAGTTGCAGTTTGATTAACTTGTTTACATTTTGAAGGTCCAGGAGGGGTCACCAGCTGCCAGATTTCTTTTGGATCAGGAAATAATGGGAGTAGAAATCCTGTCCCCTGTGTTGGAAAGGAACCGGTTTGATGGTGCCCAATTGCAGAAGATGATTTATTTCTCCCCTTAGAACAGGCTCATGAGTGGGGTCCCTAAAGACAGACAGGGAGCGGGAGTGGCAGTGCAGAATAGATGTCAGGGATGGATGCTCCATTCCCTTCCTATCTCTAGAACCCATTTTTCCAAGGTCTCCAAGTCTCCAAGATGGAAGAACTTGAGCTAATCGGTTGCCAAACTGGTGGGATATTGAAGATGGTTCGAATGACTGGAAGAGGAGGAGGCTTCTTGGGACTTCGACCACACCTTCAGAATTGTTGCTTGGCTGGGGGTGTATGAGAAGAGTGAGCTGTCCATGTTTGACAGAGGGCCTTTGTCTTTGGTGCTGGCTGTCATAGTGCCATTGAGGAGCGTACATCGGTGGTTGGGATCATGGGGGGAGATACTTTCCCAGAGATCACTTTCTCAGCATTTAAATGCCAGCGCCAAAGAGGAGCCTTTAAGGGAGTGCAGGGAATTGTCCATATGCTCCGCAGATAGTCTGTGGCCCTCAAAGGATAAGTCTTCCACTGTGGTTTGTACCTCCTTCAGAAAGCCTGAGAGGTGCAGCCATGACGCACGCCTCACAATCACAGCAGTTGCGATGAAGTGGGCAGAGTCTGCAGAGTCAAACGAGGCTTGTAGGGCTGTCCAAGTCAAGAGATGTCCCTCAGATATTAGTGTCTGAAATTGTTCTCTCTCAGCCTCAGGAAGGTCATGACAGAGTTTCTCTAATTTGGAGTAGTTAAGATTGTTATACTTAGCCATAAGATTCTCATAATTAGATATTCAAAACTGAAGTGTGGTTGATGAATAAACCTTGCGTCTGAATAAATCCAAGTGTTTCCAGTCTCTGTCTTGATTGTTAGAATGAGATTGGTATTGTCAACCTTTCTTGCACCGCATTGACTACTGGAGAATTTGGGGTGGGATGAAAGAACAGGAATTCCGCATCTTTGGCTGGAACATAATATTTTTTTGTCAGCATGTTTGCAGGTCAGAGGGATGGATCTGCCAGGATCCCAGGATCTGTCAGAGCACTTTCATGGGATCGAAAAGAGCCTCGTTGATAGGTAGTGCAGTGACGCAAATTTTCCCCCAGGAGTAATTGTTTGAGGCTATAGTGACATCTGAAAGGGTAGCCAGAAAGAACAGACGAAGGTTTAGTTGTCTTGAGACCTGAAAAGCTCTGTGTAGCTTGAAAGCTTCTCTCTCTCTCACACACACAAGTTGGTCTAATAAAAGATATTACCTCACTCACCTTGTCTCTAATATCCTGGGATCAACACAGCTACAACACTGAAAGCAAGACACAGAAGCTAGCAAAAAGCAGCAAGACATCCAGGCTGTGCATACGAGACAGCTCAAGCAAAGTAAAAAATAATCTGTTTACTGACAGCAGCAAACAAACATCTTAACAGAAGCTGGGAAAATAAGTTCTCTCTCTTACACAAGGAAAGCTGACAGTTGCACACAGTCAGACACCACTACAGAAACTGACATGCTAAATAGTGACTTATGTACTAGGTTTCTACACACACCCACATATTACATTCTGATGTTTAATGTTCACAAACCATTAGATACAACATGTATATTTATGGTTTGATAATCAGCTGTCATTAACAGATTAGTAAACAACATAATGTTCATATTTAGGAGGACTATGCAAACTAAAAAGAAATTGCCAACTCCAAAGAACATTTTTCTCCACACTTAATGGAGTGGGTGGGGGGGGGAGAAGGAGGAAATATTCTGCGTAAATTAATTATGAGAAATTGGCAATGCCTCCACTACCGTATAACTGTAATTATCTCATCTCGATGCGTGGGACTTTAGTCATGAACCCCCAGCTATTCACATCAATGAAAGTTAAAATATACACGGATGGGTATGTTCTTAACTCATTTTTACTTGTCCTCCTTTATCTGAACCGAGAAAACTTGTTCTTTTCACACAATGTTTTGCCAAGATAATCTGGCCCACTTCCCCCACTCTCCTCTTGTAAACAAAGTGTCTCTCAAACTTCATATGGGGGCAAAAGTGATTCTCAGCATGGGAACCTCCAGTTAAAGTAAACTAGGCAGCTTGTTAAGTCAAATGTTGTTCACCCTTCAGTTTTCATACTTCTGTGCTAACATTCATTGAGGAAGGCTGGCAAAGACTGATAAAAACAGATCCTAATCGTCATTGCCTTTAGAAGAATATGGCTAATCATTTTAATGTTTCTATTGACTTAGAAGAGCTAGGTATTATATAGTGCTTTCCATCAGTAGATCTCAAAACACTTTACAAAAAGGACAGTAATGTGCCAGTTTCAAGGCAGGTACTGGAAAGAATCCAAGAACAGTTCTTACAAGACAGAGATTTACATGTGCTCATATTCATCATTCTATCAGGATGGCCAGACTCCAAAGGAGAAGCCCCACCTGTCTCTCTAGATGACCGGAACTATCGAGATGAGCTGAATGGACAAGATGCAGCAAAATGATAATATCCAATTCACTGAAAATAGAAAAACTTCAAGAGCAAATCAGAGCCATTCTGGAATAGAGACCCAGTTTATTGGCCAAACATGACCAAGGATATCTGAGACCTGGTGAGCAAATGTGATACATGTGGTGAAATACAAGCCAAGCAGCAAGGAGACACCATGAACTAACAGACCTTGGAGCAAAGCAGGAATGGACCTTTTCACTGCAAACCACTCATTACTGTCAATTATACAGACTTCTGGGAACTATATGAACTGTCAGACACTACCACTGTGACTGTCAGACAAAACAATGAAGCACTTCAGCTGTGTAGTATCCCAAAATTCTAATTTCAGACAATGGACCTCAGTTTACTTGCAGTGAGTCTATGCAGTTTACCTAGGAATGACAAGACAGTCACATCGCATCAACACCATACCAGACAGTCAAATGGCAAAGCTGCATTGGCAGCTCAGTGTGCTCGATATCAAGACACATGCATACCTTTTCCTTAGCATTACTAAACCTGCCATGGTGGAAGGAGTAGAATTTAAAAAAAGGAATACTTATGCCAAGGCCAAAGCCTACTATGACCAACAAGCTAAAGATCTCCCAGAATTACACCCTGGAGACACTGTCAAGATCAAATTATTTCTCAGGACAAAATCATGTAACTTGCTTCTAAGTGCAAGTGTTGAACAGTTAAAATTTTGTTCATATAACATAGAACTGGATGGGCACATATTTCACCAAAACCACAGAATTTATTCATCCTCTAAGAACAGGACAAGTAGGGACATGGAGGATGGTGAAATATGCACTTCTGAGACTTGATCAGCAGGACATGGAAGGAACACAGGCCATTGACCAGGGCCAGCTCCAGGCACCAGCGTTCCAAGCTGGTGCTTGGGGCAGCAACGCGGAAGGGGCGGCAGTCTGGCTGGCCACGGCAGCAATTCGGCGGCAGGTCCGCCCTCAAGCCGGCCGTGGCAGCAATTTGGCGCGCAGTGTTGGGCAGCACAAATAGTAGAGCCGGCTCTGCCAATGACCAACCAACAGATATTGGAACATGTTCTCAAAACATCACTCCAAAGGAACCAAGTGCAAGGAAATCTGCTGTCATTCCAAGAAAGCTTCATACTTGCTCCAACATCAAACACCTGCAAGGTATACACAGCTCTCCCAAACTCAGAGGAAAAAATAACTTAGTTCCCAAGCAAGTAGAGTTGGCAATAAAAATAAAAAGCTGGCATTAGGTAATAAGTTTATTTTATATATAACTACTCAAGGAAGTATAATAGAAGGGTAAATATGTAAGCAGATTATAGCATTCATGTTTAATATTGCTATCTCAAATGTGAAAGAAGGATTTTGAGAGATAGGCATTATAGTTCGATAGTACACTTATGTGTAGGGAAATGGCTAATGATTTAGAGAACTCTATTTCAAGAAAGTGTTTGATAGGAGAAGATTGTGGAGGAAGGAATAAAGCCTGAATGTTGCACTATCTTGGCTCTCTTTTCTTATGCTTGAACCCTGAGCAACCAGATCACATTCCTCTACAGAGCTTTGGAGTTCTGTAGATCATGTCCCACAGCTCACTAAGGGTTCATCAGCTCTGTAGTGGCTATGCATTCCCTTGATATGTTCCTGTTTGCTTCATCTGCTTTCCAGGGCATTGGAATGCTGCCGAGTAACCACCTCCCCATGTCTTGCATGCTACTACAGAGCTTAAAAGGTCTGCAGTGTTCTTGTCCCTTGCCCCACAACTCTTAGCCATTCACACATTGATTAAAGCGTGATTGCTGTAAGGCTAACAGACTTCCCAAACCACATATGGGGCCATCTAGACTTTAAAAACATTAATAAAAATTCACCTTTTCATTGGGTATAGTTCTTTTATATATTTTGCTTAGTATGGGCATTAGATTTCAATATTATTTCATTGTATGTAAAATGTATCAGGTGTTACAATTAAGCTGCTCTTTTAATTTAGAGGATCCCAAAATAGCTAGATGCTGAGTTAAATTACTAGTGTCATTTTTAGGCACTTCAAATATAAGAGTAATTTTCTTCTAACATGAAAAGTAAAATTCTAGAACACCTGGAAAAGTATCAACATTTTTAGCTGAAAATGCTTGCTGCATGCCAAAGGTCTAAGGTGTGGAATGGCATCTTGGTTGCAACAATAACTATGGACTTGACATTAAGTGGCTCCATAATCAGGGAAATATTTTAAATGACCTATAACTCAAATCCAGTTTGACCAATTTTCTTGCTATTTTGCAGTGAATCCATTGCTACAAACACACATACATCTAACTAAACAAGCCACACACCCCTGAAGAGGCAGGGCTTGTATTCTAGTCCTACAGCTCCAAAGAGACAAGCTAACTGTCCATGGTCAGTTATAAGAATGCCCTTATGTTCTCTGTAAACTACAACCACTGAAAGAGGGCAACATGATGACTGCGAACAGGTGTTTGTCTGCATGTCACCCCGCATGCAACAGGACCATCCCCTTAATCTTCAACATTCCTGTGAGGTAAGTTCATTCATCATAGAAATATAGGGCTGGAAGGGACCTTAAAGGTCATCTAGTCCAGCTCCCTGCACTGAGGCAGGGCCAAGTATATCTAGACCATCCCTGACAGGTGTTTGTCTAACCTGTTCCTAAAAACCTCTACTGATGGGGATTCCACAACATCCCTTGGAAGCTATTCCAGTACTTAACTACCTTTACAGATAGAATATCTAACCGAAGTCTCCCTTGCTGCAGGTTAAGCCAATTATTTCTTCTCCCACCTTCAGTGGGAAAGGAGAACAATTGATCACCATCCTCTTTCTAACAGTCTTCAGATACAGTAAGGGCAGTTATCAGGTGCCCTCTTGGTCTTCTTTTCTCAAGACTAAATGTGCCTAGTTTTTTTTGGTTTTTTTAAACTTTCCTCGTAGATCAGGCTTTCAAGGCCTTTTATGATTTTTGTTGCTGTCCTCTGGACTCTCTTCAATTTCTCCACATCTGTCTTAAAGGATGGCACCCAGAACTGGACACAATACTCCAGCTGAGGCCTCACCAGTCCTGAGTACACTGGGACTGCAATGGGGTAGTTTGCCACTGAAGGCAGTAGTGACCAGTGGCCAGCCCGCTCCACCATCAGGCATGGCCCTTTAAGGGTTTGGAAGGGTCCAATAGATAGAGACCTAAGGGTCTTGGGAATGAATGGTATTTGGGGAAGGAATCTTGACACTGTTGTTTTAAGGTCCTGAAGCCTCTCAGAGAAGGCAGGGCAAGGCTCCTCTCTCACCCAGCCAACTGGGAAGGAGTTGGAAGAAGGGGACCAGCATAAAGGCTATCTCCTCCCTCACAGCAGATAGACACTGGTAGCAGAAGGCTGACCTGCTGAACTCTCTGGAGTGGAAGGCTAATTGGAAAGGGTGTTCACGGGAATGGAGTTGACAAAAGCTTTGCAGCTGATTTAAATCACAACCCCAGCTCCAGGAAGAGGGCTGGAGGAAGAATTCCTGCTTTAAGAAGGGAAAAAATCTGATTATCCTAAAGAAAAAACCCTGAGATACAATTCACAGCCCCAGAAAGAGGGCTGAGGGGGAACTCCTGTCAGGAAGATGTTGACTGTTCTAAAGGTGAAAGAAAGGGACTGCTCACAGTACAGCCCAGCTGCTGCAGAGGAAGGCTGGGAATGGTCTTTGAGAAGACACCTTCATAGCTGGCTAAGGAGAAGCTGTGAGGAATTACAGACCCAGGCAGGGACAGCGCCAGCGGAGCCCAGAGAGCTGAGGAAGACAGGAGCAGCTCAAGAGCAAGTGGCGAAGGGATCAAAGAAACAGACTTTATCTGCCTAAAACAGGGTCCCCTACCTGTTTTAGGCAGGTCCCTCCTGCCTAAAACAGGAACCCAGAGGAGAAAGTGGGCCCAGGTTCCCCTACCTTTCCCCAGACCAAAGGGGAAGGTATGAGCACCAGATGTGGAAGAGGCAGAGAACTGAGAGCCCCAGGTGGGATTGAAGAACAGGTTTAAAAGGACATTAGTCTTTACAGTCTCATTTTTTAGACTCAGTGTTAACCCCAAAAGGTGAATGAACCAAGACATACCCTGACCAAAGGGCTAGACCATGTACAATAGCAGACCATTGTGGCACCAAAGTGGCAAAAGGGGGGAAGCTATACTGAGAAAATTCCTGTATCACACCCAGACACTAGACGACACTCTAAAGGTGAAAGGCACAGCTACAGGAACACCTGCCTCCTGTGACTTACATATAACACTCCTGTTAATATATCACAGAATGATACTAGACTTTTGCAACTGTATCACATTGCTGACTCATTCAATGTGTGATCCAGTATAACTCCCAGATCCTTTTCAGAAGTACTACTGCCTAGCCAGTTATTCCTGTTTGTAACTGTGCATTTGACTTTTTTCCTCCTTAAGTACAGTGCATTGCACTTGTCTTTATTATAATATAATATATGCCCATCGCATAGAACTGGAAGGACCTTGAAAGGTCATCCAGTCCAGTCCCCTGCTTTCACTAGCAGGACCAAGTACTGTCCCCCGACAGATTTTTGCCCCACATCCCTAACTGGCCCTCTCACAGATTGAACTCACAACCGTGGGTTTAGCAGGCCAATGCTCAAACCACTGAGCTATCCCTTGTTAATTTTGGATCAATTCTCCAATTTGTCAAGGTAACTTTGCATTCTTATCGTGACCTTCAAAGTGCTTGCAACCTCTCCCAGCTTGTTGTCATCCACAAGTTCTATAAGAATACTTGCCGTTCCATTATCCAAGTCATTAGTAAAAATACTAATACTGGATCCAAGACAGAACCCTGTGGGACGCTGTCATAAATATAAAGGGAAAGGGGAGAGGGTCTGATGCAGATAAAATCCTCTTACCAGTAAAGGGTTAAGAAATGCAGGTAACCAGACCGACACCTGACCTGGCCGGCATCTGACCAATAAGGGGACAAGATACTTTCAAATCTTGGGAGGGGGAAAGCTTTGTGTGTGGCTCTTTGTCAGACTCAGAGTGATCTTGGAGTCAGAAGGAACCAGTCATCTTTCCATCAAATCCTCACTTTTCTAAAGTAAGTTTAGATAGCATAGCGAGTAGATTTCTGTTTAATTTTTGCTTGGTACGTTCCCTGTGTGAGAGGGAGGGGTTATTCCTTTTTTGTTGTTGTAACTTTAAGGGTTTGTCCAGAGGGGGAATCCCTCTGAGTTTGGAAATTGAATACCCTGTAAAATAGTTACCATCCTGATTTTACAGAGATGATTTTACCTTCTTTGTTTTAATAAAATCCTTCTTTTAAGAAGCTGACTGTTTTCTATGGTGTTAAAACCCCAGGGGTGGGTTTTTTTAGATCACTGTGTAACCAATTGGTTAGGAGATTATTCTCAAGCTTCCCAGGAAAGGGGGGTACGGGCTTGAGAGGGTATTTTGGGGGCGGGGGGAAGGGAACTTCAAGTGGTCTCCTTTCCTGGATTCCTGTTTAAAACACTTGATGGTGGCAGTGGAAGAAGCATTTCTCAGGGTGCAGGGAATTTTGTACCTTGGGGGTTTTAACCTAAGCTGGTAAAAATAAGCTTAGGAGCTCTTCATGCGGGTCCCCACATCTTTACCCTAGAGTTTAGAGTGGGGAGGGAACCCTGACAGATGCCACTAGATACATCCTCCCATTTTGATAGCAAACCATAACTACTCTTTGAGTATGGTCTGTCAGCCAGTTTTGCACCCACCTTATGGTAATTTCATCTAGACCATATCTTTCTAGTTTGCTTATGAGAATGTCATGTGACATATTTTTGTTTACTGCAGTGGGCTTTGGATCAGGCCGCAAGAGAGTAGCTGGGATACAGGTATGCAAAATGGGCAAGCATCAGCTCCCTGCTCCCTTCTTTCAGGTCAATCTCTTCCTATCATATCAACTATTCTGTATACTGAGTAGTTTAATCCACCAGCCTCTGTTTTAGCAATTCCCCCATCTTCTCTTAAAGTGCAGTTCATAACCAGTTTTCTATGTTGCCCATGCCAATGCAGTGTCAGTCACTTGGCCATTCCAGGATGCAATATCAGGCCGACCCTCACAACCTACCTGCGTCTCCTTGTCTATTGTCCCTACCTCACACCTTCTTATAGCACCAGTGCCACTATAGTAACTGCTTTCATTGTGAGACTGTGTGGATGATGCAGTCTAACATTCACGTGCATTGTTGTATGAAAACTGGTTGCTTTGAGAATCATATCATAAATGGGAAGAGGGTAACTCCAGCTCAGGTGACTATACAGCAGAAGTAGATGTGTTCTTAAAACTTGTTTATTACTGTCAAAGGGTCACACACAGAAGTGTGTAACATGCAGAACATAAAAGCGAAGTACACTATCTTCAAAAGATTCTGAACACCAAGATCGTGTGTATAATAAAATAGTATCTTAAAAAGGACTCCATAGATAAATGCTACCTATTTTCCTTTATCTGACAGTTAAACACAAAAGAGTAATAACAAAGATTTATGATAAAACAGATTGACAGCCTATTCTGTGTATTGAGATAAACACACGTGGGACCATACTACAAAGGCATCTAAGGCAAGAGAAGCAAGTTACACCAAATTAGAAGAGAAGGAGGGGGTGGAAGATCACACTCAGGGGATATGCTAGTGACTTTACTTGTCATACAAGTGCTTGAATGGAGTGTCAACAATTGAGTCTCTCCCTCTGAATGACTGAAATCTGCTTCTTGGGATAGGGCTGATTATATCTGTGACACTGTATGTACAATACAAAGGGTCACAAAAATCCAATTCCGTGGCTTTTAATTCATTCCTGTGACATGCAGCTGACTATGTTTTTTTAAAAACCACACTGGGGCTGAAAGCGTTTACTTTCGTTTTTTGGAAAAGTGAGCTGTTCTATCTGGGAGGATAAATTCTCAAGCAGATGAATTCTCCAAATAGCTTAGTAAGTTAAGGTAAAATAGATAAGAGCAGAATTGTTTCCCTGTAGGATGCAGGGGTCAGCCTTTAGATGGCCTGGAGAAGTAGGAGGGTATGGCCAGGTCATCTGCCCATAGCATATAGATTGTCTAGATCCAAAATTCTATATTGAAGAGGGTGCAGGAGCCCAGAGGCTGTAATAGTATCTGCAGCTTGGCTGGCAGGGTGACCCAGTCCCTATCTTAAGGACAAGGAGCAGGAGGATTCTGTCCTTTCAAATGCAGCATAGGGCTTTGCACAGAGGAACTTTTACTTCAGCTTTGTTTCCAGGACCAGGATTTGTCTCAAAGTTTATCCAATCCTTCTTAAGAAGACCCTTAACAGCATGTAACAAAAATTTTGTAGCATGGAGGAAATAACTGCTTTGAGCTTTCCTGTCTATGTGGTAGAGGATGGTCCAGTGATCAGGGCACTAGCATGGCCCTTGGGAGACCCAAGTTCAATTTCCTACTGCACTACAGACTTCTTGTGAGACCCTGGGCAACTCACTTGTGCGTGGGCATGTCTACGCTACAAACTTAAGTCTATTTAAGTTAAGTCGACATACAGCCACCGTCCTTCTGTCGGTAGTCTGCATCCTCACCAGGAGTGCTTGCACTGACTTAAGATGGGCAGCATGAGGAGCTAAGAGCCCGGGCTTTCAGCTCAGCATGGAGCCCAACTGCAGCCCAGGCTCTCAGCTCTCCAGCTGGTGAGCTCTGTGGGGAGCTGAGAGCCCGGGCAGTAGCCGGGCTCACAGCTGGAACTCGCCCCCCACCCATGGGTGGTGCATATAAGAGGCTTGGGGAGACTAAGCCTCCCCCCAAAAGGCTGGCTATGCAGGAGGGCAAATGCAGTGCATGGGTCACCACCCTTTGGAGATACATCAGCCTGCCGCCTTTGGAGTGCTGGAAGTGAAGCTTCCTAGAAGTGGGGGAGACACCGTGGCCCTACCCTTGCTGTGCCTCCTCCCCCGAGGCAACCCCCGCCTGCCGCTCGCTCCTCTCCACCGCAGAGAATGGCAGGTGAGCCTCAAGGGAAAAGGCGGAGAGGAACAAGTGAGCAGGTGGGCCTCGGGGGAAGAGGTAAAGAGGAGTAAGCGGAGGGCCTTGGGGAGAAAGCGGGGGCAGGGCCTAGGGGAGGCAGGGCCATGGTTCAGGCACTGGTGGCCCCCATCCTCGCTTCTAGGGAGCTACTGGTTCTTGTGCGTAAGCCTCTCCAATGGAAGATTCACGTGCCACCTATGCCCACCCTGGGGCAGCAGCCTGAGCTGTGAGGCTGGCCTAGGGTTCACAGCACTGAGCCAACCAGCCTTTCTTGTCAATTGCACAGATATGCCTTAGGCTCAGAGGGAGAGGCTCAGGGCTGAAGCTGTGAAATTGACAAGAAAGGCTGGTAGGTTCCTGCTGTGAAATTGAGCCCGCACCAGGCTCACAGCTGGGGGGTGTCACCCTGGGATGGGGGACGGAGGCTCCAGCTATGAGCCCAGCATCCAGCTGACAGCTGGGTGGAGCCAGCTGTGAGCCCCATGCTGTGCTCAGTCTCATAGTAGGGAGCTAACCAGCCTTTCTTGTCAATTTCACAGCTCCAGCTATGAGCCCCCTTTTTAGAGTACAGCTATGAAATTGATAAGAGTGACAGCCAACAGCCAATATAAGTAACGCAGTGCCTACATGGACACTGCATCGCCCTAACTACACCAACATAAGCCCGCCGCCTCTCGTGGAGGTGGAGTTATGATGTTGGTGTAGTAGGGCACTTACATCGGCGGGAGCAAGCCTGCAGTGTAGACACTGACATAAGATAGCTTATGTCAACCTAATGCTGTAGTGTAGAGCAGGCCTTTGGGTGCCAATTCCCTAGCCGCATAATGGGGATAACAGCGTTTCCCTACATCACTGGGGTGTTGTGAGCATAATCCTTTAAGAGTACAAGGCACTCAGACTATTGTGATGGGGACCATTGGAGTATGATAGCAGCAGACAATGCAGGTCAGTTGGCAGAATCCTATTTGCCCAGCACACACTCCTCCTGCAGCAAGCCAGTGTTAAAATGCAGGATTACTGTTACACCCCTGGATGGCAAAAATCCTTTCATTATTTTTTATTACCTGTGGACCAACTCCTGGATGCCTTACTCAGTTAGGCAATGCTTCCAGGGAAGTCACATCACTCAAGAGTGCAAAAGTAGCAATTCCACAGTGTTGCCAACTTAGGATTTAACCATAAGTCCTTTGATATCTGGTGTTTTTCTTAAACCCTCAGTTGCTGGAATCAAGAAGGTGAATAAGAATCTTAAGTTTCAATTTAAAAAAAAAAAAAGTTTCTAGCCTTCATTGTTATGGAGAAAAGCTTGGAAACATGAAGTAAGATCTAAATGTTCAGAAACAATAGCCAAATTAAATTGAAAACAAACCAAAAAAAGCACAATTTAAGGGCACCCGTCTCGTGGTTTCAGAACATTTGGATTTGGCAGTGCTGATGAGCCAATTTCTGCCCTCAGTTATCCCTGTACAACCCCACTGGAATTAAGTTTGGCATGAACTTGGACTGTGTCAGAACTCAGGAATTCACCCTTGCATGCTTTGCTGTCTGAATATAGTATAGTATAAGAGCAGATCTTCGCTCTGCCCACAAAACTATGTTGAATGTATTATTTCTTCCTGACACAAATCTGCATGACTAAACACTCAATATAATTAGCAATGAGGATTGAAGGTCTGCAAGTGAAACCACACTAGCAAGAGAAATAAAAGTGAGACAACTGATTCATAGGAATGGCAGCCTGCAGGGGCAAGTTGAACAAGTGATGACTGGTGGAGGATTCGCCCACTTACCATATGTTGAATATTTACAGCTTTTTTTGAAGGAATGATCCTGAGAGACAAGTGCTAGCAGTCTTAAGTCTCACTAAAGCCAGGACATACTCCTTGTTCAGAAGTATCAGTGCCCAAAAAAGCAGCCTACAGCCAAGTTCTTTAATAAGCTACTGACTATCAAGACTATCGATAAAGCTGAGCTGTTCTGACTCTCCAAGTGATATCAGGCTGAAAACAAGTCTTACATAGTATGGAGCACTTTTAAGAAAGCTATCAGAGTAGGTGACTTTGAGATCAACCTGGAGCACTCTGTGTGTTACCATTAGCCTAAGAGCAATACAATGGACTGTTCAGAAATGCTTGCTTACAGAAGTGAATCTGACAAACCAACAAGTGTTGAGAGATGGATTTCAGTGGAAATAGCAAAGGACTCTCCTGAATTGTATGCTAATAAAACATGCTTAAAATGGTAGGAAACATTACATGCAGCAGAGTACTGTCTGTTTCATGGTGAAACTCTGTCATCCATGCCCAAAATGTGAAACTGGATATAGCCCTATACACAGTTCTACACATAAACCACAATCTTTTGTCAGAAAGAAGGAATGAAAGCATGTGGAAAACATTCAGAAAAGTGGAACTGGTTACAGTGATGTGTCCTCCATGGTGAACTAGGGGTAGGGTGAGCAGATGTCCCAATTTTATAGGGACAGTCCTGATTTTTGGGTTTTTTTCTTATATAGGAGCCTATTACCCCTCACCCCCTGTCCCGGTTTTTCACACTTGCTATCTGATCACCCTAACTAGGAGCCCTGGGGATGCTGCAGCACCCCCTGACTTGAAGTGGTTTTCATCTTATACAGGGTTTACAGTTTGGTTCAATGGCTCTCAGCACCCCCACTCTACAAATTGTTCCAGCACCCCTGATGACGAATGGACAATCAGTGAGACATGTACTGAGGTCATCTGTATAACCCCAGAAGTGCAAAGCCAAACTGGCCATCTGCTATTTCAGCAATTAGATTGCAAGCATAGGCAGTAGCGCAGCCAGGTCCGGAGCGCAGGGGGAGCGGCGCTATAAAAGGTGCCTCCCCCTGTACTCACCCGGCGGCGCTCTGGGTCTTCGGCGGCACTTCGGCGGCTCACTCCGGGTCTTTGGTGGTACCCCGCGCCAAAATGCCGCTGAAGACCCAGAGCACCGCCGGGTGAGTGCAAGAAGCGGCGCTTAAAAAGAAGCGGCGCCTTTTTTTAGTGCTGCTAAAAAAAGGTGCCGCTTCTGCTCAAGGGGGAGCGGCCGCTTCCCCTGCTCCCCCCCTGGCTATGCTACTGAGCATAGGCACCAACTCCATAGGTGCTCCAGCCCTGGAGCACCTATGGAAAAAAATTAGTGGGTGCTTAGCACCCACTAGCATCCAGCTCTCCCCCTCAGTTTCACAGCATGCAGGAGGTTCTGGGTGGGGGAGGATTCAACAGTAGGGCTAGCTGCAAGTTTTCCATTGAAGCGTCTTTGTGATAAATGAAGGGGGGGGGGGGAGCTCTCTTTGATAGGCACCCAGCCAGACAGTTAGCGGTAAAATCCCTCTTGGTAGCTGTTCTCTACTTACTTTACCTGTAAAGGGTTAAAAAGTCCCCTAGGTAAAGAAAAAAAAGTGGGCATCTGACCAAAAGAGCCAATGGGAAGGCTAGAACTTTTTAAAATTGGGAAAGAAACTTTCCCTTTGTCTGTTGTTCTCTCTGGGCTGAAGAGACGGGCAGCAGGAATGCTGTGTAAAGTTTGAACCAGATATGAAAACCATCAGATCATATCTAGAACTACTTTTAACAACCCAAATATGTAAGTAAATTAGGAATGTTTAGGAAGACACAATTAGGTTTATTTCTATTTATTTTTTAAGGCTTGTGGATCTCCTCTGTGCTAACCCCAGATGCTTTTGTTTGCTGTAATCTTTAAGCTGAACCCCAAGAAAGCTATTTTGGGTGCTTAATTTTTGGAATTGCTCTTTTAAAATCTAGCAAAAGCCTAAGTTCCAGATGTATTTTCTTCCTTTTTGTTTTTAATAAAATTTACCTTTTTTAAGAACAGGATTGGATTTTTGGTGTCCTAAAGGGTTTGTACATGTTGTTTAATTAGCTGGTAACAACAGCTAATTTCCTTTGTTTTCTTTCTCAGCTCATACCCGGAGGGGGGCGTGAAAGGGCTTGAGGGTACCCCACAGGGAGCAATTCCCAAGTGCTCCTTCCCGAGTCCAAGAGGTTTTTTTTGCATTTGGGTGGTGGCAGTGTTTACCAAGCCAAGGGCAGAGAAAAGCTGTAACCTTGGGAGTTTAATATAAGTCTGGAGTGGCTAGTATTAATTTTTAAAATCCTTGCGGGTCCCCACCTTCTATACTCAAAGTGATAGAGTGGGGATTCCGCCTTGACAGTCTTTTCGACAGAACCTGCAGTTTTTATAAAAATCAACGTTTCCCCTTCCCAATGGGAAATCTTTGATTTTGCCAAAATAGGTTTCTAATATTTTGTTTTCTACAAATGAAAAATCAAAACAAAAACTTGTCCCTTTAGTTTAACTGCCATAGGGCATCATGGAAATCATCTGGCTAGGGAGCCCTGCCCCAAAAGACAAATGGGGATATAAGGCACACAAACTACCACTCCCAAGGCACAGCATAGCAGCTCAGGTGGACATATATTAATCCTGAACCAAGCTGAAATAAGTTTCAGTTCAACAAACCAAATGAAACCTGGATTCAGAAATGTTGGAAGAATTTGTTTTGATCAAAAATGTGGAAGTGGATCACCTTCCATTCTGTGATATTTTGACTTTTGTCCTGATTTGGGATGAAAATTTTTGAAATATCTGAAGTTCCTGTATTATGAAATTCTGATTTTGGACCAGCTTTACACAGTTAGTGCCTCTCTGTCTAAGAGCTTGTGTACAACTTTCTCGCTCAGGGGTGTGAAAAAACACCCCTCCTTGAGCGCTGCAAGTTTCATCGCTGTAACGTGCCAGTATAGACAGTCTCCCAGTGCTGGTAGCTATGCCGTGGCGGCGCTTTAACGTTGCCAGTGTAGACAAGCCCTAAGTCTCAAAACTTCAAAGGCACAGCTTCTAAATCCCACAATCTTTAGAACCTTGCAAGCTCTCACCAACATCAGTACCAACAACAGAGTGGGCCAAACTCTGCCCTTAGCTACACCAGTGCAAATCTGGAATATTTCTATTCGCTTCATTCCTGATGGTGAAACAGAGTAGAATTTAACTGGGTTTGTCAAACAGGGCAGCATCAGCAAGGAAACATTTTATTTTCAAGCTTTTAAGAGGATTTTACAGATAAAGGAGCACAGAGTGTGAAACCGAAAGTGTCCTTTAAAAAAAAAAAAAGGCATATTACTGAAGATACGATCTCTGAATAATTAAGTAGCATAGTGATCAGCAGCAGTGTTACCACTTGGAAGCCAAACAAGATTTCATTACATCCCAATGACCTATAGTCTTTAGGCTGCAGTGCTCATCAAATCAATACTTTTATCTCTATCAGGGCACTGTACATTTGTTTTGTTACACTTCTAATATCTCTAGAGAGTCTGTTTTACACAAAGAGAGTCACAGCCCGGGTACTTTGTTGTTATAATGAATTCCTCTGAAAGAGACATAAAGCACTCAACGAAAATAAGAAAGAAAAACTTTAGCACCTTAGAGACTAACAAATTTATTTCAGCATAAGCTTTCGTGGGTTAATACCCACTTCATCGGATGCATGGAATGAAACATACAGTAGACAGATATTTATACAGTCAGAGAAACATGATAAGGTCGAGGTGCATAAAGCACTCAGAACATTGCAAACTCCAGTTTTAGCCAGCATGGTTTCCAGCAGTTTTAATAAATGTTTTTAAAAAAACCAAAATCCACCCTGAAAGCAAACAAACAATTGTGTTTATCACTTCGACTGTAAAGATGTGTCTGGTCTTCAGGTAATCAATTTATCTGAATTACTAATAACAGTTATAAGAGCAAGCAAGACTCCCAGTCACAGCAATTCAACAGTTGTAAACAAGCTGCGATTTGCATTAAAAAGAAAGCCAACTATTCCAGGATACTTGGATATTATTGGCTACAAAGTTAGGTACACTACCTAGGCTTATAGATATAGGATTCATGTGGCATCAAGCAGCCAATTTACAGGTCTATCAGCACTTCTCCTTTATATACCCTTATTTCTGAAAGGATTATAACCACTGTTAAACTGTATATAGCATAAAAACTCTCAGAAGCATGGATATTCTGTACAAATTGTCCCCTCTGTGGAGGAGAGAAACCTGGTGAACTAAACGTGGGAGACATGGTCAGACTAGAGGTACCTCTGCAGCATGTACCCCCAACCCCTTCCCCAGGCCCTGCAGAAATGCTTCTGTGTGGCCATGGGCTGGGAACCCACACAAGGGGGGGGACCACTTGGTGCCACCTGGCAGAGGGCAGAGGGGTGCATAATGGTTACAGGGATCCCCTGGGTCATGTAAGATCTAATAAAAGTTTGTCATACTGGTCCTCGACCATTGTGAAATGTACATACAAATATGTATATATACACCCTGAAAATTATGTTCTTAAGGTCTGTGACTTGGGGCTGGTCACCTGGAAAGGTGACAGAAAGATAAACATCTCTTGCCTGAAAGAAACTTATGTGTTAAATGTGTATTGTATGGTTCACAATAGGCACCTGTTTACAGTCTGAGCAAAATGCTAATCAAGTGACTGCAAAAAATCTCTAGGAGAGACCACAGACAGGAAAACAAACTCTGGGGTTATCCTGTTTACAAGTGCAGACACTAGATTTTTGGACTAGAACTGTAGCAACAGAGAAACTCCATCTTTCCACTGAGGAGGAAAGAGGACAGCGTGGTTTGTGAACTGGAGCTCTCTCCCATCGGCTGAGAGGGTCTTCATTAAAGCACTACAGTGGCACAGCTGCACCAATGCAGAATTTTAAGTGTAGACGTCCCTAAGTTAGTTCGTACCAAAAGGGCTTATTGATATGGTTCCATGTTAAAATGATGGGTAAAAACAGAAGATTTGAAACCAGAAATTAGTGAACCAAAAATTGGTGTGTTGGATGAGGGACCTAATTGGTGGACAAAACGAGGGAATGAACTGTGTCACTCACTGTCCCCTTTGTGCAGTTCTTAAGAAGAGTCTTTGAAAAAATCTCAGCAGCTCTCATCTCACTTCCCTGACCCCAAGACAGAGAGAGCAAATCAGACTGAAAAAATTTCTTCGAGAGGAAGGCCATCAGGCCTTGCTCTTGTTTAAGGGACTTTGTTTTTGACCTTTAAGTCCTAAAAGTCACCGTATCACCATGACTGCCAGTCCTCAGCCCATCAGTAGACACCCAATTGTCAGTACTGCAGAGCCATGGGAGTGCCTGTTTTTGTCTCCCTTCCCTTTTGTGTTATTTTCTGTCTCCACTAATTTTTCCTGCTAGCCTCTCTCACCTTATTCAATGGATCCTGAAACCAACTGCATTGCATGCATTAACCACCTCCAGCCAGGCACTGTCTGGGGAGAATGGGCCCAACAGCAGGTCATCTTTGATGGGAATGTGAGCCTGAGTCCATGATGCAACAGGCTCCGTGGCCGATCTGCTAACCTAAAGCATCCATCCATCCATCCATCCATCCAGTGTTCCAAGAACATCAACAAAAGCTGTATTTCCCTGTGACAGGTAGACCAGGTGCCAGCTCTTGCCAAGGCTTTAGGCGTCAGCTGAGCACTGATAAATTAATAGCTGGAAACCAGACAGCTCACCGGTGTGTTAGTATTGTTCAAGGTAGGTGTTAGACTTGTAAGGATGTGAAATGGACTCTAAGGTCCAAGACAATTTTGCAAGTTATTGCTGGATACATAATAGCTGCTCGATACCTGCCCTGTCACTACATCACAAATGTGAAATTCACTTCCCCTTAAAGAACTTTGAATTACCTTGAGTAATACCTTTCTAAGTCTTTGTTAAAAATTATTATGGCATAGTATGCAATAACTACAGTTCATGGCTCGCCCTCAGAACACAGGAAATATTAAATTATTCATGAAGACAGATTTAATATGGCTGTCATATTAGTACTAATAGGTGGCAACCTGAAGCTCTTACATTCTTTTCATTCTAAGTTTATAGCTCTGCCACCTGCCATCCCTGCTGTCCCAAAACACTTATCAAATGCTACTTGGTTATGGAAGGCAGCATAACCTAGAACAAGGCCCTGTCCCGGGAGTCAGGAGACCTCAGTTCTATTCCTGACTGTGCAACTAACTGACTGTGTAACTTTGGACAAGTCACTTCACCTCTCTGTACTGTTGTTTCCCCTGCCTTCAAGGGAGAGGGTGTCTTTTACAGCGGCCATGTCTACACTACCACTTATGTCAGCAAAACTTATGTCTCTCAGGGGTGTGTTTTTTCACACCCCTGAGCAACCTAAGTTATACCAGGATAAGTGGTAGTGCGCACAGTGTTATGTTGGCATCAGAGTCGCTCGTTGGGGGTGGTTTGATTATGTCGAGGGGAGATCTCCCGTCGGCATAGAGTGGCTACACGAGAAATCTTACAGCAGCACAGCTGCATCGGTACAGCTTTGCCGCTGTGAGCTCTATAGCTCTAGAGAGCTCTCCCAGCGCTGTACAAAAACCCCACCCCCACGAGGGGAGTAGTTACCAGCACTGGGAGCACGGCACTGTCTACACTGCCACTTTACAGCGCTGAAACTTGCATCGCTCAGGGGGATGTTTTTTCACACCCCCGAGCGAGAAAGTTTCAGCGCTGTAAAGTGGCAATGTTGACTAGGCCTAAGTGTCTGCATACTGGGGCCCCTAGTTCTAGTGTAACACAAATAAGAAAATGGGGATTATTTTGGGGGGGGGCTTTTCCATTGGATTCTCCCCTGTGCAACAGCATTAGGCTCTTCTCTTATTCTGGAATGGTTAATACACTGGTTCTCAAACTTTTGTACTGGTGGCCCCTTTCACATAGCAAGCCTCTGGGTGCGACCCCCTTATAAATTAAAAACACGTTTTTATATTAACAACACCATTATAAATGGTGGATGCAAAGCGAGGTTTGGGGTGGGGGCTGACAGCTTGCGACCCCCCATGTAATAACCTCGTGACCCTCTGAGGGGTCCTGACCCCCAGTTTGAGAACCCCTGGGTTAATACAATGGTGTGCCACATTTACGGAAACAAATCAGACAACTCTGCCAGAGAACAAATCAAAGCAGACACAAGCAAACAAAAAGAGGCAGACTTAGCATCCAGTCTACCAAGGTTAATTAGGGTTGTTACGGTGAGAGTTTAAATTAATGGGTGTTGGCTAGGTTGCAGGACTGCATAGGGAATTTCTTACAGGACCATCATCTAGGGCTAGGCTCATGTGCCCCCCCCCCCGCACACACACACACACACTTACTCCTGAGCATTGAGTCATGAGAAAGCCGAACCCCTTTGATTTTTCATTCCCACAAACTATTCTCACAGGCACCACTTCTTCTCAGCTGCTGCTGTTTTCATTACTCAGACAGTGTCTAGGAAAATGGAACATGCTGCTTGTTCTAGGGCCACCATTTATGTCATTCTGTC
This sequence comes from Macrochelys suwanniensis, assembly GCA_033296515.1. Taxonomy (NCBI): domain Eukaryota; kingdom Metazoa; phylum Chordata; order Testudines; family Chelydridae; genus Macrochelys; species Macrochelys suwanniensis. The sequence goes on along the minus strand of CM065778.1, from coordinate 122,678,730 downwards.
AATCAACCTTGATTACAGTATTCATAGTGCTTCATCATGTACCTGTGATTCTGGAATTGTAGAGTGTTGATACAGCCACAATGGGCCTGACCCAAAGCCCCTTGATGTAAAGGGGAGTGTTTCCACTGACTTCAAAGGCCTTTGAATCAGGCCCAATAACCCGTACTTTCCTTTATCATAATTTTTCGTGCGATTTCTTTGTTTTCAATGGAGCCACACTTACATCCCTATTTAAGGCAGACTGGTTGCATGGCAGTGACTGTACTTTACCAGATGGTCTGTCAGGTTTCCATTCATCACGCCCAATTATATCCTCTTTTTCCATCGGACAGTCTCTATGCAAAAGAATAAATGGACACAAATCAGACGTCAAGAATTATAACATTCAAAAACCAGTCAGAGAACACTTCAACTCAGTTACAGACCTGAAAGTCCTCAACAAAAAAAACTTCAAAAACAGACTCCAACGAGAAACTGCAGAACTGGAATTAATTTGCAAACTGGACACCATTAAATTAGGCTTGAATAAAGACTGGGAGTGGCTGGGTCATTACACAAACTAAAAACTATTTCCCCATGCTAATTTTCCCCCTACTGTTACTCACACCTTCTTGTCAACTGTTTGAAATGGGCCATCCTGATTATCACTACAAAAGTTTTTTTTCTCCTGCTGATAATAGACCAGTGTGGCAAATTGCTGGCACTACTATGAGGGTCCCGCACTCTCTCTTCTTGTGGGGGGTTTTCAGGGCACCATTTCTTGCCCCTGAACTGGGGTATCAGCTGTCCCACTAGTATCCAAGAGAAGGGGAATGGAGAGGGAGGGACCCAGGCCCACCCTCTACTCTGGGTCCCAGCCCAGGGGCCCTAGGTTAGTGGGTAAACCACTTGTACTAGTGATACTTTCCCCTGGGCTCCTTCCCTCTCCTGCTTGTGGGGCTTCCTGCCTTCCCTCTGCACAAGCCAGGTGTCCCTTTACCTAGGGTCTTGGTCTTCTTAGCCCACCACAGCACTTCTCCAAACTCTCCTCTGCTTTCCTCCAAACTGCTCTCTGCTCCACCACCAAAACACTCTGCTCCAACTCCTTCCTCCTCCTCCTCCCCTGTCTGCCTGAAGCAGGGGGTTTTATTAGGTTCCTGAGAGGCCTTAATTGACTGCAGGTGCTCCAATTAACCTGTAGCCACCCTCCCTAGTCTCCAGGGAGCCACGCCTTAATTAGCCTAGGGCTTATATATTTCCCCTCTCACACTCTACTACTGCTGCTCCCTGGCCCTCCTGTATCACAACCACCTTAATTGATTAGTCTCATTAGAGTTGGTATGATATATATATATATATATATATATATATATATATATACCTACTGTATTTTCCACTCCATGCATCTGATGAAGTGGATTTTAGCCCACAAAAGCTTATGCCCATATACATTTATTAATCTCTAAGGTGCCACAAGTACTCCTCGTTCTTTTTGCTGATACAGACTAACACTCTGAAATCTTTTTCCTAGAGTGTGTCAACTTTGAGTGATAGACAGGTAGTCAGGATTTTGCAGTGTAACTGACTATTAGGATTAATTCATAGGATAAAAGCCTGTTGAACATGTTTTGTGTAAACTGTGCACTACACACAGAATTGGATTAAAACTTTTGCAATATATATAAATAAGGCTTTATATGTACTCGCTGACTGCAATCAGAACCTTCAATCTAAAAGTGTTACAGGGAAGTTTGGGCATTTAAAATGTGAAGAGACTTATGTATAAAGAAACAGGTCATTTTCATAAGTGTAGCCCTTTGTACTGTTGAAGGACTTTGCGTCTAGTTTGTTACTCCATACCGTATTCAATTTTTATATCCTAGTAGTAAAAAATAAAGCTTCTAACACCTTTACCTGATTTTGCAAAGCTATCAATGTTATTCAATAAATTGGATATGTTCACATTACTAAACCCTGTTTTCACTTTAAGTGTAAAAAACAAAGTTATATATGCTAATTTATTTACACTAGATGTGTGCGCATTAGCTCTGCAATGGGAATATTAGTATAACACATGAACTGGACTCTATTTTCAGTGTTTAAATGTTCAACTCCAAATGATGCTCAAAGATTTAAAGCTCACAACACATTCAGTCCTTTTCATCATATAACTCTTTTGCACTGATGATTTTACAGGGCTCAGCTTGTATGCAAGCACTTAGTGAAAGACCAACTGCATAACCTTTTCCCCTTACAAGCATTCCTCAGGCTAAATAAGACTTTACCAGCTGCAATAACACCCATCAGTTATCTATGCTGTAGTGTAAACAATGAAATTCTTATTATGCACTCAGAATTCACAGAGCCATTTCCATGGTAACTCTGTTTTCATGGCATATCTTTAATGAATAGGTAATGAAAGAAATGCTGCATTTACAACTTCATTACTAGTAAAAAAAAGTAGTAAATTTGAATTATTGTAGCTATCATTTTTAGAACATGCTGAAGATCATGCAAGAATTTCAAGGCTGTCATTCTGAAGTGACAAAGTAAATACAAGCAGAAATATATACTAGGCACTTTTGTTCTTAATTTCACTCTTTAGTCTGCTATAATGGTAATAATTTTCTGATATAGAATAAAAGTCTGAGTAACAAAAAAAGAGTCTTATTTGAATGAAGGGGTTGATGTAGTTGGGAATAAATTGGCTACGTGTGCCTCTGAATTTTAATGACTTGATCCATCATATTTTAATTACATAAATCACTAAAGTGCTGACTTACATAAGTATTACTTCCAGGACAGAGATAAAATGCATGGTGTATAGGAGATGATGCTCACCTGCAAGACAGGATATGCGGAGAAGGAGATCACAGCCAGACAGTTAGAGGAAAAATGCAGTATAAGCTACAAAAATATTGCAGATATTACATGTAGTTACAACATGGAGTAAATCCTAAACCAATTAAAGCAGAAGTTTCCAGCTTGACAGACTCACGTTGCAGGGTAGGACTCAAGGGAAGGAAGAACTGACTGAACGCAAGACAAAAATGGAGATTTTCAGAATTGTTGTAAACTAAGTTTCATTACTTGAAAATATCTCAGTGCGAATAACTGAAAGTTCCCCTGCCTACCAGATTTTCCCACCCACCCCAAAAGAAAACTAGAGCACATACAATGACACCAAAAGCCTCCTTTTGTCAGACAGAGAAAAGATGCTGCGTTCCAGGAGTCCTGTTCTATGCCAACAGTAACATGGCAGCTCCCACCAAGAATCTATTCCTATCATTCACAGTTATGGAGTTAAAGAACAGACTGCTATGAGTATTGCCAGCCCTCGTGATTTTAATCACATATCTCTTGATATTTGGTTTTATTGCTCCAGTTCTTGAAATTGTGTGAATATATGAGAAGCTCAGTGTTTTGTTTTGTTTTTAAAAGTCCTTCCCCTTGGAGGTGGAGAAAGGCTTGAAAGTATGAGTGGAGCATGCCTCAAGGTTCAAAAAAGCAGCAGGCAAATAAAGAGGGGGGAAGGATAGCTAAACCCAGGGTTGTGAGTTCAGTCCTTGAGGGGGCCATTTAGGGATCTGGGGCAAAAATCTGTCAGGGGATAGTACTTTGTCCTGCTCGTGAAGGCAGGGAACTGAACTTGATGACCTTTCAAGGTCCTTCCAGTTCTAGGAGATAGGCATATCTCCATTTATATAAAGAGAACCTTTCCCTTCCTTCCACCCAAGATGTAGTGTTTTAATAAAAATCTCTTGATTTGAAAGCCAATCTCGTGGTTTTTTGGGGGGCACCTCATTATTGATTTTTGCACAGTTGGAGTTGATAGTAGTGTGATATTTCTAAAGTGTGTCTTGAATGTTTATTTTACTCTGCATGGACCCAATCTGAGTCCTGTCTGTTGTATAGATTTTGAACTCTCAGGGCACAGAATGCCATTACCTGTCTATAGAATGCCTGCCCAATGGGGCTCTGATCCTCAACTGGGTTCCTAGGCATTTTCATAATACAAATAATAAATACTCATGAGGTATTGAGTGCCTTATCTCTTATTGACATCACTGGGACCTGAGGGCACTTAATGCCTCACAGGATCAAGTCCCAGACTCTGAGAGCTTCTGAGTGCCCTCAAGTCCCATTATATGACAGCACAGGAAACTCAATTCAGCAGCTTTAGTGGTAGCTACAAAGCAGGCAAGTAACTCAGAGTCTTAGCCTGCACTATCAGTGCTTCCCCTGGATCAGCCTGCCTGCTCCAAGAACTATTGGTCCTTACCAGGTCAATCTTCTCCCCACCTGAGCACAGGGACTGCAACTGTGATTAGCCCTTATATAGACCATTGAGTAGGGGATGGCTCTTGGCACATTCCCTTCCCTGTGCACACTGGCATAAGGTTCTGGCACAATCCAGCCCTTACGGTATAGTTAAGCCCCTCATTTTCAGTTTAAACCAATGTTTACAGGAAAAATCCTGGGTTTTACAAAAAGTATTATTCATTTTTTCCCAGATTTTCACCCTACTTTTGTGTCATTCAAATATATAAAAAATAACTTGTTTTATTAGGAAAATACAATACATTGCATGAGATATATGTATTACGATAATGTATTAGTCTGTGTGTATATGCAAAACTGCCTGTTAAAGTGAGGCTACATGTATTAGTCTAGAAGATACACACAATAAGCAAACAGGAATACACACAAGCTCTGGAATGCATGCGCATCTGAACGGACTGATGAATCTCATGCCCACCAGGTACAAATTTCAAGCTGTTAGCAGATAACTGTTTAAAGATCTGACACACTAAAATGGGAAGAAAACGATAATCTGCAGCAGAATACATTCCAGAACACAAGGAAGTTTAAAAAAACAAAAACAGGATAAAAGGATGAAGTTGAGTGTATGCACTGCAAATGGTGTGGCCCAATTATTAAATGTAAATATTTATAGGCTAATAGTTCTGTTTATTCAAATAAAAAGTTTTATTTGGGGCTTAGAATTATATTGTTTTCTTAAACTCAGAGGTGGCATTGTGTTTTGAGTTGTTTTAATTCTGGAGCAATCCACACTGAATTCCATTCATCAAAGCATTAATCTACTGAATACATTTCCCCTCATTCTTCTGGCCACCAAAATAAACCCCAATATTTACCCAGAAAAATTAAGTTTTTTACCACCAATTTTCACCTGTTTTTGTTGTACAAATAAACACAGATAAATTCCCAGGAAAAATTAAATTAAATAAAAACCAAACGACCCTATGTAGAGTTAGCTTCAGTTTTCCCTGAATACAGACAATTAGGCCCTAGCTATGGAAAAGGGCCTCTCACATGGGCGAAATTGCACCCACACTGTCAGTGGGAGGCTGCAAGCAGATCTTGTTGCAGGATTAGGGCCTCATTCAATTATTTCCCAGTGTTTTTGTGGATCTACAGCAAGGCAACAAGAAAGAAGAGCATTTTTTTAAAAAGTAAGGAAAATATAGCTGTAGAATGCCAACATTGGCAGAGGACTCAGGAGCAGGGGTAGTATTGGAAACTACTCAGTATTTTTGGTTTTAAGATCAACTGTTCTTTTAAATGAAACCTTTTTAACAGGGCTATAATACCAAGTGTATGGTGTTATCTGCTTCAAAAGAGTAGGCAGGGGATGCAGAATAAAAAGGAGGTGGGGGGGTAGGGGATGCAGAAGAAAAAGGAGGTGTGTGTGTGTGTGTGTGTGTGTGTGTGACAGAGAGAGAGAGAGAGAGGATTTGTTAGTTCTTGAGAGTGCTGATTTGGGAGAAACTAGCAATGGTGAAAAGTCATTATGGAGGGAGGCTGGAGATGGCAGAGATTGAACTGGACACAGGGATATTTTATAGCCCACCTGACCAAAAACAAACAACTGGACTGTGAAATGATTGAGCAAATAAAAAAAGCAATAAAAAGGCAGAGTGATAGTAATGGGAGGTTTTTTAAACTACCAGAGCAGACGCTGGAGTACATTAAGAGTATGAAATAAGGCTGGACGTATGTGTGACTCTGGGTTTTTTATTTAAAAAAAAAATCATTAAATGCCCTAGTAGTACTTATCTGAGTAAGAAACAACACAGAATATAAATGCCTCAGCAGTACTTAACTGGGTGTTAAAAGCTGCATGTAAAGAGCTGCTCACAAAAAGCCATTTGGAGTGCACCACAACAAAAAGTTTATTGGTTCCACAAAACCCAGGAATACTGGGGCATATTCCTGAGTGTCATCTACTGGCACTTTGTCTAATAACTGATTATTAGCATATATACAGACATCTCTTTTCATAGGGCACTCCTGTAACAGATCTTACATAACAATGCCTCAGGTTACTGAATAATTTAGAAGAAACAAATGGAAATCAGGGAAGTAGAGAAAGAGTATAATGTACTATTTCGGATTAAAACTAACTGAAAGTCAGGCAAAGGCAAAGGGCAACTAATTAAGTACACTCACCCCAGCGTGCCCTCTTGTGTCCAATGTTAGTGGGTTTTTCCATCTCCTGAACCCCCTCCAAGCAGTCTGTCTTTGTGCACTACTCAGCCCTCCAGCTGAGAAGCAGCTAGTCCAAAACCCTTCCAGGATAACAAGTGTCCAGTGTCGTCCAAAGTCCCAAAGAATCAACCTATCCTCCTGGCCTTGTGGTCAACCCTTTCCTGGGACTTCACTGCCTTGCCCCAGCTCTGGTATCAAACACTGTCCTGTTCAACCAAAGTCTTCCTGAGCCTCCCACATCCTCTAGCACTTCAACCCCTCACAGGAACCCACCTTCCTATCTACTGCCCATGGCTCCACGCTCCTGACTGAACTCTCTCAACCTATTTATAAGGCCCAGTTTACAGCTGAGTTGTCACCTGATCCTTTTAGTCCCCCACCTCCACCTCTGCCTGACAAGTAACTATCACATTACTTTCCAGCTGAAGTAAGTGTAACTGTCTTTAACCCTTTCTCACCAGTGATGGGGGCTCCACCCCATCACAATAAACACTTCCTTTTTAATTTTGAACAGTGATCACTGTCATATGAATAATGGAGATTAAAAACACTCTGATTTGGGGACAAAACAAACAGCTTTCAGCAACAGAATTTCTAGCATGAAAACGGTTGTCCAATTTCTCTTTCTCCACTGTCAGTACCTCAGCTGACAACAGTGCAGTGTGGGAACTGCCTGACAATGAGAGGACCTGCCCACCACACTCATCTGATAGCTTCTTTCTTTCTTTATACATTGGATAGCTTGCAGACACATTCTAGTTTGTCACCTCAGAATTTAGAAGAGAAATAGGAGGGACAAATATACAGATGCATTTTCACGGTATCAATATCAAACCCTTTCAAACTATTATGGACTAAACACTCACCTGACTGGCACAAGTACAACTTCAGGTGTGTTCTAATATGCACTAAACAGATAATGCCTCTCCAGGAGCCTGTCCAGGGCCCACAATCACCTCTTCTGACCCCTCTTACACCACGGAACTATCTGACGCGGGGCAGGAGTCGCTGGCGTAGGTTTGGCTATGCTAGCACTATGCAGCTGAGACTTCCCTAGTTCCTGCCTTAAGGAACCTTCACATTCCCTTTGATGCTCTGGACTGATGCAGAGTGGACACAGGAGAGTCCAAGGATCTGGCCCTTACAGATTAAAGTTGAAAATATTCCCAGTCTGCGACCAATCCTCACCCTCATTGCCTCTAACATCCCAGGAAGTGGTTGGGGGGGGTGGTGGAGGGAGAACCCTTTGATTTTCTCCTCTGACCAAGAAGAATTATTGGTTTTAAATGTTTGAGGTTCAGGGAACTTGCCATTTATAAATTTGTGGGAATTGGGAAAAGTGGTAACGTTTCACTTTCTGAAAATTATTTAACTTATTTTCTCAGTCCACTTGTAACTTAAAAATGCCTAGATGTAAAAGCATCAATCTTGGTTTAGTCACTAATCCTCACAGACCTCTAGGGAATACAACTATTTTTCACCTGGGAAACATTTTGAGTTAGAGGTGGAATTTTTAACATCTGGGAGCTATAAGAGGCTCTCTGCACATGTTATAGCTTCCATGAAATGCCTGGCAAGCGTTACAATCACCACTCTGCCTAGTCTAAGCTTTCATTTAAAGAGACACATTCACCTCTAGCCTTCTGCTGTGCTAAGAGAGCCTTCAAAAATGTAAAGCTCTATGTTTATCGTGGCAATTTCTACTAAATGGCAGGAATAATTCATAGTGAGTTTTTCTTCTAAAGCAGAAGGGGGGGAAACATTAGTCCAGCCCCATCTGTACTCTTGCCAACTGACCTCAGATGCCAGAGCTCCTACCTTGAATTATTGCTCTTGGGACCTGGCATTTTCACATATTATCTCCCCACCTACCGCATGGGAGACAGGGGATGCTGTAATCTTCACACATACCCCCACACTACTGCATTTGCTCTTAGCTTCAGCACCATTGGAACATACTAATAATTCACTCGAGCAATCACCACTGCCCATAACTCCTGCCCAGTTTTGATCATCTCCTTGATCATTACCTGGGTTGCTCACTGCATGCTACTCTCCTTCCCTTGGTCTTTTGAAAGTCTAAGTTCTTCAGGGCAGGAACAGTCTCATGCAATATTTATGTACAGCTCCTAGCCTGATAGTTCTTCAAACCTGATTGTGGCCTCTAGGTGCTACAGCAAATGTAATACATAACAAAATGGAGTCCATATGAATAACATTTCTATGGAGAATATCTCTAGGCATTGGGGAGTGTCTGCAGGGAGCTGTCCCCCTATGCTATCGTATTAGGTAAGTTGCTTTGGCCCCATCTCCATGCCCTGGGTGCGAGGCACCAAGCCTGGAATCCATCTCCTCCCTATAGTGAGGTCATCTCAGTTGATGTCTCAGACATTGAGGAGTAGATGGTGTTGTTCTCCCACACCCATCTCTACAATACAGGCAGCAATGATGCTTTCCTTGACCCTGAGAAAACCAAGAAAGAAAAACCACCACAAAAAGTCATGGAGCTTAAAGGAAAAGATGGGGGGAAATCATGGAATTTTCAATAATATGGAGAAGGGTTGGCGCTCACACACTTACCCTGGTATAACTCAAGTCACCTAAATTGTTACTTCTATTTTACCCTGCTGTAAGATAAGAGAATCGGGGCATGTGGGGGGGGAAGGGGACTCCCACACTAGACAAATGGTAAATTAAAAAAATAAATAAATAGATAAAAAAATGAAGTTTTCAAAAACAAACACATTTTTTTTTGCTAAGTTGGCATTAAGAATGTGCAGAACCACTGGGACAGATATGGCAACTTCCTGCAATATCTGTGCGAGATCTAACTATGTTCAGTTCATGCATCATTGTGGGCCAGGATTGTATGGGGGAGGGTGACCACATCTCCTCCAGAATGTAAGAACAGTGGGGGGTTATTAAGTAAACTCACTCATGTTGTAACACCTCCATAGATGTAACATCACCTGGAGAGGCTGGCCTATACTAATTCAGACTGGATTCTCCACAGACCAAATGGACAAAGGAAGGACTTTTGGATAAACTGACTGAGTTTAAACTGTGATCCTGCAAACGGACCAACCTTCTGACGAGGGGGGGCCCAACCCTTGGGGAAGTGTTAGAAGCACTGACACCTGCCAGAGCCCAAGGCTGGAATTGGGGCGACTTCCAGTAAGTTTTTTAGTATGCATGTAGGTTCTTTTAGAGTTTAACATGTTTTCTCTGTAATGCTTTCATTTAAGTATAAGTATGCTTGCCTAGAAAGAGCAGTTTGGTACCTTGTAACTGCAGGCAATTATTCTGTTCATAGCCTCTGGAGAGAAAAAGCAAAGTGCAGATGCTGCCCTGCTGAGGCAGTCTGGCTTGCTGGGAATATCAAATATAGGCAGGGAACCAGGAAGCAAGGAAAAATTGGTTGTCAGGAAGGAGAGAGACATGGGTCTCCACCCAAGAGAGTTGATGGCTGAGGAGTTGGGAGCCTAGAGTGGGTGCCCTTGGTGGACCATGCTGGGGAGGTGGCGGGAAGTACTAAGGTGTCCTGAACTGTGACATATGGTGATAGCAGTGGCATATCTACGACAGTGTGAATTGCCATAAATGCCAGCAGTGAAAGGAAGTACTGTAGAAGGAAAAGCACAGAGAAAAGTCTGAGGGTACGTCTACACTACGAAATTTGGTCGATTTTATAGAAGTCGATTTTTCAGAAGCGGTTTTATACAGTCAATTGTGTGTGTCCCCACTAAGCGTATTAAGTCAGCGGAGTGCGTCCACAGTACCGTGGCTAGCGTCGACTTTTGGAGCCGTGCGCTGTGGGTAGCTATCCCACAGTCCTCGCAGTCTCCGCTGCCCACTGGCATTCCATTTTTTTGAACGGAGTTCTGCCTGCACAGATTTTCTCCCCATACTGCGATCAGATCCAGTACCTCCCGTTTGGAGCTCTTTTGCGATTCTGGGACTGCAGGAAATGAAATTCAAAAGTTCCCGGGGCTTTTCCTGATTACTTGGCTAGTGCATCTGAGTTGAAAGTGCTGTCCAGAGTGGTCACAATGGAGCATTCTGGGATATCTCCCGGAAGCCAATACCATTGAATTGCGTCCACAGTACCTCAAATCTGGAACAGCAATGTCGATTTTAGCACTACTCCCCTTGCCGAGGTGGAGTACAGAAACCGGTTTTAAGAGCCCTTTAAGTTGACAAAACCAGGTTGGTTGTGTGGACGGATTTAGTTGTAATTCGATATAACGCAGCTAATTCTGATATAATCGCGTACTGTAGACCAGGCTGTAGGCTTTTGGATACAGGAATAGTGAAGAGAGAGACAGGGGAAAATGAATGATGAACAGGTGAAGAGAAATCAGCTCGTTGAGCTATGCTAAGAAAGGCAGCTCAATGTGGAGGAGCTGACAAAGGTGCAGCTAGTTGACTTGCTGTATTCTGATGACCAGAAGAAAAAGAATAGTCCAGATCCACAGAGAACATCCAGCCCACTGGCAGAGGATCCAGCGGATAGGGGAAATCTTGGAGCCAACTCCCTCAAGGGAAGCAGGGAAGAGTCTGACAGAGACAGCAACTATGTTCCACTGGGATGCTGGACTCATCTACAGGTAGAACAAGAAAGGATACAGCTGGAGAGGGACTGACTGTGTCTGGAAAGCCAGAAGCTTGCAGACCAGGAGAAGCAGTGTCAGTCTGAGAGAGAAGAGAAGGAGAACCAGCACCACAGCACCAGCACAAGGAAAAAAAGCAGCAGCAGCGCTAGCTTGTGGAGCAAGGAGGACAGGAAGCAGCAATACCATCTTGAGATGGAGAGACAGCGCCAGCAGAACCCTAATCTAGTTTGTGAAGCCAGACCCCCATGAACCTGTTCCAGTGGGTGGCATGGATTCCAAGTTATTTCCTCAATTTAGGGAGGGGGCTGACAGGGATGTGTTTCTAAATGCTTCTGAAATGGAGTGTGATTGAACAAGGTGGGATAGGACGACATAGTATGGTATCTGGCTCCACTATTGTCCAAAAGCCTTTGTCCCTGACATTTTCACTGTTATGGACAGGGAGGACTATACAGATTATGAGCAATGCAAGCAAGCTTCATTGCAAAAGTGTAAACTGACCCCTGCAGTGCATAGGAGGAGGATTCACGGAGTTCAGAAGAGAGGGGACAAGATCTATGCTGAAATTGCAACTCAACTTAGAGGTTGTATAAGAAAATGGGGAGCTGGTTGGGGGGGTTACCACAGCTGATGAGGCCTAAGAATTAATGAGTTTAGAATAGGGCTGTCAAGCGATTAAAAAAATTAATCGTGATTAATCGCGCTGTTAAACAATAATAGAATACCATTTATTTAAATATTTTGGATGCTTTCTACATTTTCAAATATATTCATTTCCATTACATCACAGAATACAAAGTGTACAGTGCTCACTTTATATTTATTTTTGATTACAAATATTTGCACCGTAAAAAACAAAAGAAATAGTATTTTTCAATTCACCTAATATAAGTACTGTAGTGCAATCTCTTTATCATGAAAGTTGAACTTACAAATGTAGAATTATGTACAAAAAAAACCCTGCATTCAAAAACAAAACAATGTAAAACTTTAGAGCCTGCAAATCCACTCAGTCTTACTTCTTGTTCAGCCAATCGCTCAGACAAACAAGCTTGTTTACATTTACAGAAGATAATGCTGCTTGCTTCTTGTTTACAATTTCACCTGAAAGTGAGAAAAAGGGTTTGCATGGCACTGTTGTAGCCGGAATCACAAGATATTTATGTGCCAGATGCGCTAAAATTCCTATGTTCCTTGATGCTCCAACCACCATTCCAGAGGACATACATCCATGCTGATGAATGGTTCTCCTTGATAACAATCCAAAGCAGTGTGATCCAACGCATGTTCACTTTCATCATCTGAGTCAGATGCTACCAGCAGAAGGTTGATTTTTTTTTTTAGTTGGCGTGGGTTCTGTAGTTTCCGTATCAGAGTGCTGCTCTTTTAAGACTTCTGAAAGCATGCTCCACACCTCATCTCTCTCAGATTTTGGAAGGCACTTCAGATTCTTAAATCTTGGGTCGAGTGTTATACCTATCTTTAGAAATTTACATTGGTATCTTCTTTGCATTTTGTCAAATTTTCAGTGAAAATGTTCTTAAAACGAACAACATGTGCTGGGTTATCATCCGAGACTGCTATAACATGAAATATATGGCCGAATGCAGGTAAAAGAGCAGGAGACATAAAATTTCCACCCCCAAGGAGTTCAGTCACAAATTTAATTAACGCATTATTTTTTTAGTGAGCATCATCAGCGTGAAAGCATGTCCTCTGGAACGATGGCCAAAGCATGAAGAGGCATATGAATCTTTAGTGCATCTGGCATGTAAATATCTTGCAACACTAGCTACAACAGTGCCATGTGAACGCCTGTTCTCACTTTCAGGTGACATTGTAATTAAGAAGTGGGCAGCATTATCGCCCGTAAATGTAAACAAATTTGTTTCTCTTAGCGATTGGCTGAACAAGAAGTAGGACTGAGTGGACTTGTAGGCTCTAAAGTTTTACATTGTTTTGTTTTTGAGTGCAGTTATGTAACAAAAAAACACATTCGTAAGTTGTATTTTCATGATAAAGAGATTGCACTACAGTACTTGTATGAGGTGAATTGAAAAATATTATTTATTTTGTTTATCATTTTTACAGTGCAAATATTTGTAATAAAAAATAATATAACGAGCACTGTACACTTTGTATTCTGTGTTGTAATTGAAATCGATATATTTGAAAATTTAGAAAAACATCCAAAATATTTAATAAATTTCAATTGGCGTTCTATTGGTTAACAGTGCGATTAATCTCAATTAATTTTTTAAATCATGATTACTTTTTTTGAGTTAATCACGTGAGTTAATGGCGATTAATCAACAGCCATAGTTTAGAACAATTCTATAACTGCCACCCTTACCTAAAATCATGGTTAATGGACAACGATCCTAGAGATGTAACTATAGCTGGGAAATGGGCAGGTCAGTTTGCAGATTGTTGGCCTAGGTTTGATAGAAAATGTAGTAGGGATGGAATGGAGTCAGAGAATAGGGATCAAGCCCAACCTGAAACCCACAACTAAAGAGAGAGAAACCACGTCCAAGAAGCCCTGGAATGTGTGGGGAAAAGCAGTGTTCCATGTATGACCCCCTGGGCAGGGTCACTTTGCCCAGGCTAGCCCAGTCTAGCCCAGTGCAATACTGGAAAGGCCAGTTGCACTCCCAGCCTCACAGAGTTAACTGTGTGACTGAATCTCCGGAAGGAGTCTCACAGCCAGTCTGCCGATGGCATATAATGTTCGTGCCAAGCCATTTACACCCCACACCACTACCCACATGGCATGCTGCACACTCCTGGGTGCAGGTCCATGGGCTCGGTAGTGGGAGCTGAAGGTGGTAGTCAATAGGGAGACACTCATTGGATGGAGAGATACTGGGACTGCTAAAACTACAGTTAAGCCTCAGGTCGTGAAACCCCATCTGATGCTCCCCAGGTGTGAATCTGGGAGAAAGTTCCTGGTGTAAAAGCCTTTTCTCTACCTACCGCACAGATTTCTCGGCAGGCCCAGGAAGGGTCAGGGTGCTGGTTGTAGGTGTGTTGTCAGATATTCCATATTCTTTGCTTTTGGGGAATGATATTATGACTTTAAAAACAGAAGGGTTGAATCAGACTCCCTCGGGTAGCTCCTGACTTGCAAGGGACTGTGTTAGCCAAAATGTAAATGGGGTAGCTGACAGGGTGTGTATCCCTCCTGCCAGTATTCAAAAGGAATCAAGGTACCTTCCCAGTGTATGCAGACAAATACCTGAGGACAGGGAGGATGGGACAGTCTTTCTTAAGGGGAATGAAGAGACCTACTGACTTGAAGGGAAATTATCTGAGTCCTGAAGCCCAAGACAGAGAAATAAGCTCTCTGCTGACCCTTACCAGGGTACCAGTGACTTAGGTCCTGACAGTGGCTGGGGCCCATAGGCCCTATTGTAATACAAACAACAATGTGACACAATAGTAGCATATGGCTCCAAATTTGTAGGTAAATATATGCAGTATTTAAATCTAACAGAGGAAGGCACATATAATGCTACCCTTGTCCAACATTATCTAGCGCAGTGGTCCCCAAGCTGTGGGTTGTGATCCTCTAGGGGGGGCATGCTCCACCTCCAGCTGTGCTCCAGCCCCACTCACAGCCACAGCCCCACCCCCAGCTTCCACCCCCAGCTGGGGATCAGCTCCGAGCCCCACCCCCAGCTGCGTCTCCAGCCTCAAACCCCTTACCCCTGTCCGTGTTCCCCCTCCCCACTTGGGAGCCACGGCCCTGCTCCTGGCCCTGGCTTTTGCGGGGGCGGGGGGGGACACGGACAGGGGTAAGGGTGGGCACTGGGCAAGACCCTGAAAAGTTTGGGACCACTGATCTAGGGGGATCAAAGCTAGCTGATTGCAGTGTAGATATACCATAAATTGACTAGCAGGGTCAACCAATACTCTACTCCACTGAGTGCTACATGACTTTCTAGTGGTTCCCACTGAAATCTGTCATTTTGATGAAGTTGCAAATCTATTTTGCAAAACAACAATAATTTTTGTACTCCACATTTCAATAACAAGCCACGGTAGCTCCCCCACCCTCGAACAAAAATCAGATTATCCACCCAGACTAGCATAATATTGTGGTAAACATTGATCCTTCATTGCTGAGAGCAGAATAATGAACAGTAGCCAAGATTGCATGGCTACAAAAGATTTCATTCTCTAATTGTCAAAAAGCATTAAACATCAACTATTTATTCTGTAGCAGAGGAAAATGGAACAGACTTCAGTGTATCCCTTCACCGGAGGTTGTCCCTAATTGTCATGCATAGTTTGCAACAGAGGTTACTGAGAGAAATTTGTTTGCATTTATTAATCAAAAGGAGTCAAAGGCACAAAGATATCATCAAGGCTCCCTTATGCTAGGGGAGGCAGACAACTAACATTCCTGATGAAGTGTTTGCAGAATGTTTGCAATCTGTTCACAACCTTTTTACTTTGCAGGTGCAAGCCTTTCTATCTGTTACATCAAAGAAACAATTGAAAATTAAACATAGTAAACACTGCTGTACAGGTTTTAATCTTCCATTTTTAAAGGACAATGGGAGAGGTATAATTAATTTCAAAGCAACGTTTGAGTTCTTTCAATATTCATTTGTGTGCATTAGCATGTCATTAACTGGGGTTTCAATGCTGATCCTCATTCCCCCCTCCCGCACACACACCTTTTTTTTTTTGGTCCCCCCCCCCCCCCACACACACCTTTTTTTTTTTAAAGTTGATCTTCTCTGGAGATGTCTTTCCTAATAAGCATCCATGCATAGATAACTATCTTGTTCAGTGAAAAAGATTGGGAGAATAATGCATGGCTTTTGAGGGAAAGCCTCCCAACAGAAAATAGATTAAGAGAAAGAGTTCTTTTCAGTTTTGTTAGGAACTTACAGGGGCAAAGATATTCTCACTGAGGTCTGCTATCATGCCTTGTGAATACTGTATTTTATTATATCCATTGTGGTTACCTTTTAATATGATAACACTTCTAATAGCATTTCCCCTGTTCTTTTCTCTAGTTTAAAAACCCTCTCTTTTATTAAGATGCAACAAATGAAGATACAATCAATAGACTTATTTTGTTTGGTGACTAACTACTAAAAGGATTTCTTGTAGGTTTAATTTTAAGCATGGATCTGTTTGAACAATATCTACAGGATAATTTCAGCCTTCTATCAGCAGCATTTCCTGTAGCATTTCCGATCTTGCTCCTAACAACATCCTCCCCTTAGGTATATTAATTTTATACATCCTGAATAGGAGACTGAACAGTTCTCAGACAGCTACGCAAGGTCACTGACATTAACAAAAATAGAACCCTTCATAGTGCTTTTATCAAGTCACGCTACAGTTTACATTAACATGTGTGGGCCTGAATAGCCAGTGTGCTTGCAGGGGCGTAATAATATACAGTTGTTTTCTAGAATTGTTCAACTCAATTTGTATTGAAAATGTTAGTTGGGGAAACAATGAGCCTTTCAGATGTTTTGGCTGCCTTTCAGCTAAAACATATAATTCTGATGTTTGCAGTGAAATATGAAATGTGCTATAAATGTATGCCGGCTGTCAGTCAACAAAGAATGATAGCACACTATGCTGTCAAGAACCATGCAAGGATAACTAAATAATTTGCTACTGCTGCCTCTCATCCACTGGCAACCCCATCTCTAACAGCCTAAAGCTGAGTTGGCTTTAACAGGCAATGGCTCAAGCCCTAAAAAGTCTATTCCTCATTGGACATCCAATATGACAAGCATCCCACTCCTCCTCCTGTCGGGCTCAATGGCAAAACTCCCACTGAGTCCAGTACAAGCAGAGATCCCAATCAATCACTCTGTTTTTTCCAAGAGTATGAGTAGATATGATATTGGAGGGAAATCCCACAAGGATGTGACTGTCTCTGTGAACACACGGATACCTGCTAGCCCTTGAGATAGGGTAGTCAATTTGATCTCTCTGCTGCTTCTTGGTCACACAGAGCTATTTACCACCTTCCTCTTCATCATTTCCAGAAACACTGGAAGATGCTAGTGAAGAATGATGATTCATCTTTTCTGCTTCATTAACATTAGTGCCTTCACATCATGAATCAATCCCTTGCATTTAAATAAAAATATTGTGCATGCACTGTCAAAGCGCTTCGCAATAATACTCCCGAGAACAGTCATAACAATAGTTAGTATGACTGATTCCTTAAAGAATAACCTAGTGCAAGGACAGATGACAGCTCACATAATGGCAATACTGCATAGCAGGCTGGGAAATTTTAGTGGGGGAGCCAATGGGAGATGCTTGTATCACATGATTAAGTAATCACCAGAACAACTTATATTTACCTAGGGCTTTTTGATAGATGTTAGGAAATGCACATAAAAATTAATCTATAATGGAATAAGTGGTGGTGATTGATTATTACATGAGCCATGACAAGATTTAACCCTTAAAGTCCTTCTGTGCTCTAGATATTTTGGGGGTCGAGGGGGGAAGAAGAGTAGTTAGAGACAGAAATGTCTGTCTTACCAAATATTCAGGGTACTGATATATACTGTAATTATTCCCATCCTCACTGGTGAAAGTATTGGATACTGAAATAAGAAACACTACCTTCTAGTTTCCTCTCTGTGGGGAACTTCTAACCAACATCAAGGAGTTTCATAAGAACATAAGAATATAAGAATGGCCGTACTGGGTCAGACCAAAGGTCCATCCTGCCCCGTATTCTGTCTACCGACAGTGGTCAATGCCAGGTACCCCAGAGTGAGTGGACCTAACAGGTAATGATCAAGTGATCTCTCTCCTGCCATCCATCACCCCCCTCTGACAAACAGAGGCTAGGGACACCATTCCTTACCCATCCTGGTTAATATCCATTAATGGACTTCATCTCCATGAATTTATCCAGTTCTCCTTTAAACCCTGTTATAGTTCTAGCCTTCACCTTCAATTAACCTTCAGCCTTCAATTAACCTGTTGCCTACACAGGTTAATCAGTCACTGCACTCTATTATTTTCTATCTAATCCCCTTATATTTTAAAGGGTTTAAAAAACAAAAGATCCTATTTAAACTAAGTAGTTCCACAGGTTCAGGGTAAGATGTTGGGCTAACCTCTAATCAACTTCCTCATTTATTCAGGTACTCCCAGTGAACTCAGACTCTTAATATGAGCAAATAGAGCATGATTTGGCTAAGTTTCCATCATTCATTGTTAAACTCCAATAGAAAACACAGTTTGAGGTTTGAGCTCAAAATAATTTGATAAAGAACATGACCCTGCAAGCCTCCCACAGAAAGGTTACAGGATTGGGCCCCAGATCAATAACTAAGGTATTCAATACACTGTTCTCAGTTACCCCCATGCAACCCAGTGTGATTGCAGCAGTGAAACAATTTGCACCAGGAGTCTACACTTCCTTTTAGTTGCTAAGGCCTGGTCTACACTGGGGGGCGTGGAGGGGGTGAAATCGATCTAAGTTACGCAACTTCAGCTACGTGAATAACGTAGCTGAAGTCCACGTACTTAGCTCTACTTACCGCGGTGTCTTCACTGTGGTAAGTCGACAGCTGATGCTCCCCCGTCGACTCCGCCTGCGCCTCTTACTCTGGTGGAGTACCGGAGTCAACGGGAGAGCGCTCGGCGGTCGATTTATCGCGTCTAGACTAGACGCGATAAATCGACCCCCGCTGGATCGATTGCTGCCCGTCGATCCAGCAGGTAATGTACACAAGCCCTTAGAGTCTTGCAAGTGACTCTCATTGTGCTCCAGATTCAGATACTCATGTTGAATAGCACCTTGCTCCATGAATGGTCCCATTGATATCAATGGGGTGATTTGCCTGACTAATTGCTCACTGGCATGAGTATGGTCTCCACCATCTGGCCCTGTACGGAGCCCCCACTGGTGAGACAGGTTGTGAAGGGTGATTTTCATTTATGAACATGCAGAAGTTAGTCTTTTAAAATTCCAAATTAGCTTCTCCATTCAGATTCAGTGCACATTTCACAGACATATTCCTTTCTCCCGATGTTGTGTTATGTGAGAGAACTTAATTACAAAATCTCAACTGGGCTTCATTTTCATACAGAGCAGAAGCAAATGAAATTGTCTTTTTTTTTTTGGTCAATGGGATGTCAGTATGATGAAATGAAATTAAATATGACAGGATTTTAACAAAAACACTTGGTTCCTTCAAAACAAAGGATTGTTTTAGCTTAAGGTGTTTAATTAGGTACAAACATCCTCAGAGACATCTTAACAAGTGGTTTTCACATCCACACATTTTAACATTCAAACTGTAAAAAAACTGATATAAGAATATTCCATTTTAATTCACAAGAACCTCCAAGCATCTTACTACAAAGGAATTGATTTTGAAGCATGAACAAGCTCTAGAAAATCATGGCATTTTCTTCACAGTTTTAAATTTTCTCCCATCAAGAGAAGCAAGTCCATTCCCCACCCCAAATTTGTTTTTTTCCCCCTAGCTATTGGATCAAATTTCTGACTGCAGATCCCATATACTTATAAGGATTGCTACTTTAACAATTTACAGACACAAACGTGTCTCTTGTAATTGTATTTTGTTTAAACAAGTCAAATCATTTCAGAAAGTTTCATTTGTAGTTCTCGAGAAGCAGTATAATCTAGTGGACAGGCACCAGCCTGGTATCTAGGAGATGTAGGTTCTAGTCCTTGTTCCACCACTGATCTGCTGTGTGGCCTAGGCAGCTAATTGCACAAATGCAAGAACACACTCAGCACCAAAAAGAAAATGTCAAAGTTTAAAGGATCTACAGGTTGGTGGCAAACAAAGTACAGAGAAGACTCATTGATAGTAAATAAGCTCAAAAATACTGCTCAGCAAATAAAACCAATTTAGTGGGGCAAATCTGTGAAAAAGCAATCAGACATGACAAAAGTTTAAGAAGGGCCATAAAACTAATTAGAGTTTTAACCAAAGCAGTAGAGATGACTGAGGCTTGATGTCAAGCACTCATCTGGTTAGCTCTCGCTCGCAGACAGTGTCCAGGAATTTAGGCAAAGGAACTCTTGGTGTTGCGGTTCATCTGTAACAAAGGAAACTGCCAGTAGAGGGGAAGTGCTGAGGAGATGGACCCAAGCCTTGTCATGCTGATGTAAACCAGGAGTAAATGCACGGAAGCCAAAAGAGTGAAAGACTATTGTAGCTGAGCAGAGTCAGGCCCAGTGATTTTTGTGGGCTACATGCTCATTCAAAGCCTCCCTATACCTTATTTTCTGCAGTGGGAATTGTAATTGAAAAATGTTCAGTGTTTGCCTCCCCGTGGTCCCTCTAGGCTCGTTCTATTAGATAGCAGTTCCTTTAACAAATATGCAAAACAAACCCAACCCAACTCCCTTCTGTAGAACAGATAGAAGTTTAAGGTGCAAAGGAGACAGAAAGCTGCTCTCTACACCCGGGGATCCCCTCAATGTGGGTGAAGATTGGCACACGGGCAGCTCCTAGGCCATCTGCCTCTATAGCCCACCAGGCCTAGTCAGAACAATACAGCATTCCAGCTATTCTACTGGTCAACTACAACCCAGCTATTCTCTACTGATGAACTACAACCGTGTAGACATTGCAAGCAGGCTTACTTCATAGTAGCTTCAAGGCTGCTGTAAAACTATGCCAGCACCTGGACTGGCATAGAACTAGCTCCTGGAAAAGTGAGCACCGACCGGTTCCTCTGCCCCCCCATACTATACGCTTTGGATAACTGATCCTTCTTCAATGGCTGGAGTGAGTGTGGCGGAGTTGGCCTCAAACCAGTCATTGTTCATTTTTCGTTTCTTTCCAAAAACTTTCATGGCTGTGCTGTGTACTGCGTCTCTGATGTGGTCCCATCTCTCTTTGGCGCAGCCACCGGGAGGCATGCAGTTCAGCACCTCGGAGAGCTCATGGGTAAATTTCTCTGCCTTGTCTGGGTGTGCGGTCTTGCTCACATCAATGCGGGGTTTGCCCTCTGGCCTACAGCGATGAATCTTCTTTGGCTGTAGCTTCATCTTGCTGCACACCAGCGAATGATCACTGTCGCAGTCAGCACTGTGGAAGGTGCGAGTAAGCAGGATGCACTTCAAGGCAGACCGCCTGGTGATGATCAGGTCGAGTTGGTGCCAGTGCATGGAGCGAGGGTGTCTCCAGGACACTTTGTGTTGAGGCTTATTCCAGGAGTGGGTGGGTGAGATTCTGTGGCCTGCATTGTGCAGGAGGTCAGACTAGATGATCATAATGGTCCCTTCTGACCTTAAAGTCTATGAGTCTATGAGTCTATGAGGCTTTGTCTGGAAGAATGAGTTGGTGATGCTGAGGTCATGGTACAAGCACAGTTCCAGAAGTCGTTGTCCATTCTCATTCATTTCGCCAACGCCAAACTTTCCAAGACAGGTTGGCCAAAAGTTGTGGTCAGCGCCCACTCTGGCATTGAAGTCACCCAGTAGTATCAAGTGCTCTTCTTTAGGGATACTCCTGATGATCGTGTCTAACTGGTCGTAGAACTCGTCCTTGGTATCCCTGGTGGCGCCGAGTGTTGGTGCATACACGCTGATCAGGTTGATGGGTCCAGTGGATGTGTGGAGTCGGAGTGGTAACAGTCTTTCAGTTCCTTGTTGACCAGGTTCCACCATCCCCAGTAAAGAATTTCTTACGGCAAATCCAACACCACACTCTCTGATTTCTTCGGCACTCTTCCCTTGCCAGAAGAACGTATAGTTCTTTTCCCTGAGAGTCCCAGTGTCTGGCAGCCGTGTCTCCTGCAATGCGACTATATCGATTTGGAGTCGTGCTAGCTCATCGTTGATGACTGCAGTCTTCCGAACATCGCTGATTGCCTGAAGGTCTTGTGATAGGCCAGTTGTCATGGTCCGTACATTCCAGCATCCTAACTTGAGGGCTGGTTTCCTATGTTGGTTTTCTTTTGTTGTTGCCTGGTGCATAGTTCGCAGTCCACTTATCGGGTACTCATGTACACTAAGCCCCATGCACCCAGTGAAGCAGGTGAACTGTGGCGGGACAACACCTTATTGGCTGGGGGCTGCCCAGCTTGAGGCAGGCGATAGTTGTCCAGTGAGACGTGGTGATCCCTCCCACCATCGGAAGCAACCCCTGGTGCCAGCTCTATGCCAATTGAGGAGACGGCTTATAACCGGTAAACTGTTGCTTCCCGTGTTGTATCGACGCTATGAGGCGAAGCTGGAGTGTCCTCTCCAAGGCGCAAGCCAGGGCAGGGTGATATGGAGGAACAGCTGTTGCCCATACAGCAGAACCCCACTCTCCACGCAACTGATGGATCCAAGGGAAAGACAACGTCGATACAACTTGGCACCAGTGGCGTCGCAGGAACTGCCGGAATGATGTTGAGGACAATGTCAGACCGCCATCGGGACTCCAACACCAGATTTGGTTTCAGGGTTGACTCCCTTAGCCTTTCCCATGAGTGGGTATTGCCACAAGGCAGCGGAGGTTTTAAATCAGAGTTTTCCTTCTCCTAGGTGGGCTGCCTTCCAGGGCTAACAAGCCCCACCTGCCCGAAAGGCACTGTTCACCTGGAGTATAAGCGTTCCCCCAGTCATAGGACTCTACAAGAGTATCGATTTGCCAGGAGCAAAGTACAGAGACTAGCTCGACAGTGTGCAAATGATACTGGCTCCAGCTCTGCCGGAGCATTCAACTATCTGCTGACACTGGAAACATCAGGGGAATGTATGATGGCATCAAGAAGTCCATGGGACCCACAAAGACGTGGAGAGTGTCACTAAAGTCTGCAACAGGTGGAAACATCCAGGAGAAGAGCAAGCAGATGGATAGATGGGTGGAGCACTACTCTGAAGTGTACTCCAGGCAAAACACCATCACCGAAGCTGCCCTCAATACCGTGGATGGTTTTCCCATTGAAACTGAGCTGGACGAGAAGCCCACCATGGAAGAACTGAAGAAAGTAATTGAGAGCTTGTCCACAGGAAAGGCTCCAGGAAAGGATGGCATCCCACCAGAAGTTATCAAGTGTGGCATCAACGTCCTCCTAGAACACCTCCACGACCTCCTCTGTCAGTGCTGGGATGAAGGTGCAGTACCTCAGGATATGAGAGACGCCAACATCGTGACCCTCTACAAGAACAAGGGTGATCGAAGCGACTGCAACAACTACAGAGGCATATCACTCCTGAGTGTTGTGGGTAAAGTCTTTGCACGCGTGATCCTGAACAGACTGCAGAAGCTTGCTGACAGAGTTTACCCAGAGTCACAGTGCGGGTTCCGAGCAGGGAGATCCACAACCGATATGGTTTTCTCCTTAAGGCAGCTGCAAGAGAAATGCAGAGAACAGCATAAGCCGCTACTCCTTGCCTTCATAGACCTGACCAAAGCTTTCGACCTTGTGAACAGAGATGGGCTGTTCAAGATCCTGGTAAAGACTGGCTGCCCACCGAAGCTGCTGAGCGTGATCCAGTCTTTTCACGACAACATGAAAGGCACAGTACTGTATGATGGCTCGTCCTCCGATGCCTTCAATATCCACAGTGGAGTAAAACAAGGCTGCGTTCTCGCTCCCACACTCTTCGGCATCTTCTTCGCAGCGTTGCTGAAACGTGCCTTTGGAAATTCCACAGAGGGAGTCTATCTCCACACCCGGTCTGACGGGAGACTTTTCAATCTGGCTCGACTAAAGGCCAAAAGCAAGGTACGGGAGGCAACAATAAGAGACATGCTGTTTGCAGACGACGCTGCCCTGGCCACCCACACAGAAATCGATCTCCAGCATCTGATTGACCGCTTTTCCAGAGCTTGCGAAGAGTTCGGGTTGACAATCAGTCTTCAGAAGACCAAAGTTATGGCCCAGGATGCGGAACATCCAAGCATTGCCATCAATGACTATGTGCTAGAGGTGGTCAGTCAGTTCACCTACCTCGGATCTACCATCACGGACAACCTCTCACTGGACCCTGAGATCAACCGTAGAATCGGCAAGGCCTTCACAATTTTGGCCAGTTTGTCACAGAGAGTGTGGAACAACAACATGCTGACCATCAACACAAAGGTCGCTGTGTACCGCGCATGTGTGCTAAACACTCTTCTCTATGCCAGCGAAACTTGGACCCCTTACGCTTCGCAAGAAAAGAGACTGAATGCCTTCCACATGTGCTGCCTCCGTCGCATACTCGGGATCACTTGGAGTGATCGAATAACGAACAACGAGGTGCTGGAACGTGCCAAGATCTCCAGCATGTTCACTCTCCTCCGTCAACGCCGCCTCAGATGGCTTGGCCATCTAAGTCGCATAGAAGATGGACGGATCCCCAAAGACCTGTTGTATGCTGAACTTGCCTCCGGAAACAGAGCTACAGGACGGCCCCGCCTTCGCTTCAAGGATGTCTGTAAGAGGGACAGGACAGATGCAGGACATCGCCCAGGACAGATGCAGATGGAGACACACACTGACTGCTGGATTGAAAACTGGTGAAGACAAGCTGCGGCAGCTTGCCGAGGAAAAGCGGGTTCAACGAAAAAGGAAGCAGCGGCTCCAACCCACAGCTGACACCGCCTTCAAATGCAGCAAATGCAATCGAGACTGCCACGCTCGTGTGGGGCTCTACAGCCACAACAGACGCTGCACAACCATCAACTAAATATTCCCCATGGGCGCATATCCATCGTCTCTCGAGACTAACGGACGCCAACAATTGATCCTTGGCCGCTAGTCTGTATCTAATTCTGGTCTCATTTACAGCTCTTTTTACACTAACATAAGTTTGACTTTAGGAGAGTCACTCCAGTTTTAGATCAGCGTAACTCAGATCACAATCAATCCCTTTACTGAACGAGGGTTTGTGGCAAAGCAAACTGGGAAGATAATCTAGCCAATTACTCAGACAGGTAATGGCTGGACATTGCAGAGATTAAAATTTAGGACAATGAGGACAAGCAGGTCCTCTGGTACATTATATAAATTCACGTAGTTGATTTCTTGAGCGAACATTGATTACTGATGCTGCAGCTGGTACTAAATGGAGATAATGTTATACACTGGTAAGTGCTTAAGGTTCCATCCCTGTAGAAAAGATGCTTGTATTTGTGGAATGTTATTTACAACATAATAGCTGCTGCATAAATCCCATTGTGAAATCTATATTGTTCATTGTTTTCTTAAGTGCTCTGACATCCCATGCAAGGAAAGTGGTGAATAAATGACAATACAACACATAAAGAAAGCCAGGAGAAAGAAGGCACAATAAAAGTAGTTTACAATTTACTTTTTGATGTCAATAACTATTCTTCTTGCATTAATTTTTAGTTTTTATTACTACAAGATGCAGTTATTTTATAAGTGGATAAATGAGGAAGGACTTCAAATAACATACAGTAATGATGCTGTCACGTAGTAATATTAATGAGTGGATCTAATTTTATGTCCAAGTCCAAACATCAACAAATCTTTTTTAAAGGTATCATTTTATTGATTTTTAAGACATACCATAGCTTATAGGACAAAGACAAAGGCAAGTCCAGTACACTCATTGTGAAGCAAAATAAATAGATATAATTACTATGACACAAACTGTTTATAATAAGCCTTTTGTGGCTCCACATGAAGTCAGTAGGAATGAGTTCAGTGGGAGCAGAATATGACTCATTAGGAGGAACGCTACAGAAATGTGATCAGTGACTCTTCCTGTCAGATAAACAAGTTAGCATATATAGAGCATTAGCAGAAATACTATAGCAAACGGGGATGGATGAATCTGTGGTTTAATGCACTAAACTGGGACTCTGAACAGTTCCTGATTCTACCACAGAGTTCCTGTGTGATCCTGGGAAAGTCACTTAATTTATCTGTGCCTCAGGCTATGTCTACACTACACTTTCATTGTTAAAAAACTTCTGTTGCTCAGGGGTGTGGAAAAACAGACCCCTGAATGACAAAAGTTTAAACAAAAAGTGCTGGTGTAGATAGCACTTCGTCAGCGGGAGACAGTCTCCCGGCGACAAAGGTACCACCCCTTGCTATGGGTGGCTTTATTTTGTCATCAGGTGAGCTCTCTCCTGGCTGCAAAAAGTGGCTATAGTCTGAGCCTTACAACGGCCTGGCTGTAGTGGTACAGCTGTGCTATTGTAAGGTACACAGTGCAGACATAGCCTCAGTTCTCCATCTGTAAAATGGGCACAACACTTCTTTCATATCATTTACTTAGCTTGTTGGTTCTTCCAGGCAACAACTGTCTCTTACATACCTTTGTACAATCTCTAGCACAACAGGGCTCCTATCTCAGTTGCAGCCTCTAAGAATTACTGTAATATAATGGAAATTCAATTGGTGGGAGTTGGTCAATCTTATTTAAGCCACTGGTGATGGGACTGTGTGCCCTTAAAGGCAGTAGGGCCCAGCAGTCAGCCTACCCCATCATCTGACATGGCCATTTAAGGATTTGAAAGGTCCAACAGAAATACTGGAGGATCTAAAGAGGGATAGACATAGAAGTCCCAAGAAGTAGTAGTGGTTGACAGAAAGGCAGGCACTGTTTCTTTAAGGACCTTGGACTAGGAGCCTGGCAGAGTGGGTGGGGCTATGCTCTCCTCTTCCCAGTCAGTCAGGGACTGGGATAAGGACACCAGCATAGTCTGCCTCCTCTATCAGAACAGGGCAGATACCAGCAGGGGAAGGCACCCTGCTGAAATCTCCAAAGTGGGATAGTAATTAGGAAGCTGGAACAAGAGGACATAGGTTACCCAAAGGCAAGAGGTTGGAGACAGCAGGAGATGTGAGCTAGCAAAGGCCAGCTTGAGAGCCTGAAAGCCTGGAAAATAATTAAAGAAAAGGACCGAAATGAGGGAGAAGTTGGTAAAGGTTAGGCCTTACAGCTGGCTAAATTCCAACTCAGCTCCGGAAAGGAGAGCTGAGGGGCTCTAGAGAACCTGATTAACAGAGCACTTTACCTATGTTTATGACAACTATTAATAAGGCCTTTGGACGAATGGGGTTCTTCATTAAAGAAACTGCCTGATCTTGTTTGTAACAGCTGAAGGCAAATGAGGCACAGCCCACCCACCACACTATGACTAGCCAAAGGGGATGCTCTGGGGTGACCGCCATTCATTCACACTGCCCCTCTGGGAACTACTGTAATACAGATAAACCACCACCAACCGAGTTTTCATTGTAAGTCTTATTCAAGCCTCCTCTCTAAAATCCCCCCAAAGATTAGTCTTTAGTCCAGTTAGATGCAGGATGGAGACATTTTCTACAAAATCTGAAGTGACTCAAGGAAAGGGGTTCTGGAGTTATAAACAACCTACACAGAGCTGGTAAGCACAGCTTCAAGATTCTTCTAGCTCTGTTTGCAGATGCTAGCAAAAAATTGAAAGGGGAAACAGATTATATTTACTGCATGGGATTCTACTAGCTGAGGCCCATAATTTTGTACAGTGATGTCACCCATCAAAATTAAGCTATTTAATAATTTTTCCAGAAACGTGACCTCAGGGAACGCTTATTCTAAGACTAATGGAATATTATGGAGCCACAGATAGTGACTCCAGAGTTCAGGATGCATTGAGATTTGCACAACTTTAAATCTCTCATTTCAATGATTGCAGGGATTGGGTATGGGGAGGGGAGATAGCTAGGCACAGGTATGAGAGGAGAATGGGAAGGGCAGATAGGTTGAGCAAGGTTTAGTGAAACATCTCATTTGAGCTGGAAAGTGTAGGGGTGAGGGTAGGATCCGGGAAGAAGAGGATCATGTGTTGGGGGAAGGGGAGGCCTGAGTTGAATGAGAGGTGTCTAAACTGAGGTATCAAATTTCAGAGTGGTAGCCGTGTTAGTCTGTGTCCGCAAAAAGAACAAAGAGTACTTGTGGCACCTTTGAGACTAACAAATTTATTTGGGCATACGCTTTCGTGGGCTAGAACCCACTTCATCAGATGCATAGAGTGGAACTTACAGTAGGAGGATATATATACACACACAGAGAACATGAAAAGATAGGGGTTGCCATGCCAACTCTAAGAGACTGATCAATTAAGGTGAGCTATTATCAGCAGGAGAAAAAAAAACTTTTGTAGTGATAATCAGGATGGCCCATTTCAAACAGTTGGCAAGAAGGTGTGAGCAACAGCAGGGGGAAACTTAGCATGGGGAAGTAAATATCAGTTTGTGTAATGACCCAGCCACTCCCAGTCTTTATTCAAGCCTAATTTAACGGTGTCCAGTTTGCAAATTAATTCCAGTTACGCAGTTTCTCGTTGTAGTCTGTTTTTGAAGTTTTTTTGTTGAAGAATTGCCACTTTTAGGTCTGTTACTGAGTGACCAGAGAGACTGAAGTGTTCTCCTACTGGTTTTTGAATGTTATGATTCCTGAGGTCAGATTTGTGTCCATTTATTCTTTTGTGTACAACCTATCCTGAAGGACGATCCCTCACTTTCACAGATCTTGGGAGACAGGCCAATCCTCACTTACAGACAGTCCCCCAACCTGAAGCAACCACACACCACACAACAAAAATATTAATCCAGGAACCTATCCTTGCAACAAAGCCCGGTGCAAACTCTGTCCACATATTTATTCAAGGGACACCATCATAGGACCTAATCACATCAGCCATGCCATCAAGGGCTCGTTCACCTGCACATCTACCAATGTGATAGATGCCAACATGTGCCAACAATGCCCCTCTGCCATATACATTGGCCAAACCGGACAGTCTCTACGCAAATGAATAAATGGACACAAATCCTACTGTAAGTTCCACTCTATGCATCTGATGAAGTGGGTTCTAGCCCATGAAAGCTTATGCCCAAATAATGTTTTTAGTCTCTAAAGTGCCAAAAGTACCCCTTGTTCTTTCTGAGGTATCAAAGGCTCTGTACAAGACTCCCCATCCCGATGCAACCTCTCATGGCACAGTGTGGCACTGCAGCATTTTTGCTTCAGCTTCCCTTACTTCAGTTATAGATTTGATGCAGTCCACTGGCCAAGCCACTACAGACAGTTCCCCCTCTCCCAGGGTAATGAGTTCTTTAGACAAATCCAACAAAAGCACAAAACTAAACTTCAGCCCAACCAGGCTCAGCTTCCAGCCCCTTTCTTTACAGGCAGGCCCCCAACAATCTGGACCAGGCCCACTCTCCTACAAAGAGCTCAGGCTGGCCAGAGTCCTCAGACAGGTCTTGACTCCCAACCAGGCTTCTTCTTCGCTGTAGGTACAGCCTGCCTGCTCTCCTTCCCAGTCAACTCCCAACTACTGGACAATGGGGATTTCCTCCTCTTAGGTGCAGTGCAGCAGATGTAATGGGGCAGGACAAATTGAACAGGGTTGACTGGCTCCAGGCTTGCCAGTCCTGAAAGGAGCAGATCACCCTGTTGCAGGCTCCCTATGGTGCTGCTGGCTTGGTGTTTTAGGAATGGTTGATGCCCTAGTGTCTTAAATCAGCAGCCCCCTTCTCCAATCCAGGCCTTCCAGACAGCTCCAGTTCTCCCCCAGCTAAAACCCTCTTCACTCTACAAGTTCCTGCTCTTATTCAATAGATATGAAGCTATGGAAGTGCAAACTAGGGTCATAATAAAATGAACATCATGGGCAGACAGAGCTTTTTCCATTTCCAAGAAAGGCACTTAGCCATATATTGTGAGCACAATCCTTCCTGAGGCTCCCCAGAGGTGGCAAAAGCCTGTGGGGGGCCTTCCCGGTTTGTGTAAGGGCCTCTTAGGACTGCAATTGTCTACAGTGTCCTGGAGTAGGGTCTCAGGATATACTACTTTATGTTTCTGACATGATTATTTTTATATGCAGCTCTGGCTAGTGATACTGGAGACAAAAAGATGGTCAAACACTTGATCAGTTACTTTGCTAGTGGAATTTAAAATTAACTTTTTCTAAGTAACAAAGGTGCACACAAGAAGGCAACATTTCAATGGACACCAAGAAGACCCACGAAGAATTAAAACGGGGGGAAATGTTAGCACCCTTTTGGATGTTAAAAAAAAAAAAGAAGCAGCAGCTATTCTACTTACCTTTGTAGAATTTGGAAGGTTAGAGTCATACAGATGATTCAAGACTCTTATAAGACTCAGGGCCAGATTTTCAGCTAATGTAAACAGGGATGGCACCATTGGCTTCAGTGCGTATGCATCTGCTGATATCAGCTCTGAATTTGGCTCATAGTTAAGGCTAAGATTTGTCATGGATGTTTTTAGTAAAAGTCATGGACAGGTCAAGGGTAATAAAGAAAAATTCATGGATACCCTGTGACCTGTCCGTGACTTTTACTAAAAATATCCATGATAAAATGGGAAGGGGCTGGGCAGCTGCAGGGTGGCTGGGAGCTCCGGGGCCCCCACCACCCGTGGGGGCTCAGAGCTCCAGGGTCCCCCTGTCCTCTCCCTGGAGGCAGGGAGCTGCGAGGTACCCCCACCGTCACCCACAGCACCTGGGAGCTTGGGGGCCCACTGCGGGAGGCGGCAGTGACACGCTACACCCCATATTCTTAATAGAAATATTGTTATGATATGAATATTACATAACTAAGACATATTTTATGGAAGATGGGTCATATAAGGTGTCATTGGAAAGGTTATGATTTGCTGAATGTGATTATCCAATTTGTATACATGTATCATTTCTTTATCTGAAGTTAGGCATATTGACTATGTAACAATTACAACTGTGTGTGTACTTGGGGTAATGCCCACCAGACAGTAGGCAATCAGCCTGAATGGGCCATTTAAGGAGGAGAACAGAACTTTGAAGATACTAATCTTCCACCTTCCTGAGAAGCTTCCTGGGATGTTGCTTTGACACTGCAGGGTCATATGATGATGTTACCTGGTGTGGAGTACCACCTTGGACACTGCTGTATTTTTCCACTGGAAACAAAGGATTCCCGCCTTATGTAAATCCTACTTAAGGCTGGGAAGTGAGTCAATCAGGGCTATTCTCCATTGCTGAAAGCACCTGAAGAGACAAAGGAACTAAGCTGGGGAAAGGCAAGGGCTGAGTCCAGGCTGAGACAGGGGTCTAAACCTGTGAAGGGAAATAACTGGAACTCTGGGCTGCAGAAACTCTGTAACCTGCCTAAAACAACATTTAGGGTGAGAGATACTATTTGTAAACTGTTTCTTTAGTGTATTTTGCTTAGTTTGCATGTTTTGTTTTATTTGCTCAGTAATCTGTTTTGTTCTGTTTGCTATCCCTTATCACTTAACATTTACCTTTTATAGTTAATAAACCTATTTCTTGTTTATACAAAAACCCAGTTTGTGCAATTCATAACTGGGGAGGGGGCACAAAAAGCTGTGCATATCTCCCTCCACATTGGGGGAGGGGGTGAATTTCATGAGCTTATGCTATACGGATTTCTATAAAGCATAAGATAATTTTGGGTTTACACTCCAGAGAGTATGTGCACAGGAGTGCTGGCCTTTCCTCTAGCTGAGTCCTCCCACAGAGAGCTGATCGCAGACTCTGTGTGATTCTACAGGGGTGTGTGTGTGTGTGTGTGTGTGTGTGTGTGTGTGTTGGAAAGGGACTCGAGAGCCAGTCACAGCAGCACAGAGTGAGTGGCACCCAGGCTGGTGAGACAGGCGGGCCCAGTGGGGTTCCAGCACATCTGGTGGCACCCCGAAAGGAGGGTCAAACCCATCACAGGCAGGACCCTGCAGCTCCCAGCCACCGGGGCTGAAGTCACAGAAGTTTTTGGAAGTCACGGATTCTGTGACTTCTGTGACTTCTGTGACCTCTGTGACAAAATCGTAGTGTGCACAGCCTTCAAGACTCTCAGTTCTGTCGCTGCCTCTCTCATTTCCCATAATGCATTATGCTCCTCCACATCATGTCTCACTGCTCCCTCTGAGTCTTCCTACACCAGGAACAGCCTCTCACTTTCTGTACATTAAGTTCCATTTCTTTTCTTCTAATCAGCCCTTGAAAGTCACTGCTTCCAAGAAGTCTTCCATTGCTGATCTCCCCAGTTAACACACAAAAACATACTGAGTAGAGTAAGTCCAGAACTTCCCATGTATACCAGATTGCACTGCCAAAAATGGCTTCAGGGAGCATCTCTTTCTGTGATACGAAAAAGATTTTACAACAGGATCCAGGGTCCCTTTCTAAAATGCAGAAAGTGGTAACCTTGAAGTTGGTCATGAAATAGGATCAGAAGCTGCTAAGGAATCATAAGAGACAAGTATTATATATAACCCGACCAGCAGAGAAATGGACAACTGGAATATGATAAGATTATTACATTGCAAATTTATCTCGCTAAGATAAAGGCGTATTTTAATTACTGCTGTGAATCACTGTAGAAATGGTTAGCCAATCAACCTGACTTTCTGGACCTTATGATTTGGCACATACTGGGGATGCTTTGCTTTGAGCTTTTTGGAAAGTTCCATATTATCATGTGACTGAAAGGGGAGATAAATCTTTGAGCTTCATTTTAATTTCAATACAATTGACTTATTACAGTGTTACAATAGAAATATGCATGAAGCCCCCAAGCGTTTTTCTTTTCCTGCTAAAGAATGTTTCACTCACTGTTTGGACAGAACAGCTCTCTTGCTAAATTGTTCACAATGCAACCTATTATAGAACAGAGGTACCCTCTGGGTATGATTGAAATTTATATGCAAGGAATAATCAGGAATGCCAAGTGTACTGGATAAACCATAGGAAGGTGGCAGAAGGCAGATAAGCAACCTAGGAGGTTTAAGTTGCAGGATCTTAAGCGATAGAAAGACTCATTCTATAATTTACATTACAACCAATTTCATTTGCAGAATAGATCATGAAGGGCTCATACAAATAAGTATTTGAGGCCCAGTCCTCTGAGGTGCTGAGCATCTTCTGGAAGTGAGCAAGGTGCTGAGCATCTTCTGAGCAACCTCACCCCCCTCTGAAGTCAGTGGGATAGTTGGGCTATTTAAAATGATATATCTTTGCAACACAAGGGGTCTAAAATCACAGGTTAACAGCTGTTACAGATAATCAGGAGAGGAGAGGAGACTTGAGTTCATAACATTGGCCCCCATTTTGACAAACTAACCTGGTACATCACTGGGAATGTGAGTTTCAGTTATGTTATTTTAAAGGAAAACTGTATTTTAAAAATACAGATAACTTCATCTAGTGGCAATACTGTGGAAGCAGATATCTGAATTTTAAAAATCAAGTTATAACACTTAATCACCACCAATGGAAGTTTTATTAGATTGCTTTTTAAACTTGATAGAGGCAGGCTCTGATCCTGAAGAAGAGACATTATGCATAAGCTTAATTTTACTCACATAAGTCGTCCCATTAAAATCTAAGTCCAAAGTAGTAAGTCTCCAGCCTGGGTCATACATTAGGTCTTATCTACATGGGAAAGACGCACTGGTTTAACTTAAATTTGTTCTAAAAATCAATAGTTAAAATCAGTACAATCCCTTATATTGGTTTAGCTTAAATATGTTCCCAATGCATGCTACACAGAGGTTTGCACTGGTTTAATGATATCACTATAAATTTACCGCTTAGGTTATGCCAGCGCAACTGTAACCCACACACCTCCTTGGTATGGTGTTCTGTCCCATCTAGTGGCACCAAGATAGACAGACAGAGCCAGGAGAGAGACTGCTCTACAGTCTGAGCTAACAGGCAGTTGGCTATTAGCTCATGTGGTAGAGGCTAATGCTTTAAGCTCCCGGGGCCCCAGGTTCGATTCAGACGATGACCGGGGGCCTGTTGGCATTACCACTTTCTCCTGTAGACAAGTCCTTAATCTGCTAAATGACACTACCTTTGTCATCAACGATGGGTCCAGTCCTGATCTTCCAAATGGGTCAAATTCATCCCCATGATAATAATTCCATAGCTGAAGTCTTGGTATAGATGATGGAATTATAGCAAGGATGAAGCTGGGTCATATAATGCAATGGGAGTTTTGCTTGAGCTAAGGAATTCAGGATGGGGCCTCAGTGGTGGCAGACTTGGCTTTCAGCAGGGAAATACCGCATCAGGAAGATGGCAGACATCAGCACTTGTCACAGTTAAGGAGATATTAGAGATAGACCAAGACGGGGAGAGTCTGGTTATGAAAAATCCTCAGGTATGTTTTAGTTGGAGTCAAGTTTCATTTTATCCACACCGAACTGAGGTATTTGAACTAATCACTGCAGTTACCTTTAATTTTCCCAGCCCAGCAGCACTGCAAGGAGAGATAGAAGAGTAACAAAAACTCCTTAAACAGCATAAAGCAGGCCTGCTTGGAACTTAGCATAACCTACATGCTATGAAACAGGCAACAATATTTGAAAACATTCAGTACAATTTAAATCATACTATTTCAGATTTGGAGACTATTTATACCTTCAAGATAGCGGGACTGCTATTGGTACCCGCATGGCCCCACAGTATGCCAACATTTCTATGGCTGACTTAGAACAATGCTTCCTCAGCTCTCATCCCCTTATGTCCCTACTCTACTTGCTCTACATTGATGACATCTTCATCATTTGGACCCATGGGAAGGAGGCCCTTGAGGAATTCCACCAAGATTTCCTCAATTTCCACCCCACCATCAACCTGAGTCAGGACCAGTCCACACAAGAGGTCCACTTCCTAGATACTACAGTGCTAATAAGCGATGGTGACATAAACACCACCCTATAACATAAACCTGCTGACCGCTATATTTACCTACATGCCTCCAGCTTTCATCCAGACCACATCACACGATCCATTGTCTACAGCCAAGCTCTAAGGGTACGTCTATACTACCCGCCTGATTCGGCGGGTAGTAATCGATCTTCTGGGATCGATTTATCACGTCTCGTCCAGATGCGATAAATCGATCCCAGAAGTGATCGCCGTCGACACCGGTACTCCTGCTCCGCGCGAGGAGTAAGCGAAGTCAACAGGGGAGTCTGCCTGCTGCGTGTGGACTCGCGGTAAGTGCTGTTTAGTTCGAACTAGGATACTTCGACTTCAGCTACGTTATTCACGTAGCTGAAGTTGTGTATCTTAGTTCGAACCGGGGGGTTAGTGTGGACCAGCCCTAAGATACAACCGCATTTGCTCCGATCCCTCAGACAGAGACAAACACCTACAGGATCTCTATCAAGCATTCTTAAAACTACAATACCCACCTGGTGAAGTGAAGAAACAGATTGACAGAGCCAGAAGGGTACCCAGAAGTCACCTACTACAAGACAGACCCAACAAAGAAAGTAACAGAACGTCACTAGCTGTCACCTACAGGCCCCAACTAAAACCTCTCCAGCGCATCATGAAGGATCTACAACCTATCCTGAAGGGCAATCCCTCACTCTCACAGACCTTGGGGGACAGGCCAGTCCTCGCTTACAGACAGCCCCCAACCTGAAGCAAATACTCATCAGCGACTACACACCACACAACAAAAACACCAACCCAGGAACCAAACCCTGCAACAAAGCCCGGTGCCAACTCTGTCCACATATCTATTCAAGGGACACCATCATAGGACCTAACCACATCAGCCACACCATCAGGGGCTCGTTCACCTGCGCATCTACCAATGTGATATATGCTATCATGTGCCAGCAATGCCCCTCTGCCATGTACATTGGCCAAACCAGACAGTATCGATGCAAAAGAATAAATGGACACATATCTGACATCAGGAATCATAACATTCAAAAACCAATTGGAGAACATTTCAATCTCCCTGGTCACTCAATAACAGAGCTAAAAGTGGCAATTATTCAACAAAAAACCTTCAAAAATAGACTCCAACGTGAAACTGCAGGACTGGAATTAATTTGCAAACGGGCACCATCAGATTAGACCTGAATAAAGACTGGAAGTGGCTGGGTCATTACAAAACCTAAACCTAATTTCCCCCTACTGTTACACACACCTTCTTGTCAACTGTCTGAAATGGGCCACTCTCATTACCACTTCAAAAGTTATTTTTCCTCCCGTGGTATCCTGCCTTCAATTGAATTGTCTTGTTAGAACGACCTCACACTTGGTAAGGCAACTCACATCTTTTCGTGTATTTATACCTGCTCCTGTATTTTCCACTCCATGCATCTGACGAAGCGGGTTCTAGCCCACAAAAGCTTATGCCCAAATACACCTTAGTCTCTAAGGTGCCACAAGGATTCCTTGTTGTTTTTGCTCATACAGACTAACATGGCTACCACTCTGAACCTCTTCAAACTCCAGCAACTCTCATAAAATGGAAAAATCAAAAGCATGCCGAAAAAGTGGGGGCTGCAGAAGGAAAGATATAAAACCTTCAACAGAAGCCCTGAACCTCCTGGCATAATAGAGGGCACAATATGTGGCAGAGACGCTAGAAGGAAACATCAGGAGTGTGAGCAAGCTGTGAGCACAGTCCATAAAGCCACAATGAATGGTAATGACAGGCAATAAAATACCCTTTTAAAAATCCAGCAAAGGATAAAGACTGTAGACTGTGGCGCTGACTGGCAATGCTGTAGCTGCAAAACATAAAGCATGGCAAGAAAGCACAACTAAAAATTATTCAATCATACCAAATGTTTGCAGTGTATCTAGGCCAAGCAAGCAATCAAAATCAAATAGAAACAAGGTATATATAATCCAGCAGTAAAAAGATTGAAAAACAATACATTGCCAAGACATTTTAATACTCCTTAAGCTCACAATTTTTAAAATCATTAATAGAACCATAAAAAAGTGAGGAAAGCAGCACAGAGCAGTTTAAACAAATACATGTCTGTAATTCTACCCCAACTTACCAATGTTTATGTAATTTCTCTCATGTTACACAAGAATCCTAGAGAGAGCATCATAAAATACAGTGAATTTTCTTTACTGGCTTAAATATCTTTCCATCTAATTATTCCTGATGCATCTGTTATGGAAAGGAAATCCATACATCCAAGGAATACAGAAACATTTTTGCCCGTAAGGTGGAGTTCTATTTGGGCAAGTGCAACAGTCTTATTCCAAAGACCTGCTTCCTGGGTCATATCTACTCGCCTTACCGATTAAAGCCTCAATCTCTCGGACTACTCTCAGTGTCTAAAGTTAAGCATTTGCTTAAGTCTTTACAGGACCAGGACCTAAATACCTGGTGGGTTTGTTGTTGTTTTTTTACTACTTTCTACTTCGTTTAATTCTGTAGAGTCAACACAGAGCAAGTGGGAATATTCCAACATGTGGGTATCAACAGTATTGTTAATTATGTTCCTAATGCAAAATCTTTGTTGGTGGTGATGTGAAAGAACACAAAATGACCTTCATATTCCAGGTTGAGGTTGCAGGGCTAACTGCTGGGGAAAAGTCTTATTTGTCAACTCAGCAGTCTATTTAAAAAAAAAAAAAAGCAGTCACATTTCAGAGTAGAACCTAACTTAAAATAAATTAATATTTGAAGAGACTGTCTGCCTTAGATAGGTCATGGTGGGATATGGTGGCTTTTACTTCTCTGTTGCCAGTTCAAATCCAGGCCAGGAAATATATTCACTGTGGTGTAAGTGAGCAGCAGTAAGCTAAAAAATGTACCTTAAGACCATAAGTCACTAAGTCCAATTTACTTTCAATAAGACCTAAGGTACTTAGGAGCTTTTGAAAGAATTACTTGATGTCAGTTGTATATCTCCAGGACATGATACCAGTAGTAAATTTGGCCTTAGATCAGTAATGATTAGAATTTATTACCATCCAATGATTCTTCAGTCATTAAAGTGGTGATCACTGTCCTATTCTTAGTGGACAAGTTCCACTCTCACAAAAACAGTGCAGTTGGCATGCATGCTAGCCATCTCACAAGAGAGAACACAGGCAGAATAGCATGAAGTATCCTCTACCCCAGACTCTTCAGGTCAAGATTGAGGTATGTTGGTGGGGAAGCATATAGAAACTATACTCTCCAGGGCTGTCAACCCAGATCTTTCATGAATCCTAAATTCACAGGTTTTTTTAAAATAAGGCATATTAAAATACATCAGAAACCACCACATTTAGACCTAGAATTATAGTCTTGAGTAGATTAAAAGATAAGGAGCCAAGATAAATGACATTATAGTGGCTCTGTAAATCTAGGTGCATAACAGCCTACATAACCAAAGATAAAAGAAAATGCTAACCAACACAACTTACAAGAAATACCCTGACTGCTGTTGTGGTGATCTAATGTGGGGGGAATAACTGGTGATAGTAAAGGTGAACAGCTGTGAGTGGAAAGTAAGAGCCATATGTGGGCGTGGTGAGTGTGTGAGAGAGAGAGAGATCGAACTCAGTGTTTGGGGAAAAGATGTTACAAAGCTACAGAACGAAGAAGGGTACCTATTGAAAGGAATCACATGTCTTGATTGTGATTCAGACATGCTGTTTTGCCACAGAAATCTTTCTACCAAGTTGCTACTTAGTCACATTTTCCGCTTACAACAAAGACATCAGGCCAAGGTTGCAGTGAGCTTTGAAAAGAACAGAAAACCTAATGCCCCTACCATAAGTGGCATTCTGATATTTACTGTGTTATTATCTATCCCTTTCCTAATGCTTCCTAACATTGTTAGCTTTTTTGACTGCCACTGCACATTGGACGGATGTTTTCAGAGAACTATCCACAATGACTCCCAGATCTCTTTCTGAGTGGTAACAAATAATTTAGACCCCATCATTTTATATGTATATTTGGGATTATGTTTTCCAATGTGCATTACTATGCAATTATCAACATCGAACTTCATCTGCCATTTTGTTGCACAGGCACCTAGTTTTTTTGAGATCCCTTTGTAACTCTTCACAGTCTGCTTTGGACTTAGCTATCTTGAGAATTTTGTATCATCTGCAATTTTTGCCACTTCTACCCAGATCATTTATGAATTTATTGAACAGTACTGGTCCCAGTACAGTTCCCTGGGGAACACCGCTATTTAATTCTCTCCATTAAAAAACCGGAACATTTATTCCTACCCTTTGGCTCCAGTCTTTCAACCAGTTACTGATCTTTCCCTCTTACCCCATGACTATTTACTTTGCTTAAGAGCCTTTGGTGAGGGACCTTGACAAAGGCTTTTTGAAAGTCCAAGTACACTGTATCCACTGGAACACCGTGGTCTACATGTTTGTTGACCCCCTCAAAGAATTCTAATAGATTGGTGAGGCATGATTTCCCTTTACAAAAGCCATGTTGCTTCTTCTCCAACAAATTGTGTTCATCTGTGTTTCTGATAATTCTGTTCTTTAATATAGTTTCATCCAGTTTGCCTGGTGCTGAAGTCAGGCTCACTGGCCTGTAATTGCCAGAATTGCCTCTGAAGCCCTTTTTAAAAATTGGCATCACATTAGCTATCCTCCAGTCATCAGGTACAGAAGTTGATTTAAGTGGTAGCTTACATGCCACAGTTAGTAGTTCTGCAGTTTCATATTTGAGTTCCTTCAGAATTCTTGGGTGAATACCATCTGGTCCTGGTAACTTATTACTATTTAATTTATCAATTTGTTCCAAAACCTCCTCTACTGACACCTCAATCTGGGACAGTTCCTCAGATTTGTCACCTAAAAAGAATGGCTCAAGTGTAGGACTCTCCCTCACAGTATCTGCAATGAGGAATGATGCAAAGAATTCATTTAGCTTCTCCGCAATGTCCTGGTCTTCCTTGAGTTCTCCTTTAGCACCTTAATCATCCACTGGCCCCACTGATTGTTTGGCAGACTTCCTGCTGTATTTTAAAAAAATGTGCTTAGTTTTTGAGTCTTTTGCTAGTTGCTCTTCAAATTCTTTTTTGACATGCCTAATTATATTTTTATACATGACTTGCCAGAGTTTATGCTCCTTTCTACTTTCCTCAGTAGGATTCAACTTCCAATTTTTAAAGGATGCCTTTTTGCCTCTAACCACTTTTTTTTTTACTCTGTTTTAGCCATGGTGGTATTTTTGTGTATGGTCCTCTTACTATTCTTTTTAATTTGAAGTATACATTTAATTTAAGCCTCTATTATGGTGTTTTTAATGAGTTTCCATGCATCTTGTAGCATTTCACTCATATGACTGTTCCTTTAATTTCCATTTAACTAACATCCTAATTTTTGTGTAGTTCTGCTTTCTGAAGTTAAATACTACTGTGGTGAGCTTCTTTGGTTTTTCCTCCCCTACAAGGATGTTAAAGGTAATTACATTAGGGTCACTATTACTGATCAGTTCAGCTGTATTAACCTCTTGGACCAGATCCTGTGCACTACTTAGGACTAAATTGAGAATTGCCTCTCCCCTTGTGGGTTCTAGAACTAGCTGCTCCAAGAAGCAGTCATTGATCGTGTCTAGAAATTGTATTTCTGCATCCCATCCTGAGGTGACATGTACCCAGTCAATATGGGGATAGTTGAAATCCCCCACTATTGAGTTTTCTATTTTTATAACCTCTCTAATCTTCCTGAGCATTTCATAATCACCATCACCATCACGGTCAGGTGGTCAGTAGTATATTCCCACTGCTATATTCTTATTATTCAATCATGGAATTTCTACCCATAGAGATTCTATGATACAGATGATTCATTTAAGATTTTTACTATATTTGACTCTATGCTTTCTTTCACATATAATGCCACTCCCCCACAAGCCTGATCCCTTTTGTCATTCCTATATATTTTGTACCCTGGTTTTACAGCGTCCCTTTGACTAACAATGTCCTACCAAGTTTTTGTGATGCCTATTATATCAAAATCCTCATTTAACAGCAGGCTCTCAAGTTCACCCATCTTACTATTTAGATTTCTAGCATTTGTATCCAAGCACTTGTAAAATGTATCACTTTTTAATTGTCTGATTTCATGTGATGTAATTGAATAGGACACACTTTTATTTGACTGTTTCTCTTCAGTTCCTATCTGTATTTTATCAGCTTCTCTCCTTTTCTCTTTACTAGGCTATAGAGCATCCCAGTTAATAGATTCTCACCCATGGAATGTCTTTGACTGAACCCT
This sequence comes from Macrochelys suwanniensis, assembly GCA_033296515.1. Lineage (NCBI taxonomy): Eukaryota > Metazoa > Chordata > Testudines > Chelydridae > Macrochelys > Macrochelys suwanniensis. The sequence goes on along the minus strand of CM065778.1, from coordinate 122,637,656 downwards.
ATGCTCCTTCACTCCTGTTGGCTTTCCCCCAGCCGGTAGTTTAAAAACTGCTCTGCGACCTTTATGTGCCAGCAATCCAGATCCATTTTGGTTAAGATGGAGCCTAGACTTCCTGTATAGACGCCTCCTTTCCCCAAAGGTTCCCCAGTTCCTAAAAAATCTAAAACCGTCCTCCCTACACCATCATCTCATACATGCATTGAGACCCTGCAGTTCTGCCTAATTGGTGCTTGGAACTGGAAGCACTTCAGAGAATGCTACCATTGAGGTCCTGGATTTTAATCTTACACTTAGCCGCCTAAATTTTGCCTTCAGGACCACTTTTCTATCTTTTCCTATGTCACTTGTACCTACATGTAGCACGACCACTGGCTCCTCCCAAGCATTGCACATAAGTCTGTCTAGATGTCTTGAGAGATCCGTAACCTTAGCACCCAGCACGCAATTCACCATGAGGTTCTCTCAGTCATCACAAGCCAAGCTATCTATATTTCTAGAGATCTGAATCCCCCATTACTATTACCTGTCTCTTCCTCATAACTGTGATTCCCTCCCCAGAGAGGTATCCTGAGGGAGAAGGTGAGTCCCAACTATGGGATCATTTCTTTCTGCTCCACTTTGATGTTCTCCTTCTCCAAGATTTTTATCCTCCTCAACAGCACACAGGCTGTCAGATTGGCAGGGGCGGCTCCAGGCACCAGCGTAGCAAGCGCGTGCCTGGGGCGGCAAGCCACAGGGGGCGGCCTGCCAGTCGCTGTGAGGGCGGCAGTCAGGCAGCCTTCGGCGGCATGCCTGCAGGAGGTCCACCGGTTCCATAGCTTCGGCGGCGGGCAGGCCGAAGGCGCCGGACTGGCGGATCACCTGCAGAAACGCCGCCAAATCTGCGTGACCTGACTGCTGTGCTTGGGGCGGCAAAAAACATAGAGCCTCCCCTGCAGATTGGGGGTGGGACCCCTCTCCTGTGTCCCAGAAAGTCTCATGGTGATAACAGAGATGAGATGAGGTGTATTTGTTGACAGTCCCCAATTGCGCACTCTTGAGGACTGAGGCAGCATGTTTTCGGGGGGGGGGGGTCCTTAAGCTGTGAAACTAACTCTCCCAGGTGGTCTGCCAGTGCCCTTCAGAGCTCAAGGCAAGGCACTTCTTTTGGATCAAGTATTTTGACATGCTTGTTGCTGGAGAATTTTCATTTAGGGTGGCACAGAAGAAGGAAGGGGACTGTTTGTGCTATATAATGCGGGCAATTTCATGTAACACCTTTTAGAAGTGCAAATGCCATAGCAATAGGTGTGGTAAAAAAAAGTCATTCAAATATGCATGAACAAGGGAGGGAAAGGAGAAAGTACGCACGTAGACAGCTTCTAAGAAGGCAGTGAAGTTTCAGAAGGAAAGAAGACATGCTTTTGTTTAGCTGTAAAGATGTAGACTTTTTCCTGTCTGGATCCATGCTTGCTATATGTATTCACACTCACTGTATTTTCAATTTAGAAAATCAGTTAAGACAATAGCTAAATGGCAATCCCATTGAGAGATGTTTACTAAGTGATTAAATGTTTCAACCCCCCAATGTTTGCATGCTTTGGGATGGGGCTTTGAAAGAACATATGCACATACAATTAATGTTCAAATAATTCCCCACTCTCTTGGAACCAATACGTAATTATGAAATATGGCAATGTTTTAGGTTTGAATATTTGTCTCAATTTTTCCTTTGCAAGATAAAACTGTATGCAGTTACTTGATTTCATACATTTGAATACAAATCATATGTACCAAGCAAAGGAACTCACCTTCCTCAGCTACGGAGAAAGCCCCTTCAGAGCATGTAGATTTTTGTAGACATTTTGCCTGGCCTTCGTGCTAGGGCCTGCAGAAGGGTTACACCGCTCCTTGCAGTGACACTACTCTACCTCTGTCTTTGGGACAGGGAACAGGGTTTCTGCTCTTGCTACTTTATCCACTCAGTCACAATCTAGAGGTGGGCCCTAAAGCTCCTAATCAAAATCCCAAGCCAAAGTAGCTAAGGCCTATCATGCTAAACCTGTACTCATTAATCACTACTACTAGTAGTAGCTCCATCACCATGATATCTAGGCAACATTTCCTACCACAAATTTTTTCTGCCATCATAGACAGTGAAGTAGATGTGAACAAGAGCACAGCATGCAATACATATACATCTTAACCCCTGGACAAACAAGCCTACTGGCAACTCTCAATGCTGCCAGCAAAGATTGGGAATAAATCCAGTCTTTAAATCAATCTCCCTGTACTAACTCAGCCCATTAAAGAGAAGAGAAATTCTCATGTCATTGCCCTCTGACTGGCCTACGGGTAGCATTTGTGTACAACAGATAGAGTTCATTGCATTCTCCCTTGGATAGCAGTCTGATCAGAGAAGAGGGCTGAGAGCAAGAGATCCTGCATTCTACCCTCCAACATTGACCGTAGGCATTGAGGACCAGATTCACCAAAGCAGTTGAGCACGTGCTTAACTTTAAAGTGCTATATATTCCTACTACAGTTTCTTTCTGTAGTTTATCCAATACCCCAGCTGGAAAACAGTGAGCAAATCCCGACTTTTAAGTGGAAGTCACTAAGTGCAAAATGGTGTTTTTGTAGGGAAAGACATTTTGTCTCAATACACTCCATTGGGGAGGGAGGAATAGAGAAGAAAAATAGTGAATTCTCTCTCCCTCAACCCCCAGGTAATATATTCTGTTATGCATTTTAATGAGATTTGGGGAGATTGAATGGACTTTTAAACACCACCTACCCTAGACTCAAAAAAATGTAACTGGGACATTCTTTGCATGCATATGCAGTGGTGGCTATAGTTATGAAGAAGTTTACACAATTTCCAAGAAAACAAAGAAGTAGGGAATAGGGAAAAAAAAACAAAACAAAACATTTCTCTTTACTATTCAAGGTCCATGAATGAAGTGGGGAATTTGCACTCTTCTTTATTCATTAAAATAGAAACTGCCATCACTTTAATGAGCAGCCTGAGAGTGGACAAAGTGCCTTGAATAGCTATGTACCATAGAGTACTTGGCATCCTCTCACTGAAACATCATGTGGGATTGCAATTGTGGGATTTTTCCAGTGAATAGAAAGTGATCAAAGATAGTACTGCACCAAAAAGAATTAAAACAGGCAACATTGCATCAAGTTACAGCCAATGTCAATCATGATATGCCTGAATGCACAAGATCCTTTAAATAACATTATAGACATGCTGTGGCATTCAAAATATTCACTGAATTTCAAATTAAAATGCAAAAAGCATGTGCCCCACTCCTCTGGCCAGAATAGTGAATTCTAGGCACTTCTTTCCAAATGTATCTGCAACACAACATCCTTCATTTACCGTCAGCTCAAGAACATGCATATTTTATGTGGGGCTGGATGATAGGAACCAATAATAGCTACCTTTGGATTTTGACCTGATTGATGTGAAATGCTGAGCAATAAGTATAACTAGTAAAGATAAAGTTAAAAAAGGAGGGAGGGATGGAAAAAACCTAGTTACAGAGTGATCACCTTTACTACTGTGAAAGAAAAGAAACAATGCAGGACTTGAATTCATCATTGTGTGGATGAGCGTTTCTGGCATATAATGCCAGACAGAGCTATTTACTGGGGAAAAGTGGTGCTTTATTTACATGCTAAATAGCACTACCTCCCAGCTTTGATCTGGGGGGTGGGGAGGTTTGAAGGAGCAGCCGCAAAAGGTATTGCACATTACCCTGTTTCAACAAAGAAAGGGGAAAAACAAGATATACAATTAAACAGGAGAAAATCCTCATAACATGCCATTCCACTAAGGTGAAATGCAGCAGATTCTCCCAAACATTATGGGGAGCCCAAAGTAATTTCTCCTTTTTCAACATCTCAGTGAAGACAGAGCCTGGGAAAATTTTAGGAGTCTAGAAATGGCAAGAGGAAAGGGGAACACTTAACCTTGAAAACCTCTATGAAAACAGAATGCAATTCAATCTTAAGGGAAAAAGTAAAAATTTAACCTCTGGCACAGTCTACAGATACAAGACATGAGCAAGGTTATTCATAGATTCATAGATTCATAGATTCTAGGGCTGGAAGGGACCTCGAGAGGTCATCGAGTCCAGCCCCCTGCCCTCATGGCAGGACCAATTACTGTCTAGACCATCCCTGATAGACATTTATCTAACCTACTCTTAAATATCTCCAGAGATGGAGATTCCACAACCTCCCTGGGCAGTTTATTCCAGTGTTTAACCACCCTGACAGTTAGGAACTTTTTCCTAATGTCCAACCTAAACCTCCCTTGCTGCAGTTTAAGCCCATTGCTTCTTGTTCTATCCTCAGAGGCTAAGATGAACAAGTTTTCTCCCTCCTCCTTATGACACCCTTTTAGATACCTGAAGACCGCTATCATGTCCCCTCTCAGTCTTCTCTTTTCCAAACTAAACAAACCCAATTCCTTCAGCCTTCCTTCATAGGTCATGTTCTCTAGACCCTTAATCATTCTTGTTGCTCTTCTCTGGACCCTCTCCAATTTCTCCACATCTTTCTTGAAATGCGGTGCCCAGAACTGGACACAATACTCCAGTTGAGGCCTAACCAGCGCAGAGTAGAGCGGAAGAATGACTTCTCGTGTCTTGCTCACAACACACCTGTTAATGCAGCCCAGAATCAAGTTTGCTTTTTTTGCAACAGCATCACACTGTTGACTCATATTTAGCTTGTGGTCCACTATAACCCCTAGATCCCTTTCTGCCGTACTCCTTCCTAGACAGTCTCCTCCCATTCTGTATGTGTGAAACTGATTGTTCCTACCTAAGTGGAGCATTTTGCATTTGTCCTTATTAAACTTCATCCTGTTTACCTCTGACCATTTCTCCAATTTGTCCAGATCATTTTGAATTATGACCCTATCCTCCAAAGCAGTTGCAATCCCTCCCAGTTTGGTATCATCTGCAAACTTAATAAGCGTACTTTCTATGCCAATATCCAAGTCATTGATGAAGATATTGAACAGAGCCGGTCCCAAAACAGACCCTTGCGGAACCCCACTCGTTACACCTTTCCAGCAGGATTGGAAACAATTAATAACTACTCTCTGAGTACGGTTATCCAGCTAGTTGCGCACCCTCCTTATTGTAGCCCCATCTAAGTTGTATTTCCCTAGTTTATTGATAAGAATATCATGCGAGACCGTATCAAATGCCTTACTAAAGTCTAGGTATACCACATCCACCGCTTCTCCCTTATCCACAAGACTCGTTATCCTATCAAAGAAAGCTATCAGATTGGTTTGACATGATTTGTTCTTTACAAATCCATGCTGGTTATTCCCTATCGCCTTACCACCTTCCAAGTGTTTGCAGATGATTTCCTTAATTACTTGCTCCATTATTTTCCCTAGCACAGAAGTTAAACTAACTGGTCTGTAGTTTCCTGGGTTGTTTTTATTTCCCTTTTTATAGATGGGCACTATATTTGCCCTTCTCCAGTCTTCTGGAATCTCTCCTGTCTCCCATGATTTACCAAAGATAATAGCTAGAGGCTCAGATACCTCCTCTATTAGCTCCTTGAGTATTCTAGGATGCATTTCATCAGGTCCTGGTGACTTGCAAGCATCTAACTTATCTAAGTGATTTTTAACTTGTTCTTTTTTTATTTTATCTTCTAAACCTTCCCCCTTCCCGTTTGCATTCACTATGTTAGGCATTCCCTCAGACTTCTTGGTGAAGACCGAAACAAAGAAGTCATTAAGCATCTCTGCCATTTCCAAGTTTCCTGTTACTGTTTCTCCCTCCTCACTGAGTAGTGGGCCTACCCTGTCCTTGGTCTTCCTCTTGCTTCTAATGTATTGATAAAAAGTTTTCTTGTTTCCCTTTATTCCTGTAGCTAGTTTGAGCTCATTTTGTGCCTTTGCCTTTCTAATCTTGCCCCTGCATTCCCGTGTTGTTTGCCTATATTCATCCTTTGTAATTTGTCCTAGTTTCCATTTTTTATAGGACTCCTTTTTATTTTTTAGATCTTGCAAGATGCTCGTGGTTAAGCCAAGGTGGTCTTTTGCCACATTTTCTATCTTTCCTACCCTGTGGAATAGTTTGCTTTTGGGCCCTTAATAGTGTCCCTTTGAAATACTGCCAGCCATCCTCAGTTGTTTTTCCCCTCAGTCTTGATTCCCATGGGACCTTACCTATCAGCTCTCTGAGCTTACCAAAATCCGCTTTCCTGAAATCCATTGTCTCTATTTTGCTGTACTCCCTTCTACCCTTCCTTAGAATTGTGAACGCTATGATTTCATGATCACTTTCACCCAAGCTGCCTTCTACTTTCAAGTTCTCAATGAGTTCCTCCCTATTTGTTAAAATCAAATCTAGAACAGCTTTCCCCCTAGTAGCTTTATCAACCTTCTGAAATAAAAAGTTGTCTGCAATGCAGTCCAAGAACATATTGGATAGTCTGTGACCCGCTGTGTTATTTTCCCAACATATATCTGGATAGTTGAAGTCCCCCATCACCACCAAATCTTGGGCTTTGGATGATTTTGTTAGTTGTTTTAAAAAAGCCTGATCCACCTCTTCCACCTGGTTAGGTGGCCTGTAGTAGACTCCTAGCATGACATCACCCTTGTTTTTTACCCCTTTTAGCCTAACCCAGAGACTCTCAACACTTCCGTCCCCTATGTTCATCTCCACCTTAGTCCAAATGTGTACATTTTTAATATATAAGGCAACACCTCCTCCCTTTTTCTCCTGTCTGTCCTTCCTGAGCAAGCTGTACCCATCCATACCAACATTCCAATCATGTGTATTATCCCACCAAGTTTCGGTGATGCCAACAATGTCATAGTTGAATTTATTTATTAGCACTTCCAGTTCTTCCTGCTTATTACCCATACTTCTCGCATTTGTATACAGGCATCTAAGATACTGATTTGATCTTGCCTCCCAGTTTTGCCCTGACCCTCCTATATCTTTATCATTAGAGCCCACGCCCCCTCCTATTTCTGACCCATCTCCCAGGTCCCCATATTCTCCACTTACCTGTGGGCTTTGCTGGTTATATACACAGCACTCTGCACAATAGTTGGATGAAGGATGGAGCAGGCACATTTAGAGTCAGTGAAAAAACAATCAACGTAGCCGAAGAAAAAAGGAAAACTCTTTCACTACCACTTTCATTCTGGAGCAAGTGGGCCAGTCCTGCTCTAACTCCCATCTTGCATAAACCAATGTTGCCAAAGTGTAGATCAGACCAGAATCTGGCTCAGTACTTGCCTCAAATAACCTAAATCTGGAATAACCCACAGCAATTGAACAAACATTCCCATATCATAGTGATAAAGCCAGCATTCTGTTAAGTTTTGGAATGCAGTAGATCAGTGGTTCCCAAACTTTAACAATCTGTGAACCCCTTTCACTAAAATGTCAAGACTCGCGAACCCCCTCCTAAAAATAAATACTTCCAGGGATTTTCTCCTTTACCTGAGTATAAATTATAAAAGCAGTGATCTTGGAAATATAAAATCTGTTTTTATGACATGCTTATTACACACTATTTATTAATTATTATTTTTCATTACAGTATTTTTATTACATTATGAAAACAGCAACACTCTTCCACGATCTCACTTTCATAGCTTGTATCACTTTGAATATGCCTGTTATAAGACAAGGCTCCTATGTTTCACCAAGGAGTATCAGATGTGAAACAGCATGAAGGTATTTAAGAAGCCAACTCAAAGAGTTCCTCCTACACAAGCATTCAGGTGTTGAGCAGTCCAGGCAAACAAAGCACATTACAACAAAGCTTAAACTTGTTCTTCATAATAATTTTAAAAACAATACTAGCTACCTATTTAATTTTTAAAACAGCAAAAAATATCCACCTCCCTTTCCATTTCTTATAAGGAGTCTTGACGTTTAAATCACCTCAGTGTGATTGATATGCTTACTTTGATCTGCTTAGCTCTTGGAAGTCCAGGGGCTCCCGGGCTGCTGGCTGCCCGGGGTCCCTAGGGACAGCTCTGTCTGCCATTAGGGAATTTTTCACCCCAAGAACCCCCTGTAACATTTTGCGAACCCCCAGAGGTTTACGAACCCCAGTGTGGGAACCACTGCAGTAGATCCTCTGGATGGCTTTAAAATGGAATGCTTTGGTCTCCAGGTTTATAGAACCTTTTCACATGTTGCTAAATATAGGGATACTTAACTTTTCTTATCAAACTCCCATACATTTTCCAAATCTGCAACTGATGTGTTATTTAGTCTCCCTAAATGACTTGTACTTACACAGTAATATACCACCTATGGCTAATGCCCATTAATATGAAGTTCTTCTTGTTTGCCACCATCCTCTGTATGGACTTCTGATCTGAATGCAGATCTCCTCACAGACTTCTTCTTAATCAATGACTCTGTGTCTGGGACTGTTTAAGTTAGCCTAGTTTTGGCATTTCTTTTGCTACATTAAAGAAATTTGATTTATTTGCAGAGATAATCCACTCAATTGTTATAAGAAGTCTGAATTTGCTCCTTGATTGAATTGTTTAGCTGTAAAGCTTTTATTTAATATTTGCTTAGAGTTTGAAAAATACCACAGCCTTATATTGTGTGTTCATCTTTCCTTAGAATTGAAGAATTAATTTTAAAACATTCAGTAAAAGATTAGCCTTATGAATAAGAAATGGAGAAGGAAGAAAGTGCTTAATAGAGTAAAACATAGAACTGATTAAAGAGGCAGCATGGTCTAGTGAACTGAGAACCAGGAACTTGTAAGTTCTACTTCTAACTCAGACAGTGACTCTCTCTTTGCCTTGGGTAAGTTACCAAACCCCTCTGCAATGGTTCAGTATCAGATTTTAAAATTTTATTAAAGCTAATGTTAAAAAAATTACATAATACATAGGTCGGGAAAAGAATGTCTGTACATCTGGGTATAGTGCTTAGATTGTCCACAAATACAAAGTTTGTTTTTAAAGTCACTTGCCAGCCATATTTCACAGGGGAGTTATGAGAATTAAATTAATTTTTAAAGCATTTCACACAAGTACAATTCTCATATTTTCTACTCCTCCTTGATAAGGGGGCCAAATCAGCTATGGATGAAGTGCACCCAGCATACCTTTGCATTTCCCAGTCCCATAGGAGCCGACTTCTGTCGGCTCCAGTGGGTGCGTCAGGGGCGGGGCCCCGCAACGTCGCCCGGCGTGGGGCCCCGCAATGTCACCCGGTGTCCGGGGCGAAGGTAAGGTGCTCCGGTCACGGGCGCGGGGAGCTGCTGGTGGGTGCTGAGCACCCACCAATTTTTCCCCATGGGTGCTCCAGCCCAGGAGCACCCACGGAGTTGGCGCCTATGCCCAGTCCTGCTGCTATGTGTGGGGCCAGTCCCCTTGTACTGTTATTAAATGTTTGAGGAGAAACTGTATAAGAGCTTATAGAGCCCTTGAGGATCACACTTGCACAGGGATGGTCCTGCAGGAGCTATGTATGCCAGCTTTAGAACCAGACTGGGTCAGTGATGCAGCTCAAGGCAGCCATGCCATATGGGAGAACATGTTCAAATTCTGCATTCTATACTGAGGCTAGCATTTCATAGAAGTATTAATATAGCAACAATAGAGGGTTTCCAAAAGGGAGTAAGAAAGTTAGCCACTCAACTCCTTCCTCCACTTTTAGGCCAGGCGTGGGCAAACATTTTGGCCCGAGGGCCACATCGGGGTTGCAAAATTGTATGGAGGGCCGGGTATGCTGTTTGTGCCTCCCCAAACAGCATACCCCTGCCCCCTATCCAACCCCCACCCACTTCCTGCCCCCTGACTGTCCCCCTCAGAACTCCCAACGCATCCAACCCCTGCTCCTCCTTGTCCCGCTCAGAGCGGCAGGAACTCAGGCCCCACTGGAGCCAGCCATGCTGCTGCAGCACTGCCAGGCAGTAGCGGCAGACCTCCAGGGGACAGCAGGGGAGGTGCCGGGTGGAGCCTCCCCCAGCCGGGAACTCAGGGGCCGGACAGGAAGGGCCCGCAGGCCATAGTTTGCCCACCCCTGTTTTAGGCTGACCAGATAGCAAGTGTGAAAAATCGGGACAGATGGTGGGGGGTAATAGGAGCCTATATAAGGAAAAGTCCCAAATATCAGGACTGTCCCTATAAAATCTGGACATCTGGTCACCCTAAGTGCTTTCAATATGAGTTGGGAACCTACTTGACTTAAGCACATTTGAAAATCTCAGATGGAGAGAGGAGAAACAAACAAACACAGGGGAGGCGGAATGTGGAAGACCGAGGTAAGAACATGGAGAGCAAAGAAAGAACAGAAGAGACCTATCATCAAGAAAATGGGAAGAAGTTTCCCCTCATAGCTATCAGAGCTAGTTGTTGTTATGATCTAACTGAAATGGTGTATTTGATGTCTAGGACACAAACCACAGTAAAAGACACTGACAAACAACTGATTAAATTCATTTCTTAGGATCCTTCAAAATAAGGGAGAAAATACAGACTGCATGGACTTTTACTTTTTCGTTATGGACCACAAGAAGAACAAACACTAAACTAGAACATAGGCAATGCGGGTCCTAAATTTTATTCTCTAAATAATGGCTTTATATTTGAAAGCTTAGTGTGCCTTTACTGCATCTCAGGTCACAATTTAATCTCGCTTTAACCTTAATTTAATGCCCAATTTAATCTCAATATGACAGCTAATAATTAAGAGAATTCATGTGGTGCTGCTTAATGTTTGGTTGTGTTGGTCATGTACATCATTTACAATACTGTATTTTTTTAGATCATGCAATGTAGGGCAAAATCCTGCAAACTGCTGAGCACCCTACATTCCTGTTTGAAGCACCTCTAAAAGATCTCTCATCCTCTCCAGGATTAAGCCTTAAATGAGCTACATCATAGGATGCATTTGCCTCAGACAAAAACTATAGTTTTAACAACACATCTAGTGAAAAATTCTCGCTGGAAATAAGTAGTAAAAAACTACTGAGGGGAGACAGTTTTAGGTTCCAGGTTAGAATTTGTCTAAATAGTAGATTTTCTATTATAACATCTGTACATATTGCTCTTTGATAAACTTTATGTATACTGGCAATATCCACCAAGGAGACAAACTGACAGAAACCTGCAGACATATCTCCACTGCTACAGTCATCAATACTCCCCATAACACATCTTTCAAGACCCCTGGGTCCTATGTGAGCCTATCACATCATGTGGTGTATCTCATCCAGTGAACTAAATGCCCCAATAACAAGTATGTGGATGAAACCAGACAATCACTATGCTCTTAAATGAGCCCACATAGAAAAATACCATGTAACCCATGGGCAAATACTTTTCACAAAACAATCACTCCATATCTGACCTCTCAGTCCTTGTCCTCAAAGGAAACCTACACACCTTCAAAAGACAAGCCTGGGAGCTTCAATTCATAACTTTGCTAAACACTAAAAACCATGGTCTTAATAAAGACACTGGATTTATGGCTTACTACAACAATTTGTAACCCACTCACGCCACTTTTTTGTCCTATGAACTGCAAAAGTGTTAATGGGCCACTTCACTTTGAATGGTCACTCACAATAGGTGTGATCTACTTATGCTAAAGAATCTGTTCCATCATGTGACACTGACTATTTTTCCCAGACCTGAAGGAGAGCTCTGTGTAGCTTGAACACTAGTCTTTTTCCCCAAAAGAAGTTGGTCCAATAAAAGATATTACCTCACTCTCCTTGTCTCTCTAAACTGACACCAACAGAAGTCCAATCTAAACTTATATGGTGCATTGCCTTCGTGGCACATGGGAATGTCCAGATTCATAGTCCATCTTGGCCAATAGCCTGTGAGTGGCTGCACCAGATATTTCAGAGGAAGGTGCACATTGAGATACTCGGCCTCCAGGGAATGTTCCTCCCTAGTTTTTCTATTTAACCCATTCAGTTGAAGTAGTCTCTAGAGCAGCTCTACAGGTGGCTAAAAGGCACTAGACTGGGACTTAGGAGACATGGGTTCTGTTCCAGACTCTGGCTCTGCCACTTGCCCAATGTCACCCAACAAGCCAGTCACTTCATCCCTATATGCCTCAGTTTTCCCATCTGTAAAATGGGACTAGCAACACTGCCCTCCTTTGTAAAGGTCTTTGAGACCGATAGATGAAAAGTGCTATCAGAGTTAGTTATTATTATAACCTATGGGAGAAGACTCCTTCCTATTTTCTTATAGGCTTTTGTATAGGCTATGTTGGCAGTGAGATAAATCTAAGGCAGGTACCGTACAGTCTCACTTTCCTTTGAACTTTATAGGGCACCAAGCACCTCACTTGATTGGACTTCAGTTGTTAGCAAATTTTCCCACAATGGGTTTTTCATTTATTCATTTTACTTTCATCCAGGGGGCAGATTCTGCTTTCAGTTACACTGGTATAAATCCAGCATTGAAGTCAACAGATTTTCACCAATGTAAGTGAAGGGAGCATCTGGCCCAAGGTGTATACTGCAGATTGACATGTGCAAGTGCTACAGCTTGTATTTGGAAGACACAGCTTTCCTTTTTATGAGCAACATTTGCAAGAGTGTCAAATAGTTTGAGCATTGCATGTTGTCATGGGGTCCCACTCCAGAGCAAGCCCCGTGTGCCCAGAAGCAACTCACCAGCTGGCACCCTGTTGTGGTTAGATGTGGTGTTGCTAGTCCTTCTCCTGGGCCACCGCTTCCTGTTAGCCATCTCTGTCTGGTCTTCTGTGGCCTAGCCCTCCAGCCAGGTCACTTAAAAGTTCAGTGTAGTAGCCGTGTTAGTCTGTGTCAGCAAAACAAAAATAAGAAAGAAAAACTTGTAGCACCTTAGAGACTAACAAATTTATTTCAGCATAAGCTTTCGTGGGTTAGAACCCACTTCATCGGATGGATACTCAAAGTCCAAAATACACAAACAAAATGTCTTTCACCCCTCCTGAACTGTACTCTGTTCCTCTTATGGAACACTGGGCCCTCAGATGGCTTTCCCTGGAGTGTGGGCAACTCAGGCAGCTATTGCGTCTCTCCTTAAGCCAGGATGCCCCAGCTCTCCTCCTGGAGCTAGATGTACTTCAGATAGTCACTGTCTCTTCTAAGGCAGCATCCCCAGCCTTCCTGCTGGAGCGGAGTAATTTAGGCAGTTAGTTCTTCCTTCCTGTAGTCAGGTGTCCCCAGCTCCTCCCAAATGGTGTCTTTTAGCTTGCTGTAGGGCCTTAAATAGCTTCTCCTTCAGCTGGCCCTACTTACTCCTCAGGTTCAGCAGATTTGACAACCTACTACTGTGGGTGTCTGCCCTGTCACAGGTGCCGATTTTCCAAAGTGCTAGGGGGTGCTTCACCCCTGGCTCTGACTCAGGCCCTGCCCCCCTTCACCCCATCCCCCAAGGCCCCACCCTGCCTCTTCCCACCCCCACTCCACCCCTCCCCTGAGCATGCTGCGTCCTCGCTCCTCCCCACTCCCTCCCAGTCTTCTGCCTGCACACCACAAAACAGCCATTTACGGCAGGCATGGGGAGGCACTGATCTACGGGGCCCACCGGCAGGTGGGAGGCACTGGGGGTGGGGTGGGGAAGAAGAGCTGATGGGGGACTGCCGGTGGGCACTCAGCACCCACTATTTTTCCCCTGTGAGTGGTCCAGCCCTGGAGCACCCACAGAGTCGGCGCCTATGTGCCCTGGTATGTGGGAATTGGCAGCACATATGCTATTCCCCATCTCATTCCCAAGTGGTTGGGTGAGAGGCAGGGTGACCATATTTCCCAAAGAGAAAATGGGACACTACATGGGGCTAGCCCAAGCCCTCCCCGCTTCCCCCCATGGGCCTGGCCCAAGCCCTCCTCCCTGCACAAGGCTGGGGCTGGCGTTGCTGCTCACCCAAGCCCTGCCTCCCCCCCGTGTGGGGCTGACATCACTGCTCACCTCCCGCACTTTCCTCTGCACCCCACTTTTTGAGCAAAAGTGGGCATTTGTCCCGCTCTGCTCTTGCCAACAGATCAAGTCGGCAAGAACAAATGGGACAAATGCCCACCTTTGCCAAAAAAGTCAGGACGGCCGCGACAGGGCTTAAAAAAGGGACTGTCCCGGACAAAATGGAATGTATGATCACCCTAGTGAGAGGGGATCCCTGCCCAGCCCTCTCTGCAAGGCTCCTGGAGTTGGGCCCTTAAAAATACAGTAACAGGGTTTCCTCCCAACCACCATTCATTCCCCTGACCACTTCCTCTCTATCCATATCCTACCTAGGTCCTTATATTGGACCTCTGAAACATGGTGGGATGGGCTGACCACTAGGTACTCCTGCCTTGAAGGGGCAGACTTCCCCATCACACTTCTATTTATATTTGTACTCATGCTTTGTACGTGTACAGTAGGGGGGCTATTTAAAATATATGTGTTTGTCGAAAACTTGTTCCTTAGCTTTGCACAGAGAAATACAATAGCCTGAAAAGTAGAATAAATAAAACTGCATTGTACTTAACAATCATGCCCTGCAGTGATTTATACATTTAAACTATTTAAACTAAAACAAGATTAAAAATATTGCACCTCACTGAAATATTTTCCCTTAGTAGAAAGCACTCAGATGGAAAATTTCATACATTGCTACTGATTTTGTGCCTGAACGATTTTCACATATTTTTTCTAAAACCTAGTTGTGTCAAATGATTTATTCTCTTCTAATAATACAGTACAAGTAGCTAGGAAGATGCAAGTGCTGAAATGGTTGATGGCAGTTAGCCAATTAAGTGGTCTACTGTATTCAGATTTTTTGCGCTTACCCATACGAATCCTTTTTTTTTATTTTTTAAATGGACTAATGCTCTACACAGCAGGAAGTGTGTGCTAGCTTGTGGTATGCCACAGTGAGAACTTCTAAAATGCACACTTACATACTCAAATTTAGCCAAATGTAAACTACAGGACATATCTACTAAGAGTCCCAGATGAGAACAAAAAAAGAGGGAAAACCACCCTAAACTCTTCCCCTTTTAAGGAAACAGGTATTCCAGGCAAGATGTCACATTGTGCCCTATTTAACAACCTATAAAAACACACCTGGTGCAAGGGGAAGACCAGTGAAAGGAAAGGTGTACTACTTTACTGCCATCTAATGGTGATGGTACAGTGCAATTAGCTAAAGATAACTGGCAAGTTTCTATGCTTGTATAAAAAAATGTTTAGTCAGAAAATATTCTGTTTCACATTGCATGAACTGATTCTGTTAAGTAGATGCCGCTGCTGGCTTCAGATTCTTCTGATTTTAAATTTTTTGCTGTTACACATATTGGCATCTCGTGATAATGAACCAATAGCAATACTAGTATAAGAGCTTAATTTGTGCTTGGCCGTTCATATCCCCAGCACCTCTGGACTTGCTGCATCAGTTATGAATGTAAAAAAATTGCTTGAGCCCTGGCACCTCTTTCATTACAAATTAAGAATTGACTAATACACATGTTCAGAACACATTAATATTATAGGAGAGGAAGCAGCATGATTTCCTGTCCCAAGAAGCAAAAAGGTAATCGAAAATATGACCACCTACTCTTATTTCTATTGTAGTAAAAGAGGATCCTAAAAAGATATGGGTGAGGAAGAAGACATGCGGCCTCAGATATCAAACAATGTAGCATGATGTTAACACCAATGCAATGCTCAAGTGTAGAGATAGTTGGAGACTTGTGTAAATAGTCGAGCTCATTGAAAAAACAGTAACATTTTGCCGGAATTTTTCAAACTTTTACTTGATTTTTAAATTACAAAAAAATAAACCTATATTTTGTGATTTTGGTAAAACACTGGAATCATTGAAAGATTTTTATCGGCTCTACAGATAGATAACTGAAAAGATTAATTGAAGGGGGAATTTCTTTGTTCAAACTCAAATTTTCAACAAAAATATTATAAATGTAATATCCAGAACATTGACTGACACTCAGTAGTGTAGCCAGGGGGGGAGCAGGGGGAGCGGCTGCCCCCCGTGAGGAGAAGCGGCACTAAGGCGCCGCCCGAGCCCCGCTGTGGGAGCCGGGCTCGGGGGCGCTTTAAAAGGCCCGTGGCTCCTGTGGGGAGCCACAAGCCCTTTAACGTGCCCCCCTGCAGCCCCGCTGCCGGACCCGGGCTGGGGGGGGGGCACTTTAAAAGGCCGGCGGCTCCCGCCACTGCAGGGAGCCGCTGGCCCTTTAAAGCACCCCCCCCCGCGCAGCCCCCATCTGTTCTGAATAATCCAAATTAGAGCTGGGTGACTAACAATTTATTAGTTAAATTTAATCTGCTTTTCTGTTCATGTCCATTGTCCATAGTCATCTTGAGTTTATCCTTATTCAAATGATGACTGAGTGCTAGCTTTTCACTGCTAAGTATTCTATTATGATCATAACTCTACCATAGTTACATGATATACATTACTAAATAAAAGGAGAGGTTTGAAATAAAGGCTTTGCATATAAATTATAATGAAGAAATAATTTCAGTTACTGCAATGATATCCTTGTTTTTAAATTTCTGAACATCATTTAGCCAAAATTACATATTTGGGAAAAAAATGGAGCCTCTTAAGATGATTTATTAATTGTGTGTAATATTCCTACAGGCAGATTGGGAATAAAACTCAGATGACTGGACGCAGAGGAGGTTAATACTGATAATGACTACGTGCAATATAACTACTTTTTAGTCACACTCATCAAATGAAATTATTTCTCACAAATTATATTTATACAAAACTGGGAAATGTAGCACAATGCTCATAAGCATTGTAGATGCTGAAATCCTGGGGTGATCAACTTTTATGCCGACTAGACATTTTCTGCAAAATTCTTTCCTATCACAAATTTTTACAATTAGGGGCTCCATTGCTGAGCAGGTGGTAACACAGATGCTCATGTGGTTAATGGGATGAAAGCTTTTTCCTTAAATTGATTGAAATCATGGCCATATCAACCATTTCCAGGGCAGAACCGACAGAGGAAGCTAAGCAAAGCAAGGAAGACTCCAGGAGACGTCCTCCATGGAGTGTTTCCAATAAATGTTGTTTTAAGAGATATAAATTATTGCACAACACTAACCACTAACAAATGGAGTTTATTGTCCCTTATGGTGTTTCGTATACATTTCCTGTCTAGTACTAGCCACTGCCAGATAGGATGCTGGACTAGACGACCTCTGCTCTGATCTGGTCTAGCAGTTCTTATGGTTCCCTGAAGAGGAGACTCTCCCCGGAAGTAGATGGAATAAGCATTGGATCAAAAGATGTGTGCGTGTCAATACAAGAGATTAGAACAGGGCCCCACATATTCAGCTATTTGCTAAAAGTTAGAAGCCCGATTCTGAGAGGTGCTAAACATTTGCAATTCCCATTGACTCCAATTAGAGAGATAATGTAATTTTTAAAATCGATATACATATATAGTCTGATCTACTGCATTGCCAGGCATGTTACTGAACATTCTGACCTAGTGTTAGTATCCAAAAGTGCATGTTGTAGTGGGGATGGCAGCTGTGTGAAATGCCACTTATAAAAATCGGTATCATATTATTTACATACCTCATAGGTTGTGAAGCTTACTAAATAGGGCCTGATCCTGCACTCTTAGCAGACTAGAACTCACACTGAGTTCAAGATGGGTCCAAGATTGGTATTCGCACTAGGAATGATTTATAAATTGTTTTTTCCTGGCCGATGGTAGTAAGTCCCAATCATCTTTCAAAGTGCAGGATCAGCCCCTAAACTCCCAGGACAGAGCAGCAGAATACCACACATCTTTTATGTTTAGATTTTGTGACCATCCAAGATACATAGAAGACCCTTGACAGAACATCTTTGGGGTTTTTTTTCCTGATTCTATTAAAATATATTTTCTTTCTACAGCAGGAATAACTAGTGAATAGTTTCATACTATCAATTAAACTTGAAAGAAAGCTCTCACTTTTTCAGCCTTAAATGTACATGTGCTGGACTGCGTACTTGTGATTAGCCTGTTCTGGGAGGCAGAGGTGGAATAGAGACTGCAGACTTTTAGACAAGGACCTATTTTTAACTACTATTGCAGCTGTTCAAAGTAGCATTGTCTTTCCTTTTACAATATCAGTTAAGCAATGTTGCCAAACACCACATCAGCTACTCTGTCAAACATTTCATTCTTCAGTAGTCTTCAGGAAAGCTTGGAAGCTACAGTATGTTCTGCCAGGGTCCTCTAGAAAGCTGCTTTGCATTATTTTGCTTAAAAGGCTAAGAGGACTGCCAAATATAATTTGTTAAATATAGTTTTTGTAATTAATTTTTAAAATTTTTTCCATTGTTTGGAAAACTTTCAGAGTCTGGAAAATGTTTCTTCTTTAACATTTTTGTCTTCAATCATTGGGAAAACACTGGGTTTTGCCTTTCCGTTATTGAATAAGCCTGAATTTATAGAAAGGCAGTTCCACTGGAAAATTTGAAACTGTTTCGTAGGGGTCGAAATTATTTTGTTTTTTGAATCCTGCAAAGCTTCCATGACATTTTTTATTTTAAATGTGTTAACAAATCTGCCATGAGAACGCTTTGAATTGGGATCATTTAAAACTTCTGGGCCTCCATCCATTCACAACTCAAATGTATAATTTATCAGAGCTGGGAAGAGCTATTTGAGAAAGAGCATTTTTATAGCTGACTTCTGTAGACTGATAAACAGTCATGTCTTAAAAAGGAAAGAAAAGACACGCAATGTGCATTACTGCACATATACATGCCCCCATTGCCATTTGAATGGGGGCAAAGCTTTGGAAAGAGTCACTCTGGTCCCTTTGTTTGAATTTAAATGAATACCACTAAGAAACACAGCACTGAACACACAAACAGGTATAAGACTACACATGTAACTCTATTGATCCACCTGTGTTTCGCCCATGTTTTGGGTTCCCAAGAAAGCATAGGAATTATTTGTCTTTGAGGTCTTCTTCCACGCTCCTCAGTGGTGCTGCTACTACAATCAATACTACAGCAGTAACATTAATACTTACAGCATACGGCATTGTTAACTGTTTCACTCCTCCCATTTTCATACTTCAGCAGCTAATTCCAGTTTGGGCTTCATCCTGGAAATTGGATGTGAATAAAGAGTCGCTCATAAATAATATACATTGTTAATAAGAAGAAGTTAGAAATCTAAATCATCAGCAGTCCATATACTCTCAAACATTTACATATATTCAGTGATCATTTAGTTCATGATCTTTAGTGACTATAAAGGAAACCGACAGAATATTATACCAGACAGATGTGCCATGATGGAAAAATCCCATGGAATTGAATAGAGATAAAAATCTATAGAAATGTAATATGGTTCTATGGAAATTACGCTAAAAAAATTGAATTGTATAATGCATGAGGTCCTTTCCATAGGTTTTTTCCAACCAACCTACATTAGGGATATTATTCTCTATTCAATTCTATTTGAATGGGTTTTTTTTTAAAGTGCCATAGAAAGATTATAATTGTCTATGAAATTATTTGCCACAATGCCGACTATGAACATCGTCAAAGTTTCAGTGTAACTGCACCTATATTTTCCCTTCTGTGGTCCCTCAATGGCACTTGCTTAAAGGTTTCCAGTTCACTGCTCCTCGGTGGGGATGCACATCTCTCCCTTTCTGATCATGGGTTTAAGTCTGCCTAGGTCCCTGATCTATACTGGGATATCCCCAGCAACTGTTTGCCTAAACGGCCAGCAACTGTGCTTTGCATTCTCTTCAAGGGCTATGACCAGTGTTCTGCGAGCAGTTACAAGTTACCACACAGCTCCTTCTAAGTAAGTAAATTTATTGTTAAGATAAAACCATTACAGAGAAAACATATAAAAACAATACAAGAGAACCTCCCCTCCCACCCACACAGACACACACTAAAATGGTCATCCCCAACTCCAGCATAGGGTTCTGATAAGTGTCAGTCTCTCAAATGCCCAAACTGGGTTTTCTCCTGGTTACAGGTTCACATCAGTCTTTAGGTCAGGAACCAGAATCAAGGCTGGGCAGATCAGCTATTTCTTTATACAGCTCAGGCCTTTGATCTTTAGTCTCTGAGAACAGGTAATCACCAGTCAATGGCCTTCTCCTCCGAGTGTAGCTTCCTTTGCATAAACTGAGTAGTGGGTTCCATTTAACAAGTACAGTATTGTCCCAAAAGTCCATGCTTGTCTGGCACATTTCAATATAGTCATTTGAACTCTTTACACTTCCCTGGTCTCATATTGAGAAACATTATTTTACAAAACTGGATCCATTCCATCCTTGTGACACATAAAATTGAAACCCTTCATGTTGCCATATATCATAAGACAGTCTTTTAAACACACACACACACACACACACACACACACACACACACACACACAGAGTTGGACTCCAGTGAGTAAGTACTTATAAGCGCTTCAGAGGAAGCACCTTGTCTTCTTGCTATCTGCACAGGCCACTGTTGGCCTTACATAAATAAGTACAACAACAGTAATTGACTACTGGTATTTTATATCTGTATTTAGTAACTTAAAATATATACACTTATAAAAGATATGCACAGATCAGTCCTTGTTTCTCTGTGTGTCTCACACACAATATCCCCCCACTATATATTTCTCCCAATTTTCTGTTTTATAAAATAATAAAAGCACTTAAAACTAGAAAGCAGCAATCTATCTTCACCAAAACTATACAACAGTTATCAACTTATTTTGGCCTCGATTCATGACAGATACTGTTGTCTAGTTGTTGTTTATTTTCTTTCAAAACTCTCTAGGCAAAGCGCATCCATTAAAAAAAACCTCAGTGGGCTAGATCTTCAGTTGTATAAACTAGCAAAGCTCCACTAAAGTCAATGGAGTTAGGTCAATATATACTAGCAGAGGACTTGGCCCAGTATCTATCTAACATGATATTAAAAATACTAAACTCCAGGACAAGTCCCATTTCATCACCTCCCTCTTCACCCAATCATTTCTCACACACACATCCCCCTACTAGAATACCTGGGAGGACAGGAGAGCATTGCTGCATGTCCCAAAGCAAAACAAATCTGGGATCTGGCAGACCAAACGTAGGGAAGAAGGTACAAAGGAGGAAGAGAATTCCAAAAGCCAAAGTCCCTCATGGAGAAAACCCCCATCTGTTTCAACTGAGTAGTCAGTCCTTGTGGAAAAAATCCTGTAGAATGTAACAAAGAATTATGTCACTCTACTATAGAGTTCTGTAGGATGGTCCAGAAGTCATATAGAAAGGTTCTTAAATGGTGAATGGGAGCCTAATATGTATATACAGCCTTATTGGTGTCATCCTGATTAAATTCTATAGGGCATTCCCACAAAAGTGATATCAGGGGAAACCAAATCAGGATCTATTAATCAGTCAAAAGCAAAAATCTTGGGCAGGGAAAAGATGTCTGCGCTGTTGAAAATGTAAATACACCAGAAAAGGTGGCTTGTTTTCCATTTTAAATCTTATTTTCTGTGCACGTGCCCCACATTCTGCCTTCTGTTCCTCACACACAAGCCCTTTAATTTAGGTTTTGTCCAGGGAACCAGAATTTTTACGTTTATAAATTCTGAGGAGTCAAGCTCTGGTGAAAGCTCAGGTTAGCATGATCCTGATTTTTAACCAAAACATTCCCTATTGTGCATACCAAATCCTAGCCCAGTTGACGTCAGTGACAAAATTCCCATCAAACTTCAGTGAGTCTGGATTTGGCCTACAGGGAATGGACAGGAGTGAAGCTTCCCACCTCACGTCCCTTGGGATCTTCCCTGTGCAACTGTAATCAAAATAATTCATTAGCAGTTCTAAACCTCTGATGCATGACTGCTGAGAAAGAAGATTTGCAAAAGCTGTGACAAACTTACACCTCAGCTTTCAAAAAATAAATTAAAATCTGCTGCTAGAATTTTTGCCAATTTTTTTTCTTTTAGCCCCTAATGCAGAGCAATCCATTTGACCATATAATTATTGCTGAGAGAAAAAGAACTAAGGAAATAAGTACAATTTATGGGGATGAATCAGGCTGCAAAACAGATGAGAAATGCAGCCAAAACACTAAAAGGAAAAAAAAGACATCAAAATCACCATATACTAGTGATAAAAATGAAGGTGTTAGAAAAGAATAGTTTTTATGTACACAGATTATGCTGCTAACCATTTTCTGTTGGAGCAAGAAAAATCTTAGTAATCAAGATTATCTGATAATTACCCTTCTTGATGCATTAAATTCACTCAGCTTCACCTTCAGGCATTTAACTGCACAAAATAATGACACACTTCCTCATCTTTAATGGTTAAACTCTATTTCCAAGAAATCGATTACACATGATGTCAAGTAGAATCCCAAACAGTAAAGCATCTTTAGTTGATGTGACAGCAGAAGAAAATGCTGTTTGGAAACATAAATAGCAGTTGTTTGCACCAAACACTAACTCGCAGCTTTTATTAACACAAATGAAAGTTCAATTGTCTTTGTTAATTACCTTCCCTCCCCACCACTGTCAGGATTTGCTGCATGAACAAAAGTTCCCAAGCCATCAACTCATAATACATTAGGCCATGCTGAACTTTGTTTTTAAAATGAACATTTGTAAGTGGTTTTTATTATTTTAAATTATGCTAGTGCTTGGAAATTAGTTTGTTTAGTTACACCTACTCAAGAATAAATCATCATCCTGATGTATGAGTATTTATATGCAGGGGCGGCCCGTCCATATAGGCGAACTAGGTGGTCGCCTAGGGTGCCAAGTTAAACGGGGTGTCAAATTAGGGGGAAAAAAATCAAATTTTTTAAAAAATGGAAAAGATGAAAAAAATACAAATAAAAAAATGAAGATGTCATTATTTCAATTCCCGTGCACATGTGGAGGGAATATGAATTATTGATTTCTCTACATTTCTGAGAATTTATTAATGCTAAATCTTTTATTTACCGCAAAAAATAAATATTTTAGCAGAAAAAAAATTCAATTTGCGACATAGGGTCAAGATGACCCACTCCACAGTTTTGATAAGCAATAACTCAGCCACAATGAAACACATCCACTGCAATGCTAGTGACACCTAATTTGAATCTACATCAAAGTCGCATAGCCGGAAATTCATGTAGAGTGGAGATATCGCGAGTTGATACATGTCAAACGGTCATTTTAACACACGTCGCAGGCAGATGGCTAAGAATCAAGCGAATACTGTGGAAAATTGTGTATCTTGGTGCCAAAGAATAAAGAATAATGTCTTTCAGCATTATAAATCCAAAATCTTTAAGCTTTATTAAACCTTAGCGTTATCGGGCTGCATAATTATGAACTTTTCTTTGTTATAACTGGTTCACATGTAATAAATAAGGTCCATAAAAGTAACAACATTAACACTTAATACAGTGGCTCTCAAACTTTTTTTACTGGTGACCCCTTTCACATAGCAAGCCTCTGAGTGCGACCCCCCTTATAAATTAAAAACTCTTTTTTGTATATTTAACACCATTATAAATGCTGAAGGCAAATCAGGGTTTGGGGTGGAGGCTGACAGTTCGTGACCCCCCCATATAATAACCTTGTGACCCCTTGAAGGGTCCCAACCCCCAGTTTGAGAACCCCTGGCTTAATAGACTACGAAAGTAATGACATCACACTCCAAGTGGGTAACCGTGAGGAAGGGGATTACTTTCCAAACAACCAGTGTCAGGTTATAAGATCAAAAAGGTCATTTTGTTTCCATGTAAATGCTGTAACTCACTGTTTTAATGGGTAAGTGAGTGTATGTTACTTATCACTGAACCTTTAAGCAGTGAAAAGACGTGATGGGAAGGCTGCAATGTGGTTTAAATCGCCAACCATGTGGTGGGTGTGTCAGCCATCCTTTCACGCTATAATGCTTGCAGTCGGGAGCACTGTACATAATTTTCAAATGCCCCATGGCAGAAAGGGGAAAAAGAAAACCCTCAGGAGTTGAGTATCATAAACAAAAGACCGAGAAGGAAAAGGACCAAGCAAAACAGCAGGGATCCTTCCTGAAATATCTTCTCTCTAATCCAAATAAAGATGAAAGCAATTCACAGCATCCAGATGAAGGAATTTTACTTGGAGAGGAGGTTAGCTCACATCCACAAAAAAGCAGTTTGGAAACTCAAGATGATGGAAACTTACTTCTAGATGAAGGCAGCTCACAGCATCAGACTGATATGGAAGTGGAGAAAATTTATTCACCTTCAGAGACACATGCAGAAATTGAAGTAAATGAAGTAGAAGGAAGAAAGGATGAGTAAGTTACAAACAAGTTACAGTATGGGGACCTAGCTTCCCTGCCCAGATGTGATGACAGTGTGCGGCAAATGCTCGTAGAACATGGACCCGAACAAGTTCATGAATTTCCCTTCCCGAAGGATGGAAATAAAAGAAAATTCTCTGCTCACCATTACAAGAGGAAACTCATTAATGGGGAAGAAATTCATTGAAACTGGTTACAATATTCAGTGTTGAAGGACTCTGTTTTGCTTTTGCTGCAAGTTGTTTAGAAATCAAGCAACTGGTACATCACTTACTGAAAATGGTTCGAAGGACTGCAAAAAACACATCTTCAATTCTCTCTTCACATGAAAGAAGTACAGAACATTTGGAATGTTTTCAAAATTGGAAAGAACTTGAATTATGATTGAAAAAAGGAAAAACTATTGATGAAGAAAATTTACATGTGATCAAGGAAAAAGAAGAATATTGGCAACAAATATTAAAGCGTCTGATTGCTTTAGTGAGAGTTCTCGGTGGGTAAAATTTAGCATTCCACGGCAGAAAATTATACACTCCAGGTAATGGAAACTTTTTAAAATTTGTTGAATACCTAGCTTTGTTTGATCTAGTCATGAAGGAGCATCTATGTAAAATAACTGATCATGAAACACAGGTTCATTACTTAGGAAAAGATATGCAGAATGAACTGATTCAAATCCTAGCAAATGCCATTAAAAAGAAAATTGTAGAAGCTGCTCATTCTTCAAAATACTTTTCAATAATACGGGACTGTACACCAGATATGAGTCATGTTGAACAAATGACGATGATCGTTCATTTTGTAGATATGGAAAAGTCTGCAGATGAAGATAATGTTGAAGTGCTCATAAAGGAACATCTTTTGGGTTTTGTACCACTGAAGGAGACGACTGGAGCATTTATGATTGAAACTATTCTACAAGAGCTTGAAACAATGTCATTATCTGTTGAAAACTTGCGTGGCCAATGCTATGATAATGGGAGTAATATGAAGGGCAAAGACAATAGTGTGCAAAGGAGAACGATGGAAATCAATCCTAGGGCCTTTTTCGTTCCTTGCAGTGTGCATTCTCTGAATTTGGTTGTCAATGATGCTGCTAGATGCTGTTTGGAGGCAAGCAGTTTCTTTGACCTGGTTTATGTGTTTTTCTCAGGCTCAACACACCGTTGGGAGATTCTGACTCACCATGTGAATTCTCTAACTGTGAAACCACTTAGACAAGATGGGAGACTGAGTCGCATCGATGCTTTGAAGCCTCTTTGCTATGAACTTGGAAACATTTATGATGCCCTAATTAAAATTTCTGATACTACCTTTACTGGATCATCTGGCAATACGGCACGTTCAGACGCAGAAGCCCTCGCAAATGGCCTTTCCAAGTTCAAATTTGTGACTTCACTCATTTTGTGGTATAATATCCTTTTCGAGATTAACCTCACTAGTAAGCAGCTTCAGGAAAATAACTTGAACATACATTCTGCTATTCAAAAACTGCAGGAAACCAAAAATATTCTGGAGGAATTCAGAAGTGATGAAGGGTTCGAAAGAACACTGGTAGATTCTCTCTAGCTTGCTGAAGAAATAGACTTTCAGACAGAATTTGAACCAGAGCCAGTTCGCATTTGGCAAAAGAAATAGCAGTTTTTGTATGAAGGACGAGACACACCCATTCAGAACCCAAAACAAAGGTTCAAAGTGAATTTCTACTTTGCAGTCCTTGATACTGCTATTCACTCGGTTGACGAAAGATTTCAACAGGTGCAGCAGCTAGAGTCAGTATTTGGCTTTCTATATGATATCCACAGCTTGCAAAAGAAAACAGCAAAACAGATAAGATAATTTGGTATAAAACTGGAGTCGGCATTGACTCATGAAAATTCAAAAGACATTGATGCTATAGATTTGTGTAGTGAACTTCAGGCTTTTTCAAGACGACTTAAGAAACATTCCACTCCTGAAGAAGTACTGAAGTTGTTTGTGAAAATAAACTCAGACAGTTTTCCAAACATTTTTATAGTTCTACGCATTCTTTTAACTTTGCCAGTTTCCATAGCTTGTGGGGAACATAGCTTCTCAAAGTTAAAATTGATTAAAAAAATATCTCTGTGTTCAACAATGGCGCAAGAGAGACTTGTCGGACTTGCCACAATATCAAGGGAGCATGAAATAGCTGGAAAACTGGATCTAAAAGAACTAGTGACTGAATTTTCAAAACTTAAAGCAAGAAAAGTCATATTTTAAGAGCACAGAATGTTTTTTATTCGTAGTGTTTCGTAAATACAAGTTAAAGTTCATTGAAGAATTTTCTTATTTCTTTCTATATTGGATGTGGTGGTAATGGCAGTTAAAGCAAGATAGCATATGGATATTTTGGATTTGTAATAATAAATATTATAATTAACATTTTTAATGCACTTTTATTTGAAATCGGACTGAAATATCATCTGGCTGCCATGTACAAATCTATTCTGAAAATTTTGTGTCCCTATTTTATCTGATCTCAGAAACATTGGTTGGACAGACGGACGGACAAACCAAGTAATTAAGCCTCTGTTTAATGTTTTTTAAGCGTTTTTTTTTAAGGAAAAAAGGGGCAAAATGTTTCCCAGTTTACCAAAAACCTCAGCCTAGATCTGCTCTTGAGGTTTGGGAGTGAGGGAGCGCCAATTGCAGGGTTCGCCTAGGGCGCCAGTTGCTGGCAGCTAGTCTAGGGCCACCCCTGTTTATATGCATAACTCCAATGGATGTTACTAACCTGACTGATGTACAATACTAAACTCAGAGAGGGTGCCACAGGAGTAGTTTATTTGCATGTGGAAGACACCCACATCACATGGAACTTACAATCTTCAGCTGGGTAGGGTGTGCCCTTGGGGCAGAGGAGAGAACACGCATCATCTTCCTTGTTACACAAGCCCTGTAAAAAGCTAAATACCTGAGGGTGCCTTTAATCCTCAGTACCCTGCTAGGTGCTGAGAAACCCCCACCTTTAACAGGGCTTTTTCTCATGGGAAAGTTCTGACAGCACATCCCAATGGGGCCACACTAGCAGACAATCAGGGAAATTGTTAGGCTGGGTCAACATCATCAAATGATGTCAGTCTAACTAGGTTGCTCAGGGGTGTGACCTAACCCCCGTTGTAGACATCGACAAAGGTAGCATATTCACTAGGCACTACAGGGGTGCTGCTGCAGCGCTGTAAGTGTAGACAAGCCCTTAGCGAGCCCAACGACTGGCATAGAGGATCGTGACCTCCACTCAGGGGGTGTTGGCCAAATCCTAATCTCACAGGGATGTGTGTGGTGGGACAGCTGTCCAAACCAATACACAATTTGTGGAAGACTCCAGAGATTCCCATGCCCCAAATCCCACCTACTGGTAATTCCATGTGAGTGGGTTATCTAGGCCACAGGTTTCTGTATGTTGCATCAGCAGAAAGACAATTGACTGTGTGTGTTTAAACTAAGAACTAGAGAATGACCCTTTGTCTCAGAAGTCTGATACTTTAAGTTTCTTCTACAACATATTCTGGCCCTCTCAGAGAACTGGAGGACCAAGAACTCTGTGAAAGTTTAACATATCTCCACATTTAATTTGCATGACTCAGTCAAAATGCCAACTGACTTCCACAAAACTTTAACCTGAATAAAGACTAAGGCCAAATTCTGCTCTCAGTCACACTGGTGTGAATCCAGATCTACTTGGGACCTCAATGGGAACATAACTGGGCCCCTGTTATTTGTTAGCCCTCAATGCAATCCAGTAAAATGTTTAACAATATTAAAACAAAAAATATTGGAACTGGAAAAAGAAATTAAGAACCCTGGGTCTGATTATTTTTCCTACACCAGTGTAACTCCACTGAGTTCAATAGCGTTACTCCTTATTTAGGGCCCAATTCAGCAAAGCTCTTAAGCAGATGCTTAAGTCAATGAGATGAAAGTCAATGAGATGAAGGCACTTGCATAAAGTTAAGGATGGGGCAAAGGGAGAGACTACACAGGGAAATTGTGGAATCGTCTCCACTGGAAGTTTTCAAAAAGAGGTTAGATAGCCATCTGTCTTGGATGGTCCCTTCTGACCCTAGAGTTCTATGATTCTATGTACTTGAGTGTGTGCTGAATCAGGGCCAGTAGGTGGACCAAGGAAGAATTGTTAGATTTTTTATTATTTTATTTTTAAAGCATGTACTGTATACTATGAAACACAGGAGTGTTAGCTGCTCCATATTCCGTGCCTTGATTTTAAAAGCTGATTTAAAATTGCTCATATAAAGTAAAACAGTTACTTGCTTAATTCATTTTAATAAGGCTATGTCTACACTACTGCTTATGGCAAGCAAAACTTATGTCGCTCAGGGCTGTGAATGTTCCACCCTCCCGAGCAACATAAGTTATGCTCACACAAGTGCTAGTGTGAACAGTGCTATGTTCGTGGGAGAGCTTCTCCCGCCAACATAGCTTATGCCACTCACGGGGATGTTTTTTTCATGTCGACGGGAGAGTTCTCTCCTTTCAGCATAGAGCGTCTTCACCAGACATGCTGCAATGGTGCAGCTGTATTGGTGCAGCTGCGCTGCTGCACTTGTAGACATGGCCTTAGAGTTATTTGAAATGAATACATTCATTTGAAATGAATACAAAGCCATCAATCCATTTTAATTAGACAATAGAAATATTTATATGTAAAGCAAACAAGCATCCAGGAAATGAATAATTGAAATTGCTCTCATTTCCTAAACAGTACTGCAAATCACTTGTAGACTGGATAGATTATGTTAATAGTGTGAATAGTGTCACTTACTAACGTTAGGCAATTGTAAGTAAAATTGTTATAGACTTGGGTTATTTTAATTGTTTATCAGGGTCTCCTGGTGCCGAGCGATTGAACACTTCATTGGTGATTCAGAGCTGGATCCTGCCATATTGAAGTTTCCCAAGTGTTTGCTCATAGTCAACACTGACATTACTACAAATTACTTGTAGAATGGAGCTGACACGCATGAGTCAGATACATTTGTGCTCGACTCCAGAAAAAAAAGCAAAATTTGGCCTGAGAGAGATTGTTTATCAACAGTACTGTTCAGCATCTCTGTTAGTGACACATCCCAGTAGCTTTTCTTGAGCTCTTGAGGGCTGTGCTGACCAGTAAAACTTCCAGTTTATGATCACAAAGTACAGTATATGCATATGTAGGGATATTCTCGCTCCCCTGTGCAGGATTCACAGAAAGGGCCATTAAGCAATTCTTTCAATTCCCTCAGATAGACTTTTTAGATTTAAGGCTAGATTCTGTTCACTTTATTCATTTACTCAAGTAGTCCCCATTGGCTTCAGTGCCAAGTTGCCTGACTCCTGATTTGGCCATTAAATTTGGCTTCCCTTCAGTCACTTTCCTCATATAATCACAAAGCATATTTGCACCACATTTCTTTCCAATGGATGGAACAAAACTAGCTGTTCACACTATCTTTACACCTGATCACAAGCTACATAGAAAGAGATTAATCCTTGGATTCCAAATACATTCTAGAAATCTGATTGCAAAGTAGTAAAGATGGACAAGGCAAAGAAAGTACTGTAACCAGTTTTATGTAGCAGAAATCACTATTTTACATGGATGGATTGTTCTGAAAGTATTAGGAAGGTTAATAAGTGCCTCATTGGCAAAATTAATGTCCTAGAATTGTTGATATTCAGCTCTCACTTTGGTACCTCTAATTTGAGAAATGAAGGGTGGTTTGTGAATTTATTCTGTATAGTTTTGGTTTTTCCCCTTGTATTCTTTGGCCCTTTTTTAAATTCAGCATAACCACTCACACATATTGGGTGACTATCCCAATGCAGAGTGAATAATACATTGGTGATAATATTAATTTGGATTCTATTAAAAGGGAGAACCACATGCCACCACTTTTCCATTTAATTTATGCAAAAGAAAATCAGAATTATGTGGGAGCATAAATCCAGGCTCCATAGGCCTGGAAGGATCTAATTACAATTCTGATTTTAATGCTTTCTCACCCCATGAGTAAGTTAAAGATAATAAGCGAACTCTAAAGAACTAATATGAAATCATTATAATGTAGAATATAAGAACTTTCTAATTACTGCAAGGTATTTTAAAGAGGAATTAGACTAAATTTACTTCTGGATGATGCACATGGTATCCTGTTTTACACCTTTGTTTACACAGTTGATGCATGGCCTTGGTGCAGAAAACTACAGCAGAGAGCTAGAATGCAGCTGCCCAAAGCAGCTGCAATTTAACTTGTGAAGGGAGGGGTCCATTGGGAGCCAGCACAACACCCAAAGAGAGTGGTGTTGGGCCAAAAAACAAAGGTGTGCTGCTAGGGAATTCTGCTAGTGTGGAGACTCCCCCATTAGGAATAAAAGTTGCTGCCCTCTGCTGGAAATTAATGGAAGTTGAAGGTGGAACTACTACAGCTGGTGGGCGATGGTATTTTAATCATGATGCGGCAAGAGAAATAGTTTTCTACACACTGTACTTATGTAACTTTTTTTTGCTATGATCCTTATGTTCAATTCATTCAACTTGCAAACCTATTTCAAATGAATGTTAAAAGAGTACTTTCACTCAAAAGTATTTTGTTTATGCTTTGTTTAAAATTACCTGAGTTGATAAAATTTGCTGTGGTCAGTTGCACCTTTCAGAAGATGTGGCTGCACTGAACTTATTGGCAATATTTATTTATTCTGCCATCTGTCCCACTATCTCCATGTCTTCAACAGTTAGGCCTGGAAAGGGCCAAAAATCACCTG
This sequence comes from Macrochelys suwanniensis, assembly GCA_033296515.1. Lineage (NCBI taxonomy): Eukaryota > Metazoa > Chordata > Testudines > Chelydridae > Macrochelys > Macrochelys suwanniensis. The sequence continues at coordinate 122,606,584 of CM065778.1, read as the reverse complement.
AGCATCATAAAATTAGTCCACGGCTGTCAGTGTAACACATTGAGAACACAGCTGCTGTCCTGCTGCCTGATTTAATGAGGTTCCTAAAGTATGTGGACAAGTATTCAGTTCTCTTGGTTACTATGGAAACAGAAGAGGGAGCTTTGAGCAGGTGTCAGCAGCATTGCAATCAATATGAATCAGCTCATAGCCCATCATCTGTGGGGAAGTGTTGTCCAGGGTACTGCAAAGATATACTTAATTCAGTCCTCTTATTTGCCCACAGATATACCCTGTATCATACTATATAGCTCCACAACTTAATACCAACTTTGCTTCACACAAATTGAGCTGCAACTCGGTTTCTTTCAGTATATAAGAAGGAGACCCTGAACTTTAATTATTACATCAAGATAAATGCACTATTCCTTCTGTTGATTTTACAGCCTCTCATTATTTTGTGAATTGGTTTCTTTTATTCCAGATATATGCTCATCTTCCCAACACAATTTCCTCCCTCAGGTTATTCAAAGTTATTCAAAATCAAGGCCCATGAAGGAAAAAGATCATCCGTTGTTAGCTGGAACAGATGCAAACATCTCTGAATTTATCATTGCTTGTGGCCAAATTTCACAACTTCATTGTACTTGCGTACATAACATTTTGCATTTACATTTCTGAAGTCAAATGCTATTTTGCTGGTGCAATTCACTCATTTTCATGGAACAAATATTCCAGTGCAATCAGTAAATGTTTCACAGAGAAGCATCAGTACTAGATGTACATTTCCTTGCAGGAGCTATTTTTTAAAAAGTCAGAGTAGCACTACACTAAGTGAAATAAAACGAATATCTTATATATCTCCTGTCATTCCAAATGATCCAGGAATGCTTTACATCCATAGATTTATACCATTGTAGCCAAGAGCAGAATTTGGCCCTATATATTAGAGGCCAAAATTATTAAAAAGGGCCTATATATGGTTAAGCATATATGGTGTTTCTCTTCACATACAAGATGCTGGAAGGGATAATTTACTCGCTTATGTCTAAAATACCTAGACACCCTGGAAGAACAAAGTTGACTCTGCCAACCATTCTTCAAGAAACAGAAAGTTTGGCAACTGATTTCAATGGGAAGTTCAAGCCCCAAATTACCAACTATTTGTCAATGACATTAATCTTCAACTACAAGAGGAAACCACTTTTCTTTTCTCCCCTCTGCCCCCACCTCCTTTATAGACATGTCCAGACATTATCTTTAAAACCAGAATATCCAGGACAAAGAAGGTACCGTTTAACAAGGATTAGTCACACATGTTTACATTACATTAGCTATTCATCCTAGCCTGAACTCAGATGGATCTTAACAATAAAGCAAATAGTTACGTTGTGTAACAGCCAAAGTGGGTAATCAAAACCATTGAACAAAAAGAGAGAAAAACAGAGGAAATTAAAGTGTTTTGTTTTGAGTTTAAGTAGAATAGTGAGCAGCACAGAATTTCATAGCAAGCTGATACAGATTGGCATTTAGGAAAATATCAAATTGGTCCTCAAAAACAATTACAAAACTTTTTTTTTTTTTTTTTTTTTTTTTGGCCAAGGGGAAAACCACCACATTATGGTAACTGCAGATATCTTAATTTGCTCCAGAAAAAGTCTTAGAAAATAGGGTCTGCATTACAAGTAAGAAAGCACCATCCCATATGAAAAGGGTGGAAGTATCAAACCTGTTACTGACTTGACATTTTATCACTCATTAAATTCCTCCCTTCCCCCAACAAGATAGAGAATGTCACCCAAGAAATTCATTGGGGTGGTAAGAATTTCTGACTGTAAAAACTAATGACATCCTTTTTTTTTTGCCACAGTTTTGAGCAGATGTTACAGCTTAAGATATTCAGAAAGAGGTTGTTTTCATCCTAGCCCTTAGGAGCTATTTTGCACAAAATGATGCACGTTACACACCATTGTAGGTGTCACTTTGCGTCATGTCACTCACTTAAGTTGTGGTATATTGTAAACACGACAGACAATTCTAAAATTCTAAGCATTTTTATTTACCACTGACAATTTATTTTACACACTTTATCATAGCAATATTTAACATTAAAGATTTTTTTGCTTGTTTTTTCTTTATTAAGGCATTGCTATTTTGATAACTAATTTTAATTTTGTAGTCTTTTAGGTAAAGGTTTTAAGCCATCCAGCTTGGTAGGAACCAAGACACATCCAAAGTCTATTTAGTGACTTCGGTGAAATGAATCTGTGATCTTAGTCCAGTTCCAAGTAGCCAGTTGCCCACACAATAAAAACCCACCTGTCAGCAGACACTGACAGACATGATTAGTCAGCAGAGGAACTAAGGGTGGAATTGGCATAAGACAGAAAAACCTTCTCATTCTTCTGGGTTTTCTCGCCAGGTTAGTGCTGAGGCACATTAGCAATGCAGCATGAGGAAGCTCGTAGTGGCAATCCTGTTATGGATTTGTTGGCATGACTATCAACCTGGCACCTTTCATCAACACTTAGGGTACGTCTACACTACCCGCCCGATTCGGCGGGTAGAGATCGATCCCAGAAGCGCTCCCCGTCTACTCCGGAACTCCAGCTCGGCGCGAGGAGTAAGCGGAGTCGACGGGGGAGCGAGCCTGCGCCGCGTGGACCCGAAGTAAGTAATTTTAATTCGATCTAAGATACGTCGACTTCATCTACGCTATTCTCATAGCTGAAGTTGCGTATCTTAGATCGATCCTCCCCCCTAGTGTGGACCAGGCCTTAGTGATTCTTTATTTTTAACAAAGTTTTGTTGTCTTCTGGCTAGTTTAAAGACCTGGGTGTGGATTAATCAGGAAAAGAGAACCTGCAAGTGGGAAACAATATTTAGGGCCAGATTGAGAAACCCTTAATCAAGGCTGGTAGTACCGTACTACATAATGAGTCCCATTGACTTCAAAGGGGGAATCACATGGAGTAAGGTAGTACTTTGTGCAAGTATCCCAGTCTGGGGCTTAAAGATTTAATGGAAAAACTTTTGAATACAGCAAGCACCAGATCTGTCTATAATATAAAGATATAGTTATCCCCAAAGACAGGAATAGAGGATCAATTAATATATCAACAACTGACCTAGTTATTAGGATTATTATTATTTTGACTGCCTTCATATCAAAATTTGATTTGCTTGGCTTAGGCCTCAGACCTCTGTAGTGTTTGCATGAGGACTGGTCCTCATTTAAGAAAGAAAATAAAATCAAAAGGACCTGTTCCTGAAGTCTTCACTTAAGCAAACTGCCATGGACTTCAGTAAGAGATGTTTTTGCTTGAGTAAAGACTTCAAGGTAGGCCTGGTGGAATTGCCCCAGTCACTCAGTGTTTTAGGGTTCTATTGCTCTTAAAAGAAATTAACTGATAGATACCAAACTAGCAGGAGGCACTAAGCATCTTTCAGGATGGTCATTGTCTGAACTGTCCTGCTGCCCTTTCAGTGCTCCTTGTAGATCTCTAAGATAAGTGCTGACTGGGTTAAGCTTCTCAGATGTGACACAAATCAGAGCACGCACAGGCATGGCTGCAGGTGGCTTCCTGTAACAAAACACGAGCACAAATGAATCAATGGTACCTCTAAAAAACACATGAATTAGTCGCATTGATTTCAATAGAGAGTTCAGCTTAAAGCTTGATGATACAATATGGCCCTCAGTTATTTCCTCACTGGTAATTTCTGTCCTAAATATTTCCCAATAGGTGAGTTGTCTAAATAAGTTCACAGTTCAATTGCTCTATCCCATGTGGAATTGCACATGCACTAACTTTTAAAAAGTCACTAAGCATTCATTTTATGTTGAGGTTGTTATAATATACAGAATTTAGATGTGTTATGGAAAATGAGACATCTGTTCTCATCCTCTGTATGAAGACACTATCCCAACAGATCTCCCTGTTGGATGTTAGAAGTTAACTTGACATCCCTTCCTGAAATGGAGAAGTTTAATCTTGTCTTTTTCTTTGCAACTTTTAGGATAGTTTGTTTTATATTTCCTTTCCCCACCATAGCTATTATCTCCTCTTTCAAGTTATTTGCTTTCTCTCTGTCTCATACACTCATTATACCCAATCAGAAAGCCTTGAAGAGCTCTCAGTCTGCCTAAAAGTTCCGGTGGAGGCTAAATTTGCTATAAAACATGCTGTAATTAGCTAAGTGATATGATTCCCCAAAGAGACATCACTGGGATCAGTCTCCATGACTCTATATTAAGGGAAGCATGCATCAGCCCATAAGAAGAACATACACAACAGGGAGTGATGTGATCAGATGATGTCCTACTGAAATACTTGTTCTTATGAAGTCCAAGAATATTGCTTTTAAGTATTAAAAAAGTAATCTATTCTAGAGAGAGACTTACGAACAGAAAGAATACTCTCTGATCTCTTGAGCTCAGCTTTCAAGACTTCAATGACTGCACACTCACTTATAATCTCCACTAATTTACTAGCTGCCCTAGAGACATAATTTGATCTTTGGGAAGATCTGCTCTGTCTACATGCAACAGGCAGTAAAAATTGTCTCCCCTTATACTCTTCAAATAGAGTGGTCATAACATCTAGCCACTAATTCATCAAGGAATGCCCCACCTTCCTCTCTACATTCATGGAATAATTATTCATCACCAAAGTGAGGACACAGAGTTGAGTATACGAGATTTTACAATAGACCTCCTCCTGCAGTCAGCATGTGCCCTTTTTAAATGAGGGTCTATATATTTGTCTTCCTGAATTAAAGCTACACCTTGCGCTTATGATGGGAAATAAATGTATCCTACTTCTGACAGCTGGCTGTGTGGCTAGTTTTGTCATCTCAATAAAAAAAGAGGATTACTGTTAACCAGGCCTTATAAAACTACAGGTTTATATATGCACGAGAATCTCTTTATTTATTCCATATACATTTCTAAAATAAAAAAGTCTCCCAGATATTATTGACCCTTCATTATAGTTTCACACCCTAGTCAGAGTTAGAACAGTGAAACATTTACAGCAGTATGAATCACAACGCTCAGCTAATCAGATCACTTGGGTAGATGAGCATTCCATACTCAGATACAAGAGAACTGGATTGTACCATAGCCAGATGAAGTACTGAACTATTTTTTAAACATATCGGATTTCACAAATAGACAAATTGAAAGTAACTGTGGTGCTAGTCAGCTTGCTCTGTACTGCTAATGCTCTGTGCTTCAGTATCTCCTCATCCCACCATATCCATGTTTAACATGAAAGGATAAAGGTAAAACAAGGCATAATGAGCTACAGACACTATATGCATCCTAGTTACACTGTTCCAAAACACACAGCTGGGTTACCATCCCAAACTGAAGAACGAGACTTTGCACTTTATGTTATTATTATTTATATGTATTGTAACAGACCTAGTCAAGGTCCAGGATCCAATAGTGCTAGGTACTGTACAAAGACAACAAAAAGACAGTCTCTGCCCCCAAGGAGTTTACAATCCATATATAACACAAAAGGTGGATACAGACGGGGATAGCACCAGGGAACAATCAAACAATACTGGTCAGCATGACAAGCAGCAACCTGAGCACGCCAGTTGCCCGACTATGGTTGATCCTCCAGTGAAAGATCCTAGAGCTTTACTAGCATTATTTAAGTTTTGCAAACTCCCTGCAAGATAGGTAAGATAGAAAGTGCTGTATCCACCACTGGAATGTAGCCATTTGGGGGGGTGAAAGGTAGCAGCTGTTTAACAGTGAATAGTTACAGTAGCTCAATAAGAGAAAGCATTCATCTACACTTTCTTTCCTAAAGGTGCAGGGATTTAGGTAGACCAAATGTAATTATTCAGGATGGAATTTTGCCAGAGTAACACCCATTCTTTTGTGAAAAGTTTCATGGCATCTCTGTAACAACCTAGGGTGACCAGATGTCCTGATTTTATAGGGACAGTCCCGATATTTGGGGCTTTTTCTTATATAGGCACCTATTATCCCCCACCACCTGTCCTGATTTTTCACACTTGTTATCTGGTCACCCTATAACAACCACACATAGCTATTTTAACATCTCATTCAAAAGAAAGCACATCCAGCTACACAGTAGCCAGTGCAGCTTACTGGCATTTTCACTCAGGACTAGCGGTACAATCCAGCAAGGTACTGAATGCCCTCATCTTCCATTAATGTCAATGGAAAGTGAAAGTGCTCAGCATCTCCAGAAAAAATAAATAAATAAAAATCAGGCCTTAAGTATCCCAAGTTGGACTCCCAAAAATAGTGAGGCTTCCAAATCAGAAGACAATTTGGAAAAGGTTAGCTTAAATACTGAGTAAAACTCTCAAACAAACATCATTAAGATTAACCAAAATTATGAATGTTACAAGACTGTAAGGCAATAACATCAAAACCAAACTTAACAGCATTATTTAGCATATGGACAGACCCAAGCCGGATGATGAAGTAATTCAAAGAGCTGAATTGTCCCCCATTATAGCTTCTGAATGTGTAAGGTGTGATGAATTTTAAGCACATCAAGTGCAGAGAATAGTAGAAAGAGGTGAGAGGAAAGAGATATCAGCTATTTAGGTTGTAAGAAGTCCCATAGAAGGCATGTACTAGTGTTTCTAAACTTGAGTCCCCTAGAAGGCGTAAAGTAATCAGGACTCAGATGCTTCCTGTACATTAGCTTTGTGTAACCCAATGCGATTTATCCTTCAACAGCAAACCAGCCCAGAAAATCATAGAAGATTAGGGTTGGAAGAGATCTCAGGAGGTCATCTAGTCCAACCCCCTGCTCAAAGCAGGACCAACACCAACTAAATCATCCCAGCCAGAGCTTGGTCAAGCCGGGCCTTAAAAAACTCTAAGGATGGAGATTCCACCACCTCTCTAACTGGTGCTGGATTTATGATGGGATATAATAGAGAACACACGTACAGGATAGGAAAGGAAGGGAAAAATTAGTGGGCACATCCACATGTCAGAAAGCCTTTATCGGAGATGGTTTCTTGCAAACCTTCTGAGAGTACCCTCCTCCTGCTGACTGGCCAAATACATAGAACTGGGGTATGCCACTGGTACAGTAGGTAGTCCAATGGCAGTTTGTAGCTCAAGGGGGTGGACTGAAATACAGTGGCAATCATGCAAGAGGAAGAGCACAAGTACTGCACATCCCAAAAGTGAATATCTCCTGGAAGGGGCATAACAAGAAGTGGTGAACTCTGATGTTTGTCACAGTAAAGAGAATTCTGTTGACATATGAACCTCAGCCTGAGAAAAAACATTGACTGTTGAATGCAGAAATAAAAACTTGATAAAGATTACTCAGCCACTTCTGAGCCGTCAGCCCATGAACAGTACTAGATAGCTGCAGTCAGTGCTGATGATTCAAAATATCCTCCAAACACAGCTCATTGTCAAGGACCTGCAGAGTGTCCCGAGGAGGGTGACAGTATTTCCAGGGGATTTGTTATGTCATTTAAAAAACAAAACAGACCCCTATGCACTCACTTTCCATGACAGTCACTACACAGCTGAGATTCACCCTACCCCACTATGTAGCATCTGAGAATCCATCTATCTTGTCCTCTGTGTTATCGACCTTCAGCTCCTGCTCTCTGTTAGCTTCCCAAGCCAACCACTAGGAACAAACATTACTGCAATTGCAGATTTCCCTGGAATTCTCCCATCCAGGTGTCATCAAAGGCCCACCACACCCACCTCATCGAGGTCTCTGTGTTCAGTGTTCAGGCATAAGCAGCAAGAGAGTAAAGCCAGTGCAACATTCAGGCTTTATTCCTTCCAGGTACTGGCCTCATCAAGCACTTATCGAAAGAAAAAGTCTCTATGTTCCTAGATATTACCCGGTACATCAACATACTGTAGCTCACCAACAAAGGGTTGCTCTCTGTTGTAACACCCTAGACAACACGGCTTCCATAAAGGCTGTGCAGACAAGAATTTCCCTCACTGAAATGGTGGGTCCCATGGTACAGAGTGGGAAACTGCACAGGCAGCATCCCAAGCCTGCAGTAATTGCCAGTATTTGGGTGTGGAAAGCCTCCTGCCTCGACTACTAGCAGATCTGGATCACTGACAAGCTGCACAAAGTAGCTTCTGTGGGCTGTTGTTAAGCTGGATTTCACCTCCCCTTCCATGCCTCCTCCTTCCAGATACGAGTTAACTGGCAGAAGCAGAAGGGGACATGGGACCCTATAAATTCTTGTGGGATAATAAAAAGCAACTGGGTTACATTTAAGAAACAATTTAAACCAGTTTACATGTGGAAACTCACTTTAGGCATGAGCGAGGGGAAACAGCCTACTTACCAAGGTCATAAAAAGAGAGGAGGAAGGAAACTTTCCTCCCGGGAGCGGGAAGTGAAGACGGCTCACACAGCTTCTTTGTAGAGTTTCTGTGGTCTTGTACAAACAAGCAAACCTAACCTTTCATGCCATTTTAAATAAGTAAACCGTTCGTACTCATTGCATATATCTTAGAGCTACTTAGCACCTTTCATTCTAAAAAGATATCAGAGTACTTTACAAAATTAGACCAACATAGAAATGGGACACACCACTGAAATTATTGTTAAGTATTTGTATAGCAACAGTGCCTAAGAGCCAGAGTCAAAGACCAAAACCCCATTGTGTAAAGCAGACATGGTGAAACAGCAACTGTTTAACAATACACGGTAACACCAGCAGAGTTTAGGAATAGAAGAACAATTTAGCCAACAGAAAGGGCAAAAGAAACATTTAGGTAGGCAACAATTATAATTACAAAAAGATATGTACATAAACAAAGGTAGTTTGAAAAGAAGAGAGAATATACATTTTGCAGGTCAGATCATGGAGACAAAAGTCAGTGTCTGGATGTGCTAACCATTAGAGGTAAATGGTGTGATTTTGTTATAAACATAACTTATTCGCCTCCAGAATACCACTGATCCTCAACATTCTGACAGGCTTTAAGTACTGGGGCTCTATTCTGTTCTCTGTTACTTTGGTGTAAATCCAGAGTAATGCCGCTCAACTCACTGGAGTTACTATGGATTATACTGATGCAACACAGTAGAATTTGCACTGTATTTTGGTAAGTATGGGTGAAATATTATTAAATCTTTGCATTGCATTGCTGTAGATTGTCTGTTGATGCAGGGCCAGCCTTCAATGAAGTTGGCATGATTAAGAAGGGCGGGATTTAGCCCATTGTGTGTAATTGATCATTTGTAAAATTATTTAATATCTTATCAAATTTTAATACGTTATTTAATAAGCCATTCAGTCTCTGGAATTTTCATAATCTTGTCTTTCTTAAATGACCTTTGTTTGGTGGGGGGGTGGGGAGGGAGAAATAGAGAGGTGAGTGCATCCAGGTACCCATGCTAGGACAAGCACAGGGAGTGAGGGGAGAAAGCTCACTCCTCCTCAATTCTGAGGGGCCAGCATGGCCCCCAGAGTAGGTCCCTCAGGGCTGTCCTTAGTGGTACTCTGACTTCTAAGGGCTTGGCATCAGTCAGGGAATAACTAGCACACAAAACTGTCCTGACTATGCCTCCTTGCACCCACCATAGGCTCATTCCCCCTCCATCCCATTCTGAACTCATCCCAGAATACCTACATTGTAGGGGACTCTGTAAGAGTCATGCAACTCTGGCTCTGCTCTGGCCCCCTCCATCAGACATTGTACCATGGGCTGTTCACCATGGGGTAGCAACAGTGCAATCCTGATTCACACTCAGCGTAATTGGGGTGGATAAATCATATATTGTCTGTGCTGTTTTCAGAACAAAAACCAAAGCATTTTCATAAGAGTTGCAGCTTTGACTGTCCATTGTAGGAAGTATTCATATTTGCCATGTTAGACATTTTCTATTTCTGCCTTGCTGCACTAGATCGCCTTTCTGCAACTGTAAACACCTCTGGTGTGAAATTTAAATCTTTTCACTGCAAGGTTGGGAAAGAGAAGTTATATACCATTTGCAGAAACAGGTTTCACACCAAACGAGTGTGTGGAATATACTTCTTCCACATAAGAGAAACACGTGTTAATGAACTGTTGTGTATTTGGAGCTGACACAAAGCTCAAGACAACAGAAAGTAAGAACAAACATTACTGGGAGGATGAAATTACAGTAGCAGTCATGTTAGGCATTAGTAGAAATGGCACTAAGCACTGAGCAAAATGTCATGGTATTAAGTGATAAGTTACTGAATAAGGACAACTTTTAGAAAATGTTGCCAGCAGTTCTTATCCTAAATGGATAGTTACATTTAGTTGGGTTTAGGATAAAATATGGCAACAGATTCTCATACCACAGAGCAGAGTGCTGTTCATTTTGGCTGCCTTTTGAATTTTCAATGAGCTTTCTACTATAAATACCATTTTGCCTTTGTAAGCAGTGAGGACAATTACCTTACTAATGCCCCCTTGTGGAATATTCCAATCATCATGCAGACCTGGGGTATCTTAGCAAGGTAGCTTTAAATATCAGATTAATGCATGATATGCATTTACCTGCTTGAAAGACTATACTACATGGATTAAAAAAGGGGGTTCACTTTTTACACATAAATCATGACTATATTAAACTCACAGACTAATGAAAACTAGTATTATAGAGCGTCTGTCACCCAAAAACCCGTATACAAAGCCAATTATTTTTGTGCATTTGTTTTTCCTGACCACTTTGATAATTTGTTTCAAAACTACATTGACTTTTCACTATGGTGTCAAGTTTCATTAAAAAAAACCCAGCAGCTAGCAAGAATTAATGATCCAAAAATGTCACTATTTTAAGCTCATTGGCCCAAATAATCATTTCTAACTATGGAATTAATGGTTTTGTTTTATAGCTCTACACAAGTGAAAAACCTGAAGATTATAGCTGCTGCTATTTGTGACAGGTTTACTACTTGACAGGTTACTGCTCACATGTGACTTAAAAACTCATTCCCTCTCCCTCCTTCCATCCCTGGTTGTCCATTAAGTAACACCTGTCCTCCTTCTAGGACTATATCAAGGAATAAATAATAGTAGTAATAATAAAAAAATAAAATCATACAAAACCCAGCAGTATTTCTGCTGGGAGATATTGGGGGAGGAAAACCACACCTAATAATAGGAGAACCTCAAGAGCTCAGTGTTTCCAAAGGCCTGGACATTTACTTGTAGAGTACCAAAAGCTATGGTGGCTGCTTTATCAGACCATGAAACCATCTCTTCTTACACAGTCTACCTCCTCCAACAAGCCCTGGCTCTCCTAACAGCTTTCTACATCACTCTAGTCCTCCAAATCTTCTTCGGAGGAATAGAGTGGAGGCAGATGGACTCCTAGCTCCCCTCCCTCTCCTCATGCCCAGAATCTTCTGAAGTGGATGGTGGGCCCGCTCTCTCCCTCATACTGGGGTTTCTTTAGCTTCTTCCATCAGGCAGAGGGGAAGTGGTCATCTTTATGTCCAATTCCCACTGGAGAACAGGTGGGATCTACCATCTTCTACTCTTTAAATAGTAGAGACACTTCTTCATAGTAGAGCACATGCTCCTAGCTCTGCCCAAGGCTGTCATGACAAGGAGAGAATTTGGGCAAATCGCTCCAGCTTATCGAGTAGAGTGGGAGTGACTTCAAATCAGAACTAGTAGAGATCTGAACAAGAACAGATCCTAGGACTTTTGGTGTAAAATCCCTCAGTTAAGTTTGGATTCAGGGCTCAAAATCTAACCCCACCCCAAAGAGTTTCAGACACTCTCAGATTTTGGGGTCCCATTTTATATTGCTCCTTGTAGGACAATTTTTCTTCTGCTGGGAAAAAAATCATTACAGATACCACTTTAAAAAAAAATATGACTGAAGAACATGCTGTATGAGCACTTTAGTAGCTAGAAAAGTAATGCTGGGAGTGAAACATAAGTGGACAACAAAGAGCACAGTATTATTGAGATCTCAGGAAGAGGCACTTATAGAACCGCATTTCTAGCAATGAATTTACGTGTATATCTTTAAAAAAAAAAGATGACAAAAATATATTGAAACTGGAATTAAGTCATTCATACAATTAGTTGCCTTTGATCTTTACATTCTTATTGGCTTTTCTGACTCTCTCTCCCTCCCCTCCAGCAGAATAAGATAATTAGACAGAAGCAAATAAGATGTAGATAGCTAGAAAATAGAACAGCCTGACATGTGTAGTACATGCTGTCAGCCATATGGCATTCTATATATATTATTACAGATGAAAATTGTACCACACGCTGTGCTGTACATTATCACTGGAATGGTATACGGTAATTCGTGTGCATAAACTGATACTATCCTCTGTGTTGGCTAATAGATTTCTGAAGTTTTCCACACAGCATTTTATTTTAAATGACAGTGTTTTCTATTAATGGGTGGGCACTGTCAGTTTCTTGACCCCAGTCGGGAAGGATGTCTTTTTGTTCAAATGGCAGCCATCATTTCTGTGAAGTGATGCATGTAAAAAAGCCAGTAAATGCAATTCACCTCACATGCGGCTGTCACTCAAGTTGACATCTACATGTTGGAGTATTTTCTCAAAGTTTTCTGCATGTGACCTGCAAGTTAAAGATCAGGGAGGTTACCTTCATCCTGCCCATCCATGTGTCAATCATCCCCACCTAAAAATGAAAGTTACAAATAAGCTGCAGCTACTATTTATACTCTGCTGCCTGTCCCATCTTTTTCATGTCAATCTTGCGGTTTCTCATTATAACTACATCATGCTTCCTCCCCTCCTCCATCCCCGCCCTGCATATCACAGATTAAGTTCCTTTGTCTTTCCATTATTATGCACCCTGCTGCTCTGACAGGTTTTGTAAAGTTCCTAATGCCTTAGCAATTTTATTTCCTCTAGTAACATTAAAAGGAAATGCTGAAAGATATTAAACACCATCTTTTAAGGAACTCCATGGTTAAGGGTCAAATGCATACTCCCTATGGGCATGCAAGGCACGGAGTACATGGAACCACTTTGGCTCTGTTGTAGCAAAGTGTTGGCCACAAAGACGCCTGTGAGTGAGACCTAATATTTCTGTCCATGGCAGAATAGAATGGAGGGACAGCAGGTGATGGCGTGGTAAGCCAGGAGATATGTCACAACACAGAACCATGAGCTTGAACTCCCTTTGTAAGGCATACTCCCAGGCCTCATATACTACAGCAGTCCATAGCCTGGACCAGGGGAAGCGAAACTGCTGTAGAGCCACTTAGTGCCAAACCACTGTATTCCTCCTCCTCCCTGCCCCACCAGGGCTTTGTCAACAAAGGAGCTGGGGCTGGGAGGTGAGACAAGGAAAGGGGGAGGGACATAATTTGGCCTAAAGTACAAAAAGAAATCAGCTCCTTAACTTGAGATTCTTGTGGCAAAAGTATCCTGCACCGTGAGGTCCTAAGATGTTATTTCCCTCATCATCGACGTGCCATTGCTCCTTAGGAATGTATCATTTTGTACATGTGAAAAAGTTACAGAGGGATGATGATGATGACGACGACGACGACGACGACATCAAGGACAAGATTGCCATAGGCCATCTCATCCTCCTCTAGCCAGCATAAGAGCCTCCCAACAGTACATTGTACAGAGGTTTGTCCAGTCTCAGTCCAATGACTCAATATTGATGAGGCTCCCTCCCCTCCTTATGTGAAGCTATCCCAGTATTAGCCATTACTGCTGGAGAAATTCCTCCCACTACTCAATCATCTCCCTTTGATATTAAAGAATCTGTATTAAATCACCAACTCCTAGCAGCACTCTACACCACACCCCTTCCCTCAACCATCATAGTTTGTTGTAAGACACTGGCAGTAGGCAATGTGACCTAGAGGCCTGAACAGGAGTCTTGCCTAGTGGTCGGAGCAGAACCAAAAAGTCATGGTCAGGAGACAAGCCACTGGTCAGAGCCAGGAGTCCTGAAGAAGGTTGGGACTAGGGGTAAAACAGGAGCAGGCACAGTTTGGAACAATGGCCAGTACAGGAAGCAGGTCTTGTGTAGCTGCAGGCAAAGAACACACAGAGCAGCCAGTGTGCTGCTGTTGCTACCAAGCTTAAATGGGGAGCAGTTGGCCCTTCCGTTCAGTCAGGGAGCACAGTCACTTAGGGTATGTCTACACTACGAGAGTAGTTCGATTTTACTTAATCCGATTTTTTGAAACCGATATTACAAAGTCGAATGTGTGTGTCCACACTAAGCACAGTAATTCGACTTTGTGAGTCCACAGTAACGGTGCAAACGTCGACAATCCAAGCGGTGCACTGTGGGTAGCTATCCCACAGTTCCCGCATTCCCCGCTGCCCATTGGAATTCTGGGTCAAGCCCCCAATGCCTGATGGGGCAAAAAATGTGTCACGGGTGGTTTTGGGTAACTGTCATCATTCCACCCTCATTCCCCCCCTCCCTCCGTGAAAGCGGTGGCAGACAATCATTTCGCGCCCTTTTCCCTTGATTGACAGTGTGGATGCCATAGCACCGCGAGCATGGAGCCCGCTGCGATCATCGCAGCAGTTATGGCCTTTGTCAACACCTCGCGCCTCATCGTCCACCTTATTCAGAGGCAGATGTTGAGAAATCGGGCGAGGAGGCTACGGCAGCGCGGTGAGGACAGTGACGATGACAGGGACACAGACCTGTCTCAAAGGACGGGACCCCGCAAAGTGGACGTCATGGTGTCAGTGGGTTATGTTGATGCAGTGGAACGCCGATTCTGGGCCCGGGAAACAAGCACAGACTGGTGGGACCGCATAGTGCTGCAGGTCTGGGATGAATCCCAGTGGCTGCGAAACTTTCGAATGCGTAAGAGCACTTTCCTGGAACTTTGTGAGTTGCTATCCCCTGCCCTCAAGCGCCAGGACACCAGGATGCGAGCAGCCCTGACAGTCCAGAAGTGAGTGGCCATAGCCCTCTGGAAGCTTGCAACACCTGACAGCTACCGGTCAGTCGCGAATCACTTTGGAGTGGGCAAATCTACCGTGGGGGTTGCTGTGATGCAACTAGCCAACGCAATCGTGGAGCTGCTGCTCTCAAAGGTAGTGACCCTGGGAAATGTGCAGGCAATAATAGATGGCTTCACTGCGATGGGATTCCCAAACTGCGGTGGGGCTCCAGCTATAGACGGCTATAGATGGAACTCACATCCCTATCCTGGGACCGGACCACCAGGGCAGCCAGTACATTAACCGAAAGGGCTACTTTTCAATGGTGCTGCAAGCACTGGTGGATCATAAGGGACGTTTCACCAACATCAACGTTGGACGGCCGGGAAAGGTTCATGACGCTCGCGTTTTCAGGAACTCTGGTCTGTTTAGACAGCTGCAGGAAGGTATTTACTTCCCGGATCAGAAAATAACTGTTGGGAATGTGGAGATGCCTATAGTGATCCTTGGGGACCCAGCCTACCCGCTAATGCCCTGGCTCATGAAGCCGTACACAGGCGCCCTGGACAGTGATAAGGAGCTCTTCAACTACAGGCTGAGCAAGTGCAGAATGGTGGTGGAGTGTGCTTTTGGACATTTGAAGGGGCACTGGAGAAGCTTACTGACTCGCTCAGATCTCAGCAAAACCAATATCCCCATTGCTATTGCAGCTTGCTGTGTGCTCCACAATCTCTGTGAGAGCAAGGGGGAGACGTTTATTGCGGGGTGGGAGGTTGAGGCAAACCGCCTGACTGCTGATTACGCGTAGCCAGACACCCGGGCGATTAGAAGAGCCCAGTGGGATGCGCTGCGCATCTGGAAAGCTTTGAAAACTAGCTTCCAGACTGACCAGGGTAACCAGTGACTCTTCCATTTGTTTGACCATGAGGTGAACCTGCCCCCGTTTCTTTACCCTGTTAATATTGCCTGTCCTCTCCAATTACCAACCCCCTTCCCCCCTTCCAACACACCTTCTTTTAAAAAGAAAATAAAGGCAACATTGTTCAACAAAAACATATTTTTTATTAAGGGTTTTTCAGTAAAGGGAGGGAACTGGGACGGAGGCTAGGGTGGCGTTTGGGTGGAGGGAAGGAAAGGACGCTTCAAAACTTGGGGAATGACAGCCTTCTGCTACTTGAGCAGTCCGCAGGGGTGAACTGCTTGTTTCCACGGAGCCTGCCACCCCTCGTTTTTGGGACTCTGGGTGAGGGGGCAATGGGACTTGGGGGCGGGGGAGGGCGGTTAGAGATCTCCTGCAGCGGGGCTCTGTCCTGCTGCCTCTGGTCCTGCAGGACATCCACCAGACGCCGGAGCATGTCCGTTTGCTCCCACATTAGCCCAAGAAGCGCCTCAGTCACCCACTGGTCTTCCAGCCGCCACCTATCATCGCGAGCGTCCCTCCTCTCTTCACGAGCATCCTGCCTGTTCTCACGGGCATCCCGCCTCTCCTCCCGTTTGCTGGCTGATCGCTTGTATTGTGAAATGGTCTCTCTCCACTCACTCTGCTGGGCTACCTCAGTGCGGGAGCACTGCATGAGTTCGGAGAACATCTCGTCTCATGTGCGTTTCTTTCGCCGCCTTATCTGTGCCAGCCTTTGGGAGGGAGATGCCGGGGGAACCCTGGAGACAGTTGCAGCTGTGGGATGAAAAAAAGGGAGTGAACTCTTTACAAAGATACATTTCCCAGAACAATGAATATAGTCTTTCCCGGTGAACAAGACCATGCACACTACCTATCACAGTTGCTTTCACTACAAGGTCGCATTTAGAATCTTTATATTGAGCGCCTGGGGACTTGGTGTGCAGATCACACAAGCGGGGCTGGTCAACGGAATTCGGCTAGCAGGCCGACATGGTAAGCCGTAGACTTTTGGCTGCTGAAAGCTTACTTTACAGCAGCGCCCTCCTTTCCCGTTCCAAGCAGAGCTCCTACAGTTGGCCAGTTAGTGCTGCGCTGTGTGTGTTAACATGCAGCAGCAGAGACCACAGTAACCCCAGCCATCCCATTCTGTGGGATGGTCGGTTTAGCCTTCACCTGAACGCTTGGCTGGTCTCGGGAAAGATCCCTGCAAGCTGCCGGCGAACCGCTCAGCATGAACGGTTCACCTCCCCGCCCCCACCGCATGGCTGGTCTCGGGAAAGATCCCTGCAAGCTGCCAGGGAACCACTCAGCAGGAACGTTCCCCCTCCTCGCCCCCACCGCATGGTTGGAAACCGCATGGTAGATTTTTTTAAAGGAACAGGCAAACAGTCCCCGTAATAAAATTCACGTAATTCCAACCAGGTCACCATGACTGATATCACTCTAATGAGGATTACGCAGACAGAGAAAGACTGTATGCTGCGTGAATGCCAGCAAACACCGGGGCCATATGCCGCCATGCTTTGTCAGGCAATGATACCGGAGTACCTGCTACTGGCCTGGCGCGGCAAAGTTTCCTACCCTGGAGGACACAATAAGGCCGCTCTCCCCAGAAACCTTCTGCAAAGGCTTTCACAGTACCTCCAGGAGAGCTTCATGGAGATGTCCCAGGAGGATTTCTGCTCTATCCCCACACATGTTAACAGACTTTTCCAGTAGCTGCACTGGCCACGAATGCAGCTAGAGCACCTAGGTCAAATTAATCATTTAAAACCCATTGCTAAAATACCATGTCTATTCTATTCAAAAGATATGTTTTGAACACTCACCTACTGATCCTTCCCCTGATTCAGGGTCCGGGATAACGCCTTGGGAGGGTTGGTAGGGGATCTCCGTCGGGGTAATGAAGAGATCCTGGCTGTCGGGGAAATCAGCGTTGAAAGCGCTGTCGACTGCCTCGTCCTCCTCATCTCCTTCATCATCTTCCCCATCCGCAAAAACCTCCGAGGAAGTGATCGATGAGAATACCCCATCGTCGGAGTCCACGGACAGGGGTGGGGTAGTGGTGGCGGCCCCACCGAAGATAGCATGCAGTGCAGCGTAGAAACGGCATGTCTGGGGCTGAGACCCGGAGCGCCCGTTGGACTGTTTGGTCTTCTGGTACGCTTGTCTCAGCTCCTTGATTTTCACGCGGCACTGCATTGCATCCTGGCTGTATCCTCTGTCCGTCATGGCCTTGGAGATCTTCTCATAGATTTTAGCATTCTGTCTTTTAGATCGCAGCTCTGATAGCACGGACTCATCTCCCCATACAGCTATCAGATCCAACACTTCCCAATCAGTCCATGCTGGAGCCCTCTTTCGATTCTGGGATTGCATGGTCACCTCTGCTGGAGAGCTCTGCATCGTTACCAGTGCTGCTGAGCTCACTACGATGTCCAAACAGGAAATGAAATTCAAACTGGCCAAACAGGAAATGGAATTCAAATGTTCTCAGGTCTTTTCCTGTGTGGCTGGGCAGAGCATCCGAGCTCGGACTGCTGTCCAGAGTGTCCAGAGAGTGGTGCACTGTGGGATAGCTCCCGGAGCTATTAGCGTCGAATTCCCTCCACACTAACCCTAATTCGACATGGCCATGTCGATTTTAGCGCTACTCCCCTCATTGGGGAGGAATACAAAAATCGATTTAAAGAGCCCTTTATGTCAAAATAAATAGCTTCGTTGTGTGGACGGGTGCAGGGTTAATTCGATTTAACGCTGCTAAATTCGACATAAACTCCTAGTGTAGACCAGGCCTTAGTGAGAGTTTATTGAGCCCAGCCAAGCTCATTGGGTTGGTCGGTGGGTGCACCTGGAGCCAGCTGAGTTTCTAACACTCATGCACAAACTGAATGTGCCTGATTCGGCTCCCTCTGTGAATAAAAGTCACTGGAGAGGTGAGAATGAGGAGAACAGCCGAGATTCTCCTTGCACTGTGGAAAAAGGTTATGTAACTATGGCTTGGGCCCAACCTCATTTCAAAGATCCATGGGGAAAGCACAGATTCTGCACTGAGTCAGGAGACATCTTGAGATTTGCAGCACATATTGAGAGCATACCATCAGGGGTATTTTGCAGGAACGAGGGATATTTAGACAAACATTAATGCAGACAGAGCCCTTACATAGCAGCCCTTGCCTCTCCTAGAGCTGGCAACAGGCAGAACAACACACCAATAGCAGGGCTGGCCTTACCATGAGGTGAATTGAGGTGGCCGCCTCAGGTGCCAGACTGTGGGGGGGCACCACTAGGACCCAGAGTGTAGAAAATTGTGTCTGCTGCTGGTGAATATGTATTCTCTCTGTGCCAGATGCAGAGATGGTGGAGTGCTGTGCTGGAGAAAGGAGGGAGAAAAGGTGAGGAGGGAATAACAGAAAGCAGCAGGAGCTGCAGGGAGAGAGAGGAGGAGGAGCCTCTTATGTACCTCTTTAGCACCCCCAGGAGCCTGGACTGATTAACACCAGCTTCTCAGGGAGCTTCCTTTTTCCAGCTGCTTCCCTGAACCCACTTGAGGAAAACAGGCAGTCAACTGAAGTAGTAGGAGCCAGTTAGGCCCTCAAGACGCAGATCTCTTCCCTCACTGAGGCCCTGCTACCAGCCTGCTTATTTGTCCCCTTCAATTGGGTGTTGGGAGCCACTATAGCTGGCACAGAACAGCAGTCATGAGTGAAAGAATAAGAAAACGCCCTTCTGGGGCAGCATTCAGAAAAAGAAAAGCAAGCAAAGGAAGCTTTTCTATCTAAGCAGGAAGGAGCTCTCCTGAGATACATAGACACAAATGTTCACGGTGAGCCAGTGAGGACGTGAGTGGTGAGGAGATGACTGATCTTCCAGTTAGTCAGAGTGCAGGTGACCTGACAGCTACTGCAGCATCCATATCTCCATCTCAAATGGATGTAACCATGCACATTCCTGAAGAAATGTGTAGATCAGAGAAGAGAGAGTGGTGGAGGCGCAAGAAACAGCTGCTGCTGAGTTTAGTTCTTTAGGTCTAGATGATCCAGGACTGTGGACCCACTTGAGCAGTAGCCTGAGGGACTTCCTTTTACTGCATGGGCACAGCAAGTGAAAAATGTCATGTTCCCCAAAGACAATGAAAATAGAAGTTTCCATCCAACATATTACTGGCGTGAAATCTCCAATGGTGACAAAGTGGAGAGACCATAGCTTATGTACTCCAAAACCCAGAGTGCTGCATGCTGTTTTTGTTGCAAACTCTTCCAGTCTAATGTTCCAGTCACATTGGGTTCTACAGGAACAAAGGACTGGAAAAATCTGGCTAGAAATCTGGCATGCCATGAGAAGGCAGCAAATCACCAGAGAGCATTCCATAGGTGGAAAGTGCTTGAGATGAGACTAAGGTTAAAGGCCACCATAGAGGATCAGCATCAAGAGAAGGTTGCATCAGAGTCTCTTTACTGGCAAAATGTTCTGAAAAGGCTCATTGCCATTGTGAGAATGCTTGCTACCCAAAACCTAGCACTGCGTGGCACTTCAGATCAGCTGTATGTGCCAAACAATGGAAACTTCCTTAAAATTGTGGAGCTGATGGCTGAGTTTGATGCTGTACTCCAGGAGCATCTAAGAAGAGTCACCATCCAAGAAATGTACACACACCACTACCTTGGAAAAACAATTCAAAATGAGATCCTACAGTTACTGGCAACAAAAGTCAAACAGAAGATTGCGGCAGATCTGAAGTCAGCAAGATATTACTCTGTTATTCTGGACTGCACACCTGACATCAGCCATATGGAACAAATGACTTTAATGGTGCCTTTTGTAACAACAACAGAACTTAGTGAAAATGTCCCTGCAATGGTGATGGTCAGAGAGCATTTTCTAGAATTTATTGACATTGATGATACTACAGGAGCTGGTATGACAAATGTGCTTCTTAAAAAGCTGGAAGATACAGGAATTGCGATAGCTGACATGAGAGGTCAGGGCTACGATAATGATGCCAACATGAGAGGAAAGAACAGAGGAGTACAGACACAGATCTGAGAGTTAAACCCTTGAGCTTTTTTTGTCCCATGCAGTTCTCATTCATTGAACTTGGTGGTCAGTGATGCAGCATCAGCTTCTAATGAGGCTGCTGAATTTTTTAATGTAATTCAAAGCATTTATGTATTTTTCTCTGCATCAACTCATCGATGGCAAATTTTGAAGCAATATTTGGGAACATCCTCTCTGACATTGAAACCACTGAGTGCCACATGATGGGAAAGTCAAGTAGAGGTGATAAAGCCTATCAAACACCAAATTGGGAAGATAGATGATGCCATTGTTGCCATTATGGAGGATAATGCTATGACAGGAATTGTTCGTGGGAGAACAGTGGCAGAGGGATATGGAATCACCAGAAACATATATAACTTCAAATTTCTGTGAGGCTTAGTGTTGTGGCATGACATACTGTTGAAATAAATGTTGTAAGCAAGAGACTCCAAGGTGTTGACCTTGATATATCTGGAGCAATGGAACAGCTGGACAAAGCAAAGTCATACCTCTACAGTATTACCGGTCAGATGAGGGATTTCAAAATGTTCTGAAGTGTGCACAGAAGTTGACAGAGGAACTTCACACTGAAGCTATTTTCCCACCCATTCAAGAATACAAGAATCTCCGAAGACGACAACATTTTGATTACGAAGCATGGGATAATCCCATAAGAGACCCCAAACAACAATTCGAAGTTGAATTCTTTAACCAGGTGCTAGATTGTGCAATACAGTCAGTTGAAGAACATTTTATGCAGCTCAAGGAACACAGCAGTATATTTGGGATGTTGTATATTCCAAAACTCCTCACTATACCTGAAGAAGACCTACACCAGCAATGCAGGACACTAGAGACAGTGTTGACACATGATGACATGCGCAATATTGATGTGAGTGATTTAGGTGATGAACTGAAAGCCCTTTCAAGATACATTTCAGCAGGATCAACTCCAAAGGCTGTTCTGGAATATATGTGCACAAATAAGATGACCACCCTCTTTCCAAATGCTTTTGTTGCTCTGCACATACTTCTAACACTTCCTGTAACAGTTGCCAGTGGAGAACGCAGCTTCTCCAGGCTGAAGTTAATAAAAACACATCTACGCTCCACAATGACACAGGAGAGGCTGGTCTGCCTTGCAACCATCTCAACTGAGCATGAGCTGGCCCAGACTGTGGACCTTCAGGAAGCAGTTCAAATCTTTGGAACCAAGAAGGCATGGAAAGCACCACTTTGATTATTCAAACAGATAACAATGCCAGTGTTTACTATGCAGACAAGAAAAGTTAACTTTCAAATGCCTGAACAGCAAATGTAAGTGTTACTTAAAATTTTTGAACAAGGCATTTTAAGTTGTTAGTTCTCCTTTATTGGGGTAGGTAGCAGAGCAGTACCATGAGAGGAGTAGAACAGGAAGAAGGCAGAATTGAGACCTTTCAAAGTTTTGGCCCAAGCGAGGGAGCATGGGGACATCATTTGAGCTCCCCGCCTCAGGTGCCAAAATGTTGTGGTTTGTTTTGATTTCCATGCTGTCTCTTGATCCACACCCACCTGCAAATGCTACAGTGGGATGAGGAAGCCCACTGCAACACATTCCTTCTATTTTTATAGGACAAATTTAGTTCATTTGCAAGGACTAATCCTGGAAGTGTACATGGCTCATTGAAATTGTGTTTTTAATAATGATAATTACATAAACACTTAATCTGTAACACTTTACAAAAGTAGATGGGCAAACTGAGGCACACAGAGGCTAACTTGACACACAGCAAGTAACTAGCAGAGCCAAAATTAGAAAATAGGTGTCCCCACTGCCCATCTTTTCCCCTATCCATCGATGCTATGAATAAAAGATGATTAGCGCTGGAATGAGACTATTAGTTAGATTTGAGCTCAGGGCAGTATTATGGCACAATCTGTTATCTCATTGCTTTGTATCCACGTTCTTAGAATTACTGTCATACAAGCTGTTAGCTATGCTACTCATATTTGAAAAGGCACTTTGATGATAATGTTCTATTTTCAGGTGCTTGAAACTTGCATGAGAAATTTCTGCTCAAAAGGTGTTTCCTAGGGAAGAAACGAACTTTTTGGAAAATTGGTAAAATTCCTCTTAAGCCATTTCTGAATATAGGAATAAGAAAGGTGCTTTTCACCCATATGTGCTTTTTTAACGTGCTGAGTTGTACTATTCTGGTTTCACACGCAAGCATATCTTATCTGGAACATCACATATTGAAACAGAGATTTGCATTTATTTCAGCAATTACATATTCAAGTAAAGGACAGTCTGCTTAAAACAAACCAAAAAAAAAAAAAAAGTCCAATCACACCTACCCTCTCTTCAATGCACCTGGCATTCCACTGCTTAGAGGAACTATATTGAGATATCAGATCTGATGGATATACTGAGATGTATGCTGATGCTTTGAGATAATTCCTTGTGCATATAAGTATTCTGGTATCTAGAGGCATTTGCACAGTCCCTCAAAGTGCTGATGAATTTTTTTGTATATTATCAACATTGTTGATCACTTAATTAAAAGAACATATACTAGAACATCTGAATTCCCTTTTTTGTTTCCTCAGAAAGATAAATTCAATAAAGAAAATCTTAGTACAAAATTCTGGTTGGAGTTATTGTGCAAAACACTGGAAAATACAGCGTAAAGAAGATTCCAAAAGAGATGCATAAGATTTCTGTATGTACTGGCTAAAATATGCATATTAATTCATTAAAACACTGACCAACTTCCCACCTAAGTTAAATGGATCAACCTAAGCAAAAATTAATTAAAACCCCAAGGAAAAAATCTGGTCATGCGAATCAACACAAGGCCTTTTTCTGGACCAAGGGCTACCTTTATTGGAGGAAAAATGTGTTGCAGTTAAGGTATTGGACTTGGTGGGATGCAGAAGATCAGAATTCAATTCTTGAATCTGTCTGACTTCTTGTGTGGCCTTGGGCAAATCTCTTTCTCTCTGTGACTTTGTATACCCTCTTTTAAAACCAGGATGAAGATTTCTCTAGCTCACAGGCATATACTGTGGATAAATCTGTTAATATCTGTGAGACACTCATACTAAGGTGAGAGGAACCATGTAGAGACCAAAAGAAGCAGCAGATTGACTTGCTTCAAAAAGGAAACAAAGCTGACTACTATTTACTACATGATGTATCAGGTTATTTGACATTATACACAAGTTATACGCATAATGATTTGTCTTCTGTCTTAACACATTAACTTAATGGATATTAATATGCACTGATAATCAGAAAAATATAAACTATGACATCCAAAATTATAGCTTCTGCAACAAACAAAACATGGTTACTTTGTTTATAGTAAAGCATTAAAGCTAACAAACACTACCCATGCTCAAGGGGCTAAGTTACAAATGTTGTGGGAAACAACTTTATATTTCCAGATTTTTATGTTTAAATATCAGCCATATCATTTTTAGAATAAGAACATAAGAAAGGCCGTACTGGGTCAGACCAAAGGTCCATCCAGCCCAGTATCCTGTCCACCGACAGTGGTCAATGCCAGGTGACCCGGAGTGAGTGGACCTAACAGGTAATGATCAAGCGATCTCTCTCCTGCCGTCCATCACCCACCTCTGACAAACAGAGGCTAAGGACACCATTTCTTACCCATTCTGGCTAATAGCCATTAATGGACTTAACCTCAATGAATTTATCCAGTTCTCTTTTAAACCCTGTTATAGTCCTAGCCTTCACAGCCTCCTCAGGCAAGGAGTTCCACAGGTTGACTGTGCACTGTGTGAAGAACTTCCTTTTATTTGTTTTAAACCTGCTGCCCATTTAAACTAGAATGTAGTTTTCTGCATGTAACTGAATCTACAGTAAGTGACAGAACATTTTATGTTAATATTTTAATAGATATTCTTTTACTACATAGTTGTTATTTTAAAGACAAGTTTATGCTAGATGAGCCAAATTCTGCAGTCCTTAATCAAAGAAAGCTCCCATTGTAGTAAATCGGAACTTTGATCTGTTAATAACCACAAAATTTGAGTCTATATTTCCAGTTCAAATTTACTGATTAAAGAGTCTAAGCTCCAGTCGGTACCCAGGAGAATTTATGTACAAAACTCTCTAGCACAGTAGTTACCCCAGTCATTTTCTGGTGAATCAGCTGGAGCAGAGCAATGAATTGAGAAACAGAAGGAGTAAAATATTGCAGTGAACTTTTAAACTAAAATAGCAATAGAAAGTTAGATAATTAAATGGGAAACCAGACCCAAATGTCAAATAAGAGAAAGCAGCAATCTCTGATAAAGATCAAGAGAGAAAAACTAAATTTTTTTGGTATATGCTGACAAATGACTAGTAAAATATAACAAAGTAATTTGATGTAGCAATATTCCTACAGATTGTCTGAACTACACTGCTGCAGAGATCAAAGGCTAAAATCAGAAACAAAATACCAAAAATAAATGACACACTTTCTTCCGCCCTCCCCCCAGTTCTTTTTTTGTAATTCATATTTCAAACCACAGAGGTTGAAAATGTCTAAGAGTGTCTGGAGAGGTCACTCCAACAGCTGAGCAACCAGGAACTTTTCATTTGGAATTGCTCTTTGTATTTTTTTTCCATTAAGAAGGTGGTCAGAACAAATGCCTAGCCTGTATCTAACTCAGATCTTTCTTAGATTGCTTTCCAGGATTCATGGTTCTCCTTTGGATTTCCAGTGTGACATGATCAAGTGTCTCAAGTGGCTATGTTTTTCTGTATTTTCCCAACAACGTTTCCCTTGTTGTTAGTGGAAGTTTTGTTCCACAGGCATGTTGAACATAGTCCTCATTATGTGCAGATTAATCTGCTAGCTCTGATGACTGAGCTCCTCTATCAACAGTTGCACTTCATCTGTATTCGCTCTTATGTTTATTCTTTCTGCTTTGCAGATTTTACCATCATTTTAATGCATATTCCTTCTGAATATCTTTTGACAATCAAGGCTTTTTTTTTTTGTTGAGCCCTGTTAGTAAAGGGAACATTTATAGCTGATTACAAGCAAAGCGTGCACAAAGCAGAAAAATAGCTCCTCCAATTGTGTGTTTTTTGTTTTTTTAATAAGCTTAAAATTGGCAGGCAAAAAATTAAAAATAAACAACCACCAAAATGAGCCTATTCCCTTGATTGGTTGATATCCAGGTCTCAAGCCAGTCTTTTGATGCTGTAGGAAAAGTGGCCAGTAGTTCTAGAATAATATAACTGATTATATTCTCCTCCTACATAAGAAAAAAGAGGATCTGAATAAAGTGCAATTCACACTCTTCCCTTAAAATGGAGAAAACAAGTTATTGGGCAGGACCTATATACAGATGATCTAATGGTCACTTCTAGCCTTAACCATTCGAAAAGTTTAAGTGTGTGTACAGACAGCATAACATGGTACTGACATGTTACTTTTGAAAAACAGACTAAGTGATCAGCCTCTTTGAAATAGTCTCCTGTGGCACAGTGTTCCTGGTCTGCCCTGAACAGGGCTGGCTCCAGGCACCAGCTTTCCAAGCTGGTGCTTGGGGCGGCATCGAGAATGGGGCGACAGTCCGAGTCCCGCAGCAGCAATTCGGTGGCAGGTCCGCTCTTCCCGCCGCCGAATTGCCGCCACAGGCCTCGGACTGCCGCCCCATTCTCGCCTGCCACGGTGGCAATGGGGCGGCAGGTCTGCCGCTCTTCCCTTGCCGCCGCAGACTGGGACTTCTTGCATCGGGGGCGGGGCCCTGCCCCCGACGCAAGCAGACGTAGCGGGGCCCCGCCCCCGACGCAAGCTGGGGGCGGGGCCCCGCTACGTCTGCCTGAGTCGGGGGCGGGGCCGCAGCAACTGCTTGGGGCGGCAAAATTGTGAGAGCCGCCCCTGGCCCTGAAACACTGTTCGATGGGCCACATTCTTTCTGCAAATCCATGATAGACTGTGGAAGTTGCACACACATCTGAGGGTGCAAAATTTGTCCCTTCAAATTGAGACAAAATGTTGGCAGCTAATGTAGCTTAGCCATTTTGAAAGCTTCACTAATTTAAATATAAGATGATGACTCAGACAGCTGTTAAAGGCCTAACTATAGACACACATTTTTCTGTGGCAACAAAAGACTGTGCAAATTCCTGGCCACATTGAAGTCAATGGTAAAATGCCCACTGACTTCAGTGGAGCCAGGATTTCACCCTCTCTATGAAGAGCACATAGGGAATGTCACGTCCAGCCATGGAAACCCCCAAGAGTAAGATAGTTCGAAACTGAAGACACCTTCCAGGGCCAAATTCCTTCCAGCAGGAAAATGTCGTTAATCTTCATCCAAACCACCTCTGTTTGCAAGTGGGATATATTATATGCAACTGGATTCAAGATAAACATTTACCTGCTCACCTTAAAGGGGCTTGAACAAGCATAGATTTTAATTGCTACAGTTTAGGAAATGTATGTACTGTGAAAGTAGAGGCAACAAGCTGCACTGGGGAAAATTGACCACAGTAGTTGCTGATTAATTCTTCAGTATTATCAGATGCTGATAATCAGTTGCTGGGGAGGAGGGGGGATAGCTCAGTGGTTTGAGCATTGGCCTGCTAAACTCAGGGTTGTGAGTTCAATCCTTGAGGAGGCCATTTAGGGATCTGGGGCAAAAATTGGGGATTGGTCCTGCTTTGAGCAGGGGGTTGGACTAGATGACCTCCTAAGGTCCCTTCCAACCCTGATATTCTATGATTCTATGATGATAGAGTGTTACCTAGAATTCTTTAATTTACACATTCGTACTGAACACAGTTCTGTAGATCTGGCTTTTTTTGGTTTGAAGTATATATAGATATAGGCATTTCTTCCACCATTGAATTAACCTTCACTGTTCATTAGTCCTCTGTGATGTCTTTCCTTGGTGCTTTCCCTCCCGATATTTTCATATTCATGGTTTATTTTCTTTCCCTCTTTAGGTAGAAGAGCCAAAATCCAACATATGGAGTAAGCAGACAATTTAAAGTAAGACAAAACTCCTATTGACTTCAATGAGGCTTTTGCCTAAGGATTGGTCCCTCTCCCTCCCTGCTCCCAATGGCTGTCATGTGAGATTTGTACTTTAAGACTATACAAAAATCCATTGTTGCTCTCCAGTCTTCGCTATTAGATATAGCATTTTATTTTCCATACTCTGCGACTTCAAGCATACAGCTCTGTCTTGTGAAATAGTGTTTGGTTTGGTTTTGTGCACATATTGGAGGAGAGGTACCAAAATGCAGTATTCCAGGATGTTGGATAGATAAGTTGATCTAAAATACCTGCCTATGTCTTCAAAGAATATATTTTCTACTTAATTCCTACATCTAACAAGGAGTTTAGTATATGTATTGTGTTACAGAAGGATAAGGTGGTGGGAAATTGTTGCTTAATGGTAGTAATTAAGTCTCTAGTTTAGAAGGCAACTGATTATTAAGTGTTGATTGTTTCAGGTGAAAGAATGAATACTGCATTGTATGTGACAGATAGTTTGGAACTTGAAGGTCTAATAACCTAAGAAGTAGAAGATAAAAGACAAAGTGGAACAGAGAAATATCTTCCAGCTTTTCTGGTGGAAACATTAGGACAGATTCTGAACTCAATTAGACTGGTATAAATACCTTCAGTACAGTTTATTCCAGTATAATTAAGATCAGAATCTGGGCCATGAACTTTGCTTCCTCACAAAGCTGAGAGCCAGTTTGTTTCAAATTACATACTTCCTGGTATGACTCATCATTGATCAGTGACGTAGACCCAATTCAACCTTACCAACTGCTATTGTCATTGTTGAAGTGGAAACAAATTGCTTTTGAAGTATCTCTCTCTCACACACAGATTGGCCATTGTTTGGTTAGGCCAGGATTCACCATTTCATTTCTCACCTCCTTTAGCAACACTTCAAAATATTTTTTCCTAACAATGGCTAGGTTTCAATGTAGGTTTCTAGAGTCTCTTTTCAATCACCTTACAACTTGGATTGTAAGAAGTTGTACAAGAAAAGCAACTATTTAATGAACATTCTAGCCAAAATATGTGTGTGTGGAGGGGTGGGGGGAGGGAAATCACTGCTTTGTTTTGGGTGATTACTATGGGGCTGTAACCGGGTAGCTGGCCCCTTAAATGAAATTGGCTCAGTGCTCTTTTTCCAGTCCATCTGCACCCTAGTCTGGTGCAATGAGAAGTGGGTGGCTGCCCCAGGGAGTTATAAAATGACAGCATCTCTTAAGAGGGGAGTTCAGAATCCTTAGGGTGAGAGTTTAGAACATGAGTCCTGAAAGTGATGAAGCACTGTAAGGAAAAGCTGGGCTGGGAGCTTCATAGAGGGAATACCCCTGAAGGAGGAAGCAGTGAGAGTTCCCTAGTTGAGCAGTGGAGCCAAATTAGAATGATGAAAGTAGGTAGGGTAACACTGCAAATTTCTCCAGGCCAGACAGCTATGTCTGGAAAGGGCTGAAGAACAATGGAAGGGTAAGCTCATGGATATCTCCAGACAAAATCTGGAACCATACCTTGTGAGCCAACAGGGCAGAGAAACAACCCTAGCTAAGGAAGCTGTGGTGGGGTCAGGTATGGGGAGAGGCACTGGAGTTGTATTTGGTGTTGGATTATTGCGACAAATGTACTGTTTGGACTGTGCTGGGGCAGATTCTGGTTTATGGTAGTAGGACTTTGGGTAATAACTTACCCCAGAAAAAGGGGTATTTAAATACTTTGAAAGCTGTACTGAGTTTATTTGAAGAACTGAAGGAAACTGAGGGGTGGGGGTGGTCACTTGGAGGGTTTCCCTGAAGACACAAAGTGGGTGGTGGTGCCCAAGAGGAGGCCACACACTTACAGAGGCATGAGTGGTACTGAGAATTGTGTGTTGTCCCTTTGTGCTACGGGTGAAGCTTCCTCTGGAGGGCCAGTGCAAATGGAAACAGACCTGTCAGGTTGTACTAGTAGGAATAGTGTCATCCAAATGAATTATGTTAACTGAAAAAAAAAATGCAACCAATATAATAACCAAAGACATGCAAAGACAGGGTTCCTAACATCTCTAAAATGAAACCTAGTATTTAGTTCTACTTAGCACTAGGGCTGTCAAGTGATTAAAAAAAATTAATTGTGATAAATTGCACTGGTAAACAATAGAATACCATTTAAATATTTTTGGGGCATTTTCTACATTTTCAAATATATTGATTTCAATTACAACAGAATACAGAGTATACAGTGCTCACTTTATATTTATTTATTACAAATATTTGCACTGTAAAAATACAAAATAGTATTTTTCAATTCACCTAATACAAGTACTGTAGGGCAATCTCTTTCTCGTGAAAGTTGAACTTACAAATGTAGAATGGTGTACAAAAAACTGCATTCAAAAACAAAACTATATACAATTTTAAAGCCTGCAAGTTCACTCAGTCCTACTTCTTGGTCAGCCAATCGCTCAGACAAACAAGTCTGTGTCCTGCAAATGTAAACAATGCTGCCTGATTTTTGTATACAATGTCACCTGAAAGTGAGAACAGGCTTTCACATGGCACTGTTGTAGCCAGTGTCACAAGATATTTATGTGCCAGATGTGCTAAAAATTCATATGTCCCTTCACACTTCAACCACCATTCCAGGGGACACACGTCCATGCTGATGATGGGTTCTGTTTGATAACAATGCAAGCAGTGTGGACCGACACATGGTCAGTTTCATCATCTGCATCAGATGCAACCATCAGAAGGTTGATTTTCTTTTTTGGTGGCTTGGGTTCTGTAGTTTCCGCATCAGAGTGTTGCTCTTTTAAGACTACTGAAAGCATGCTCCACACCTCATCCCGCTCAGATTTTGGAAGGCACTTCAGATTCTTAAATCTTCGGTCAAGTGCTGTAGCTATCTTTAGAAATTTCACATTGGTACCTTCTTTGCGTTTTGTCAGATCTGCAGTGAAAGTGTTCCAGCACATGTTGTTCATGTTAAGGTCATCATCCAAGACTGCTATAACATGAAATATATGGCAGAATGCAGGTAAAACAGAGCAGGGGACATACAATTCTCCCTCAAGGAGTTCAGTCACAAATTTAATTAATGCTTTTTTTTAAAACGAGCATCATCAACATGAAAGCACGTCCTCTGGAATGGTGGCTGAAGCATGAAGGGGCGTACGAATGTTTAGCATATCTGGCACCTTGCAATGCCGGCTACAAAGTGCCATAAAAATGCCTGTTCTCACTTTCTGGTGATATTGTAAATAAGAAGAGGGCAGCATTATTTCCTGTAAATGTTAACAAACTTGTTTGTCCTAGCAATTGGCTGAACAAGAAGTACAATATATATGAAAATGTAGAAAAATTCAAAATATTTAATTTCAATTGGTATTCTATTTTTTAACAGTGCGATTAAAACCATGATTAATTGCGATTAATTTTTTTGAGTTAATCGCATGAGTTAACTGTGATCAATTGACAGCCTACTTATCACTTCTGCAAACTGGAGAAGAAAGTGACTCTCTTAAGTTATAGTGTTTTCTCCACCATCTTGGCCAACAGCAGGGATTAAACCAGGCACCTCCAGAGCCAGAAGCATCAGTTTCTGCAGCTTGAGTGAAAGAGCCAGGCTGGGTAACCAAGGACTGTAACAAACTCATATCCGGTGTGGATCAGACACAGAGCAGGACACAACATGCCTTAACTTTCTGTTCAGTGTAGCACACCCTGCTAAAGTAGATCCCTACATACGAGACCATAAACTCCTGGCCGTGCTATGCATCTTCTAGCATAATGTCCTGGCCTCTTATTTCCCAAACAGGCAGGCTGCCCCTTCATAGGGCCCTCCTGTCACAGGTCAGAGACCCAAATAATGGAGTTTGAGGAATTTTGACCATTTATAACACTTGTGGCTATTCAAGCAAATAATAAGCGTCAGATCTCATGCTCTGGATTATAAAAGGATTACCTATACGTCTCAAAAGAATTTTCCCCCACAGCCATGCACAGAGCTGCTGAATAGTCTGAACATGATGGTTTGCTTGGGTTTTGTTTTCCCTTCTCTGAAGCATCAAATATTAGCCACTGCCAGAAGCAAGATATGAACAGAATGGACCTATGGTCTATTCCATTGTAGCCACTGTAGAGCTATGCTAAGGTAGATATTTAGTATGACAGCTGATGCTAGCTACGCTAAAAGCAACTTCATATTTCAGTGCTGATGCAGGCAGCGATAGAGGAGGTGGTCTCTGTTAATTAATCCAGTGATTTGGTAAACTCAGCATGTTAGGAAGCAAGCATATTCTGGCACTAAAGAGCTATGACTAATTCCTGGCAACCATCATCAGAACAGGAACCGCCAAACCAGAAATAATTCTGTGTGAGGGACTTAATCTCTTGTTTTCCCTCCTCAGGGCCAAAAAAGTATATATTATGCACACAGAGCAGAAAATGTCTGAGCCACTATCTACTAGAGATGCACTAAAATAATCTCAGTATTGTCAACCTCAGGCACTGAAAACTCATAATTCAAAATCCCACAAATTATGAGACTGGATTTAAAAAAAAAAATCTGATTTATATAGTTGGGGTTGGTTTTCCTTTCTAATCTCTGAACTTTTTGAACACACTCATGACACCTTTTCAAGCTTTTCCCCACAACCATGAGGATTGGACACTATTTAAAATGAAAGCCGATAGTCTCAAATAGCATGAATCCAAGAGCTAGGACTTTCAGAAAACACCAAATACTACAAGGCACATAAGCACTAGCAACACTTTGAAAAAAAAATTATTTTTTTTGCAGAAGTATTTTTTGCAAAACACCTCACTGTTGTTCAGTGAACAGGGCACTGAGACAACCCGAAAGAACTTATTCCCTCTGGAAAACAAACAAATCTTTAACAAGGCAATATTTACTGCTGAGAACTTAAACTCAACTTTTTAAAATAAAAATAAAAATCAGGGATCAGGAACTGGAAGGGAAGATCAAACTTACAGGGAAATATAATGTACAGTAGCACCATAGGCTTTTAACTCTGTTTCTCACCACAGGTAGCAACTGTGATTATACAATATCCCTTTTACTACTAGTCACTTGCCAATAGTGATAAGAGTGCAACAAAAACCATTATGTTAATTTTGATGCCAGGAAAGCAGCAGCAGAGATATCTTAGCCACAATGAGGGAAAGTATCTCACTTTCTAACAGCCTCAGGAAGCAGGTGTAAGACACTAAGCAGAGTTCACAGGCTACTGTTAATAACTGTGGTATTATTCATACATTCCCTCCCCTTTCTCAATGCCCTTTATTCTAGCCAAATGATAATAAAAAAAGTCCTCCTTTTCTGAGAGAGAGAGCTCCTATTCTCCCCATACATGCTGAAGCATCCCAGAACCAACCAACCAACTCACCATCAGGATTGAACCAGAAACATTTTAATCTCCAGTCCAAACTCCTTTAGTAATCTTACTACTCTGTCTCACAAGAGTCTGCCCAAACCTAAAGCCCCCAGGTGCCTACCATCCTTCCAAATTGTTAATTGGGTTAAAACCCAAATGCCTACACTCAGTTAATAGCGGAGAATTAACTTATAGCAATCACTCTATTCAGGGGCTTGCTACAAATGCCTGGTTTGGAATTCCTTACTACATGGGCTTCTTGTAAAGACAAAAACTCCATCTACTGAAAATAAATATACAGTAACAGCTAGCAGATAAACACACACAATTGTGATTTCCCCAGATAAGTTATGGTAAATATCTGATTTTAGGATTATTAGCACTTGATTCTTGTCATAAAAATAAAGGGAGGGGTTATTCCTGGTTTTTTTTTGTAACTTTAAGGTTTTGTTCAAAGAGAAGTTTAAATTTAAAAATTAAGTACCCTGTAAAATAGTTACCATCCTAATTTTACAAAAATAATTTTACCTTCTTTGTTTTAATAAAATCCTTCTTTTAAAAAGCTAACTGTTTTCTATGGTTTTAAAAACCCGGGGGTGGGTTTTTAAATCACTCTGTAACCAATTGGTTAAAAAATTATTCTCAAGCTTCCCAAAAAAGGGGGTGTACGGGCTTAAAAGGCTATTTTGGGGGAAAGGGAAACTTCAAGTGGTTCCTTTCCTAAATTCCTGTTTAAAACACTTAATGGTGGCAGTAAAAAAAGCATTTCCCAGGCAAAAGATTTTGTACCTCGGGGGTTTTAACCTAAGCTGGTAAAAATAAGTTTAAAAGCTCTTCATGCGGGTCCCCACGTCTTTACCCTAAAGTTTAAATTAAAAAAAAAACCTGACAATTCTATATTTCCAACATCTCTACCAAGCCAAAGGAACTCAGTGTATAGTTGTCTTTCAGTTGGTCCCTACCTTCCCCAGTAGGGTCTACTCTGAAGGAGCTATATGCTGACTTGGACTGTCTTTGATTGCCCTGAAGATGATGGGAGAGTGTGAGCCCAGCACTTGGGGAAAGCTGACTGTGCAGTACCAGCTGGAGATGATGGAGCTCAATTTGTACTTAAATCAAGCCAACTTCTTTGTGATGTGACTGTGGAACACTCGGTTTCCAAAACATAACACAACACCTAGTTTCAGCACACTTCTGCCACAGGTTAGCAAAAGAATGGCAAGTGGCCTTGCTCTACACTGGAGTACATCTGGAGTACTGTGTCCAGTTTTGGGCCCCACACTACAAGAAGGATGTGGATAAATTGGAAAGAGTCCAGCGGAGGGCAACAAAAATGATTAGGGGGCTGGAGCACATGACTTATGAGGAGAGGCTGAGGGAACTGGGATTGTTTAGCCTGCAGAAGAGAAGAATGAGGGGGGATTTGATAGCTGCTTTGAACTACCTGAAAGGGGGTTCCAAAGAGGATGGATCTAGACTGTTCTCAGTGGTAGAAGATAACAGAACAAGGAGTAATGGTCTCAAGTTGCAGAGGGGGAGGTTTAGGGTGGACATTAGGAAAAACTTTTTCACTAGTAGGGTGGTGAAGAACTGGAATGGGTTAGCTAGGGAGGTGGTGGAATCTCCTTCCTTAGAGGTTTTTAAGGTCAGGCTTGACAAAGCCCTGGCTGGGATGATTTAGTTGGTGTTGGTCCTGCTTTGAGCAGGGGGTTGGACTAGATGACCTCCTGAGGTCCCTTCCAACCCTGAGATTCTATGATTATATGATACACCCTTTGACTTCAGTAGGAGAAGGTTAGGCCAATACTTAGCTCTTCTGAAAATCTTACCTTTAAGTCTTTGAAAGTTCTGTTGTTCTTCCTAATCCTTCTTTCTGGCCGCCTTAAAGTATGGTTCAACTCTTTAATAATGACATTGTGTGGCTCCATGTTTGTGCCTCGATGATTTCTGTATCGAATGTGCTCTGTATGCAAGTTAAACAATGATTTCTCTGTCATCCCTGCAAACCCAGTCTGGAATCTGAAACTCATGTTCAATTATTTCCATCTTATTCACTGCCACCAGTAATAGATTCTTGGTGACACCTGTGCAACCTCTTTGCTTTCAAATGATGACCTGGATGTCACCTGGATAAAGTCATTGCCTTCATGGCAGTGGGAGGGGTGTGTGTATGCATCCATAGGTGTAATGGATTGCAGCACAGGAAGTAATTCTTTTGAAAATGTACAAGACATCGGCCCAGATCCTCAAAGCTATTAGCTACCTATCTCCCTTTGAAATCAACAGGAGTTGGGCACCTAAATACCTTTGAGCATCTGGGCCATAGAATACAGCTCATTCTCTCCTAGGGCTTATTTTTGCTGCATTGTTAAATCAAGCTATAACTCAAGTTTTGCCCTTAACCCAGTTCCTGTCCACATGCAAATCTCTAGCTTGAATTAAGTGCTGCTTTATGCTCAAGATAGCTGGCCTGTCAGGGATGGGTGGGTGGGAAGGGAAGTTTGAAGCTCAGCTTCTACTGATGCTCAGGCTAATAATGCAATGGGTTGCAACAGCTTGAGTTACAACTCATTGCTGTTAATCCAGTCACTCTATGTGGCTCAAGTGTTTTGTGATGTGGTCGCTGTCACTCAGTTGGCTTGAGAGGAGTGAGTGTACTGATTTGGGCTAACTCTTGCAGTGACGGCAACCTCTAGGTGTATTGCCTTTGCAAGCCTAAAAGGAATCAAAAGTAGTAAAAATCCTGCAAGTTACTCTGCATAGGTGGATCTCTGCTTTTAGGATGATAATGGGGCTCTGCATAGACACGTGAATCTGCCCCTGTGAGTATCTTGCAGGATCAGAACCTTAGCCAGTCACAGAGGAAAACATGCTGTGGTCTCTCATGGCTACTTTTATTTTTGTTGTCTTACTTAAACTAGAATATCTAACTTCACGGTGAAAGTCTGCATTTCATAGCGTGTGTGTGAAAACTTAAGCACAGTTGCTTCCTCCTGGTCTTGCTCCACCAGGATCCAGTTCCAAAGGATCTAGCATGGTTGAACTAACTTAACCAAGACAGAGGAGTGCATTCTAAGTGCACAACAGGGTAAGTCTAGCTCAGGGGTGGGTAAAATTTTGGCCTGAGGACCGCATTGGTGAATAGAAATTGTATGGCAGGCCATGAATGCTCATAAAATTGGGGTTGGGGTGCAGGAGGGGGTGAAGACTCTGGTTGGGAGTGCAGGCTCTTGGGTGGGGCTGGAGATGAGAGGTTTGTGGTGCAGGAGGGTGCTCCGTGCTGAGATTGAGGGGTTTGGAGAGCGGGAGGGGGATCAGGGCTGGAGCAGGGGGTTGGGATGTGGGGAGAGGCTCAGGGGTGCAGGCTCTGAGCGGCGCTTACCTCAAGCATCTCCCGGAAACAGTGGCATGTCCCTTCTCTAGCTCCTACGTGTGGAGTGGCCCCCGACCCTCAGAGCGGGGCCATGCCACAGCTTCCCGAAGCCACGTGGTGCGGCCCCCGACCCGGCACCTTCGCTGGAGCGCCGGAGTGGGGCCGAGCTGTGTGGTGCAGCCCCCAACCCGGTTCCCCAGCGGGAGGTCCAAAGTGGGGCCGAGTTTCGTGGTGCAGCCCCCGACCCGGTGCCCTGGCTGGAGATCCGAAGCGGGGCTGAGCCGCGTGGTGCGGACTCAGCTCCCCAGCGGGAGCTCGCAAGCTGGCTTAAAACGGCTCGCGGGCTGGATCCAGCCCACAGGCTGTAGTTTGCCCATCCCTGTCTAGCTGCTTTCTTGGAATTAAAGTGGAAGTCATTGCTTTAGGTGTATCCATCCATACAAAATGTTAATCAAAGCAGCCCAATAAACTATCTCTGTTTAAATTAGAGTGGAAGGGATACAAAATAATGTTGATCTAATTGCCTTGCTAGTGGGTGTGATTAATCTGGCCTCAGTGAACCCCTCCAGGGTGAGGTGGGAGTATAGTGCAGTTCCTGGAAGGAGGTTTGTTTAGTGATGCATGATGGGTAACAAGCACAGTTTGTTTAAAATACAAACAGTGATAATTTCCTCTCCAAAGATGGCTTCCGCCTGATGCAGGGGATTTTTTAATCTGCATAAACTTGCTTTTCACTTCAGTTTAGGTGCTCTTTACCCATGTGGCTCGAACCCCTACCTACATGTGAGGCCTCTAGGAGTGACAGGGTCTTGTACTCCCCATAGGTCTAGGTTACAATTCCTATTGACTACACTGGAAAATATTTGTCTATTTATAGTAAAGTGTAATTCTTCAAATAGGACTTTATAAAAACATTCATACTTCCCCATTATTCAGGTGGCCAATGTACAGATTATTACAATATTGAACGGAAAAGTACTCAGGAAAGAACTTGACTTTCTAGATCCATCATACCTGTCTCTTTTTCTTAGTCTAATCACACAACAGATGTCAGTAACTAAATTTAGAGATTACAAAGGACTATTATAAGCATAGATATCTTCCCAGCTCTCTAGGCTTTTATACTGTGCTTATCACCATGGTATCTGAGCACCTTTACAAATTCATGAAAGGGCGCTCACACAGTTCTAATGCCCGGTCTGGGGGGATTATTTGTATTGATTTGGTGGGTTTTGATGGTCAACGAAGTAGGTCTTACATTTCACTCTGAGGGCATCAAGGTTCATGTTCATTCTGATCTTTCTGGGGAATAAGTGCCAGAGGCATGGCTGGGCCATTAGCTAGATCAGCTTTATTACATAGTCCTATCACCACTTAGTAGCCTACATAGTTATGCTGAAGGTGCCCAAATTACTCTCTGCCACATTCCTTAACAAGTAGGACAAATTGTTCTGGAATATCCGGAAATGTGAAAACCCCTTTGGGTAACATTTGGTAAGCAAGGACTCATGTTTTCAGCCTATGCATAAATTTCTATGAGCAGCCCTCCCTTCCCTATCCAGGGATGATTTGCATATTGAGTCATGCAAAAGTTTACAGCAGCACCATCTACTGGGGAGCTCGCTGAAATATTTTATTACACTGAGTTTCCATTGTAAACTTAAAACTTTCAGCACACGTTTTTTAAGTCGAATGTTGTGCACTGAGGTCACTGATATGCAACCTGTGGCTCCCAGGAAGTCCATGCAACACAAAGGAGCCCCTTTCCTCTCTGTGTAGTGTCAGATGAGGCTGCAGAGGGAGCACTGGCTAAACAAACTGGATGACTCCTCAGCCCTCCAACCTGCCAGCAAAGAAAATAGAGAAATGCATTCTTCTTTCCCTAGAGGCAAACGGAGGTAGGGATAGGGGAAGGAGGTTAGTTCTGAGTTTAAAGCATGGAAGTAGTGGTGCTGGATCGATTTGTAGAGTGGGGGTGCTGAAAGCGATTGAACAAAACTGTAAACCCTGTATAAGATGGAAGCCACTTGGAGTCAGAGCGTGCTGCAGCACCCCCAGCACCTCTAGTTCCATCACCTATGCACAGCAGTAGCGTAGCCAGGTCTTGAGCACAGGGGGAGTGGCGGCGCTATAAAAAGGCGCCTCCCCCTCTCCCTGTACTCACCCTGCGACACTTTAAAGGTCCGCTGCGGAGCCCCGGCCCTTTAAAGCGCCACCGCTGGAGCCTCTGGCAGGGCCCGCACGCCCACTCGGCGACCCTAGGCAGTCGCCTAGGGCGCCAAGATTTGGGGGGCGGCGGGCAGCTGCCCGCTGCCTCCCCGCTCAGCAGCTGAGCTGGCAGCTGAGCTGCTGAGCGGGGAGACAAGGGGCGGCTTGCTGCGGCTGCCCACTGCCTCCCCACTGAACTGGGAGACAAGGGGCGGCTCGCCGTGGCTGCCCCTTGTCTCCCTGCTGAGCTGTTGAGCGGGGAGACAAGGGGCAGCTTCCTACAGCTGCTCTTTGTCTCCCCGCTCAGCGGCTGAGTTGCTGAGCTGGGAGCCGGACGGCAGCCGCGGCGAGCCCCCCGCCTCACTGCCCCCCCCTCAGCGCCTGAGTGGGGAGCTGCCTCACTGCCCCCCTGAGCTGCTCCCTGCTCAGGCTCCGGCAGCGTGGGGGGGCACTTTAAAAGACCCGTGGCTCCCCGCAGTGGCAGGAGCCGCAGGCCTTTTAAAGCGTCGCCCTAGCGAGGCTCCGGCGGTGCCTTAGCACCGCTTTTCCTCATAGGGGGAGCGACCGCTCCCCCTGCTCCCCCCATGGCTACGCTACTGATGCACAGGAGTACTGGGGGTTCTGCTCCTAGTTCTGCCACAGACTTCATGTGAACTGAGGCAAGACACCTAATCTGATCTTTTTTTCAGAAGCACTGAGCTGCATCTGCAGCTCCTGTTAGAGCTGCTAACCACGAAAGGTCACAGTATCTTCGAGACTTGGGCTATTAGACTCCTCGTTCCTCAGTTTCGCCCTCTGAAAAATGAAGATAATACCTATTTTCCTCAAAAGGAGTAAGGTATTAATATTTGTAAGACATGAGATCATCAGATGGAAGGAGATCTGTAAAGGGGCAAAGATACTACTTGCAAGTCCCCCAACATATTCAAACCTCACAACTCAACCAGAGAAAGCAGGGCATTTATAAAATCTTGCACTGATACTGGACTAAATATTAATTACAGGACTTGTGTGTGTATATGGATATATAGTAGGAGAGAGGCAAAATCAATTCTAATTATTTACACCTACAAACATACTGATTAAATGAAGGGACCTAACTGTTGAAAATGCACTTGCATCTTTCTAGGGACCAATCCTGCTCCCACTGGAGTACCTAGAATTTTACCACTGATTTCAAAAGCAGCAGGATTGGGCTCTTAAACAGCTGCCCGTGTCCCCAGGCCCACCCACTTTATTTCTCTGTTCTTATATAGCTGCATAAGCACAGCCTGTTGAAAACTAACTTGTGTGCAAGTATAGCAGCAAGCCTGTCTCACTTGTGTACGTGCCCCTTTCAAAATGTAGCCACAATTGCCCCTTCTACCCACACTCTGAAGGAATTACCTGAATTAATTTGGACACCGTTCCTGTCACCAAAGGAATAAGTTTCTACTGAAATAGGAGTCAGGCTAATCCATCTTTTGGTTGTTAAGAAGTAAATTTGCAGGACAATTGCCACTTTCATTGAGAACAGGAGACAGTTTAGTAACGTCAATATATAACAAAATGGGCTGAAGTGCTAAAATGACTGCTACTGTGTAATTAAGACTCAAGACTTAAGGGTTATAAAATAGATATACCTGTGTTCCACTGAGGCTTATTCCACTAGGCGGTCTAATTATTTCTTAAGAACAATGGCAAACCATGTCAGACGTCTTCCTGCTGATCTTAATAACATTAAGCTTCTAAGGGACACTGTCTATCTTTCAGTTAAGTTAGAAATGGCAAACAGAGTACTTAAACGGGGAAAATTGCACCTGTTTATTTTCTCTCACAAACACCTCAAAGCACATAACACAACCTGCAAAATATTAAAGACTCAAACTGAAGAGGTTTAAATAAATAAACAAGAAAATCTCATTATGAAGATTATATGATTCTCTTACTGAATTTAAAACTTTTTATTTAAATTATTTTAATGTTTCTGGTTAACTTGATTTTATGTGTTTGGTTTTTTTTGTTACTCAAATTCCTGTAGAAGCCTTCTCATAGGTATAATAATTTATCCGTTCTATTTCTGCTATAGCTTCTTTGAAGCAAGTTGATCAGAATCAAGCAAAGCAATTTAGGTGATGCTATACATGGAATTTCTATAATGGCTATATAACATTTTTAGTATTTTTCTAATCAATTCTTTATACATCCTAACATTTTCTTTACCTTTTTTTTTTTTGACTGCTTGTGCACACTGAGCAGAGGTTTTCCATTAAGATTCTCACAATGACCCCAGATCTTTGTCCTGAGCGGCTGCACTTAATTTAGAACCTGTCAATGTGTCAGAGTAGTTCAAATGTTTCCTTTCAATATTCATTAATGTGTTTTGTCAATGCTGAATTTCATCTGCCATCATGGTGGCTATACACCTAACTACTCTGGGTCCCTTGAAAGTTCCTACATCTTTTCTAGTCTTGACTTGCTTTAAGTAACCTGGTGTCATTGGCAAACTTTGCCACCTCATTGTTCACTTGTTTGCAGGGCTGGGGGAAGACAGGGAGGGGTGGAAACTCCTTGTGAATGGGGGTGGTGGAGAGATAGGAGATAGAGTGAAGGGGACAGCAACCAGCTGTAGGCTGGTCAGGGCATCCCAGTAATGGTTCCTACAGCAGTTCCTTAGTGGCTGGTGCCCAGTGCTAATGTCCTGGGTAGCAGGAGCCTTGGGCCTTTATGTCCCTCAGGTGCAAGTGCCCTGTCCCTCAGGACCAAGGTAGGCTTAAAGGTGGGACTGGGTGGGGCAGGACTGGGGAATCCTACTGGCTGCAGCAGCCACTCTAGACTCTCCTCTGGATCCTGCTCTCATCTGCACCCTCTGCACATGCATAGATCTGCCCCCGTGATATTTCTGTTGTGGGTATTAGGCCCTCATCCCCTGAACTCTGGTTCCACTATCCTTGCCCTTTTGTCAGATCCTTAATAAATATAGTGAGATTTGGTGAGCCCCAAGGTTCTATACCCCTCTAAACGTTTTGTCAAGTTAAAAATTGACCCTTTTTCTGAGATGTTGTTTTCTGTCTCTTAACCAGTTTCTAATCCATGACAGAGCTTTGCTTCTCCCCCATTAATTTTAATGAAAGGTTGTATATTTTTGGTAGCAGCTCAGCCATTTCATTTTAAAATAGCTTCAAAATATCACTTGTCTAGGTGACTTGTTCTTTAGTTTCAGTTCCAGCCTCTCCCCTCTTTGCACCTCAGTATCTGATGCTGCCTCACCTTGATCAATTACCTCAGAACTACTCTTGTTCGGCATCTTCTCAACATCCTTTATGGTGAAAACCTATTGAAAGAAACCATTTAGCTTCTCTGATATATCCTTATCTTCCTTAACGGTTCCATTAGCTCTCTGGTAGTCCAGCAGACTCAAAGACTCATAGTCTTTCTGTTTTTGGTATACTTGAAAGAATTTCTTTTTTCTATCTTTGGTGATTTGATCTTTAAAGTCCCTCTTAATCCCACTTAATTTTCCTCTTATTTCTCCCTGCCATAGTTTTATTTTCTACTGGCTCAATTTGGGCAGGATTTCCATTTTCTGAAGAATCCTTGTTTGGCTTGAATAACCTCTGACTCTTTGCCAGTAGAGGAAAAATCTGCTATTCTGCTCTGATTGGGCAATTAAAATTATTCAGGCAAGCTAATCAAAGTACACTGACAAGTGACTGACTTATGGCCTTTTAAAAACAAGTGTCACCAGAAATCTGGCTAAGTAAATTCAGCAACATCAGATCTTTCTTTTAAGCCCCATTAGCAAAGTCTGGGCTAGTCTGAACTTCTCATCAGGTCATTTGGGTTCTCTGAATAGGCCCTAGGTGACTACCGAGATGAGCAGATGATGGGGTGGACCCTCATTGCCACCAGAACTCTGAAGCAGTGAACTTTCCAGAGTGGGTTCACCTACTTTCTTATCTCCCTAGGGCTGGAATACCAGAGAAGGAGGACAGCACAGTCCTAATTAGCATGCTAGCTGGATGTAGAATAAGTATTGAGAAACTTTTTTTAGTCTGAATATGTCTACAACCCTGACCTTATACTAACTATTAACAAAAACTACATCCTCTCAGTTTAATATTAAT
The DNA here is from genome assembly GCA_033296515.1 of Macrochelys suwanniensis. Classification (NCBI taxonomy): domain Eukaryota; kingdom Metazoa; phylum Chordata; order Testudines; family Chelydridae; genus Macrochelys; species Macrochelys suwanniensis. The sequence goes on along the minus strand of CM065778.1, from coordinate 122,563,683 downwards.
CTTAGCCCTATTTGTTTATACTGGCTTTCCCAGTTCCTTGTAGTGCAGTTTATGGATGTTTGTACTTTACTGTGTATCAGCTTGTACTATGCAGTGTTAGATTATTTTTTCAGGGGCTTCTTTAAAAAAAAAAAGAGTACATGCCTACAGGGAACAGAGAAACCATACATTGGAGATCCAGCCCGTTTAGATAAATATACCATGACAATTATTCCTTACCTTTGGCTTAAAAATTACATTTTGCTATATGGCCAAGCTCTTGTTCTTATTGCACAATAGCAAATGTTGGCATTATTTATTGAAAAATCATTGGGCCTAAATATCATTAACGTAACTCTTCTGAATTTAGTAAACTTGCACCAGGAATGAATTTAGCCCAATATAGTTGGTTTGACAAGAGAGCTGACTGTTTAATGTAACTAACATGTAGCCAGTTTGGCCTAGGATAGAGTTCCTTCTATATAACTGACATGGGACAAATTCTGCACTGACTTACACACCTGAAATTCTGATGATCTCAGTGCAGTTGCGGGGGTAAGGGTGTAAATCAGCACAGAATATGGCCCCGTTCATTCTGAATTATACAGCAACGGTTACAGATTTATTTACATCTCTACATGTTGTCATTTAGAATTTAAGATTATTCTTTCTTAGGTCCATTTTTACTCCATTATGAAATTTTATTTGCCATAGGGGGTGTAAATAGTAACAGGGTTTGTAACTTTGTCACCTAACTTGAAATAATTTAACATACAACAAACTGAAAACTCAAAAGGCACTATACACAACCGTATGTAGAGATGGAGAGGAAATGTTTTATTTCCCGCAAAAGTTTCCAAGAATTCTTCATTGTTACAAGACCATTAACCAGTAATAGGCCTGAATCTAAAATCCTCACTCAGGAAAAATTCCCATTAACATCAGTCAAACCTAATTTCAAGAAAAATCAGGTAGGCTTTCCTGAAGTCTCACCATTTATACTCTCAGGCCACAAGACTTGAGCACAAGGACAATAAAGGGCTAGAAATATCCTCCCAAATCATTATTCTTGTGAGTGAGGCTGGGTGGGCGCCCGTTGAAAAGGTAGCTTATCTTTAGTTGTTGTTGTCCGTTAGTCTCGAGAGACGATGGATATGCGCCCATGGGGAACGTTTGCTGGAGTGTCCTCTCCAGGGCGCAAGCCAGGGCAGGGTGATATGGAGGAACAGCTGTTGCCCATGCAGCAGAACCCCCCTCTCCACGCAACTGATGGATCCAAGGGAAAGACAATGTCGATACAACTTGGCACCAGTGGCGTTGCAGGAGTTGCTGGAATGACGTTGAGGACAATGTCAGACCACCATCGGGACTCCGACACCGGATTTGGTTTCAGGGTTGACTCCCTTAGCCTTTCCCATGAGTGGGTATTGCCACAAGGCAGCGGAGGTTTTAAATCAGAGTTTTCCTTCTCCTAGGTGGGCTGCCTTCCAGGGCTAACAAGCCCCACCTGCCCTGGTTTAAGGCAGCAATATGCCTTATCTTTAGTTGGTTGGCAATATAAAGTACGATGCATCCTTAAGTAGAGGTGGTCTGAAGCTACACAGTGTGGATCCAATTCTGGAACCTCCCTTTTCCAAAGTTTGAAGGTGTTCAGATATGGGGGGTTGGCTCAGCCCTTTACTTTGGTCAGCTGCCAATTTGGCATCTAAGGCCTGGTCCACACTGTGGGGGGTGGGGGGGGGGGGATGGGATCGATCTAAGATACGCAACTTCAGCTACGTGAATACCGTAGCTGAAGTCGAAGTATCTTAGATCGAATTACAAAGTACTTACCTCGGGTCCACGCGGCGCAGGCAGGCTCCCCGTCACCTCCGCTTACTCCTCGCGCCGAGCTGGAGTTCCGGAGTCGACGGGGAGCGCTTCTGGGATCGATTTATCGCGTCTACAAGAGACGCGATAAATCGATCCCAGAACATTGATCGCTACCCGCCGAATTGGGCGGGTAGTGTGGATGTACCCTGAGACTATCACAAACTTCATCACCTTCTGCTCCAAGCGCAAAGCTCACCTCTTCGTTTTGCCTTCTCCAATATAAACACAGAGCAGTGTGTACATTAAAAAAAACCAAAAGTCCTCAAGCCAAAACACTACACTACACACACAAATCTACCTCTGGGACAAGGAGGAAAGAAAATTAAACAGACTCAGATTCTAAGGCCAAAAGGGACCATCGTGATCATCTAGTCTGACCACATGCATATTGCAGGCCACAGAAGACCCATAACCTCTGGCTGAGTTACTGAAGTCCTCAAATCATGATTTAAAGACATCAAATGACAGAGAATCCACCATTTACTGTAGTTTAAATCAGCAAATGATGCATGTCCCATGCTGCAGAAGAAAGGAAAAAACCCCAGGGTTTCTGCCAATCTGACCCGAGGGAAAATTCCTTCCAGACTTCAAATATGGTCATCAGTTAGATCCTGAGCATGTGGGCAGGATCCACCATCCAGGCATCTGGGAAAGAATTCTCTGTAGTAACTCAGAGCCCTCCCCATCTAGTGCCCCATCTCCAGCCATTGGGGATTTTTGCTACTAGCAGTCACCGGTAAGCTACATGCCATTATAGGCAGTCTCATCATACCATCCCCTCCATAACCTTATCAAGCTCAGTCTTGAAGCCAGTTAGGTTTTTTGCCCCACTGCTCTCCTTGGAAGGCTATTCCAGAACTTCAATCCTCTGTTTAGAAAGCATAAACTTGACGATAGCCAGTTATATCCTTTTGCTCTTGTGTCTGATGTATTTATAGAGAGTAATCATGTCTCTCCTCAGTCTTTGTTTGGTTAGGCTAAACAAGCCAAGCCATGAGCACCCACCAGCAGCCCCCTTATCAGCACCTCCCTCTCCCCCCAGCGCCTCCCGCCCACTGACGAGCCCAGACAATCAGCGCCTCCCCCCTCCCTCCCCATGCCTCCTGCCTGCTGCAATCAGCTGTTTGGCATGCAGGAGGCTGGGGAAAGAGGGGGGGAAGAGCAAGGATGCGGCACGCTCGGCGGAGGGTGCAAAACGGGGCGTGAAGAGGCAGGTCAGGGTGGAGTGGGGGTGGGAAGAGGTGGGGTGGGAGCGGGGCAGGGTCTGGCCTTGAGGGAAGGGGTGGAGTGGGGCAGGGCCTGGGCTCAAGCACCTCCCTGCCCCCGGCACAATGGCCTGTGAGCCAAGCTCCTTGAGTCTCTTCTGGTAAGGTAGCGACAAAGAGTCCTGTGGTACCTTATAGACTAACAGATGTATTGGTGGCACAGGACTCTTTGTCGCTTCCACAGATCCAGACTAACACGGCTACCCCTCTGATATCTGATAAGGTAGGTTTTCCATTCCTCTGATCAACCTAGTAATCGTTCTCTGTACTTGTTCCACTTTGAATTATCTGTCTCAAACATGGGAGACCAGAACTGCACATATATTCCAGATGAAGTCTCACCAGTGCCTTGTATAGTGGCAATAATACTTCCCTATCTCTACTGGAAATACATCACCTGATGCATCCTAGAATTTCATTAGCCTTTTCAACAACCTCCTCACATTGGTGGCTCATAGTCATACTGTCATCAACCCATACACCTATGTCTTTCTCCTCCTCTGTCACTTCCAACTGATACATCCCTAGTTTATAGCAAAATTTTTTGTTGTTAGTCCCTACGTTCATGACCTTGCACTCTGCACTATTACATTTCATTGCATTTCTATTACGCCAGTTTTCAAGATCCTCTGGATCTTCTTGTATGATAGTCCAGTCCTCCTCCATATTGGCAATGCCTCCCAACTTTGTCATGTGGCAAGTTTATTAGCATACTCTCACTTTTTGTGCTGAGGTTATGAATAAAGTTATTAAATATGATTCGTCCCAAGACTGATCCCTGAGGAACTCCACTAGTAACCTCCCTCCAGCCTGACAGTTCACCTTTCATTTCAGTATGACCTGTTGTAGTATCCCCTTTAACCAGTTCCTTATCCACCTTTCAATTCTCATATTAATCCCCATCTTCTCAAATAGAACTAATAATTTCCCATGTGGAACTGTATGAAACGCCTTACTGAAATCCAGGTAGATTAGATCTACTGCATTTCTTTTGTCTAAAAAATCAATTATCTTCTCAAAGAAGGAGATCGGGTTGGTCTGGCATGATCGAGGGCTTTTGTAAAACCATGTTGTATTCTATCCCAATTACTGTTTACCTCTATATCCTTAACTACTTTCTCTCAAAATTTGTTTCAAGATCTTGCATTCAGTTGAGGTCAAACTAACAGGCCTGTAGTTTCTCAGATCACTCTTTTCCCTTTCTTAAAAAATAGGTACTATATTATCAATTCTCCAGTCTTAGAGTATGACCCCTGAGTTTATAGACTCATTAAAAATCCTTGTTATTGGACTTGCAATATCCTGTGCCAGTTCTTTTAATATTTTGGATGGAGATTATCTGGGCTCCTTGATTTGGTCCCACTAAACTGTTTGAATTTGACTTCCACCTCAGACATGGAAATTTCTACTTCCATATCCTCATTTCCATTAGCCACCCTGCCACTACCCCTAAGCTCCTCATTACTCATTAAAAACGAAGGCAAAGTATTTATTTAGGTGTTGGCACATGCCTAGGTTATCTTTAATCTCCCTCCCATCCTCAGTGCTTAGCAGTCCCACTTCTTCTTTCCTGATTTTCTTTTTATTTATATGGCTATAGAACCGTTAGCTATTTGTTTTAATTCCCTTTGAAAGTTCCAATTCTGCTTGGCTTTTGGCAGTTCTCACTCTTCCCATATGCTTTCTGACTTCCAAGAGGTAGATTTCTTTGCTGATCCTTCCCATTCCTTATAGGCTTTCTGCTTTCTCTTAATAACTTGTCTGAGATGACGTGCTCATTCAGTTTGCTCTGCAACCCTTCCCTGTGATTTTTTCCCCTTGCGTGGGATGCATGCTTCAGATACTTCAAGTCAAAGTTGCAGGCGCTAATTTCAAGCCACCACCACATTCAGCTCCTTGAGTTCTTCAGTACAATCCACTTCCCTAACTAATTCCCTTAATTTTTTAAAAGTTTGCCCTTTTGAAATCAAGGACCCTAGTTGCAGACCTATTTTTGTTTTCCTTCCATTTAATTTAAACGGAACAAGCTCATGATCACTCAAACCAAGGCTTCTCCTCTACAAGACAGCTCTTCTTTGAGGTCCTTGCTTCTTACCAATACTAAATGTAAAATGACATCACCTATTGTTAGTTTGGTGATGAAATCCTGTCACATCCAGGAATATCTGGGCCTTACCATTATTAGCAGCACTTGTCTTGCAATCTATATCTAGGTGATTATGGGAGATTAATTTCTCTATTCCCAATATTGTTTATTTAATTAAAATATTAGGTCTCTATCCATATCCAAATTGGATCCGAGGGGGCTGTAGCAGACCCCAAGCACTATCCCAATGGAGCCTCTGTTATCTTTCTTCCCCAAAGTGCTTTTGCACCCAAGCAGATTCTGTTTTATCCATTCCATCACTTCTAATTTCTGTACGGTCTACCTCGTCATTAATATACAATGCTACTCCACCACCTTTCTTTGTGTTGTTCAGGTAAGACCGAAATATACTCTTCAATATCTGTACCCCAGTCATGACTACTATTCCACCATGTTTCTGTTATCCCTATAATATCTGGTTTCACTTCCTGCACCAGTAGTTCTAGTTCCTCCATTTTGTTACCCAGGATCCTTGCATTGGGGTACAGACATCTTAGTAGTTTTTGCCCAGATTCCTTGCCCAATTAGGTACAGTCATTCTACTGCCAGTATTGCCTACCCAAATGTTAGTGTCATTGGTACTGGCACTATCTCTCCTCTTGATGTCCATTCTCCTAGCCTCTGTTACAGTAAATGTAGAAAGTATAATCTCACCTTGATTTTATCTTCCTGCTCAATGTTAGAATCATGTGTGGCGATTACATGAGCATCTCCCAACTGCTCAGAGTGAGGAATGGAGGCAATCTGGCAGAAACAACAACTAGGAGCAACATCCTGGAGGGGATTTCTTTTGTTACTATCACACTACAGTATTTGAAATAATTCCAGGATTCAAGCTAAGATCCTTGATGTGAGAATATCTGTAATACTGAGTTAAAACACCAAACCAAACTGATTTTTTTTAAAATCACGCATCCTTCTTCTATAAAGTTTCCAGATGGGTCTGTCATAAAAAACCCAAAAGCTTTTCTGAACCTAAGACAGGTTCAAGGGTGTGCTTGATATTCAAATTCTAGTGCAAGCCTTTTTATTCATGACATCTTCACCATTTCACTTTTGTTCTCTTTATGTACCTACATGGTACTTTTAAGTTTGCTAATATAGTTGAACAAATTCTTCAAACCAATGCAGCATCTCTTTTTTGTGAAAGCAAAGCTCATCAGCTACCAGTCATGTGCTATTGAAGACAGCCATCAGGCTACTCATGAGTCTAGTAGACACTCACTCTGCTTTTAGGCCAACAGGAACATTATGGACTGCTTTTTCCATCTGTTCCTAAAGCAAATGCCAAGATGATCAAGGTATTAACATATGCCCCCAAAAACAAGATCAAAGGATTGACTTGAGCTGTGGTGCCAGAACTGGAGTTCTTGCGTTACAAAATTTGGATAAATAAAATATTAACAAATGTCTTCTAGATTTTTTTAAAGTTTCAATTAAAACCTTTATTTTGTTTGGATTTAAACACTTTCCTGTGGTATTTGCAACCCAACCATTGCAGCAGTATGCTACTAGATGAAAACCAGAAAGTGAAACTAAGGGCTTGTCTACACAGTGTGTCAATGGGGGTATAAATTGGAGAGTTCTCTAAAATGTTGCACTCTACCTGACCCATGTAGACTCTGCTTATGTGTTCTAAAAGGTTGCTAGAGCACAATAACATAGTACCATTTCAAATCAATGTGCACTAGGTACCATTTAGAGTGCATCATCGGGGTCTGTATGGGGCAATTAGCGCTACGCTATAGACCACTCTACAATGTACACTGCTATGGTAAGCATTGCTGCACTGTGTCAATAAGCCCTAATTCAAAACAAAAGTTAAACTGATTAGTCCACATGCTATGTACAGGCAAATGCAAAAGTTAGACAGCCTCAGTGATGAAAAGTAAATTTAGATTTAAAAATATTCTTCCCATTTTGTTATTACTTACATTATGGTAGCACCCAAGGGCCTCAATCAAGACAGAGACCCCATTGTGCTAGGCCCTGTACATAAGGTGGTCAACTTTCTCATTTGTGAAAACCGGACACTGAGCACCAGAACCTCCCCATCCCCTGCTCTGCCTCTTTCCCCAAAGCCCCGCCCTTTTGCTCCACCTCTTTCCCTCAAGGTCCTGCCCCCCATTCCTCTTCCCCCCCAACGTCACTCACTGCTCTCTCCACCACCCTCCCCCTGCCAGCTGAACAGGGCTCTAGGGGTGACTGGGGCAGGACGTTGGAGAAAGAGCCAGCCTCCGGGGGTGAGTAACTGGGACAAGATGAGAGAGGGAGAGACAGGCTCTGGGGGTGAGGTGGGGGTGACTGGGGCAGGACGAGGGAGGGAGATCCGCACTCCAGGGGTGAGGTGGGGGTGACCGGGGCATGGGGGGAGGGAGAGTTGCGCTCCGGGGGTGGGGAGTGACTGGGGCCCGGGGGGAGGGAGAGTTGTGCTCCAGGGGTGGGGGGTGACTGGGGCATGGGGGGAGGGACAGCTGCGCTCTGGGGGTGGGGGGTGACTGGGGCTGGGCAGGGGAGGGAGGGAGAGCTGTGCTCCAGGAGTGGGGGATGAGTGGGGCAGGGAGAGCCGCACTTGGGGCAGGACGGGGAGCCGCCGGTACCTCTCTCCTCTGGAGCCATTCCTGAGTATTCCACTGCTCCTCCAGGCTCCAGCAGCAGTTGCTGCTCTTCCCGCCTTCCGGTGGTGGAGGCCTCTTACTGCAGGTAACTGGACTTTTAGTGTTCGGTCAGCAATGCTGAGCAGACACTGCCAGGTTCCCTTTTTGACTGGACTTTCCAGTCAAAAACCAGACACTTGGCAACCCTACCTTTAAAAGTATCTAAAACTGTACCTTCTCCGAATAATGTACAACCTAAATAGACTAACCCCCACCCCCAAACAAAGGGTTAGGGAAAGGGGATAAACATCAGGGGGATAAGCACAGGTTAGTTACTTTATTAATATGTATCAGGTCTATTCAGTTGCCTTCTTTGTAGCTACTGTTGGTCCCTTTTTAAAGTTGTACCTATTAGCCCATTGTCTACTTGTTTTTAATCTGACACAATGGGCCCAACAATCACACATCAGGCCTTGATGGACAAATTAAAAATATATATAAATACGGTTAAAAATACAGTTTTCCCAGAGGCTGGGAGGAAATGTGCAGAAAAGCAGGTTGGTTGAATAGGGGGAATCTCAGACACAGAAGCTAAGAGGAGACAACGACTGGAAAACATAAGGAGGCTGCAAGAGAGCGGGGTTGGCAGGCCAGGAGGCAGCATGAAGAGGCAAGGAAGTCCTCTGAGGGGGTTGGAGCAGCCACTAGAAAGCAGGCAGGAGCCCAGTTTAAGTCCCAGATGGGCTCAAGACATTACTCAGAGGCTGGAGGAAACTCTGTCTGGGGCAGGAACATGCATGCCTAGAAATGAGATCCAGGAGGGAAAGAGAACACCGACCTCTACCCACACACCTCCCTTCCCCTGATGTCTGTGGGAGGGGGCTGCTTCTCAGTTCTGGGAGGTTCCAATCTCTGGGCAAGCCCTAGAGGGGATTGAGAGTGAGGTGAGGCGCAGTGTAGGGAACACATGCTCATTCCTAACATGCTACATGGAGGAACGTGGAACTGAGCAAGCAGTAGCCAAAGTCTGTCTCTGCCTCCTTATGAGAGCCTCTTCCAGCACCCTTTACTGCTGTCTTTCTAACAGCCAGAACAGGTCCTGCCTTTGCAGTCTGGTGCCCAAGAAGGAATAACAGCAGCTGGAGGGGAAGGGGGGATTTGCCAAGTGTGGGTTCCTGGTGTGTACATGTGACAATGTTTTATGTGAACAAGTTTTCAATAATTTTTCTTTTGCAACTAAATATGGTCAGAGGATGCCAGTGGTTTCAAAACTTATATTACAATGTAAAGCACTGCATCTCCTTGACTGACCAGAATAGGCTGTTTGTGTGCAGAAGTCTTGTGTATTCCACCAATCCAGTGCACAAACAGTTTAACCTTTATCCCAAGGCATGTACACTATTTTACTCCTAGAAGGATGAATTCATGTTAAGCAGTTAAATCAGTAACAACCTGACCTTTAAACACATCAGTGTTTCTTGGAAAAATATTATGGCTGTGATGCCTACTGTGGTAAACAATATTAGCTGCTCCAACCCATTGTTGAGTCATGCTGTGCAGCGGCTTATCAAAATAAGGGGTTGGAAATCAGCAGGGACCAGAGATCTTCTGACAAACTCCACAGGATATGAAGAACAATGTAAATGCAACAGTGCTGGCAGATATATTTCTATATTACTGTTCCAGAGATAACAGCTAAGGTGAATCATTTCCCACCACCTACAGTACCAAATTATTTCAAATTCTGAAGGGACAGTATTTATTTCATTGGTAGCTAGCAATTTGCTTAGCTGAAGATCATTATATTTATGTGTCTGTGAAATCTTCACAATAATTATACATTTGAGCTGTCTCAGAAGTGCTATATATATTCTCATTAGTTATGTGCTTCCAAGGATATTATCATCATTTTTTCTCCAACAACCTTTGCAATGTGAATGTAAAGTACTGTACTGTATATGAACCTGGATTCTTATAGTTTTCTTAAATTTCACTTTAATCAAACAGCAGGGTGGCCTATATTCACATGCAAATGCTTAAAAAGCGCTATGAAATATCTTCATTTCCTTAAATGACTTTACCGTTGAGCTTATTTAAAACAAACCACAGTGTGCAGTAGGGAGAGGAGCACATGGAAAAAGGTTTGCTATTCCATACCGCTTAATTAAAATATTTCCAAAAGAGGTCATGGAATTGTTCACATGGGAGTAAGGTGCTAAAAGCAAGGGAATTCCTGGGTTTTATTCCCACTTCTGCCAAATAGCTGAATTAATACTTCATGGGGTGCTGAGAGGCTTAATTATTGTTTGCAAAAGCACTTTGAGATCCTCATAAAAGTATTATTGAAATGCAAAGCATTATTGTATAGGTTTAAATACACAGACAATGTGTGATATTAAGAGATAAATAAACCCAATGAGTCTGATTCATTAGAGTCACATCAGGGGCTTTATGCTGGAATTCACAACCCCCTTGCCTGGAAGGGAAGATCTCCCTGGTTATAGCTCTCTGCAATGGTCTTTGATCTTACCACGGTGTAGGTTAGTTCTCTTCTTGTTCTCTTCTCTTTTTAATATAATGGTCATAGAAGGTGCCAGACTGACAGTCCTGGAAACAAAAATCCTTTGCTTATGATTAATAATACTGTGCACTTAGATCTTTTCATCCAAAGATTTCAAAGTGCTTTAAAAACATTAATCACTGTCACCATCCCCCCCTCGCATGCTCTATTCTTACTCACTGTAGCTGAGCAGCTCCCATGAGTAATAATAAAATACCAATGATAACTTTCTCTTTCTTCCCTGCCAGAAACAAACAGGCTTGATGGTAATTTTTTGTGTGGGTTGATTGATTCTCCCCACCCTTCTCCTGTTATTTGGACATATGTAAACATGAAAGCGGGGGTACTGCTTGGAGAAGGAAAAGTAACACTATGCCCATTTCACAGATGGGGAACTGAGGCACAGAGGTTGTGACCTATCCAAGATTACCTAGCAAGTCAGTAGAGGATGAGAGAATAGAATCCACGAGTCCTGAGACTCCTGCTATAAACATTACACCTCCCCCTCCTTTCCCAGACCATGGAACAGATACAGCACAATATAAGCAACAGCTGTAGAACCTTCCCCTCGCTGCCCCCATGTGCTTTTATGGGGAAGGCATTTCAGAGGTCCATCCTGAGATTGAATCAGTCTCCGTTCCATTCATGGTGTCTCTGAATTTGGCAACTGTGAGGAGGATGGTTTTTGTGAAGGCTTGAAAGCAATTCCCCTTAAAGTAGGTTTCCAAAAATGTGCATAGAGAAGTTAGTATCTTCCCCCTCCTGTACTTTAATTCCTGCATTAGTGTGATCTTTGCCTTTGTGTGGAAGGTAGCAATGGCACACAAAGCAATGAAGTGAATGTAAGGACTAGGATTATTACATGGGTAAACGTTGTTAGTGTCTCCTTGGGTGAGACACTGTATTGATGCAGACTTATTATAATGGCACTGGGATCCTGTTTGTGGACTCTATAACACAAGTAACAAATACATAAGTAACATAAATCATTGCTTGTACCTGCACTATTTAACAGGATAATGGCTTTTGGATCCCCACCAGTGATGGAGAGGTGAAAAGTACTCCGTATCCTATTACCAAACCCTTGAACCATCCAGACCCTATAACATTCAGATGTGATTTTTGTCATGTGTCTTACACTGATGAGAGTTAATACTAACCTCAGTGACAATATTAGAGATTAAAAAATGGGGGCTATGGAGAAGCTGCATGCACAAAAACATGAGGGAGCCAAATTCCAGTGGAAACCCATAGGATTGCAATGAGAATAGCAGAGGTCCTAACCTGTGTAGGAGGCAAGCAGCTCCATTCTTTTCAAACCTGAGCTTTCAGGGGGTCAGAGAAGGTAGCCTGAACACAGTGGATTTTAAAGCTAACACCTTCTGTTTGGCATTTTTCATGTACCGAGTGCTCACTGCCTGTTGAATTAGTGCTGTCAGTTTTCTGACTATTCATTAAAGGCACATTCTCTCAATGGGAGTTGAGGTTGTATGAAAGTCACCATCTTAGTTGACAGTTCAGGGATTGAACCAGCAACCTCCAGAACTAAAAGTATCAGCTACTACAGCTTGAACTAAAAATCCAACCCTCTTTAAGTGGGGCTGAAACAGGCTCATATCCTTTGTGGTTCAAGCACAGAGGAGGACCTGTAACAGACTCATATTTGGTTTATGAGTGCCTGGCACTTTGCAGGATCGGGTCCTAGATTTTTGTCTTTTGAGCAACAAGGGTCATTGTGCCATCTTTCCCTCCCCTTCCCTAGCCAAGATCACCTTTGCATCTAATACCTAAATCATGCATTTGTATACAAAGGCCCATGTCTCAGGCATGGGGACAGGTTTCTCTCACACTCAGCATGATTGTTAGTGTTGAGTGTTGGATTGTGAAGTCAAATATCTTTATCTGCTGCTTATATGAACTATTATAAAGCTCATTTTTAGTGTTTACTTTTGTTTTGTTTCTTTGTCAGGGGCACTAAGATGGCTGGAAAGACACACAAGAATAAAAAGGGGTATGTCTTAAGAAACCAATAATATATCTCCTATAGCATATTGTGTGTGGAAGGTGGGCAGTCTAAGAATACATAGAACAGTACTACAATATATTGCAATAATTATGAATCTGATTTTTTTTGACTTTGTGTCATGAAAAACCTCCTGACCATTTTAGAGTAATTTATCCATATCCCATCTGAACATTGCTTCTGCTTAAGTGACTACTGAACATAAGGTCACTCATTTGGATGCATCAAGGACATAACTGTGTCTTGGTTGAGTATCAACTTCATCACCTCACAATTTAACAGGCATTTGTGATTAGCTCTGTGCCATGCAGCTGGTGATCAAATGACCAAATGTGACTGATCAACCAACGGCTGGTATTGGGATAGCCTTGATCCTCCAATTGATAGCATGTACATAGGTGAAGCAATCCCCTTTCCAATTGCAGGATATGGGCCTTCGTGATCTATTTGTTATTGGCCTTTCAGAATACATAACCTGTCTTTAAAGTTAGTCAAGAAAAAAAATCTATTAAGTGAACCATCTAACAAATATATTTTAACTAGATATTTGATACATGATCTCATGTTTATATTGTTTGTGCACCCGTGCATGAAATATTAAAATTAAAATGCATAGGGACTGCTGAGAGGAAAAAGAACAAAACAACTTTAGACTCAGAAAATTTTCATCAATATGTAGTATATTTGCATACTGGAATCAGAAGGAGCTTGATTATGCATGTTATTGATTTTGGGTTTTTTTTTATTCATGATAAAACTATGACAGATATGTAGAGAAGGAGCAAGGCTTGGCAGAGCTTAAAATATGAAAGGTTTATATTCTTAGAAATCTCAGTTATGCAAATCTGGGGTTATTCACGTGGATTTTACTAGACTGTGGTTGTAACAAAGCCCTAGAAACATTCTGTTATATACTCAGGATAATTTGGGAGCATGTTTAATAAAAAAAATGCTGCATAATAATGACTTTTTCTTCATTATGAATGATTTCCACTATATCACCTTGAACAAAAGAACGAGCTTAAATTCCCATTGCATCTAATTTATTATTACAGCTGTAGATATTGTTTTGTGTCAGAGTGCATAAAATATTTCTAGAAACATATTGCAAAAAACCTACAGGGGAAAAATAGCAAAATATAGCTGGTTTTAGAAGTTATTGCATTTTTATAATAGATCAGCATGTTAGCTCTGAAGTAAAGCTGTTTAGGAAAACATGATGGAAGTTTTCATTAGCAAAGCTTTTCACAAGTACATTTTATACATTCTCAGTACTTTGATGCAGAACAAATATGTTAAGATAAGCTTGATATGGGGGTAGAATATTGTGGATACCAGTAGTCGTGACATACATTTTTTCATGTTGTAAGTACTAGCATATAGACCATATAGTGGTGAGCAAGTTTGGGACTGTTGAAATCAATGGAAGTTAGGAGCCTAAATACGCTTGTGGATCTGGGTCTAAATTTTTATACTTTGGCAATGAGATCAGAGTCTAGACATTTTGAAATTTAAGAACAAGATGAAAATAAACTGGATAATTCAGGTGAAGAGACTGATTCCACTGCTGACCTAATTCACAAATAGCTTTTAGCAGAATTTGGTAGTCCCAGACTATATCATGATACAATGACCTAGAATGATATCAGCCCGTCCACCAAGGAGGGTGACCATGACTCTGGTAACAATGGAGGAGGTGGTGTCTCCTTGCCATATCTCAGCAGGGTCTCTCTTTTGTGGTACTTGGAGGGTAGAGCCAGTGGCAGGGAAGGGGGTCGAATGTCATTCTGCTGAATCACACCCCATGAATATCCACTTACATAGCTGCTCGGGAGTTAAGGCTGCATTAACTCTGCATAGCTGGGTAGGGAATCAGCCAATATAGAGCTGTACTGTCTGGAGGGGAAAGGCAGAGCCAGCAGAACAGCAAGGACCCCAGACCTTCACACAGATGCTTCTGTATCTAGAAACTGTGGTTTGCTTTCAATGTAGATCTTTCAAATCCTCAAGGTTGTGAGGCAGTGTGGCTCTTACTGTCTTCACTCCCCAACACTCCCTTTCCACCTAAGGGACTTAATTACTTGAGATCTTGGCAAGGGTCACCTTATTCTTTTGATCCTTCCCCCCCTCCCCTTTTTTTAAAAAAAGGTTTTATTCCCTTGTGGAGTTACCCAGCTAACAAAGACCCTGATTCTGTAATTGAATCTGTATGGACAGAGCATGTGGAGCCCAATTGACTTCTGTGGGTCCAGTAAGGGGTCTCCCCACATAGACCCAGTTGCAGGATCAATGCTTAGGTTTTCATATTGGCATCCATCTCCATAGTATGTGTCCCCCTCCTGGACATTTCTCTGTGAGAGGGGATCATATAGCCCATGAATATGCATAAATATTTTTTTCTAAATAAAAAAGTACAAAACTAGAATTAAAACAAAAAAGTCTCTCTAGTTTTCTTGCTTGTTTGTGAAAAGGAAAATGATGCTTAACAAGAATTCCAAATTTCACAGGTAGTTAGTTAGCTCTTGACTTAAAATAGGGTATTTAGATACTTTAGAAAGTCTCTAATTTATAATATAAAGACACACTGTAGCAGCTTTAGAAGGGTAATGTTTTATTGAACCCATATGGAAATCAAAAATTTAAACTAACACTGAAATAGGAGTTATTATCCATAGCTTTCTCCAAAAATCAATATGCGTGTATATTCTAAAGGGGATCCTATTAGTTCCCATGGTTAGCACACATCCAAAACTTGAAGACAGAAATATAATTTAATGTTGAATTAAAACTAAATTCATAGGTGTCATAAATATGAAGGGAAGGGGGAGAGGGTCTGATGCAGTGCTATAAAATCCTCTTTCCAGTAAAGGGTTAAGAAATGCAGGTAGCCAGACTGACACCTGACCTGGCTGGCATCTGACCAATAAGGGGACAAGATACTTTCAAACTTTGGGAGGGGGGAAGGTTTTAGTGTGTGTCTTTGTCTGAGAGAGGGTGATCTTGGAAGACAGAAGGAACCTACAGAAAATCAAACCTCCCTTTTCTGAAGTAAGTTTAGATAGCATAGCATATAGATTTCTGTTTATTTTTGCTTGGTGTATCCCCTGTGTTAGAAAGGGCAAAGGGGGGGGGGGGGGTTATTCATGGTTTTCAGGAACTTTAAGGTTTTGTCCAGAGGGGGAAATCTCTCTGAGTTTGGAAATATAGTGTCCTGTAAAATAGTTACCATCCTGATTTTACAGAGATGATTTTACCTTCTTTATTTTTAATAAAATCCTTCTTTTAAGAAGCTGACTGTTTTCTATGGTGTTAAAACCCAGGGGGTGGGTTTTTAGATCACTGTGTAACCAATTGGTTGGGAGATTGTTCTCAAGCTTCTGCTCACAAACAGGGAGGAAATAGTAGAGGAAGCAATAGTGGATGGGAACCTGGGAGGCAGTGACCATGAGATGGTCGAGTTCAGGATCCTGACACAAGGAAGAAAGGAGAGCAGTAGAACAGAGACCCTGGACTTCAGAAAAGCAGACTTTGACTCCCTCAGGGAACTGATGGGCAAGGTCTCCTGGGAGAATAACATGAGGGGGAAAGGAGTCGAGGAAAGCTGGCTGTATTTTAAAGAATCCTTATTGAGGTTGCAGGAACAAACCATCCCGATGTGTAGAAAGAAAAGTAAATATGGCAGGCGACCAGCTTGGCTTAACAGTGAAATCCTTGCTCGTCTTAAACACAAAAAAGCAGCTTACAAGAAGTGGAAGATTGGACAAATGACCAGGGAGGAGTATATAAATATTGTTCAGGCATGCAGGAGTGAAATTAGGAAGGCCAAATCACACTTGGAATTACAGCTAGCCGGAGATGTTAGGAGTAACAAGAAGGGTTTCTTCAGGTATGTGAGCAACAAGAAGAAAGTCAAGGAAAGTGTGGGCCCCTTGCTGAATGAGGGAGGGAACCTAGTGACAGAGGATGTGGAGAAAGCTAGTGTACTCAATGCTTTTTTTGCCTCTGTCTTCACAGACAAGGTCAACTCCCAGACGGCTGCACTCCGCAGCACGGTATGGGGAGGAGGTGACCAGCCCTCTGTGGAGAAAGAAGTAGTTCGGGACTATTTAGAAAAGCCGGACAAAAACAAGTCCATGGGGCCGGATGCACGGCATCCGAGGGTGCTAAAGGAGTTGGCCGATGTGATTGCAGAGCCATTGGCCATTATCTTTGACAAATCATGGCAATCGGGGGAGGTCCCGGATGACTGGAAAAAAGCTAATGTAGTGCCCATCTTTAAAAAAGGGAAGAAGGAAGATCCGGGGAACTACAGGCCAGTCAGTCTCACCTCAGTCCCTGGAAAAATCATGGAACAGGTCCTCAAGGAATCAATTCTGAACCACTTAAAGGAGGGGAAAGTGATCAGGAACAGTCAGCATGGATTCACCAAGGGCAAGTCATGCCTGACTAACCTAATTGCCTTCTATGATGAGATAACTGGCTCTGTGGATGAGGGGAAAGCAGTGCATGTGCTATTTCTTGACTTTAGCAAAGCTTTTGATACAGTCTCCCACAGTGTTCTTGCCAGCAAGTTAAGGAAGTATGGGCTGGATGAATGGACGGTAAGGTGGATAGAAAACTGGCTGGATGGTCGTGCTCAACGGGTAGTGATCAATGGCTCCATGTCTAGTTGGCAGCCGGTATCAAGTGGAGTGCCCCAAGGGTCGGTGCTGGGGCCGGTTTTGTTCAATATCTTCATCAACGATCTGGAGGATGGTGTGGACTGCACCCTTAGCAAGTTTGCAGATGACACTAAACTGGGAGGAGTGGTTGATACGCTGGAGGGTAGGGACAGGATACAGAGGGACCTAGACAAATTAGAGGATTGGGCCAAAAGAAATCTGATGAGGTTCAACAAGGACAAGTGCAGAGTCCTGCACTTAGGACGGAAGAATCCCACGCACTGCTACAGACTAGGGACCGAATGGCTGGGCAGCAGTTCTGCAGAAAAGGACCTAGGGGTTACGGTGGACGAAAAGCTGAATATGAGTCAACAGTGTGCCCTTGTTGCCAAGAAGGCTAACGGCATTTTGGGCTGTATAAGTAGGGGCATTTCCAGCAGATCGAGGGACGTGATTATTCCCCTCTATTCGGCACTGGTGAGGCCTCATTTGGAGTACTGTGTCCAGTTTTGGGCCCCACACTACAAGAAGGATGTGGATAAATTGGAAAGAGTCCAACGGAGGGCAACAAAAATTATTAGGGGGCTGGAGCACATGACTTATGAGGAGAGGCTGAGGGAACTGGGATTGTTTAGCCTGCAGAAGAGAAGAATGAGGGGGGATTTGATAGCTGCTTTCAACTACCTAAAAGGGGGTTCCAAAGAGGATGGATCTAGACTGTTCTCAGTGGTAGAAGATGACAGAACAAGGAGTAATGGTCTCAAGTTGCAGAGGGGGAGGTTTAGGTTGGATATTAGGAAAAACTTTTTCACTAGTAGGGTGGTGAAGCACTGGAATGGGTTACCTAGGGAGGTGGTGGAGTCTCCTTCCTTAGAGGTTTTTAAGGTCAGGCTTGACAAAGCCCTGGCTGGGATGATCTAATTGGGGTTGGTCCTGCTTTGAACAGGGGGTTGGACTAGATGACCTCCTGAGGTCCCTTCCAACCCTGAGATTCTATGATTCTAAGCTTCCCCAGGAAAGGGGGTGTACGGCTTGAGGGGGTATTTTGGGGGGGGAGGGAAGTTCAAGTGATTCCTTTCCTGGATTCCTGTTAGACATTTGATGGTGGCAGCGAGAAGCGTTTCTTGGGGTGCAGGGAATTTTGTACCTTGGGGGGTTTAACCTAAGCTGGTAAAAATAAGTTTAGGGGCTCTGAATGCGGGTCCCCACGTCTTTACCCTAGAGTTTAGAGTGGGGAGGGAACCCTGACAATAGGCAACTTCTTTTAAATAATTTTCTGTACTTCATAGGATTTTCTCGTTCTGATTCAGTTAAATAGATGGGGCCAGGTTATAGAGCTTCATAAAGACAAAAGAGAAACAATAGCGAAATGAAAGATTTTGAACCCTGTAACAACATGAAAGCTCAATTTAAAAACACCTTAAAGTCTATAAATCTCTTAGTCTGAGTCCGAATCAATTTACTTGCATTCCTAGTCTGATTTACACCAATGTAAACCAGGACTAACTCCATTGACAACAGTGGAGTTACACTAACATACAACTGGTGTGAGACCCATTGCAAGCTCTTTCCTTATTACTTAGAACTGTGGTATGCACAGCTATTTGCTCTCTTGTGGTATGTAACTATTACCAGCTACAAAATATTTTTAAGATGACCATATCAGAAATTTATATTATTTGTTAGAAATTTAGTTTCAAATAACAGTAAGCTAAGTTTAGGTAGAAAATTAAAACCACATATATAGACAGGCCCCATAAGAAATGTACAAAGGATATGGTGCTTTGTCTAATCTTACTTTTTTTATTAGCTTTAGAAACCTTTGATAAAGGTTTTGCTCAGTAATACTACAGTCTTGTTAAAAATTAGTCTTTAAACCTGGTACTTAACCCCAACCATGAAATATTATGCAATATGTTGATCATGCTGCTTTTTAATTTCTCCTCCACTGAAGAATCATTGTTAAAAAGAACCACTGTATCCCAGGAGAATCAGGAAATTAAACTTTATTGTCTTTTGACTTTCCCCATAAATGGATACAGCCATACACCAGCTGACTACCATCTAAGGGGAAGCACAGCATGAAAAAAAGCACTGCCAAAGTGCCACTGGGGTATTGATTAATTATCCAATAAGATGAGAAGCAATATGTATAGGGCCATTAATGCATGCCTGAGATGCTTTTTGAGGTATGGATAACCTGCAACTGTTATAGAACCAGTCCTCCAACCGTTTACTAGTGTTGGACTTGGGGTTGCCACCTCTGAGGTACAAAAAATCAGGGCATCTGGGATGATCGTATGCCCATAAAACTGGATAGCTGACAGTGCATAATAAGCATCCTTACAAATATCTCAGCACAGCTACCTCAAAAAGGGATGACCTTGCAAAAAGCTGGACAGGTGGCAAGCCTAGCTCCACTGCTCACAGTAGCAGGCCCTGTGCTCTACGGCAGTTATGGTTTGTCAGGGTACGTCTATACTTACCTGCTGCTTCGGCGGCGAGTAATCGATCTTCTGAGATCAATTTATCGCGTCTTGTCTAGATGCAATAAATCGATCCCGGAAGTGCGCGACGTCGACAACGGTAGTCCTGCTCGCCGCGAGGAGTAAGCGCTGTCGACAGGGGGGCCTGCCCGCCGTGTGTGGACCCGCGGTAAGTGCTTTGAAGATCGAACTAAGATACTTCGACTTCAGCTACGTTATTAACGTAGCTGAAGTTGTGTATCTTAGTTCGACACGGGGGGTTAGTGTAGACCAGCCCTCAGTCTGGGCCCATAATGCAGATCTTTATTTCTGATTTTTTAAAATAAAAAAATTAAACAGTATTTACTTTCACCTAAGGAAATAGCAAGTTTCCACTTGTAAAAACTGCCTAGCATTTTTAAAGATTAAAGGGGGTAATGACAATTTGTTTTCTTTTTTAAAAGCTATAATTGGGTATGTTTGCTGTACACATTTTCCTACACGGCTCTAATACTGATATATACAAAGCCTAGACAAGGGGAGGGACACTATTAGTTAGCGTTGAAGTCTACAAGTCAGGAGTCCTGGATTCTATGCTCCTGGCCCTGCTGTCGACTCACTGAATGACCTTGTCAAGTCACCCTTGGTCTTCAACTAACCCATCAATAAAATGGGAATCCATTACTTATCTACTTCATAGGGATTTTGTAAGTGTTAATTAAGCAATGTCTCTAAAGTGCTTTATGGAACTTAGATGAGTATCTGCTATTTCTAGAAATCTCATAGCAGGAGAAAAGCATATTCCTAATATTTCCCTTTTTTTACAAGATATTACGTGCAATATGGAGCAGAAATAACTGGCATTGTTTAGAAGGATGCAGAAGACTTGTTCAGTTCAGTTCAGTGATGTGCTGCAAAACTTTTAGTGAGGGGATCCCCAAAAAGCTTTCCATCTCAGTTAGCAGTATGTCTCCCACAGACAGAAGAGGAAGAGACATAGCAGGCTGGATTCACCTTACCCAGCCTGTTTGCACTTCTCCCACAGATGGTCCAATGACAAGTTGATTTCACCCTATGGGCTTAAGTGGAACCTAGAGATGTGGGGCTCCTTTGCATTGGAATGGAATGTTCCCCCAAACAAATTTATTTTTGATATTTCCTTATTTAAAGTCTCACTGCTCAGCATACTCAAGAATTTTTAAATATAAACTAGAAATTTCACTTACAAATCTGTATTACTCAGATATAAGAAATGTAGAAAACATTGATCGGAGGAAAGATAGAGTTGACAACTTCTGCTGACTTGTCATAAATATTGCACAGCTGCCTGAATGAATCATAAACTGGGTATATTTTTATACTTCATCCACACCCACAATTGCCATGCGTCCAAATTAAGGTCAGGCAGGATTACTTCCCCGATGAATAGATTTCCCTTTAATTAGATGAGTGGTTCTCAACTGTGGTCCACCGCTTCTTCAGGGAAAGCCCCTGGCGCACCGGGCTGGTTTGTTGACCTGCCGCATCCGCAGGTTCAGCCGGTCATGGCTCCCACAGTTCGCTGCTCCAGGCCAATGGGGGCTGCGGGATGCGGCGTGGGCCGAGGGATATGCTGTCTGCCGTGTCCCGCAGCCCCCATTGGCCTGGAGCGGCAAACTGCGGCCAGTGGGAGCCGCGATCGGCCGAACCTGCGGACGCGGCAGGTCAACAAACCGGCCCGGTGCGCCAGGGGCTTTCCCTGAAGAAGCTGTGGACCACAGTTGAGAACCGCCGAATTAGATGTTCTAGAGATAAAGCGTTGGAACATCTCACTATTTTAATACTTTGTAGGGAAGGAGACATAAAATAACAAATCTGGGAGGAGGTAGCTGTATGTGCTCCTTTCTTGCTCCACAGTAGAATGGTTTTCCACGGTTTGCCAGCTAGTGCTTTTTGGGCAATGCAGCAGACAGGGAGTGTCTGAACAACAAGAGGAAGTTCACAGGTAGCTCAGGTGTAAACACACAAATACTTTCTCTGAGGTTTCTACTTATTTTAGGAATTCTGAGTTGACCAAACTAATACTAACTTGGTACAAGGCCTGAGCTACACAGCTCTTGCACTGGTATAACTATGTCAGTTAGGGATGTGAGAGAGAGATTTTAAAATAAAAAAATACCAGTACAAACCCTCGTGTGGACACAGTTATGGCTGTGTAGAAGTGTCTTGTACTGGGAACAAGCTACACATTTATAACTGCATCCAGACTAATTTGGACCTTAATCCAGAATGCAGGAGACCTCAGTTCAATTCCTCCCACAGCTTGATGAGAAGGGATTTGAACAGCGAGTTCCCTGTTTCAGAGGAAGTGTTGTAGTCACTGGTCTGTGGAATATTATCATACGGGTCTTCTCATTCTTTTGTTGAAGCTGTTTCACTTTAATTAAGTTAATGAATAACTGGGCCAGAGAAAGTGAGTTTCTCCATAATCTAGTGGTTAGGGCACTCACCTTCTCCACATCTGGCAGAAGGGGGAAATGAACTGCTATCTACTACATCCCAAATGAGTACCCTAAACACTGGGCTAAAGGCTATGAGGTTTTCCTCCCCCACCCGCCACTTACTGTAGAATTAGGCATCCTCTGAGCACACCTATCGGATCAGCCAACATAGGCAGAAGAGCACCTATCTTCCCCAGTTTGTGGAACATGCTGCAGCTTATGGGGGAGATAGGCATCTCAATGCCTAAAGGCAGCAGTGTACAGAGGCAGAAACATAGGTGGTAATTTTTACAATAAAAGTATAGGTGGCAAGTAAGCTTAGGCACTTACAGGATAGGGGTTTGTGGATTGCAGTACCACCTAAAATTGGTTGTTAGATGCCTAAATCCCTTTATGGATCTGGTCCCCGAAGACCAAACACTCCAATAGATTGGGCTTCTCATCAGTCATTTAAAAATTACATATAAGTTACATACATTGTCTCATCTATAAACATATAAACATGTTCTTTAGAGTATCAGTGGGAGTTGGGAAATCACCTGTTTTACTCAGCCCAACTAAGACAATTTAAATTCCAGTTTGGATAGAGAACGTTTCCTCCACTTCTTCCTCTGGCATCTGTTACAATCCTGTTTGAGAATTTACTGACAAACTACTTTTTTTTTTAAACAGTTTAAGTCAAAATTTAAGCAAAACAAAAATAAATTAGAGAAACAAATTTGAAATCTTTCGATTGTTGGGGAAAAGCATAACAAACCAGAGACTCACTTCACTATATTCATTTGTAATATAAACCACAGATACACATTCTTTCTGCATTTGTAATGTTTTTCTTCCTTCTCGTGAAGGCCCGAGATTACCCTCTTGGGTATACTGAACAGTGTGGGGTACGTCTCATACCATATAATTGGCATGTACATTGGCTTTGAATCAGTTTGGGGGTGAAATTTGTTGGCTAAAGTTTTGGAAAATCTGATTTTAGAGCTGTCAGACTGGTTCTATTAACTCTGAAACAAACAAACAAAATTATTATTTTTAATGACCCTATGTTACTTGGCCTTTTATCTGTTTTCCCTATGGTTTAATGATGTTTTGTATTTCAAAATGTTGTGCAGTACCTCAGTAGGGGGGCACTTTATAAATAAAATCATTATATTATTATTATTATTTATTTCAACATGTGCTAAGGAAATTACTACATGCTTCTGGAAATCTTCCAATATAATATATTTTGATGTGACGTGAGGAGATTGTCCATTGCATGTTGATATCCATAGATTAAAAATATGTCAAAAATAACTCTTGTTGCATCTTTTCAACTCAGTGAATTCAAAGTGGAAATAAATGTATTTAGTAGTCAAGTCAACCTTTCCTATAAGTTTGTGCTTTAGTTGCCTGTTCTTCACTATTTTGCATGGTTTGCAGATTGGTCTAAGATGTGTACATTTTGGTTTTGGAACGATGATAAAATATATGAGTTAAAATGCTCTGCAGAAGGAAAACACGTTGTTTTTGGAACTAATCTTACAATTCTTCCACATGTTGCAATCCATAGGAGTTCCTTGTGCAGAAGGCTTGTAGGACTAGCCTTTAGTTTATTTTGCTGGTAGTGGTGTTTAACCATAAGAACATGAGTTCTTTCCAGACCCCATCCACCCTAAGCTCAATAAAAGCCTTCACACAGCTTACCATTCTAAACCTTTTCCTAAATGATTTGCTCCTGGTCCTACTGGCCACTGTCGGAAGAAAGGATACTGGGCTAGATGGACCTTTGGTCTGATCCAGTAGGGTCATTCTTATGTACCACTATTAATGTTATATGTATTCACATACACACATTGTGACATCCCTTTGTGTCCATCTCCTTCTTTGTTATGCCTACACTTATTTTACACCATAATATAGAATTTGGTTGCTTTATTACGTGGTTTCTCTCATGGGCCATATCCACCATGATTAAAACCTGGGCAGAGGTGTGTCTGTTGGGGGGGAAATAAAGAAAGGAATCCCCATTTCACACCCATGACACAGCACAGCAAAGTTCATCCCCATGTCTGAAACTACAGTGTATGATCCTGACTTGGTTCCTGTGTGGGAGTGGGTCCCAAGGATCCAGCTTCATTGTACCCACCTGACTGCCCAGCCCCCATCAACTCCTGCACATTGCCCCCCATGCTACTGGTTCCATTGCTGGAGGAACTTCTGCAGCAGCAGAGACAGGACCCATGATTTGTGCCCAAAAGGCATAAATCAATTTCAAATTATACTGTACAAGTATAATCACTATGGCCCAGATCCACAAAAGGACTTAGGCACCTAAGTCCAAAATTTAGGCACCAGAGAGCCTCAAAACTCCTGCTTGGCTTCTGCCTAACCCAATAGGTGCCTAAAATCCCTCAGTGCCTAAATTTTTTCTGTCAAAGTCCCCTTTGTATAATATCTCATGCCTAAGCCACAGAGGATCCTCAAACCAGGTGAAGATAGGCTTCCCTCCACCTATCTCGACCAATCCGGTAGGTGAGCTCAGAGCAACATTTAAATCCACTTGTGGATCTGGGCCTGCCTCTCTTTTTCCAATATTGCTATTTATAAAAATATAACTATACAAAGACAGCTATATTTTACCTCCCAATGTTGTGATTCATTACTTTATTGTAACTTATGTTTCATAGTAATTTTAGTTTCCAATAAAGCTAAAGAATTTTCAAACAGCAAGATAATTGCTAATTTCAATGAGCCTGCCAACTGTAAATATTTGCAACATGTACTGCAGTATTCATTTTACATATATATTTATTCCATCATGTGTTTGTGGGGGTAAGAGTAATTCAGACCCAAAGAAAGGATATTGATCAGTCTTAGAAGTTACAAAATAAGGAGTCCTGCAATTAACATGTTGGTGTGACTACATGTGTTTTTCATTCTCAGGAATAGATTTATAAATGTAGCACCTTTCTAAGTGCTGTTTTGGATATCGTCTACAAAATGGACGCCTGGTATCTTGATCACCTATGAATGATGTTTGATAAATGGTAAAACCATCATGACTGCTAGGAATGTACTCATGTGCCCATAGACAGAAGTTCTGTGAATTCTGTTGCCTTCTTTCTGGTTCAACCTTCTTTCGTCCTAGGTTCTAGGAAAAAGATTGAAGGAAAAACTGATGAAAATGTACATTTCAGGATCACAGTTTCACTGTTAAAGTTTGGAATGCTAGGAGAGAAATCTACTACTTTGCCATGGAGCAGTTAAAAATTAAAGAAGCACTTGCCAAAGTGATTATCAGAACCACTGCTGATCTGCTGCAAGCAGTTAGGTTATAAATATTATTCTCAGACCTACCAATATATACCTTTCTGGTAGCATGATTAACTATGCTGGTGCACAGATAAACAAAAACCAGAAATAGACATCTTCACTTTTGATCTAGCATTGTGAATAAAATAATAATTATTTGCATTGCTATAGCACTTTATATATTCAAAGTGCAGTACTAAATAAATGAATCCTCATAACAGCCCACTGAGTTAGGTAAATAACATTATTTCTGGCCTACCGATAAACATACAAAGTGTAAAACCAAGTTTTTCAAAAGTGTCCCTTGCTTTTGTGTGCCAAACTTGAGACCCAGAGGGTCTGATTTTTCTTATGTGATGAACCTACAACTCCCACTGAACTCCCACTAGAGTTCGTTGTGATCAGCGTCTCTGAAAATGATCAGGCATTGAGTATAGCACACTGGACAAAAAAATTGAAGGTTTTCAACATTAATGAATGCTTTTGGAAATCTGAGCCTAAGAGTTGCCCAAGGTCACAAAGGTTTTCAGTAGCAGAGCAGGAATCAGAACACAGGAGTTTCTGACTCCCTACTCTGTGCACTGTCTAGTAGATCATGCTGTCTCTTTTGTTGCCATAGAAACATATCAACATTCCAAAAAGGAAAAAAATTCAAAATTGAAATTACACATGCAAATGTAAAAGAAAAAAAGAGGAAATTTTATAAATTCACTCAGAATGGTGGCTCCCTTAAGACAGTGGTTCTCAAGCAGGGGTACGCAGAGGTCTTCCAGGGGGTACATTAACTCATCTAGATATTTGCTTAGTTTTACAGCAGGCTACATAAAAAGCACTAACAAAGTCAGTACAAACTACAATTTCATAGAGACAAAATGAGAAAGTAAGCCATTTTTCAGCAATAGTATGCTGTGACACTTTTTATTGTATGTCTGATTTTGTAAACAAGTAGCTTTTTAAGTGAGATCAAACTTGGGGTATGCAAGACAAATCAGACCCCTGAAAGAATCACTGCCTTAAGATACCTTTAAACACATATCCTATAAACTTCTCTAGTCTACTAAACTTCCAGGCAGAGCAGCTACATAGGGACTATCTATAACTCTTGCTCACCACAGAGGTAAGCTCCATGCTAGCTCAAAATAAGCCGGGAGAGATGGGGTTGTGCCAGAGGGGCACATGATCTATGCTTGTGCAGATCTAGAGTCTGGAATAGCAGGGCAGCCTTTTTTTAATGGAACTTTTAGTGCATGGTAGCAGGGTCCACGTGGACAGTTAGTGCATAGCAGGCTAGTGCACTGTAGATTTACACCCTAGCTTGCCCTGCACTAACTGTTTGTATAGACATGTTCAGAGAGGCTGTGCTGCAGTCCTGAAGCTTGTTCACAGGTTGTTTCTTACAATCCCTATTTAATTGCCTACAAAAAGACCATTTATTCTAACTTTTTGTGAGAAGAGATGAATTTCACCAACACAGTAGTGTGAGAATACTTCCAAAACTCTGCTTCCAAAACAGAATGCCAGATTTGCATTTGCACACCAAGCAATCAGTGTGTCCACATTAAAAATCAGTATAGAAACACTTTTGCAAGTGGCTAACCCATAAACCTGTAGACTAAGAGAAAGTGACATGATTTGGGCTGCTATGTTCCACAAGAAGTCAATTATGTATGTATCACTCCTGCCAGATCCTACATACTATTCTAGGTATCTGTAAATGCTATCTTATATTGTTATGAGGATTGAGAAGACATACCCACATGTCATTACACATAAGAAGTTATGTCCCAACAATCTGTGCATGTTATCATTGCTGTTTACTGTGCATTTTCTCTCATCACCTTTTTGAGCATCCATGAATTTTGCAAGAATATTGTCTTTAATCTCTGGCAGGTTGAGAGATATGAACTTGCTGATTTTCTCAGTGCTGGATACTTACAAAATCAAAGTACTCTCCCACATTCTGTAAACAATTCCTGTTGTCATGGGTTGAAAATGGAAAGTGATTTTTTACTGCCTTCTGAAAAAGAGATAAAGAAAAGATAAGTTATAATATAATTTATGCCATCTGTGCGTGCTATAATCTTAGTTCGCACTTTCTGACAGATGCAAAAAATATGTTTTTATTAACAAAGGCATTATCTGCTAAATCTTCTTGTACATGGGGTTATTCCTCTAAAATTGGTTCTCTGTATTTTTCTCCAAAATATCAGAATTTAATATTCACAAGACTTAATGAACATGCACACGATTACATGCAAACTTCCAAATCAGAGAAACCATATTCTCTACAGAAGCACCAAGATATTACAGAAATGTCAAAACTTTTTTGTATGGCTCATTAGTGAGCCCACAACAAATGAAAGTTGAACTACAAAAGGGACCTCAGAACTGAGTTATTCTGAGATTTAAGTGTTGAATGTCATCCAGTAACCAGGTTCTCGGAGCCCATTAAGCACAGAACTAGTTTTTAAACTCACCTTTTGCGAATACTTTTTATCCATTTTGTAAACCACTATTTTTAAAAAGCATCTGAAAATGCATGAACAGAGTTGTAGGAAAGTAATAAATTTAATAATTTACAAATTAATTGTGCATTATATAAAGTCTCAGTCCTATGTGTATAAAATGGTTAAAATATGAAATTCCAAAAACTATTCTGGACTACTAGACTTGTCCTTTTTGCTTCTCCAAGTACTGTCTTTCGGTTTTGTGTTGGTAACTTTCTGTTCATTTTTACAATTTCTCTAATGATTTTTACACTTAATATGAAGGCAGGAATATTCAAGTTTATAACTGTACATCGTCATCTCCAGAGGGTGTATCTAGTTTTACTGTGCTATAATACAAAAGCTATTTTAAATAAATTGTGGTTTGTAACAGAAAATATAAATCAATTATAAAGAAAAATATAATTATGGTCCTGATCCTGAAGAACAGGCAGATGCCAGGGTCTGCCTGCATGGAATCAGCTGCAGGATCAGGGCCTAGGTTATAACTGAAGATCTCCATTTGGTACACTTTATAGATCTTGGTTTGGTCTTGTGCTGTGTGCCTCATGACCATATAATCACTTATAGAAACTCAACTAATCTGTAGCCACACGTGCTTTTGCTTAATTATAGATCTGTATTACTTTTCAAGGGTCCCGTTCTATAGCTACTCAATGCATAGAACTAGTGAAGTCAGTGGGATTCTCATAAGCAGATCAGCTACACCATGAATATGCCTCTAAGCCCCAATTTTGCAAATAGTTATGCACCAGAGTTATGTTATGCAAGTGCGTACTCCCACTGAGTTCAGTGGGACTATTCACATGTACTTGCCTACAGGATCAGGGCACTAGGTATGGTCTCCTGCAAGGATAAAATGCACACAGCTACCACTGAAACACATCAGTGTGGTTAAGACCCAGTCACTTACATCTTTACAAAGGAATAGTGAGTTTATTTATACAATCGCGATATAATGCGGTCCAATATAATGCGAATTCAGATATAATGCGGTAAAGCAGCGCTCCGGGGGGCAGGGCTGCTTTACCTTATTATATCCGAATTCATGTTACCGCAAGCGGTTCCTCTGCGCTCCCCCCTTACTTGCTGCAGCCCTCCCGCCCCAGCTCACCTCCACTCCGCCTCCTCCCACGAGTGCGCCGCTCAGCTCCACTTCTCCCCCACCCCTTCCAGGCTTGCCGCGCCAAACAGCTGATTGGCGCGGCAAGCCTGGAAGGGAGTGGGGGAGAAGCGGAGCGGCGGCAGCACGCTCAGGGGAGGAGGTGGAGGCAGAGTGGAGGTGAGCTGGGGTGGGGAGCGGTTCCTCTCCCTACCCCGATATAATGCGGTCTCACCTATAACACGGTAAGATTTTTTGGCTCCCGAAGACCGTGTTATATCGGGGTAGAGGTGTAGTTTTTATATGCTGCAGGAAAATTGAAAAACAAAAGATACATATATATAGAATAATATCTCTGGGAACTATTTAACAAATTAACTACAGCAACAACAAAAAAGCTATAGTAAAAATGATTTTAAGATTACAGCAAAGTAAGAACAATGAATAATATAATCTAAGAAAGAACTGTATTCCTGCCTCTGAGAAAAGTAATTAGCCTCACAGCCAGGAAGTTCCCTCACACAGAGAGATTAGAGACAGTCAGCTCTGGCACACAGTGACCTTCCAACTCCTTTCAAACTGAAACAGTTTTCATCTGCAGGTTTTTAAAAAAAAGCCAAAGTAACACAAACTTTCTCAAACTGTGTTTTTATGACATCACATTCCAGTCTCTTCAATATATCTTTCTACTCTTTCTGCTGACCGTTCTAATCCATCATAAATGGATGAAAGGGCCTTGATTAATTCTTCTGGACAGTGAAAACAGCTACACAAAATAAATGGATGTCACAATAAGATATGAAAGGTCATATGAGTATGGACCAATGGCCTATCTAGCCTGGTATTCTTTCTCCAACAGCAGCCAATGCCAGATGCTCCAGAGAAAGGTATAAAATCCCCATAATGCACTGTAACCTTCTGTTCCTCTCCTCACTATTACCAAACTCCCCTCCTAACTACTCACTTTTAGTCAAATTCTGCTCTTAGTACACTGAGGTCAGTGACGTTACCTTGGTTTTAAACCAGTATAAATGAAGTAGAATTTGGCCTCTGGTCTCATGTGATTGTAATAGCGCTATGAAGATGCCACCTCCTCAGGGAGGATAAGAGAAATCATCAAGAAAACTACAGAGTTGTTCAGTGGAGGGGAAGGAAGACAGAGACAAACTGATGACTAACTGTAACAAAGGATGCAGCTGGTTGTCTCTCCGAAATTAAATGTGCCAGCTTCCAAGAAAGCATACTGGATAAACCCAAACAGTGGTGTTCAATGAAACCAAGACATTCAACACTTTGGGAAAGTGGGCTAAGTTCCCTACTTTCTGAGGGACAGGGATCTGAGTATAAGACAGCCTGACTTCCAGAACTGGCGCCCCGTGTGCTATGTATGCTGCAGATTCTGATAACTTTACACTGAGTAGAACATTAGTGTTGTTGAGGAGTAACGTTATCCAAAACTGACACTATGTGAGGTAGTTATGGCTTTCTTTTGTTTTACTATGACATCAAGTTAAAAGGATAATATTCACCATATATTAAGAACAATCTATAAATAATTAATATTAACACAACTACCATTAATTCTGACTTTATGGACTCAGAAATCAGGAAATTCAAAAAATTAAGATTGTTGCCACAAAGTAAATGTGGCCCCAAAGCACATTCTATATATTTTATGGTATGTGCTAAGACAGGAGTGGCCAACCTGAGCCTGAGAAGGAGCCAGAATTTACCAATGAACATTGCCAAAGAGCCACAGTAATACATCAGCAGTCCCCGATCCACTACACCGCTTTAGCCTCCAGCGCCTCCCTCCCACTGGCAGCCCTGCCAGTCAGTGCCTCCTCTTCCCTCCCCACACCTCCCACCCACCGCAATCAGCTGTTTTGCAGTGTGCAGGAGGCTCTGGTGGGGAGGGGGGAGAAGCGAGGGCATGGCAGGATCGGGGGAAGGGTCGGGGCCTTGGGGGAAGGGATGGAGTGGTGGCAGGACCTGGGGCAGAGCAGGGGGTTGAGCAGTGAGCACCCCACAGTACATTGGAAAGTTAGCATCTGTAGCTCCAGCTTTAGAGTCAGCACCTATGCAAGGAGCCGCATATTAACCTCTGAAGAGGTTGGCCACCCCTGTGCTAAGAGTTGCTCTTACAAAAAGCAGAAACAGAAAATACTCTATATGAGCAATGTAGCACAATTAATGTTGTGGGTACAACTTTAACTTTGGAATTTGCTGCATTTGGAGTGCACAATATGGCAACTCTTGTGTTGCAGAACACTATTTTTTTGCATTCAGGTTCCATGGGTCTTTTAAAAGAAGGGAAAAAAGCAAGGGTCTGTATGCATGGATCCAATTATAGGATCAGTGTGCATGCATGAAACTGTCGCCTTTAAATGTTCATAACTTTAAAAACACTGTACTGATTATTTTGAAACTTGATTTGATTTCTAACTCTTAGTGAAGTCTTTACCAAAAAAAAGTCAAGTTTGAAATTTCTGGCTTTAACTGTTTCAGTTATCAAAACAAACTTCCTCAAAGGAACACATATTTCCCACACAATTCAAAATTGCTTACCAAATTTCAATCAAACCTTAATACATACATATTTTATCCACATTTGTTAGACGGAGACCAATTATAGTCATTTTGGCACATAAAGAATTTGTTTTAGAAAGTTATCAGCACTAACAAAAAATAGTAATAATTGAGCAATAGGATATCTTGGGATAAATTTTTCCTTACCACAGATGACAAACAACTTATTCCCTTAAACATGAAGTCTGGAAGCCATTACACTTTTTATGTTAGTTCTTATTCAGATAATTTAGTAAACATTTACTCAACATCCTGCAGCAAGGAGTTCCATAAGTCAATTATATGTCCACAATAACTAACCTGCTCCCGAATTTTGTATACTAGTGGCAATCTCTGCTCAATATACTGCACCTCTTCTGGATTTTGTACTTGTTTTAGCATACAGTCTGTGATCGATTCGGGTTGACTATGGAATAATCCAAGGTGTGGGAACTAGAAAATATAAATGTTTAGATCCAGAAAACAAACACATCAGCATCAGAGAAGCAGTTATTTTTATGATTTTTATTTTCATTTATTTTTATTATTTGTATTAAGTAGCACTTGGGGCCCCAGTCAGATTCGGGATCCCACTGTGCTACCACCATACAAAACACAGAAGAGAGCACAATCCCTGACTTGAGGAGCTTCTGATGTAAATACACAAAATAGATGAAGAAAGGAGAAAGGGATGTAACATACAAAGAGCATATTTAGAATGATGGGTTGCAAACATCCTGGGTGGCAGCGGAGCTAAGACAGGCTCCCTGCCTGCCCCGGCCCCGTTCCCGGAAATGGCCGGCACCATGTCCTTGCGGCCCTTGGGGGAGGGACGGCAGAGGGCACTGCCCTCGCCTGTGGGTACCTCCCCTGAAGCTCCCGTTGGCTGCAGTTCCCCATTCCTGGCCAATGAGAGCTGCGGGGGGCGGTGCCTGCAGGTGAGGGCAGTGCACGGAACCCTCTGCTCTCCCTTCCCCTCCCCCAGGGGCTGGAGGGACATGATGCCGTCCGCTTCCGGGAGCAGTGACGGGCTGGATCCGGCCCGCGGGCCATAGTTTGCCCTCCCCTGCCATAGGATGATGAGATTGTGACATTAAAAGTTATTCAGTCGGTTCCAATAACTGTAAAGTTAATCTCACTTCTTTCTATGTTGCTGTCCTACTCATGCAAATGTTGCACAAAGTTTCCAGTGGGAAAGGGGAAGCACTTTTAAAAAATGGTTCATGTAGATTTAACATCAACAGCTCCAGCATGTAACTTGATAATACAATACCCTTGTCACCACAAACTAATTACAAATAGAAATTAATAATAATCACTTCACTCGGGGCAACTTTTTGAAAATGTAAACTAATTAATCCACATACTGTGATGTAAGGAAATAATCATGATTATCTCCATTCAGAGAAGTGGAAAGAGAGAGAGATTAAAGGTGATCTACAAAGAAAACACTGGGGTTGTGTTTCTTTCTATTTCTTTATCACCTATAAAAAAGATCTGAGCACACCAAAAATATCATAGAATCATAGAATATCAGGGTTGGAAGGGACCTTAGGAGGTCATCTAGTCCAACCCCCTGCTCAAAGCAGGACCAATCGCCAATTTTTGCCCCAGATCCCTAAATGGCCCCCTCAAGGATTGAACTCACAATCAGTAAGTAATGTCAAGACTTCTCAGACTCTTCCTTTTTTGGTTGAAAATTTGTTTGATTCAGAAATATATACTGCTAGCTGTCTTGGTCCTTAGTAGAAGGAGTAGAGGAATAGAATCCTCCAATATCTTTTTCATCGAAAAATTTCAGTTAAACAAGTATTAACAAAAACAAAAGTTAGGGATAGGGCACAATTTTAGTCAAACTAACTCAAGTAACTAGGTTTCATTTTCTTGGTAATTGGTATTGTCAATATTCCAGACCATAGAGTAGGTTTGGTTAAAATTTCCCAACAAAACTGTTCTTTAAATGGAAAATAGGGTTTTTGATAAAATAAAACATTTTGCATGAAGTGTTTCCTTTCCACAGATTTTGTTTTATCATTCAAATATTTTGGCCAAAACCTTTTGGTTAGTGAGTTTTCTGCTGGAAACTGGAAAATTTCAGCGGATCTGTCAATGAACACGAAAGGCTTGTTTTTGTTTGTTTCCATCCAAAATGTTCCTGGGGGGCACGGGCAGGGCCGGCCCTAGCTTTTTGGCTGCCCCAAGCAAAAAAAAACCAAACCCACAAGCGCCGCCCCCCACCCCCAACGCTGGCCAAAACACCCCCCCCCAACAACGCCGCCCCGCCAAAACGCCGGGGGGGGGGGGGGGCAGCGGGGAGGGCGGCATGCCCGCCGCCCCGCTCCCCCTGCCAGTGGGGAGTGCGGAACGCCTGCCACCCTGCTGCCCCGGTGGGGAGCGGAGCACGCCAGCCGCCCCCACCCCGGCCGGGGCGCTGGCGGGGAGCGGAGCACGCCTGCAGCCCCGCTCCCCGGGCGGGGAGCGGAGTACGCCTGCCGCCCCGCTCCCCAGGCCGGGGCGCCGGCGGGGAGCGGAGCACGCCTGCTGCCCCACTCCCCCGGCAGGG
Source organism: Macrochelys suwanniensis (assembly GCA_033296515.1). NCBI lineage: Eukaryota > Metazoa > Chordata > Testudines > Chelydridae > Macrochelys > Macrochelys suwanniensis. Next base: position 122,529,598 of record CM065778.1, on the reverse strand, counting down.
GCGCCAGAGGAAAATTAGGTTTTTTTGTAAATTAAAAAAAAAACAAAAAACCTTGAGTGCCGCCCCCCTCCAGGTGCCGCCCCAAGCACATGCTTGGTAGGCTGGTGCCTGGAGCCGGCCCTGGGCAGGGGACACAGTGGGACCAGTTTTATCAGAAGCCTGCCAGGGTAGACAAGGCCTGGGTGGATTTCTATACAAGACAAAGAGAAAAGCAGCCTCGCGGGCCTTCTTCCCCCGTCCCAGGGAGAAAGCAGGCTCAGGGCCACGCTTCCTCTTTGCGGGGCCCGGTTCAGAAACGTGCCCACGGCCACCCAGCTGCTCAGGGGCAGGGAGGCCAGTGGGGCTCAGCCAGGGCCGTGAGCCAGCCAGGTTCTGACCCGCGCTCTTTAAAGCCAGCACTAGGGCTGACCGGGGCCAAACCGTCCCGCCCGCGGATGCGGCGCTTTGCCAGCCCCAGGGCTGCTGCGAGCCTGGAGCAACCGGGGCTGTTGCTAGCCCGCTTCCCAGCGACAAGCTCTCCCCTGCCGGGACCAGCGCGTGCAGCTGCTCGTGCCACGGCACCAGGCGCCGGTGGGTGGCTGCTCCGGGCTGGGCTCTGCGCCCGCTCCCCACGGGCGGTTATTCCTAGCCCGGAGCGAAGGGGGCATGGCTCGGGTCCTGCTTGGCCGGGGACAGAAGCCGGGACGCGCCGCCCCCATCCCCGCCGGTCTCTCACCCAAGCGCCGTCCCGCTCGGTGCTGGGGTTGGCCAACTTGCCTTTGGGCATCGCTGGGCCCGGGCCGCCACCGGCTGCCGCTGCCTGCCTCAGCCGCCGGACAGTGGTTGCCATAGACACCGGCCCGCCCCGCGACCCCTGGAACTGCGGGGCCCCCCGCCCGCTGGCGGAGGGAGACCCCCCATTGTAAGGGCTGGAGAGGCCCTGCTATGGGGGAAGGAAAGCTCCCTGGATTAGGGGGACCCCACTCCTTTAAAGGGATACAGGAGATCCCCAGTGGGTGAGAGGCTCCCATTTAAGGGTATTGGGGAGGCCCTGCGTCAGGGGATGGGGGCGACTCTCACTTATGGAGTCGCCCCCATCCCCCATAACCATACCTTATGGTTGGGGAGACCTCAGTGAGGAGGTGGAGATCCTTGTGGGTGCAGGAGACCCCTCCCTCATTCTGGCAGAGGGAGAGAGACCCCTTTTATGGTTGGTGGGACCTTGCTATTCAAGTGTAGGACTCCTTTTGAGGGAGGGGGGAGTACCTGTGGCAGTGAAGACTCCATCATCTGAGGGGTGTGAGAGCCCCCTCTCATCCTGTGGATGCCTTCCCCAAAGTGAAGGATCAGGGAGAATGGTGGGACTTACACCCATACAAGGAGGTTCCTTCCTCTGCTTCAGCTACAGATACATTTGTTCTAAATTCGTCTCCTTTGGGAAAGGAAAGGAGCTATACCTTATTTAAAGGAAGCTATTTGTAAAATTCAGGAATCAGCTAAGAAAACATCAGTGGGATCATTTTCCTTTGTCCTTATATGTATTTTGTGATATGAGTCTATGTTCAGACTGTACACCAAGAAGCTTTGTGTAAAATCAGCCAAGTTATATTATGAATCTCCTGCATGTTCATTTACTTAAATCAAGCTGTTATGTGGTTCTGATATTTCAATGAGGTCCAGGTCAACACACAAGTGAAGACAAAACCATTCTTTCCTGCGTTCCAACGCAGCTGGACAAAAATGAGATAAACAAACAAAATCTTGGACAGTCTCTTAAAAAAGGCAATAGAGACTCTGAAACATGTTTAATTTGTTCAGAACCAATAAAGTATTTTAAAACAAGCATTTCAATAACATTTTACAATCTGGATGATAATATCTGTAGAAAAAAGAAAGAATTCTACCCATAAAAACAAGGACACTTGAAAGCGGTATAGCTGTCACAATGTTAGGATACCATTACCGAAACAGAAAAAACACAAAAATTCCAATCAAATAAAATATTACTTAATTTACAAAAAATATAGCTGTAACAGTGATTAATGTTAAAAAGTCAATATCTAGCTTTTCGGTAATTAAAAATTATTTATAAGCAGAACATTAGCGGTGGAAATAAGCCCTCTCTCCCTGCCTTTTTTTTTCCTTGCTATTTTTTTCACCTATGAGAGTGTTTGTGCACTCAGCTGTGGCTACTTCCACACTGAAACTTTGTTATACAGGCGAGTCGCATCTTAGGCACATTTAACATGCGCGAATTCAGCTTTGCGCGGTCGGCAAAAACAGAAAAAAAAAGAAAAATAACAATTTTAAAACTGCATCTGTAGTGCGGGCGATTCCGCCTGCCATTCAACTCAATGAGTGTTTCACTATACGCGGTTTTCGCTTTACGCGCTAACTGCAGAACGGAACCCCCGCGTAAGATGAGACTTGCCTGTACTAATTGTTGCCATAGGATAGTGCTGTGTATAAAACAGGTGCTGTTTTCTCACCAATATATGTCTGTGAGATATATTTTTGTGTACTTATATTAAATTTTTAGACTTACATCTTAATTGAATACATTGTATACAGTGTTCATTTAAAAAAATCTCAGTTTCTTAGATGTTCAAAAAAATGCAAAACCAGTTTATACTGCAGATGAATAAGCAAGGCTACTTGCCGGAAAAAAAATGCGAGAGATTAAGGAAGTGTAAAAGATGACCTACCGAATTTCAATATTAACAGAAGTGAAGGAAAATATTACATACTACAGCCCCAATACTGCAAAAATTTATGCACATGCTTAATTTAATGCACTGTGAGTAGTCTCATAAAGTTCAGTGGGACAACTCCAGTATCACCAAATCCAAGTATTCAAAAATCATAGAATCATAGAATCTCAGGGTTGGAAGGGACCTCAGGAGGTCATCTAGTCCAACCCCCTGCTCAAAGCAGGACCAACCCCAACTAAATCATCCCAGCCAGGACTTTGTCAAGCCTGACCTTAAAAACCTCTAAGGAAGGAGATTCCACCAACTCCCTAGCTAACCCATTCCAGTTCTTCACCACCCTCCTAGTGAAAAAGTTTTTCCTAATATCCAACCTAAACCTCCCCCTCTGCAACTTCATACCATTACTCCTTGTTCTGCCATCTTCTACCACTGAGAACAGTCTAGATCCATCCTCTTTGGAACCCCCTTTCAGGTAGTTCAAAGCAGCTATCAAATCCCCCCTCATTCTTCTCTTCTGCAGGCTAAACAATCCCAGTTCCCTCAGCCTCTCCTCATAAATCATGTGCTCCAGCCCCCTAATCATTTTTGTTGCCCTCCGCTGGACTCTTTCCAATTTATCCACATCTTTCTTGTAGTGTGGGGCCCAAAACTAGACACAGTACTCCAAATGAGGCCTCACCAGTGCTGAATAGAGGGGAATGATCACGTCCCTTGATCTGCTGGAAATGCCCCTACTTATACAACCCAAAATGCCATTAGCCTTCTTGGCAACAAGGGCACACTGTTGACTCATATTCAGCTTTTCGTCCACTGTAACCCCTAGGTCCTTTTCTACAGAACTGCTGCCCAGCCATTCGGTCCCTAGTCTGTAGCAGTGCATGGGATTCTTCCGTCCTAAGTGCAGGACTCTGCACTTGTCCTTGTTGAACCTCATCATATTTCTTTTGGCCCAATCCTCTAATTTGTCTAGGTCCCTCTGTATCCTATCCCTACCCTCCAGTGTATCAACCACTCCTCCCAGTTTAGTGTCATCTGCAAACTTGCTAAGGATGCAGTCCACACCATCCTCCAGATCATTAATGAAGATATTGAACAAAACCGGCCCCAGCACCGACCCTTGGGGCACTCCACTTGATACCGGCTGCCAACTAGACATGGAACCATTGAACCTGTTGAGCCAGTGGCGTAGCCAGGTTTAGAGCACAGGGGGAGCGGCGCTATAAAAAGGCGCCTCCCCGCTACCCCTGTAGTCACCCGGCGGCGTTTTAAAGGGCCCGGGGCTCCAGCCGCTGCGGAGCCCCCGGGCCTTTTAAATCCCCGCCCGAGCCTGGCTCCGGCAGTGGGGCTGGGGGAGGGGAGGGCGCTTTAAAGGGCCCGCGGCTCCTCGCAGCGGCAGGAGCCGCCGGCCTTTTAAAGCGCCCCCTCCCCTGTGCTGTTACTCCTGGGGATTCCCAGTGCTATTACTCCAGGGGCTCCCTCGTGCTGTTACTCCTGGGGGTTCCCGGTGCTGTTACTCCTGGGGGATCCGACCAAGGGCAGAGTGTAGCCTCCCCCGGCCAGCTCTCCCCAGGTCTGTCAGCAGCGCAGGCACTGCTGCCCCGGGCACTGGCCTGCGCTTTGCAGGGGTGTAGGCAGCCCAACTCCTTGCTGGTGCCAGCCAAGGAAGGGAGCGGGGGACAGCCGTGAGAGCAGCCCGGGAAGCGGTGCCTGGTGAGCTCAGACCCCTCCAGCAGGAGACTAAATTCCAGGCGATCCCCGCTGGAGCAGGAACGGGCAAGGTGAACCTGTCCCGGGCTGCCCCACCCTTTCTGGGGAGGGGCCGAGCCTAGTCCGCACAAACCCCCTTGGGGTAACCACCCCAGCCCGGCTCCGGCAGCGGGGCTGGGGGGGGCGCTTTAAAGGGCCCACGGCTCCCCGCAGCGGCAGGAGCTGCCGGCCTTTTAAAGCGCCACCCACTCCAGCCCAGCTCCGGCAGCGGGGCTGGGGGAGGGCGCGCTTTAAAAGGCCGGCGGCTCCTGCCGCTGCGGGGAGCCGCGGGCCCTTTAAAGCGCCCCCTGAGCCCGGCTCCTGCAGCTGGGCTTGGGCGGCGCCTTAGCGCCACTTCTCCTCACAGGGGGAGTGGCCACTCCCCCTCGGCTACGCTACTGTGTTGAGCCCAACCATCTAGCCAGTTTTCTATCCACCTTACAGTCCATTCATCCAGCCCATACTTCTTTAACTTGCTGGCAAGAATACTGTGGGAGACTGTATCAAAAGCTTTGCTAAAGTCAAGAAATAGCACATCCACTGCTTTCCCCTCGTCCACAGAGCCAGTTATCTCATCATAGAAGGCAATTAGGTTAGGCAGGCATGACTTGCCCTTGGTGAATCCATGCTGACTGTTCCTGATCACTTTCCTCTCCTTTAAGTGGTTCAGAATTGATTCCTTGAAGACCTGTTCCATGATTTTTCCAGGGACTGAGGTGAGACTGACTGGCCTGTAGTTCCCCGGATCTTCCTTCTTCCCTTTTTTAAAGATGGGCACTACATTAGCTTTTTTCCAGTCATCCGGGACCTCCCCCGATTGCCATGATTTGTCAAAGATAATGGCCAATGGCTCTGCAATCACATTGGCCAACTCCTTTAGCACCCTCGGATGCAGTGCATTCGGCCCCATGGACTTGTGCTCGTCCAGCTTTTCTAAATAGTCCCGAACTACTTCTTTCTCCACAGAGGGCTGGTCACCTCCTCCCCATACCGTGCTGCGGAGTGCAGCCGTCTGGGAGTTGACCTTGTCTGTGAAGACAGAGGCAAAAAAAGCATTGAGTACACTAGCTTTCTCCACATTCTCTGTCACTAGGTTCCCTCCCTCATTCAGCAAGGGGCCCACGCTTTCCTTGACTTTCTTCTTGTTGCTAACATACCTGAAGAAACCCTTCTTGTTACTCCTAACATCTCCGGCTAGCTGTAATTCCAAGTGTGATTTGGCCTTCCTAATTTCACTCCTGCATGCCTGAACAATATTTTTATACTCCTCCCTGGTCATTTGTCCAATCTTCCACTTCTTGTAAGCTGCTTTTTTGTGTTTAAGACGAGCAAGGATTTCACTGTTAAGCCAAGCTGGTCGCCTGCCATATTTACTTTTCTTTCTACACATCGGGATGGTTTGTTCCTGCAACCTCAATAAGGATTCTTTAAAATACAGCCAGCTTTCCTTGACTCCTTTCCCCCTCATGTTATTCTCCCAGGGGACCTTGCCCATCAGTTCCCTGAGGGAGTTGATGTCTGCTTTTCTGAAGTCCAGGGTCTCTGTTCTACTGCTCTCCTTTCTTCCTTGTGTCAGGATCCTGAACTCGACCATCTCATGGTCACTGCCTCCCAGGTTCCCATCCACTATTGCTTCCTCTACTATTTCCTCCCTGTTTGTGAGCAGCACGTCAAGAAGAGCTTTTCCCCTAGTTGGTTCCTCCAGCACTTGCACCAGGAAATTGTCCCCTACACTTTCCAAAAACTTCCTGGATTGTCTGTGGACCGCTGTATTGCTCTCCCAGCAGATATCTGGGTGATTAAAGTCACCCATGAGAACCAGGGCCTGTGATCTAGTAACTTCTGTTAGTTGCTGGAAGAAAGCCTCGTCCACCTTATCCCCCTGGTCTAGTGGTCTGTAGCAGACTCCCACCACGACATTACCCTTGTTGCTCACACTTCTAAATTTAATCCAGAGACTCTCAGGTTTTTCTGCAGTTTCATACTGGAGCTCTGAGCAGTCATACTGCTCTCTTACATACAACGCAACTCCCCCACCTTTTCTGCCCTGCCTATCCTTCCTGAACAGTTTATATCCATCCATGACAGTACATGAGCAAGGCCCACAAAAAATCATGGTATTGACTTAAAAAAAAATCAAAAGATTTTAAAAAAGAATAAATGTAGGGGCCTTTTATTTGCCTTCTAGCTTTGAGCCTGTAATGTTAACGTTTTCAAGCTTTTCTCTGTAACTATGAGGACTAGAAACGTATTTTTTTAAATAAATAAATAAAATAAAAGCTGAGAGTCTCAAAAAATAACAGGACTCCAAGAGCTGGTATTTTAAGAAAAACATAAAATATCACAAATCTTGTTATTAAAATGGTGAGATTATGTCATTGTGCGTAGTCAAGCATGTGCATACATTTTTGCAAGATCAGGACTTAAATAAATACTCAGGGAGGTTTTCATCATACTCAACATCTTACCAGTTCAAGCGAATAGGAAGGAAATAAACAGTATTTTGAACCACCACTGCTTTTAGAACAATTGTAGGAAAAGTTTTCAAGTTAGATTATAAATGTCCATATGAACAATGGCATAATTAAGTTATGAACTTAACAATTTAGTTAAGTGCAGGTGAGCAGATAACCACAGATTTACACTGAAAATTAACATTAATAGGATTTTAGTGATTTTGAGATAACTATTATTATAGCCGTGAGTCAAATGGGGAGATGCAGCTTTATTTTCTTTAGATGACATCACATCTTTGATCTGAAAATTTTCTTTCACTGTTCTCCAACAATACTTTTTTGTGTATGTGTATGTGAAGCTTTATTTATTGTCTAACTAACTGTTTAAAAGATTTATTTAAACATTCTCCCATTTATTTGTAACTTTTAAAAATACATTGTGCACTACAAATTAAATGAAACCTTCCCCAATCTACTTTCCTATTTTCTTCTTCATTAGTGCAAATTTATTTAAAATAGATCTGCAATGTACAAACACATCTTGTTTTCCATCATTGATTTTGACAGAATGAAAATTTTATTGTGCTCTTCATAAAACTGAATTTATGTGATACATAGTTTTAAAGTTATAGTAAAAATACAATATCCTTTCATTACTGTATCACATTTGTTCCTTACTTAACATATTAGCCTGCCATTCTATGTTGAAAGCTATAACAAACAATTGCATTACTTCTTGTGAAAATGTACCTTGGTAATGTTGCTAAAAATGTAAAAAAAAAACCTGCTGAAATGGTAAAACAATTTAATAATAGTAGGCAGTGATTGGCTTTCCCATCCAGTCAGTAGCTCCACCACCCAATGTGAGTACTTCAAGCAAATTGCCAGTCAACTATAAAGGCTCTAAGAACTGTCACTCTACCATGGATGACTCAGGAAGTCCCGATTAGCTCATTATTTCTGTTTAGGAAACTCGAGGCTGGCATCCCAAAAATCCATAGGTCCATATCATGCCATCTGCTTTTAAACCTGTGAATAAAAACAAAAGCCAGCAGCTGCCTTTAAAATGTCACTCAGTTTACTGGAAAACTACAACTCTGGCAAAGCTTGTATAACTTAATCATGGGCAGACACTCATTACAAAACTCACCCCAGAGATGGTACCCTTGTGACAATGCCAGTCTTGGAGGCTAAGGATAATGAACAAACACTCATCACTGGTAAACTATGAAAAATAGGGTTGTGGCACATTGCAAAGGTGGTCTTGTACTGCCACTGCCTGTGCTGTGAAGTGTTAAAAGAGGAAAAAGAAAGGATCTCAGTTTCTTGTCCTTTTGGAACAAAACCTTTCATGGGCACTATATTTACTTTAAAAAACCAATTATTCATATTATATAGCAGAATGTATGCACCATGAAGATCCCTCTTGTGAAACTGGTGATTTTTGGCACCAACACCTTCAATTCTAAAATTATACTCTAGAGGAAAACCCTTCATAATTAGCGATGCAGGTGTACACAAAGGGTCCAGTTCAGTCCTCAAATACATCTGTGTAACTCTCACTGAAGTCAATAACCAAATCTTGAGAGGTTGCTGTTAACATTAAGGAGACCAGGATTTGACACACAGGCAATTATATGTGAATCTCTGATGGCAGAATATGGTCCAAACATTGCAACAACTACAATGCAAGATAACAGTTAAATAAGAATTCTATATTAGACATACATCTTTCATCAGTCTTTTAAATTATTAAGTTATGATGTTTCTAAATACAGAAAGAAAGAAAATAGTGGTGTGTTAGGTGATTGTATCTGAGTTCAGACAATATTCCAACTATAACCAAAGAAATTAAATGCAAAAACCTATATGATTTGAATTAAACTGGTGTAAATTGGGTGCGGCGCTACTGATTTTAAAGTAGCTACTCTGGTTACACTGGAGTACCTGAGGTCAGAATGTCATCTTTTGCCTCTTCTCTTCTTCTTACCATGACATTTTTATGCTGCGCACCACAGCTGGACCAGCTTATGACTTCCTTTGTATCACACGATACCCTCCCTTTCTTTGAGTCCTCTTTTGCTTAGCTTTCTTTGCTACTCTCCTTCCGAATGTTGTCAAGGCCTATCCATGAGCTGGATAATTGTTATTGTTTTTATATTGGTTATTATTGTTATTATATTGGTCTGAATCAGGCTTCTTATATTTCATAAAGTCTACCAAAGGATCTTTTGGAAGGCAAACTAGCAAGTAGAAATCAAAATCATTTGGGATGAATCAAGCATTTGCCCTTTGTACATTGATTTGTACTCTTTTCTATCATTTTGTTAAGTATCAGAGGGGTAGTCGTGTTAGTCTGGATCTGTAGAAGCGACAAAGAGTTCTGTGGCACCTTATAGACTAACAGACGTATTGGAGCATAAGCTTTCGTGGGTGAATACCCACTTCTTCACATGCATCTGAAGAAGTGGGGGGAGGGATAGCTCAGTGGTTTGAGCATTGGCCTGCTAAACCCAGGGTTGTGAGTTCAATCCTTGAGGGGGCCATTTAGGGACCTGGGGCAAAAATTGGGGATTGGTCCTGCTTTGAGCAGGGGGTTGGACTAGATGACCTCCTAAGGTCCCTTCCAACTCTGAGATTCTAAGTGGGTATTTACCCATGAAAGCTTATGCTCCAATACGTCTGTTAGTCTATCATTTTGTTGTTGCTGATTATGACATTTTTCCATTCTAATACTTCAAAGGGGTGTGCATATTTGTGCCAGACCACTCTTACAGTTTTATTGCTAAAATTTAAATCATGTTTTGTTTTAAGGGAGCTGGGGTTGGACTTTCCACCCATTCATTTAGGACATTAGAAATTGTTTCTCCTATATTCCTTCACACTGTGCATATAGTGGTTTAGCTTGTGCTCAAACCATAGGTTTGTTCCTCCTCTCAATCACATCTGATTTACAGTAGTGTAATTCCATTGACTTCAGTGGAGTCACTCTCAATTTACCTGGGTGTAAATAAGAGAACTGGCCCCATATCTTCAGGCTGTTCTAGGGTTTTGACAGTTCTTTCCCCGCTCCATGCTTCTATTGCAGCAGTTAATGTAAGAAAGAAGCTGATAAAATCATTTGGCTAGTTTAGCCAGTAAGTGTGATTCTATTATATTTACAGTGTCCAAGGAGACATGACAACGCCATTTCTACATTAATGCTTTCTCTCTCTGTCTTCATGCTACCACACACTCTGGCACAGCAAGATTTAGATTTTGTAGATAGGAGGCTTGAATGTTGAAGGATGAAAGTTGTAAAACATTGTGGTTTATATTATAGAAAATATAAATAATAGTAATAAAGAAAACAGAGTCAGGGAAGGCTCTACACCAGAGGTGGGCAAACTACGGCCCGCGGGCCACATCCGGCATGTGGGATCGTCCTGCCCGGCCCTTGAGCTCCCCGCCGGGGAGGCTAGCCCCCCGACTCCTCCCCTGCTGTTCCCCCTCCCCTGCAGCCTCAGCGCGCCGCACCGCCAGTGCTCTGGCCTGCCACTCCTGCCAGGCAGCGTGGGTGGCGTGCCTGGCTCTGGCCGAGTGGGGAGCTCCTGCTGCTCTGAGCAGCATGGTAAGCGGGAGGTGGTTGGATAAGGGGCAGGGGGTCCTGGGGGGCAGTCAGGGGACAGGGAGCAGGGCGCAGTTGGATGGGGTGTGTGGTCCTAGGGGGCAGTTAGGGGCGGGGGTGTGGATAGGGATCAGGGCAGTCAGGGGACAGGGAGCAGCGGGGGTTGGATAGGGGGTAGGGTCCCAGGGGGTGCTTAGGAGACAAGGAGCAGGGGGGGTTGGATGGGTCGGGGGCTCTGAGGGAGGCAGTCAGGGGCGGGAAGTGGGAGGGGGGGATAGGGGGTGGGGGCCAGGCTGTTTGAGGAGGCACAGCCTTCCCTCGGGCCAAAAAGTTTGCCCACCCCTGCTCTACACTATAGCTGCGGATGAGATTTTCAGTCTTAATAGGTCTAAGTTCACTTATGTTGTCTCAGTATCTTTCTGAAATATTTGTAAAACTTGCTTAGATCGATCCTTTATAGGGGAGCAATTAGAGTTCACTTATCCATTAGTGCTGTACTGTTGGTAACACATTACACATCCAACACAGTTGTCATGAAAACAAAACACTGAGCAAGGAAATAAATTGATAAATTGGAGAGTTTAGAGAAGAGCTACGAGAATGATTAAAGGATTAGAAAACATGCTGCACACAGTGATAAACTAATTAGAATGAGCTCTTTGAGTCTAACAAAGAGAAGGTTAAGGGGTGACTTGATTACAATCTAAAAGAATCTATATGGGGAACAAATATTTAATAATGTACTCTTCAGTCTGGAAAAAAAAGGCATAACATGATCCAATAGCTGGATGTTGAAGCTAAACAAATTCAGACTGGAAATAAGGTGTACATTTTTGACAGTGAAGGTAATTAATCACTGGAACAATTTACCAAGAGTTAGGATAGATTCTCTATCACTGACAATATTTAAATCAAGACTGGATGTTTTTCTCAAAGATATGCTCTAGGAATTCAGAAGTTCTATGGCCTGTGTGGTACAGGAGGGCAGACTAGATGATCACAATGGTCCCTTCTGGCTCTGTAATCCATGAATCGATGAAATCAGGAAAATTATATTTTTAAGTAGGGCTGTCAAGCGATAAAAAAAATTAATCACTATTAATCGCAGGATTAAAAAAATTAAACGTGATTAATCGCACTGTTAAACAATAATAGAATAGAATTTATTTAAATATTTTTGGATTTTTTCTACATATTCAAATATACTGATTTAAATTACAACACAGAATACAAAGTGTATAGTGCTCACTTTATATTTATTTCTGATTACAAATATTTGCACTGTAAAAAAACAGAAATAGTATTTTTCAATTCACCTCATACAAGTACTATAGTGCAATCTCTTTATTATGAAAGTTGAACTTACAAATGTAGAATTATGTACAAATAACTGCATTAAAAAATAAAACAATGTAAAACTTTAGAGCCTATAAATCCACTTAGTCCTACTTCTTGTTCAGCCAATCGCTCAGAGAAACAAGTTTGGTTACAATTTGCAGGCGATGATGTTGCACGTTTCTTGTTTACAACGTCATCTGAGAGTGAGAACAGGCGTTCGCATAGCACTGTTGTAGCCAGCGTCGCAAGATATTTATGTGGCAGATGTGCTAAAGATTCATATGTCCCTTCATGCTTCAACCACCATTCCAGAGGACATGCGTCCATGGTGATGATGGATTCTGCTCGATACCGATCCAAATCAGTGCAGACTGGTGCATGTTCATTTTCATCATCTGAGCCAGATGCCACCAGCAGAAGGTTGATTTTCTTTTTTGGTGGTTCAGGTTCTGTAGTTTCTGCATCAGAGTGTTGCTCTTTTAAGACTCCCAAAAGCATGCTCCACACCTCGTCCTTCTCAGATTTTGGATGGCACATCAGATTCTTAAACCTTGGGTTGAGTGCTGTAGCTATTTTTAGAAAACTCACATTGGTACCGTCTTTGCGTTTTGTCAAATATGCTGTGAAAGTGTTCTTAAAAAGAACGTGTGCTGGGTCATCATCCAAGACTGCTATAACATGAAATACATGGCAGAATTATGCTTTTGTTCCTTGAAGTTGTGTTGACAAGGGTGGTGCTTTGAGAAATTCTGTCTGCACAAGGCAAATACAGTCAGGAAGACTCAAACAGCACAGATTATGCCTGCTGCAGAACAGTGCAATGTGGACTCCTTTCTACACCTGTCTCCAGGCACACAAGGGAGGCTGACCTCACCAATTTACGGGCCTTGAAGGTTTATTAAGTGCACTAGCCACATCTCCTTTTATGCTCAGGAAGTGCTATCAGCAGCATGGTCCCTTTGTCATATATGAAGGAACTGTGGGAAAAGACTCCCTATGTCCTCATATAGTTCAAATACACCCACAAAAGTCTATCAAGAATCTATCCCTAGACTCAACATAAATGTAAAGAACTCTCTAGCTTATTGAACTCATTCACTCTGGCTGGGCAATGCCATAGAATTCAATAAGGGCCAGATGCAATGCCCACTGAAGACAACAGAAAGACTACCATTGACTTAATTGGGCTTTGGATCAAGCCCTAATATTCTCCACCTCTACAGGAATCAGTGGGCCTTGTGTAAAAACCTAGCAGAGATATCTTAAGGTCTGTTTATTCTTTGTTTCTCCTCCCCACACCGCTCAGCATCCTAGTTATGGATACAGAGGCTTCTTTCTAAACTTTACAGGCCTCCTCTAAGCAGAGACTGCAGATTGTGCTCAATTATGATTTCATTATGCCAACAAATGTCTACTCTGAGAAACATGGAGATCACAAAACTCAATTCACACATAATCTAAAAGCAATACAATGCAGGTCTCTGTAGGAGAAAAGTTAGTATATTAATTTAATACAAATAATAATTTCATTTTCATTAATAAACTCACTGTGCCTCCCCTGCCAGAAAACCTGTAACCAAACATAGAGCAATATTTCCTCACACGCTTCACAATGACCTAACATTTCTCTAACCTCTCTCCCCGTGTCCCCATGTATTTTGTAACCTCTGAGATGACCACATTAGCACAAAAGGAAGGAGGGGCCAACAAAATGACATTTGTGTAGGAAATGCGTTTTCTGTGAAGTTAAAACTAAACTGTATAAAATGAGCAAATGAGTTACAATATTGTTTTTATGGTGAAGCATTACATTTTGAGCTTAAACTGAGGCAGTTTGCACCACCTACTGGTATATATTGCTTACACTCCATCTTGAAACATCTGTCCATGAAAAACCTTCTAAGAAGCTAGTTACATTTGCCAGATCTTAAATAATCCTTAGGATCTCAATTTATTTCAGAAACCATTTCCTAAAACAAGCTGTTTGGAAGCCAGATTTATTCATCTAACAAAATTAGTACATTGTACAGCTTGCTTCTGAAATACAGGAATGATTAAAATAGTGCCAGCCAATGAGATACAAATGTAGGTTTTCAAAGGCACTCATTCTTGGCGTAACTCTGCTCTCACTTAAATCAGATTTCAATGGGAGTGTGTTAGGCTAATGCTGAGCACCACCTGTATATGAAAAGGAATACAGGAATCAATATATATTATCAGTTGTTAAAGTAAAAGATTCAACTAGGCAACTAGAAAATTACAAGAATCCTAAGCAAACAAGATAATAAGTTTAACATGTTCCTCAGTAGTTAAAAAAGAGAAATCACCCCTTGAAAATATGATAGTTTTATATTAATAATAATCATCATCATTAACATGGCTTAATTCCAGCCAGGTAATGGAAACAGAAAATATTCATTTAGGTTCTTTTCCATTACAAAATAAATACATAAATTAAAATAAATTTCCTACATGTCATAGCCAAAAAAAAGGCAAAAAATACATTTGCCCATCTGTACTGAGATTAATGAAGGCGAGATTGTGGCTGGCCTGCACAGGTGCACAAAGATTGGATGGGTGAAAGGAACCTTCTCCCTGCTGCTTAGAGCCTTGACAGATGATGTGTGTTACAATCTCAGTCTTTGCACTCATGCAAGGACAAGAAACGTCTACCAGCAGCAGCATTAGACCATCAAAGATGTAGGGAGCAGAAGGGTGCATCATAGGTGTGCCCATTCAGTAACACCAGCTAAGGGAGCTGAACCAGAGTTGGGAGGAAAAGACATGGCCCCATTAAAGGTTAATTCAGACCCTGTTGTGTACTCTCTCACCAGTAATCTGGCAGGGAGAAGCATTCTTACTTCCATCTAGATAACATATATTGGCTCTTTCTTGCCAGTATCTGAGCGCCTCCCAAACATTAATGAATTTATCCTTACAATCCTGGTGAAGCAAGGAAGTATTTTCTCCCATTTTACAAATGGGGCAGTGAAGCATAGGAGTGAGTAGCACCTTGAATAAGGATGGCAGAATCTTCCCCTAAGGGTATGTCTACGCAACATGTGGAGTAAGCCTCCCACCTGGGAGTTAACAGATTTGGGTTAGTGGGCTTGCTAGCGCTCTGAAAATAGCTATATAGACAGCACTTTGAAGTTGCAGGCTGGGCTACATTCTGATTCTGCTGCAGAATGTCTGATAGTTAATTATCTTTAATGAAGTCTGTGGCAGAGCCAGGAATTGATCCTAGTCTGGTGCCCTAGCCACAAAACTAACCTTCCTTTCTCCATATTTTCCATTTGGTGCTGAGCTCCTCTGAACCACTTCTTCCACCTACTCACACTCATGAGTGAAGGTTTGCATACATATAGCCCATAATATGTTCAAGGGTTCCCATAACATGAAATCCATAATATCTTCTAGACCTAATTAAATTGCTTTAGATGAGCTGCAGAAGGGAGCGATCAGTGAGGTGGTAAAATTTGAAAATTTAAAATCATTTAGGTTAATCAAGGCTAGAGATGAATCCACAGAAACTGTAGCGAGACCTAATAAAACTGGGTGAATGGGGAACGTCAGGATTTGTCCTCTGAACTATGTAAACAGAAACTGCGCCTATCATATAAGATTTATATGCAAGACTCATACTGGAATTAATTTTTATGGCAAATATTTTATATGCATTCAAGATGGGACTTACAGTGGAAGAGCTAATAGAACCTCACAAATAGTGGAGCAACCGTCATTAACATTAGATATTATAAGCAGTCTCTAAAGCTAACAATAAATACTTTGTTTAAAATTCTAGTTTTTATAATTAGAATTTCCACTATCTTTATTTTAAATGAAGAACACTAGTTCCCCTAGCAATTAAATATCTAATTAGGTAAAGAGATATCAAGATAGGTATTATATATTTCTTTCTTTCACTGTTCTTCAGAAGTCTATAAAACCTTAGTTGGCTCTGTCTGCTGAAAATAGCCCCGCACAAATCAGGCTACAAGGAAAGAGCTGTCAATGACAAATTCAAGGTAACAAATGGTGAAATTGTCAGATGACAGTGGGATATAATCTACAGCATCTCTCTCTGGGAAGAATCTGTAAACAGTGGGATCACTTCATCTTGTTTCCCCTCACCCACTGAGGTGGACGTGGCAGCCATTTTATTTTGTTTAGCAACACTTCACAACAATTTTTGTGAAGGGAAGTGAAGAATAACAGTCAACTGAATACTAGGACTGCTTTGCCCATTTTACAGACAGAGAAAGGAGGCATAGAGAAGTGAAGTATTTGCTAAAGGTCCGACAGTGAGTCTTGACACAACTGTAGGGAGAACCCAGAAGTCTTAACTGATCTAGAGACTAGACAACACTTGTCTTTATCTTCTTATAAACTGTTCAGAGAATGACATTTGCATTTTAGATGGTGCTGGTTTGTTTTATAAAATGTGGAGAGGTTAGTCTAACTTTAAAGGGAATCAAATGCCATGGTGGCAAATGCAGCAAGAAAAAAAACAAATATGTTTTAAAATATGAATGGTTCGGAGCATCGCAAGCCATTTGTTGCAGGCAAGTACAAATGTCCAGATCCTCAAAGGTATTTAGACGGCTAACTACCATTCATTTTTAATGAGAGTTGCGTGCCTAAATACCTTTGAGAACTGGGCCAAAGCTCCTGGTGTTTTAATATTCTACAGCTCATCCTACTAATTAGCTAACAAAAGAACACACGTGGATAGTGAGATCTGTGAACAACAAATGCATTAACTAAAGAGAAAATGTAAATAAAAGTGCAAAAATCTGTCATTTGTAGGTAACTACCTAAGTTCATCCAGGTGTCAAAAAACTGTCATTCAATTTTGAATCATACTACCAAACCAAACCTACCTCCAGGCTTTAGTCCCCAACACAAGTTAAACTGACTAGTCAAAGTACTGTAAGCATCTGCTAAAGAATGTCTGGCAATTACAGATTAAAGCAATAATTTGGATGCCATTAGTTTTAATATTAAGGAAGCTCATGGAGCTAGCGTACTTTAAGGACACAAGAATAGCTATATTGGGTCAGACCATGGATTTATGGCATTATAATTTCTTTCTGTCCAGCCCTCTCCTAACGATCCCTAACATTCGCTTTTTGGAAGGCTGCTGCACACTTTGCACGGGCACCAGTTCCACGCACGCAACACGCAAGGGACTCATTGCGGTTCATTTCATGAGGGCCACAGGCACGGACATGGAACAAGCCGCGCCCCACAGTGGGGCCTTCGCTGGAGCCCCCGTGCGCGGCGCGCGGGACACGCCCGACCAGAGATGCACGTGCCGACGCACGTTTGCGAGCCGCGAGCGTACACCAAGCGCCGCGCCGCTCTCGGCAAGTCCCGCGAGAAGAACCCTTCTCCGCGCGATTTCCGTTCCCCCTTCCCCTCCGCTTCTTGGGCGGCTAGTGGCAGCCGCGGCCTCGCGCTCCTGCCGCAGCCTGCCCCCGCCGGGGCCGGGCCGGCTGCGAGCACTAGAGCCGATGGAGGGCACGGGGGCCGCCTCATGCCGGGGAGCCTGTGCCGAAGCGGGCCCCGCCGCGGGAAGTGACGTAGGGGGGCCCGTGCCGCTGAAGGGAGACCCAGAGGAGCTGAAGCAGGTGAGCGGCAGCCTCCCGCGGGGCTCCGAGCCCGCAGCCAGCTCGCGGCTCGGTGGGGCCCGGCTCCGCTCGTGGGCTCCGCTCCCGCACCCCCTCACACCATGTCCCGGAACCCGGGTGCCCTGCCCTGCCCGCTCCTCTACCCCGTCTACACACACGCCGGGGTGTCTGCCCTGCGGACTCACACCCGTGTCTGTCGCCGGGGTATCGCCCACTTTATCCCCGTGAGCTGCGTGGGAGGGGGCGTCACTCGTGCACGCTGAGATGGTGGCAGGTTCCCATCGTCTCGGTGCCCGTGTCAGCCTTCAGCTCTCCACACCTACAGTTATAAAGAGTGCGCTGTGCGGTGACTGTCTCACCCCGCCCCCGGTTTTCTTTTGACACGTGGAGCAGGTTGCCATGTAGGGATCGTGTACGCTTAAAAACGGTGCAGCTGCACTGATGCGACTGTGCCACTCTAGCGCATCTGGTGAAGACGGAGGGGGAGGGATAGCTCAGTGGTTTGCGCATTGGCCTGCTAAACCCAGGGTTGTGAGTTCAATCCTTGAGGGGGCCATTTGGGGATATGGGGCAAAAACTGGGGATTGGTCCTGCTTTGAGCAGGGGGTTGGACTAGATGACCTCCTAAGGTCCCTTCCAACCCTGATAGTCTATGATTCTAAGACGCTGTATGCTGACAGGAGAGAGCTGGCTTAGTCACACTCCTGTGGGACATAAGTGATACCAACAGAAGTGGTAGTGTGTACAAGCCCAAACTGCAAAGTAGGGAAGAGGAGTATGGTCTGAGCACAGCCCTGGATGCCAGGCACACTCAAATTCATTCTAGACACTGACCCTCTCTGACTTTGGGAAACAGATTTAACCACTCTTGTTTTCCTTTCCCTGTCTTGAAGCGGGGAAACAAATATGGGCCTTCTCCTGAGGAATTGCTAGGAATATATTTCTCTAGGGTGAGGGAGTGCTTGTAAAGTACTGTGATAAAATGTGCTAAATTTAGATAAAATAGACATTTATTTATCTTGTCAACATTGCACCTTGTGGTGATCACTACTGAGTTCAGTTTCTTTCATTGGATTCTGCTTCATAGAGGTGATCTGGTTTCAGGGTAAACATGTAAAGGTGCCCTTTTAAACATTGGCAATTATTAATAAGCACCCTATATGCAATTAGGGCTCATTAGCCTCCTCTTTCAGCGTAACTCATAACACTACATATCTAGCTTCAGTTTCTCTTCTATCGCAGTAGGAATGGCTTCTAGAGAATATCCCTTAGGTACAATTCAGTCAGTTTAGTAGGTGGGGTGCATTGCTGCCTACACTGCAGTTTAACATCTGTTCCACCATGTATTTAGCTGTGACACTCTGAGTGCCTTTTCCAGACCCATAGAAGAGCGCTGGATCCAGGGCTGGCTCCAGGCACAAGCAAAGGAAGCAGGTGCTTGGGGCGGCACTCCAGCCATTTCTGGGGCGGCACATTTCAAGGGCCGTTGTTTTTTTTTTTTTTTTAGCTCTGGCCGTGGCTTTTTTTTTTTTTCTTTGGCAGCTCCGGCCGCAGCTTTTTTTTTTTTTTTTTTTTTTTTTTCTTCAGCGGTGTGGTGCTTGGGGTGGCAAAAAAGCTAGAGCTGGCCCTGTCTGTATAGCTTGAAAGCTTGTCTCTTTCACCAACAGGGGTTGAGCCAATAAAAGATATTACATCACCCTCCTTGTGTCCTTGGACCAACACAGCTAAAACAACAGTGCGCACATGTAGTAAACTGACATACCCCTGTGAGGATAATAATGAACTGCTACCACAATGCAAACTTCCTAGTATGGCAAATTACTCTGTGTAGTGCTGTGGTGCCTGAGCTGCAGGGGAAAGAAGAGGAGCTCTCCAGAGCCACCGTTTGGATGTTTTTCAATAAAGAAACCAGCATAGCCATAAATTCTCTCTTCCCCCTTCAAACACTTTCTCCTTCTTGCCTGCCTTCCTTCTCCTCCCTCTGACTTCCTCTCTTCCTCCCTCTCCCCCCCCCCCCCCCCCAATCCTACTCTCCTTAATATTTCTTTGGTATTTTAATGCAACAGCCAGAACTAGGGTTTGGGGCATGGCTATTGAATCTTTGTTGTGTTTAGCTGTACTGTAACTGTTGGTATCTATGCTTGTGCCCCCCATCGGGTTGCAAAGCCTAGCCCTCTGAAAATAGTCATTAGAAATGAAATATAGAGGTTATTCTGGTCTCACTAAACTCAGGGTTGCTAACCTTTCTTATAAAAAGGAATATTACAAATGATCGGCTCTACAAGGTAATCAGTTTTTGTTATTTATTTGCTATGCACTGTCTGAGCATTTGGTTCTGTACAAGACAGATAAAAATAGCTTTGTTAAATTAGGATGTCAGCTTCTAGTATAGCTTCATTGGTGCAGATCCCTAGTGTAGATCTGATCTCGGGAAGTTTGCTTCAGTTTCAAATTAAAAGTAAACTGTACCAGTACAAACTGTCTAGAGTAGGGGTTTGCATGGTGTAGCTCAGGGGGTCTTGACCTCACGGCCCGTGGGCTGCATGCAGCCTGTGAAGTTATTTCCTGCAGCCGCCAAGCTCCCCCCACCCGCAGCCCCCTCCCTCTCAGCGTGCTGCATCCCCACTCCTCTGCCTACCTCCAGGTACTTCCCACCACCAAACAGCTGTTTGGTGGTGCTTAGCACTTTCGAGAAGGGAGGAGCGGGGATGCCGCGTGCTCAGGGGAGGAGGCGGAGAAGAGGTGGGGCAGGGATTTGGGGAAGGGGTTGGAATAGGGGCAGGAAGGGTGGAGTTGGGACAGGAACTTGGGGGAAGAAGCGGGGTAGGGGCGGGGCCTCATGGAAGGGGTGGAGTGGGGCAGGGCAGGGGGCGGCTTTTGTACTTTTATATGAAAAGGTGTCAGTGATGTGGCCCTCGGGCCAACGTACTAGTCCTCATGTGGCCCTTGTGGTGATCTGAGTTTGAGATCCCTGGTGTAGCTACACGAGTGTCAGAAATCCCAGTGTAGACAAGATGAAGCTGCCCTGAGGCATTCGTCTAAAAGAATTTGCATTTTTGTTGTCACATAAGAGATTACTGTTTACTTTTGCTATGCATGACTGTTGCATATTCAGACTTTACACCTATTATATGCAGCATTGGGAAACTACAAGCTCTAGTAAAGAGACCTGTGTGTGGACAGGCCCCAATTCAGGTCCTTGGGGTTCTGCCTGGGCTTACGGGTCTGTTCACTCAGATTCATTTGCAGAATCAGGACCTTTCCGACACACAGCATGCACATTATTGCTACAAAGCAGTAACCTCTGGGCTAGAGAATGAGCAACTGGAACATTGCAAAACAGCTGAACACCAGAATGAGGGCTTGTTTCAGTTTTCTATGTGATAATACTTAAAATGCATTTATGTTGCTGTTTGTTTTTCCTTATTCTGATGTTCAGATGATCTGCGATATGCTGATACAGGTTGATTACTACTAATCTTTTGGGAATGATACATATTCTGAATATAGATATAAAACACTTAGGGAGGCTTAAAATGAAAGGTGGTAATGTAAGCAGAGCACATAGCACATGTAGTTTAAGGCTGTGTGACGTGTAATACCCTGTCTTCAGTTGTGTTAGTAATAGTATATTTACACCAGGACTGAGGTACAGTAGTTAAAAATGTAATTATAAACCCTTCTTTGTGTCAGCACATAATGCTTTTCACTATTATACTTAATCTGTAATGAGACCAGTGTTCTGCAGTGTTTTCTTAATCTAAATCATACAAAGATTTATAAAGCATGTGCTTCATTTTATACTCTGTGGTAAGCTCTACTGACTTCAGTAGCGTTTCTCACAGTACATAAAGTTAAGCATATACTTAAGAATACTACTGAAGTCAGTGGAACTCATCACAATGTGTGAAGTTAAACGTGTAAATCTTTACAGGATTAGGCCTTAATTAAGTTGGGTAGAAAATGGCCTGTCGTTAATTGTATTCCTAGTATAGTCAGTTATTGGAATTGAACTGACATCAAGTAAAGTCTAATAACGTTTTAAGAAATTAATTTATGAATGAAGGACTCTAATTTCTGTTCTGCAAACTAGGGATCAGTGTTGTTTCTTGGAGGCAATGAAGTAAAAAGTAGTGCTGTGGTGAAATATTCATCTGCCCCACCACAAGCAGCATTTGCCCGTCTTCAAGAGAAGACTGATTTGAAACTTCCACCTGCCAATTGGTTACGTGAAAGCGCCAAACTGGGTCCAGCAGGAACAACCATTCTTGGCAACAGCAAGAAAAGCAAACTATTTTCAAGGTAACACTGACATCACTACAAATTGTCCTATTCTCTATTATCCCTTCTGTTTCTCCATCCTTCTCTGTCTTTGCATTCTCCTTTTGCCTTCCCTTACCCAATATGCTTTAATCCCTCTTGCTTAGAAGGTAATTAAGAATTCCAGTTATGATGGTAGATTTTGCGATGTGTATGCTGGCAACTGGACTGAGAAAATCAAACTCATGTCATGTTGATGACAGACCTGCAATTGAATGGTATCAGTTGGTCAGGCTACATTGACTGATTAGTAATAGGAATTCTGCTCTTTGATCATATAAGGAAATGGAATAGTATTCTGAAACAAATTTGTAGCCTCATTACTGTTAGTCAGGAATTGGCTGTGGGTTTGGAAATTCAGGAATAAGAATGGACACATTTATGGAAATTTTCTTACCATGCCTACAATAAATGTCAAGTATCAGAGGGGTAGCCATGTCAGTCTGGATCTGCAAGAGTGACAAAGAGTCCTGTAGCACCTTATAGACTAACAGATATATCGGAGCATAAGTTTTCGTGGGCGAAGACCCACTTCGTCAGATGCATCACGTCTTCGCCCACGAAAGCTTATGCTCCGATATATCTGTTAGTCTATAAGGTGCTACAGGACTCTTTGTCGCTCTTACAATAAATGTGTGTTTTAAAAATAAAAATAGGTGGCAAATACCTAGGGAAAATAATTAGTAAAACATGGTTTGACATTTTAGAAATTGGACAAGGAAAATTCAGCAATGAACAAATGTCTCTCTTGTATCACAGTCAGTGTCAAGTCTGGGATGATCTGCTGAATGTGTGCAAGTCAAAGCAGATTGGCATGTAGGATGAAAATCACTATGCACAGGGCTCACACCTCTTAAATTGCCAAATTAGGGTTTAAGTGATGCATAACTCTTGTGGATCATTTAAAAAACATTAAACAGTGGGCAGAATTAATACATGTGTTTTGATTAGGTAGGTTAGTGAATTCCTGTTTTTACGTTCTCTGCCTTTTTTATTTTGGAATTGTTCACAGATGGAAATGCACAAACTTCCAAGGGAAACACCAAATTCTAATAGTTAAAGCACCAGTTCAGGGCTATGTGAATGTCTCTGGTCACATTGAGATGAATGTGCCACCTAGCTTAATTTGAAAAAGTGGTCTACATAGGAAACTCTCTTCTTTGAATTACATGCAACTTGGAGAGAGAGAGGTTTTAAATAAGGCAGACAAACAGTAAGGATGTTGTGTTTATTAAAATTAGGCTGTTCTGTTGCTGAGTCATTTTCCATAAAACTAATTGAAGTTTTAAAAATAGTAAAATAGTTAACATTATCTTAAATGGAAATGAAGGGAAGGAAGAAGTCCAGCTCTTAAACAGGGCTTAGCTTCTCCAGTTTTAATCACTTAAAAGAACAGAAACTTTTGGAAAATGAATGTTTATGCCCTTCTGGCAAATAATCACTTTTCATGATATGCTAACACATTTATTGCAACTCGCCTCCTTTCCATTACAAAATAAATAAAGCGTCTCGTATAGTTGCCCTCCTCTCTGTGTTTTGTAATGACTGAAAACTGGATTTCAAGAACAATTTAAAGATTGTTTTTTTGAAGCCACTTGTAACTTCAAAATGATTTTGTGGCGTTTAAAGCTCAGATCCCGTTGTAATGGCTCTGTAGATTCTCTTTTTTTTATGAAAGAATGGGTTTTCTTAGAGGCACTAGGTACTTTGAGGAACAAGTGGTTATGTTTTAAATGTCAAAATGCAATGGTTTAAACTTCTAATATTTTTTTAAATAGCTTTGGCATGGCATATGACTTCATTGACTCAGTTGGAAATGATGTGGATGTTGTGTCTGATTCGGAGGTATGTGCAGTTTATAGTTCAATAATTCTTCAGTTTTGTAATGGTATCTTGATTAAGAATGGCTTATGCTACAGTGACTGTTTTATTTAGTTAAATTATTTAAGAAAACTTCATTTCACTTTGGCTGTTTGCTTATAATTTAAAGGAAGTTGTGACAACTGAATGAATAAAGTACAAATAGCTTCGGGTTTTTATTTGCAGTGTAGACATACCCAAAGATACAGATGGACAGAAGAGCATTGAGGAAAGGTGAGAAGCAAAGAGGAAGGGAAAATAAAACTGGGGCCCCACAAATAATTTTACATTTGGGGAAAACATTGAAATGGTGAGCTGCTAAAATCAAGCATTCATGATATTTTCTCCATTAAGTCAGTGGGAGTTTTGCTATTGACCTGAATGAGAGCATGATGAGGACCACTTCAGTAGCCTATTTGAATGCATTACAGTAAATTTTACTATATCTAACTCAAGTTAGCAATAGGGGAAGAGCATTCTAGTAGCTTATACCCACACCTAGTCAAATAAGAGTGTCTAGGTTATAGTTGCAGGGAAGACCCATTGCCAAGCTGTTCCCTGACTTGCTGCCTGAAAGCTCCTACAAGAGGTCTGTTCCCTAATACTCTTATTTGGAACTCAGTAGGTCAGTAATGGTATGGGGACAACCTCTTATCCACTGTGCCAGCGACCCTCCACAACAAAATAATTGCATCTAAGTGAGGCATTTTTGTGTATACAAAACACTATCAGTGGAATAACATTGTGATGGGACCAACCTTTCCTGCTTTAAAAATAGAACCTCCTGTTTTACCTTGATAATTAAACATTCTGATAAATACATCTTCGTGCAGGTACTGTCTTTTTGTGCTGTTTGTACTGCACCTAGCACAATGGTATCCTGGTCCAAGACTAGGACCCTTAGGCCCTGTGCTAATACACATAATAAGTAGAATCTCTGCAGTTGAAGTAGTAGCATACTGAGTGGTAATATCGTGAGTGTTGACAGCTGATATCAAAGGCTTGTTGTTTTCAGATATACTACTTCTATAGGAATGGGCTCTACTCAAACTAATGATGAGCACATACATTTGATTTAACTTCATAGACAAGCAATCCTGATCTTTTGTGCTTGATAACTAAGGCTGTGAGTTTGTCATGGAAGTCACGGATTCCGTGACTTCTGCAGCAGCTGGTGTGGCTGGCCCCGGGGCTGCCTGAGCAGCTCAAGCAGCCCCTGGGTCAGCTGCACCTGCCACTGCTGGGGCAGTCTCGGGGCACCATGGGCCCCTTCCCGCAGCAGCAGGAGTTTGGGTGTGGGAGGGGGCTGGGGCATGGGAGGGGGTGAGGGCTCTGGGTGGCGCTTACGTCCGGGGAGGGGGGCTCCCCAGAAGTGATGACATCCCTCGGCTCGTAGGTGGAGGCATGGACAGTGGCTCTGCGTGCTGCCTCCTGCCTGCAGGCACCGCCCACGCAGCTCCCATTGGCTGTGGTTTCTGGCCAGTGAGAGCTGTGGAGCACTCGGGGTGGATGCAGTGCGCAGAGCTGCTTGGCCATGCCTCTGCTTGGGACCCCCTAAGCACCCACAGCACACCCCCCCCGCCCCCCCCAAGATTTAGTCGGGTGTACACATCATGGACAGGTCACAGGTGTGAATTTTTGTTTATTGCCCGTGACCTGTCCATGATTTTAATAAAGATACCTGTGATTAAAACGTAGCCTTATTGATAACCCATTGGGGCAACATGGTGTACTCCCTCAGAGGGGACTATTAGAACTACAGCTAAAATCAAAAGCAACAAGGCTTGGCCAGAGGAGCAAGAGGAAGGGGAGGAAAGCCAGAGGGAGAAACACAGAAGGTGGAAAACAGGCAGAGATACAAGATGGTCTTTTTGCCTTCATAAATGGTGCCTTTTGTCACTGTCGGACAAGAAACAAGGCTTTCTGAAAACCTAGATGAGGCATACTTGGTTCAGGAGTGTTAGATGGCTTAATGAAGGTGTTTTAAAAAAAAAAATTGTCCTTAAAAAAAAAAAAAAATTACTATTTTTTTTCCACTCATGATATTGTTTTTATTTCTGAACATTCTAATTACTAAATCTTCTCTTATAATTCAGTGTAATTGTGGGGAATATAACTTTTCTGTTTTGTCTTTTTGCAAGAACATTAAAAAACTTCTGAAGATACCGTACAGCAAGTCACATGTGAGCATGGCAGTACATCGTATTGGACGAACCCTTTTACTGGATGAGCTAGATATTCAGGAGCTCTTCATGAGATCATCTCAGGTTAACCAGTTATTTTGTTAATGTCTTTGGCCACCTGGCATATATATTTCAAGTGCAGTGTTGTCAGCACAAAGGTATAGCAAAGGTAGCAAAATTGCTGAGAACTATATAC
This sequence comes from Macrochelys suwanniensis, assembly GCA_033296515.1. NCBI lineage: Eukaryota > Metazoa > Chordata > Testudines > Chelydridae > Macrochelys > Macrochelys suwanniensis. Next base: position 122,503,569 of record CM065778.1, on the reverse strand, counting down.
AAAGACAAAAAGGTGTTCACAAAGCACTTAGTTATTGTGGATTGTCTCTGGTTGCTATAGAACTACAAGTTGCACTAGCAGATCAGACATCTTTTTAATGGAGGGCATTGTATGCTTAAAATACCCCTTCTCACCTTTTAATTTAATGCTTTTCATTTAATGTCTTTGATATTGCTGGACAGTTTTACAAATCTATTACTCAGTCTTTTAACACTGCATGAAACTATAATCTGTTTTTTGAAGAGTAGATTTTACTGAAATACGTTAAGTATAACTGATTTCAGAGTTCAGATGTCAAGGCACTGTTATGAAAACTTATCTTTTAACAGATTTTCTTTTATTTTGTGCCATTTTGTGTTGGATGGGTATGTTGTATCTGCTAAATGCTTAATTTAGATTCTTTTGTTCATGTGTTTATTTCACACTAATTTCACGCTTATTTATGCTGCTTAGACAGGGGACTGGACGTGGCTAAAAGAGTTCTATCAAAGACTAATAGATCAGAAGTGGCAAAGAAAAAAGAAGAGTAAAGAACACTGGTACCAGAAGGCTATACTTTCCAAGTTTTTATATTACAGGTAGTTTGACTATACTAATTTTATTTGCATAACTTGTGAGTTCTACCCCAATTTACTTTTCTCTGGTTTGTTATATTGGAAAAAAAAGTAAGATATGAAACTGTCTCTTTATCCTAAAACAAAATCCAGAGAGGATGTAGTTTGAAGAATATAACACTGATGCAAGTAAATTCTTTATTTAAAATATTTTAGTATCTGAGCATGATTTAGTTGAAAATACATTGCAGTACTGCTCTCTCAGAAAAATACGTAATTTTCAAGGATTTTTAACATGATCCTGGACACCCATCTTTCTGCTCTAACTGATGAATTTACAAGATGGGTGTTGCTGACTAGTTTTATAACTAAATCAGCATTTGTCTCTCTCTTTTGTGAAAATAAAATGCAGTAAATATCAGCTAGGCATTAAATATCATAACAAAACCTCAAATTCAATCTCTTTTAATTTGTCTTTCTGTCAGCATTAATGGTGATGGAGCTGCTCAGCCAGTTCCTTCCACTGCAGAACAGCATCATGAAGATTCAGCTCCTGATGAGAGTGATGAAGCAGGAAGGGCTTCCTGGCCAGCCCCTTTTGAAATGCCTTCTTCAGTATCTGAAGATCCAGGTTCTTCTAATCAGGTTAGTATGGATTAAATCTTAACAGACCTTAAATTTTATAGGTATTTGGTGTCTAATATAAGCTATAAAAATGTAGTAGTCAAGAGTCCTCCTTTTATCCAAAGAAGCAGAATCTAATGCATAGAAGAAGCCTTGCTCAACTAGACTCTAAAAGGACTATTTTTGACTTTCCTTGAGCAGTAATATATGGTGCCTAATACTTTATGAGCTATATACAGATAGACATCAAAAACTAATTTTGCCTGTAGTTGATTTTCCTTAAATAAGAGTAATGTGTTTTCTATATACAATTCTAATGTTGGGTTTCATTCCAGAATGAGTAGTTGCCCTCCATTTGTGGCTCCATTTTACTATACTTGGTCATAAAAAACTGGAATAAAAATATAGCCATATAAATGTAACTTGAATGTCCTGCCTGCTCCTAGAAAACAAAAGTATGGGAAGGTCTGAGAAAAGTGATTTTTCATACGTTGTGTTGCAGTACTGAGTTAGTGTGAAAAATCATATTTACACATTTTTGCTCTTTGTTGGTTTGTGTCAATCACAATCTTAAAGGAACTGCATTTTGACTGTTATTTCTTCTGCAGTTATACTGAAAAGGGATGGCTCTTTCCTTATTCTGTTTCCTGTGTGTTTCCACTGAGCTTCTATTTTAGCCTTTTTTCTGGTACTGTGAGGATGTACTAAGGCGTGGTGATCATCTTTTGTAGCTTGATTGACATGGGCTGAAATGGATGAACGTGAAATCTGGAAGAATTTCAGAATACTTTATCTTCTCTCAGTGCATGTGAATATTATTCTAATATTTATTTATGTTGAAGCAAACATCCAGACTTACTGAAACAAAATCTTGGTCAAACTATATTTATGTTAATGAACAGGAAATCTTGATGTTCACCAAGAGACTGTATGTGGACAGGTAGTTAGTTTTTAAATCTGTCATTCAGAATGTATTTATCGAACATACCTGGAATTTTCTGCATTATGGCCACGACTTTATTAAGTGTGGTAGACTTTACACTAATGAAGAAGGGAGAAAGTTAGGGGTCCACAAAAATGTTGTTCATCTCTAAGCCATTCAAGCAGCATATGCAAATATATATTTTTGATCATATATGAAAATAAGCAGAGATCATATGGTATTGGCTACCCCGAGTAGAATAGGTTCCACTGAACTCATACAATATAATACAAGCAATTCCATGTGCATTTTGATTGGTTAGTATTGCTCCAGACCTCAGTATAAATACTCACTAAGGGACCAAAAAGAGATTGACTTGTTGCACACATGTTTTCAGCCACATAGGAGCCAGGTTTTTCTTTCTTTATCTTGTTACCAGACAGTAGAGTTGAATATTAAGATTATCTGATGTTAAAGGGACATTGCATGGACTGAACGCTTAAAATATTGTACAATGAATGTTTAAATACATTATGAATAGTAGTATTTCTTGTGCATGTAGAGTAGCCTCATAATTAATGTAAGTTTAATACATTTAAAAAACTCCAGCATTCTATTTACATTGAGATGGTAATGATCACCCACCTGTGTGAAGACAGTACCACTAATAGGGACACTAGATGACTCAGATGGTTGATAAAGAATTATGAAGATTCTCTGCTCTAGATCACCACATAGAACAGGAGTGGGCAAACTGTTTGGCTCGAGGGCCACATCTGGGTATGGAAATTTTATGGTGGGCCATGAATGCTCATGAAATTTGGGGTTGGAGTGCGCGGAGGGTGGAGGGGGGCCTGAGGGCTTCAGGTGGGGGTGCGGGCTCTGGGGTGCAGGAGGATGGGACCAAGGGGCTCGGAGGGCGGGATGGGTATTAGGGCTGGGGTTAGGGGTTGGGGTGCAGGCTCCGGGCGGCGCTTACCTCAAGCAGCTACCGGAAGCAGCGGCATGTCCCCCCACTGGCTCCTATGCGGAGATATGGCCAGGCGGCTCTGCATGCTGCCCCATCTGCAGGTGCTGCCCCTGCAGCTCCCATTGGCCCCGTTTGCTGGCCAATGGGAGCTGCAGGGGCGGCGCTTGGGGCAGGGGCAGCGTGCAGAGCCCCTTGGCTGCCCCTACGCATAGGAGCTGAAGGGGGGATGTGCTGCTGCTTCCGGGAGCTGCACGGAGCAAGCCCCCGACCCCACTCCCTGGCAGGAACTTCAGGGCCGGATGCGGCCCCCGGGCCATAGTTTGCCCACCCTGACATAGAATCTAGATTGCATTGGTAAAGTTGTCACAATTTTTTATGTGCTTTAAGTTGGAATCATAAATGCCATCCTCTCACAGCAGAAAGCCACTTCGATGCCTGAATGGGCATGGAGAAAGAACTCCTGCTGCTCTCTCTCCTCCACTGAGGTGGTGCAGAAAACCTTGCACTGTTGCAGAACATGCTGTGCTTTTACTGTGGATAAATAAAACTTCGGGACAGAAAATTTAAATCTTCAAGATTGTGAATGTGGGGCCTTTCTTGGGTACTAAATTTTTTTTTAAAAATCTTTTCACTTTCCTATTGTATTTAATTTTCCAAAGTTTGAGAATTTAAACTATTTTTTATATGTAAATGAAGACTTACTTTGAACAAATTATACTAGAATTCCAATGCAGTAGCTACAGTAAGAAAGAATTGAAGTAAGCCTCTGGCTGGAGAAAGTTATACACATTAAACAAAATAAGGTTGGAATTAAGGTTTTTGATCAGGATATATATACACTTTTGAAAATGGCCTGATTTTACCTCAGCAACAGAATCACTCCTTGTGTCCTTGTGCTTTTCACAGGGAAGTGTACCTCTTGAGCCCTCATATGTAGTGGGGCATGTGGCCTCAGCCCCCAAAGAACAAAACCTGAGTACTTTGTTCAATGACGGGGAAAACAGTCAGGTATGATTTATGTGGAATCTGAGCGGAAACACAGTCCCCAGTTTAACAAATCATTTTAAATTTGATCTAAATTGGATTTGGGTTGGTGGCGAGGGGAAAAAATTAAATCCTTTTGTAGAAATAGCTCTTGTGACATCTGTGATCTTGGTCTTTTAAGTTACTGTGAACGCATAGCATAGTCTTTATGTGCTGTCCTTTATTTGCCTTTTTTGCATCTTGCTTTCTCATAGTAATTCTGCAGATTGTGATGCAGAAAAGATTAACAGAGTGGATTATTTATAGACACTTTCTTTTTTAAACAAAGGGACTTAAAAATGACTTTGTTCGGAACATCTTGTGGACCTTTGAAGATATTCACATGTTAGTAGGATCTAATATGCCTATATTTGGAGGTGGAAGATACCCTGCTGTGAGCTTGCGTCTCAGGTGAATTCTTAAACTAATGTGATGTATATCCCAAACCTGGCTCATTTGTTGCTTCAGTTTCATATTCAGTTGTGTATATATAATTTTGTAGGATAATGTAATTCTTAATCTGCATTTAAAGATTAATTTTATACTCTAGTATTGAAGGGTAATGGTTTCATAAGGTATTAGAAGGGTGTTTTTGTGATTAAGGCACTGGATTGGAACTCAGGATGTCTTGGTTATCTTTCTGGCTCTTCCTCAGACTTCTTGTGTAACTTTTAGCAAAACACTTAGGGCCTGATTGTTGGAGGTGCCAACTAACTGCAACCCATTGCCTTTGTTGGAGTTGTAGGTGTTCAACACTTTTGAAAATCAGGGCCCTTAATCTCCGCTCTAATCCCCAATTTGTAGAATGAATCATAGAATCATAGAATATCAGGGTTGGAAGGGACCTTAGGAGGTCATCTAGTCCAACCCCCTGCTTAAAGCAGGACCAATCCCCAATTTTTGCCCCAGATCCCTAAATGGCCCCCTCAAGGATTGAACTCACAACCCTGGGTTTAGCAGGCCAATGCTCAAACCACTGAGCTATCCCTCCCCCCACTTCTCTACTTTGCACAGATGTTGTAAGGATAAATACATTAATATTTGTGAGATGTTCAAATGCTAAAGTATTGGATGCTATGCAAAATATAGTTATGCATTACTGTCCATAAATAGCTGAAAATATCTACTTGATGTTGTGGTTACTCTGTGTGACAGGTGGGGTCACAGAAACCCCCTTGGGACTGCCACCTGATGTGCTGAGACTACCTCTAAGCCCGTTTTCCCTGGCAGCTTGGGACTTCAGTACCTTGCCTTGTTGAGCTAGACCCACTAGCCTGCTACAAACACTGGCCCAGGTCCGAACCATGTTCCCCAAAAGCTGCATGCTTAACTGAAAACCGCTGAAGAAGTGCTCCTGTCTCCAACACCCAGATACCCAGTTCCCAGTGGGATCCAAACCCCAAATAAATCCGTTTTACTCTGTATAAAGCTTATACAGGGGTGGAGAGGCTCTCTCCTGAGCCAGCTGAAGACAAAATGGAGGCGTTTCCAGGGGCTTATATAGTTTCTCTTGTGGGTGGAAACCCCTCTTCCCCTGTGTAAAATCCCCTCCACAAGATGGAGTTTTGCAGTCACCTGGGCAAGTCACATGTCTATGAATGATTCAGCTTTTTGCAGGCTGACACCATTGTTTTCATCAGGGATCTCAAACTCAAATCACCACGAGGGCCACATGAGAACTAGTAAATTGGCCCAAGCGCCACATCACTGAAACCTTTTCATACAATGATACAAAAGTATAGTCAAAATGAAGAGTAATATAGTATTGTATTAAAAGTCAATTGGTTAACTTTTTAAAACTGTAATGCAAAGAGGGGTTTTAATAAAATATAAACACTCAGTAATGTTTGGAGCTTGGCTGCCAGTGGAGTCGGCACCTATGGCGGGCCGCAGGAAATAACTCCGTGGGCCGCGTGTTTGAGACCCCTGGTTTACATGTTAGTTTGAACGTTCCCAGGAAAGCTTAGATGTGGATTGGTGTCTTCCAAGGTCCATTGTTAGCTAAGCACTCCCAATTACTTGAATAACCCCTTCACACTATGTTGACCAAATCTGCCTTACATGCTTCCTACAGCAAACACTTTAAATTCAAGCCTAGAGCCAATGCTCGTAACTTCAGATATACAAATTATACATGCATACGAATAGGATGAATACATTCAGTAGAACATAACCTTTGCAAAGAGATGTTACATGGCATATCTAGCATAAAACATATTCCAGTTGTCATATTTACACTCATCAGCATATTTCTATAAAGCATTATGGGGTGCAGTGTCACACTCTGTTCTCTGATTCTTTTGCTCTTGCTGTGGGTTCTTCTTGCCCACGCAGAGGTGAAGAGCCTTGTCTCCCACAGCAAGGGTGGGAGCAAAGACAAATATGCCTTTAATAGGGTGGGAAAGATGGAGGCAAACTTAAAAAGTGGAAGCCAGTTTGGCATACTGGGCCATCTTTATTCAAAAGACACTCAGGATTCACATAGCTGGGCACTGTAAATGCAGCCCAGAACTGAGGTGCCTTGGAAGAACTGTTTAAGAAAGTTTGCAATGTGCTTGGTTCCAGCTAATTCTATTAATCCCTCAAATTTATGGGTGATCTCAGTAATTATGTGGTGAGGGTAGTAATGTGCATGCATTCCATTAGCAGTAACAGATGCTAATATCAACACAGTGATTAGTATAGCTCCCCCATGTGCTACTTTAAAAGATAACCTTAGTCACAATAGAAAAGCTTTTTTACCTCGATTTTAAGGTTGCTCTCTTCTCCTCGTACTGACACACATAGCTAAGCTCTCAACAGACATTTATTGTAAGTGGTGATTTAAAAAAAACAAACAAAACCTCTATTAGATGTACCCTGATAACTTAAAAATATCTTTATTTGCTCCAAGCAATACCAGAAATATTTTTGTTGTAGGGATAACAACAAGCCAATAAACGTGCTAACAGGAATTGACTATTGGTTGGACAACTTAATATGTAACGTCCCAGAGCTTGTGATGTGTTTTCATGTTAATGGAATTGTTCAGGTAAGTCCTGATGTCTTACATTATGTCCACTTTGCCAATTCTTTGATTAATTCAACTTACCAACTTCACTGTTATGAATGGATATGTGGGAACTGGTAGCAACATTGCACTAGAAAAGTTCTTATAAACCATTTTTTGAGAAACTCTTAATACCGCCATATTTTGTCCCTGCCATATTTTAAAGGCCAACAGCAAACAAAGTCCTGGAGCTAGAGATGTCACTCTTGTTAGTTCCATGAAATTCTGTTCAGATGTGGCTGAACTGATGAACAATTAAAAAGAGCCCTTCTTCCACCACCACCCGAAAATGGGTTAATAGCTGCCTCCTGCTGCCAGTTAATGTACATACTTCTACCATTTGAAGTACAGGATTATGTGGTTTAGTGCTGAAGGTATTCAGAATTCAAGCCCTGCTGAAGATGCATGAAGGGGACATTTAGTTTGCTTGGTTTCCTTACAAACACGCAAACCTAGGAAATTACAAATCAGACATTAAAAGAACGTTATCTATGTTGAAAAGTCAAGCACTTGAAAGTTAGGAAATTCCAGATTTACAGGTGAAACCTTAATATTCTCTCTTGTTGTTGTGTATTATGATTGATTGCATATGTAGTTTGTTTCCACAAGACTCCTGCCGCATTTAGTATACAACTGGATGCACAAGGAGTTAGAATTAAGGATGCCTGGGCAACTGTAACTCTTGGATTTATTTTTTTTTCTTTTTTTACTTCTGAGTGCTTGACTTTGTAATCTAAACAACGTTCTTTTAACATAATCTTTGTATTTAGGATATATATTGTGGTAGCACCTAGAAGCCAGCTAGATTGAAGCCTGTTGTTTGAAGTGCTCGGCAAACATGAAAGGGCCCAGTGTGAGCATTTCCATTTTGAACTATCATTTGTTGATATTTATAGGTGTATCTTGTAACTACCTCCAAATTTTAAGAAGTGTACAACTCCAAACTCACTGTAAACTTAATTTTGCAGATTTGAAAAATATTAAATTATACAGCAGTCTTTAAATTTGTAAAGAAATACAGAAATGTGGTTATAAACTAGTGTGTAGTAAAAGTATGTATCAGTCATCCAGTCAGTACAGACTTTATTTAAATTACTAGTATATATTGAGGCAACAGAGTTGTTAATTAACTGTAAACAGTATAGTCTAAACCAATCTGTTCAGCATAACCACATTCATTCTACATCATTTTATTGAGATTACTATGTGTGTTAAATGCCAGATCACGGAATTTCACTTTAAGTTTGGCCCTGACACGTTCTTTTATTAAAACAATCATACATGAAGCAATTTACAGTACAAAGGGTATAAGTAGTAAAATTACACAAACATAATTGGATGCAGCACTAAATTCATAGCTCATAATTTTGAGGGCTTTCAGTATTAGCAAACATTAATAATGGAACTCCTGTTTTCAGTCTAATGGATGATCAAAGGCTTCTCTGTTTATATAGCCAACCTTAGTATATATTATGAAGATTTTTCAATATGTTTAAAATACATTCTATACAGAAATATGAAATGATCAAGACTGAAGATATTCCCAATTTGGAAAACTCCAATTTTTCTACCAAAGTGATAAAGGATATTGCACAAAATATCTTATCTTTTCTGAAATCTAACTGCACCAAAGAAGGACATACTTACTGGCTATTTAAAGGTAAGCAATTCCTTGGTTGGGTTAATAAATTATGTTTGATACCTATATATTGTCAGGTTGGCTAATGGAAAAATCTTCTCTTTCAGCAAGTGGAAGCGATATAGTAAAGCTCTATGACCTCACCACTCTTTGTGAAGAAACGGAAGATAAATACCAAAACCCTTTCACAATGCCAGTGGCAATTCTCTTGTACAAGTAAGTGTGTCTTACAGAAGCAAAACTCTGTTGCAATATTTTATTTACTTAGATTTAAATTAAGACATTAAATGTCTGTCTTGGGCACTAGGTACTCTGGCCATCAGTTAAAAATGCAATCCAAAAATTATAAAACCAAAACATCACCACATTCCCCTTATACGTACAACAATTAGCCAGCCAAATCATGATATTAACTGAATCAGAGTCTCTCCATTCCTCACATTTCTCTGTCACTTGAGTCCTTCTCTAGAAGCCTGCTCAAAAAGATGGGATTTTCAGAATGCTTAGATGTGCACGAAATAATAAGAAAAAAATGATAATAGACATGTCAATGACATTTCTATGTCTACTATTTTGTTCAACTTTCTTTTAGAGTTGCCTGCAATATGATGATGAAAAAAACCCAGAACAAGAAACACTATGGCACTATAAGAACATTGCTCCTTAATTGTGTTAAGTTATTGGATAAAGCCAGACATCCACAAGTAAGAATTGTATTTTAAAACATTTTTTTTAGTGCAGAGAGGTGTGTAGCTTGTATATAATTAAAATACAGATGTTGATGTTCTACCTTCAACTAAAAGCACTAATAAGGTAACCAAATGCTATATTAATTACAGTGTGATTGCAGCATGTTAGTGAGCTAATCCAAGTGGATCTTAGTTATAAAAGTTCCCTGGACTGAAAAGCGACAATTCAAACGAGCCTGCATGCACCACCCCCTTTCTTTGGGGGAGGGGGGTCAGAACCTCCCTTTTCTTATTTTTATGCTCAAATCACCAGTATGGGTCTAAAATTCCTCCTTATGATTAAATTAAAACTTCACATTCTTTTCTTTGGGGGAAAGTTCTGTAACCAAGATCAAGGCTCTTTCATGCTTAACACTGTACAAAGACATATTAAGAAACCAGTCCCTGCCCTGAAGAGCATCCAATCTAAATAGACAAGACAGCCAGAAGGTAGGAGGGAGAAACAGACTTGCATGGCAGGTCAGTGACAGGGCCAGGAATAGAATCCAAATTTCTTGACTCCTAATACACTAGACTGTGGTGCCTCTCAAGTTGCTGATTGATTGGCATCTTACATATCCAGCAGCAGTAGGAAAGGCAGTAGAAATGTCTAAAGCTAGAACACAGAAGGCTTATGCTTCTTCAAAAAGCTGCAGTTTCAGAGATAGAGGCAGTTTTTTTACCTACTCTAAGCCAAACCAGAATCTGGTTATATTGGGGAGAGTCAATCCTAACCCAGAAAGAGCTGGCTACAGGGTTTGGGGAGACCATGCAGGGAATTTGCACTTGAGGTGCTCAGGTCTGGACTTGTTGCCCTAAATCTGGCCCTGAGTATTCCTGCTGACAAACCTGAGCTTGCTTTAATTCTGGCAGCAGAGGATAATGAGATCTGTGTGTCTCTTTCAGCATCCTCTGTCAGAATCTGTTCCCTATGGGACTGATGTATTAGATTGTGAGAATCTAAAGAGGCTTTTGGGCTCAGATGTAGAATTGCAGAATGGACCATGATGTCTTTGAAGCATCTGTGCAGACAGTAAAATGTATTGTCATATGCAGACCACGATACAATATTTTTAAGGAAACATCATAAACTTTGCAAAGAAAAATTATCTAGAAAGATATCTAACATTGAAGCTCATACATTTACTCTAAAATTTCACTTTATGTTGGTGGTTTCCTAGCCTAGATTTAAAACATTTTCTTCAGACTGTTACTGTTGTCAACTGAAAACTGACTCTGTATATGTGAAAGGCAGATCATGAAACAACCAAATGGTGGTTGTCATCTGGACTCAGTGTGTAGTTTAGAACATAGGGAGTTAAATTATCAGTAGGTTGCTCTGGATCAGAGTTGTGATGTGACATAAAAATAATCTTAATATAGTATTACAGCTCATGGATCACTTTTAAAATGGTGTATCTGTCACCTTGGTAAAGGCCATGATGTTAGCTTTCACTATCTACTTCGTTACATCTGAATTTTGGTATTCGACATAGTGTTGTGGGGCGTAAGGGATGGGATCCTGAACTGTCTTCCACTCCTTACCTAATCTTACAGGGAAGGAGGGAGTGACTTCTAGTTCCAAATTCATTGTTGCTCCTCCTTGCACCTAGGTGGTGATCTCCTCCACCTCCTGGTTCTCATTATACTGTTTGCTCTTATTCAGGCATTGGGACCTCAAAACAGCTACTACTAATTCCTGAAGTACCTGTTTTGTAGATACGTAGAGGGCTTCAGTTTTCAAAGATGTCCACTAAATACAAAGCCTTTCTTGAGCAGTAAAACATTTATGGTGGGGGTAGGAAGAGAGCAAAAAAAGTAGATATAATAGGTAAGACTTTCAAACTGTTTTTTTCACAAGAGACTTCATAGCCGTGTTATTAATGACTTTTTTACAGCCTTCTTCCAAATGAGGTATTTAGACTGCTGAACAGACAAAATACAGCTAAAGTCCAATATATAATAAACGATGGAAGCTAACATACCCTTTTTGCATGAACACTCACTGGCTTCTAAATTTTTATTTTTTTAATGGAGATAACTAATGGTACATACATACATCACCTCAAAAATAACTTGTTGTCTATCTCTCTAGGGTTTTATACTACCATCCACCACAGTGGTTTGTAGCTGACTTATGCCAATATGTGAATTAAATTTTTATAAAGCCAGATGATTAGCCAAAAAGTCCAGTGATCTATCCAGAGGTTTGCCTCACCATAGTCGTGGACTTATTTACATGACTGAGAAAATCTGGATATACTGTATGTGGAATTTTATTAAATGAATCTTCAAGTGTGACTATGATCAGAAAACCTTTTTTAAAAAAACAGATTATATGAGAGAGAAGACAAATGTAGTATTTTATTATTTATTTGTAGTATTGTACAAAGAATCCCTGTCATGAACCTGTTAGGCACTGCAAAAAACACAGAACAAGAAGCCAGTCCTTGCCCCAAAGACCTTACAATCTACGTATAAGACAAGAGACAACAGATGGATAGAGACAGACCGATGGAGTATAAGGGAACAATGAGATAGTAATAGTAAATATAACAGACTGTGTTCTCAGCAATCTAGCAATCTAGGCCACACAGGAAAAGGGAGTTTTGATGGAGGGTAATGAGTTCATCGGGAGCATCTCTCAAGCATGAGGGCAGCATAGGAGAAAGAATGAAGGTGCCAGTTTGAAATATTAATAAGTGAGGAATGGGCCAACTGGATTGAGAGTTGATCTTTCAATACTGAACGTGAGATAAGTCAGGTGGGGATAGATCACGAAGGGCCTTGAAAGTGAAGACAAGTAGTTTGTTTAATATGGATAAAGAAGGTGCCATAGAAGGGACCTAAAGAAAGGGATGACGTAGTCAAAGCAACAGGCTAAGAAAATTATCTTTGCAGCGGCATTCCGAATGGATATCAGCACAATTACATTTGTCAGGCCCACAAAGAAGGGTGTTGCAGTAATCAAGATATGAGATGAAGAGAGCCTGGACATGAGTTTTAGCTGCGTGGATGGTTAGGAAAGGATGTATTGTTGGGCATGTCTACACGAACACTTCCTGCATGTAAAACTGTGCTCTAGATCTATAGCACTCCCCTCTGTGTTGTGCCCTGACCGTGAGGACGCTACTTCTGTGCACTAAAGGTTCCCTAGTGTGTCCCTATTAGAGTGCTGTAGATTAACACCTCACCTTGACATGTAGTACATGTTTCTGTAGATATTCCCCTAAAAATGCAGTATTGTGAGCTTCTGTGATTTTTATCGCAACTCTAGCAATTTTGGGATTTTTTTAAACCTGTCTCATGAAAATATACCTTGTATATCAATAGTGCCTTTCATCCAAGTATTTGAAAGCTTGACCATATTAATTAACCGTATCAAATATATTATGCCTGTTTTTGTAGATGAATAAACTGAGATATTGACTTGAACATCATCGTGCAGCTAGTCTGAAGCAGTCAGAAATAGAATCCAGAAATCATCATCCTCCCCCAGACACTGCTCTGATCAACTGTTCATCATGCTACTTTTCAATTGTAGAGTCACTTCTTAACCCAACATTAAATGTTCCATTACAAGACTTCTACAGTGCAAAATGTATAACATCCCTATTTGTACAGTCCGTGTGGACTGTAACTTAGTAGAAGTCAAATACTATTAAAAATGACTAAAAGTTGTTAAGGGAGAGTGATCCTGGAAGAGTAGTTTAGTTTTAACCACTAAACAGCTGTAAACTTAAACGTATTAATATACTAAAAAAACCCCGCGACCATTATTCTTTTACTGTAGTGGCTGTCTTTTTAAATTGGCTATGACATTTTAAGCATATTAATATCTATTTGCATGCACTGGTTAGGGATTTTGCAGATACATGTACAGTCTTGTGCGTGCATTCATTGGACCCTTTTCTAAACTTGTTCTTTGTCTCAGAGTGGAAAAATGCAAACTTCTGTTTGAGTGGCTATGTAAAAACTTGTTAGTAACTTGCAGTACTGGGATACTCTAAAATACTTTTTCTTTTTTTAAAATAAGATTATTGCTTCAGCGAATTATATGCTCTCAGAACTCTTCCAGTTAGATGAGCCTAAAAAGGAAGCTGCAGAGTTTCCTTTAAATGGGAACTCTGATGAAAGTTATAGTGAAGAGGAAGAAGAAATGCCGGATAGTGATGAAAATGGTTCCTACAGCACCAGCTCCGATCCGCCAGATGACAATAAAGCAGTAGCTGTAATCAAATCTGTTGGAGAGTTATCGGTACCAGAAAAATATAAATCTATTCACCAAATACGAGTAAGTTACTAACAAGCTGTGCTGAGTGGTTTTTTTTTTTTTTTTAAAGGCTTGAAATGAACATAGTGCGGCTTATATTGTTAAAATATAGTTAACTGTGAGCAGTTCCTTTTTATGAAAAAAGTAACTGTCTCTAAAGACCTTTTATGCCAACAGTTATTGGGGGGAGGGATAGCTCAGTGGTTTGACCATTGGCCTGCTAAACCCAGGGTTGTGAGTTCAATCCTTGAGGGGGCCATTTAGGGATCTGGGGCAAAAATTGGGGATTGGTCCTGCTTTGAGCAGGGGGTTGGACTAGATGACCTCCTAAGGTCCCTTCCAACCCTGATATTCTATGATTTGTGTACCTCAGATTAATTGAAAAATGGGGCAGAAAGGAAATAAAAACTTTGTGCCAAATTGTGGCTCTCTGATTTTTATCCTATTGCAGATGCAAATTAATATTGTTTTTGCTTTATTATCTTGTATGTGTATTTTACTTGCCTGTTAATTTCTGCACAGCCACCTATAGAGAAATTACTCATCCTTGTTATAGGAATATTCTGAATATGGAAAGGTACTTAACAGCCGTGGAGAATTAAGGGTGGTCCATAATAAAATATGTGATTTCCCAGCACATCTCTGGAATGTACCTTAACATCTTGATATGCAGAGAATCTGAGTGTTACTCCGTGGATTTGTGGGGAGGTTACTCCTCAGATCCCACCTTATCCTCTCTCAGAATTTAGCAATCTGTTTGAAAGTGTGGTTGTGTTGAAGCCATTCTGAGGGAAGAAATCTTACCTCGTGCCCCACTTACGTATATGAAAAGATGCTTCTAATTAGGCAGCATTAGTGTAAACCATAATGCTGTTTGCATGCACCTCAGTCATAAATTTTTCAAAAACTTGTCTGGTATATGCTTCCATTAATATGTAGATGAGCAAAAATATAATGCAGTTACTATCTGTCAGACGTCACCAAAGCAGCTTTTCTTTAGTACAGTGTCTAAAACAACCGAATAATGTGAAACTGAGTTTTGTCATTTAGCTCCCAAATGTTAACAATGTTTCACTTTGCTTCTTGACAGTTAATTAAGCCATATCTGTGGCAGTGAAGTGCTTGATTGCCTCATGCTTAGTTATCCTTCTGCAACATTTATATCATATAAAAAAGGTTGACTTTTCTTACAAGTCCCTATGCCAAATAACCGAGATTGATATTCTGCAAAATCTGTCTGGTTGATATCCATCCTGCAAGCTTTATTACCTCAAGGCCCCTCTGCTGAAAATATAGCACTCTGTCGGTGGTGGAAGCCCTCCATTGATTTTTTCTTCTTAAAACTCAGATTCATTACTGGAGGGTACTGCACTTCTATTTGCAGGGTTTGGATTAATATTATAGTGGTAGGATTTCATCTTTCTCCCATACTAAAAGTTGGTCAATGAAGAGTGTTCCTGTCATTCAGAAAAGGTGGTTAGGGTGAAATTCATCCCTCCTTGCACAGTTAGAGTAATAGGTTATGTGGTAGAATTTACACACCTGCCCGCCTGTTTCCTCCCCTACCTCCTTCTAGGGTGTGGGGCTGCGTTGCAGTCACTGTATGGCTGCTTTTCTGGAAAAAAGGCTGCTACCCTTCTATGGCCCTTACTTTAGGATTTTAGGTCACTAGAACAGACTGATTATGAATTTTGGTCAGGTTAGGTAAATAATCTAGTTAAACCCTACAATGAAGACCGTATCTTCAGTTGCTGAAGTAAAGGAAAGAAATGTTGTGGTCTAGATATAGTATGAAGTTTAGCATACTCCATTAATGGCCTTCATTGTAGTCTGTTAACATATCCCAATAAACTATCTATCATTTAAAGCTGTCTTTTTTTTGCTGTCTGTCTTTTAAAGCTTCATAGTTTGTTTGCTTGCTTGTTTGTTTTTTTTAAGTGGGTCTGCCTTCTTAAAATATATTTTTTTTTTAATTAAGCCTAGTTGTGCATTTCCTGTTTGCCATGACACTGAGGAACGGTGTAGACTTGTGCTCAGCTATGTTCTAGAGGTAAGTTTCCTAATGCTGTTCTGTCCTGGTCAAAATGTGTGGGTTTTGGTATGTTTATATTTAGTTCACCTTCCAAGTAAATACTTAATTAAAGACTTTTTCTTTTTAAAGGGCTTGAAATCTGTTGACAGCAGCATTAAAAAAGACGGTGACCTTCCTGCAGCCGATCCCAACACCCCAATTCCATTAAAATACGAAGATGAATCCACAAGTGGTGGTCCTGAGTGTCTGGAAAAACAGATGGCTTTGTTTTTAGACAAGAGTAAGCTGAATTGTTTTGCAAATAGGACCTTTTCAATGGCACAGCACACTGCTGCTGTTTTATTTTGATGGTCTAAACAATGTACTTGTAAATCATCAATTACGCCATGCATTGAAAAAGCAAAAAAGAATATTGCACACAAACAGAAGTGGAGAATATAAGCCTCTCCTTTTAAATATGAAAAGAAACAGGACAGTAGGGATTCTTTTAGCATATTAAAGTTCCTTTTATAGTAAGTACATAAGGTTACTGCATTTTATTTAGATGTGGCTTGCCACTGGCGTCCGTAAGGATTTCATTTTGTTCATAGATTGTGATGTAGTGCCCCCTTTAGATATAATTTTTTTTTTTTTTGGCAGTGTTAGGTTTTGTCACTTAGAGAAATTATCTTTATAAGAATGTGGATTTTGGCAATAATTTTAGTGTCAACATCATGCTCGTTGCTGTGCTACACATGCGCATGTTGCCAATGTATAAAATGTTAACCAGGATATTATTTGCTTGCTTTGCAGTTATAAATCTGCCTTTTATGCAAGAACAGTAGGAAGTGTTTGAATAAAAATGTCTTATTTGAGTGTGTTTCAATCACTAAAGCTGCAATAGCCTGCATTTACTACTTTACCATAGTATCGGAGCACCTTGCTATAGTGTTCTGGTTCTATGTAAAATAGCAATAAGACACAGTTGTCCTATAACCATAATTCGAAAAACAAATGTAATGGTTCTTAGATGTGTAATTAAATTTTAATTTTTAGTTGGGAGTTTCCTTCCATTAATCCAGTAGTTTAGCTGAAAGCTGAATTGACTGCTAAATATTTTTTTTTTGCTGGGAGCTGAAAATGACAAGGTATATTCAGTGGAGGGCAGCTTTTTTGTATACTCTTCTTAAGAGTTAATTTTTTAGAATATATATTAAACATTGAAATCTAGCTTTAAATAGCTATATTGTGGTAGATGAAATACTAAGAAGATTATTGCCATGAAGGTAGGTAGTGACTATTGCTTCCAAGATATATAATAATATTGCCTTGCTTTGTCAACTCTTAAACCAAAAGAGTATACTAAAATTTCTCAAGTCTTTCTGAATGAATAATCATTGAAAAAGTCTACTATTTCTCCTCCAATTTTGATTTACAATAGATGGTGTCACTTGGAAGTCAGTGACTTGTAGATCTGCAAATGACATATTAGGGTTTTTTCCCCCTGATAATTGGTCCAGAATTTAAGACTAAATACACCTTCAAATAGCTGCATTACAGTCTGAGCTAGGATAAACACTTAAGCAGTACCTCTGATTTCAGTCTCCCTTTTCAACTTTTGGTAGCAAAAGGAAGTAACTCAAGTCTTTCAGGGTACCAGCTAGTGTTTGGATAATAGAGATTGAATTTAAACTAGACCAAGACATTTCAAAGATAAGTGAGAAACAAAGTTTCTCCCTTTATTGTACCTATGCTTTGTTGTGCAAAACATGTGTAGTATCATGCTTCTCCTGAAATCTTTCCCATACATGAAGAAAGAATGGGGGTGGGGGGAAAGGCAGGATTAGCGACAGTTTCCCCTCAAATTTAATGTTTTAAAAAGAACCTTTGCTGACACCCACTGCCCTGTGTCTCTGAACTGTTTAGGTTGTCTGTATGATGCATCATACTTGTCCAAAAAGAGAGGCGTGCTCTTCTCCAGGCTGACTTAATGATGTCGCCCTATAAGCCAGACCCTGGGGTCTGCCTTCCTGTACAGAAATGAGTCTCTGGCCTGAACATTGTAGATCTTTGTTTGCTTCAAAGCCCCCTGAACTGCTGAAGCAGAAGCTTTTGGTGCCAGGATCAGGACCTTTGACTCCAAGTAGTGGCGCATTCTGTCTGGTACCAGGGCTACTCCAGCATCAAGGAAACAGCCTCATCAGAAGAGTCTAAGGATGTCCTGGCACTAACAGTGTGGAAGATTTCAATGGTTCCTTCTTCCAGGCAGAAATTGGACAGTACAGTTTGTTGATTCTGAGCTAATATTAGGATTGTAAGGATTCAGTACAAACCAAAAAGTCACATTTGTGAATCCCGCTCCAGCCCCAGCTGCGTGGCAAGGACACCCAGTCCCGGCTCCCACCCCTGGTTCAGCAGTTGACAACTGAAGCCGAAGAAGTCACTGAGGTTCCAGTCAAGTCACAGAATCCATGACTGCTGTGACCTCTGTGACTAAATTGTATTCTTATGGATTAGATTTAAGATTTACTTATTTTATTTTTGTATTTATAGTGGGCTCATTTCAAAAGGATAAACATTCCAGTCAATCAGGAATGATTCCTGGATCCTGGCAGTATAAAATGAAACTCCAGCTGATTCTGAAGTCATCGAAGGCTTATTATGTTCTATCTGATGCTGCTATGAGTCTTCAGAAATACGGAAGAGCATTACGATACATTAAATTAGCTTTACAGTGCAATGGTAAGTAATTGGAATATTTTGTTCTTAAACAGTGCACATAGACAAACAATGGCAAATACTTCTGCCACACATTGGAAAAGTCTGTGGCATCTGAGGACTGAATTTGGCACATAAATCTCATGCTTTTAACATATAGTAAAGAACTGGCTTGGGAGGGTGGGAAGCCTTTTAGTTTGGATCATAGGTTTCTTCTGTCTCATTCCCTTTGTCTCCATTACAAAATGATCACAATTTGCACAAGTGGCAGTTTCACTTTGAAGGCAGAGGGGCAGGACTCAGCGTATAGAGTAGGACTTGAAGTCTGGTGCCTGGAATGTGTGCAAAAGCTAAAATAGCACCTTTATTCATTATACTTGGCTTGACCTATTCTTACACATTCCTCATTTTCAGAAGTGCTATATTCACTCAGAAACTTTAAGTAGATACCCAGCGTGGAGTGCGTCCCCAACTAATACTGAGACTTTTGAGTAGAATGATGGAGAATATTCTGATTCTGTTTCCTGGTTATAACACTGAGAGTTTGAATCATCAGAAAATATAATGGCTTTAAAGTGAAATTCTGTTCTGTTTAAAAAAAAGTGTATTGTGATTTGCCGTATTCATTGTCTTTCAACGAATTGTGATCAAGCTCTATTTGTTAGTAAAAATATGGGAGGCGAATAGTTTAAGTGTCATCCCTAGAAAATCAGTCTGAGATCTGAAAGTCAAACTCTTCTTCCTGGTTCATATATCATCATTAGTAATAACAATTCTGCAGGCCAAATCTCGCCCTCAGTTATACCTATGAAAATCCTATTGTCTTCAGTGGTTTTACACAGTTATAACTGAGGGCAGGTTTAGACCTTGCGTCTGTAGCTTAGTTTTGTGTGAACAGGGATATAATTCAATCCATCTTTCTTATCTGTAATTGCTGTGCAGTGTTAATAGGGATAAAAAAATAGTATCTGACTCGGACTACATACAGGGATCAGAACTGTTGTGTAAGATGTCACCAGTCTTACATGGTCACTCTTCTATGAATAGTAAAATTTGGATTCTACATGTCTCCAGTCTCTTAGTGCTTAATTTTGCGTTCTTGGGTTTTTCCCCCTACCAGATACTTACTGCTGCCTCTGCACCAATATGCCTGCTGAAGTGCTACTGTTTCTTTGTCAGTGTTTAACCCTTTGTGGTGATATCCAGCTAATGCTTGCCCAGAATGCAAATAACAGAGCTGCGTATCTTGAAGAATATACCTACCAAACCAAAGAAGATCACGAAATATTGCACAGTCTTCATCGAGAATCCAGCTGTCAAGGTAAAACATCAATAATAATAATATATTTTATTATTGAATAATATTATTATAAAATATGTATATTTTATTATTGAATAATATAATTATTCAATAATTAATTCAGCCAAATATATTATTATTGAATATAGTGTGGTCCTATCAGCCAATACTTATCCCACAGTGTTTCCTCAGTTTTTGGCAAAACAGTATAGTATATCACTCTTGGGGGTGGGGGAACCTTATGTTGCTTTGGTGGTATTTCTTTTTTTGTCAAAAAGAAAGTTGAACATAGAAATTTAAAATAGCTTTTTAGGAATATGGCTTTTCTGGAGAGTATAGATATATTTAAAGTACATGATTTTATCATAGAGTTTTTTAAAAAAAAATGCTTTACATCTTTCAAGTAATGACCAACTTCTGCCTTTCTTTAGGCTTTGTGGAACCCCTTTGTTTTTTGGGCACAACTCAGTCATTTTATCAAACCTTTACTACTATACTTTTTTCATAGTCTCTAAAATAAATAAAATTTGTTTAGAGAAAATTTACAATTGACATGCAGTTTTTGCTGTTTGTTTTCCAGTATTTGCATGGGCCACTGACTTGTCTACAGACTTGGAATGTCAGCTTTCAGTTAGCTGCAAATGCTATGAGGCAGCTAATGAAATCTTGCTTTTTAGTAACTTAAAAAAACAAAATCCAGAGCAGCATACACAAATACTGAAGAGGATGGGTAACATCAGAAATGAAATTGGAGTATTTTACATGAACCAGGCCGCTGCAGTGCAGACTGAGAGAGTGGGCAAGTATTTTTTTCCCCCACTTGTTACATACACTATTCTATTCAGAGGTTTACATCAATGAAGCAGTGTAACAGTAATTATCTTCAGCAACAGTATTTGAGAGATGCCTCCTGAACTCTTCATTCCAGGAATAAAAGGAATTTCAAAGAACTTCTTTGTAACAGATACTCTCTCCTGTAGTTAATGGTATATTAGTGCTTCCATTATAAGCATTGTTTTTCAGGATACTCTGACTTACATGTGAACACCTTTAGTCTGTACTAAAATATGGAATATAAGACTCTGGAGAATCTTTATAGTAGTTATAATTTCCTGGAAAAAATATGAGAATACTAGCACAATTCTCCTCACAAAAATGCCCAATCATAGTCAGGCTATTACTGTAGGATATTATTGCCAAATTTCTGATTTGATAATTACTTTTCTGTCCTTCCTTTTTCTTTAACAGAATAGTAATTTAGCTGAAATCAAACCTTAATGTTAAACTTTAAGCAATTGGTTATTAAATAATTTACTTATCGTTACTTCATAGCATAGTATCTGAGTTATTTCTATCTACTTCCTTACAGTAGGAAAGAAGTGGTATCTGAGTACTTTGAGGTAGCTGAGTAAATTAATTGTCTTTTTAATGATGGTCATTGTCTTACCAGCTCTCTGTTAACTTTCAGTGGTTTTTACTTAATGTTATGAGAAGGCACTGACTGTGTTCAGCAATACAGTTCAGGGTAGTGTTTGTTGGCTTATTCAAAATTTCAACCTCTTTATGACACCAACCACAAAGCATATACATCATTGCTAGTTGCCAAAAGATAATGGATTAAGTTTTCCTTTGCTCTGACCAAGACCAAGCACTCTTGGTGAACTATTAACTCTTCAGCCTTGACTTTTATGCTTTTCTGGAATTTAACACTATATAGAAACATGAGAACAATAATTTAATATAGATATTGATGGTTTAAAAATCTTTAAGAAGCTTTAATGAAATTGTAAGACCTCTTTTTTCCTTTGATCTAGTGAGCAAAAGTGTATCTGCAGCAGAGCAGCAACTGTGGAAGAAAAGCTTCTCTTGCTTTGAAGAAGGGATTCATAACTTTGAGTCAATTGATGATGGAACCAATTCTGCTCTTCTTTTATGTAACACTGGAAGACTGATGCGAATTTGTGCTCAAGCACATTGTGCTGCCGGAGGAGATTTTAAGCGAGAATTTTCCCCAGAAGAGGCCCTTTACTATAATAAGGTAAAAGGCCTGTTGATCAGATCGCAGTTCCTCGCTTAAAAGAATGGGCCTTGCTATTTTGCAGTGATTTCCCACTAAGCATGGACATAAAATACTTTTCTCTGGATGGATCACTTGCTGTAGTTCAACATTTTCAAACTAATCTTTATTGTGGGCAGTGGTGGATTAGCCCCTGGGTCAACTTGGTCCGTGGCCAGGGGCCCCAGCCAATTGGGGGGCCCTGGAAAATTGGGCATGCCCCCATCTGCTGGGGGTCATGGCACAGGGGCTTCCCCCGCTCCCTGGCATGTGGTGTGGGCAGAGTGGAGCAAGCCCCCGTGCCCCAATCCTGCTCCCCTGCGGCAGCAGTGCTGAGGTGTGTGCGGGGACTGCAGGCAGAAGGGGTGGGGAGGGGCCCCCACTTGCTGTGGCCCAGGACCCCACAAATCCATAATCTGCCTCTGATTGTAGGGTTTTACCTTTGGATTTAGACACACTGATTTCTAAGCACTTTGAAATGGCAGAAATGTTATGACTATTTCAAGTAAAGCTTTAAATGTAAAAACTAAACGTATTTTGTAATTCCGTGTATTGATTTCATATTCATTGAAAGTGTGTACGAAAATACCAAGAATAAACATAACTATGTAAAGAAAGAGCTCACTATGAAAAATAACAGGTATGTGTTTTGTCAGTTACAAAAAGTGAAGTTGATGGTTGATCCCCCCCCCCCCCCCCCCCCGCCCCCCGCTCCCCCGACAAGCAGGCAGTTGCTCTCACAAATACACACTTAATTTGTGAGTGCAATTTCTGTGAAGCAATGTGCCGATTTCAGTATGTGCAGACAGTCACTTACACATATAAATGGCTATGTGTAATTACACATTCAATTAAGCGTGAAGTGGCATGTCCAAGATTAGAAAATCAGACCCGTAGTATTTTGATTAGTAGTACTTATTCCAGATCTGATCATCTTTACAAAGGTTGCTGTTACCTTGCGTACCTTATGTTATACACACAGTTTATCAGAGGTAAATCATTTTGATATTTCTCAATGTATGTATTTCTGTTTGTCCCAGGCCTGTAATGTTCCTTGTGCAGTGTTTTTGAATTGTTACATATGGCAGTAATATTGGGACTTGGAAAGTGATATTTAACACATGACCTTAAACTAACATTAAACTCTTTAAAAAACGTTTGTTCCTTTGTCTTTTAGGAACCATTATAATTTTGTATTTTAAACGTTCAAAAAGTGCATTCAAAACTGAGTTTTCAGATTAGCTATAAAACAGTTCTTAATGGAGTTTAGGACCTCAGTGAAAGGAGAGCAAAAATTATGAACATATCTGATGGAAACACTATAACCAATTAGCTTAAAGATCACCCTTGCTATAGTTAAATATTGTCCTTTTTAGATTTTGCATCATTCATTTAATGATTGGACAGATCACTAAGCTACTAGGAGAAGCTGGGGACATTGTCTTCTCCATCTCATTGCTGACTGATTGACAAAGGTCTCAGAAGAAAATAACTTACATTTAAGTAGCACTTTTAATTCAAAAGGATTCTCAGGGCTTCCTAAAGTACATAGAAGACCACTGATATACTGTTAAAGTAGAATTTGACAGCACTTTTTAAGACAGAGCGACCTTTTTGACCTGAACACTGGGACCAAACCCCCCAACTCTTATGAATAATGCTATGGAATCTTTAGTATCTGTATAAACAAGACCTCAGTGTATTAGGTCTTGGGCAGAAATCCTCCTGGCCCTCAGAGGGCTCAAAATACCCAAACTGGACAGTTCATTTGGGCAGGAAAAAGAGTTGGATAGCCTTTGCAGCCTCCTGTACATGAAGATTGGCTCTGCAGCAGTGCCTTTGCAGTATCATGTTGGAGGTAGGCTTGTGGGTGGACAGGGAAGCTGGATGGACCATGGCTAGGGGGTGTCTAAAGTACACCACATGTCCCATGTTTGTGGGGGCTAGCTGTTCATTGTATAATGTACTCTGCTTCCAGGATTGGGTGGATTCTGTCCCTGCCCTTGTGTAGCTCCCTTGTACCAAGCCCTCCCTTCTACACAAGAGATAAGGATTTCATCCTTATTGCTTAATTTTGCTTTCATTTCCATACCTACACACTGTAATGTAAACGTAATTTGTGTTGTATATTTTTAGTCTGAATTAAACTCCAATTTTGTATTTACATGGTATTGCCAGTTGTTAGATGCAGGAGATGCATGATTTAAATAGATTACAAAAGTGATTCCGAGGAAAGTGCTAAGAAAATGTCCAGATGAGTTGTGAAATGCTTCCACATGAGTAGAGTATACTGGATTGTTACCACTTACTATGCTATAAACCCGTGTCAGTAACTACTACTTTACTACACATTTATTATATTCTATAGGCTATTGATTACTATCTGAAGGCTTTAAGATCACTGGGCAAAAGAGAGATGCATCCATCTGTTTGGGATTCTGTGAACTGGGAACTGTCCACTACCTATTTTACTATGGCAACTTTGCAGCAGGATTATGCACCATTATCTAGAAAGGCTCAGGAACAGGTAATGAAAGAGGATTTATAACAACATCGACTGAAACAAACCATTCTTCATTTCTGCTTGTTCTTCACAAAAAATGATAGAGAACTCCTGCTCTGAGCAAAAGTGCATACATAATTTGTAAATCTTTATAGGATAACTGTTGTGGAGCAGTTATTGCTAACAGAATATGGCACATTAAGAAGAGTACACCATAAATGGTTATATTGTCGTATCTCCTTTTTTCTTTTGTAGAAACTAAAATATAAAGTGCTATGTAAACATTTACAACCTGTTCTTTCAGATTGGGTCTTTATTTCAAAATAAATATTTTGACACTGCATCATGAAATCTTGTTTTTGTAGATAGAGAAGGAAGTTAGTGAGGCCATGATGAAATCTTTGAAATACTGTGATGTTGCTACAGAGTCTGTACGACAACCCCTCTGCCAGTATCGGGCTGCAACTATTCACCACAGACTGGCTTCCATGTATCATAGTTGCTTGAGAAACCAGGTAATAGTCCAGAATATTGAGTTGCATTGTAGATTTTTTTTTTCTTGTGTGCTGTAATTTATGCTGTGTATCTTCTTAGCATATGCGCAACATGCCTCAGGTGGCACGTGACCAGGATTCATCATCAAATTTGGTCCACTCATTAGCTTCCCCGGCTTGGGCTGGGTACTAACGAGGAGTGTGGTGTGTGTGTGTGTGTGTGTGTGTGTGTGTGTGTGTGTGTGTGTGTGTGTATATATATGTGTGTGTGTGTGTGTGTGTATATATATATATATATATATATATATATATATATATAAAAAATAAATACAGTGTGTATACATTATACTCCTGTTTATCTGAAACCCTATTATCTGAACATCTGCATTATCGAATCCCTTCCTTGTTCCCCATGTATCTCATGCTGGGGGACAAGGAAGCAATTTGGATAATGTGGCATTTCGGATAATAGAGCAGAAACCCCTGGCCAGGACCATGAGGAGGACGAGGAGCCTGGCCATGAGGGAGGTCCCCCTGCTGTTGAATGGCTCCTGCAGCAGTGCAGGGAGCACTCTGCAGCCCCTGTCACGGGAGTGTCAGCAGCAGCATGACAGCAGAGCTATAGAGGGCTTCCTGTCCTGCCACAGGGTGGGTGACAGCTGATCCCTGCAGACACAAGATGTGGTAGGGGGAAGCTGTGGTCTTGGAAGGGAGAGCAGAGTCCTGGCTAGGGGTAGGGGGACTCTGTTCTGCCCCACATCTGGTGAATGTAAGGATCTTGTGTCAGTGACAGGGCAGGGATCCCTCTGCAGCCATGCTGTTATGTAAGTGAGGAGTGAGCTGGGTAGAGCAGTAAATCCGGGGTAAGACTGCAAGGAGGATGACGAGCCCCCAGTTACAGGGAAGGCTGACTCGCTGCTGAATGGCTCCTGCTCTCTCGATTATCTGAACGCCTGATTATCCTAATAAAATCTGTGCCCTCCATGCTAGGCAGATAATGGGGAGTATGCAGTATATGTATATGTGTGAAATTTTTAATGATTGTAATCTGAAGTGGATTTTTGTTTACAAATCCTGACCTATGAAATTTACTAGCTCTTTTAAGCAAGGGCTGTCTCTGTGTTTGCATACTGCCTAATACAATGAGGCTCAACCTGATCATGGCCTCTAGCATTACCACAATATAAATGTTTAATAAAACACATTCTGCTCTCTTTGAGGACTGGCAGTTTCTTCGCCTTCCATGGTTTTCATCCAATTTTTTTGCTGAATGTCTGTATTCATAACTGTGGGTTGTTTTGCTTATAACATAAAGAAATTGTGTTTTAAAAAGTGCTTGTTACTTTCTAACTTTATTTTGCTTTTGCACACACATTACACTGTTTTACATTTGGATTCAAATTGTGGTTACATAAGGCAGTAGATTCAGAGATTAATATAGGATTGTACACATAAATCTTCAGTGGACATAATATATCTTATCTATAGATATATATATATAGATATAGATATAGATATAGATATATATAGATATATATAGATATATATATATATATAGAACATGGGAATGTGTATACTTTTGGTTTGATGTTTAAATGTCATGACTCATTTCAGTTTTTCAATATTATATAAACAAAAGTCAAAAACACTTCATTATATGAAAACAACAACAATGCAGAGTTGTAGGCTTGAAACATTAAGCAGTCAGAAGCATGCAGAGTTGCAGGCTACTGATCCAGGTTCATTTGGCCATGCAGCATTTTGTAGCAGAAGACCAACTCTGGTGTAGTGGATAGCCTATTGCTCAGTTTTGAATGGATGTATCCAAAGTTTGAAAAGATTTGTCCTAAACTTGCTGAACGTGCTGGAAACTAATGCAATGGCACCATTAGTGCTATGAAGTCAGATGGATTATCAGCATTCTTCAGATTTTTCCACCTTTGTTACACCGGAAACTTTTTTCCTTGACAATGGATGAGAACATTTATTTTTGGATTCGGAGCTTCTACTTTAAATGCAAGTAAAGGGAGAAAGTTGTGATTTTTGCTGAGCAACCACTGCTTTGCAATTTCTTCTTGTTCAGCTGTGCATTTCTTTCCTGTGTATTTTGGATGACGGAGGATGGGCAAGATGTGTGCAGGAGTAATTGCCTCATGCAATCTCTCTCATATACTTTTGCTTTGTGTGGTGCAAGATCTTCATTCATCAGTAGATTCAATAATAGTTCGCATACAACAGCAATTGTTGATATGTCTCTTCGGGATGTGTCAAGTGCCACAGCCACTGGTTTCAATTGACTGATCGAGTTCTTTGCTTCTTGGTAAATTCCTTGATTATTAATTATACTGACCACTTTGTCTTCATGTTCTGCCTCATAATCACTCACAATCCTGAAATAATGCAGCCAGTTTTTAATGTGTTTCCATGCATGTTGTTTGACTGTTCCATCATGTCACTAGGAATTTGGGGTTTTACAGATGCTTGGCCTTCTTTTAACTGGGCTACAGGCTGATGGTGATTACCATTTTTTTGTTGTAAATCTACAACATTTACACCAAATGCTTTGATGAAAATCTTGTCCAAGTAGATTTAGCCATTGTGACGCACATCAGTACGTAACTCATATGTCGTCATCTTGTTCCAAATCACTTCCCATACTTTGCATCTTTTTCTGTGTGTCAAGTAGCTCTTAGCATCAGAATTGTGCCGTTCATTTGCTAATGCCTTGGCTTCTCTTGTTGGGGACGCACAGTACTTTCCACTCTTATTGCTTTCACTATCAACTGCTGATACAGAAACCACAGTATTCCCTATCTGCACACAGTTAGCTATCACTGGGTCATTGTGAACATTACTCCAGCTATCTTGTAATAATGTAACTGCTTTTTCATGTATTTCTTAGAGTATTTCCACACTCAAGTCATCAGTAACTGTGTCTAACAGTTCATCTGCTACCTGCTTTTGATTGAGTGCTTTGTAGCCTGGCCTGAGACAGCTGATTATTCCTTGAAAAGTTGATTGGTCAATAACAGAAAAGGAAATATTACAGTGTATTAGAGCGCTGGGCGCTAGCAGATGAGCCAGCACTCTGATTGCTTTGGCACCCATTAATGTGGGGAAGCATGGGGGAGCTGAAGAATTGATTAGCACACCAGCTAAAGATTGATAAAAAGAGACAGGAAGGAAATGCTAAGGGGGGAAGGGAGAGGAGAGGAACAGGGATAGCTGAGCCTAGACTGATTGCAGCCTCAGAGAAGTTGGATGTCTGCTCCTCTCAGACCCAGAGGTAAGGGATTAAGATACAGAAGACACTGTAAATAGCATTGCTGCATGGAACTGTAAAGGTGTTGGTGGAGGGAACATAAACAAACTACATAACATTGCTAGCTAATTGGCAGAGTCTGAGCAGGTTTCTATGTTACCAGAGAGCAGGAGCGGAGTGTTTCCTGTGATATATAGCCGTAAATAAATAAATTAAATAAAATAAAGTGATTTTCAAGCTTCTTTTGTTTCGGTTCTGAAAGTTTTGTTTCAAACATATCCATATGTGATTTTTTAAAAGTGATACTTCATTCACAGTGTCTTTGGGCAACCTGGATCTGGCTTTCTTTTGATGTACTTGACAATGGCAATGTAGTATTATTAGTACTTTCATCCTCTGTCAGTTTCTGTTACTCGCATACGTTTCAGCTAAAGTCAGTGGTTCTGGTGTCTTTATTCTTTCAACCGCATTTTGCCATAATGTTTCCTCATATTGTCTGCCTTTCCACGCACTTTTCCTTTTAACTTCTGTATCGACGACTCTTTTTGCCATCTTCGTGAACTTTCTCAAAAGAACCATGTATTGGGTCAAGTGGTCTTCTATCTTTGCTCCTATTGGAATATTCTGACTTGAGTCCCCACTGAGTTCAGGTGAAGCAGTTGCACTCCAGCCAGCCAAATCAAGAGACAGAGTACTAGACTGGACAGTTTATCTCAAACAGAAACTGAAATTTCTGAATCTGGGAATTCCCCTTCTTAATTTGCTAAACAAACATAGTTTTCATTACTGGACAAAGAAGGGGAATTCCCATATTCAGAAGTTTTTGTTTGGGGTAGCAAAGACAATCGCGTACAACTTTAGACTGATGCTATTTTTTTTTATTTCCTTTAATTGAAATTATAGACTTACTGCAAAACTGTTATCAAATATCTAAGTATTTTTCAGTAATTTTCATTAGTATATTCTAAGAATAATTGTATTTTTCCTGGTTTTAAATGAGCATTTACCAGCGCACGGTCTTAAACTAGCTTTACCTGGGAAATTGCCAACCCTGTCCCCCCGCCCCTTCTTTTTCCCCTTTCAAATTTCACAATTGTGGATTGAGCAGGGGAGTAATTGTGGCTGTGCCGGGCCCCCATAGGCAGTTTTTCCACTGCATCTGTTACCTGAATGCCTAAACACGTCATAATGTACTTCTGTTTCAGGTTGGTGATGAGCATCTAAGAAAACAGCATCGAGTACTAGCTGAACTTCATTACAGTAAAGCAGTGAAGCTTTTTCAACTCCTAAAGGATGCACCCTGTGAGCTCCTTCGTGTGCAGTTGGAAAGAGTAGCATTTGCAGAGTTTCAGATGGCAAGTAAGTTGGACTACAAATAAAGAATCTCTGTGGGAGAATCTCAAAAAGAAGTAAAATTGTTACTGAGACAAGGTGGGTAACATAGTATCTTCTACTGGACCATCTTCTGTTGGTGAAGGAGACAAGCTTTCAAGCCCAGACCGGAAGGAAAACCTCTGTGAAACTTTTGAGCTTAATCTCCTTCACCAACGGAAGGTGGTCCAGTAAAAGATATTCCTTAACGACCTTTTCTTTCTAATATCCTGGGACCAACAGGGCCACAACTACACTAAAGCTACAAAGAGTCCTGTGGCACCTTATAGACTAACAGACAGATAAGGTGCCACAGGACTCTTTGTAGCTTCTACAGATCCAGACTAACTCTGCTACCCCTCTGATACTTGAAACTACACTAAAATTGTTACTGTTAATTTCCTATTATTTTTTTGAGAAAGTAATAATATTCTACTGCTTTGGAACACAACCACACTCTGGGAAAGACCTATTTTAGTCCATTGCCTACTTGTGAAATTTTCAAACAAGCACCTTTGTGCTTTCTCCTGTGCTGTCCCTACCCATTTGGGAGGCACTCCCCATAAGTATTATCCACTTTTAAAATGTCTCCTTAGTAGTCTCCTCTTTCCACAATGCCTACCGAAAAAAAAACCCCCAAAAGCCCAAACCCTGACAATAGCCAGGCCACTGGAGTGCTGAGACCACTGCCTGTCATGGTGATCAGTCTTGTTATATTGTGTACTTCCCTGTCTGTCTCCATCTGTTGTCTCTTGTCTTATACTTTGGACTGTAAGCTCCTTCCAGAAGGGGCTGTCTGTGTGTGTGTGTGTGTACGTGTGTGTGTGTACGTGTGTGTACACACAATGTCTGGTAGAGTGGGACTCTGGTTCATGACTAGGGCTCCTAGGTACCACAGTAATACAAATAATAATACCTTTGTAAGACACACCGAGATCCTTGCATGAAAGTAGCTGTATTAGTCCAGAGCTTGTGTCTTTCTAATTTTAGGTCAAAACAGTAGTGCTGGAAAATTAAAGACCCTGTCTGGGGCTCTAGACATACTGATAAAGACCCAGTGTGCATTCCAGCTGATCAGAAAGGAGCTTTTAGTTGTATGTGAACAGGTAAGCAAAAGGACAAATGGTCTGATTTATCTATTGCTTTGTACCTTGTGTAGTCACTTATACCTGTTAATTTGGGAATGAAATACTGGTTTTGAAATTGTAATTGAACTATTCTTTAAATATTAAGCTATCACAGTTCATCTTCAGGTTTTTGTTAAATTCTCTTCATTGTGTCTCGATAAGCATATATATGCCAGAAATACCCCTCTGACCAGTTCTAATTGATGTGTTCCTTCGATAGGCACAAAGAGAAGGCACAAGTTAAACAATCTTCTATTTTGAGGCTACACCCATTGTGGAATCCTGTCAAGTTCTGCCTTGTCAGACAGCACCAGAATAGTTGGAGATCTAAGTAGAACTGAAGTTCTGCATTAAAATGTTGAGGCCAAAAATAGTTTACCCAAACATAATTATATATTATTAGCATGACATATTGTAATTCAGCCAGATGAATTCCAGTTTATAAGACAAGTTTTAATGTAATCCTAGTAACACTGGACCTAACTGTAGTTTTATTAAAGCTAATTGCCAAAATTTCAAAGAGAAATGTAGTTCTGCAGAGATTTATTGG
Organism: Macrochelys suwanniensis; assembly: GCA_033296515.1. Taxonomy (NCBI): domain Eukaryota; kingdom Metazoa; phylum Chordata; order Testudines; family Chelydridae; genus Macrochelys; species Macrochelys suwanniensis. The sequence goes on along the minus strand of CM065778.1, from coordinate 122,472,395 downwards.
GTTTATAATATTGCTGCTTATGCTGAGATACACTTGTCATGCTCAGATTGCCAGTGCTATTTGATAACCAGTTACCAAAATCCATGCTTTCCCATTATTTTCTTAACTACATTTGGTAAAGTACATAGAACATATTAGAGCTACTTTGAAAAACTTCACAGCCAGCCTTATGTAACTGGTAAACAATGCTGATATAAGTTATTAACAAAATAATTTCATAAACAGCATGGAATAATAGCTTTGACATTAACATTGTATATTTTAACAAGTGAATTAAATTGAAATTGTACTATTTGAACCTGATTTAAAAAATATAGTTTGCTAGCTGGATTAGGTGAAATGACTTTGTTTTTTAGATAAATGAGGATGTCAAAAGTAGTGATGACAAGACACCACCTGGTGACTCCTCTTCTAACCTTAATAAAGATGAAGTAATAAAACTCCTCAGTATATTTGAATCTCGATTGTCATTCCTCCTTCTCCAATCAATTAAATTGCTAACATCAACAAAAAAGAAAATTGGGTAAGTCGAGACTTGTTAAGCTTTGGTAAGATGCATCCTGGATTATATACCTTGTAATTTTATATCTATACATATTACACACACGCAAGAAAATGCAGTGTTTGTATATGCAATTTATATTTTTTGGAAAGATAATTTGTGTGTGTGTGTGAGAGAGAATGATCAAGCTACATGTCTACTCTGACTTACACAAATCACAAAACAGTAAATACTCAGAAGAGTAACTGAGGGAATGACCTAAAAAACTTGTCTGTTCCTTGTGTGTGGGCAGCTTCTTGTATCTGTTATTTCCAAAGAGCTGCCTAAAATCTTGAGAAGAGAAAATAAAAACAACCTACGAATGGCCATAACAAAAAGACAAGTGATCAAAACTTTATATTGTCCTTGGTGGATTATGAAACATGGTGAAACAGACATTCCCTCTCTCGGTCTATCTGCCCCTCATTGTGTGTATGTGTTTGTGTGTGTGTTTGTGTCTGCGCTGGGGGGGATGTGCGCACACGTACAGAGATGATCTATAAGTTGCACAGCAATCAGCTGTTGGCAGGTAGCCTAAAATCTGAGTTTGGCATCATGTTTCTATAGTGATATATTGTTTGTGCCACATGTTAGGTGGATGTGCTTTCTTTGACATGTGTGGGTCTACCTTACATTTCCACCTATGACAGAACATTGCTAACAGACACTGGGAGACCTATTGCAAATTACTGAATTTTGCAGATGACTGTATAGTTTGAAGTATGACATTTAAGGTATGCTGAAGTCCCCACTACAGCTAAAAAATATGAAGAGTGATGTTTTTATGTAAACATTTCGGGCTAATGCTTCGCAAGGTTGAACTGTGTATTTTCTAAAACAAGTATTGGAGTGGCAGCCTAAAGGATTATCTTTTTGTGTGTAAGCATTTCCTTATGTTCTCGTACAGTATCTAACTGCTAGGATTTAATTCAGAACAAAAACATGGCCTCTTTCTTTTTTTCTTTTTGTGTTGACCTTCAAGTGCTCTCTAGAATAGTCATGGCAGTGTAATAATTGCCAACACCAGTATCACTCCTCTTGGATGTAATTATATTTAATTTTGCCTAGGGAAAGCCAGAAAATACATTTTATCCCATCAGCTGCAAATATGTGGTGACCCCAGCAGCTGAGACTATGTACTATGGCAGCTTGTAGAGCATCAGAAATAGCATAAATAGCAAAAATCACCTTTGTGGAGTCATGTTTACAAAACCTGTTATACCAGCTAGTTCCAGTGTCATGTAAATTGACAGAGGTTTTTTTTCTTTGTTGAATGCTGTATTAGCTGCACAGTTCGCATTAAGATCCGAGTACTGTTGTCTATATTTTCACATTGGAATACAGTTGCTGGCCAGCAGCTGATGTACTATTATGTTGGATGCTGTGTGGCTAAATGCAATTTAGGGAAGCATCCATCCTCCTGTATACAAGGAGGATAAAGCAGAGGGGGGAGAGGTAGGGTGTGTGTGTGTGTGTGTGTGTGTGTGTGTGTGTGTGTGTACAAAAGACTAGAAAAGAACCTGACTTTTTCTATGTAGCAGCAGTAAGGTGCCTTTAATTTTAAAAAAGCTTCCACAGGGTGGCAGTGTAAATTTACGAAATGCCAAGGACCAGAGTGTAATCCATCTTTTTAAACAAATTGACGTGCAGGATAATTGACTAACACTTGTAATTGTGTTGGGTCTGTGCTATCATACTTCATAGCCTTGAAGAGGGTGTGATGTCGGAGTAGAATATTTAGACTTTCTTTTCCCATCTACTGTTCTAATCACTAATATTCTGTTTAAATTGATTTTATATGGAAGGCTCTATACGTACACTTCAATTTAATTGTTATAGTGTTTAATTTGTCAAGGTCTACAAAATAAAAGCAGAATGCCATTGTCATACAAATTTAATAGAGCTAATGTGTGTCATTCAAAAACTGTAGAAGTGCTTTGAGGGTAAGTTAAATTCCCTTTTCTCTCTAACCTTTTAACATATGTGCAAATATTATATGCCCAGTTCATTTTCCCTCTACAAGGGGGGGGGGGGGGAAATGCCTACCCTCCCCCACGCCTCCACAGCAATGGTTAGCTTGGTCAGAGTGGGAATTGAGTAATTGCTCTTGCTGATCCATGGTTATTGATGCACTCATTCACGGGGAAGGCAGAAGGGAAATTTTTACCTCATCTTTGAAACTGCAGTGCTCAAGCCACAAAAGTTACAATCTGGCTATAAACCTGCATAAAAGCAAGACGTCTTTAAAAATGAAGTGCTTTAGCAGAACTGAATTTGTCCGTGTAAAATTGTGAGCAGGGGAATAGTAATTCAAAGTGATGTTTTGTCCTGGGCATTTTTGTAATTTATCCTGGAAATAGCTTGCATTTCAGTGGCTTTTTTTTTATTAAATACCTGTTCTCTGTGTTAAATAAACCTGCCACTGCTTTGTGCCAAATGTTATGAACTAATTGCTGCTTTGTTTCTTGGCAGTTCTTGATGGATTTACAATTAAACCAACTAGTCACATATATTAAAAAAAAAAAAATTACCTGTAATATCAGTGGCAACATTCTTATTTTTCTGAGATTTTAAAAACTGGCTTTTGGAGTTTTATTTCCTGAAGTGGCATAAATGTACTGGAGAAGGGGAAGCCAGTTTAGGGATTCAGAGAGAAAGGTTGTGACGTTGCACTCCATATGATTCTATGAAAATATGCTAATGAGTGTGAATATAGTGTAACTGGAATATGCTTCATGCAAAAGGGCTCTTGTAAAGTATCGGTACAAAGTTTATAATCTGAGTGTGGTCATCCTATTTGTATGTATGTATCATTCTTGTATCTGAAACTAGAAATATGAAACATAACTCTGAGGGCCTATTGTAATTATGCAAAGTGTGGGTCATTAAGGGTGATTTGGAATCTTGATGGCTCCCATCAACCAGGACAATTGACTGTGGATGGCTCTGTTTGCTTGCAGGCTTTCCTGTGAGTCAGGCTGGGAGGAATGAAGGGTTGGAGTCTTACAGTGACATGTGATCATGTCACCTGAACTGGAATCCATCTTTAACCTGGTGCTTTTCCATTTAGAAGGCGGGGTGGGAACCCAGAGAGGGACAAAGGATTCCTGCCTTGTGCAAAAGATATATAAGGAGGTGGAAAAGAACAAAGGGGGTGGCAATCATGAGAAATCCCCTAGCTACCATCTGAGCTGGAACAAGGGCTATACCAGGGGAGAAGATTGTGCCCAGACTAGGAAGGCATCCAGTCTGTGATAGAAGCTTATTGAAACATTTGAGGGTGAGATTTTATCTGTATTCAGTTTTCTTACTGTACTAGGCTTAGACTTGCGTGTTTTATTTTATTTTGCTTGGTAATTCACTTTGTTCTGTCTGTTATTACTTGGAACCACTTAAATCCTATTTTCTGTATTTAATAAAATTACTTTTTACTTATTAATTAACCCAGAGTATGTATTAATACCGGGAGTGGGGGGAGGAGAGGGGAGGAGGGCGGCAAACAGCTGTGCATATCTCTCTATCATTGTTATAGAGGGCGAACAATTTATGAGTTTATCCTGTATAAGCTTTATACAGGATAAAATAGAATTATTTGGGGTTTGGACCCCATTGGGAGCTGGGTACCTGAGTGTTGGAGACAGGAATACTTCTTAAGCTGTTTTCAGTTAAGCCTGCAGCATTTGGGGGACATGGTTCAGACTTGGGTCTGGGTTTGTAGCAGGCTAGTGGGTCTGGCTCGAACCAGGCAGGGCACTGAACCCCCAAGTTGGCAGGGAAAACGGGCTCAGAAGTAGTCTCGGCATATCAGGTGGCAGTTCTCAAAGGGGTTTCTGTGATCCAACCCGTCACAACGGTAATGCAGTTGAAGTGATGAGCCAGCAAAATTACCTTAGCATCAGTGTTTTGAATGGATAAGTGGGGCAAGATGGCATTTGTCAAGGCCAGAAAGGGGAAGGCTGCTGTACCAAGACACAAGATGATGAAGGACTGGATGACCTATTTAGCTGTGTATGGAGAGGAAAGGCAAGATCCTAAAGATGTTATGCAGGAAAAGTCTGCAAGATTTAGACATAGCGTAAGTGTGAGGACCTAGAGAAAGGGCCGGGTCAAAGATGATGCCCAGATTACAGGCCTGAGTGACAGGGAGAATGGTGGTGGTGCCCATGGTGACAGAGAAAGTAGAAGGGCTTGTGTAGGGAAAGATTCAGAGTTTTGTGTTGGCCCCATTAAGTTTAAACTGGTGGCTCAGTAATCATGAAGAGCTGTCAGAAAGGCAGGCTGAGATTTCAGTTTGGAGACAGGTATAGCATGGAGAAATAAATCTGGGAGTTAACATAGAGATGGCACTTGAAGTCATGTTTGTGCATATGCTGCCCAGGGACTGTAAAGGAAGATGACAGGGTGAGGCTCAGGGCCCCATAGGACTCTCCGAAAGCTGGAGTTAAGGATGAGGTGGATACTCTGAATGAAACACCGAAGGAGTGATTAGAGAGGTAGTGGGAGAACCAGGAGTCATGGAATCCCGGGGACAAGAAGATTTTGATGGTGTGGGTAGTCACTGCTTTAATAAATCAATGTTTGCAGAATGTAATTGTTTATGCTTTGATACAATGCAATAATTCAGGATACCTATGGTTCCTTTTTCAGTGGCAGTAATGAAGAGGAGGAAGTTCTTAAGACCAACAAGCAAGTTTACTCCCTTTTATTGCGTGCAACTGCCAACAAAAGTGTGACTCTGCTAGCAAGAATAGAAATTATTTTAAATTTGCTGGAGCAGCTGACTCAGAACAATGAAGCCGATAAGACAGAAATTCGGTGACTTGCTAAATATAAAACTGCTACAGATAGCAGAAATATCAGTGCCTTGTTAAACATGGGGTCAGTGGCATTGTCCCATGTGGTGCTTAGTTTTATTGAAGTTGAGGTAAGCATTGCCTATTTATAACATGGTACAGCTGGGAAAGAACAGGAGTTGGCTATCCCATGACAACTCAATTATGATTTGGTTATTAATGTTTTTACATTTGTGAAGTTCTAAATTGGAAATCTAGAGGTAAAGCTTCCAATCTTTTACATTTGAGAAATAGAGTTGATTTCTCTGAAAAGCAGTGGGCTTTGAAGTGATGCAAAATAAAATGTTTAGCATAAAAATGTAATCTGTTACAGTTGGATCAGTTTGATAATTTTGTATAAAATGTTACTTCGTAAGCAAAGCGGTATTGGAAGACTTTTTCCAGTAATGTTAACTGAAACTGAACAAAGAAATTTCCCTTATATATGCAAACATATTTCCTTTTTAAGTACAGTTAATACCATACACACAAATAAATGTGTGCCTTTTTAGCTTCAATACAAGATTTTTCACAGATAAAAATTCCTTTGCTGGAATGTCATTTTCACCACAAAGTGAAATGGATTTAGCTGTATTTTGATTTTTTTTTTTTTAATCAGGAATAGTATTATCCTCTCTTCAAACTTGAAACTGTGAATAAATGATAAAGCATATTTTAAATAAATTTTATTTATTAAAACTAAAACATACAAATCTGAGTGATTAAATGATAGCAATAAAAACAATGTTTCTGTCCAAGAGACACAAACTGCCCAATCACATTGAAAACAGGTTTAAAAAACACAGGCCTCATTTTCATATGTGCTGAGCATCCACAGCTCCGATTAACTTCGCTCAGAAATCTGAAAATCAGGCTTTAATCTCATCTCAATATGTTACGACTTAAAACATGTAGCTATCTCTCCCTAAGTGTCAATGAGGAATTCAGAAGCATGAGATATGAAGTCTTTTTACTAGTGTTGCTCTAAAAATTAGAAGTATTACAACTATATTTGTACAGCAATGATCTGTCATCTGATTTGTCAAGTTCTTAAATGCAAGATTTTATTTTGGTGAATAGCTATCATGTTCCTAACTCTCCTGAATCAAAATAGGATTGGAAGCAATGTGTGTCTCTATTTTCTTGAAGTAAAAAGTTACACAAGTTAAACGGTACTATATAGGGGTTCGTCATTAATCTGGATTCCCTGCAATCTATGTACTAGTGGTGTTAGTGTTGGGCAGTACCTTCCATTACTATTTTTAATTGTCTGCTCCATATTAACATCAAGCAAAAAGAAATTGTGTCTGAAGTTGTTTAGAAATTCTCTGAATGCTAGCACAAAATCAAAGCAGTGTTTTGTGCTTAAGACTGATACAGATTTCATTGCCTTTCTTTTGAGAACTAGCATGTAGACATCAATGGGGAAGGGGAGGGAGGGAGTTGAACAGTATTTATTCTGGAAGGTCCTCTATTAGGAGGGGAAAAAAGTAGGTCTCCTCATTATCATAGGTCTCCAGATGATCATCATGTTAAGAGTGCAGTTTCACTCTGAAAAGTGACACTCTAAAAATTATGTGGCTTTTCATGTTCTCGCTGCTTTTAATATTAAATTTACTCATATTATGAATAAGACATTTTTCTTGTCAGCCTTGCAAACTTGACCTGGACTCAGCAGGTCAAGGTAGATCTTTTTCATTAGACATCAGGACTCATCAATTGAACAAGCCAAATGTATCACCAAAGGAACATCCTTTTACAACCTCCTTGTCGTCAAATCATACCTATAGTTATGCAACCACCCAAGTGGTTCTGGAATTGTCTTGGCTCACTTTGGACCTTGCCGTTTAATCAGAGGTGCGTGCATATGCATAATATGTTGAATCTAGATTTCTGCTAGGATGGCCATACAATTGCTTGGAAAGTATCAATTGAGGAGAATTAGCGCCTTCAGTGGTTTTTTTTTTTAATTTTCTGTTTACTTCAAAAGCAAACACCTGTGAAGTAAGAAGGGGTAAGAGTCTTCTCTGATTTTATTTTTTTTAAAAGAGCTATAGTTATAGAGCCAAAAAGTAAACCGAGAGACTAAAGACTTCTAATCTAATCCTTTAAATTTGATTCCCTATAAAAATGGTAACTTCTTAAATTTCTTAATGGCTAATCATGATACAATTCCACACTGCAGTGAAAACTAGATTGTGAAACAGAAGTAGTTCTTTGACATGTTCACCGGGCATTTGTGGTTAGCAAACTACAACTTTTTCCTCAAGCATGAAAACTCATCTTCTGTGAAGCACTGGGAAACAACTTCAGCTTGCTGTAGTCAGAGTTTGGAATAATAATCCCATTGATATACATAATCTCGTCTGTTAACATCCCTATTCTATGGGTGTCATTGTGACTTGTTCACTGCCTCACCTTTTGGATAGCTAATCTTTCATGATCCTATCTTTAATACTGAATAGCTGATGAGAGAGAATCCCCCACATCGTTATCATTTCATCTGTGTACAATCTAACTATGCAAATAAATGTATAGTAACGTGGACAAGCTTTTCCTTAGCTCCTCAACTGGTGCCGATAGTGGAGTGCCAGGAAATGCCCTCAAAGCCATCCATTGATGCCCAAGTATAAAACTTTGAAACTAAAGGCCAGTTGTTTATTAGTGCATTGGTCACTAACTGCTAGAAGCCCAACCTAGTACTGTAAACTAATGCAATTTTTAAAAAATGCTTTAAATATTTGCAGAATTTATAAGAGCAGGGTCAGGTATTTTCTGCTATTTAGCATCTTGCTGAGATTATCACTTTGACTTTCAACTGCTAACAAAACTGGAATTTCAGCAGGCATCAGGGTTTAAATCCACCTCCCAATACTTTAACACACACACCCCCTCAGGAGTCTAGCCATCCCCAGTCTCTTGGCAGGGTTTTGTGTCCTACTCCTTTCTGGCCAGAGGTTTTTAAGGCTGCACATTTCCTGCTGTACATTGTGATATCCCAGCAAGCCAGTTTGTCTAACGACAGCACCTAAGCTGTGCTTTCTCTCAGAGGACAATGACAACATTTGTACCAATCCATACTGCTTTCTCAGCAAGCATGTTTATTCTCAAGGCAAAAGCATTACAGGGAAAACATTTTTAAAAAAGTTCCTATACACTTACTAATAAACATACCAGAAATTGCCCATCGGTCTTTCTGACCTTGGTAGGTCAATGCCTTCCAACTCTTCCTTCCAGGGGTGGCGGTTCCCCTAGGACCAACAATCCTGTCTGTTTGTTGAATCAAAAGGAAGACCACATATCACTTAGTTCATCATTTTATACCAGAAGCCCTTTCCTTGATTCCTAGTGTCTGGAACACCCAGCCTGAATGAGTATATGCAAACCATTCCAGCAGGTGGTTCTGCTCTAGATCGGTTTACAATCCCAGGGGTATTCACACATACCCCCACTCACTGTTTTTAGTTGTCGGAAGACTTATGGTAACCCTCCCCTATGAAGTAGAACACAGTCATACAGAAAACATTAACAAATTTAACACAGTGGTTCCCACAGATAATGTGCAGGGTTGCAATAGGTGTCACAATATCCATAATGATTTTTTTCTTCAAATTACCAAATGCGGTATGTAAACCGGAACTATTCAAAAGTCATGATGAGTCAGGCACCCACAAAATCATGCGTTAAAAGAATAACTTTTTGTTTTCTGGTTTTTGTGTATTTAGGGTTCATGTTTGCAAGCTGTTCTCTGAACCCATAAAGGCTAGAAACTTAAGCCTCATCTACACTACAGGAGAAATTCGATCTAAGCTACGCAATATGAGTTATATTAGCGTAGCTTATATATAGCGAATAGCGTAACTCAAATAGACAGAGCTTAGATCTACTTACTGCAGGGTCCACACTACGCGATATTGACTCCCCCTATTCTTCTCGATCCAGTAGAGTACAGGAGTTGACAGGAGAGCGATCTGCGGTCAATTTAGCGGGTCTCCACTAGACCTGCAAAATCAATCGCTGATGCATCTATCGCCACTCGTTGATCCCCCGGTAAGTGTAGACAAGCCCTTACTTTAAATGAAAGCTGAGAGTCCTAGGTATAACAGGACTCCAGGAGCTCGACCTTTAGGAAAAGCACCAAATATGATATTCATGCTAAAACAGTGAGCATTGGAAACACTGTGAAATGTTGTTCCTTGAAGTGGACACTTACATCTTTATATATTTTTTTCCCCCTGCGGATCCAAACATGCACAAAGGCACCAGTATCATGCTGCAATTCCATGTTGCTATTTTGGCGAGAGTTGGGTCTCTTCTGAGTGTTCTGTGATTACAGTTCTCATGAAGCCAGTACCAACTGCCACAAAAGTAGTAAATATTAAATCATCTCACTAACTCTCCATATCACCTTTTCTTTCCCGGAGAATAACGTTGCAGTCTGTCTGCTAAAGCAGAATAGAAAATGCACCTTTCTACATCTAGCAGCTTTAGATACGCCTATTCTTTTAAATCAGAATTAATAACGTGAAATTGAAGCCGGGCTGATTGCTTGCTGTGCTCAGATTTTGTTTGCTGTAAACAAGGAAGCTGGGCAACAGCAGAGGAACCGATTTTTGGCTGACTCTTGTTAGCCCACGTAAATGAGAGAAACCATTGCCAGGAATTGGAACGAAAACACACATCGGTCGCACCTTAGAACCCCCAAAACTCAAAGGTCACTTTGCCATTAGGTGTCAGTTGGAACAGGAGCAAGCCCAAATTGTTCTGCAGGGTGTGGGGATTTTCAGAAGCGTGTCAGCCACTCTTTGGGCATGGAGACGTGAATGAAACTTGGAGCAAAGCACTATGTGTGTGTGGGGGGGGGGAGAGGTGGGAACATATCTTGTGTTTTGGGGACCAAATATTTTCTGCTTAGGCTACGTGAATTTTCCCTAGTAATCCCCCCCCCCACACACACCCAAGTGCCAGAAACTAAGCATTTGCAACCCCCTTAGCTGTTGATCCAGCGTATTTCACAAGTTCTGACCTAAACAGAGCAGAAACTAATCTTACCGCACCAAGTATGGGGGTGGGGGGGGGGAGAAAGGGTGACAGGTGTATTAAGCATCTTTTTTTCAACACGTAGGGGCTACATTTTCACAACTGGCCTCTTAATTTTAAATGCCTACATGAATAAAGTGTTATTTACCCTTTTACAAAACACACGAACCAGAGGTCACCCAACAAAATTAATAAGCAGCAGGTTTAAAACAAAAGGCAATATTTCTTCACACAACACACAATCTGTGGAACTTGTTGCCAGGAAATGTTGTGGAGGCCCAAGTTTGGTAATTCAATGAGAGCTCTGGGGAAGACAGTGGCATGCTATCAGCTGGGTGACTGAATTCGCCCTTGGATTAGCTTTCGTGGCTGTGGAAGACAGGAGGTGGTGTGAGGTGCTTCTGTGCCTCCGAAGCTGAGAAGGCAAGTTTGGCTGGATTGATCCCTTTGAATAAACAAGCAAGTAAAAAAAATATCTGAAGTGCTTCATCTTATAGAATGGTGGGAGGTTTTCTGAAAACAAAAAGGTGTGATTTCCTCTTACCTGGACAGAATAGGGTTCAATAACAGTAGAAATCTCCATCGCTGAGATCTTACCTGAGGAACAGTTTATTAGAGTACTCAGCTGGGACTTGTAAGCCAGCAGAGTCTGCCGGAAGAGAGGCCAATCCATCTGCTGCAGTACTTCTTCTCTTCGTGGAGACCAGATGATCCATGTACTTCATGCACATCTGAGTGTGCCCTGCTAGTGCCATGTTGACTTGCAACATAGACCCTGTCAGACCATGTGCCCACAAACGGGCCTTCAAATAAGGATTCACAAAATACTTTTCAGCAAAAGCTGAAGTGTGCTGACCAGCCCTTGATGAAGATAGACTACCCAGTTCCTCTGAGGCACCATTGTCACTACAAACACGTTATAACTGTGTTAAGGAATCACACTCTCCTCCTAGTTGCTGGATCATCCTCCACTAGCCCTGCAGGGAGCAAGATAATTTAGCCCCAGACTGCTATCTTTCCATGGTGCCCTCCCTCCAGTGTTGGGGACCTCAGGGAAGCTGCTGATTGCAGCAGCCCTGATAAGCAATGCCATGGCTTCCTGCAGCTCCCATTGGCTGGGAATGGCAAACCGTGGCCAGGGGGAGCCGTGAGCGGCCGTACCTGCGGAGGCGGCAGGTAAACAAACCTGCCCGGCGTGCCACGGGCTTACCCTGAGCAAGCCACGGACTGAGTTTGGGAACCACTGCTTTAGAGTGTAAGATCCTCAAGAACAGAACCTGTTTCCGTTTTATTCATTGTCTTTTTAAAAGGTATCCTGCAACAAACATCACGCAGTAGCATTAAAGTTGCATCCTGTATACTGCAGTTATTCAGTGATTCAGTCAATATTTCCTGTTTATCAGCAAGCAATGGATGATGTTTCTGGACTACACTTCCCCCCACTTTTTTTATACCATCCTGTGTACTAAATATCTGTTACTCAGATTGGATTATAGACGTTGGTGTCTGCCAGAAAGACAGAGTTTAAAAGAGGGATCTAAATTTAGTAACAGGCAAATAACTGAATTAATCTTATACTAATGCTGGCGAGGGAGTAAATGCAACCATCAGAGAAACTTATGCTCATCTCTTTGTTCCCAGTTGATTTTTCTGCCTTTTCCCCCCTTGAACAGTAAGTTTCATATAAATCTGCTTTCAGATGTCTGACATATTTCAGACTATGAACGTGCTGAAAGTTTAAAGCTTTGAGTGGTATATTGCAGGGAACCTGGGCAGATTTCCAAATCCTCAAGCAGCTGTAGTTTTATTTTTGAAAGAAGAAACGAGCTGAACTGCATATTTTCTATGGCATGATATTACATAGTTGAATCCGAATGCTATACAGCTTGGCTTAGTGTACACTCAATCATGCTAAAGAAAATTGAGAGAGAGAAGGTCAACAATTGTTTTCTAATCATTCTCTTCCACTTTTCCTTTGGGACATGTCTATACACAGTCTTGCAGCTACATCCAGTGAGCACAGCAACACCAGAGAGTTTTAGCAGATTTTTATGATGAAGTTCTGCTACCAGTGTTGACCACTATTCTTGAGAAGAGTAATTAAAGACTGCACCTTGTGAGGATTTTCAATGCACTTGGGCAAAAACTGATACAAAGTAATTCCCACAGCTGCTATACTTCCGCAAGTCTATCTCGGCCTAAGGAATCGAGCCACTATGGACTCTCATATGTTTACTGGGCTGAGTCATACTGACATACATATGTACAAATTCCATTGACCCAGGTGAATTGTAGAGCAGAATTGAAATCTGTTTAACTACTATTTTGGGTAAGGAATTTCTTGTTTAAATAACTTCATTCAGTTCAGACACTTTGAATTAAACCAATAGAAACTTGCAGCAAATGAGACATTTATGTGTGGTGCTGTGATGTCATGGCCCCTTACCAGCATTAAAGATGAATTACTTAAATCTTAATCATGAGGATTATAATTGGGCACATCTTACTTTTTTTTTCAAAGAAAATTTAAATCATGTTAACATCAACTGAAAGTACCCATAGTGCTAAATTATTATTTTTTCTCCTGCCCCAGATAAACAATCTAACATGGACAACTATATAACCACAGGAGTATCTTTATAATGCTGCTTCTTTAACACTAATAAACTAGTAAAGGGATTGGCAACCTTTGGCCCTCGGCCCGCCAAGGTAAGCCCCCTGGCGGGCCGGGCCGGTTTGTTTACCTGCCGTGTCTGCAGGTTCGGCCGATCGTGGCTCCCACTGGCCGTGGTTCGCCGCTCCAGGCCAATGGGAGCTGCAGGAAGTGATGGAGGCCGAGGGATGTGCTGGCCGCCGCTTCCCGCAGCCCGCATTGGCCTGGAGCGGCGAACCGTGGCCAGTGGGAGCCGCGATCGGCCGAACCTGCGGATGCGGCAGGTAAACAAACCAGCCCGCCCCGCCAGGGGGCTTACCCTGGCGGGCTGCACGCCAAAGGTTGCCGATCTCTGAACTAGTATTTTTCTACAAATAAACCACCTTTCTCTGAAGGACAGAAACCAAAAAATTTAGCTCTGGGGACATATGAGTCGAAAGGTACAGCATGAAAAATGTATATAGTAGCACGGATTGATCTTTTAGCTCCATGACTGCTACAATTTTTGTAATATTTATATAAATGCTTCATAATATTTTACTACCATGCTCTACAACCATTATCTAAGCAAATATTTGTGCTTACTGAGGTAAATAGGGAACAGAGTTGCAAAGCAACCTTCATAACAGATTTTTTTTATTGTAATTACAATTATTTACCATGATCTGTTTTAAACCCCAAAATGTGCTCACAAACAACATGACATTGAAGCCAAAGAGTAAAACCCTGTTTTATATGCTATCGTCTACCCAGTGTGGTTTTGTGTGTGTGTGCACGCGCGCAAGTCCAATACTAGCCTTTCACAACTTGTAAACAACTGACTTTTAAGGAACTACCATACCAAATTATCCATACTCCAGCCATGGGTTGAAATTAAAGGGAAAAAAACTTAACTTGTTTCATGCTACATATGTGGCCACATTCTGCTTTCAGATACTAAAGTGCAGCTCTCTATTTCCAATGAGAGTGTGCATATGTGGGTGGAATTTGACCCGTGAAGTTTTAGATGCAGCAGTTCTTGAGTATTCAAGAAAGGGGCAATTAAGAATACAAAAGTGTCCTCTACATACCTGACCACTGACTGAATGAAACAATTTCACTTATTCCAAGTCACTCTGAGCCATATTTTTGAAAGGTATTATGCCATAATGTAAAGTGTATCTGGAATATGAAAAATAGCAAATATAACACTACCTAAATCCTTGTTTAATAATCTGATTTCTTTAACATGCTGGGTGGTATTAGTTACTGACTATTTATGTTTTGGACTTCTGCTGGCTAACGTATGGTGAAAATCACTGTCTTCTCTTAATGACCATTATTACAGTGGGTCATCAAAATTAGCCATATATTTGATCTGGACTGATCAATCTAGCTTTTCCATTCCCACCACACAGTGCTGTTAGCAGATGGATGGTCAAGGAAGGCTTGAATGATAAAGCAGAGAGCATGGCTTTTAAAAAAAAATCCAAATGAATGTTAGTATTGCGGTTAAACACTGATGAATTGTCTTAAGTTTCTGGAGGACTATTACAGCAACATGTGTGGTGCTTCTACTCAGGTAAACAGCAATTCTACAGGTGAAGGGCTTTTTTGATACCAGCAGCGAGGTCTTGGGGAGTAGGGTTCTCTGCAGTGCAGCTCACTGGGATTCCTTCAGCTTCCATTGCTTCAGCTGTCGTTGGACCTATAGCAGCAAACTGAAATGACAAATAACATTTATACTCAAATATAGTCAGATGTGGTATTAGCATCAGCTCTTGCTACATTACCTCAGTGTCTTCTATCATTCTGCCCTGGCTCTAATCAAACTTAATGGACATGTCCAAATTTAGCTGCTTTGTAATGACTAAGTAAAGCTTATGGCTTAGTTCACTGGTCCAAAAACCTTAAAAATCCTATTGTTTTCATACTCAAGGAAGATAGATTCTAACATGCGTCAGCCTTGTCAGTGACAATTCAAGCAGGCACTTATTCTTGGCTTATAATAATGAGAAAATCAAATACTACCCAAAGGAGGAAATGGATTGGGGAAGTCAAAAAAAAAAAACACCCTCCTTTTGAGGAAAAATGACTCTGCAAAGGCTACAACACCCTAATTGATGTTACCCGATCCTGTTGCAGGTGCTTGGCTTACCAGTAAGATGCAACAAGTCAGTATCAGTCAATAAGAGGGAAGAAGGACAAGGCTGATTGTAGTAATGTTGGGTAGTTATACAGGGATGCAATGTGCACAGATCGCTGCTTCTGAATCATTTAAAACTTTGTGTTTGTCCCACACACACCCATGAGGAGAATCCTACTATATGTTGAGTAACTCACCTTGTGCATACATTTCAGAATGCTGTAAACTTTGCTAGAGAGACAGTTATGTGGCCCTTTTGAGCAAGTTCAAGTTACTCTATATATACTGGAATCATCAAGTCAGTCAGTCACCAACAAATCCCTAAGGTACATGTTCAGAAACTGCCAGCACCAGTGTCATAAACATATAGCTATGGGGTTAAGATTCCTCCTTACCTGTAAAGGGTTAAGATGCTCAGGTAACCTGGCTGGCACCTGACCAAGAAGACCAATGAGGAAAGAAGATACTTTCAAATCTTGGGAGGAAGGTTTTGTGTGTGCTCTTTGTTTGGTGTCTGTGTTCTCTCTTGGGACTTAAGGGAGGGACCAGGCAAAAAAATCAGCTCCTCCAACCCATCCTCAACCAAATCTCCAATATTACAAGTAAGGTAGATATTGCGTATTAGATTTTCTTTTGTTTTGCTTGTGGAATTTTCCGTGTTAAAAGGGAGGTTTATTCCTGTTTTTCTGTAACTTTAAGGTTTTGTCCAGAGGGGGGGATCCTCTGTGTTTTGAATTTGAGTACCCTGTAAAATTATTTACCATCTTGATTTTACAGAGATGATTTTTACCTTTATTTTTTTAACAACATCCTTCTTTTAACAACCTAACTGATTTTTCCATTGTTCCAAGACTCAGGGGTTGGGTCTTTGATCACTTTGTACCAATTGATTAGGAGATTATTCTCAAGCCTCCCCAGGAAAAGGGGTGTAAGGGCTTGAGGGGATATCTTGGGGGGGAAGGGGAACTCCAAGTGGTCTTTTTCCCTGGTTTTTGTTTAAATCACTTAGTGGCGGCAGCGATTACCTTTTCTCAGGGTACAGGGGAGATTTTGTACCTTGGGGAGTTTTTAACCTAAGCTTGTAGAAATAAGCTTAGGGGGGTCTTTCATGCAGGTCCCCACAACTGTACCCTAGAGTTCAGAGTGGGGAGGGAACCCTGGCAAC
This sequence comes from Macrochelys suwanniensis, assembly GCA_033296515.1. NCBI lineage: Eukaryota > Metazoa > Chordata > Testudines > Chelydridae > Macrochelys > Macrochelys suwanniensis. The sequence continues at coordinate 122,456,039 of CM065778.1, read as the reverse complement.
CAGCTTTAGTAGAATTTTCACTGAATGCAAAGAAAAATTTAAAATCTCAACAGGGAGCACAGAGTTTAAGGTTATATATAAGAGTATTTGTACTTCCTTAAATTTAAAGCCCAGAAACCCTATTAGTAATTTTGTAGTTACTAACTCCAAGTCCAGTAGCACCTAGAGTTGATCTAATTTCTCTCTCATCTTCTTCATGCCACAATAAGAAATATGTTTATATATTCACAACTATAAAGCACATGAGATGCTGAAAGAATTGTTTACTTCACGCTGGTTTCCCCTTCAATTGCTGTTTAAATTCATAATTTCATTTTTTTATTGGTGGATGATTTATTTCCATATTCCCTGGAAACTCTGTAGTAATTCCCAGCAACTGCTGTGATACATAAAAATGATGATCCAGTGCATACTTCCCTGCTGTTGAACTCACCCCACAAGCTGCTTCTGATTCCTGGATACAGCCCACTGATTCTTTTAGCCTACATAAATATAATGAATTCCTATCCCTCTTACTTTCTGCTATACGCAAATACCACCACATAACACCATGAAAGTGTGCACAAAGGTTTATCTCCCTGAAGACGAAAACCAATACAGCAAACAACTTAATTTTCACTGTCAAGTTTCACACGGTATGATTTTGTTAGTCTCCACTGCATGCGTGGTGACAATAGAGATCTGTTGGGGCCTGTGACGGGGTATATCAGACCTTCTGAGGCCCCCTGCTGGAGGCATAGCCCTGACACACCCTGCCCCAGGAAAGAGCAGTGGAGAGGGTCCTCCGAGCTGCCTAGCGTGGCTGCATGGGACACAGCCAATCAGGGCCCAGCAGGTCAACATAAGAAGAGCTGCAGGGCCAGAGTAAGTTCCAGTTCCTTGCTAGAACTGCGAGTGTGGACGGTGTGTGGCTGGCTGAGAGACCTGCAGGAACTCGGATGAGGTAGTGCTGCCAGAAGCCAGGGAGAGTGAGAAGGAGCCCTGAGCTGGTTGTGGGGACTCCATCAGGACAAGGCCCTGAGGTAAGGGTGAAGATGGCGCAGGCCCATGGGGAAGTGGCCCAGGGAATTAGGGCACCAGTGTGACTTAGATAAAGGGACACAGCGGCCAGCTGCTATCTACAGGGTCCTTGGGGGGAAGTGGCCTGGACGTTGAGGCACCCCAGAGTGGGGAAGTGAACTGCAGTGGCTCAGCTGGAGAGCTACGGTCAGAAAGATCCTAAGAGAGCGAAGACTTTTTCACCAGGGAGGGAACCCTGAGGCACTGCTCTATCCCGGAGCAGGGACAACTTGTGGAGATGTTACAGAGGCACTGAGAGAGACCCCTGTTGGACTTGTACCCTGGAAGAGGTTTTGCTTTGCTTTCAACAAACAGACTGTGTGAGACTCAGCCGGAGGGCTGAGTCACCAAAGACACACTACAGAGAAAGTGGAGGCACATGCACTTGGCCAAGAGGGGTGCTCACGAGAGGTGAGTGCGCCCCATGACAGAGCCTTCTTTTCATATTTTAAAATTACATGGACTATGCTATCTGTTCTGTTCAGGTTCTTACACCATCCTCATTATTATAGTAGCTGAGCACCTTCCACAAGTGCTTTACATGATGGGACTGGTATTTGACAAGTAATTCTCTCTTCCCCTCACCCCTGCCCTTTTGTGAGGGTTTTTTCATTAAAAAAAATGTTTGTATTTACTTTTTTATGGCTAATGTGCTCTGGGTGCTTGTTCTGGAAAGGTCAAATCAGTGCGCCTTGGAACAGAAAGTGATGTCAGAGAGTTCTTAGATTGTGTGGGTTTGTTCCACAGTCTTGGAGTGGATGCCGAGAAAGTTCGGTCTCTTATACAGATGAGCTTTACCCTTGCAGTGGACAGTTCCATTGTGCTTGTGGGGTGGCGCTATCAACCCCAGTCCTCAGCCTGGAGCTTTGGGCTTTGAAGTTACTAGTTTATCTTTTGGTCCATAAAAATTATGGGTGCTCAGAATCAGGACTTAGGCATGTGTATAAAAGGCCAAAGTCTTTCAATATGCTCAAGTAGACTTATTTCTTTAGTTATAAAAGGTCTAAACTAGAGGGTAATCCAAATCCAAACAGCCCTCACTTTTGGCAAACTCTGACTCCAGATCCAACCTCTATAGCTGGTCCCTGTTTGAATACTGAGCTGATTCAAACCCCGTACATTTTGGAAAAGTTCATTTTCTGATCTGAACTTGACAGCTCATCTCTAGTGTGAATATAAACTCCTATAGGAAGACATTTCTTGTGACATAAGAGGAAAAACTAGATGAGAATGTGGGGGACTGAAGAGAATTTTCCCTTCAGCTCAAGTGTATCTTTCACCTTAGGTCAGAAAGTGGGCCAGAAAACTGTGTCCCTGTTTGTCAATTATCCTGAATGTGAAGAAATGATTCATTTGATAATAGATTACCACAGAGAGGCAGCTCAAATTCTTATTACAGAGAGTCAAACAGAAGTAGCTTTATCTTTGTAGTCAGTTGCACCTCATTTCTCCCTAACCCCATGATGGAGGACCATCTCCATAATAGGTGCAGCTTGCGACCATTTCCAATTATTTTCTGAAGGTACTACAAACCTTATGTAATTTATACTGTAAGAAGGGACCTATGTTGTACAGCATATTAGTTTAATTTGTGCGATGATCTTAAATGCATAAAGGAAATGAGATGGTAGAACTTAAAAAAATTTTTTTTTTAAAGAAGACAAACAACCCTAATCATTCATTATCATCCACTTAAAATGCTGTGGTAGAAGGAAATTTCAAACTGAAGAGGTCAAAGTTTAAAAATCTATTAATGCATTACTCATTTCTAATATCTTCAAATACACAGATTTCAACAGGGGATTTACGAAAGAAATCATTTTAACTAGCACTAGGAATCTAAGATATTTTAAAAAAACACTTTGCACTAATTAGCCACTGAAGACCTCAACGCCCTTTACAATGGGCAGTAAACATTATAATCTGTATTTTACAGACAGCTAAACATAGGCAGAAGAGCCTGGTGACTTGTCCAAGGTCCCAGAGTAACTGAGTGGTAGTAAGGAATAGAATTTACCTCTTCTGATTCCCAATCCCTTGATCTAACCACTAGACCACATGCCTCCCCGCTATGTTTTAACGCTTATTGGATACTTTACCTTAATTTGATTAATAAGATCACCAGAAAACTTCTGAATGTGCTGGAGACAAAATCTGACACCAGATGGACTGAAGAATGTAATGCTTGCTGGAATACCCTGTATAAAAGTAAAGAAGGAACAGCAGGTTGGAACGTTTCTCTTGACTCTAGCTGCATATCACAACATGTTTTTACATCAATCTCTTCAGCAGTCTCTCTGTGTAGGCACCATGCTGTCAGCTGAGAAGTGCTGAAGTCAGCCAACAGGAGAGATTTATTGAGGACAGTCTGTGGTACCTGGCCTGACGCTGATAGTTTGCCAAGACTGCACAACACAATGGACCAATTGAAATTCAAGTTGTGTTTTTTTTTTTTTTAAACTATCCATTTTCCAAGGTCATGTGACAATTGTAAGCTCTTTAGTGATAACAATATGGGGATCAAGATGTTTCCTTCTTTATTAATGACCCAGATGGGGCACCCTTTAGATTCTCTTACACCCCTCTAAACAGGAAACTTCCATACACTACTCTGCTAACTCCCTTCACAAACACGTCAGTTCTGGACATATTCCTGATGCCTCTCACCCTACATGTCCTCCCTGTTCACCCTAAACTCTCCCACTCACTCATTTTCTCTCTCATGCCCAACAAACTGGAATAGCGTCAACAGGAGAGATTGAGAGAGACCCACCCCAGAATATCTATAGCCCAGTGGTTAGGGCACTCTCCTCGGAGGTGCGACCACTGGGCTACTGCTATAAGGAGACTACCACCTCCTCTATTTTTCATGCAGAAGGGCTTACTTGGCTTAGGTGCCTAACTCCAAAGGAGAGTTCACAGCTGTGAATCCTGAGCAGACACCTAACTCCCTTTTGAGGGGAAGGGCTTAGGCCATTCCTCCCTTCCCCCCTCAGCATTTCCTACTGACTAGCTTAGGCGACTCCCCATTCAGCATGCTGGCTTCAATGAATTCCTTATTAGGCACCTAACGCTCCCCATCCACTGCATAAGCAGCCTGGATGCCTAACTCAGGGTTGCGAACTCCAGTAAGAGCCAGATAGACATCACAATGCCTAATTTTTAGGCTAATTTTTAGGCTAAGTCCCCTTTGTACATTTTGGGATAGATTCACACCACCACCACCTTATATTTATGCAGGGCACTGCACATTTAATTACAATAGCAATATCAAAATTTAAGAGCTAGAAGCCTATAATAAACATTGTATTAGCTTTGCCTTGAATGACAAGAATGAACATCTCTAATTGCAACAAGTAATGAATTCCATAACAAGGATTCAAAATTACAAGATGTCCTGGCTGGTACTTACTCACATTTATGACCTGTAGAAACCATATGATTTGCTAATTATGACTTTAATATTCATCTGGGAACATATAGATAGCACAACATAACAGCAAGGCTGGTGGGACCACAGCCATTCAGGACTTTGAATGTAAGAACTACTTCAAAATCAATATGTAATTTAACAAGAAGTCAATGCAAATAACATGCTCAGGCAAGCAAGTGTCTAAGGATGCAAGGCTGCATTCTGAATACATTAAATCATAGATATAATGCAGATTCCTGCAAATAAAAACGTTCCAATAATCTAATCTTGAGAAAACAAAAGTGTGTATCAGTGGCTCCAAATCTATTTTGCTATCCACTACTCTCAACCTAATCACCTTTATTAGATGGCAAAAAGAAGCTTTAGTATAGATTTTATGAAACAGAGCTATGTGAGGATAGCGTATCATCCAAAATTTTTACACTTAAAATGGAATCAGTAACACATTCTCAAATAGAATAATCAGTGTAAGAACATGGCTCAGCAACCATGGAGAGCTGATAACTAGTGCTGGATTCAGATTCATAAAATTGTGGCAAACACATTCAGTGACACAGTGATAGAGATCCTACATCTATGGCCCTAAGTAAGTAAATCATTAAATACCCTTAGTAATTTTGTCTCTGATGTGACATGATCTAAAACCAAACTTTTTCAAAATTTCAGTTTTATTAAGCAGATCAAAAAGAACAAGGTGAATATGTAATTGTTTATAAAATAGTTTTTCCCAGTAATCCTGATATAAAACATAAGCTTGGAAACTGGGCAAAAATTTGAAAGGTCTGCCATCAAAGAAGGTTCTTGTATTTTTCTCCCACAGAGGCATTATCTATATATTTTAGGACTTTCTATAATATCTGTTACCATAGTATTTAAGTGCCATTGTATTTACTGAAATTTTCTGGGTCCTTTCCCCAATTTTAAGGACTGATTCACTATATCCAAAAGATTAAAACTATAGCCAAGGGATTCTTCTCAATATCTTGTACAGATAACTGAGGGAAAAAGTAGTAAGTTTTTCATCAGGTTTTACATATATATCAGAAAGCTTTACATTTACACTGGTGACCATTGACTGTGCAATACCTGTTGTGAGAAATAATTCTTCAAGGATTCTTGGAGACTGGGATGTTGAGCAGTTTGATAAACAGTAAGGCTTTCCAGGGAAATACCTGTAATTAAAAGAGAAAATACACAAGCAACTAAACAGGATTTTAATAGCTCCCATTATTCCAATACAACACTACTATAATATTGATTGCATTAAAATATATTACTTTAAAGCCTAAGACGTAGGAATATTTCTTTTAAAAGATTCCTGGGCACTTTGTGTTACAAGATGCAACTACAGTACTTTAGACGTCTAGAGCATTTTTAATCTGAGGATCTCAAAGCACTTTACAAACACCATTTAAGCCTTGCAACATCACTGTGAATAAAATAAATATCGTAATTGCCATTTTACTAATGGGGAATTGAGCTAAAGGATCAAGTTAGCTTCCCAATGTCAGAGATGAACTCAATAGTAGAGCTGGAAGTAGAACTGAGATCTCCTGATTCTCAGTCCTGTCCTCTAATCTCCAGACAGTAAAAATGCAATATGCACAAATCCATGGATGGTTCACAATGAAGAATAAGCCTTTAATCTTTTACCATTACTTTAAGGAAGGTTGGGGGTTTCCACAATAAGTTAACAAATTAAAATAAAGCTCTAAAGGCTGCAACAACCTTTTTCTTTGAGTATTGTTGGAAGAACTTCTCTTTTGAGAGATCCACAAGGAAAAAGAAGAGGTGATGAATTAGGTGTTTCCCCTGTAAACAAGCACATTAGCAAATTTAAATCATGGTTAAATTTTTAACAGTTGGCACAAATGACACTTTAAAAGTGTCAAATTTTGAATATATACTGAAAATGCAGTATTCTTCATCATAGGTATGTACAAAACTAAGATCATTGAAAACATTTGTAGTTTAAGCCATGTCTGCAATTCAGAAGGCAGAGGCTATTTAGCATGTAAATTAAAAATGATTCCATTGCTATAGTGTGAATACATTGGCTAAAAAGATCAGGCAAAATTCTATTTCCTTTGTCTTTCAATAGAGAATACCAAGTAAAATGTAAGTTATCTCCTTCTCGTCAGTCACTCCCCAATTTTCAGACACACACTTGATTTGCTATTCAAGGGCTTAATCCAACAGAATGTAGCTGCAGCCATCTGAGCTGTGGATAACTCCATGGTAGGTCATCCTATGTAGAGGATAAAACAGGCAACTGAAGAAAGGGACAGGAAGCTTTGCAAAGGTGTTCCAAAGCTACCTCTAGCAACTTTATTTCCTTACTTGTGGGGGAGGAGAAACTCCTACTCCCATTACCGTGTCGTCTCAAAGGACTCTCCCCACCCATCCTTACCCTTTGAGTTGGAGAGCCCCCATCCCTAATTGCTGCTATGCTGGGAGGAGCTTGCGGACATCAGTTGAAAGAGCAGGAAGGCTGCTCTTTCCTGGTTGATTTTTGGAAAGGGGACAGTCTTTGATTTGTATTTTTCTGAAGCTTGCTTCTTCATGACTGATCTATTAAATGGAGACATCAACTCAGAAGATGATATATTTGGATTACAGTCTCTCTAAGAGCCTTATCCACACCGTTATAAGGCTAAACACATTCTTAAAAGGCACTATCAGACGATATTTCAGATCTCTGTGTCGGCATTTTAAGGGGTCTATCACTGGAATCTATGTACCCACAAACCCTATCTGATATGACAGGCATGGAAGTAAAGACCCTAATTCCAATAAGAATGATGGCAGTGTTTGTGAATAGAAACTCCCCACTGGATGGGAATGAGATAACATTAACTGTATTTTGGGAGTATTTCAATCTTTTGCTGGATTTTAGGGATTTTTTAATTAATAATTTAGGTCATTGCATCAGAAAACTGTTGTTTTTACTGCAAGTGGATTGTGTACTTAGAAAACAGGGGTGAAAGATAACAGAGGAAGGAGGGATATGATTATATTTATCTGTAAAACGGTAGTGTGTACAAGCCCCACTCAGGATCAGGGCCTCATTGCGCTAGATGCTGGTGAGGGGAGGGAGAGTGAATATAGTGTGTGTGTGTGTGTGTGTGTGTGTGTGTACGTGTACGTGTACGTGTACCAAAAAAACCAAACAACAAACCCACAATCTGGATCACTATTTATTTCAAGGTTTGCCAGAAGGCCAGGTGTACATAGGTAGTCTTCCCAGTCTTTTTCTAGGCTACTGCCCATCACTGCTTTCTGTTTAAAACAAGACGGTGGTTTGGCGGGCGTTTGGTTAACATTTTGAGTGCTTTTAACAAAAGAAGTAACACAGCTCCCTCCACCATATTACAACTTGAAATACTAGACAATACTTGATATTCTAACCAAACTTCTTGTAGTATCTATTTCTAAATAATGCTTTTTCAATTGTTATTTTTACCACTGAAAAGAGATCCCAAACTGGGAATTAATATTTTAATGAAATGGGGGTCCATGTCAGAAGCAAATGAAACTGGAAATTACCAATCTTCCTTTTTTTCCTAAATGGAACAACTAACTCCTTGTGATTTTTTTTTTCTAGCACTGAACAACATCTGAGCAGTGGGCATATTCTAATAAAGTCTGTGCACACATTTTCTTTTTTTATAGGATACTTAACGTAAAATATATACTGAGGCACACAACGGTCTGAGGCAAAATTCTGCACAACTACATTAATCTTATTTAAAAAAAAAAAGTGGGGTCAAGACTTCAAAACTTATTAATTGATAATTCAATTTACCCTTAAAGAGATTTTTTTCAGGAATCTATCAGAACAATAAACCACAGATTGGGTTGTTTATTTTAAGCACCAAAAGGAGATTCTTGGTTTTCAGCATTAAACACCAGAGTTGCCTCTGGGGGAAAAAAACAGACACCATAGTAAAAATCAAATTGAAGGACCTTATTAGCAGTACACACAGATTGATCTGACTATCCTAATTGCAAACTGAAGTTTTATTAGGACCCAGAGACATGTTAGTAATAAATTACAGGAAGCAAAAAAATTGAGATAAAATGCAGAAGAGTATTCTGTGAGAGAAAGGCAAAATACATTAACATCAGCCCAACCAAACTCATGTCAGTTAATTGAAATGCCAACATGATATCTGGAAAGTAACACTAATCCTTTTTGACTTATGTTTACAAAGCAAAGAATAATAGTTCAATAGCTCTGTATCAATAAACAATGTAACAAGCACTGGCCCCAGAAGCATCATCTAATTTACATAATCAACACTACAAAGACATTAAATTCTAATAAAGCTAAAAAAATTTGTCTTGAAAACAGACTGAAACTACCTATTTAATTAAGGAATCATTTGATTTATTCTCCTGATTAGCTAAGCCAAAGTCAGCACCAAAGACATAGAAAGTGAACAACAAAAGAAATGTAACCACTTCAGGTTTGTTTGTTTTTCATGCTGACAGCAAATATTAATGACATACAACCTTCTGCTCTATCTAGATTTAGTCTTCTCATTTAATTCCTTATTTGTAATTTTATGTATAAACAAAAAGAAATGGTTGACTAAAGTGCATAATGGAAAACATTGATTCATGCCATTATTATAATTTATCTCTTACTTCAGAGGTTGTTATAAACGATTTGATATATTGATTGTGCCTATTTATACCCAACCTGATAACCAAACTAAGACTTATGTTCACATCAGGAGTCCCCTCTGATTGAAATTTTCTGTATTGTTATGATACATTCAGGATTGCATTTCTTGCAAGTGTACTGAGAGTCCTGCAATTTTGTAGTATTCTAAAATGTTGCTTGTGATCTAACAAGAAGCTGCCCTCAGCCCAGGAATTTTTCCCAAATTGGTGTAAAAGGTGCAGTTCCTGCTTTCCTGCTGGTGTCTTCCAGAGGCTGCATTTGGTTCTGGAGGTAGTTCACCTGCTCTCACCAGAAGGTACTGTTTCCTATCTGGCTGCCTCTATCAGTACCAGCTCCTGGCTCTGCACTGCCCGAGTATGTGCAGAACAGGGAAGCAGCTGCTGGGCTAAGCAGAGTGAACAATAAGAGCTGAGATAAGTGTATCAGCAGAGCAACCCACTCCAACACATAGAGAACAAATGTGGAGTAAGAGAAGGAGCTTACAGAGGGGGGAGTGAGACAAAGTCTATTAGGGAGAGGGAAGTGCCTTTAATGCACACAGCCAGGTGGGGGCAGGTTATCCTCCTAAAAGTAAAAAAAGCAGCCGCCAAACCAAAAATCTCTTTAGATTTAATTTAAAACAAAGAGCTGGTATGCCCTCCCTCCTCCTTTTAATCACTTTTGAACCTGCATGGTAGGCAATCCTCTATTTTTTCCAGGGCTGCTGTTGTACTCATTGCAATGGTACAGTCATTTATTGGGGTCAGATAAAGACTTCCTTTTCTGTAATACAGCACTGTCTTGGAGCAATCAATAGAGCTCTTAAAGGTCATTTTTCTTTAGTGCAGTTCAGGTCTTTTCTTATTATTGGATTTCCTAAAAATGTCACAATTCCAACCACTAGAGAGTAATCCTTGGTATTACACATCTTTTTCTTGCATTTATCCTAAATCTATGATTTTTTTCCACATTCTCAGATCACATGGCCCAGACATCTGTCCTCTCTTCTTTCACATTCTCTTCAAAATGCACCTTCTCTGCAAAACCCACAAATGCTAACCTATAATCCAAAATTACAGTTACCCACAATTTTTTTTAAAAAATAATCTCAGAGAAAACCTTCTGTATTGCATGATCTTTAGGACAGGGACTGTGGGTTGGTTTTTTTATGCTTTGTGCAGTCTTGTATAGGCCAAAATATTACTACTTCATTTTTCATTTCCAGAATTTTTTTTCATTTAAGTCAGCAGCTGTCTTTCTTGATTATTAAGATGATTCAATTTATTTAAAAACCTGCTTATGCAATTTAAAAAAAAATCTTGCAGCCTCTCTGTAAATAAAAGTTTGACAGCTCTAATCCTACTTTTTCATTTGGCTACATAAATCTCTGTGCATAAAAAACTGTACTAATAACCCTCCACCCATAACAAATGTTATGACCAATGGCCAAAAAATAATCTATCTAGGTTCTGACCCTGTGCCCATCACTACAGTATCTGAGCACCCCGCTAGAAGATACCTTATCATCCTGCTGACTACATGTATGGTCAAGTAATAAAGTATTTAAGACAGCAGCTTCAGTAATTTACCTAACAGCTAGAATAACTGCACTGATCACCATCTGTGTTTCAGCATCTGGCTGCCCAAAGGTGGACCATTTTCATTGTATTCGTTAAAAAAATGACTTTTCAAAGCCTGGGTCATTCTCTGTTCCATTGATGGATACTGCCTATGTCCCTAAACCAATGTTCCCTCCTCTTCCTCCCCCTCCCCCCCCCACCTCCCAGATGTTCGGAGCAGAAAGCTCTCATCTCCCTGGCCTGTAAAAGCCATTCAACTGAAGAATTGCTTATCTCCCCCAATCTTCAATTTCACTGTCTCTTTGAGACTCTGCAGTGCAGTTTCCTTAACACCCTGATACCTTGCATTGCCAGCAGAGGGACAAATTCAGTGGACTTAGGGTACAGAGCACCTAGACACTGGGTACACGAGCTTCTACAGCTTGCACACACACAGAGCTCAATTTAGCAATAAATCTCAATGCCTTTTTAACATTAATTCCTGCCTAAATCTGATGATCTTCTTTTAAGTATCTCATCAAGCAGATATCAATCTGAATTTGAACACACTTTAAAGTCGGTATGAACACCAATTATGAACTCTCCTAAACACTATATATATCAGAAGTTCTGATACCATTCTCACTTCCTTAGCAATTATCTCTTATGGCATAGGTTTCTCCTAATTCTAGAATCCCAGATGTTTGATCATTAAACATCTCTGTACAGCTTGTAGTTGTTCTATCTTACAGTTGCCCAATAACAAAAATCAGCCACCAGGCCTAAACATGTTTCTCAAAAACACTACTACAGGGAAAACTGATACTTTAAATTTCTGATTATGGAGCTGGTTGTGCATACAATACAGAACAATTAGTGCATACAATACAGAACAATTTAATAGCATGGCTATATGCAATGCAGGTCAGTATAACAAAAACAAATAAACACAATACCTAAGCTTTCTAAATTAGCATTTTCCACTGGACCAGCTGATCACACAGAACAGACAAGAGTTTGATACTGTTAGAAATAGCTAGTAGTTCCGCATTCCAGCTTTCACATAACAAAAGCTAAGTTCAGCTTTCCAGTGGAACCTTCCTCCCACCCCTGCTTTCAGAACAGCCTCAAAACAATTCTTGTTTGGAACTTGTCTGGTTAATTTTGAGGGGGAAAGGGTTATCCCTTTACCTACTTTTGAATCATTGCACAATGGTGGGGAGGGGAATGCCAGCCTCATTTGGTTTGGGGTAATGTCTAATTCTGAAGCAAGGAAAGTCAGTGTCAAGGGGACATGGAATATCAGTTGCCCCAAGATACATAAACAGGCTACATCTGCAGCTCTGCCTTTCATTACATTATAAAAGTCATGGCTAATAGGGTCAGTAAATGCCACTTTCTCTGTTAGACCATAAAATATTTTATAATTATTATTACAATTTACTTCATATAAACTAATATACTGATTGGATACTGTATGGCACAAACCTGTTTATCCAAAACATGTTGAGGACATCTAAAGCATTCCAGCAAATGGGGTTTCAGGATTCTACTGAACACCTCTACACCAACTAGGTGCAATATTTTAAAATAAATGTAAGTAAGTTTAAAATAAATTTGCCTTAATTGAAAGATTTCTGCATACTTACTTGCGCAAATGTATCCAGCTAGTTTTTCAGAATTTCCACACTTTTCTCCTTGTGGAGCAAGGCCAATTTCCTCCACTGTAAGAAAAGTAACAAAGAAATATATCATTTGACAGAATGTGACAACCAATCTGAATTTATTTTCAGACACACTTGAATGGAAAAAAAGGAGATCCAACTTGATCCATGTTTTACTGTGACTTCCTTTAGATTTTCTTGAATCATATTTTTTTTAGTAACATACCACCTAAGGATTTGGTCCTTGATCACACAGAGGAAACTGCATTAAGAGAGCAACATGGGGGATTATGGAATATCTGAACTTCGTTCTGGAGCCTGTTTGTGGAGCATCATGGGCAATGTTCCCTCTAATTTTTGACAGACCGTGTGCGCAAAAAATTTCTTCTGTGCAAAAATTGTGCTTCTGTGCAAATTTCTGTGCATGTGGTGTTTTGCCATGTGTGCGGGATTTAGGATCTGTGTGCGCGCGCACACACGCACAGCTTAGAGGGAACAGTGATCATGGGTAAGGCTCTGAGTCTGTCATGGAGGTCACGGATTCCGTGACTTTCCGTGACCTCCGTGACTTTTGCAGTGGCTGGTGCTGGCTCAGGGGCTGCGGGCCAGCAGCAGCAGTTTGGGTGTGTGGGAGGGGACTCAGGGGCAGGGGGGTGGGAGGTGCAGGGGGGCACTTACCCTGGGGTGGGGGACCCACTGGTATTGCCCTGCAGGTCCTAGGTGGCGCAGAGGCCTGGGGGTGCTCTATGCCACGTGCTGCCTGTGCCTGCAGGCCCCACCCCCACAGCTCCCATTGGCTGCAGTTCCCAGCCAATGGGAGCTGTGGCAGCCAGAGCTTGTGCCCCTCCGCTGCCTAGAAGCTGCAGGGACACGGAGACAGGTAGGGAGCCCCTGCCAGCTCTGCCAACTCTCCCCCGTCCAGCACCAGCAGGGGTCCCGGGCCGTGTGCCTCAGCCTGGCTTCCCACCCCCCTCCAGCACCAGCAGGGGTCTTGGGCCATGCACCTCGGCCTGGCTCCCTCGACCCAGCACCAGCAGGGGTCTGGGGCCACGCGTCTCAGCCTGGCTCCAGCCCCAGTACCAGCGGGGTATTGACTGGTATTATGAATTGTGACCTTTTATGTTCAGTTTATTTAACCTCTTCTGTACGTCTAGAAATTAAATCCAGATTACCCCCATGCTAAGCAACCATTTAGGATCGGATTGTATCAGTCTTTTTATTTAATCCATGCACACTAAATATCACTAAACATTGTAGGTCTCTTGCACAAAAGCAAAACATCTGATGCAAAGCTAAGCTATCTTTTGTCTCCTTGAGGCTCTCACATACATCCTGGTAACCTTAGGGTACGTCTACACTACCCGCCCGAATCGGCGGGTAGCGATCGATTGATTTATCGCGTCTCATGTAGACGCGATAAATCGATCCCAGAAGCGCTCCCCTTCGACTCCAGAACTCCAGCTCGGCGCGAGGAGTAAGCGGAGTCGACGGGGGAGCGAGCCTGCGCCGCGTGGACCCGCAGTAAGTACTTTTAATTCAATCTAAGATACATTGACTTCAGCTACACTATTCTCGTAGCTGAAGTTGCGTATCTTAGATCGACACCCTCCCTCCCCCCCCACCCCCAGTGTGGACCAGGCCTTAGTGAGATGTATCCAGCCATTTTGAGGGGAATAAAACCCCGTATCTAGCTCTAGTCTTGCTTGTCCTCATCGGCATGCAATTATACGATATGTTTGGGTGGTGGGATAGGCAATGAGATAGGTGCAAGCAATCATATCACATAGCTATTGACACCTGCTAACAAAGAACATCATGCAACTTGTAACAAAACAGTTGCCATATAAATTCATCTTCTAATTAAAACAGCAAAATGTAATCTAGCACACTGAAGTTTACAAGCAAACGGAGTTTAAATGAAATTAACATAGAATTTAAAATGTGCCAAATTAACAGGAGCAAAAAACCCCACAGTCCTGTATACTTTACATAACACAGTACTGCTTTATCCAGCAGTACCCCAGCTAAATGTCAAATGTTCTACAGTGTCTGATTTAGACTTTGGTTACTCATAACACTAAAAACCACACACACAATGGCTAACAGTAGCAGAAAAAAAATGAGAATCAAACTGTGCTGCTTGTCTCTTTATAGCCCTATGTTACATCTTGTTTACCTATGTGATGTAGTATCTTAATAGAACAAATGTAAAACTTGCATGGGACGCCTAGGTCAAACTTAAACATAAACACCAAGTTAAAGAGTTATAACCAATGTATCAGGCCAATGAACGAACAGTGAGTCTACACATTAAAGTGGTTACAATTAATTCAGCTAACCATATACTGAATAAGTCATCATTTATAAAATAAAGATAAATAAATAAAACTGATATTACTAAAAAGGTGCAGTAAACTCCAATTAAGAGAACTATATAATAGCTGATTTGTGCTACCTGCCTACCTCTGCTTTGAAATGCTCTCAAAACAAAAGGCAAACAACTTAAGTATCAATTAATAGGATTTCAACATATGGTAGAAGGATTCTTTGTCCACAGGATGAGTTATATGTACAGCATTAAACAATGTATACAATTTCTTTAAACTCTCTGATGGTAGATCACAACATAGAAACAATGGGTGAAATCCTACCCCCTTGAAGTCAATGGAAATTTTGTCACTGACTTCAATGGCACCAGCATTTCATCCATAGCAGTGGTCCCCAACCTTTCTGTGGCCAAGAGCAAATTGATCCCTTCATCAGAGTGTGGCGGGCAGTGACGCTTCTCGGAGGCATTTCGGTGGCGACGGTTCTCCGCCGGAAGCGCTGCGCAGCGGCATTTCAGCGGGAGCTTATCTGCCGGAAGCGCTGCGCGGTGGCATTTTGGCGGGAGCTTATATGCCGGAAGCGCTGCGCTGCGGCATTTTGGTGGCGACGCTTCTCCGGCGGATGCCCCTCTCCTCTTCCTTCCTTGGCGCCGGCCCTGATGGCAGGCGCACATAAATGCCCCGGCAGGCACCATGGCACCCACGGGCACCACGTTGGGGACCACTGATCCATAGTATAGACAAACAGAATATACATATAAATTCAATACCTGTTTTTTTCTTTTTTGACTAATCTTTTAAATCACCATTAATGTAATCGCAATTGCATTATAATAGGGAAAATAACGTGCACCCCAGGGCCAGATCCTCAGCTGGTGTTGCTCTGATGTGTATAAAGCTGACTTTCTAGAAACTTTCACTTGTTATTTAAAAGAAGCTTCTTATGCCTTTTTTTTTCTGGGCAACCTTGAACTAAGGTTAATGCTTCAAGAATTGTACTGAAGAGGTTGTTTTGTTTAAGCGTTTCTTCTTTAATCCGGCTTACCTAGAGAAGCTGTAGCTTTTCCTACGACATATGCTGATTTGGTTTTCCATTTTTCTTTAAGAGAATTTCTCCAGGCTGTAAAACATTACATTATGTGTAAGAATTTGGCAATACAGCATAAACACCAGAGTATTTGGACTTCTGCCCAAAAGATTGCTTATTTATCTTGAGAAATCTGTGAATGCACCAAAATACTAATAACCAATACTACACTATAAATGTAAGCAATTCTATGTGTACAAAATAAAGTTTTTAAATCAGTTAGATGGTTCACTATAAAAACAGTCTATAACATGCTTCAAAAAGCTTTGGTTGAACAAATACTGTTTTCAATTACTTGTTAAGTAGTATTTTTAATGCGTACTTCCACAGTACCAGATCAACTGTAACTTGTAATGCTCATTTATATTTTGACATTAACTAGGAATAAAAACTCAGTTAAACTTGCAGAAGAAAAAGAATTCCAGAGCAAACAGTGCATGATAAACTGATGAATTTCAAACTGTGCAATAAGGATATCCAGTATAGATTCAGTCTTAAAACTGAAAGCTTAGATGTAGAATAAATGCAAGATTTCATGCCAACAAATCAAAGCATGGTAAATAAATCCTATATTCATGCACTGGAATACTTTAGTATACAGCTCTATTATTTTATAAAAACAGTAAGACAAATGTATATTCTGATTGTGCTTTGAATAAAAAGAAAAATAGATCTATCAATGTGGAAAAAAATATTATCCTAGAGAAGCAGACCCCAAAATAAAATGGCTTGGAAATAGCTTTTCTTTCTAAATATGTTAATTAAATTATAGCTTCACACTGAGCAATGTTGTTTGGCTCCAGCCTCCTCCTCCCAATTCCTGAAAAACTGATTGAGCAGATAGATCTGATAGGTCTCTTATTATAATGCCTTATATAAAACAGTACAGACTCTCACGAAATATACTGAGTTCATTTCTGCCCTTCCATTTAAAAAAAAAATGGCTTAATAGAAATAGAAAAGATCCAGAGAGAGTCGTGCAAAAAATAATAATAATCAGAATAATGGAAAGCCTTCCATATAAGGTGATATTGAAAAGACTGGGACTGATTAGCTTAGAAAGGAATCCGAATAAGAGGAGACATGTGTGACGCTACAAACCTTGTATTCAGACCCTACACACTACTGTAGTAATCTTTCTACAAATATCCCTTGTGAGGTTTCATTTCAAAACTAATAACGCATTGATCATTAACATTTTTGCATGATGTATGCACAGGATGTGTACAAAAAGTTATGAATATATGCTGGAAATATGACTAAAGTTTGTTTAAACCAGGCATGTCAGGGGAGATGGTAAACGGGTCTGCCTTAGACAAAAGAATGTGTATTTGATTCTCTGACCAGCCTGGTCTTCAGGCAAAAACAATGAAGGTCCACTTTTACATATTAGGTAAACAAAGCTATTAAACTAACAAAAGGGGGAAGAAAGAGCATGGAGCGTCCTTTGCCACCAGACTTCATGTTGTCTTCCTTGTAGTTTGGAAAAAAAAACTTTATTTTGAGGGGTAACCCTCAGAAGAATTCATTTAAAAGGTTACACTGCTCTACAGCCAAAATGCTTCTGAAATAAATGTAGTCAAACTTTACTAATTCTGGGTCACTGAGAACGAAAATGATGCTTAAAATTGTTGATTGGCTCTAGTTTTCAAGACATGCTATTGGGTCAGTATATACGACCCTTGACTTGGGAATGGCGGAGGATAAGTGAGTTATAAAGGGAAGGGATCTCAATTTAAACCAGAAATGACTAAAATACATCTTTGACTGGATCTATGAATAAATCTATGACTGGGTTTGGACAGTACTTGCTTTTTAGGCAAAACAATGAATGATGCAATCTGAAGCTGGTATTGCGTCATACATGATCTGAATTGCATCATGTTATTCCTAGAAGTCATGGATGATGCAATCATAACGAAGCTTATATCACTCTGCTGAACAAATTGCCCTATATCAGCTCTAGAAATCATACAGTGTCGTGCTCTCTTATTTGTCAGTGTTTGATTTTGCAAAGGGACACATTTCTGTTTAGCCAAAGTGAGCAGAGATGCCTCGTACTTGTGTGAACAGTGCAGATAACTTCTGCTATGTTTGTGGTGAAGTGACTTTTGCATCACAAAAGCGCAGTATAACCACTATGGTTAAGAAAGCCTATCACCTTTATTTTGGCTGCAAAATTGGAGATCAGGACAAGAGGTGGGCCCCACACATATGCTGCAACACTTGTGCAACACATCTTCGCCAGTGGTTGAACAGGAAAAGGAAATCTATGCCTTTTGCAGTGCCAATGATTTGGAGAGAGCCAACAGATCATACCAGCAATTGTTACTTCTGCATGGTGCCTCCAGTTGGGAAAGGTGTGTCAAAGAAGAAAAAGTGGACTGTGCATTATCCAAACATTCCATCAGCTATACGCCCAGTACCCCACGGAGAAGGACTGCCGGTTCCTGATGCACCAGTATCATTCTCACTTGAGTCAGATGAGGAAGAGGAAGAGGATGAAACTTCTGGTCCTGAACCATCAATGTCACAGGACCCACATTTTCTCCCATCCTCCTCCTCTGAACCACACCTCATAACACAAGGTGAACTGAATGACCTTGTCAGGGATTTGGAACTACCCAAGAGTAAGGCAGAGCTTTTGGGCTCCAGACTACAGCAGTGGAATCTCCTGGCAGGTGATGGTAGGGTTTCCATGTTCCGTGACCGTCAAAAGGATCTTGTCCCATTCTTCTTCATGGAAGGTGATCTTGTAGCCTGCAACAACATCGATGGTGTGATGGCAGCCCTCAACATCGTTCACGATCCAGATGAGTGGAGACTCTTCATTGATTCATCGAAGACGAGTCTTAAAGCTGTTTTACTGCATAATGGCAATGTTTTGCCATCAATTCCAGTTGGTCATGCAGTCCATATGAAGGAAACCTATGACAACATGAAACAACTTTTGAGGTGCATAAACTATGACCAACATCAGTGGCAGCTTTGTGGCAATTTGAAGGTTGTTGCTCTCTTGCTTGGTCTGCAGACTGGATACACAAAGTACTGTTGTTTTCTCTGCGAATGGGATAGTCGTGCAAGAGATTCCCACTACATCAAGAAAGATTGGCCACTCCGACAGTCATTGGAGCCTGGGAGGAAAAGTGTTCAGCATCCACCACTTGTTGAATCAAGGAAGATTTTGTTACCACCCTTACACATCAAGCTGGGTCTGATGAAGAACTTTGTCAAGGCCACTGACAAAACACAAGCAGCTTTCAAGTACCTCCGTGGAAAATTTCCAAGGTTAAGTGAAGCTAAGATAAAGGAAGGTGTCTTTGTTGGTCCTCAGATTCGTGAACTTCTTCGAGATGATGCATTTGACCATGCACTGCGTGGCAAGGAAAAAAAGGCATGGAAAGCCTTCCAGTTAGTGGCAATAAATTTGCTCGGAAACAACAAGGCAGACAACTACAGGTTGTTGGTGGAAAACCTCCTCAAGGCATACAAAAGCCTTGGTTGCAACATGTCACTAAAGATACATTTTTTGCACTCTCATCTAGATTTTTTTCCACCGAACTGCGGAGCAGTGAGCGACGAGCACGGCGAGCGATTTCACCAGGACATTGCAACAATGGAGAAACGCTATCAGGGCAAATGGAGCCCATCAATGCTTGCAGACTATTGCTGGACAGTGACAAGAAATGCTCCGTTTAATGAATACAAGAGACAAGCCAAGAAGCGCCAAGTAGACACTGACTAGGACTAAACTATGTACATAATAGTTTTTTGCCTTTTGTTTCATAATACATTTTATTTATATAACCCCTTTGCTGATTTTTAAAGTGTTACATAAACAGGACAGGTGAAATAGTATCATGTAAAGTAACCATAAACACATGAAAAGACCTAGGTTTACAATTTATGATTAAAACTCTACTATCTACACAATATACATAGACATAAAATGTAAAAACTTAAATATCTTAAACAGTAGCCAATCAGTTGTTTAATTGTCATATTTGAATTCAGCACATCAAAATACATACTAAATAGCACGTTTTATCTCTGAAGCAGACGACTTCTCAAAAATTGTAGACCAGTGTTATTAGTCTATAAAGACAGGGGGTCTGAACCTCAAGTGATAAGCAATTGAATTAACTGATCGTATACAATATTACTAAATTAGAAAAGTGTACAGAGTGAGGTCTTTTATGAAACCCTATGACACAATAGTAATTAATATCAGTGTGAACTGCATGTGTTAACACTGCATAAGAAATTATGGATACTCATTGATATTAGGCTTTCCTGTCTGTGACCAAAGGGAGAAATATCCTTTCCCCCAGATAGGAATGCAGACAGCTGTCTACCTGTCTCCAATGAAATTATGCAAGATGTAACCAGAAATACTGGAAGTTCTATTTACATACAGATCAGCAAGGGGAAGGGAAGACCATAGGAAAGGAACCCCAGCATAAGGTCATCCTGCCTCTTGAAATAAGTTAATTGAACTTTGGAAAATATAAGCAACGGCAGAAGTCATCTTTGGCATCCATCACTAAACAGACAGAAGGGAACAGAGCTCTTGCAAGTTGAGAAACATAGATCCTTCCACCAAGGGCTGGGGGAGGGAGGAAGAAAGTGTGGAAGTCTCTAGAAACTGAATATAGGCGAGAAACCATGTTGAACAAGGCCTTGCTAGATTAAGTTTTAGACTTTTAGTTGAGTGTTTTCACTTTTATTCACTTGTAACCCTTTCTAACTTTATTCCTTTACTTGGCATCACTTGGCCTACGTCCTATATTAATACATTAGTTTTATTTTTACTATAAACCAACTCAAGAGTTGCATTTAAATGGAAGGGTGTATTTACCTCATTTCAGTTAATAAACTGTGATTTTGTGTCTTCAAAGAAATAAGAAGGTTCGTTTGTTCCTTTAAATTGTCCAGGAGAGGGCTGGACAGTGCACAGCACATGGTTCTGGGAAAATTTGGGATTGGAAGTGTGTTGGGGTCACCTTGCTGGTTGTAACCCAGGCTGGTGGAAGCCAGAGAGGGGCTGTAGTCAAGCTGCTGGGATCAGAGCTGCTGAACCAGGGCTGTCTAGAATACAGCCACTTCAGGGTGTGACCTGCATGCTTGTAGGCTGGCAGTGAGTATCCCAGACTGAGAGCTACAGTAGCAAAGCATTGTAAGATGATACAAATAGTGATACAACTCTCCCGCCCCACTTCTCTGGACAGCACCCGGACCGATAACATGATAGAGGTATATGTAATTATTTAAAATATGTATGTATTCCAGTAGTGCTCAAAGCCCGAATCAGAACTGGGGCCCAACTGTAACAAGTATTGTATAAATACAAACAAAGATATGATCTTTTCCCCCAAAAGCTTAAAATCTAAGATGCCAATCCTGCAAACACTTAAACAGAGGAACAGTTTCACTGAGCTGGTACTACTTACATGTGTAAAATTACTCATGTGCATGTTTGCATGATCAAAGTCTAAATATGGAGAAGGTAAATCAGGTGTTTCTAATTACCCTTGCTCATAATACAAGAACGAGGGGGGTATAATTTGAAATGAAAAGATAAATACATTTAAAACTTGTGAAAGGAAATATTTTTTTAAACAGTGCATAGTTAACGCGTGGAACTCATTGCCAGAAGATAAACTCTAGAACTCAATGTTTTAGTAGGATTTTTAAAAAGGGTAAGATTGTTCTCATTAACTATAAAACTATCCGAGTTACGTTAGTGTGAAGGGATGTCCACCCCACACAAGGCCTGAAGGGGTTAAGGTTGTGAGGTGGGTCAATTAACCACGGAGGCAGCACCTGGAGGAGGTGGCAAGGACTAATTTGAAATGAAGCTGAGCTGGACAGGAACAGACTGGGTCTGTATAACCCCAGCAGCTGAGGGCAGATGGGGTCTAGAGAGAGTGAGGCTACAGTCACCCTCAAGATAAGATAAGGGAAGGTAGGACGTAGCCCAGGGATACAGCAGTAAGGTTCAGGAGTGTGCAGACCTTGACGGCTTGTTGTAGGGCCCCTGGGCTGGAACCCAGTATAAAGGGCGGGCCAGGGTTCCCCAACCAGCCACTGGAGAAGTTGCACTGTTAGGGGTAGTGAATGGGAAGACAGCCTGGGAGAGTGAGACCAGAGAGACTTTGATACCCCAGAATGGGAGTACTAAAGTGACCTGGCTGAAGGGCCACGCCACAAAGGGAGAGCAGTTGAGTCCTGAGAGAGTGATGCACAGAGAGAGTAATGGAATGCCACTGCAGGAAGGGGCGTTGGCCTGGCAGAGCTAATCCCCAGGAGTGAGTAGAGCACCTTAGGACAGTTAGATAAAAATATTAAAGGGTGTGTATATATCCTTGTTCTATGGAGAGTAAACCAATTACTGTCTGGGAATAGAATGAAACTTTCTCTATATGCAGGCTATTCAATAATTGTCCATTTATATGCTTTCTTGCACCTTCCTCTGAAGCATCTTGTACTAGCCACTGTTAAAACCAGAATACCCGACTAGACAGACTATTGAGCTAATCTGGTATGACAATTTCTATGTAATGTTCCACAAGACTTTTCCACCCAACCTGGTACATTGCTGTTTATTCATTATCATTTGTTCACTGTCTTTTTGCTACTTTTCAATCCACATGACAGATTTTATATTCAAGATTTGAAAACACTGTTTTAAGTAAGATTTCATGAGACTCATACATGCATGATGATTAGGGTGACCAGATGTCCCGATTTTATAGGAACAGTCCCGAAATTTGGGGCTTTTGCTTATATAGGCACCTATTGCCCTCCACCCCCGTCCCGACTTTTCACACTTGGTATCGGGTGACCCTAATGATGATGGGGATGGCCAGTTTCTAGTGGGCTAGAGAGTTTTTAGCAGACACCTATGTACAGTCACAGAATATACCTTTATATATTAAAAACTGACACAGATTCCTTAGTTGGTGCTTACTATTGTCCTAGCATTACTAAGAATAACAACTTGCATTCACTTTATGGGGAAAAATGAAATCTAATTAGTAACTTGCACTCAGTTCTTTTTGTTATAACTAGAAGAATTATTGTAGGGGGGGACAAACAAAATCTCGACATGTGAAAGCTCACCTAAGCATAAAGCAGCATGGTGCCTTTAAATATTCAAAGGCAATTATTAAGATATTTTTTTTTAAATATACCCATACATACACACTAAGTAGCCTTTGGTGGGAGAGAGAATGAAATTTACAAAACTTCATTTAAAAAGACATAACCAAAGGTGTAAATCTACACTTACCTTCATTTTTACTATTCTCTCCCAAACATAACTTGGCAGCTTCTACTGCTCTTGGACTGGTAAAAATTAAACCCTCATAACGATCTGGATGAGAGAGCTACCAAAAAACAATTTAGAAAATATATTTAGATAAACTCTGGGAAGTTCAAAAAACATACAGTGAATGTTACAATTTTACAATATGAATGTTACAATCCAAAGTGGCAAATATTTTGATCACTTAGTACAAGTAGCAGAAATATTAATGAGATTTGTAACACTGAATTCAGGTTAACTCAAACTTTCACACAAGATAATGTTAATTCTGAAATCTGAATTTAGGAACAGACATAAATTCTTCTCACCAGACTTGTATGTGAGAAAAGTGTATGATGGATTTAAAATTCTTACAGGGGAAGCTAATAATTATTGCTAACCGTAACTCAAAGTAGCATGAGGGCAGGTGCCTGCCTCACTGCCAGGATGAAGAATAGTTCAGATTAATGTCTATGCAAAAAACACCAACAAAAATTTTTCTGTGGGATCCTAATAATTGTAGGGCTTGTCTGAACAAAGTAACAGATGCTGATTTTAAATTGTGTAATTTCAGTAAATATCCCTGGATATTTGTAAGAATAAGGACAACAGAGAACTATGTATCTCAAATTTTAAATAAATTTTAAAATTGTAACAAGGTAGAGAGAATATCAGGTGTGCAATTTTGTGAGTGCAGCACAAAATTTGAAGCCCAGAGCAAGACAGCTGTTAAGCCACTTTTTTCCCTTCTGGTTTTAGGGTAACGGGGGGCTGAAAAGTACTGAGCACTTTTGAAAATCTCGCTACTTTATTTAGGTGCCTGCATGGGAGCTATTGGGTGCTGAGCTCTTTTCGAAACATGGCATAAAAAGTGTAAAACACTCATCTTATACAGGAGTACAGGACAATTGTTTAAGATACTTTTTAACTAAGCGCCCAATCCTGAAACTGGCTCTGTATGGAACCTACTGCAGGCATATAACCATACTATAGAACACACAAATAAATATTCAAATAATGTGGGAAAACTTCTTTAGCATAAATACATTTTCTATCATCTCAGTTATGATTTCTTTACCTACAATAAAATAAAAATTAGGACTGTGGGATTTCTGAGGCTTATAGATAAATTTGGGTTAGCAATCAGAGACCATATAGAGATCTACAACACAAAATGCTAATAACAAATGCATGTATACTGCATACTCTAAGAATAAAAAAGGACAGGATTTAAAGTAGGGTGAAATACTGGCCCCACTAAAGCCCACGGCAAAACTCCTATTTACTTCAGTGAAACCAGGATTTCACCAAAGCTGTTTTGTTTAATTTTATTTTATTTTATTTTAATTTAATTTAATTTAATTTAATGGGGGGAGAGATAGCTCAGTGGTTTGAGCATTGGCCTGCTAAACCTAGCGTTGTGAGTTCAATCCTTGAGGGATCCATTTAGGTATCTGGGGCAAAAATTGGGGATTGGTCCTGCTTTGAGCAGGGGGTTGGACTAGATGACCTGCTAAGGTCCCTTCCAACCCTGATATTCTATGATTCTAACCTCCTCATAAAGTGTATTTAATGCTACTAAAGCTGCAAAGAAAGCACTATCTTAGGACTTTTGCAAGTAAAACATACCTGGGATCGCCCATGCCTCATAACCCTGGCTGTGTATACAGTGGCGTAGCCAGGTTTAGAGCACAGGGGGAGCGGCGCTATAAAAAGGCGCCTCCCCGCTCCCCCTGTACTCACTCCGGCGGCGCTTTAAAGGGCCCGGGGCTCCAGCCGCTGCAGAGCCCCCATGCCTTTTAAATCCCCACCCAAGCCCGGCTCCAGCAGCAGGACACTTTAAAAGGCCCGCAGCGGCAGGAGCCGCGGGCCTTTTAAAGTGCCTCCCTCAGCGGGGCTCTGGCGGCGCCTTAGCGCCGCTTCTCCTCACACGGGGAAGCAGCTGCTCCCCCCCCAGCTACGCTACTGTGTGTATATTAGATTCATAACTGGCCAACTCATTCACTGCTAATTAGTTTGGATCATAGTAAGGGGTTTGGTTTTTTTAAGTATTTCATTCTTCAGCTGCAGGATATGGTAAAGTATGTGTAAGTGCAGAACTGTGCTAATGAGCTGCTCCACAGTAACTTCCATAAACATTTAGAAAACACACTGCATGTACAGCAAGCATTTTAGAAGGAGAGGTGCTGCAGCCTCAATATGTTCATTGACAGTAACATCACTTGCCTGGAGCTAGAGAAATTTTCACACAGCTGGGGATGACCCTCAGCAACCTGGTTTTCCAAACTTTAAAACAATTGTAATTAAAAAAAAAAAAT
The DNA here is from genome assembly GCA_033296515.1 of Macrochelys suwanniensis. Classification (NCBI taxonomy): domain Eukaryota; kingdom Metazoa; phylum Chordata; order Testudines; family Chelydridae; genus Macrochelys; species Macrochelys suwanniensis. The sequence continues at coordinate 122,430,617 of CM065778.1, read as the reverse complement.
CTTTGCCTCCATCCCAGGGGCAGAGGAGAGGGAAGGAGAAATCCCCCTTGTCAAATTGAGAGCTATATAACCATAACATCCATCACGAGTCTCCTTTTCATTGTTTTTCTTTGAACCAGCTAGCTTTTAAAGCTCTCTTCAGCTGACTAACAGACCCTATCAAAGTGCAGTTGGGGAAGAGATGTGAATACTGTCTAAGCCTGAGCATGATTTCTCAAAGCACATTGAAAGAGCTATTCTGTAGAAAAAGGTTTTGTATTTAATGCATTCATTAAGACTTAAATGACAGTAACATAATGTATACAGGACCAATATACTCCTTCTATATGGTTTTTCATCATTTTCAACCCTGCTGCTGGGTTGAAGCTACTCTACTGCAGCTTTATACATTTGTGACAGGGTGCAGCCTGGGACTGTGCCCCTTAACTCTCCAGCCTGGGCTGTCCCTCCCAGTGACAACCAGCAAACCCCTCCAGGTGCTGGTATCACTCAGCACAACCGCATGTGGAGCCCCACACCCAGCAAGACTGCATGAATGCTCCCAGAGCCACTCATGAATCACAAAGAGAAAGGCGCCTGCCAAATCCCCCCAGCTCCCAGCTTTGTACCTCAGAAATATACCGTCGTGCACTGTTCAAGACCCTTTCTTGAGCAATGCAAGTTTATTAATTGGTTCACCACTTCATCAATGGAAAGGGGATATACACCAGCCTTTGTAAACCTGAGCAGATTTACCAAGCACTTTGGGCAAACTCACTAGTAAAGATAAACAGTAAAACAAGTTTATTGATTATAAAAGATAGGCAAAAAGTCAGAGTGGTTACCATAAGAAAAGAAAATACAAGCATGTAGTCTAAACTCTCAAGTCTATTAGACTGGGCAACATCTAGATTAAGCAGTTTCTCACCAAACTGGATATTGCAGTTCATAGTACACAGGTTTCACCCTTGAAACCTGGGCCAGTTTCCTCTATGGAATCTTCAGTCTTCTGAGTGACCTTCCTTGTTGCTTGCAGCATAGGTGCAAGGAGGAGAAAAGGCAAAGCATAGGGCCCCTTGTGTTCTGTTTTATACCCTTAGTCCATGTGCTCGGAGAACACAAGTCCAGGTATGTCGGTGGGCATTGCTGAGTCCCCAGGCAAGGTTAAGCAATTCGCCTGGTGTGTCCTTGTGCAAGTGAGTCATTGAATTGTAGCTCCATTGCTAGACAATGGCTGTTGTTGGATACCCGCCCAGGCATTGGTTATTCCCCTCTTTATTGTCTTTGGGGAGCTAGTATCTGGGCGCTTCCCAAACCCACAGCATATTTTAGTGACAGTCATACAATACAATTCTCATAACTTCATATGCATTGATGATGTACATATTTAGATGGAACAGTGGGTTTAAGCAGATCATAACCTTTCCTCTGATACCTCACATGGCATCACTGGTCCCTCTAAGCTGTGCGCGTGTGTGCGCGCACACAGATTCTAAACCCCACGCACACGGCGAAACACCACACGCACAGAAGCACAACAATTTACACAGAAGAAATTTTTTGCGCACACGGCCTGTCAAAAATTAGAGGGAACATTGCATGGCATGCTTTATATGCAATATCACAATTATACATAGATGATGAATCTGGGGACTACAGGGCGCTCCCCCAAGGTATAGTGTGTCACAACATTTTAGATGTAAACTCTCATAATGTGTAAGTCTAAATCCAGCATCAGGTTGGAAAACTATGATGAAGTATTTCAAAGTTTCAGGGTAACTGCAGCTGCATTTCTCTACCCATGGTCCTTCCAGGGTCACACTTAAATGTTTTGAGGGCTATGCCAGCACTTACAAATTACCACACAGCTCCTTCTAAGCCAGCACATTTATTGTTAAGGTAAAATCATCACAAAGAAAGCATATAAAAACGACAACAAAAGTACACGCATGCTATAAAGCTTACCAGGGTCACCCCCAATTTCAACATAGGTCGCTGGTAATGTCAGTCCTTCAAACCTGACCGCTGGGTTTTCCCCATGGTTGCAAGTTCATATCAGTCTTTAGATCAAGAACCAGAATGAAGGCCCTGAGTTATTTTAAGATGGGGCTATTTATCCAAAAGTCCTTTGTCTGTTGGGCTCTGGAAAATCTAGTTTGAACCAGAATATGCAAACCTCCCTGGGAGGTAGTATCTTTCTGGAGGTGTTATAAACTGAGTGATTTGTGCTAATCATCCCCTACTGTTTTCAATTCCTGAAGGAGCTGTGGTAACCCTCACCTCTTGGAGCGCATACAATCCCTGGCCCACAGAGGTACCATTCATACATTTAATACAAAAGGGTCTCCCAAAGATATTGCAGAAAGTTGCTTATCTGTCACAAGTATATTGAAAAGTGGATTGCTTCTGCATGAGATGATCCTCTAATTTAACAAATGCATTCGAAGGGGAGTCTTCCTCTGTGGGATGAACAGCTCTTACAATGTGTTTCAGAGCTCATGCCCAGATTTTTTCCACTTTATTTTTATCCATTCCTCAAGAACTTTCCCTGTATTTCACCACAGCCAGAACTTAACCAACTTCAAGGAATAAAGTAAAAGAAGTTGTTTGCTCTAGCTTTTGAAAGCTTTTTGGCTGGCATTAGAGATTCGGGGGCTTTGTTACAAGGAGGTGATTTCCATTACAGTTTAATTAAAAAGTTTATATTTGTTTTTTAGTTTTAATAATCATGTAATAGGCCCAGGTGCTTGGCAACTGACTCAATAAGAATTTCTAAACAAACATCAGAGTAGAGGATTTAAAAAGAAATACAGGAAAGAAAATCAAGTTTATGAGAATGAATTGAAAAATTTGAAGTTGTTTCTAGCTTTCAGGGTTCAAAACGGAACAATTTCTCACTCCCCTCCCCCCAAATTTTCAGGAAATACCTTTTAAAAAATGTTTGAATTTTTGTATTTTCCTCCCCTCACTTTTTGCCACCAAGTGCAATAAAATAAATGATGTGCAGGGACATAAGTTGTCATTAACTTTTCATTTTTTCTAACCTTTGAAAAATTGTAATATAGCAAAAGGAAAAATGAAACTAATTCTGCCACAGTAATTATTCAAACGTCTCCAGTTTTTGAAGAGTCTGCATTTTCATTTTTCCTTTTGCCATTCTAGCTTCTCCAAGGTAAAGAAGTTTTGAAAAGTTACAGTGGCAAAGGGAAAAATGAAAGTGACACCCCCCACTTCCCAAAAAACCTAGTTATGATGAATTTAATGGCAAAATGGAGGGGCAAGAGTGAGCAACAATGAACAAATAAAATTTTTGAAACTTTCAATTTCAACAACAAAAAACAGAAAATTAAAAAAAAACCAAAAGCTTTTTGTGAAAGTTTTCAGTTCAGGAAAAAGACCCACAGCATGGGGCTGAAGCCTGGGGCCCCAAGTTCTGCCACCCAGGGCTGAAGCTGACGCCTGAGCAACTTAGCTTCGTGGAGCCCTGGGAAACTGCCTTGCTTGTTACCTCCTAATGCTGGTCCTGGCTTTTATATACAGAAAAATAGTAGTTGTGGCACAAGTAGACCATGGAATTTTTATAGCATGTTGTGGGCGGGGGCTTAGAAAGAAAAAGGTTGAGAACCCCTGCCCTAGCTCCCACTAGGGGAGCAAGAAAGAGAGTCCTAAATTCAAGCCTGCTTTCTTGCTAGGCAGCAGATGTACTTCCCTGGCAAAGGCTTCTAGGCAATGGACCTAGTATTAAGTCACTGCAAGACTGGATATAGCTCATCCCAGCTGAGTCTGTCAGGTTAGTTACATGAAAAGGGACTACATCTAAGGATGTCAGGGGGACAAGTCTGGTATGCTCACCATCGTTAGCAGCAGCTTTTTGGTCCAATTAGGCAATGAGGGATGAGACTAACAAGATACATACTTAAGGAGGGGACTGGAGTTATGGAAAAGTTCTTTAACTCCCTATCAATTCAGGAGAGAAACTGCAATACAGATAGCAGTGAGGAGGTATTATTGAATCAGGATTAGTCTTTATTGCTTGACAGTCATAGGGCATAATTTCTCCAACAGGACTACTAAAAGGTTGAAATCTTACCTTTTCAAAGAAAGTTTGAAGAGACACAAATTCAAATGACAAAACAGGGATTAAAGATGCTTCAAATCCATATAATCCTAATTCCTATGGATAAAAGTATATCTAGTCATTGGAATGCATCACAAATAGTGGTTATTTATATTTATAAGAATGGGCTATTTGGCAGCAGAACTATTCAACTACTGTTCTGAACTAAAATCCAACATTGTCTATGGATTTTTGGTTGTTTTTATTGATTAATTTAGTGCTGCTGAAAGATATTGTACTGACAGCCCTGGAGACTGAACCCCTCTATTTATCCATTGAACAGGTACAATATAAACCAGCGGTGGGCAAACTTTTTGGCCCAAGGGCCACATCTGGGAATAGAAATTGTATGGCGGGCCATGAAGGCTCACAAAATTGGGGTTGGGGTGCGGGAGGGGGTGAGGGCTCTGGTTGGGGGGGCAGGTTCCAGGGTGGGGCCAGAAATGAGGACTTCAGGGTATGGGAGGGGGCTCCGGGCTGGGGGAGGGTGAGGGGTCTGGCTGTGGGTGCAGGCTCTGGGGTGGGGCTTGGAATGAGGGGCTTGGGGTGCAGGAGGGTGCTCCGGGCTGGGATCAAGGGGTTCAGAGGGCAGGAGGGGAATCAGGGCTGGGGCAGGGGGTTGGGGCATGGGGAGAGGCTCAGGGGTGCAGGCTCCAGGCGGAGCTTACCTCAAGCAGCTCCCAGAAGCAGCAGCATGTCCATTCTCTGGCTCCTATGCGGAGGCATGGCCAGGCGGCTCTGCACACTGCCCCATCCATAGGCACCACCCCTGCAGCTCCCATTGGAGCGGGGCCATCGGCGTGTGTAGGAACCGGAGGGGGGACAGGCCGCTGCTTCCAGGAGCCGCGTGGAGCGGCCCCTGACCCTGCTCCCTAGCTGGAGCACCGGAATGGGGCAAGCCCCAGACCCTGCTCCCCAGTGGGAGCTCGAAGGCCAGCTTAAAATGGCTGGTGGGCCGGATGCGGCCCACGGGCCGTAGTTTGCCCATCCCTGATATAAATGGTCTCTCACCACTGATGTGCCTCAGAACTAAGGGCCCAATCCTGCAAATTGTTACATACATATGAAGGTTCATTAAAGCCAGTGGGACTATCTGCACAAGTAAGAACTGCCCACATGAATAGGGTTTGCAGAGACAAGGCCAATTATAGGGGTAAAAGGTATTTAAGTATCCAATTATGTTCTTGGACTCTCAAAGGAGACTGCTAACAATTGTTTGTAACAATTACAAAATACTGTAATCATAATTCTGATCTATGTGAAAGCAAACTGATATTTAGTCATTTACCCAGTTAAAAACGAACTTCACGAATAATGGATGATTACCAGCTAAGAACTTTAACTTTGGTTTTAGTGCATATCTGTCATATCTAAAACTACTCTTTGTAATAGTGCAAATTACACTGGAAAGTTAGTTTTCTCAATAGATACTAACATTTCAAACACTTTTTCCTAGTTTTGTAACACCCAATCACATCAATCTTGTTTAATTGCTAAGTATTATTATTAATTTAATAGTGAAACAACACAAGGGATAGCTTCCCCCACCCCCATGTTACTTACTTGAATATATGGATCTGGTCCGGAGTCTCTGTCTTTGGGGTCCTTCAGTAACAGAACCTTCATTGTTTACCAAAAATGGCTACAGAACATTTAAACACAACAAAGAAATATCTAAATTAGATGTAGAGGACTTCTCTCTGTACAATGCCAGTAAAAGTTATGCATCACACGAAACATGATAATTGACAGATGCACTACTGTTTACATAATGAGTAAGCAGTTAACGAACATTCTCGGAGAGTGAACACCCACCCTGATAAGGCCAGCAAAAAGCATGTTTGTTTTGAATGATACCACTTACAGAAGACAAACGACAATGAAAACCAACAAAAAAGGCACTTTAAAAGAAAACTTTTAAAAAGGAATAATGATCTCTGTAACCTATTAACATAGTAATATAATGAGCATCCTCTGACAGCTTTGCTATTCTATTCTATATTGGTTCTTATACTGACCTCATCACATGGTATTTGAGCACCTTCCAGTGGTGCATTAAGCCAGCGTTTCTTGCATGCAGCCATAGCCACCTGGGCAAAGTATTGGCCCCTACTCTGGGCCTGCAAGTAGGGGCTGGGCCCTGCCCCACTCTGGAGCCACAAACGCCGGAGGAGCAGACAGCCGGTGTGAGTTCCCCACCTTCCCGTGGGCAGCGGGACTCAGGTTTCCAGCTTCAGCCACGTGGCAACAGGCTCTGGCCACTGGGGTTCAGGCTCACCACCTGCCTCATCGCCTCTGGCCCCCGCTGCCTCTCAGCCCTGACCCATCCTACCCACCACCCCATCCAAGGCTTAATTTGTCCCCTGGCTTGCCAGGGCTGTGTAAGTCTGCTGTGAAAAGTGGTATTTGTATGCTTGTTAATATCACTTTTCAGTGCCTCACAACTAGTTAACAGTCTGCTGCTGTGAAAAGTGATATTAACAACCATACAAATATCACTTTTCACAGAAGCAGACTTACTAGCTAGCAATTCTATTTAAAAGAAAAAACCAGAAACCAAAAAAGCAAAAACACCAACAAAAAAGACAAGAACATGCAAAGCACCTTATTTGTGTTTCTATTCCATTTAGATTCAGTAAAGAATAGCGACAACTACACATTGATGTTACTGAGTCTGCAAAAAAGCCAACAACCCTACATAAATAAATTACAAAGATTTGGACAGGTATATGTGCATATTTATTTGTTTTTCCTAAAGTTAATTAAGCTTTTCGGGAAAATTGTCCTAGCAGCCACCAGCAAGAGTTGGTGGCCGCACTCTGAGGACTCCAAAAAGGTGTTGTGAGAACCCCTGCACTAAGCTACATAACTAACATCTCTCATATTTATTCTTTCATCCTTGCCCCAGGAAGAAAAGTGTATGTAGTAGTGTTTTATCTTTGAATTCATTTTTATAATATGTGTATTTCAGAGCACACACTTCCAAATGAAGTTAACAGAAGCTGTGAGAGCTCAATATGTCTGAAAATCAGACCCCATTGAAGTCAATGAGACCAGCTAGTCGTGCTTAAAAGTAGGCAGCAAATATTTTGGGGGTGTGTCAAACAGAGATTTTTTTCTTGAAAAATAAGTCGTCTTGTGATTTTTCAGCCATTTATAACTTTGAAACAAAATTCCATAAACTCTGAAGTCAAAATAAACAAAGTTTGGTATACCCCTCTGCAGAGTATAGGTTATTAGATTTTTGATTTTGAAACTAAAGGCATTAGCAATCTTTCCTGCTACTGACTGGATCGCCACTAGCCACCCCACCATATGAAATTTAAGCATTTAAAAACTTCAACCAGGTACTGATTAACACTTAAGAATAATGAATTTAAAGCACTGCAATGCAGTGTGGAACTGGCAGAGGAGTTAAAGTTCACTGAAGGAGAATCCACTTTTGGAAGAATGTATGAAATTTACTATAGCACAGCTCTCTCTCCTCTTGTAGACATTAACAAGTCCACAGGAGGCAACAGAAGGCAGTGTATCAGGGGAAAGATCTAAGCCCAAGGTCCCTGCCTGTGGCTGACAGACCAAATAAGATATACAGGAGGACAGCTCTGCTCCAAATTCTCTTATATAGACTAATGTCGTAGGTCTCAACTTTGGCAGACTTCATCAAGCCCTCAGGAGGGTATGTGCCTCTCTATCTCTCTGTCTGTGAGTATATACATGTTGCTGGCTTTTTTTTCATATTTCTTTTTTTTAAACATAGGAAATTCACACAAAAAACTTTAAATTACTCTTAAAAGTTGTTCCAGTAATTACTACAACTGTTATATAAATTACATAAAAAGAACATTATGATTAAAAAACCCAACAGCCTAAGCCTTAGAAAGTATTGAAATTATTATTAAGGAAACATATATGTACTCCAATATCCTTACAGTTCATACATTCTCTTAACAATAGTGACACACACACTTCATAAATTACCTAAACTCTGACCGAAACATGAACTTACAAACTTTTCCAAAATATACATCACTAATTATATACTTTAAATAATAGATGACATACATATGACATTTTAAAAAATCCTTTCACCTCTTTGAAGACAGATGTATAATGTTTAATAATACTAAGAATGAAATAATCAAAAATGTAAATCTAAGAAAAAATGAAAATCCTCCCAGGGCATTCTATTAGGGAAGAGTAAAAAAGCCAAACTAGAGTTACAAAACCCAAGAATGAAATCATAAAGTTGATTCAGGTGCATGCTGGAAGGAGGAGAGTTGTCACTGATGTTTTGGATGTAGTCAGAGCCAAATTATCTCCCCATCATGTAGCCTGTTGTGTGTCAAATACTGAATAATAATAAACAGGTAAGCATCCATACTTATAAGCTTATTATAGGCTTCCAACTGTCAAATGAATTCCACTGTTTAGTTCTTATGGGCAAAATATATATTAAAACTAAAGAAAAATTATTGTGAAAAGTCTTATATCAAAAACTACTCTAATATGCAATTAGCTGAATGTCCACTTTACACAGAAATCACACAACTTATGTTTTGGACTCAGCCATCTGGTTTACTTCGAGTAAGCCTGCTTGCTCCTGATACTATGAATGTCTTTGGCTTGCTTTAATTTCTGCCAGAAGGCAGCTACTTTATTGACTTCAAAGGGATTGCAAAGTGTGTGACTGAAAACAGAATTTGGGCCAGAGTGACTGCAGGTTTGTGCACTCCTGTAATATTTGTCATGCCATGCTAGTGTCCATGAGGGGCTTTGGTGCACCTGCTGTAAATGCAGCTACAAATCGCTCTGAACCTTGTGTCGTCTTTTCCTTCACAGTTCAGGCAGGTTTATTTGGCAAATATAATGACATGTATGATCAAATTTAAAGTGATATAATGCACCGGTATGGCAATGCTCTCACGCAGCAGGGATGTCTCATAGAAGAGACAACCTTGCATTGTTTTGGCTACAGCCTATCCAAACTCATTTTTCTCAATTATGCCCTAGGACAACTGACATCACCGTGAATGTAGGCACAATGCCACCTTAACAGATGGGGATGAGTATAGACAGCCAAGAAGCTGAGTCTGGGCAAATATGCATGTTGAACCTGGTATTCCCAAACCAGAAATGTTGAAACAGCTGTTATTTCTGAAGTTGTACTCCCATGACTAAGGGAATATACCATCAGTACTTAAACTATAAATTGGATTTCCTTTAGAAATAATACTTTTTACAAGTAACAGCTTTTGCGGCTTATTACAATGTGTTATAGGGGCCACAGAAACAGGAATAATCATCTGTATTTAAAATTGAATCTTCAAGCCTTTTAGACTCTGAGAAGGAGCCCCTGAAATTGGCTAATGAATTATTATTATGAACAGCTGGATTCCCACTGAATAAACTGAAAGAGTACAGAACCCTGTGAGACATTTCTGCTGTATAGAAGAGTCCTATTTATCCTAGAAAATGGTGGAAATACATGAATACTACACATAACTTCCTTGGCAATGTGTTCCCCCATATACTTAAATGTTACGCTCCTTTATATATTTCTCAAGAGATGTACACAAACTTGTGACCGACATTAGAAAAAGTTTCTGTGAAGAAGAATCAATGGAAAATGAAGTCCATTTACTCAGTAGCTGTCGATTTACATCTGGAAATCGAAAATGAAGCAGAAATGTTCCCACTGCCACTTCTTTGTCTAAAAGTCAAACCCTTAAAACGGACCATGGGCCAAATCTGGACCGCCAGATGCTTTCTGAACAGACTCCAAAAAATTTTTATTTACTTTTGTTTTGTTATTTTCTCTGGAGTCTGGACCTTGACCAAGAACTTTGGACCTTGACAAAAAGTAGTTGACTACTGCCTTAAAACAAGTAACTGAAGCCAATCTTCCACCCTTGACTAATTCAAAGAGTCCCTCCTTCCTAGGTGTTCCAAAATGCCACCATTACAATGATTGTTCTTCAGTGCTAATGTAAATTTGTATAAGCTGACCTGCAAAGAGGGGAGGGAGGGACTTTTGCCCCTTTTTTGCTTCTTTATGATGTATAAAGGAGGCCTAAAAAGTGAGGGGGAGGAGGGCTCTGCTTGATTTTTACATTAGAAATTCAGGTTTTATCTATCATGTAAAACGCCAGGTATCACTAGAAACCTCACAGGACTACGACATTACAGAAACAAACAACACAATGAAACCTTAAAAACCAGAGAGTTGATTTTTTTTTTTTTTAATTCATACCACTGAAACCGCTTTGGTTTTGCAAACTCCTGGTACCGGAGTGGCCGGTGTTCAGACGCCGCACAGGGAGGCAGGGCCATCCCGTTGAGTTCTCCTGCTGTCACGTTCCGGGACTTCGCACAAAGATGCAGAGCCGGGATTGTTGCTGCCATGTCCCGCAGCCCGTGCCCCCCCGGCCTGCCCCCACCCTGACATGTGTCCGTGCTCCGGCCTCGTGCCCCAGGAGCCGCGGCCACCCCACCTCCACGTCCCTCAACCAGCTCTGGGACGCCGCTTAGCTGCCCCCGGCTCCGGGCCCCGCCGCGCCCCCAGGCCGAGCTCACACAGCTGCAGCGCCCGGCCCCCCGGCCCGCTCTCAGTCACACCCCCCCCCCCCCGGCTGGGCGGCGGCCGGGCCCATCCCGCCGCTCACCTGCGTACGCGGGGCCGGCGGGGGCCGCCCCTCGCCGGGGCTCGGTGTGCGCCGCCCCGGTCCTGCGCCTGCTCCTCCTCCGCGCTGCGGCCTTCCGGCTCCGGGGCGCCTGCGCGCGGCGGCGGGACAGCGGCATGGCTACCCGGGCCAAGCGGCGAGCGCCGGGGCCGCCCGAGCCCCGGGAGCCGGACGGGGAGGAGCGGGACTCGGCCTCGGAGCAGGGGGACTCGGCCTCTGAGGAGGACGAGATCAACGAGGTGACTGGCGAGAGAGCCGGAGGCCCCGCTCTGCGGGCTCCCGGTCGAGCTAGAGCCGCCCCGCGTGGGCAGTGGGGCCCGCTCTGCCTTCCCCGCCCGCCGGTCCAGGAGCCCGTCTGTCTTCCTGCCCCCTTCAGCGGGTGGCTGCTGCCCCTCTCTTCCCCTTGCCCCCGCTTCTTACAGCACCGGGGCTACGCTTTTCTTCTCCCTGTCCCCTTCGTTGGACCCAGTTCCACACTTCACCAGCCCGTGCCTCAGTTTCCTCAGCGGTAAACTTGGGGGGAAGGGGTGCTAAATTTACGTCCTATGGGAAGTGTGTTGGGATCTGCCGGTGAAAGTACTACATGGCAGCCAGGAGGTATTTTTATGCTATCCCTGTGTGTTCCTCTTATAACGTCTCACCCTGCCTTTCTCGAGTCTGCCTTTCTACGTGTTAATCTACTCCCCCGTTTTGTTTCCTGAAGAGTAACTTTGATTTCTTATCTCTGCCCTTCCTGAAAAGAAAACGCTCCTAGACTCAGAATTAAATGCAGTTTTCAGGCAACGTGCAGTATTTTTTGGCTAATATTTTGGTTGGAGCAAAGCAAAGTTAATTTAGCAAAACTAGAAAATCAAGAAAGGCCAGCTAACAGGCTCAAGTGCTTATGTTGAGAGAGGGTGATACCAGTGTTGATATTGATAATATACTAGTATTTTCTCTATATTTGATGTACTGGTTTTTACCAGTATTAAAATAACACTAATTGTGAAAGCTTAAATTCACAATTAATGTTAAAAAATTGAACAGTTCAAAGTTAGGAAATGTAAGTGTTACCAAAATATCGGGTCCGCCTAGCTGAGAACCAATAACAGCCAGACAGGTATAAGGAAAGAAAATTACTTTATTCTGCAGAATAAGGGAAGTCTGTGCCAAGTGACAGGACTTCAATTAACACAGAAATTACAGGTCTTTTATACACACTTAGACAAAGCCCTGGTGTGTTAACATTTGATTGGTGCATGCTAGACCTCGAATGTCTGCTATGTGGACATTAAGATTATCGTACCAATGTTTGTTTGCCCCATATGGCATGTACTGGGTCTGATTGCACCCAATTCAAGAAAACACCTATTTTTTGTGGCCCCAAACCTGCAATGCAGAACAGGCTGTAGTATCAAGGAGGCCTGCTTTAGGACCACAGGATTGGGACCTCTATATTAAAGTATACATTTAACAGTCTAAATAGCAGTGCACACTGCAGCGTGTGTGTAATGAGTTGGTTACTGCTAGAGCCTTAACTTCTGTATATTTTTACTTTTTAATGTTTATCTCTCCAAGCCTGCAATCAGTTCCACATGGGCAAACCGCTACATCTATATGGAGCCCCGTTGAAGCCACGCAGGAATAAGGGTCTGCCTAGATAGATTCAAATTGTAGGACGGACCATGGATGACAACTTGTTGAGAAAAAAATTTCTTCAGTCATGGAAGAAACAGGGAAGAGAGAAAACCACACACAATACCAGAAAAATTATTATTTCTGTACTGATTTCAGTGTGTACTTTCAGAGCTGCATGAAGTTGAAAGTGTGCTCAGTGAACACCATAGTGAAAATACACTGTCTCTTCTTCTGTAGGGAAAAAAGGTGTGATTTTAACTGAAGTTAATTAACTCAAAGTAAAATCCTAGAAGACAAAGCAGTTTGTAGTTTTCATGTGAGTTAGTAGGTCAGGTTACAGACAAGGCTCCCCTGAAATCTTCAGTTAGACCTGCTAATGTAATGCTGGCAGACCCCGGTTGTCAGCAGGCAGGATTGAACCGGGGACCTCGAGCTAAATACATGAGCTAAAAGACATATAGCTCTTAGCTAAGGCTGTAGAGCAGACTCATTAATTTCTCTCTAAGTGGTCTCCGTGCCACTAGATGGGGCAGAACACCATGCCCAGAAGGTGTGTTAAGTTACACTAATGTGAAAACTAGAACTGCCTTGACTTCTAGGATTTTACTTTTAATTAAGAAGGCATCTGTTTTCCTGGTGAAGACATAGCCTAAGGCCCTGTTTTGATTGGGGGAGAGAAGTATGTTTCAATCATGGTAACACTGAGTTAGCTTTACATGATGGGATAGACCTCTTCCGGAAAAAAAAGAAATCCCTGTGGCAGCAAGTCTCAGAGCTCGGGTCTATAGACTTGTGCTTGTGGGGCCTTCACTACATGTTAAAAATAGCAGAGTCGTTGTTCCCACTTGGGCTGAGACCCACTCCCCTCACTGGGTTTCAAAATCTGACCTCCAGCCTAAGCAGGAATGTCGATGCTGTTATTTTTAATAACATAGCATAGTGCAAGACAGAATCTGTAAACCTGGGCTCTCAGGCTCACTGTGGTTTTTGTTTGTTTTGTTTTTTGCTATGTAAACATACCCTTAATTCTCATTAAGGTTCAGGCTAGTGTATTCAAAATCATGTCATACACAACTTGGTGGTTGTGAAATTTGAGGGGAGCCTAGTAATAGAAATGTTTTAATCTTGTTTGTAAATACCGGTGAGGACTTTTTTCTTACTTGTAGGTGGACTTCCATAGAGTTGGCAGCATAAACATTAAAGCATTGTGCTAGTGGATGGGCACTAGGAAGCGAAACTGGACTAGCAATAGTTTTTGTTTTATTTTCTAAGCTGAATTAAGTATAAAAAAGAGCAAAAATGGTGGAGAAATAGATTTTGAACTTGTCATTTAAAAAAATTAGACTCCAATTTGATCCACGCAGGTGAACTTTTAAAGCTATATAAAGTCCAGCTCTGCACGGCTGTAAGTAGTGCACCTGTGTGGACAGGATTGCAGGATCAAGGCCTTAAGGTGGTGCTAGCAATACAGACTTGGAAAATAGTTTGTCAAAAAAGATTAACTTGACCAAGTCTCTCTAAAGGTTACAAAAGAGATGTATAAATGCTTCAAAAATGGCTGATATCAGCGAGTGATAGAAATAAAACTTTAGATTAAGCTGATTGCCTTTTTTTTCCTCTACATGTCATACAGTTTTGCTTTAATTCGTTTTAAGATATATTCCGCTTGCCAACCATATGTGTGCTACTTGCTGTCTCTGCTTATTCACAGGAAGTGAATGTTGAATTTGAAGCACATTCGATATCAGATAATGACTATGATGGGATAAAGAAATTACTGCAACAGGTAGACTCAGAATATTCTTTCTTGCTCCTATTCAGATTTCTTCCGTTAATAAATAGCTTCTACAGCCTTAAACTGTCATGAGTCACCATTACTAGTATTGATTTAATGTTTTACTGTGCCTCAGTAGATGAAGACATGAATAATTACAGCTACAACATGCACTTGACTAAATGCAGTGGTTCCAATCTGTGACCCACAATGCACACCCAGATAGACCACAGTCCCTTCTTTCTCATTATTCTCAATCTTCAAGCAGTGGTGGTTCCTGAGATTTGTATCCCAGTTCATTGGGTTTCTAGAGGGTTTTTGACCAACTGCAACTTAAAAAGTACCTATCTGCACCCTATTTGGCTGCTTCATGCCTCTCTTGGTCAGTGGTTCCTCTTTTTTCAAATTCAATCTCAAACAAACTTGCAGACTGTGCCAGAATTGGAAGGGTAAAATACAGAAGAGGGCAAACCAAATGCAAAGTAATTTGAAGACATTAGAGTAGTTGGTGCTGCAGGCAACTAGGGGAGATTAGGTTTATTAGTGCTTGAAGTCTTACACCCAGGGTAAGGAAATAAACAATAAATGTACTGAATGGGAGTGGGGGTTAAGAGCATGGTACAAGAACCTAAACAGATTATTTTAAAGATAATTTATTTTGATCTTGTCTTCTTAATGCTTTACTAACATTTTCTTGTAACTGAGCACTATAGCTGCCTCAGAAAATATGTGGGAGCAGGTTGGGAGGAGGTTCACAGGAGGATCCAAGTAGGAAAATTTTAGACTGTTTTCACAGTACTTGTTCTTTTTATTTTTTTTAGCTGTTTCTAAAAGCTCCAGTTAATACCGCTGAGTTAACTGACATATTAATACAACAGAATCACATTGGGAGTGTTATCAAGGTAAGGGCTTCCATTCTTGCTAATTCAACACAGCATAATTTTAAATGGGAATGGAATAATTGAGGTCCCCTTCATAATATACATGTAGCTAAGAGTTCTAGAGCTCAGGATGTTGCAATATAAAGTACTTGGATGTCACTTGTATTTTCATGTTCTAATCCACTCTTTAGAGCAGTGGTTCTCAACCCGCAGACCCCGGGCCACATGTGGCCCAATTAGCACACAGCTGTGGCCCAATTAGCACACAGCTGCAGCCCAGCTGTGTGCTAAAAACCCCAGGTCCCAGCTGCCCAGCCCTGTGTGCGGCAGGGTCTGGCTGCTCGGCCCCGCACGCAGCGGGGTCCGGGACCTGGCTGCCTGGGCAAAGTGCAACTAGTGCAAAGGGAGGTTACTACTACTTTTATTTTTGACCCTGCCTTGCAAAGCTGTCTCATGCCAAGCAAATGGTAACATGAAAACTTGCCCCTCCCCAACCCATAAAACTCCAAGTGTGAACTGTGGTATCCACTTAGACCATTACAATACACAGTCGTGTCATACCAACATATTTTCAGTCCTGTGGTTCCTTCCTCCAAGAAATTGCTAGCTGTCTATTAGATTTGTTTCTTAATCATTTAAATTTAGAGCCTTGTCATTTGCATTTGGTTCATCTGTCCACCCCATAATTCACACACACACACACACACACACCTCTCTCCAGTGCTCAGGAGAGTTTTAATAGTAGAGAACTGTCAGATGGTCTCATTTCTAAAACTTCGTTACTTTTACAAAATATGCCCCAGAACATTTATTACTATTACTATTTATCATTATGAATAAAACAAAATTACTCTGGTCAGATAAAGTACCTTGATTATGCATATTCTTGCTTTCTTAAAATTTGTTTTTACACAATAATTCCATTGCAAGTAGCTAAATATGGGGGGGTCTCAGTCATTGGTGTGAATTTGTGTGGTTCTGCTTGGAAGTAAGTAAAAATTGGAGGTTGTAACATATTCTTATAAAGGTTTAACAGAAAACATTATTTAGACAACCAACAATTTTTCACCCTTTTAATGTTCTTGCCTCTTAAGCAATTCCATGGACTTGCAGAATGGCTTTTAAATGTGCATAAAACATCCTGTACATAGCCATTATTCTATGTTTTGTTTTGTTTTTTTAAAAAAGCAGCTTGGTGTTGTCCTTTTTACTTTTGTTAAATAGCAAGCAGAAGTTCAAGAAGAAAGTGGTGGTGGTGGTGATGATGATGATGAAGATGAAGTCTTTGGCTTCATAAGCCTCTTAAACTTAACTGAAAGGAAGGTCAGTAATAATACTGGTTAACTTCTGGATGGTAATTTCTAGAAATTAAAACACTTCCTATTCATCCTGTCTCACTGAAAATTACATTGTAGACATTAAGGCAAGTGCCAGATGGTTGTGTCTCTTTTTTTCCCTGTCACAGTCTACTCAGATGCCTTTTATACTACCAATAATTTAATTGTTCTGAACTTGTGTTCTGCTTCTATAAGGTTACACTGTAAAGTATCTGTACATTGTATAGCCAAGCAGTTAGGCTGCATTTTTATGGTAATAATGGAAGAGCACTGTAAGTTTTAGACAGGCCACTAAGAATTTCTAAAAAAAGCTCATATTTCTGTTAGCTCTTACCATTTTACAGGTCATGTCACGATGCATTACAGTCTTCTAAAAATGTATTTAATGCATTTAGAAGGCAACTAGAAAGGCATTCATGTCACCGGTACTATAAAATAAAGGTTGTTATGCCAAATATACAGACAACCTGAACTAGATCTGGCAAAATGACTTACCTGATGATTCTCTGGCAAACTTCACCACCAGTCAAAAGGGATAAAATATGTGCAGAGAATAGGGATGAAAAGAGGACAGTAAATACAAAATCCAATGTTTCACTAATATTTCCAGCTATATTCCCTTCATTATTCTATAAACTCACCTTGAGTTTTGGATTAAACTAATCTTGTGATTTATATCATTAGTTTGTTTTAGTGCTTTGAATTAAATTTTTCTGCTAACTTGATACCTTTGCGTATAGAATGTGTTCAAATATTTAAATGAAAATGGTAATGAAAGCCACAGTGTAAGTGCCTATGTGGCCCTCATTAGCATGGTATCTGAGTGCCCCACGGTCTTTAGTGTGGCTGCTATGTTGGGTAAGGAAGTGTTGTTATTCCCATTTTACAGATGGAGAACTCAGAGACTAAATGACTTGCCCAAAGTCACACATGAAGTCTGTGATGGAATAGGAAATTCTGTCCAGGTCACTCAAGTGCCAGGCTAGTACCCTAACAACTGGACCATCCGTCATCTCATGTTTCATGTTTCTCAGTTGTTCGGGTTGTTCCCCATTTTTGTGGTTATTATGCAGAGTGGAGTTGTAACTCATAGCTGCATTGTTATCATTTAGGAACCTCAGCCTGCCATCACCTTGAGGGTTGGTGAATAATAACTTTCAAACAAAGTCTACAATACTTTAGAGACCATTGCAGGAAATTGCCCACAGGCCTGTTGAATACTCTCTTGAAGTTCACTTTCAGGTTTTCTTATGTAAATAATCGTTCTGGAATGTAAAGAAAATGTACCCTTTGATTCCTAGGGTACTCAATGTGCTGAACAAATAAAAGAGCTGATTCTAAGCCTGTGTGAGAAGAACTGTGAACAGAGTGTGGTTGAACAGCTGGATAAGCTCCTAAATGACACCACAAAGCCTGTGGGCTTCCTACTAAATGAAAGATTCATTAATGTACCACCACAGATCGCCCTGCCCATGCACCAGCAGCTTCAGTAAGAGTTATTGTAAACATGATTTTGAACAGTAATTTTTTTCCTTTAAATGTCTTCAGAAACCTTATTTAAATGGAACTGTGTTGAAGGAGAGGGAATGATACCATAGGTTTAAGTAAGAAATAGATCAAAAGAAAAAATACAATTGTTTTATATAAGGTCCTTCATATTGACTTTTAATTTTATTTGATATTACTTCCTTATGTATTACAATTCCTAATCATTGTCTCTTGAAGAAATAGGAAACCACTTTAAAATTATGCCACATACTACTAGAACAGGATAAGTGCGTGACTTGTAGTTGATCTTTGTTTTGAAAATTGAGCAAGCTTATTAAAAATTATACAACTTACAGCATTTTAATAATGGGTATCAGGTATTTTTGTTTGTTGTGCTTAACTCAGGCTTTGGGATGGAAATCTTGGCTTTAGCAGATTTGTAAGTGAATGATCTTTGGATGAGCCATTGAAATATTTTTTAAATCAGTGTCTGAGATGAGTGTAGAGGGTTAGAAACTACTTTGTCTCCCAACAGGGTTCAGTGTTAAGGCCCTGTTAGGGATATCAAGACAGATGATTTGGAAAGAAATGAGCAAAGAAAGAGTAAGCAGAGATGTCAAGGAAGGGAAAGAATCTAAATTTGCTTGTGGCTTTGATTGACATGTAAGGTGTAGTAAGATTAGAGAGTGGACAGGACATCCTTTCTGGTTTTGTGTGTGTGTGGTATGTGTTTTTTTTAAAAACAACTTTCTGGTAATCTGGTAGTATTTAAATGGGAAAATGGACACCCTTTGCTCTTCTGTTTTTTTTCCACTCTTCCTATCACAGGTCACATCACTTGCTGGCCCTTCTAATTTGTCTACTTCTAAATGCCAAATTAGGTTTTCTTTGAAGCATTGCCTCCTAGTCCTATTAAACTCTATCTAATCTCCCACAGGGATGAGTTTTCTCTCATTGAGGTCTGCCTTTCCATTCCTATTTGTCTCATCTCCTCCTCTTATTACTCAGGAGAGATTGTTTTTTTGTTCTAGGACACTTTGGAGTTTCAGTGCTTTTCCCCCTTTTCCTTTGGAGTTTCTCATTCCTCATTAATAACCCCTTTGAAGGGGGATGGCAAATTCTGTTGTGGTTGTAATTGGGAGATATTTGACTTTGGCTTTAGCTTGCTCATCATCTTTCTCTGTCTCGATCTCAGTGAACACCACCTTCCTCCCCACAGTTTTAAATGTCTGCAGGAATTAATTTCTACGGCTCCTCTGGCTTGGAGTTATCAGGATCTGAAGCAAACACTTCAGCAGAGGCACTGGAGTTTGTGGGAAAAGATTGTAAGAAGTATTTGAAGAGGGTGGTTTCTTTTGTCTTCTGGCCTTTGGACTTTCTTTTTCTTATGCCTTTTGAGAGAGGATGATTATCCCCACAATCGGGGTTCTGATCTGTCTACACTTCATATTGTGTCTCTTTTGGGAGGGATTTATCTCAGGAGATTAGTAGGTCTTTAACCCCTGTGTTCTTTATTTTCCACTATGTGACAGGGAGGAAGAGTAGGAGTTCATCCTTGAATGAGCCAAGATCTATCTTGGGAAGAAAAGGAGTTGTAAAAGATGCCTAGCCAGATCAAAAACTGAGCGGAAATCTTTTAGCTTTTCCTTCTGAGATGGATTGGAGGGTTTGTGGGGATGTTATTGGACTTACCCCCGAACATTCCCTGATTGGTGAGAGTGGTCCAATTTATTGAGTCCCAAATGCTTAAGAGGACTGACCCAACTTTGTCGTGTTGCCTCTGAAGGATTTGAGACGTGTGTTGGGATGGATGTGGATGCCCCACCAGACCATTTAGACACTGAGCCCCTTCCCTGGTCAGAATAAGTGTCCTAGGTCTGGGAGTGGAGGTTCCTATCTCTGGATCCTGAGAAGGTATCCTCACAGAAGGAACTCTCCTGGCCTTCTGCTTGGTCTTTTCTACTCTGAATTGGGAGGGGGAAACAGAAAGTAGGGGATCAGCTGATTAGTATCTCAATCTAATGTATCAAATTGAGAGAAATGAGGATTCCAAATGTTTACACAGGTTTAGACCTCATTTTATTTTCACACTATAGTTTTAATTTTTAGCTATAGAATTAATTTTTAACACCACTTGTGGGATCCAATATAGAATTGAGTAGAATATAATGGTGATTATGGTAGGGATCCATGTAGTTAAGAGCCAGGAAACATGAGCTTTATGTCAGTGAGAATGTAAAAGGGGAGAGCCTCACAATGAAGGTGCAGTATCTACTTTGTTTTTTCCTGATTTCTCTATAACAAACTGAGAAATACACATTCTCAGCCATCACTGTTCCATTACTTGTTTAGTGACTCAATTGCAGCTAATTGTGCATCAGTGGAAATAGTTCTTGAAAACATTAAGCATTCAGAAATTGCGAGTTTGGCTTAAAAATCACAGGGCTTTTAACAATAGATTTGGGGTTCCTTTTCTTTGCCTTCTAGTATTTGAGCATTTATAATTCACATTTTCTAAGTTTTATCTGCAATCATAAAGGCTAGAAACATACCTTTTTTTAAAATGCAGGATGAGATGCTTGGACATGGCTCCATGAGCTGGGTCTTTAGGTCATGTTGAGAGATTTTCAGTAAAATAAAGAGATTTGTAAGAAGATGAAGGTTTGCAGGACTTGAAAATTAGCAGTGCTCAGAGCCTCTTCCCCTCCCCACCTTCACTAAGACTAGTCAGAAATGGTCAGTCTCCTGAATAGTAGATGGAACCACACATTTATTCTTCATAGAATCATAGAATACCAGGGTTGGAAGGGACCTTAGAAGGTCATCTAGTCCAACCCCCTGCTCAGAGCAGGACCAGTCCCCAATTTTTGCCCCAGATTCCTAAATGGCCCCCTCAAGGATGGAACTCAAAACCCTGGGTTTAGCAGGCCAATGCTCAAACCACTGAGCTATCCCTCCCCCCCTTCCATCAGTGGAAGAGGAATTTACACAGGTGAATCCACGCCTTACTGAAGAGGAAATAGGCAACAGAATATTAACACATCCAGAATTAAGGAGGTAGGATTCATAAATCCAGTTCTGGGCTGGGAGGGGTCTTTGAACCCACAGAGGCTGAATATGCTGGGGTGCACTGCCATAGAATGCTATTGCCCACCCTGGGGACTAGGGAGCAGAGAGTGACTTTACAGGTTCAGGAGCTAGAGGAACTATGAGCACTCTTGTAAAGGAAGGGGCCTTTCATTTGGGTTGAAAGAAGCAGGGAATTTGTTTGACTTGGATCTAGGCCTCATTTAATCTTAATCTACCATTCCTGTTAGGGAGCTTTCATCTGCTCTTTTAAGTAGTAATATCGATCTCTAAGAAAACCTATAACTGTCTCTTTGCTTTTTTGTTTGATAAACTTTTAAATGGCTTGTCAGAGGAGGGGCTGGGGAAGATTTGAGGTTTATTTCCAGTGGAACACAACACACAATCAGAGTTCAGGTCTCGTGCTCCTTTACTGGATGGGGCTTGCAGCACTGCAGTGGCAACACACTCAACCGATGGGAAGGATGAGAGCATCTAGTCTTCTTCGCCAGATAGAAGTTTGTCATTTTTAAGGGCTTCTGGAAAGGGGCAATAAATAAATAAAACCCGGGGATCAAAGAAATGAGCAATTTTTTGTCTGGGGAGGAAACCACTCCTATGAATGGTAGTTAATGGTGAGTGTTTAATTAGGTTCTAAGCATTTATAGCCCCAAGAACATAGTGTGTCCTTAGTGAGGGTTCCATAACAGGATAAATGTATTACCAGGAATAAGGGATTGGTTTTGTTGGTGGTGATTTTAAAAGTAACTGATGGCAGAGAACTCTTCAAAGAAAAGTACTGCCATAAATTCTTATACAAAGTCAAGATTGCTATTTGAGTGACAACTATGAAGATTTGGCAAAGCATCAGTATGTTGTTGCATTATGAGATTTCTGTGCATTTGATGGGGCTTTAAAATATTCTTTATGTAAATAATATTTGTCTTTAGGAAAGAATTGGCTGAAACTCAAAGAACAAATAAGCCATGTGGAAAATGCTACTACTACCTTCTCATCAGCAAGACCTTTACAGAGACAGCAAAGCGCAGCTCTAAGAAGAGAGAAGAGAGCAGACAGCAGAAAGAGGAATTAATGTTTGCAAATGCAGAGGAAGAATTCTTTTATGAGGTAACAAACAGACTTCTGAGACCATTACATCCAATTTTTTCTTTAGAGCAGGGAAATGGAGGTTCTGACTCTTTTTTTTTTCTTTTTTTTTTCTTCTTTTTTTCCCCCACTAATAGCAATGGCCTTTCTTACTGAGCCATTTTAGAAACCTGACTTGCAGTGATTATGAAAAGGTGGTAAAATTATCTTTTTATTTAAATCCAGCTGTTTTTTGTGTAATTACTATTGAAACATGCACAAACTATTTTTGCTAATGTAGGATATTTATACTCACTAACTCTTGACCAAAGTAAACAGTGTTTTGCCTTGGGGGAACCACTTAGAGTTGCACTACTACAGATGCAGATTATAAAATGGTACTTGGCTTTTTTGTAGTAATTTATTGATATTCTTTACAGCAAGTCTCAGTGACATAGTGATAAAAGCACTATCATGTGCATAGCCTCTGTTTACAGTACACCTCCCACCATTGCTACCACCATTGAAACTGCATTGTAGTGCAATGGTGGGAGACTTCCCAAAAATGCCTGATGTCTACAAATTCTTCAAGGGAAAGACCAGCTGTTACCTCCAGTGTCTTGGGCACAAAGAATAAACTGGTTATTTTGAGGGTAATGCTGAAGGGATTTAACAAAGGATTCTGAACTAAGTGAAACATCTGGTTGAGGATCTGTGAATGAAATGTCCAAGTTTTTGAAAAGAATGGACAGAAGAGCGCAGAAGCAGAGTTTAACAGTATCAATTGGTCCTTCAAGGTTTTTAATACTAGGAGTGGAAAAAAACCTTTTAGTTCAGAGGCAGTTGTACCCTCTCTATAGTCTTCTATCTGAACCTGCATAAAAAGTTATAACTATTTGGAAGAGCATTATTCAAAGAATCAGAGCAATTGCTTTCAGGCTTCTAGGAAAAAAGAAATCTGTGGCGTTATGAAGGACCAAATCAAATTGCTGCATGCATGATTCATATAAAACATAAATATTTTCCCCTCTGAATCCCCCCAAAATTGACCACCTTCTCACAAACTGGCATCAAATTTATGCTCTAGAATTCTTCCCAAGAAACTTGGCAAATTCAAAGCTCTGAATCTGTGCTGCTTTTGGTGTTGTACTCTTCCCCGAACTATCCATTTATTTTTGTGTTCTTTTTATTGAAAAGGACTGTTCAGAACAAATCTTCTGAAGAGCCAGATGTATGGATGTCACTATCCCATTGCTTTGTATGTTCTATTTGGGACAAGTACATTAATAAAAAGCACTAACATATTGAACTGGAACTATTACTTACAATTTCCTGAGGGAACCTTGCCACTCAGTTCTGCTGTTCCCAAGCCATATAGAAAGGGGAGGAGGCAGAAAATTAAATTTAAAATGTAATTTGAAATGCATGGAATTTTTCAGTGTTCTTTACTTTTTTCAGAGCTTTAAAAACATTATTCCACAGCACGGCTGTTATGTCAAGAGCTCCCTGTTCTTCCTCTCTGATGGCAGTGCACAAAATGTTGGCATGTGACATCTCTCCCTAGCGCAAGTTATGAAATGGCTGTGATTCTAATAGTGGTCATTTAAGAAGAGGAAAGCTTTAAATTCAAAGTCTGGGCACATTCATTATGAGACTGCAAGAAATAATGCTGTGGGGTGTGAACGTATAAGGGTTTTTATACCCAAGGAGCTAAGGGTTTTTTGTTTTATGTTTTTGTAGCAGGGGCTCCAGCACCTGAATTGAACTTTATGCACACCAAGTGACCAAAAACCAGCACTCACTGTGCTACATTGTGGTCCTTAAAATGTAATTGAGGGAGTGGAAGAAAAGCTTCAAGTATACCCAAACTTAGAATCAATTAAACATTTAGGCCCCCATTCTTCAAACTGTTCATTCTTGAACAACATCTCTGGATTAGTTATATGGCTCTCCCAAAGTGGAAATTTACATTCTTAAGACACATGTTATATGTAGGAATCAATGGGAGTAGGTTAGATTGTTTTTCCTCTTAGTGGTTTAGGATAATGGAATGGGTTACCTAGGGAGGTGGTGGAATCTCCTTCCTTAGAGGTTTTTAAGGTCAGGCTTGACAAAGCCCTGGCTGGGATGATCTAGTTGGGGTTGGTCCTGCTTTGAGCAGGGGGTTGGACTAGATGACCTCCTGAGGTCCCTTCCAACCCTGAGATTCTATGATTCTATGAATACTTCTCTAATTTGTGAGAGATCTGGGGGGGGGGGGAGAATTACGGCTGCATTTTCTCCCTGAAACCTGAAATATTTTATGTGGGAGGGGTAGTAAAAGGACACTACTCTGTGATCTATATTATATACAAATTGAGTCAATAAATATAAATAGAAACATTATGAAAAACTTTTTACAGTATTTGGAAAAAGTGCCCTCTATAAATAACTTGCACTTCCAAGGATTTCTCAGGGCTCTATGAAGATTCTGTGTAAGGGGTATGTAAGGTTTTTATTTAGTGCCTCTCACCTTGGTATCTAGGTATTTAACATAAAGATTCCTAATGCCACTGTGAGAAAGGGAACTACTACATCTTTTTTGTAATGGGTTCATTGGGTCACAAAGATGTTAACCTTTGAACCTGCAAGGCTGCGATTGAAGTGATTCTTTAGCAGTGATTGGAGAAGAGTATGCTTTGCTACAGTCCCTCCACGCACTGCCCCCCCCCCCCCAAACTGTATCAAGCTGACATCCTTGCACTGTTGGCCCTGTGTCCCCATACAGAGCCTCTCTGGGATGCATGCCAGCTTCTCTTGCCCTGCTTCAGCTCTTGCTATGAGTCAACTTTTCCCCCCATGCCCCTGTCTGCTGCTTCCTGGCTTTAGAGAGCTAGGGGTTCACTAGCAAGCAGTGGGTAGTATTCTTGGCAACATGACCTTCCCATTGCTGGCCAGAAATCCCCACTCCCTGGCACAGTACCTCTTAAGAGTCTGGCTATCATACCTGATTGTAACACCTGAGGAATTATCTGCGATTTTAAAAACTAAGTAACTTGTCCAAGGCCATCCATAGCTAGTGACTGGTAAACCAAGGAGTCGTTCTTCTTTGTTTCATGCTCTCATTGTCCCCTACATTAATGATAATGCACATTACACAATGAATTCAGTTTGTTTTGAATTTATTATATGAAATGCTAAGTGTTGGCTTGTGAAACAGGATACTGAATATTCTGTTTTAGTTTCATTGGATTTTTTGTTGGGATTTTTTCTGTTTAGCCTGCACTCCCACAAAACAGAACTTTCTCTTTTTACTTCACTTAAAATGATATGCATAGTAGCTTAAAACTAATTTTTGTAACATAATTCATAGAATCATAGAAATGTAGGGCTGGAGGGACCTTGAGAGCAAGTCCTTTTCCCTATGCTGAGGCAGGACCAAGTAAACCTAGACCATCACTGACTAGTGTTTGTCCAACCTGTTCTTAAAAATCTTCAGTGATGGGGATTCCACAACCTCCCTGGTAGCATATTCCAAAGCATAACTACCATTATAGTTAGAAAGTTTTTCCTCATATCTAAACTAAATCTCCCTTGTTTCAGATTAAGCCCATTACTTCTTGTCCTGCCTCCAGTGGACATGGAGAGCAATTTATCAGTGTCCTTTTTATAACAGCCCTTAACATATTTGAAGATTTATCTGGTCTTCCCTCAGTCTTCTTTTCTCAACTTAAAATATGCCCAGTTTTTTTAACCTTTCCCCCATGTCAGGTTTTCTAAACTGTCTATCATTTTTGTTGCTCTCCTCTGGACTCTCTCTAGTTTATCCACATATTTCCTAAAGTGTGGTGTCCAGAATTAGACAGTACTCCAACTGAGGCCTCACTAGAGCTGAGAATAGTGGGGCAGCTCCCTCCCATGTCCTACATACGGTATTCCTGTTAATACACTCCAGAATATTAGCCTTTTTCACAACTGCATCACACTGTTGACTTATATTCAATTTGTGATCTACTGTAATCTTCAGATCCTTTTCAGCAGTACTATCGCCTAGCCAGTTATTCCGTATTTTGTATTTATGCATTTGATTTCTCCTTCCTAGGTGAAATACTTTGTGCTTATCTTAATTGAATTTCACATGTTGACTTCAGACCAATTTTGTAATTTGTTAAGCTTGGTTTGAATTCTAAACCTGTTCTCTAAAGTGCTTGCAACCCTTCCCAGCTTTGCATCATCTACAAATTTTGTAAGCATACTCTTCCCTCCATTATCTAAGTCATTAAAGAAAATATTGAATAGTACCAGACCCAGGAGTGATCCCTGTGGGATCCCACTAGATAAATCCTCCCAGTTTACCATTGATAACTACTCTTTGAGTATGGTCTTTCAACCAGTTGTGTACTCACCATATAGTAGTTTCATCTAAACCACATTTTCCCAGTTTATTTATGAGAATGTCATGTTGGGCTATGTCAGAAGCCTTACTAAAATCAAGATTTATTTATTTCTGTTTTAGAAAGCCCTTCTGAAGTTCAGCTATTCTGTGCAAGAGGAGAGTGACACGTGTTTGGGAGGCAGATGGTCCTTTGATGATGTACCAATGAAACCTTTGCGAACTGTTATGTTGATTCCATCTGATAGGATGAATGCAATCATGGATAAACTGAAAGAATATCTCTCAGTCTAGACCATTTCCTTGGATAATGTTTTTATAAAGCAACCATGCAAAACTATATGCTTTTTGAATAGCTTCCCAAAAGTTTTATAATGTCATCAGTTTTATGTTCCTCAGGTATCACCTTTGTATACTGGTGAAACGTGTAGGTTGTACAACTAACAATGTCAATCATACTGTTACTATAAAATACTATATCCTAGTAGACTTTGGAGTCACCATTAAGAATGCAATAAAAAAAACACCTACATCCCTAAGACTTCTAAAGAAGTTAATTGTTCTTCTTTTTCCTGTTAAATACCTGTATATTTCAAGTTGAAAAATCATTGAATGGATTAATTTGGGGACATATTACACATACTGGTTCTGTTTGGTTGAAAGTAGTTTGATATAAAAGTCATGGAATAATTCATCTTTGTTCAGCAGGAGTTTGGGGATATTTTTCATATTCTTTGTCTTACTGTTTTATTTAGTGTTCCTCTTTCATTGTTGAAACAGATGATAAATAATTGATTACTTTCTGCAGACTCTCCTTGCTTTCACTAGGAGGTAGATTGCTAAAATATTATTGAGGTGCCAGTTCCACAAATCTGGTGAGAAATGGAATAAAATATATTTTTTAAAAGATGAAACTTTAAATGCTTTACATATACACTTCATGGTTTGTGGAAAAAAGTGCTTGGAGCCAGTGATGTGTGCAACTGCATATTTAATGCATCAACAAATTAGTATTAGGTTTAGTTCAAAAAGAAAAACTGCCACCAAAATGTAGCTGTACGTTTGTGCTCTAAGCAGACTCGCAAATTAACATGCTCAGCCTGCACTTGGAGTGATTGGGTTCAGTTCCCAGTGCTGCAAATCACATTAAATATTAATTACAGAGTTTTTCTGTATTGGAGTGCACAGCATGCTCAACAAAATACAGCAAGAGGGTGCATTCTGTAGAGCTCTGGGAAGGAGAAATCAGAGGGAAACTTTCCTGGTGAAATGTGTTTGCCCAGTACAGAGCAGATGTCAGAACAGGCAGGGCTGTTTGTAGATGCAGAGAGTTGTATGGGATGACTCGGTTTGCTGGAAGTGTCTTTTTTTTTTTTTGGGGGGGGGGGGGGGGAGAAACGGTTAACTTTCTCAATTATATTATTTTAATTACGGAATCTTGCTGCTTTAGCTCCTCTTTGGTCTTAATGCTAAAGTATATTTTCCGGTTTTAGAAATGTATGTTTAATCATTTTAGGGACATTCTTTTTTAAACGGATTGAGTACAGTTACGACAGACTTTGAGATGTATTGAGTGTACAGGAAGGTGCAGTGTGGCTTACAGAATGTACGCTCTGATTTCGGGAATGTACAGTCTGATTTCCTATATTATATTTTTAGTGAAAAACTTAATAAAAGGTTGGTATACATACAATATACCATACAGTGTTATGCAAAGACACAGCATAAACCAGTAAATATAAACAAAACAGAACTGGGCCCAGCGAAAGCTGAAAATTCCAAGCACTTTCACATATGTTCCTATATAGATTATGAAATCTGTGTGAAAATAACTCCTCCCCATGCCAGTCTTGTCCCACTACATGCACTTATGCACACAGTTTGTCCTCTCCTTTCATAGAATCATAGAATATCAGGGTTAGAAGGGACCTTAGCAGGTCATCTAGTCCAACCCCCTGCTCAAAGCAGGACCAATCCCCAATTTTTGCCCCAGATCCCCAAATGGCCTCCTCAAGGATTGAACTCACAACCCTGGGTTTAGCAGGCCAATGCTCAAACCACTGAGCTATCCCTCCCCCCCAAACCACTGAGCTATCCCTTCATGACCATCTTCACACTTTTTCACACCGCCCCTCTCTTGGACCCCTCTCACAAACAAAACCATAAGGAGAGCTGGCAAAAATACTTCTGATAAAATAGCATTTTTTAACAAAAAAAACTTTAATCAGAACCAAAATGTTTTGGAAACTTATGTTTTGACAGCTTTTTAGTCAGGAAGGTTTCTACGGTCCAAGATGGATTCTTGGGTCAGAATGAGAGAGCGGGAGTTGACTGTCCCTTGTAATCTGGTGGTTAGGTTGCTGGGATGTGGGAGACCCAGGTTCTGGTCTCTGCTCCAAATAATGCAGATCAGGAACTTTGAACCAGACCAGTGACTGCATCTTCACTGCATCTGGAGACTGCATCTCCAGACCAGTGACTTAACCACCAGGCTATAGAGTCTGGTCCTTCCTCCCCTGTGCATCAGAACAAAAACAAACTGAAACCTCATAAGGTGAGATCCTTCCTCCTCCTCCTGAAAATCCATTTCTATCATAAATCCCTGAATGAAACTACCCAAATAATACTGGCTAGGTCAAGGGCCATTTTAAGTTAACTTTTTTCCCCTTCTATAAATACCAACTGTTTTGTCTTTCATCCAACCCTTTGTTTATTGTTTGCCTTTTTAGATCATGAACTCAGTGTGGTAGGGGGTGGTTTACCAGTACTGTATAGCTGGACAGGATCTAGTGCAGGGGCCTCAAACACGTGGGCCACGGGCCGCATTTCCCCCGCCCCTCCTTGTTTAAAATTAATTTATTTATTTACCCCCACGCAGTTCCCGCCGCCAGAACAACTGTCTGGCGACGGGAACTGCCTGGGGGTAAAAAGAAAAAAAAATGAGGGGGTGGGGCATGGGGAGCCCGGTGGGCCGCAGGGAAGAGCTTCATGGTTTCTGGGAGGGAAGGGGGAGGAGCGGGAAGCCATGCGCACAGGGGAGGAGGTGGAGAAGGGGCGGGGCCTAATGGAAGGGGTGGAGTGGGGACGGGGACGGGGGCAGTGAGGGGGCAGGGGCAGTGATGCGGCCCTCAGGCCAATGCACTAGTCCTCATGCGGCCCTCGTGGTAATTTGAGTTTGAGACCCCTGATCTAGTGCATACTAGGAAAGCTACTGTCATAGAAATAATTGTAGACCATTTTCCAGATTCTAACTTTCTTTCACTACTGTCAATGTATTCCACCTCAACTCTTCATGTGCATTGTATGTAGTTAATGCACAGCCTGACGGGGTGCTTTTAATTAAGTTTATCAGCTTCATTCATTGTATCTGTCCTGCCTCAATGCAGGGGACTGAATTAGATGAGCTACCAAGGTCCTTTCCAAGCCTATATTTCTATGAGCTTCTGTCAGTTATTACCTTCGCTTTCTGATTTGGCATGTCTGGATTTGGAGAGCAAGGTGGGGAAGGCTCCTGAGCTGATAGGCCCAGTGTGGCAGGCTTAAAGGTAGAGTACCATCTACTTGGTAAAACACTTTCATAACTGAACACTTCCCCCTCCACATACACGTGCTCTGCCATCCTTAAAGGATCCAGCTCAAGAAAGGTAGAGGTCAGAGTCCCAGCAGTTGATTTGGTGATTGGGGAGTGGTATGGATGCAGATGAGCATAGTTTGGAAATGGGGCTGGCTGCCATGGATTAGGGCGGGTTAAGAGATAGTCTTTATAAGCAGAGGGAGTCATTTCTTGCTAGAAAGCAATGCCATGCTGACAGGAAGACCAGAGAGGTCAGAGAAGAACAAATATTTTCAAGGGGAATATAAGTAGGGCCCTACCAAATTCACAGCCATGAAAAACACGTCACGGACCGTGAAATCTATTCTCCCCCCGTGAAATCTGTTTTTTTGTGTGCTTTTACCCTATATGATACAGATTTTACAGAGAGACCAGCATTTCTCAAATTGGGGTTCCTGACCCAAAAGGGAGTTGCGGGGGGAGAGGGGGTGGTGGTGTCACGAGGTTATTTTAGGGGCATTGCATTATTGCCATCCTTACTTCTGCGCTGCCTTCAGAGCTGGGCAGCTGGAGAGCAGCGGCTGCTGACTGAGGGCCCAGCTCTGCATGCAGCAGGGCAGAAATAAGGGTGGCAATACCATACCATGCCATCCTTACTTCTGCGCTGCTGCTGTTAGGGCTTCTGCCTTCAGAGCTGAGCTCCCGGCCAGCAGCTGCTGCTCTCCAGCTGCCCAGCTCTGAAGGCAACGCTGCCAGCAGCAGCAGCGCAGATGTAAGGACAGCAGTACCTTCTTCCTACAATAACCTTGTGACCGCCCCCACAACTCCTTTTTGGTTCAGGACCCCTACAATTAAAACACTTTGAAATTTCAGATTTAAAAAGCTGAAATCATGAAATTATGATTTTAAAAATCCTATGACCATGAAATTGACCAAAATGGACCGTGAATTTGGTAGGGCCCTCGATATAAGCCACTCACCATCTTGTTTTTTCTGTAGCTAAACTGAGAATGATTCCTCTAGTTTACATTAGGAGGAATGTAAATCTAAAAATATTCAACAAACTGCTGCTTTTGTGTTGTCTTTGTGTTGTAAATTTGGTTGGACTTAAGCTTATTCTTTAGGTAATTTCACGCAGACAACCCCAAAGAGAAAACCCTGTAACGAGAGGTGCTAAAGGGTAAAGCATTTCTGGAACCTACACCACCTCTCAGCCTCAAACATGGGTGTATGGACAGAGGTTCCCTTTCCTAGTGAGCCATCAGGCTGTGCCAGATGAATACCAGAGGAGGCGGCGGCTATAGAGTATGTGGGAGTATTGGCCACATCTTCTAAGGAATTAATGGCTTACAAATGTTTCCAGTATCATGGGTAGAAGAATTTTAAAAATATACTAATTAATGACAGCTTGGTAACAAAAGTGAACTTGGCTGACACTATAAGAGAAATGTGTTGTATAAATCATAAGTATTTGAATAAATGGAAGGAAAGTGTACCAGTAATCCTTTGCAGGAATCAAGGGAATACCATTATCTAGCTTAATTTCAAGTTCTGTAGTAGCAATTAATTTAACTTAAATACTGTGCTGTCTTCTATTCATATCTATAAAATTAAACTAAACCATATTTTTTCCTTACTTGTATAAAGTGACCAGATAAGAGAGCTTTTTCTTTATGCTTAACATATTTTCTTTTGATTCAAAGTCAGGTTCTGAAATGGGAAGTTGAATACATTTCACAATCTCTGCCAATTCTGCTCTGATAACTTCTGCCATCCTCAGTGCAGAACTGCTTAGGGAATAATCATGACACCATTTCTCAACATCGTAGGCTGAGGGAGAAGAAGTGACAGCATGTTGCAGGGGTGGCCAAACTGTGGCTCACGAGCCACATGCGGCTCTTTTGCCATTAAAGTGCAGCTCATGGAGCCCCCGTGTCTCCCCATTCTCCACCTACTGGACACGGGGGAGGGGAGCTCAGGACCTCTGCTTTGCAGCGGGGTAGTGCGGTAGGGGCTTCTGCCAGTGGGGAGGCTGGTCTTGGGGCTTCAGCCCTGTGGGGTGCACCTGCCAGTACGCAGGGCTTCAGCGGGAGCGGGGCTGAAGCCCCATGCCCTGTCAGGTGCCTCCCATGGGGCTGAAGCTCCAACCCCTGGCTCTCAGCAGGTGTGCCCCGGCTCTCGAACTTCTAAAGATTATCGTATGTGGCTCGGAGGGCCAGTAAGTTTGCCCACCCTGGCATACTGCCTTGCCATAAAGTACAATTCAGATTGGGGGTAGGAAGTATATTAATGTGATGCAGCAGAATAAGTAGACGTTCCCTTTGGCACTTGCTCCTACCCACAGAGACATGGCTCCTGGATAAAATGCTGTTCTATCTGTGCAATAGCTTAAAAGAAGAGGGGGGATGAGCAGCTGTCTCTGACAGAGCTGCCCAAATTTTGAGGCCAAGAGCCACATGGAAAACTTAGCCTCATTTAGCTTGCATCTAAAGTACATAGTGGGCCAACTCCTGAGTCCTTACATAGTGTTTTATATATATTTTTATTTCATAGAATTTTTCAGTTACATCTTCCAAAATGAAAGTTACTCAGAACAGAAAATCGAAATATCCGGAGTTATTGTTCAAAAGATATCTATAAAGTTATCCTGAATTTAGCCTGCTGAGGCTGCCGAACCATTTCAGGTTTGTCTCTCTTTACCATTAGATGGCACAAACTCACATATAGACTAAATACTGAAGCCTTGGGTAAGACAGAGACCACAAAAAATAATAAAGGGGAAAAATTGATAAGTACCCATTAAATCCCGCTCCTGAATTCAGTGACCAGATCATCTCTTTAGTCCTTAGTTATAATAAACCCTAGCATAAAATATGCCTCAACATTTTTAAAATCTAACTGGCACTTATACTGGGCTGTGTGTGTTTGTGAGAGAGGCATGCCTCTCTTTGCATCCCTCCACTGATTCCCTTTTCTCTATCACATCAAACATTAACTGCTGGGCTTCACTTTCCAGGCCCTTCACAGTCTATCCCTAGCCCACCTATCATCTCACATTCACTATTGAAATGTCAACTCCAGCTTCCAATTGGCCAGTGATTACTGATTTGGTAAATTTTCAAACAAGCACTTCCATACTTACTCCCATGTTGTCCCTCATGCCTGGAAGGAGCTCCTCATAAACATCCACAAAACTAACTCATCATCTTTGTAACGGGGTGGACTTGAAGGTTTGCCTACAGACAACCCAGGGGTTGCTGCAAGAAGAGAAATGCCAAAGGCTAAGTCTCAATGCTAGGTTGGTGCTTGCAGAAACCGAGAAGAGCTATGTCAAAGAACAATTATGTGAAGAAGCTGAGCGGAACAAAGGCCTGGAAAAGGAGATTGTCCATCTGGAGGACAGATAGAAGGAAGCAAGATATCTGTTCATGCTACAGAAGAATTGTCTCCCCTCCCCTCCACTACAAGAAGAAATCGGAACAGGCCATAGCTGAAGTTAAGGATGATTCAGCGTACCCTTGAAACAGGTTGCTGAGTTGGCCAACGAGGTTGATAGAAGACAAATATTGGCCAAAGCACATGGGGCATTGAGAAACAACTCCAGAACCTAATAGAAATATGTGTGGGAACAAGGGAATGTGTAGGGACAGGATATGTGTAGGGTAGAAAGGATGACTAGGAGAGACAGAAGAATGTAGGATACAGAAAACTGAGGGGAAAAAGGAGGGAGAATATGTCAGGAGACTGTGGGTAGCAGGGAGTGACATGGGCTGGGGTAGGACCTGAGTGAGAAGAAAAGGAGAGGGGAGGAGACTGAGGCAAAGGGCTGGTTGGATAGGGAGAGAGTCAGAACAATGGTAGGCGAGGGGGATGGAAACTAGAATGGCAGTTTCCTCACCACAGGGATTAGAAGGGAGTAAATGGAGTTCCTGCCATGAGCAGTCATTTGGGAGGTCTGTGCAGGGCTGACTTTAGGCCAATTCCCCCGAATTGGGCCCCGCGCCTAAGAGGGCCCCGCAACGTCCGTCTTTTCGGCGGCGCTTCGGCGGAGGGGCCCCGCACTTCCTAAAGCCAGCCCTGGGTCTATGGTTATGTATGCATTTAACATTGGATTTTAAGGCTGAAATGATCACATGCATTTTCACCTAAATACTTACACAGTCTGAAGAAAGAATTGCCAGGATGTATGGTCTCCATTAGTGGCTCACTAAAATCCTTTCATAACATGATTTATTGATAGGAGGGTAGGACCACACCACTGCCAGCAAAAGCATACTCAGCAAGATGACTTTCTATTTCAAGAATGGAGATAGCTAAGACTATCACCCTCAAGATCGTCAGAAACTCAAAATGGCCTCCCCTCGTACCTTCATTAAACACTTCTGAGTAGACTTCAAATCCAGAGCCAGATTTTAGGCATAAGGTACTCCAATCCAATCTCAAGTAAGATCACCTTCTGATTTAGGATATTATTTGGACTAGCTGTTCTGATAATTCTACCTGGATGGGAGTAGATGATGATCATTTCACTGGTAAAGGAGTTTGTCAGAGACCTTTCTCTTTTCCCATCATGTATCCCTCTCCTAGTTTCATAGATTTTAAGATCAAAAGGGAACCATTATGATCATCTAGTCTGACCTCCTGCATAGCACAGGCCATTGAACTTCACACAGTGACTCCTGCATCAAGCCCATAACTGGTATTTGAGCTATAGTGTATCTTTTAGAAACACATCCAGTCTAGATGTAAAGACTTCAAGTGATCCTCTTCTCCTTAACTCTGTCCTCGTGGGTTTCTGCTTCCAAACTACCTAACTGGGTGGGAAGTGGAGTCAGTCTATATGTATACCCTAGGCCTTC
Source organism: Macrochelys suwanniensis (assembly GCA_033296515.1). Classification (NCBI taxonomy): domain Eukaryota; kingdom Metazoa; phylum Chordata; order Testudines; family Chelydridae; genus Macrochelys; species Macrochelys suwanniensis. The sequence continues at coordinate 122,395,805 of CM065778.1, read as the reverse complement.
CACCGATATTGTGTTTTTGCTTCCTGTAGATGATGCCATAATAACTAGCTATTCTGATTCTTGCAACAAGACTGGAGAACAGGAATTACCCTGTCAACAAGTTCAGGTACTGGTGAGTACATTTCCCTTACATTTTTCAAAACCTGATAAACAGGCTATAAGAAGACTTTTCAACCACAATTTTTCTCAGTCAAAAATCGAGTCGTAACTCAGACTTTTATCACATTAGATGGTGGTTCTATCCTTCCTTCAAGTGACATGCTAACGAAACATGACTCAAAGACGACAGGTAAGAACTTAAATTCAGTAAACGAAAATGAAAAGCTGGGAATCCCCCTGGTAAGGGTGAAATTCAATACCCTCGAGAAAAGCATGAGTAAATAGCTTTGGATGTACTTCATTTGCAACCACCTTCCCTTAATGCAGTGGAATTGCTACGATTCCACTGTGCCAGGTACCTTCCACTGCCTCTTTTCTGCTGGGTGAACTCATTTTATTTCTCATTTGTTGTTAGAGGTGTTGCTAGAACAAAATTCTTTCTATGCACCTCAGACCATATGGGGAATCTGTCTATGAACAACTTAAGAATTGATTGATTTTATTAACTCTATAACTCTAACCCTCAATGTGTATTAAATTAGCAATTTGCTGATGGGAACCATATCACACATCACACACCCTATTTGGAAGCAGCTGCAGGACAATCAAAGAATTTGTTAACTGGGAATGACTTTGCCTTGACAATACAAGGGATATGCAAAAGAGACTGGCCAAGCAGCAGGAAATTGGGTTTTCTCTCGAGAGTGTTTGCAGGTTGTAAACATAGTACCGATCTTTAAAAAGGAGAGCAAAGAGGATCCGGCAAATTATAGACCAGTCAGCCTCACTTCAATACCTGGAAAGATACTGGAACAAATTATTAAGCAATAAATTTGGAAGCACCCAGAGGATAATAGGATAATAAGTAATAGACAACATGGATTTGTCAAGAACAAATCATGCCAAACCAATCTAATTTCTTCTTTGACAAGGTTACTGGCCTAGTGGATGGGGACAAGCTGTAGACATGATATATCTTGATTTTAATAAGGCCTTTGACACAGTCCTACATGACATTCTCGTAAGCAAACTAGGGAAATGTGGTCTAGATGAAATTATTATAAGGTGGGTGCATAACTGGCTGAAAGACCATGTGCAAAGAATAGTTATCAATAGTTCACTGTCAGATTGGAAACAGATATCTAGTGGAGTGCTGCAGGGGGCTGTCCTGGATCCAGTGCTATTCAGTATTTTCTTTACTGATTTGGATAATGAAGTGGAGACTATGCTTATAAAATTTGCAAATAACACCAAACTGGAAAGGGTCAGAATTATTGTGTAGGACAGGATTAGAGTGCAAAATTACCATGGCAAATTGGACAATTGGTCAGAAATCAACAAGATGAAATTCAATAACAGCAGGTGCAAAGTATTACACTTAACAAGGAAAAAATCAAATGCCCTAATATAAAATGGGGAATAACTGACTAGGCAGCAGCACTGCAGAAAATGCAGTAGGGGTTATAGTGGATCACAAATTAAATATGAGACAACTATGTCATGCAGTTGCAAAGAAGCTTCATATGCTGTTGTTTTTTTTAAACAGGTGTTTCATATGTAAGACATGGGAGGTAACTGCCCCACTCTTCTCAGCACTGGTGAGACATCAGCTAGAGTTCTGGGTGCCACACTTTAAGAAAGAGTTGGAGAGAATTCAGTGGACAGCAACAAAAAAGATTTTGAAAACCTGACCTATGAGGAAAGATTAAGAAAACTGAGTCTGTTTAGTCTTCAGAAAAGAAGACTGAGGGAGGATTTTAGATCTAGGCCATGTCAATGTGTCTTTCTGACTTCCAGCTCATTCAAATTCACAATTGTTCTATTATCATCACAACAGCATCCTCATCTTTCAAACCTGAGAGCCTTTGATTCTCCTCTTTGTGTCTTTTGGGTACCGGACTAAATCTTGGTCCCACTGAAGTCAATGGCAAATCCCACTGACAGGATTTGGCCCTCTTTCCTCATTGTGGAAACTACGAGACACCAATGGCTGTACTGACAACTTTCCAGGTGTCCAAGGGCTGCTCCCAATTTGCAAACAAATTTCCATGAATCACTTAATGAGAAATAAATGCACACATACATAATGTGTGTCTGTACTTACATCTTCACTAATAGATGACTAGAAATCACCTGCGACACTGGTTCTGATCCAACAATTGAGCCAGAGGAGGAAACTGAAAAGTTTTATTTTTTTACATTGATGGTTCATATAGTGCATCCATGCTAACAGTGGACTCTGCACTGAGAGGAGCTGGCTGCAATGAGTCAAATAAAATCAATTAGTAAAATAGAAAACAAGTAAAAAAAAGGTGTATTTTTAAGTCATCTTTGATTATTAATTCCCCTTACTTTTCCTTTTACAATGCTCACCCTGAAATAATGTGATACATAACTTCGCCATACTGTTGTGCCCATAGTTAAATTAAAAACATGAACAGCATTTTCTTGCAAATGAACTACTTTATTCCACTCAGATGCTATGTGTTTATGTAGAGATCAGTATTTTGGATCAGTTTTGTATTTAATATTAGAATTCACATCCCTGCCTGTACAATATTGAGGATTTCTAGTAACAGGGAGCATTTATTAGTGGGCATACAAGATTTAACACGATAATGGACGAGACCTTGAGAAAGTCAAAGCATCTGAGAAGAAAATAGGTTGGATATATAATAAGGAAAAAAAGTTTGAGTTTTACCACTGAGCCATGAAATGAAAAGTAATAGCTGATGAACAGGGAAGAGAACAAGAGTCAGTGACAGAAAATACTGACACAAGATTAAAAAGATCGGGCAGGGGAATAGCTATTGAGACTTAAAGTAATTACCAGGGAATCATGGAAAACTAATTTCTATAAATCAAAAAAGCAGTTTGCATTATAAGATACAAAATATATGGCTGTGATCCTTATAAGCATCTGGTTTGTCAGCCAATTTCAGTCCCTGGATAGTTTTAAGTGCTTTGCATTTTTATGCCGCAGAGTTAGTTGCCATGAAGTTTAGAAGCAGGAATGGCTTTGTGATTTTGCTAGCGGTGTTACAGAAACAAAAACAGAAAAAATATTATATTAGAAAGGACAAGTTAATAAATGCAGATTATACAGGTGAAGCAACAGTAGTACAATAGAAAATGGAAGGGATTTTCAGATATTAGTTTGCATTTTCAGGCACAAATGCAGCTGATAAAAAACCCATTGTAAAAATGGCAAATGTTCATTTGAGAATTCTTTATGGTATTGTTCCTATTAAATAAAACCCATCATAAATAAGAGCAGAATAAATGCTTATATTTGGAAGGCTTTCTTTAAAGGAATAGGGGTCTGCATTGTTTTATAAAAAAACAGTTTTTAATACTGAGAAAAATGTCATTATCAGGGCTGCGTGCCAAAGCTAGTTCTACTGCTATCCTAAAGGCAAACTTGCAAGGCTTTGTGACTCAACTGCTGCTTCTACAAAACCAAATTTAAAAGGAAACTCGAGAATTCTGTAATTGTTTACATATTTTCTCTTGTTGTTAAATCTCTGAAAGTTTGGAAATGCAACGTGTTTCCTTATCAGATGTTTTTCCTCCATTGCCTGTGCACATTGGCTACTTCATATTGAATTGGTCATAGATCATTTTTAAAGTAAAAACACCAAGGAAGCAGTTGTTTTGGAAAATAAGTGTACAAGTAAGTAGGTGGACTTTGCAACCTAAAAATGTAATTACGTATAATGCTTAGCATTTCAATAGCACCTTCAATAGCACTACCTTTCAAAGTGCTTCACAAGCATTATGGGCTAGATATCCACAAAGGTACTTAGGCTCCTTAGTTAGGTGCCTAGTCTCCCTTTTATAGTGCATGGGGAGGGTTAGGCAGCTAAGAATGGGACCCAAAAAAGCCAGCATGCTCCAGGGGGAACTGCCTAAGCTAGTCTATGTGAAAAGCTGAGGAGACAGGTGTGGCCTAAGCCCCACCCCTCAAAGGCAGTTAGGTGTCTATCTCCACTTGGGATACAGAGCCATGAACCTTCTCCTGGAGTTAAGCACCTGCGTCCTTTCTCACACAAAAGTGAGGAGGAGAAGGTGCTCCTCTCCCCATTTATAACTTTTAGTCCAGTGGTTTGGCATCCCCCCAGGCTATGGGAGACCTGGGTTCTAGTTCCCTCTCTGCTTGATGTAACCACTGGGCTGTGGGGTTTTCTAGGGCAGGTCTCTTTCAATCTCTCCCATTGAAGCTGTTCTACTGTTTATAAATACATAAATATTCATTAGGCAAAAAAATAGAATGAGAATGACTCTGTAGCCCAGTGATTTGGGCAATGACCTGGAGAGTAGGAGACCCACATTCTAATGCCTCTGTGCCAAGGCATATTTATGTTAGTTATACACAGTGGAACTGCTTCAAGAGAGACTGAGAAAGCCTGCTCCCCAGAATACCCCATATCCCGTTGGTTAGGACACTCTTTCAGAGGTAGACCAAAGTGCACGTCCCTTCTCCAGATCAGCCAGAGTGGGGAGAGGAGCTGAACTTGGGTCTCCCAGGTCCTGGGTGAGTCTTCTAACCACTGGGCTAAAAGTTAAAAGGGGGTGAGAGTTGGCAGCACCTCCTCCATCAGTGGCTGCTTTGTGTTGGTTTAGGCATGCTCTGAGCATGCCTACCAACTTGGGCCCTGCAAGTGTGAGAGGTGGGGGAATGCCTCGTTTGAGGATACCAGTAGGGCTTAGGCTGAGATAGGCATCTGGATGCCTAGACTGAGGTGGCTGTGCACATGCTCATTGGCAGATTTTTAGGCACCTAGGGGACTTCAGGCAGCAGCTGAGTGTGAGTTTTGAGGATCTTGATGGTGCCTAGATATTGCATCTAAGGTGGCAGTTAGATGTTTAAGTTCTTTTGTTGATCTAGCCTGTCTTACAAAGTCCCCTGTCTTACAAAGATTTATGCACGTGCTTAACTTTATTGACTTCAGCTGAACTAACTTACATACCTAAAGTGAACCTACACACCTAAACCCCAAAGTGGTATTCAGGTATATCACGTATACCTAAAATGTATAAGTCTTTGCAGCATCATGGCCTAAATGATTGACAATCAACCTTCCTATGAGGTAGAAAAGTATGATTATTTCTGTTTCATAGATGGTGAAACTCAAATAGGTTAAGTGATTTACCAGAGGCTACATAGTAAATAAGTATCAGAGCTGGGAATGAAAGCTAGGTCTCTCAGTTCCAGTCCACCAGTTTTAATTGCTGCCTATTTAGAGGACCAGATTTGACAGTACCTATTTCAGTTGCACAATGCTGGGTCCTGTTCTTTCTTCCTATGTTTGGAATATTTCTGAGGTGCATATACAGAGAGAGAGAGAGAGAGAGAGAGAGAGAGAGCGAGAGAGAGAGAGAGAGTGTGTGTGTGTGTCTGTGTCTGTGTCTCTGTGTGTCTGTGTGTGTGTGTGTAAAAAAGGTTAATGAGGCGTTTAGCTTATGCAGTAGAGGCTCATGCATTAAGCTCCAGAGGTCCCAGGTTCAATCTCACTCACTGATGACCAGGGTCTGTTGGTGTTATACTTTGCCTTATCAGTTTTTTCAGTAATGTAGAACTGCTAGACTAATCATAGTTCCATAACATGATGTTTTTCTACACTACTTCTTGTGTAGGAAACTAAAGCCACAGAGATGCTACATGTGTTTGAAAGCTGGGTTTTTTGTTGTTGTTTTTTTTGCGAAGTTACTCTGGGATCCTCCTTTCTCTGGACCATTTGTCTCAGTTCCCTCACTCTGCTACTCATTTCTCTCCATCCCCTTCTCACCCTTCTGATGTGGGGTTTTTATGTGTACGTCATGCTCCAGTGCTACCAGTACCTAAACTATTAATTTAAAATATAAATTATAATAGATCATTTACATTTAGGGGCTCAGTCCTCAGCTGCAGCCAAATGCTGCACTTGAGAGGAGTGAGAACCAAAGGATGTTCTGGGTGGTATTTGGCGTAGCCCAGTCCACAATGGTGGAAACCATCCAGGGGTTCATACTGATCCCATCGGGTGACATGACATAACCCAGGAAATCAGTGGTGGTGTGGTTGAACTCACATTTTTCCAGCGGCATTCCAGCACTTATCAGATGTGCGGATTGTGCAGAGTCTAGTTTTCTGAGAAGATGAGAATGTCATCTAAGTCGATCAGAATGAACTGGTCTAGGATATCTTTGAAGATATCATTCATGAAATATTGGAATGTGGCCAGGGTATCGGCGAGATCGAAGGGCATAACCAGGTAGCCATAGGGGCTCTCTCTAGTGTGGACAGCTGTCACCCTCCAGCTGTCACCCTCCAGCTGTCACCCTCCACTTGTCACCCTCCAGGATACGGACCAAGTTGTAAGACCGTGCAGATTGACTTTTGTGAAGACCGTTGTTGCACCCACCCATTCTAGAAGCTCATTGATCAGAGGGAGAAGGCATTTGTTCTTGATGGTAATACTACTCAAGGCCTGATAGTCACCACAGAAGTGCAATGTTCCATCCTTCTTTTTAACTAACAGGATAGACTCTATCCTATAGAGGGGCCAGCAGGGGATTTGGAGGGCCAAAGTTCTTAGCCAGAGTCTCATCCAGGTAATCTCGTAGGGTCTTGAGCTCGGTTCTGATAAAGAGTAAATATGCCCAAAAGGGATCTTTTCCTCTGGCTGAGGGTTTATAGGGCAGTTGTAGGGTCAATGTGGGGGTAGGACATCAGCATTCTTTTGATCGAACATATCTGCAAGATTGCTATACTTGGCTGGAATTAAGGAACCAATATCTCCTGATGCTGATGTAGAACCAAGCAGAAGGATGCTTTCCTAGGCACCACAGCTGGCAAAACCTGGAGTCAAACCATACCCCCTGCACTACCCAGGAAGTGCTCAGGTTGTGGAGGGAGAGCTAGGAGAGTCCCAATATGACCTGAAAGAATGGCAAAAGGATCAAGTCAACCTGCATAATCTCGTGGTGGTCCTAAATCTCAATTTGGAGAGGTGTGGTCTTGTAGGAAACAAGCCCGGAGCTCACCATCAGTAGTCTCCACCTGCTCTGGGTCAAGCTTCCTCCAGATGGGCAAGTGGTTGGCTCGGGCAAAGCCCTTGCCAAGGCTGTATTTGCTGTTGTACCTTTAAATTAACTCTGCTGCTGCAGCTATCCAAATGCAAAAAATTTCTACTAGAGGTTCATCAAGGAATTCTCCCAAGTAGTGGCCCCAATTATCCAACTCCTCTGAAAGAATTCCACTTTTATCTGATTGTTGGAAGCCCAACAAGCTTTTAAGCAAATAAAGAAAGCTTTCACTTCTGCACCTATATTGAAGCACCTGGACCCATCCATGCCCTTTGTTGTCGAGGAAGATGCTTCCTATTATGCCATCAGAGCAATACTGTCACAACCACAGGGGTCACTGAGCATTCTCCACCCATGCACATTCTACTCCAGAAAGCTAAACCCCATGGAATGGAACTATGAAATCTATGACACAGATCTGCTAACTATCAAGGGTGCCTTTGAAGAGTGGCATCACCACTTGGAGTGCATACATTTCTCTGTCCAGGTATTCACTGATCATAAAAACGTAGAACACTTGTGATCTGTGAAGGCTCTCAACCAGGACCAGATCTGATCGTCTCTTTTTTCTCCTGCTTTGAGTTCAGGCTACTTTATCAGCCCAGAGGCTCTAACGGCAAGCAAGCCTGATGCACTCTCCTGCAAAGGGAGTACCTTGATGGCAAGGAAGGATAATCAGAACCCACCACCATGGCCCAGATTGCATGCCTCCATGAGGTCAGACATCAACTCGTGGCAATACAAAGGCCTCCCACACTAAGGCCTGGGTGCCTTGGTCCCCATACCTACACCTTCCTGTCCCTGGGATTCCATATCCGTGGATTTTATTGTGGAACTCCCTAACTGCCAGAACCACAGCGCCATATTCATAGTTATAGATCTCTTATCCAAGATGCCCTGCTGCAAGATCCCCAGCACAGAATTGTCAGCCTCTCTCTTCTTCAATCATGTTTTCAAGCTTCATGAGTTATCCTCCAACATCGTGTCAGAGTATGGACCACAGTTCATTTTCCACTTCTGGCAGGAGCTCTCTAGTCTCTTAGATGTTCACCTATGCCTCTCCACAAGCCTATCATCCCCAAACAGGTGGGCAGTCAGAGTAGCTGAATCAAGTTTTAGAGCAATACCTGCAGTGTTTTATTAATTTCCATCAGGACGACTGAGTCTAACTCCTGCTCTTTGTGGAGTTTGCCTATAACATTTCTGAGAAAAAGTCCATCCACCAGAGCCCCTTTTTTCTCCAACTATGGTTTCCACCCCCAGTTCCACCCACCCCTACCCTCAATGTTGTTAAAAAAAGAAGCCGGTTGACCCAGAGGCGGATTTGAGTATGGGCTTCTTTATTGTGATACTTGTTCCCCTTGCCCCAATTGTCGAGTAAGCACTGGATTAGTTACAGCACACTTTTAAAATTTAAGTTAGTATGTAAATGCCTACATTTGTTACAAGACCCCAAAAACCCTTATGAAGTAATAGAAACACCCATATTATTAATATACCCACCCCATCTATTGTTCATAGCATTACGCATGTTATACAGGCATTTTTACCTTGAAATACATTTCTTTGCAGTAATTTGTTGCTACAAATTCCCTGATCAGGAGTTCTCAGGGGAGGGAAGAAGGGGCCATGACCCAGGGCTCGCTTGTGTAGCTGGGGAAGAAGGGAGGGGGAGATAACAGGGAAGAAGGGAGGGGGAGATAACACTTCTTTTACACAAAGGGTATTTTTTTAGACAACTACATTTCTTATGCAGCTGCAAGGCTTATCAATTCTCAACAATAGGGCCAAGGCTGCTCACTCAGCTACAATGACTCACCCCTCAAGCAGAGCCTGCTGTGTCTCATCTGGCAGACATACTGCAGCAGGCTATCCCTGGGCAGCACCCAGGTCAGATGACCCCCAGGGACAGGTATTTCACCTTTACCACCAGTCTGTGCAGCATCACCAGTTGTCTAGGAACACTTCTGCCATCTCACGGTGTTACAGATTCCCTAGGCATCCAGCCTGCCTTGGATCCTCTCCTTTTTCTTGCTCCAGCCTTGCCTGAGTCATGTTCCAGCCTGCTACAGCCTTGTCCATACCATATTCTGCTTCTGCTCCAGGCCTGTTCCTGATCCGCTTTACCCCTTCACCCACCTCCTAAACCCCCCCAGATACTGGGACCGACTCCAATCTGGTTTTGACCTTTGGTCTGCTTCCAGACTCTGACTATGATCCTGATTTGGCTTGTCCTCAAACTCTGACCCTGGTTCTGACACACAGCCGGACCCCAGTTTCAGCACTGCCCTCAGCCCAGTCCTGACTCTCCGTCTGGCTTCAACCCTTGATATCTGTTCTGAACCACTGCTCCAACCATCAGCCTGACTGCCTCGAACCCAGAGCCAGACTCATTCTTCCTTCCCTCCTGTTCTGTTTGTTTCTCTTCCAATTCTCCCCATCATGTGCTTTTCTGCTGTCTGGTTTCCTTCTCCTCTGTATGCTTCCCTGCTGCCTGGGCCATCTCCCGCCCTGCACATGTTTGCCTATGGTCTGTGTCTTAGCTCTTCCAATCCATTGCATATGCTTCCCTTTCCCATTTTCCTTCTCCCTACTACAAAATCCAGTATATAATCTAATATATATGCTTTTGCTCAGGAGGTCTGTTGTTAGGATATATGTAATAGCTGTTTCATCAGATTTTATACACACACACATACGCACACACACCAATCAGCTTTGCAAATAAAAAATACACAATTGGTGAATGAACTCAACCACTTTATAGAGACAAGGTGGGTGTGGTAATATCTTTTATTGGACCAATGTCTGTTGGTGAGAAAGACAAGCTTTTGAGCCACAAAGAGCTCTTCTTCAGGTGTGAGCTTTGCGTGGCTCAAAAGTCTGCCTCTCTCACCAGCAGAAGTTGGTCCAATAAAATATATTACCTCACCCACCTTGTCTCTCTCACCTTGTTGTAGCCATGGGACCGACATGGCTACAATGTTACCGCTTTATGGCAGATTTGTGATCTGATCTTTGAGGAGAAGACCTTGTTATATGGCAATCTGTTGCAGTCCTTTCATTTTTTATTTTGTGTTATTCTGTCTTTGTTACAATTTGTTTTCTAGGGTATATCTACACTGGAAACTTCAAAGTGCTGCCGTGGGAAGTTCTCCCAGCGTTCCTGGTAATCCACCTCCACGAGGGGATTAGCTCTGAGCGCTGTCTACACTAGCACTTTAAAGTCCTCAGACTTGCTGCGCTCAGGGGTGTGATTTTTCACATCTCCTGAGCTAGCAAGTTAGAGCACTATAAAATGAAAGTGTAGACATACCCTAGGTAAAATTGTGATAAAATTTGTCTACAAAGTAATTTGAAATGAGGCACATTTGTTCAACCCTTGTTAACATGGAAATGTAGAAATATATTCTCAGTGCACAGGGAGCTACAATAACAGCATCTCTCTCTCACATATTATGGGATCAAGCAGCATAAATTCTTGTCCATAAACATGGGACTGTAACATGAAATTGTTTGTGATAGCCACTGTATGAATGCAAAATCTGCAAACTGCTGTGTGTCTCCCACCCTCTTATGTAATATTAGTATGACTTTACAATTTTAAAACCACTATGCCATGTTCAAACCCCAACAAGGATTTTCAAATGATTTATAAATGAGTAGACTTACTGCTATAATCCACAGGCAGGCAGCTCTTTTACCACATTATATAACACTCTGAAGACCCAGGTGATTTACAGATAAAAATTTAAAGATCTCAGTATTGGGGTGGTGCAGGAATTCAAATAATGCACTTCAGACCATCAATGCCAAATCGATTTTCATCTGGTTCATGAATTCTAAAAAGAATAACAAGATTGTTGTATTTGTTCATTTCAATTGTAACCTGAATCAAATGCAGTAGCTGTAAGCATGACGTTTTTGTTGCTTCCGTAATAAAGCGATGAGTTGGAGTTAATCCACACTTTCATTGTTTCCCCCCAAGCACAGCAGAAAACATATGTGCATATTGTGTGTGAAACAAAATGTGTTATTGTTACAATTCTGTTCCTTTAGTTGTCTGTTTAAGCTAGATCTGGTAGATGCTTTCTAGTGCTGATCACAAAGGATAGATTGCAGGAGAATGCTCTTTACTGAATTTCTGTTATATTATGAATCTTGCTTTTTTTTTTAGGGATCTCAGTGAAGGACTGACTTTCCTGTCCACCTGCCAGGGGTTGGAAACAGCCAATATGTGTCCATATTCCATACCAACACTTCTCTGAAGCTACTATTTTGTTCTACAGAATCTCAGGTTTCATTGCTTTTAAATCTCTACGTTCTATGATTGTGAAGGAAGTCTCAAAAATGTGAACTGAGCATAACTGATGCAGAAATGAATCTGTAGAGAGCCTAGAACAATACTTATGAGAAATGTGAATTGTCCCACTCAGCTCAGTGAGGTGTTAACTCAGATGCCTAGTGATGACAACTAACAATGTTGGCATTTTAAAGATTTCATCTCTCATCTAAGAAAGGAGAGAGAGGATCATAGCTCTGCACAATTTCTTCTCAGTGATGTTTCTTTTGCTGCCTCAAGTGAGTGGTATTTGGGACATACCACTATTTATTTTTTTCCCCAGTCAAGAAGGATCCAAGACCAAGGAGCCTAGCAGAGCCAGTGAGCATATGTAAGCGGGGGAATAGTCCCGCTATTGTGGGGAACTTTCCTCGTCTCTGCACTACCCCGGTGAAATGGGCTAGCGGAAGGATCTGAGTCCTCGCTCCCACCTCCTTTACCCAGAGGCCTCCCTGCCCTCGAGGACTCCCCTTGCACTCTCCTGTCTGGCAGAGTCCTCGTAACCCCAACAAGGCTGGGCCCAGGATTCCTGGGGGGCTCAACCCCCAACCTTGCTGTGGTCACCTAGGTCAGGGGCTAGGGTGTCCCCACTCCGGGGTGTACTCTCTAAACAGGATGCTTCCCTGACCCACTGATCACTGCATACAATTCAAAGCAAAGGCAAATTATTTAATTAACAATTAATTTGTAACAGGAATAAGGAAAAATGGGAAAGGCTAATGAAAACACATCACCCCGCTCTGTGGCAGGGAACATCTCAACAGTGTCTCTGCAATGTCAGGGCAGTTCAGTCTGTTCCTTTGCAAGTCCCAGGCTCCTTCTCAGGCCTTGGCTGTGCTGCAGGGACGCTGTGGCTTGGACACTTGCTCTGGCGGTGGCCACACGCTCGCAGGCTCTGGGTGGCAGGACCCTTCTTCCCAGCGTTGCCCCCGCCCCGTCGGGGTTACGATCCCCCTGCAAGTCTGGCCTGCAGGGCCCCTTGGCTGAGGCGTCTCCCTGCGCTGGGCCCACTGCCCAGGGTTCCCCTCGCTCTCCGCAGCTGCTCACCGCACCCGGCTCCGGACTGCTCCAGCCCCAGCTCCACCCTCTGCCTCAGCTCCAGCTCCTCTGCCTCAGCACGGCTGCTGCTGCTGCTCTGCCTCCAGCTGCCTGGGCTGCTGCCCTGGCCCCTCTGGCTGCTGCAGCTTCTCCCCCCAGGGCAGGTCTGTCTCTGGGCTGCAGCTTCTCCCCCCAGGGCAGGTCTGTCTCTGGGCTGCAGCTCTGCTCCCAGGGCAGGTCTGTGTCTCTGGGCTGCTTTTCTGGCCCCTCCAGATCTGGCCTCTCCTTAGCTCAGCCCCACTCACTCTGACTCAGGCCACTTCAGCTCACACGGAGGACGGGATTCACCCTGACCTCCTGACTCCCTGATTCGCCTGCCCGCCCTGTCAATCAGGCTGACCTGGAGCATTGGCCTCTCCCCATTGCCCCTGGGGACTGTCAGTCCCATCGACCCTTCCCCTTTTGGTACTGGGAGCTCTGAATGTTAGTAAGGGGATAACAGTCCCCTTACACATAGTCAAAACCCCCTAAGGAGGGGCCCAGCTCAAGGAACCCTGTGGAGTTAAGCAGCAGCACTGACAGACCAGCCAGCCTAACTTCAATACCTGGAAAGATATTGTAACAATTACTAAATAATCAATTTGTAAGCACCTAGTGGATAATAAGGCGATAAGTAATAGCCAACATAGATTTGTCAAGAACAAATCATGCCAAACCAATATAATTTCCTTCTTTGACAAGGTTACTGGCCTAGTGGATGTGGGCAGGGCGCGGGGGGGGGGGGGTGGCGTAGACATGATATATCTTGATTTTAATAAGGCTTTTGACACAGTCCTACATGAGATTCTCATAAGCAAACTAGGGAAATGTGGTCTAGATGAATTTATTATAAGGTGGGTGCAAAATTGGTTGAAAAACAGTATTCAGAGTAGTTATCAATGGTTTGCTGTCAAACTAGGAGGATGTATCTAGTGGAGTGCCATAGAGATCTGTCCTGGGTCCAGTACTAGTCAACATTTTCACTAACGACTTGGATAATGCATTGAAGAGTATGCTTATAAAATTTGTGATTGATACCAAGCTAAAGGTGGGTGGATTACAAACACTCTGGAGGACAGAATTAGAATTCAGAATGACCCTGATAAACCAGAGAATTGGTCTGAGATCAACAAGATGAAATTTAACAAAGATAAGTGCAAAGTTCTACACTTAGAAAGGAAAAATCAAATGCACAAATACAAAACGGGGAATGACTGGCTGGGAAGTAGTACTTCATAAAATGATTTGGGGGTTATAGTGGATCACAAATTAAATATGAGCCAACAATCTGATATAGTTGCCAAAAAGGCTAATATTCTGGGTGTATTAACAGAAGTGTTGTTTGTAAGACACAGGAGGTAATTGTTCTGTCCTACTTGGCACTGGTAAGGTCTCAGCTGGATTACTGTGTCCAGTTTAAAAGAGATATGGACAAACTGAAGAGAGTACAGAGGAGAGCAACAAAAATGATAAAAGATTTAGAAAACCTGACATGAGGAAAGATTTTTTTAAAAACTGGGTATGTTTAGTCTTTAGAAAAAAAGGCTGAGGCGGGGACATGATAACATTGTTCAAATTTTTTGAGCACTGTGTAACAGAGTGGCTTGCCCCATGGTCTGGAAAGCCTGGGGCTAACCCAACCTGATTACAGAATGAGCCTCACCTGAGGGGAATCAGGCAATTCCCCATAAAGAGCACAAGGTGGCTGCAGTAAAAGGGGAGAGCCAGGTATAAGTGGTAGCAAAGCCTAGCTGGGGGAAAGAACTGGAGCGAGAGCCAGATAGGTAGAGCAGGAAGGAAAGAAAGCTCTCCAGGTAAGAAGTCCTAGGAGAGACTGAAAAGCTTTCTAGGCCAGAAGAGACTCTGACTAAAGCAGGGATGAGACAGAGAGATCTAGGGGCGAACTTAAGCTACATAGTAAGTGGCCTAGGGAAAGCTGCAGCACAGGTAAAGGAGCAGACCTAGTTATTTAGTACTGGGCTGGAACCTAGAATAGAGGGTGGGACCCCTACTTGCCCCAAGCCCATCACAAAAGTTATTGAGCCCAGCAGGGGGGCTGCAGGCTACGCCCTGAAGACAGGGTGATGAATAGTCCCAGTGAGGGCAGTAGGACTTTGGTTGTTTTTAAGGCCTGGCTTGACAAAGCCCTGGCTGGGAGGATTTAGTGGGTGTTGGCCCTGCTTTGAGCAGAGGATTGGACTAGATGACCTCCAGAGGTCTCTTCCAACCCTAATCTTCTATGATTTTATGTGTTAAAGATGTTTGGGGACTTTTTGTGTGGACAATGGTGACCCTGGAAGAGGTGGATTTGATAGGGTGACCAGACAGCAAATGTGAAAAATCAGGACGGGGGTGGACGGTAATAGGAGCCTATATAAGAAAAAGACCCAAAAATCGGGACTGTCCCTATAAAATCGGGACATCTGGTCACCCTAGGACTTAAGAGGGTGACCCAGCTGGACAGCTGAGACACTGGAAGAAAAATCACCACAGCGTGGGAGCAACCATTGACAGGGGAGTGCTAGAGAAGAGATCTGCTATCCCAAGGGGCCAACCAGCAGCAAGTGAACTCATTTATAGACATATAAGGAGGATGGTGATCAGTTGTTCCACATGTCCACTGAAGATAGGACAAGAAGTAACTGGCTTAAACCATGTCAAGGGAGACTTAAGTTAGCTATTAGCTAGTCTTATACTTACAAAGCTTTTCCTGGGTTACTAAGGGAGGTCGTGAAATAGGTTACCAAGGGAGGTAGTGAAATCCCTGTCTCTGGAAGTTTTTAAAAAACAGATTAGACAAATGTTTTTCAGGGATTGTCTAAGTATTCTTGGTCCTGTCTCGGCACAGGGGGCTGGACTAGATGAGCTCTTGAGGTCCCTTTCAGTCCCACATTTTATATGATTATATCTTGAATGTCTGCACAATGTACTGTGAGTGGCATCTCCGATGGGTGGAGCTTTGTGTGTGGCCAGAGACTAGAAGAGTACCACCAAAACGTTCCCCCCGCAATCTGTCCCCTGCCACCCTCTGGGCTCCAGCACCCTGCTTTGGCCGAGAAAGTGTGCACGTTCATTTTGAGCACATCAGCACCCTGCATTGCTCAGTTACAGGGGTTGCTGCACAGTGATGTGAGGCACTTTCTGATCTTGGAGTCTGAGTTGCCTAAGTATTTCCTAGCACAGGGCCCACTCCTACAAGGTGGGGTGTACCCTCAGCTCTGATTGAACTCCATGGGAATTGAGTGTGCTCAGCATCTTCCAGGACCGGGCCCACATGGAGTAAGAAACTGAACTTAGAGTAGACACTGCTCTGTGAGACACCAACTACAAAGCCAACAGGGTGATGCAGTTCTGTCACCTATTTAAGCATGCTCTGCAAAAATATTCTCCAGTGGCCCTCTGGCACACACAAAACTGTGTTTAATACAATAGTTCTGTTTCTTTGAATCAAGAGTATTTAACCCGCAAATCTCACTGTCTGTGGCCCAATAGTAGTCTACAGAGTGCTTGCTGGAAATGGAGAGTTGCTTTAGGATTTTATGTATTCCCTAATGGGCAGGGAGATTGGCTGCACAATTGTGAATGGGAGGGAAGACATCTACGAGACAATCTGTTAACATGTGGCGCATACTACGAAGAAGTTTGGGGAGCCACAAGCTGAACAAATTAAACAGCAACATGTCAAAAAAAAAAAGCTTAGTAACATAGGACACTTTAAGACAGAAGGAGTCCAGGAAACCCTGCAACCTTTCCCCTGGCTATATGCTAGGTCTCAAAATGTAATTGGAAACAAGGAATCATTATCAAGTGGGTGCATTCCTAGAGGGGTCCTGCAGGGAGCTGTTCTTGGCCCTATGGTATTTAACATTTTGTATCAGTGACCTGGGCGAAAACATAAAATCATGGATGATAGTTTGCAGATGACCCAAAAACTGGGGGAGTGGTAAATAATGAAGAGGACAGGTCACTAATACCAAGCTACCTTGATTGCTTGGTAAACTGGGTGCAGGCAGGCAATGTGTTTTTTTTAATATGGCTAAATGTAAATGTGTATATCAAGGAACAAAGCATGTAGGCCATACTTACAGGATGGGAGACTATCCTGGGAAGCAGTGACTCTGAAAATATTTGGGGTTGGTGGCGGATAATCAGCTGAACATGAGCTCCCAATGCGATGCTGTGGCCAAAAGAGTTAATGCGATCCTGGGATGTATAAACGGGATTCTCACATAGAGGTAGAGAGGTTATTTTACCTCTTTATTTGGCACTAGAGCAACTGCTGTTGGAATGCTGTTTGCAGTTCTGGTGTCCTCAAAAAAGGATGTTGATAAATTTGAGAGGGTTCAGAGAAGAGCCATGAATATGGTTAAAGGATTAGAAAACCTGCCTTTATAATGAAAGATTCAAAGAGCCCAATCATTTATTTTAACAAAGAAAAGGTTAAGAGGTGACTTGATCACCGTCTAGAAGTACCTACATGGGGACCAAATATTTAATAGTGGTTTCTTCAATCTAGCAGAGAAAGATCTAACAATATCCAATGGCTGGATGTTGAAGATAGACAAATTCAGACTGGAGCTAATTTTTTATATTGAGAGAAAAATTTACCAAGGGTTGTGGTAGATTCTCCATCACTAACAATTTTTAAATCAAGATTGAATGTTCTTCTATAAAATATGCTCTGGGAATTATTTTGGGGAAGTTCTATGGCCTGTGTTATACACTAGGTGATACATGATACATGATACACTACATGATCACAGCAGCCTGGGAATCTATAAATCTCTTCTTTCATTTACTCCACAGTTTTTATTTGTCCCACAGTCTTGTCTAACTTACTTTTCATAGTCCCCCCCCCCCCCCCCCAAATGCCTCAAACTCTTCTTTACCCTGAGTTCACACACTCGTGTTCTCTTAGCTGGTGGTAGCTATCTTATATCTGACCTTATCCCAAATAGCTTTAAACCACCTAGTCTCTGTTTACTTCACAATCTTGTACATATTAGCAAAATTCCCTCTTTATCCTCTATCTTTCCATAAACACAGACCAAATGTTTCCCTCAATTCCTAAACAGAAGATCCTAAAATCCCTCTAGCATTTTATTCACCCTGGATACCCTCTCCATTTTTATAATGCTACTTTTATACTAGCTCTAGCAGTACTGAGTGTTTTCCCTAATATAACTCTACTGATTCCACCTACTGCACAAGCATAACTTCTTTTGCATTTACATAAGGCATTTATTTATCCTAGAATTTTCTTTTTACTAGAATGTGCCTAAACTGAGGGATGGAAGCTAAGTATACTCAGTGACTACTTCTGTCAAACAAGGTATTCTGGATTGTGTGTCAGAAGATTCCCCTCAAGAGCCCAGGAGCTTTATGCTTCTCATCTACCACCAAACTGGCCCCACTTTCTCACATTGCTGTTAATGTGCTAGTTCCTTTCTGCCTGAGCCTGTGACTGCCCCACATGCCTTGCTTCTGCCAGGCAGGTATCTAGCAGGGGGGGAAATGGGATGCTATTGTATGCATGAGATCTAATCCACTCTCAGCAGACAAATTCTTTCTGCTCCCCATGATAGCACCCAACAGTGGGAATTAATCACTGTTCTATGGGATAAGCACTGAGTAGATGTGTGGCCAGTGAATTGTAATTGAATGTATAGAAGGAACAAAATCTTTCCTCTTTTTGCTCAGGAATTAGCGCAGAAGTAGATAGTACCAGAGGACCTAATCCAAAATCCATTGCTGTCAAAAGGATCCTATTGGTGTCCGTGGGCTTTTGATGAGGGCGGGAGTTCGGTACTGAAGGCAGCAAGCTGTTAGTGCAATAGACTAAAATCTGTATAATAAATAGCTTATTTATTTTCTAACTCTAAAAACACAATGGCAGCCAAGCTACTATCCAGTAAGAGAGTAAAAACTCCAGTATAACTAATGGGAAAAACAGCCAGCAGCATATTAGTTAGGGTCAAGGGCTACTTTGTTTACTGCAAAGTACGGAAGAATTACTTAGAGACAGCATAAAAGCACATTGTAGAGCAGGTTTAGTGACTTGCCTTCTGACAGACGGATGAGGTTGATCATCTCACAGTGAGGACTTCCCTTCAAGAGATTAGGTTAGGTTACAGTAGAGAGTTAGCAAAATCTCATGAAATTCACCATTTGCTAAAGTCCCCTGAGAATAACTGATGAAATTGCAGTGCTGTCAGCTTTGAACTTGAACTCCAGACCCTGCTTTGAACCTTATGTGGGTCAAAATCCAAACACTACCTCACCTCAGTCCAGTTCTAGTGAGAGTTGACCATTTGTTCCGGTATCTGGGAAGATATTAGGTTTCCCGGGATAGCATGGGTTGGCATTAAAAACTTGTGCCTATAGCAAAAACCCCTCTCATCTAGGGACTGAGCTTGTCCATTTGAAGAAAATACCTGAGGCGGCACCAGTCATTGAAAGGGGAACCAATGGGAGTCCCTTAAAATATTTTAAGGGTATGGTCCTATATTTCTAAAATGATTGGCTGTGGAACTGATGAGAGGACAGGTGTGAAAATATAAGTGTTAGCACTGCACTGTTACCATGCTCTTTCCTCTGCAGCTGACTTGCTTCTCTTTAAAACGAAAGAGACAAAATTCCTTCTATATTACCCTAGCAGTTACTGAAAAAAGATATAACTCCAGAAGAGGTGAACTAAATAAATGTTGAAAGTAGCAGCTCTATTGGTGCAGGCAGAAGCTGTCCTCTTTATTTCTCTTGACTTTTTTATTGATATTATGGTGAATTTATTACTACTCTCAAAACAGGAGAGTCATTCTACATAAGTCAGGCATACTGAAGGAAAGAAAAGAAACAGGAGTCTTTTGTTCAATACTGGAGGATGGGTTTGAGATCATTTTTAACCTTGCCATTTTTTTATACAGTATTTTCCTTAAATAAATGTTTGACTTGAATTGAAGAAGGGCATACTAAGCAATATCCTCTCATGCATCATAGAGGATCAAAACTGATCACCTGAAAATGTACCCATTAATTAACCGTATTTGTATATTTAAACTGTAAACTCTTGGGGTTAAGGAGTGAATCTTGCTGTTTGTGCAGTGCCTAGCACGAGGGAATCCCAAGCTTTGTTGGGGCCTCTCAGTCCTACTGTAGTGCAAATACTAAAGAACCCCAGGTAGGATGTTTTTGAATATTGATTTTGAGTTGATTATGCCATTAATTCTCTTTTGCTAAGATTTTATTCTCTTTCTTGGAGCAAGCAATTCACCAACCACAACTATTTATAAATGAAAGTATCAGTGTTTTAGTTCTAAAAGCAAATTGCTCCATAAAATTATATCTTCAGTAGCAGAGATGGGGAACTCCTATTCGTTAAATCAGCTTTGTGAATAACAATGAAAAATAAAATTTATCTTAAGGAAAATATAATAGCCTATGTAATAAGACATGTAAAGAAAACTGGTATATAAGGTATTACCTGGCCTCTTTATGAAGCCGATGGACTAAGCTTGCTAAATCCACCCTCTTCAGAAAAAGAACCATGCTAGTTAGATTTGATTCCTGTATTCTGGCTGGCAGGCATGGTTTCATTTCCTTGTATGTAAATTATCCAGGGTAGAGGCAGAAGAGTTTGCCTGGAAGAGATTTCAGAAAATTCTCTTGCTTTTTGTAGTAGTGTATATATTAATTTTATTATTTAATTTTGTGTCAGTGATTCTACCTGATGAAGACGTGCTCAGAATTTGCTTGCACATATCTTCTTGGCTTTTATTGATAGAGAAGACTCTCTTGTAATGCAGCCTGACTCTAGGACTGCATACCTTTGAAGTGAAAGAGAGGCATTAAGTATTCAATAAATGAAGACTCTGCAAATACCAAACGGGTTTGCACTGAAATTTTGTTTGGTAGTTTTTTCATAAAATACTTTGCTATAGATTCTTTTCCTTGACACACTATTGTCTCATTGGTCTTAAAATGAGACCTGCAAGCACTTTGATGAGACTTGACAGTGTCTCAAACATTTTATTTTCCGTAGGTATTTCTGTATCCTCTGCTAAGATAAATCTCATTTACTGATGAAATGCACCTTACTAAAGCACAAAACATATCCTTATGCCATATAATGGAAAGGCATTCTCAGAGGAGTATTTTTCCATCTTTTTTCAATGATAGAATCACAACATTGTTAGATAATGTTCTGCTCCATTGCAACTCTAGGTCTTTGTCTCACTGATAACAATCAGTGCAGCACGTATGTGTAGACTGAAAAAAAAAAGTGGATACAGTACCGTTAAAAAAAAAAAAAGCCTGTTCCCTTCAGTTTGATCAAATAAGAAGCTGATTGGGCTTCCTGTATGACAATCAGGGCTATTCAACAGCTTTCATAGCATATGGAAGGACATATTAAAATCTGAATTAAGCAACTTTAGTCATATTTTGCATGGCCCTTCCTTTAGTCCTTTGACTTCAGTCAGAATTTTAACCAGTAAGATGAAATTTGCTTCAATTCACGAGGCAGACACAAGCCCCTGTATACCAGTTAAGTCCTATGCAAGTCACAAGTCAAGGGCTTGGGGGATTCACTTGATGCACATGACCTTGCATAGACCCTCTGAATTTTGCCAGTACTGATTAAATATTAATTTAAATTGCTGGTGAGTGAATCAGAAAACTTAAAAATGATCTAGAGTAATAGACTTTAAGGCGGGAATTGTGTTTTCAAGAGACATTATTTGGTTCCAGACAGAACTGTAAACTCACATGAATTAAAAATATGAAGTTCCGAAAATTCAAACCTGTAAGTCTGCAACCCCTGAATTTCACTTTGGACTTCAGGTTCAAACAAAAATGAAACTCATTCAAAGCTGTGAACCTAGCATGAATTCAGTGGCAGATTATAAATCAGCCCAGTTTCATTTAAAAACTGGGCCTACACATGCTCAGAAAAGATCACAAACCTTTTAATGACCCTGAGCTGAGTTATGAGTTTGTAACAATCTAAATAAAACCAGGTGAGTTTTGTGTGATTCCAGATGTTGTGATGAAAATTTTATACAGCTCCAATTCCCAAGGTTTTGACTGAATTAAGTGAAATGCTCTGTACAGGTTTCAAAAAGGGATATTCCAGAAAGAGTTTGAGGGATCCTAACTTCATTTTGGGAGAACCCAATATTCATTTATAATTTCATTACTCTATAGAGTAATAGAGTAATAAAATTATAAAAGTGGCACGCTTCTTCCAGCTAGCAAGACAGATGAGCAGCTAGGTTCAAGGTCTCTAGTAATGCAGCTTTGTGAATCATGTAGTAAGTTACCACCCACCCATTCATCCCCCAGAACATTGCCTCCACATCCATTCTCTACAGGAGGAGGGGAAGGCTGCACAGGGTACTTAAAAAGTGTACTAACCCCAGATATAGCTCTTTTCAAATGAGCTGCAGTTTTTTCAAATATCAATTAGATTTATATCTGGAGATGGTTTTATAATCTGGTGATGCAGCATGTGGGGAGATCCAGACTTAAGAGTAACCTCTGTCTAGGCTCATGGGGGATCAGTCATATTTCAAAGCTGCGGAATGAGCTGAGGTCACATTTAATTTGATTTTTGGAGTAATGGAGAACAGTACTGATTACACCCTCTTATCACCCCCATAATCAGCTTCCTGAAACAGTTTTGCATATTTCACTCGTATAGTTGCTGCAGAGGCAATTATAACAGGGGAGGGGAAATTAAGGTGATAACGTCAGACCAAAAGGGAAAAGCATGTAAGAGATTTTGGAATGTACAAAAATGAGTTGCAATTCTGATCATGAAAACTTAGTCTGGTTTGAGTTTCCTTCAGAAAATTTGGTGCAATGAATTAAGGTAATCTATATTTTCAGATAAGATATTTACAAAATAGCTTTATTTTTCACAGGTTGAAAGTTGAAAAAATGTTATGTAATTTGGCTTCTGCATGATGAAAATATATTCAGTACAATAAGCCTTCCTATTTTGTATAAATTAACTTTTAAGGAACTTCTTATGAAAGAGTTGAAAAAATGTGGATGCCCTAAGAACGTATTTGCATCAAGCCACTAACAGTTTTAGTAACACACACTCCAGATGTGGTTCATTATTGTCTTATTGATTTCACTTACTTTACTAACATTTCTTCTCTCCACACTAATATAAATTGCAAAGGTTACAGTATGAATCTAGACCAAGAACTCTCCAAAGCTCATGGATAATAGCACTTTTCTTCTGTAATTTTTGCAGCGTTTTTTTCTTTAACTTCATTTGGCTTGAATTATATCGTTGTGGCTGGGATATAGAGAAACAGGGACTAATTCTCCAAGATCAGAATTTAAATTAGATCCCTCTTGTCAGATAATCTGATAGGCTTTTAAAAATTTCCTCTAGTTGGAAGAGACCTTTTTCATGAGTATTAAAACAAACTCAATTTGCTAATTTTGGATCAATTTATTATTTTTAAATGGATTTTAATGATCAAAAATAGTGACATATACTTATCATGTGGATGATATTGATTAAAGGAGAAAAGAAAATGGAACTGAATTATATGAGAGAACTTAACACACTGTAAACACTGATAAGCATAGTATCTGAGGACATTTGTTTTCCTCTAAGCCAGGAACAGTTGTGCTTTTTTAATGTACTTTTCTTTCATGTAATTTCCAAGCACATTTCTCCAGCCTGATATTTAATCATATCTGAACCAATTTCTGGGTGAAAGTAGTTACTCTTATCTCTATTACAATATATCAACATGCTACTGAAATAGCAGTACTGAAAAATTATGAGACAGCCACTTAGACTGTACATATCAGTGTTCATATAAGGATGAAATAGTTATAGTAAGGATGAAATTAGCTGGTTCACTATCTAAATCACGTTGGAAATTACTATTATGATCTTAGCCCAGTTAGAATTTAAAATATTAAAAACGTCATGAATTGAATATATAAAAATGCTTCCTTCCTATTTATAACTATTATATTGAAAGATGCATGGAAATTTTAAATTTACGTAGAGGGTTTTTTTCCTCCAGTGTTAGGGTAACCATATTTCCCTGTACGTGGAGCTGGCCTGTTCCCTACCCTTATTCCCTCCCCCTGTGCACGGGGCTGGCATTGCCGCTCACCCAAACTCTGCCCATCCTTCTGCATGAGGCTGGTGTCACAGCTTGGCTTCCCCCCTCCCCCGCATGTTCCTCTGCACCCTGCTAGAGGTGCGTGCCCCACTTTTTTGGCAAAAGTGGGCATTTGTCAAAAAAGTCAGGACGGCCAAGATAGGCCTTAAAAAAGGAACTGTCCTGGCTAAAACGGGATGTATAGTCACCCTGTCCAGTGTCAAACTCTGTGAAGGGAACTAAAATAATGAAATGCTAAAAAGCTATGTTAATGGCACATTAAAGTTAAGAATTTAAATGCATAAAAGTCCAAAAGTTAAAGGTGAACTGCAAAGGTTTTTGGGATAGAGGGGATTCTTTTAATCAAGCAATCTCCTTCCATTTCCACAAAAAGTTTGCTTGCAAGATATTTTTAAGCGAGTATATTGATATTGTTTTAAAATATCTTTAGTGCTACATGTTTAAAAAAATCCTGACAATTATTCCATTCTTAAAATCCTGAGAGATCTGATCTGCACTTCCTGGTTTCTATGTGACACTGAGTGACATCACAACCAACAGGTTGAAAGAGCCATTCTATCTAAATCCTTATTTCACTCCTACTTTCTTAAAGTACTTAAGGTACTTTCTTTCCTTTAGAGCTAAAATATTGGACTAGTTTATAATACAAATCCAGTTACAAATGTTATGTCTGGCCTTGAACTTTGAATCACTAAATTCAGCCTGCTCTGTCTCTGCTTACAGTCAAAGTGCTCACAAGAGCAAGAGAATTTAGGTCTAGGATGGTATATTTTCACTTTAGTGTGCAGGAAATTACCCAAGCATTGTGTGTGTGTATGTTTGTGCACATATACATATATATATATATATATATATACACACACATCACTAAGAAGTTATACCCCTAAAGCTCAAAATACAAAACAGATTCAGGGTGACAGTGTTGACAAAATGTCTCCTTGAGATGCTCCAATGGCATCTAAATTATGACATTTTGAGCAGTAGCGTAGGCAGGTCTGGAGTACAGGGGGAGTGGCGCTATAAAAAGGCGCCTCCCCCTGTACTCATCCTCTGGCGGTGCTCCGGGTCTTCGGCAGCACTTTGGCGGTGGGTCCTCACTCGCTCCGGGTCTTCGGTGGTACCCGCCGCCGAAATGCCGCTGAAGACCCGGAGTGCCGCCGGGTGAGTGCAAGAAGTGGCGCTTAAAAAGAAGTGGTGCTTCCTTTTTAAGGCACCGCTTCTGTTCACAAGGGGAGCAGCCGCTCCCCCTGCTCCCCCGCTGGCTACGCTACTGATTTTGAGGCTAGTTTAGCAACTTTGGCTGGATACACCATAAAAGCTAAACTTTTCCTCTTAACTTATTCCATGTTTTTGTTCAGGTTAAAAGACACTTAATTGTTAAGGAACAATACACCAAATCTTAAACTCCAATTAACCAATAAAACCTATGATGGGATGTGAGTTATGGTGTAATAATTCATGCCACATGTGGTGCTCAGTGTGAAGGTGAAGATTAAGTGATCTCTTTTCAATTAGGAAGGGATTATTACACAAGTATTCAAGCTCCTGAGTGTATATGTGGCCATCAACAATGTTTTTAATCAACATAGGAACTCCAGTCCTCCCCGCCCCAACTCCCCTTCCCCCATGAAAACTTTGCTTTTCTCTGATTTTATATATTTTTCTATGCAGGCATTGATACATGCATTGGGAGGATTCATTAATGGTTGTAAATCACTTTGAAAATATAGAGCATTTTGTAAAAGCTAAGTATCATCATGATTAAAATTACATAGCCATGTCTTTCTGTATGTAGCATGAAAAATAATACTAGTAGGGTGGCTTAAATATATTTATCTTCTACGCCAGTGGTTCTCAAACTTTTGTACTGGTGACCCCTTTCACATAGCAAGCCTCTGAGTGCAACCCCCTTATAAATTAAAAACACTTTTTTATATATTTAACACCATTATAAATGATGGCAGCAAAGTGGGGTTTAGGGTGGAGGCTGACAGTTTGAGACCCCCCATGTAATAGCCTCGCGACCCCCTGAGGGGTCCCGACCCCCAGTTTGAGAACCCCGTTCTACACAAAGTCAATATATTGCATGCAAAAGTGAATTCAGTTTCCTTTGCTGCAGCTGCCACAGAAATCAACTCCTATAAGCAGAATTAGTGATACATAGTAGGATGGTGCTGACAAGGAGGAAAAACAGTTTATTTTTATTTACTTTATTTCTTTTAAAATAATCATCCTGAAATATTGGTTCCTTGGCAACAGCCAACCAGTTGGGTTTGTCTAATAGGCAGCTTTCATTGAGGGGGTCTGCTGGATATACTGGGCACTGTTAGAGAGACAAGGTATGTGAGGTAATATCTTTCATTGGACCAACTTCTGTTGGTGAGAGAGATAAGCCTTTGACCTACACAGAGCTCTTTTTCAGGTCTGGGAAAGATACTAAGAGTGTTGCAGATAAATACAGTACAAGATTGAACAGATAGAATATGTGCTAACTACTTATGCTAAACTAAGGGACAAAAGGGGGGCGTAGTTGGTTATAGATTACTGTAATAAGCCCTAAATCCATTGTCTTTAATAAGGCCATGCATTTTAGTGCCTAGCAAAGTTATGAATTTTTAAGCTCCCAGGCTTGTCTTTTGAAAGTATTGTGCAGGTTTCCTTTGAGGATGAGGACTGATTTGTTAGATACAGAGTGATGGCTTTGTGAAGTGTTCACTCACAGGTGATAGGGTGTTTTTTATCTTTTATCATTTTCTGAGTGAGTTCATTTGAGAGCATAGTGATTGTCTGGTTTAACTTGAAACCAGCTACTGATGTAGCTTGAAAGCTTGTCTCTCTCACCGACGGAAGTTGGTCCAATAAAAGATATTACCTCACATACCTTGTCTCTCTTATATCCTGGGACTGAAATGGCTACAACAACTAGGCACTGTTAGACATTCCTGGCAGAGGAGAGATCTGGGAATGACATCCTGACATGGATTCTAGAGTTTTGCTGTAGGTATTAATGGAGATGAAAGGAAGTGAGATGACCAGAAAACAAGAGTATGTGCTAAAGGGAATTGCCAAACAGATTGATAACTTAACACCTGTTCAAAAATAGATCAGGCATTTTAATGTGAAAAGGTGTTGTTCTGTATCCAGTCCATATATTTATAAATAGGAGGATGAAACCAAATGAAACTATTCTATGTAGTCCATGACTTTTTTTTAATTAACTTAATACAAACTGTTGTGAAGCACCAAGCACACCTTTGGACACTAATCATTAGTTTTTATTAGTTTATGATGAATTTGGTAAAGGATACATATCACATTTGTACCATTTTGACTCTCAGTTCTGCAAGTTGTTTTGGGAAAGTGTAACAGTGAGTCAACAGTGTAACGCTGTTGCAAAAAAAAGCAAACATCATTCTGGGATATATTATCAGGAGTATTGTAAGCAAGACACGAGAAATAATTCTTCCACTCTGTGCTGATTAGGCCTCAACTGGAGTATTGTGTCCAGTTCTGGACACCACATTTCAGGAAAGATGTGGACAAATTGGAGTCCAGAGAAGAGCAACAAAAATGACTAAAGGTCTAGAAAACATGACCTATGGAGGAAGATGAAAAAATTGGGTTTGTTTAGTCTGGAGAAGAGAGGACTGAGAGGGGACAAGTTTTCAAGTACATAAAAGGTTGTTACAAGGAGGAGGGAGAAAAATTGTTCTTCTGAACCTCTGAGGATAGACAAGAAGCAATGGGCTTAAATTGCAGCAAGGGTGGTTTAGAATGGACATCAGAAAAAAATTCCTAACTGTCGAGTGGTTAAGCACTGGAATACATTGCCTAGGGAGGTTGTGGAATCTCCATCATTGGGGATTTTTAAAAGCAGGTTGGACAAACACCTGTCAGGGATGGTCTAGATAATACTTAGTCCTGCCTTGAGTGTAGGGGACTGGACTAGATGACCTCTTGAGGTCCCTTCCAGTTCTATGATTCTATGAAAATCTAAAAATATGAAGAGCTTCTAAAACATTATTGGAGGTAGATCACTCAGTCAATAGGACTTTCTGTTATGCTTTCAGTTTAAATTAGAGAAGCTTTCTGTTCATGAGCAGCCACTTCAAACCAAAACAGTTGGTGTAAGTATTTTTTTTTGTTAAGAAACACATTTTCAGGGATTCAAAAATGGATTCTATATTTAAGACTGAAATAGGAGCATTTTCATCACCAGCCGGACAAATCTTCTCTGAAGGCAAGAATGAGTCCTAGAAGATATTCAGGCCCTTTAAAACTTCAAAATGGTTCCTCTTCTAGGACAATATACTTCCCTTTTGTGGGAAAAGTCTGAGTAAGAGGCAGGTAACTCAGCAAGTTTCCATTCATGCCATTTCTTTCAAATCATTCTGTTTGGATGTCCAGATTTTCTTCACCCTAACAAGCAGGAGTTTTTAGTCCAAACTCATAGATGTCATGATAGCTGCACAGATGTCAGTTACTCACAGAGAACAGGTACATCCATGCAGATGGCCAGGATGACCTCATCTATCGTGCCATAGGGTTTGTGTCGGTGGGTTCACTGACCAGACCTGGAGAGTTTTCAGCCATAAAGGGAAGTGCAATCAGAAATAACTTACAGGAATATGTGATACAGGAGGGCCAGGGAGCAGTAGTAGAGTGTGAGAGGGGAAATATATAAGCCCTAGGCTAATTAAGGCGTGGTTCCCTGGAGACTAGGGAGGGTGGCTACAGGTTAATTGGAGCACCTGCAGTCAATTAAAACCCTCTCAGGAACCTAATAAAACCCCCTGCTTCAGGCAGACAGGGGAGGAGAAGAAAGGAGTTGGAGCAGAGTAGTTTGGAGTTGGAGTAGAGTGGATTGGTGGTGGAGCAGAGAGCAGTTTGGAGGAAAGCAGAGGAGAGTTTGGAGAAGTGCTGTGGCGGGCTAAGAAGACCAAGACCCTAGGTAAAGGGACACCTGGCTTGTGCAGAGGGAAGGCAGGAAGCCCCACAAGCAGGAGAGGGAAGGAGCCCAGGGGGAAGTATCACTAGTACAAGTGGTTTACCTGCTATCCTAGGGCCCCTCGGCTGGGACCCGGAGTAGAGGGCGGGCCCAGGTCCCTCCCTCTCCATTCCCCTTCTCTGGGATACTAGTGGGACAATTGATACCCCAGTTCAGGGGCAAGAAATGGTGCCCTAAAACCCCCCCACAAGAAGAGAAAGCACGGGACCCATCATAGTAGTGCCGGCAATTTGCCACAAAGACTTCAGCTAGAAATCAATGCAGATCAGGGAATATGCCACAGAGAGCAGCTATTTCCTACCTCCACCCCCAACCATCTCTGCTACAAAGCTGATGTTATATGGAGTGGCAGCAGTGAGGCCTCTGCAGTATCCACTCCTATGCAGCGGTGGTCTTGGGCCCTAGTGTGCCACTTTTTGCTACCTTCCATGCAACATAGCAGAGGGACATGTATGGCTATTCACAACGAATGATACTTTGTTGTGCTTGTCTATGCTGCATATAAAGCACAGCAGCAGGTGCAGCCAAGCTTATCTCTAGGAACGTGATATGGGGGAGGAGGGGAGCTCTAATGGTAAATGCTTTAGCTAAATCATGGTAACAGTATGTCTATGATTCATGTAAAGGCCTAGAAGAACGGATTATAGATTGAATCAGCCATCTCTGATTGCTTCTCTGTTCACATCAATCACTTACTTGTTCACATGCTGGAAAGATCACAATATCATCCCTCTCTTTTGTATGATGTATCTCAAAGAGCAATCTTAAAGCAGACAGGAAATGGTCTTTTTGAATGCTGCAGGTGTACACAACTTCTGCACAGTGTTTGATTTCCACTCTTATGAGGGGAATGCTACCATAATAAGTCTGACATTTGCTGGACATGTGAAGAGATATAATTATTACCAGCTTCAGCCCTGGTCTTGATAAGAAAACATCTTTAAGAGCTCCAAGTAATACATCAGTTGCAACTGTTCTTTCATGCGCTTCATCTAAGATGACTCCATAGCAACTCAGAAGAATGGTGGACATCATTTCTCTCTGTAGTATATCATGTGTAAAATATCTGTAACACAAACCCACAGAAAACTCGCTATATCAAATTTATCTTTGGTGAATATATAGACTTCACTATCTGTAAGAAATTACTTAATGGTCCCAGTGACAGCAGAGTCCTTACATGCTCACAAGAAAAAAATTGGTAAAGAAGAAACTTAATGTAACACATCCATTTGGTCAGGGCCGGCTCCAGGCACCAGCCGACCAAGCATGTGCTTGGGGCGGCACCTGGAGGGGGGGCGGCGCTGAGGGTTTTAAAAAAATTATTAATTAAAAAAAAACACTCTTCCCGGTGCCCCGGCTGGGGCAGCGAGGGGCGGCCATGCCGCGCTCCCCACCGTGGCAGCGGGGACGCAGGCGAGCCGCTCTTCCCGCCAGCGCCCTGGCCAGGGCAGCGGCCGTGCTGCGCTCCCCGCCCGGGAGAGCAGGGCCACGGGAGAGCTGCGCCCCCTGCCGGCGAGCTGCTCTCCCCGCCGGAGTCCCGGCTGGGGCAGCGGGGCCATGGGCAAGCCCCGCTCCCAGCCGGCGCCCCGGCCGGGGCACCGGGGACGCGGGCGAGCCGCTCTCCCCGCTGGCGCCCCGGCCGGGGCAGCAGGGGGCGGCCGTGCTGCGCTCCCCGCTGGAGTCCCGGCTGGGGTAGCGGGACTGCATGCGAGCCCCACTCCCAGCTGGCCCCCCGGCCGGGGGAGTGGGGCAGCGAGCGGCTTTTTTGCCTGGGGCAGCAAAAAAGCCAGAGCCGGCCCTGTATTTGGTAATTATAGTCCCTGTGGGGCTGTAACATGGAACATGTTTCCAAATCTAATTAAAAAAGGATAAATCTTGGAAATCACTTAAACTAAACTGTAATACATTGCTAAACTTCTCTGAAAAGAGATGTGGTAGACAAAAATAGGAATACTTTGTGTAATATAAGATCAGAATACTTATTGCTTTTCAATTTCAAAATGTTTTGTATACATTACAGTAATTCTCACAGGTAGGTAAGATACTACCCACATTTTAGATGAGGAAATTGAGACTGAGTCCATCTCAGAGCCAGTGGCGTAGCCAGGTTTAGAGCACAGGGGGAGCGGCGGCGCTATAAAAAGGCGCCTCCCCGCTCCCCCTGTACTCACCCGGCGGCACTTTAAAGGGCCCGGGGTTCCAGCTGCTGAGGAGCCCCAGGGCCTTTTAAATCCCCGCCCGAGCCCAGCTCCGGCAGCGGGGCTGAGAGGGGGCGGCGCTTTAAAGGGCCAATGGCTCCCCGCAGCGGCAGGAGCCCCCGGCCTTTTAAACCACCCCCCCCCAGCCCAGCTCCGGCGGCGGGGCGGGGGCGCTTTAAAAGGCCCGTGGCTCCCCGCAGCGGCAGGAGCCCCCGGCCTTTTAAAGCGCCCCCCCCGCCCAGCCCAGCTCCGGCAGTGGGGCTGTGGGGGGCGCTTTAAAGGGCCAGTGGCTCTCCGCAGCGGCAGGAGCCGCTGGCCTCTTAAAGCGCCCCCCCACAGCCCAGCTCCGGCAGCGGGGCTCGGGGAGGAGCTTTAAAGGGCCAGCGGCTCCCCGCTGCCGGAGCTGGGCTGGGGCACGCTTTAAAAGGCCGGCGGCTCCTGCCGCTGCGGGGAGCCGCTGGCCCTTTAAAGCGCCCTCCGAGCCCGGCTCCCGCAGCTGGGCTCAGGCTCGGGCGGCGCCTTAGTGCCGCTTCTCCTCACAGGGGGAGCGGCCGCTCCCCCTGCTCCCCCTTGGCTACGCTACTGCTCAGAGCCCAGCTTAGAGCACACCGGATTCCCAGCATATTACTCAGATTTTATCACACTCTGGGGCTTGTCTACTCCTCTAGTTACTGCACAGCAACCCAGGGTGTGAACTACAGTCTATTAGAATGCCACACACTAACTGGCTGTGTGGACCCTGCAACCATGTGCTAATTCAAAGCAAATTCAGGAACTGTTAGTGTGTGGTAGCAGGGTCTACACAGCCAGCTAGGGCTTCTAGCTTCTCATTGTATTCAGTTATTTTTGCTATTACTCAACAAACTCTTTTTCAATAAAATATTATTTTTAAAGTATGCTACAGTTCAGTAGACACACACTCTCTCTCTTTTCCTGGACCAGATTTTTACAAATGTTTTGTGCTTGAGCTTCAGGGTTATGAGACAACTCTGTCATATCCTCTACAGGGAGAGGCACTGAGCATCCTGTCTACCAAGCCACAGAAAGGTGTGCTATAAAATGAAGGGAATAGTGCACAATTACATATCCAGGGGAAGGGGCCCCCCAAATTAAGAGGTAAGTACTAGTCCTACTGAGAGTGATTTTTAGAAATGCTGAGCACCCCAACTCCAACTGAAGTCAATGGGAGCTGTGGTGATTGAAAATCTGAACCAAGATCTGAAATTTGCAGCTTGTTCCCATCTCTTTAAAGAACCAGAGTAAACCCCCTGTTCTGAACCTTCCCAAATGGTGGTTTTGTTCAAAAACTGAATCTAAATTTTATTGCTGAGGCCTATCTACACTTAATATTTTCTTGTTTTCTCAATCTTAAAATTAACTCTAAATCCAGCTCCAGTTTCTCCCTTCCCACTGCATTACTGACTGCATCCCTTGCCACCCTTCTGTTTTTTTTCCTCATTTTGACTAGGTTGCAATCTTCACTGCTTTTTAAATTTCAACTTTATTTCCTTTGCTCTACTCCATCTTTGTATAGAATTTTTCCTTTTTCTGCTTCTACAAGCATTGCTGAAACTAGATCTATAAATGATTCACTTTAATTGACCATATCTCTCTGCTAAGCATGATGTGGTACTTTTGTACAAATATTGCTTTATGGAATAAAATGTGTTCCGTTTTATGACCATTTCCAAGGTCTGGGACTCCACCACAAAAAACAGAATGTCAGGTTGGAGAACAAGGAGAAAAAGAAAGGTAATTAAAAAAATGACCCCCCCCCCCAACCAACAACCCTCTAGTATACAGATACTGAGATTTCAGACACAATTTTGAAAGAAACCTATAATAACCCTACTTAAGTCAATGAGTTTGCATGGAATGTACTGTAATTCAGCACAGACTCAGACTATGGCCCTCTGTCTTTCATAAGTTACTAATTAATCATGAATCTCAACTAATTTGAAATATTGGAAATATTTTACTTGTTAAAACATGATATTGTGTGATATTCTTATTCACTTTCAAGGATACTTTAAAAATATTTCAAAATACAACAATTTTTTCCACACACCTACTGTCAATTTCATCCCTAGTTGTTGGGGGCGTGTGTGTGTTTTTGGATTGTGTGTGGTTTTTTTTTTTTGGTTTTTTTTGTTGGTCAGTTGTGCTACAGTTCAGTGATTGGCAAAGGATTCCGGAGCTGCCATTTACCTACTTCTAGTGCTCCATTTCAAGGAATGACATTCATACAATGTTAGAGGGATTAAAAACAAATCCTCAGACGTCTGAACTGTTTCAGTGGTACAGCAGCTCTTAAATGAGACAACATAACCCACTTCATGGCCAGTATTGACATTCATCTCATCAGCTACATGTAGTGCCAGCCGCATTTGCTGTCTGCTTGTACACACCACTATCCCTTGTTGATAATGGGTAGAAAGACAGTACTTACTATACTAGAAAGAAGAGAATACACTCTGTATTTAACATGTATAGTACATAATATAAAATGAGCGTACAATCTAGTATTTATATTGTAAAAGTTATACCAGCAAAACATCTCTTGCTTACTAGCTGTCTGATTACTGGCAACTGAACTGCATACTAAATAGAAATTATTTGCCTGAATAAATGTCAAGACACTGAATCTGTTAAATGGTCAAGAGTTGGAGTCACATGAACTGAAAGGCAGGTTTAGAAATTTCTTGTCTTAAAACAGATTAGTCTCAGTATATTACAGAAGTGACAGAACTGGTTTCTAGAGAGGATGGAAGAGTGACCCTTCCATTCTTGATCCAGCAACATTAGAGCTGTTCCTGGTGAGAGCCTTCCATTTGGCTTCAGATAATTGTAGTAAAAAATCCATTCCAGGAAAAAGAAGACTGCAAAATTATAAATAAAAAATAATTACTTAATTTCAGAGTAAGTTCTGTAAATAAACCTAGCTGTATATGAATTGTCTCAGAAAGGTATGTAATCTTTTTAACTGATAAAAGAAAAACTTCTAATACATATTTAAAATATATTATCATATTTACAATAGAAAATGAGTACAACAACATTGTAAAGCAGCGTTCCATTATCTTCAGAATCTAAAAGCATTTTGAGAAAATCACTTTAGTGAAAGTTAATCAATTTCTAACTCATCCTACTTAATTTAACGATGGAACGTACAACATCTTGCGAGATTTGGCAGCATCAGGTAGATGCCACTTCTTTCTGTGTAAATGGTTACTTATATTTAACACCTTTAAAAAAATTGATAAATGTTTTACAATGAATAGTCTTACCTGTGTTGACATCTTGTTAGCAAATAAAGTAATGTTATTGTAAATTTAAACTATGGAAATTACACAAAGCCCAAGGAAGACAAGGCTCTTGCAGCGAAGCTCAATGAAGTCTTTGGATTGGTCTTCATAGCTGAGGACATGGGGGCTATATCAGCCCTATTCTTTTTGGGCAACAAATCTGACATACTGTCCCAAATTGATGTGTCAATGTATAATAAACTGAACAGTTATAAGTCACCAGTTGGTATTACTGAAACCTGCTGGGATGACTCGCACAATTGGACTGTTAAAATCAATGTTTATAATAACTTGTTTAGGAAGGATTGAGTGTGCAAAAGGGGAGGGAAGTGGCACTCGATGTCAAAATTGACATTCCCTGTTTCCAAGTCACTGATAAATTGGGAAAAAAATGATCTTGAATGCGTATGGATCAATGTCCTAACAAATAAAGCACAAGAAGTGGTATTGGCTAGTGTTTGCTACAGCCTACCAAATCACCTAGAGAACATGCTGACCGCTTCTTATTCACCCATCTATAATGTGCAGGGAAAACAGCTACATGATCATGATGGACTTAAATTTGAGCGGCAGATGCTGGAGGGCTCATGCCAGTACTAAAACATCCTTGGAATTTCCAAACATTAGAGATGACAATTTCCTAAATCAAAAAGTGTTGCAGCCAAGATGGGGGAATTCTTTATTAGATCTTGTCCTAACAGATAAAGGGGAATCAATCACATAACTGAAAAGTAATGGTAGCTGAGGCACAAGTGATCATGACTTGATCATATTTGAAATGTACAAGCAGAATAAAGTCCAGACCAGTAATATATATACTTGGGGCCAATTTACAATATTTTCTGTCTTATTTTCTATCCCTTTCCTAATCGTTCCTAACACACTGTTTGTTAACCTTTTTGACGGCTACTGTGCATTGAGCAGACATTGTCAGAGAACTATCCACAATGACTCCAAGATCACTTTCTTGGATGGTAACAGCTAATTTAGAACCCATCATTGCATATGTATAATTACACTTATCAACTCTGAATTTCACCTGCCATTTTGATACCATATTGGATACCATATAAAGCCAGGGCTTTATAAAGCAGTGAGCAAGTGACCAGGGAGCTTTGCGAACAGGGCTGCTAACAGAGAGTTCTGAGAGGGATTTCTCCAGGTAAAGCAGGAGCAAATAAAGGACCCTTGGGGTAAGTGGCTGTCTGTAGTGTGTGTTTGGGGGTACTTCCTGTGTGCTGAGCTTGTGTTTGTCTGTTTGTTCGTTTGTTTGTTTGAAGGACCGTGTGCTGTGGCTGGCAGTTGGAAGCTGTGAGCTTCTAAACCAGGCTTGAAACTTAGAAGCCTCTGTTCAGTGGCTGAGCCTTAATCAGGGGGCGGGGCTAATCAGGGAGGCCAGGGCTTTATAAAGCAGTGAGCAAGCGACCAGGGAGCTTTGCGAACAGGGCTGCTAACAGGGAGTTTTGAGAGGGAGTTGGGAAGGGGGCAAGGTACACTTGCCATTCTTAAAACCTTTAACCCAAACTATAACCAGAACTTCTTGATTTAAACAAATACCTTACTGGTAGCCTAGGTAGCTGTAAAAGAGAATGCAGGCAGAAGCCCAGCAGCAGAGCGGGGGCTATCCAGTTTATTGCACTCAATGTAGCATGTATGATTACCTGCCCTGTGGGCGGGTGGCATATGTGTGCATTCGGTGCAAGGAGCTCCTGGCCCTCAGAGACCATGTACGGGCTTTGGAGGCCAGGGTGGTGGAACTGGAGGAGCTAAGGGAGGCAGAGAAGTATGTTGATGTGGCTTTCAGGGACACTGTAGACTTGTCCCACCTCCAGTCAGACAGCCCCTGTGCTGTTGAGGAGGATGAAAGCCCCAGGGAAAGAGAGCAGTCAACGGGAGCAGAGGGAAACCTTCCCATAGTTGAGACTCTCCTTCCACGTAGTGTTGAGGTGTCCTCTCGCACTGAGGTCACCTCTCTGGGGGAGGGAATTCCAATCAGTAGGAAAAGGCAGGTGTTAGTAATGGGAGATTCGATCATTAGAAACATAGATAGCTGGGTTTGTGCTGACCGGGAAAACCGTATGGTGACTTGCCTGCCTGGTGCCAAGGTTGTGGATCTCTCAAGGCATCTAGATAGACTTATGAGTAGTGCTGGGGAGCAGCCGGTGGTCGTGGTACATGTAGGTACCAATGACATAGGGAAGGGTAGGAGAGATGTCCTGGAGGCCAAATTTAGGCTGCTAGGAAAGAGACTGAAATCCAGGACCTCTATGGTGGCATTCTCAGAAATGCTTCCAGTTCCACGCGCAGGGCCAGGTAAGCAGACAGAGCTTCAGAGTCTTAATGCGTGGATGAGACGATGGTGTAGAGAGGAGGGGTTTAGATTTATTAGGAACTGGGGGAACTTTTGGGATGGGGGGAGCCTATACAGGAAGCATGGGCTCCACCTAAACCAAAGTGGAACCAGGCTGCTGGCACTTAACATTAAAAAGGTTGCAGAGCAGTTTTTAAACTAAGAGATGGGGGAAAGCCGATTGCTGCAGAGAAGCACATGCATCGGACAGAGACTTCTCTTACAGGAGGGTCTACTGATAGAGATTCTCTAGGTTTTAGTCAGGAGGAGAGGGTGGAAAAGGATAAAGGAGGGGCTAGATCAGACGAGAAACTTTCACATAAAAAAGAATCTCACACATCTGAAAAAGGCAGACAGTTAAACAGTGACCAGTTTTTAAAGTGCTTGTACACAAATGCCAGAAGTCTAAATAATAAAATGGGTGAACTAGAGTGCCTCGTGTTAAAGGAGGATATTGACATAATAGGCATCACAGAAACCTGGTGGAGTGA
Organism: Macrochelys suwanniensis; assembly: GCA_033296515.1. NCBI lineage: Eukaryota > Metazoa > Chordata > Testudines > Chelydridae > Macrochelys > Macrochelys suwanniensis. Next base: position 122,358,708 of record CM065778.1, on the reverse strand, counting down.
GGACACAATCATTCCGGGGTATAAAATATATTGGAAGGACAGAACAGGTCGTGTGGGGGAGGAGTGGCACTATATGTGAAAGAAAATGTAGAATCAAATGAAGTAAAAATCTTAAATGAATCCACATGTTCCATAGAATCTCTATGGATAGTAATTCCATGCTCTAATAAGAACATAACAATAGGGATCTATTATCGACCACCTGATCAGGACAGTGATAGTGATGATGAAATGCTAAGGGAGATTAGAGAGGCTATCAAAATAAAGAACTCAATAATAGTGGGAGATTTCAATTATCCCCATATTGACTGGGTACATGTCACCTCAGGACGTAATGCAGAGACAATATTCCTCGATACTTTAAATGACTGCTTCTTGGAGCAGCTGGTACAGGAACCCACAAGGGGAGAGTCAACACTTGATTTAGTACTGAGTGGAGTGCAGGATCTGGTCCAAGAGATAACTATAACAGGACCGCTTGGAAATAGTGACCATAATATAATAACATTTAACATTCCTGTGGTGCTAAGAACACATCAACAGCCCAACACAGTGGCATTTAATTTCAAAAAGGGCAACTATGCAAAATTGAGGGGGTTAGTTAAGCAGAAATTAAAAGGTAAAGTGACTAAAGTGAAATCCCTGCAAGCTGCATGGACACTCTTCAAAGACACCAACTTAAATGTATACCCCAAATTAAAAAACAAAGTCAAAGAACTAAAAAAGAGCCACCGTGGCTTAACAACCATGTAAAAGAAGCAGTGAAAGATAAAAAGGCATCTTTTAAAAAGTGGAAGTCAAATCCTAGTGAGGTAACTAGGGAAGAGCATAAACACTGCCAAATTAAGTGTAAAAATGTAATAAGAAAAGCCAAAATGGAGTTTGAAGAACAGCTAGCCAAAAACTCAAAAGCTAATAACAAAATGTTTTTTAAATACGTCAGAAGCAGGAAGCCTGCTAAACAACCAGTGGGGCCCCTGGATGATAGAGATACAAAAGGAGCACTTAAAGATGATAAAGTCATTGCAGAGAAACTAAACAAATTCTTTGCTTCGGTCTTCATGGCTGAGGACGTTAGGGAGATTCCCTAACCTGAGCCGTCTTTTGTAGGTGACAAATCTGAGGAATTGTCACAGATTGAAGTGTCAGTAGAGGAGGTTTTGGAACTAATTGATAAACTTAACTGTAACAAGTCACCGGGACCAGATGGCATTCACCCAAGAGTTCTGAAAGAACTCAAATGTGAAATTGCGGAACTATTAACTAGGGTTTGTAACCTGTCCTTTAAATTGGCTTCTGTACCCTATGACTGGAAGATAGCTAATGTAACGCCAATATTTAAAAAGGGCTCTAGAGGTGATCCTGGCAATTACGGACCGGTAAGTCTAACATCCGTACCGGGCAAATTAGTTGAAACAATAGTAAAGAATACAATTGTCAGGCACATGTTGTTGTTGTTGGCGTCCGTTAGTCTCGAGAGACGATGGATATGCGCCCATGGGGAATGTTTAGTTGATGGTTGTGCATAAATTGTTGGGCAATAGTCAACATGGTTTCTGTAAAGGGAAATCATGCCTTACTAATCTATTAGAGTTCTTTGAAGGGGTCAACAAACATGTGGACAAGGGTGATCCGGCAGACATAGTGTACTTAGATTTCCAGAAAGCCTTTGACAAAGTCTCTCACCAAAGGCTCTTGCATACATTAAGTTGCCATGGAATAAGAGGGAATATCCTTTCACGGATTGAGAACTGGTTAAAAAACAGGGAACAAAGGGTAGGAATAAACGGTAAATTTTCACAATGGAGAGGGGTAACTAGTGGTGTTCCCCAAGGGTCAGTCCTAGGACCAATCCTATTCAACTTATTCATAAATGATTTGGAAGAAGGGGTAAACAGTGAGGTGGCAAAGTTTGCAGATGATACTAAACTGCTCAAGATAGTTAAGACCAAAGCAGACTGTGAAGAACTACAAAAAGATATCACAAAACTAAATGATTGGGCAACAAAATGGCAAATGAAATTTAATGTGGATAAATGTAAAGTAATGCACATTAGAAAAAATAACCCCAACTATACATATAATATGATGGGGGTTAATTTAGCTACAACTAATCAGGAAAAAGAGCTTGGAGTCATCGTGGATAGTTCTCTAAAGATGTCCATGCAGTGTGCAGCGGCAGTCAAAAAAGCAAACGGGATGTTAGGAATCATTAAAAAAGGGATAGAGAATAAGATGGAGAATATCTTACTGCCCTTATACAAATCCATAGTGCGCTCACATCTTGAATACTGCGTACGATTGTGGTCTCCTCATCTCAAAAAGGATATACTGGCATTAGAAAAGGTTCAGAAAAGGGCAACTAAAATGATTAGGGGTCTGGAACGGGTCCCATATGAGGAGAGATAAAAGAGGCTAGGACTTCTTAGCTTGGAAAAGAGGAGACTAAGGGGGGATATGATAGAGGTATATAAAATTATGAGTGGTGTGGAGGAAGTGAATAAGGAAAAGTTATTTACTTGTTCTCATAATAAAAGAACTAGGGGCCACCCAATGAAATTAGTGGGCAGCAGGTTTAAAACAAATAAAAGGAAGTTCTTCTTCACACAGCGCACAGTCAACCTGTGGAACTCCTTGCCTGAGGAGGCTAGGACTATAACAGGGTTTAAAAGAGAACTGGATAAATTCATGGAGGTTAAGTCCATTAATGGCTATTAGCCAGAATGGGTAAGGAATGGTGTTCTTAGCCTCTGTTTGTCAGAGTGGGGTGATGAATGGCAGGAGAGAGATCACTTGATCATTACCTGTTGGGTCCACTCACTCCGGGTCACCTGGCATTGGCCACTGTCGGTGGACAGGATACTGGGCTGGATGGACCTTTGGTCTGACCCAGTACGGCCTTATGTTCTTAAAACTGATCCAACTAGTCCACTGTCCGATCCCTGACAGTAGCTAGTATCAAATGCTTCAGAGTCAGGGCTGGTCTACACTACCCCCCCAAGTTCGAACTAAGATACGCAACTTCAGCTACGTGAATAAACGTAGCTGAAGTCAAAGTATCTTAGTTCAAATGAAAAGGTACTTACCGCTGGTCCACACGGCGGCGCGCAGGCTCCCCCGTCGACTCCGCCTGCTCCGTTCGCGGAGCAGGATTACCGGCGTCGACGGCGAGCACTTCCGGGTTCGATTTATTGCATCTTGTCTAGACGCGATAAATCGATCCCAGAAGATCGATTGCTCGCCGCCGAAGCAGCGGGTAAGTATAGACGTACCCTAAGGTGCAAGAGACCCTGCAGTAGGAAGTTCTCGGATAACCTGCCCCCAGGGAAAGTTTCCATAGTTTCCTAGCACACAATAGTTACAGGCTGAAATGTGAGTGTATGTCTTGGTTTAAAACTTTTTTGTATTGTAACAAAACTGGGATATTATATTTACTATTAGAACAGAATTAGATATTCTAGTTAGCCATATAAATAGCCAATCCTGTTTTGAATCTTGATAAGTTGTTGGCCTTCACTGATATCCTGTGGCAATGAGTTCCACAGGCTAATTTCATTGGATGAAAAAGTATTTGCTCTTAACAGTTTCGAGTTTGTCCACTTTACATTTAATCTAGTCTTCCCTTGATCTTGCATTATGAAAGGGTGAATATTAGGGCTGCCAAGGGATTGAAAAAATTAATCATGATTAATCGTGTGATTAAAAAATTAATTGCAATTAATCGTGCTGTTAAACAATAATAGAATACCATTTATTTAAATATTTTTGGATGTTATTACATTTTCAAATATATTGATTTCAATTACAACACAGAACACAAAGAGTACAGTTTATATTTTTTATTACAAATATTTGCACGGTAAAAAACAAAAGAAATAGTATTTTTCAATTCACTTAATACAAGTACTGTAGTGCAATCTCTTTATCATGAAAGCTGAACTTACAAATGTAGAATTATGTACAAAAAATAACTGCATTCAAGACCAGTCTGGAGAATGATTAGGCAAAGAGTGTGCTGAGCCTGACCTTTATCACACATGGCTGCATCCTGATTGAGTGTGAATAGAAAATTACAGGTGTGATTATTGAGACTGTAACCCTTCTGCCAGTCAGAGTCGGCAGCAACAAGGGCCAGGTTCAGTATCTAGAGGTTCCTTTTCAACAATACAACATAAAACCAGCTCGAGTCCCCACCCAGTGACCTGGGACAATTACACACCATCCCTTGGGTGCCTCTAAGAGGAGATACTTCCCCTCTTGCAAGCAGAGTCTGAGTGTAGCAAAGAAACTTTTAATAAAAGGAGGGAAGTTACTCAGCATTGATTTGGGAAAACACCGTAAACAGGGTTCATAATTAAGGCTATGATTATGTGTCAGAGGGCATGGAAGTCACGGAATCCGTGACTTCCATTGACCTCAGTGACATTTTCTGCCTCAGGGCTGGCGCTCCCAGCCCCTGCCCTGGTGGAGGGACCCCACAGCTGCCCAGCTGCGACAAGTGGCAGGGGGCTGGCGGACCCTGCAGCTCCCCAACCGCAGCGGGCAGCCAGGGACTCCCTGCAGCTGTCCAGGCACGGCAGGCAGCCGGTGGACTCTGCAGCTGCCCAGCCGTGGCCAGCAGCTGGGGGACCCTGCATCTCCCAGCTGCCTTGGTTGCGAGGGGACCCCACAGTGGCCCAGCCCTGTGGCTAGGGGGACCCCAGAGCTCCCACGTACCACAGTGGTGGGGGACCCAGGAGCCCCAGAAGCAGTGGGTGCTGAACCCGTCTACCCCTTTTGTCAGGGATATTTTTAGTGAAAGTCAGGGACAAGTATGGGGCTTCCCTGAATTTTTTTTATTGCCCGTGCCAAAAATATCTGCGACAGAAAGTTAGCCTTATTCATAATCATAAACCATGAGTAAAAGACCTGCCCTCAAGTAAGCTGGGCAGTGTATTTTCCCTCAGGTTCTTAAGTCCAGCAACCAAAAGTCCCTTTAACATGCCCGTCCCTTCTCTGCACCCCACTCACAGTTGTTGTCGTTGGTGAGCGCAGATGCAGAGTTCAGAAGCGCATCTGCAGAGCTCACCTCCCACCCTGGGTGGAGGAGGGGGATAAGAAGGCATCTAACGCGCTCTGCTGCCCGGGCACTCGCTCTCTGCTCCTCTTCACTGGCCGCCATGCCAGCTGATTGGCACTCTGCGCCTCTGCACCAGCCAGCCTGCTGGTTCATCATCATGCCTCTCCGCCGGGCTCCGCTCGATCCTCTTCACCAGCCACCCTGCTGACAGATTGCCTCACCTCTCCGCCAGCTGCCCTGCTGGCTGATCGCCGCACCTCTCTGCTGGGCTCTGCTTCGCTCCTCTCTGCCAGTCACCCTGCTGGCCGACTGCTACGCTTCTCTGCAGGGTACCATTCCAGTCCCCTCCACCGGTCACCTTGCTGGCCAACTGCCACGTCTCTCCACTGTCTGCCCTGCCAGCTGATCCCTGATCCGCCAGGATGTCTTCAGGTCCCACCACTTAACACAGCTCTCAGTAATCACAGCTCTCAGTGATCAGAGCTGTTAGTGGGGGAGCCTCATTGCTGGTGCACACTGGGCAGTCTCTTGCATAAGAGATACTTTCCAAAGCAGGTCTAACACTTAGACCTAGGTATCAGTGATTTCAGTTCTGCAGTGTGTAATGACACTCAATTGATTCAAAATTAGCTCTTTATTGGCTCTTTTATTACACAGTGGAGAGAGGAAGGGTCAAATGGTATCTAAGACCCTTAAGTGGGACCCACCCTCTCTCTCCACTCACCAGGCTTTGGAACCCATGTCCCCTGCCTTGCGAGTGCCATTTAGTTGAGGGTGAGTCCCTCAACTGGGGTATGCCAAGTACAGTTCTGCTGCCCTTGATTCACACAACAAGGATAACAACGCTTCATTACTCCTGCCCCAATAACAAGGAGACTGGGGATCCAACACCAGCCAAAAGTGATCATTTGGGCAAGCAATCCCATTGTGCTGAGCACCTAGACAGGGTGGGTGTGCCCTTGCAAACAAGATCAGCTCCTGAAGTTCTCTTCCACAGTTCATCACTAGATGTCAGGGGGGAGCTCATTCAATACATGACTGTGAAGATGGTCATGTGGTTATCCCATTATAATTAAGGCTACATTTTAGTCATGGGTATTTTGAGTAAAAGTCATGGACAGGTCATGGGCAGTAAACAAAAATTCATGGCCCATGACCTGTCCATGACTTCTACTATATACCCCTGACTAAATCTTGTGGAGAGGAGGGTTAACAGGGGGTGCTGTGGGTGTTTTGGGGTGGGCAGCCCGGCAGCCCAGGACCCCCACTGATGCTGGGGGGGAGAGGGCAGGCGGTGGCGTGTAGCCCGAAACCGGGGTGGGGGGGGGGATTGGTGGGGCCGACAGGCTCTCTACCTGGCTCCGTGCCTCCCCGGAAGCGGCGACATGCCCCTCACTCAGTCTTAGGCGAAGGTGTGGCCTGGCAGCTCTGTGTGCTGCCTCTGCCCAGAGTGCTGGCTTTGCAGCTCCCATTGGCTGGGAACCACGGCCAATGGGAGCTGTGGGGGCAGTGCCTGCAGGCGGAGGCGGAGGCAGTGCGCAGAGCTCGCCACACCTCCGCCTAGGAGCTGAGCGAGGGGGATGTCGCCGCTTCCAGGGAACCCCCCAAGTAAGCGCTGCCCAGAGCCCACCTCACCCCCTCCCATGCCCCAACCCAATGCCTCCTCCCACACTCAAACTCTGCTGCTGCTGCTGGGGGTGGAGGGGAAGTGGCCTGAGACTGCCCTAGCAGCAGCCAGTGCGACTGGTGCAGGGGCTGCCTGAGCTGCCCCGGGGCCAGGCACATCAGCCACTGCAGAAGTCATGGAGGTCACGGAAAATCACGGAACCTGTGACTTCTGTGACCTCCATGACAAACTCGCAGCCTTAATTATAATGGATGTAGAAAAAAATTGTGAAAAAGCGGAGAGACTGTTCACCTGTGATACAACTGCCATATGAAAATACCATTCAGTGATAAAGCTTTCAGTTTCAGGACAAGTATTCAGAAAACCTTTTAATTAATGTTATTTTGCAGCCCTTTAGAAATTGAAAAGAGGAACGGTTTTATATATTGTGACAGACCCAGACCAGTGGGGTACAGGAGTCTGGTAGAAGGCAAATATACTGGCCACTGGATGAATAGATTTCTGTTCCCTGAGTGACCAGAGCAGGGGCTGCGCTAGAGCAATCAGGAACCTGCTAGAACCAATTAAGACAGGCAAGCTAATTAAGACGCTGGAGCCAATTAAGAACATACTAGAATCAATTATACCAGGCAGACTAATCAGGACAACTGGTTTAAAAAGGACCTCCCATCAATTAGCGGAGGGTGCGCCAGGAGCAGGGAGTGAGAAGGTGTGCTGCTGGAGGACTGAGGAGTACAAGCGTGATCAGGCTTCAGGAGGAAGATCCTGCAGTGAGGATAAAGAAGGTGCTGGGGGGAGGCCATGGGGAAGTAGCTCAGGGAGTTGTAGCTGTCACGCAGATGATACAGGAGGCATTGTAGACAGCTGCTATCCACAGGGCACTGGACTGTAACCTGGTGTAGAGGGTGGTCCTGGGTTCCCCCCATCTCCCAAATCCTGATCGGACACAGGAGGAGTTCACCTGGTCTGTGAACACCACCAGAAGGGAAGGTCTAAGTTGGAAAGGGATCTGGCCTGTCCCCGACCCACTAAGTGGGACAACAGAGACTGTTCTCCATTTCCCCATGCTGGCCAGTGATGAGGTTAGCTGAGTGAACGGCAGGTTTGAGCCAGTGGCGTAGCCAGGTTTAGAGCACAGGGGAAGCGGAGCTAAAAAAAGGTGCCGGGAGCAAAAAGTGTCGGGAGCAAAAAAAGGCGCCGGGAGCAAAAAAAAAAGCTCCACTCTGGCTGCAGCGTAGAAGCAAAAGGGGTCGGAGCACAAAAAAGGCGCCGCTTCTGCTCAGTGGGGGAGTGGCTGCTCCCCCTGCTCCCCCCCAGCTACGCTACTGGTTTGAGCCTCTAGCAGAAGAAGCCAAACTGAGGGCTGCCGTGAACCTCTGAGGTGAGCAAATCCTCCAAAAAGCGCAGGACCCACCAAGGCAGAGGAGGAACTTTGTCACAATATATAAAAATATTTATTAAAGAAGGAGCACAGATATGTCAATTGTAATATTTCAAGACAACCAGAAATTCAACAGAAGGACAAAATAAGAACTATAAATAACTCCAGGTACTAGCATCATTTGACTCAGTTCAACAACCTAACAGTGCACAAGGTATAAAATATTTGTCATTTGAATAACCTGATAATAGCACAATAGAGGCCCTGATCTTGACTGGGTTCTCTAAGCACTATTGTCGAACAAACAGTAAATAATAATATTTGTAAAATTCTAATTCTGGAGGTGGCCCTCTTGTTGAAAAGTCATAAACTACGTGACAGTGGCAGTGTGGAAATCCACCCGACACAGGCTAGAAAATATCATATTATTTAGCAGCCTTAAACATCCTAAACCCAGTTCAGGCAAGTTTAGTCGCATGCTGCCCACCACCATGCAGTGCTTTATTTGTGCCAGGTCTTGCCAGGGCTGAGCCCTGGCACCTCTGGACTTGCCGCATCAGTTATGAAAGTAAATCATTGCTTGAGGCCCAGCACCTCTTTCATTACAAATTAAGCACTGGCTGATTGATACTTAAAACTCTTGGATGCAATGACTGACCAAGTCGTCCAGTCTCAGGGTGAAGACAAATACTGAACTCCCTCTGGGAAGCATCTTTGAATGACAGAAGGAACAGATGATTTGTCTGCTCACACTTCAGCTTTGCTAAATACTTTCTACAGCTTCATCTCAGCCAGCTGTGCTGCAAACTGCACATCACAGAGACATGGCTAATTCTGTATATTGTGCTCTCCCTGAAATGTGGTATGGGATGTAGCTGTGACATGTATAAGGACTGCTGGAACCCAGTTTTCATTTTCTGCGTAAGGTTGGACATGCCCAACAGTCATGCACTAGAGATCAGTAGCTTGTCCTTGAGAGGAAAAAAAATGCCCCGGCATCAGATTGGCTTTTTATATGTTTAGTTGCAGCAGCCACCACTCCCTCTCCTCAAGCTCAGCATAGACTCTGGCTACAATTTAAGTTTTGGGACCACCATATTTTCTTGTTGCTCATTTCAAATTTGAAATTCAGGTTGTGCCTTGGCAAGTAAATAAATAAAAAAAATCCTATCATTAATAGGCGACGGTGAGTTTAAACAAGTTTCCAGATCTCTTGAATAATGGTTTAAAAAGCCCGAAAAATATCTGAAAATTAAATATTAATTAAATAATAATTGTTATGACTGTTAAGCCTTTAATAAAACAATGTGACAATCAGTTTACGTTCTCTTTCTTTACTAATTCCACAAGTCATTAATTTTTTTAGCTAAATGGCCATCTTTATACTAGGCTCAGAAGTATTGACTGGGTATACTTTTATATTAGTATAGAACAGAACCTCACTAGTTTGAATAAATGAATGAAGACACATTGCAGATGAGTGACAAAATTAGAGCCTGCTCCCATTGATCTCAATGCAAGTTTTGCTACTGGCTTGAACTATGTTTATATGTTGTATTGTAAAAGCACAGTATAGAACAGAACCTCACTAGTTTGAATAAATGAATGAAGACACATTGCAGATGAGTGACAAAATTAGAGCCTGCTCCCATTGATCTCAATGCAAGTTTTGCTACTGGCTTGAACTATGTTTATATGTTGTATTGTAAATATTTATGGTAATATTTTGTAGCATACTAGTAAATATGTAGTATATTTATTTATTTTGTAGACTTAATGTGGCTATGTGGGTCCTTTCTACAGCTCGTGCAATTAAATCTTTGCTGAGAAGTAGGGAGAACTCTTTGTGATAAATTATGGGGCTGTGGGTCAGTAGATTGTGCTATATTGTATCCCCCCACCATGACTGTAACAAGAAACATAGCTTGTTTCTATAATGGAAATAGAAAATCAAGAGTGTGATTACTTTTCTTAAATAAGGTTTTTTGAATGGACCTTTTCAGATTATATATTTTTTAATTTTACTCTATTTCTATTGAGTTTATTAAACAAAAATGCCAATTATATTATTAAATTTAAAATCTTTTCAAATATATATTACACAACTTATTCATATTACGTGAATGGAGGAGAATGCTATGAGAGCACTTCCCCCTCCCACCCTGGCCTCACCCATAAATCCCCTGCGAAGCCTGATACCGTAGAGTTCTTGTAGGGTGCCAGAAAGGGGAGGAGAATACTGTGGGCTTGCAGCCAATCAGGGTCCCTGGAATTGGAGGGGATATTCAGAACCTGAGATAGGATTTGGCCTGAACACCTAGTGTATGTCTACACAGCACAGTAACCCTGAGCTCAGATTCAGGTTCAAACCCAAGCTCCCCTTCTGTCCACATGGAAATTAGTCTGACTCGGGCCAGGAACCACTCTTGACTCAGGCCCACATACCCTCCAAGGGGGGGTGGGTCAGAGCCAAGTCCTGTGATGCAGGTCAGAGCCCAGGCATTTTGCACTGTGGGTGTAGCTCAAGCCCGCATCACCTGTATCACGTCTGGAGAGTCCAACAATGCTGTCCCACATTCACCCGGCGATGTGCTTCCCAGCCCTTCAATTCCAAAACTTGCTGCTCGCTTCCCAGGAACCAGAAGCAACTTCCTCATTCAAAAGCAGCAGCTTGGGATTTAACCCTTAATTTCCCTGTGGTCTATTCAATTGGAAACAATACAATCAATGCTAACGTGTATTAGCTTTGGCCAGCAGTAAGATGAAGTCCTGCATCAAGCACGGTGCTGGCTGTCAAGAGGAACACAGCCAGATTCTGGTTTACTTCTGATGTGAGATGTCTGACTTCAACCAGAGCACAAAAAATGATCATGTCTGCAAAACTATAACTGATCAGCTGGTGGCATTGGGGATTGACTGGACAGCAGATCAGTGCAGAGAATGGTTCAAGTGCCTGAAGACAGACTACAGCAAAGTCAAGGACGCGAACAGCACCTTTGGGAACTCCCCATCTTCCTGCCTCTTTTACAAGGAATTCAGCTGGGAACTGCACAGAGCACTGTACCCTCCATGGAGCATGAAACTCTGCTGAGCAACAATAGCAACGTTATAAATGCCCTCCTCCACCCCCATCACAGGCACTGCTGGAGGAGTGCCAGCCACTGGATAAATGGCAAGGAGTGATGCTGGAACTGAGGCTGGTGACTGAAGAGGCTGTGCTACCAGAGAAGCTACAGCACATTCTGGGTTCATACTTGGAGGAACAATTTGGGGATGGCCCATGGGAGCAGCCTGCTGCAGAACCATCATCAGAACAAGCACAGGAGCTGGAGCCTGGTAAATTTCTGCTGCCATGTTTGTTTTTATTACTATATGGATGGGAAGGATTTCCACTTTATGGGCTTAGTAAGTTATTAATATACAACCCTAGATTTTTGTGCGCTTCCTTTCAGGGAAGAACCCATGCCATTCCCCCAATTCCTCCCTGCATTTCAGCCTGCTACCACATGGGATTCAAAATGGACACAGTGAAAAAGGGAAAAAAGTTAAATAGTTATGATGACATTTTTACTAGTTACTCACTGATTGGTATATGTATGGGTTGGTTCTCCACAATTCATAACCTCACATAGCCCTCCCATGTAAAACAGCACACCTTACAAATTAGCTATGCAGGCACTGTTCCCAACTGCCTGTGAACTGAGTCTCCAAAAACCTGGCTGTTATGAGTCCAAACAAAACCAGAGTGTGTATTTGGTTCACTGTTGGCTTTAATGTATGAGTCCAAACTGCAGCAGTGGGGGTCAGTCTGTCTGCGTTAAGAGTCCCAATGGTGGCAGTGAGTCAGGTGTCTGCATGGACACAGGGTGCTTGCAAGGAAGCTGTACTGTGTCTCACAGAGCAGGAACTCCAGACGGTCTGTTATGATCCAGGACAGCGCATACTTATTTGGGCTGCCTTTGTAGCTCACAAGTCCCATCCATTCCAGTCACCAAAATAGCTCCTTAGCATACATGGATGGCTGTCCTCTGGTGGCCTGGACCAGAAGTTTACGGTTCCACTTGGGGACCTCCAGAATATCAATGTTCTCCAGAGCTTGCCTGCCTGACATGAATGAGCAATCATAGCTTGTAGCTAGACCACTCGTAAGTTCCACACCTCCAATAAACTTCCCTCCCCACAAAAAGAGGGCATAAAAATAATTTTAAGTTAATTTTCTGTGTGTGTCTTACCATGATGTCTAGTTTTCAGTGCAGCTCCAAAGACGTCTGAAGTGGATGGTGTTTTTTGTGTGAATAGAATAGAATACAGCCCATTGATAAAAAGTATAATCTTTTGACTTTGTATTAATGGCGCCCCTTTCATAAACTGTAAAATGTATTTTATACCATGCTCAGACAATAATGTTCTGTCTCCCTCCTTTTGAGGTCCTTCCATCTCCAGAGGGCAAGCACAAGGCACTAGTAACCTGGATATGCAGATCACCCTACTGCAGAGGAAGAAAAAAGAGAGTCTCAGATGAGCCGAAGGGAGACCTGTTTGATAAAACAAATTGGCAGATCCAGGTCCAGAAGGCCCAGCTCAGCTACCAAAAGGATAAGGATGACCACTGGGTGGGAAAAAAAGACAGAGACTGAACAGTGTGAGGAGAAACTGGCAGACAGAAACTGGTGGAGCATGACCACCAGTTTGAGGGAGGAAAACAGCATAGTAGAAATAGCCATTTGAGCAATTACTAGAGCTGATGGCTACCGGACTGCAGGCTCCATTCTTTGAACAACTCAGGGGGCTGCTGGAGCATATCACAGGCAAACACTAGTACGTGGAATGGACAAATGTACCATGTGCGTTAATTCACTCCGGTCCAGGTATGGCCTGTATGTGCAAAACTTGCCAGCAAGGCAGAGGACAATATGGACGTTTGACTGTTTTTGGGGTTTTTTTTTGACCAAGTTAGTTTATATTATTGCACTGCATGCCATGATGGCAGCTGGTCTGCATTATTGGTTATTACAGTATATAATTACCTCTGTAAAATAAAATGTTGGATTTGCACATAAGGGTACAATAACAAATTTTATTATATGTAATCATCAGAGTGGCTCCAACTTTAATGAAGGTCATCCTATGCTGACTGTCAACCTTTCAGAATACAAATTCTGGAATACTATGATGACAGTTTGTAAAACTGTAAATTGCAGTACATTGCCAGTATGGATAAAATACATAACACTTCCCCATACATTTCATGAAAGTGTTTAGATTTCATGATGCACAATACCTATACATTTACAAAAATCTCACACACACAGAACAACCTTGTATGCCATTTCATTCCTCCTCATGCATGAGATTGTGCAAATTCATTAAATGGGTTCCCAAAGCATCCCTGATTTGCGTGGCTGGATCTAGCACCAGTCTGGACAGATGTGTGGTCTGGCTCTGTGTACCAGTTCAGATATCCAGCAGTGTCCCGAGTCCACTCCTGGTGAAAAGGTTCCCCCTTGTCCTTGCAGGCATTGTGCAGAGCAAAGCAAGCCCCAATAATGCAGACTGTGTTAATGACACTGGCGTCCAAATAGTTTTGAAGGTAGTGCCAATGGGATTTCAATCTGCCAAATATACATTTTACCACCATCCTACAGCTACTGAGTGTGTACTTGAACATTCTTTTGGCAGGTCCTCTGAAATCAGGGTACAATTTCATAAGCCATGGCAACAGGGGAAAAGCAGGGCCCTATCAAATAACAGCAGTAGGGTGACCAGATGTCCTGATTTTATAGGGACAGTCCCAATATTTGGGGCTTTGTCTTATATAGGTGCCTATTACCCCGCATCCCCTGTCCCAATTTTTCACACTTGCTATCTCATCACCCTAAACAGTGGGGACAGTAACTCCATTTATAACAATGTCATTTGATGGGAATAATGTCCCAGCCTCATGAAGGTAAAGTCCTGATCTCCAAAACACCTTGGCATCATGCACCCTGCCAGTGCATCCCATGTTAGTGTCCATGAATCTGCCTTTGTGGTCAACCAGGACCTGTATAACAGTACAGTGGTATCCTTTGTGGCCTATGTACTCCTTGTGGTGGGCAAACTATAGGCATATGAGTCCCATCAATGGCCCTGTGCAGCTTGGAAAGTCCATTCTCTGAAAACCAGCAATTATTTTAGAAGCATTTATTATGCCCTCCATCTTCTGGTAAATCACAGTTCTGATCTCCTCACAAACCTCTGCCACAACATTGCACACAGTTGATTTGCCAACTCCAAACTGGTTAGACACAGACCTGTAGAAGTTTGGGGTAGCCAGTGTTGTGGAAAAATTAACCACACCTTGTGTTTAGATCAGACATTGACTGAGACTCCTTTATTAGGGGTACAAACGCGTAGGGGGAAAGGCAGATGACAGAACTGCCCCCCCCCCCCCCGATGCAAGGCACACACAGGTTTTTAAAGCTTAAAACCGCAGACAAATTACACATACTTCCGTATCATTTACCTTATTTGGAATACATTGCAAAATTAATAAAGGTCAAAAGCAAAGCCAGCAAAATGAGCATTTTCCATATTAGGCTTTTCTTGTTGTTCACTGTCTACCCTTTTGCCCAACTGCGGTTACCTATTTATTAAGCTTCTGCTATTGCAAATTGTTCTGCTTGGGGACCTTCCACCTCCCCCCCCCATGTCTGGTTTGATCCGTTGTACAGGGTTATACAAAGAAGCACAGCAACAGATTTGGCCAAAGGTTGAGGCCTATTAAAACAGGCTAGGATGAAAATGTTTCCAGTATGTAGGTCCCAAAATACTGCCTTAAAATTATTCCCTCACACCAGTTTCCAGGTGGCTATAGCAACTCACTTCTGGTCCGGCACGGTTGCCCTCATGTGGGTGTCCTGGAGCTGGAGGATAGGGGCAAGCTGATCCCAAAACTCCAAAAATGTCTGCTTCTTCATGTGAAAGTTCTGGACCCCCTGCTGGTCATCTCAGGTGAGCATGACAGTGCGATCCCCACAAGTCTGTGCTTGTGGCCCCGCTCCAGAAGCGCTGATGGGCAATCTGCGGCTAAGGCAACAGGCATGAGCAGCATCAGCTGGTTTGCAGCTGGCGTGTTAGTATGCCCCACTGAGATGTGCCTTCAGCAAGTCAAAAACTGCTGCTGAAATGTCCGCCATCGTCTTGCAGATGTTCTGCCTGTGCCCGAAACAGGACTGACAGCATGCGGTAAAGAAATTCTTCCACCAGGGCAGGATCCCTGTTGGCTCTGGCTGCAGGAAGTGTGAGGACATAAAATGGCTCAGCTGGATGTGTTCATGAGCTAAAACGACCCAAAATTCTTCCAGTCAACTCCTGCAGGATGGACAGACAAACAAGTTCTCCCGTAACCCACTAGGGAGAAAGCAACAGAGCGGTTTCAGCTGGCGGGGCTGCTAGGAATCCTGGAGTACGATAGTACACGTGACTTGGGGCTGCATAGTGCACTATGTACATGCATTCAGTTGTGAGGCCTGAGTTTCTATTGCAGTGTGGATGCTCAAGCGTGGGCTTGGAAACATGAGTCCACAAGGTCCCACAGACTCAGGCTTAGTGTGTTGTGTAAACATATTTCTGGGGTTCACCATCCCTGATTTTTTTTCAAAAAGTGTTGTGGATTATTTAAAATTTGTTGTTTTTTTAAAATAACTTTACACTGCTAACAAATACTTCTCCTGATGTGCTTGATCCAAAATCTGCATTGGGTCATTTCCACTGACGGCACTGGGCTTTGGATTAGGCCCTATGTGTGAGCTCTCAGATCCCAAAATGTTTCTTTTAACGTATCCAGACAATAGTTATATGAACCAGTGTATTTTAGAAAACAAATGCTATCTAAGAGAGTATACCATTTTTATACTTTGTTATCAAATGTTTTAGTTTATTCTCTTTGAAACGGGCATATTCTTTGGAGGAAAGGATCTGGGAATCTACGCACTTGGCATTTCAGTTTTGAAAACCGCAGTATCCATTCCTAAATTACAGCTAATAACGAAACTGTCTGCAGTTGTATCCATTAACCAATTTTTATATCCTTTTCTTCCTTTTGTTCAGATCTCCATTTACCTCCCACTTCTTTCGTTATCTTTCTATCCAGTTTTCATTTTAACACCTTCTCATTAAATACTACTCCCTTGTGCATACCCCTCATTCCCTTGTTCCATATTTTCGGAGGGTTTTGATGCTGAAACGGTAGCCATGACAAAATGACCATGTACAATGAACATTGCATATGCAATGGAGTTAAATTTCTACAAATTCTTTTTTATGAGATGTTTGACATAGCAATTGTATTTTCCTCATGTATGAGAAGCATATTTAACAAGCATTCAGATACAAGTACATTTCATCAGGAACTTTTCCACAGGGAAAAACTGTCTCACACTGCCCCAGTCCTTCCTTTCATAGCCTCTCCCAAAAAGGGAGAAATCAGAGACATTTTATTAAATTTATTTAAGTAATCTTTAATGAAGAACTTTAATGCACCATGGGCTTACAAAGAAAACAGATTTTAAGAACAACACACAGCTCATCTATTTCTGTTCATTCAGTGAACACATTTCCAGCAAAAGCCTTCTGTACAGGGGCTTCCAATAAGAAGTTAAAACATGTTACAGTTCCTACAGATTTCAACTCATCTGTCTACTCTAAAGGTCCATTTACACTTGGATACTGACTGTTACTAACAGTGGTTGTCAGCAACAGATTTTACCTTGAACCCATGCTGACAATAGTTTGACTGCTAGTGTAGATGGGGCAACAACATTTTAGCAATGTTATCAAAAGCTTGTTAAATCACTGTTCCATCATACTTTCTGCAATAATGCTGAAAATAGTTTTGTCCCATGCACACTATCCACTTCAACATCAGTTCAGAAGGAACCTGTTGATGATAATGGTTGCCAAGAATGGGTCAATGTCCTAGTGTAGATGTGGCTCCACAGAGTCCCGGGCTACACAGCCAAATACGGATGGGCCACCTGAGTGGGCACAGGCTGAGCACATCATGGCGACCCACTTCTTAGAGAGAGTTCAAACATAGTATACCCTCAAAATATATACTGTAGGGTAGGGCAAATAACACCACCTCAACCACTGAGAGGCACTTTGAGTTTCCTCGCATATTGGAAATGAGACTTTTGCAGTATGGTATAGTTTCCTCACTGGTCCCCTGTGATGTTACTGACATAACCTGTGACCGTATAGATCATTGTTGCAACCACTGTTATATATTTGCAGCAAATATTGTACAAAGGTTTTCGTGTAAGGTGTCTATGGAAAGGTTATGATTTGCTGATTATGATATGCTATCTGTATGTGTGCATCATTTTTGTAGTTGAAGTTATGAATATTGGCTATGTACTTGTATCTTAATGTGTTTTGATTCTAAGCAGCCTCAGTGAAGCATTTGGTCAGCTTCTTGAGAAGGGACTATTCTCAGTAAGTGCCCAGTCAAGAAACACTTAACTGACAATGGACTTTGGGAGACGCCAATCCACATCTGAGCTTTCCTGGGAATGTTCAAACTAACATGTAAACAATGGCGTCGGCCTATAAAAAACTGAGTCATGCATGAACATGTGACTTGCCCATGTGACTCCGAACTCCATCTTGCTGTGATCTTGTACAGGAGAACCAAGGGGTTTCCACCCACAAGAGAAAGAATATAAAAGGCCATAGAAACTCCTCCAATTTGTCTTCAATCCTGCTTCTTGCCTCTGGAGGAACTTGGCTACAAACTGAAGCTCTGAACAAGGAACTGAATGACCCATCCCAGCTGTGGATGTATTACATTTGACTTGATTTGAACCTGCAGTTTATTCCATCATTGCTACAAGCCCGAACCAAGAATTTTGCCATTACTATATGTAATTGATTCCATTTAACCAATTCTAGCTCTCATCTATCTTTCTTTCTTTTATGACTAAACCTTTAGATTTTAGATTCTAAAGGATTGGCAACAGCATAATTTGTGGGTAAGATCTGACTTGTATATTGACCTGGATCGGGGGCTTGGTCCTTGGGATCGGGAGAACCTCTTTTTTTTAACTGGGGTATTGGTTTTCATAACCATTCATCCATATAACGAGTGGCACTGGTGGTGATACTGGGAAACTGGAGTGTCTAAGGGAATTGCTTGTATGATTTATGGTTAGCCAGAGGGGTAAAACCAAAGTCCTCTCTGTTTGGCTGGTTTGGTGTGCAAAGGACCCCAGCCTTGGGCTGTAACTGCCCTGCTCTAAGCAATTTGTCCTGAATTGGTACTCTCAGAAGTGTCCCGCCAAAGGCAGCATCGTTACAGTATTATACGATATACCAGTGATCTGAGAAAATCACCGAAACAGGAAGATCAAACAGTGTGTTGTATAGCATATTTACTAGTATGCACGATGTGTATATGTTTTGATGTGTTTATGTAAATATATATTAAATAAAACAGGTCTCAAAATGAGACTACATGCAGTGATGTGGTGCACTAGCATCCATTCCCAGGTGTTCAGTTAGCAGCAGTATGAGTTTTAGGCCCATTTTGGAAAATGTTCAAGAAGATCCACGTGGAAAAACTGTCTGACTGAGAAACAATAGTGGGAGTTAAGATCAACTCAAGACTGAAAGAGTGAAGGTGGGACAGCTGCAGTTGGACCCTGATGCCCTTAATTAGGCCTGTTCTATGTTAGTAAAGTTGTCATGGTATAACTATGCAGGGGTGGTGGTGTGATTTTTTATCAATATAGTTATACCAGCATAAGCTCTTCTGTGGACACAGTTATACTGGTTTAATTTATTTCGCTTCTTGAACTGGAATAAGCTATACTGGTATAAGCACTTTCATACCAGTATAAATGCATCCACACTATAAGGGGTATAGTTTGTAGCAGACTAGAAATTTATACTTGTATAAACTAGGCAGGATGGTATAACTGAAGTGGCAACACTTTTTAGTGCAGACAAGTCATCATAGAATCATAGAATCTCAGGGTTGGAAGGGACCTCAGGAGGTCATCTAGTCCAACCCCCAGTCCTCAGTGTTCTAAAAAAGGAAGTATACAATTTCAGCAGTCTATAAATCCTGGTAAACCCCAGAAGGGACATTTATCCAGAGAGAAGACTGTGAGAAAGCATCTGCAGACCTGACAGTAGGAGGGAAAAATCCATGTAGTCTCCAGGTGTGCCTTATGGGGTACAGAGAAACATCTTTGTGACATCAGCACTTCCCCCTCCTACTCACCAGGGGAAACAGGAACTCTTGACAAGGCAAGGAAACTCCTGCTGCTTGGTATGGTATGCTATCAGTGTTCACATCATTTATGCTGTTAACTTCAGAGAAAGCACATCTTTCTAGGCATTATTTTTGGAGAGAGAAAATGTAGAGGGAATTTCTAGCAATTTTAGAAAGAAAGAAAGAAACAGTGTGACTATGAGGCTAAATAAATTCTATCTACTGATACTTGAAGTGTTGTTGTAGCAATGTTGGTCCCAGAATATTTGAGACAAAGTGAGATGAGGTAATATCTTTATTGGATTAATTTCTGTTCATGAGAGAGAGAGAGAGAAGCTTTCAAGGCTATACAGAACTCTTCTTCAAGTACAAGATAGTGCTTTTTTTCAAATTGCTATATATTAACAACATAGTTTCCAGACTTCTTTTAGAAAAATCTATCTGAGCAATTTTTTTTGAGATATCTGGGTTGTCTGTTAACTAAAGATCCAACTTTAGGAATTGCTCAGCTCTCTCAGCTCCTAATGAATTCAACAGTTGAGGATTCATCATCCCATTCTTCCTCTCCTTTTAAAATAATTTTGCATACTACCATCATCTCAGTAAAAATACATCTTAAGCTTAATTAAAAACAAAGTTTTGATTTACATTATGTTGTGGCATGCACACACTTTCTTAATCCAAAATGGTCAGACATGAAAAAAATGTAGCTTTCTTTACAGATACAGTCATCCCTCTGCCAGCCATGGTGCCCTTCTGACCCACCATGGAACACTGCATTAGAATCTATGTACGCCACCTCATTCAGCAGGTATCCCTCCACCAGGAGCCATGGTACCCCCCTCACCCACCACAGAGCCTTTGTACTAGGATCCACCTACATCATCACACCCAGCAGGAATTCCTCTGCCAGGAGACATGGTTTCCTCCTCTGCTCCATCTATCCTTCTAGCACAGGGGTTCTCACAACAAATTTTTTGATGGTCTCAGAGTGTGGCCACCAACTCTTCCAGGTGGCCACTCTGACAATTTTTCCTAAAGTACTTAATTAACTTTAGGAAAAACAAATAATTATGCACATATACATATCCAAATCATTGTCATTTATTCATGAAAGGGTTTTTTTTTGTTGCAAACTCAATAATAAAAATAATGTACAGTTGTCTCTATTCTTTATTGAACCTACACAGAACAGAAACACAAATAAGGTGCTTTTCATGTTCTTGTGTTTTGTTGTTGTTTCTTTTGCTTTTTTTGGTTGCTTTTTAAAATTAGACTTGCTAGCTAGTAAGTCTGCTGCTGTGAAAAGTGATATTTGTGTGTTATATTGCTTTTCACAGAAGCAGACTTGCTGAGCTACCTGGGAGGCACTGAAAAGTGATATGAACAAACATACAAATATCACATTCCACAGCAGATTTACTCAGCCCCAGCATGCTGGATGACAAATTAAGCCCTGGATGGGGAAGTGGGTAGGGAGACCGTTGGGGCCAGGGACAATGGAGGCCAGGGCTGAGGGCCAGCACTCACTGCCACGCGACTGGGGCCAAAGTCCGTAGCTGGAGCCCGAAGCCCCATGGCCGGAACCTGCCACCTGCCACCCCAGGGCTGAAGCTGGAAGTGCGATCCCCATCGCCCCCAGGAAGATGGGGAAATCACAATGGCTGCCCGCTCCTCCGGTGTTTGTGAAATTGTGGCTTCAGAGGGGGGTAGGGCGAGGAGCCGCTGCTTCCTCCCCGTACCCCATCACCGCCCAGGAGGTTGTGGCTGCAATAAAAGCCCCTGGTGGCTGCATTTGAGAAATGCTGTTCTAGCAGCAGTCACCAGCCACTGTCCACAACATGTATCCCTCCACCAAGAGCCACACAATCGCTGCTTTCCCTCTCCCACTTTATATCTGCTCCCAAAAGCCACACAACCCCTTCACTCATTAGTATCTTTCTACCACAAACAACTACAGCCCTTTTGCGCTGTGAGTTCCTCCAGCAGCAATCCCATGACTCCCAGGCTCTCTGCTTAGCCTTTCCCAGTAACATAAAGACCCCTCTCCATTAGGGACAGCGAATCCTTCCACAGGGAGCAACTCACACCCCATAGCCACTTCCCCTCAGAGTCACTGAGATCCTGCACCCAACAGGTGTTACCCACTGGACCCAAGGGGCCCACAGCTGCTATGTAACCCTTCATCCAGGAGGAGTGGAGGGATACAGGGCTGGCCAGGGGCCTTGAGACCGTTAGCAAACACATTCAGGGTGGGTAAAGGGGCCCTGGGGACCGATGAGGTATGTGGGTCAGAGGGCTAGGGCACTGCTGGTTGATGGGGGCTCTATGACGCAATCCCATTGTGGGTGATGGCTTGCGGGGGGGAGGGGGGCGGGAGGCTCATGGATACACACTGGGTGGGTTAGTAGGTACTGAAGTTCGGTTCTAGAAGCCGCCGGCGGAGGGATACCTGGAGTTGAGCTTTTGATCGCCCTCCATCTCTCGGCGGGCCAAGCCGCGGGAGCGGGCGCGCTGCCGCGCCTCATCGATGTTTGAGGCGCCCCCTGGGCCCGTCTCCGTTGAGCTGTGGGCCGACCAGCCCCGCTCAGCGTTGCCGTGGGGACAGGACGCCGGGCTCCGCCCAGAGTTTGAACCGAGGCGGTGTAAGAGATCCCAGGGGAGCCGCCGCCGCCGCCGCCCGCCATGGAGTCGAGCAAGGAGGGTGAGCGAGCCTGGAGAGGAAGAGCCGGGACAACAGCCCGTGGAAGAGGGGACGCTGGGCGAAGTGGTGGGATGGCTGGGGGCGCTGGGGAGTGACCTGGAGGGGGGGCTAGCAGAGATTAAGTAGTGGGGTGGCTGGGGGCGCTGGGGAGTGATCTGGAGGGGGGGGCTAGCAGAGATTAAGTAGTGGGATGGCTGGGGGCGCTGGGGAGTGATCTGGAGGGGGGGGCTAGCAGAGATTAAGTAGTGGGATGGCTGGGGGCGCTGGGGAGTGATCTGGAGGGGGGGCTAGCAGAGATTAAGTAGTGGGATGGCTGGGGGCGCTGGGGAGTGACCTGGAGGGGGGGCTAGCAGAGATTAAGTAGTGGGGTGGCTGGGGGCGCTGGGGAGTGATCTGGAGGGGGGGCTAGCAGAGATTAAGTAGTGGGATGGCTGGGGGCGCTGGGGAGTGACCTGGAGGGGGGGCTAGCAGAGATTAAGTAGTGGGGTGGCTGGGGGCGCTGGGGAGTGATCTGGAGGGGGGGCTAGCAGAGATTAAGTAGTGGGATGGCTGGGGGCGCTGGGGAGTGACCTGGAGGGGGGGCTAGCAGAGATTAAGTAGTGGGATGGCTGGGGGCGCTGGGGAGTGATCTGGAGGGGGGGCTAGCAGAGATTAAGTAGTGGGATGGCTGGGGGCGCTGGGGAGTGATCTGGAGGGGGGGCTAGCAGAGATTAAGTAGTGGGATGGCTGGGGGCGCTGGGGAGTGACCTGGAGGGGGGGCTAGCAGAGATTAAGTAGTGGGGTGGCTGGGGGCGCTGGGGAGTGACCTGGAGGGGGGCCTAGCAGAGATTAAGTAGTGGGATGGCTGGGGGCGCTGGGGAGTGATCTGGAGGGGGGGCTAGCAGAGATTAAGTAGTGGGGTGGCTGGGGGCGCTGGGGAGTGACCTGGAGGGGGGGCTAGCAGAGATTAAGTAGTGGGATGGCTGGGGGCGCTGGGGAGTGACCTGGAGGGGGGGCTAGCAGAGATTAAGTAGTGGGGTGGCTGGGGGCGCTGGGGAGTGACTTGGAGGGGGGGCTAGCAGAGATTAAGTAGTGGGGTGGCTGGGGGCGCTGGGGAGTGACCTGGAGGGGGGGCTAGCAGAGATTAAGTAGTGGGGTGGCTGGGGGCGCTGGGGAGTGACCTGGAGGGGGGGCTAGCAGAGATTAAGTAGTGGGATGGCTGGGGGCGCTGGGGAGTGATCTGGAGGGGGGGCTAGCAGAGATTAAGTAGTGGGGTGGCTGGGGGCGCTGGGGAGTGATCTGGAGGGGGGGCTAGCAGAGATTAAGTAGTGGGGTGGCTGGGGGCGCTGGGGAGTGATCTGGAGGGGGGGCTAGCAGAGATTAAGTAGTGGGGTGGCTGGGGGCGCTGGGGTGTGACCCTGGAGAGAGGAAGGGGGTGGAGTAGTGGGGATGGCAGGAGATACTGGGGATGTGACCCCTGCAGAGAGAGGAGGAGTGTTGGCTGTGGTTGAAGTAGTGGGATGGCAGTGGGTTCTGGGGATTTGACCCTGGAGGGGGTGGGGACTATTAGGGGATGAAGTAGTGACGGTGGTAGGGGGTGCTGGAGAGTGATTTGGAGAGAGGTGGAGGGGGCTGTCAGGGGTGAAATGGTAGGATAGTAGGGACTACTGAGGACTGACACTGGAGAGGGGAGGGGGGTGGTTGAAAGGGGTGGAGTAGTGGGATGGCAGGAGGTACTGGGGATGTGACTCCGTTGGAGAGAGGAGGGTGCTGACGATGGTTAAAGTAGTGGGATGGCAATTTGCACTGGGGATTTGAACCCTGAGAGAGAAAAGGGTGCTGGTGTGGGGTGAAGTAGTGGGGTGCCAGAGGGAACTGGGGATGTGAGGAGGGTGTGTTTGTGTGTGTGTAAAAGAAGTGAGAGAAGGGCCATTGGCATTGAAACGCTTTAAAGAGGCCTCAGACACTTAAGGTCCATCTTTCAATGCCCAATGCCTAAATGAGCCAGAGAATGCGAATTGGAGCCTGGTGACAGGTTGGTGTAAATCCTATAGTAAACCCCCACCCAGTTCAGAGCCTTCAGCGACATTGGATTCATGCATTCCAGGGAGCTAAAAATCTCCTTGTTTGTTTTTCTACCTAGAACAATGACAGAAATAATAATTCATACTTGTATAAATAATGTACTTGATCATAGGTGAAGCTGTATCAAAGACTATTGGGTTCTATGAGTGGAGCCTCTCAAGTTTTAAAAAAAATTTAAATTATTTGTGGAGCATTGTTACTGTATAGTCTGAAAAAGGGCATCGTAATATTCTCCTCTGCCGTTTTAATCTTTTTCTTGATTGTTACAATTTTATAAAAATGATGGCATTTTGGCCTGATATTTGGCCTGCAAACAACATATAAATATTACGAGTGAAATCCTGCCCCTTTGAGGTCAGTGGGAATTTTGCCAATGGGAGTTTTGCAGTGAAGCTAGGATTTCGCTCCATGTATGTTGTAACTACATAAGCACATGTTGTAACAATGTGTTGGTTTGAATGGTGAGGCACAAACTGCATTTTCACTATAGTTGTATAGCAATGTACAAAAACTATAATTTCAAGTATGTAATTTTCTGCATTATGTTTTGTTAATTAATAAAATATTTCTATTAGAATATTGCTATTCTTGGGATATATTAGTGGAAAGAATGCTACTATCCACCTGTTTCAAAAAGTCACTAGTATATGGAATTTTAATAATTTACATGATTTAAAAAAACAATTCAAAATGTTGACTGATCTTCTTGTTTGTCGTATATCTATACCATCACAATCGTGTTCATAACATAGATATGTGTCGATTGTTTTATTAAATAAGCCAAAATCCTATAACTTGCACTGCGGCAGCCATATATCAGTGTCATGCAAATTGGCTGCCCAGGCACCAAATGTGTTTGCCCACCGTTTACTACTGAGATGAAGATTTGGCTGTCACAAATATTTTTGTCTTGGTTGAGTAGAATTTCAAAGAATTTCAAAGTAGAATGGCTGTTAGTACTGTCTAAATCTCTACACGCTGAGATGATTGATAGTAGAAAGATGAAGTGGGCCCCTGGTAAATCTATTGCCTGTTCTATTTATGTTAGAAAACACAAGACCTCCTTTTTCTATTCCGTAGTCAATAATATAATATAAGAGTTTTTATGTAGTCATTCATACATACTGCTTCCCAAATATTTTAGAGTGTTAACCCAACTACAGAGATTAACCAACAGCAGGAGGAGAGAGAAATTGAAGTACTCTGTAGGCAAGAAAAAAAGCTATATTTTCAGTTGAAATATGAAATTAGATGGAGAATCAGTTAGACAGTGTTAGGACAGTCTGGAAGAAGCTGCAGATGAGAGGGTTGGGTGGGGACCAGAATGTCTGATGGGATAGTGAGAAGGCTAATGGTAGATGAGCAGACAGACATCAGATCTGTGAGCTCAGCTGAATAAAGCCCAAGCTTAAAAAAGGAGGTGGCAATTTTGAAAAGGATCCTGAAGTAAATGCTGAGCCAGTTGAAGTGTGTGGGGTGATGTGATCATGCTTCTGTCTTCACATTTGTAGGAAGAAGTGTTTCTCATATGCTGGAATTTGGGTTACTAAGAATTGCGGGGGAGCGGGGGGGGGGGCGCAGAGGGAGGCAAGAAAATATGGAAGGGACTGGCAACAGTCAGAGAGAGGAGTGTAGCATAGATGAGGATTTCAACAGAGGTGGCAGTGAGGCACTTGCCTACATGGATAGTGGTACAGAGAGGTGATGTTAGATTTGCAGACCCAGGAGTTGTGGGAGGAAATGGAATATGGAATTCTGACCCTGCTGAAGTCAATGGGCATTTAGCTATTAATTTCAATGGAGCCAGGATTTCATCCACAGAGCTTGAAAGGCAAAGTTGACACTACAGTTAGACAGTGGAAACAAATTGGAAGTTGGAGTTAAGAAAGGTGGTAGAGGTGATGGAGTTATTCTGACTTCTCATTGGTTTTTCAAATTGGAGTTTTATAGCCCAAATGAAGAAAATATTATCTCTACAGCTGCAGAAGAGGTTACTGCAGACAAACATGTTTGCCACTTCAACAAACTCTGTATCTAAGTAGTTGACCAGCAGCTCTATTAAATCACTACTTTAGTTTTTTTATGACTTTGGCAGCAAATATACAACTTTTGCAATAATTATTGTTGATGTGAAAGGTGAATGATGATTAGTTGCCAGAGTCGTCATAATTTCTGTAGTTCAGTGTCTCTCCACAGTTCTGATACATATGGGCTACGCCATTCCTGTCTGCAGTTTTCAGAAGCAGTTCAAAGCTGTAGCACAGCCTGTGCTAATCATACCCACTATGCTGGCTTGTTGCCAGATCTTCTGCCTCTGCAGCAGCAGCGTGGCAGTTCACTTTGCTCGTGACTTTTCTTTTCCATCTTACTATTTGAACCATTTTGTGTGTATGGTTGACAGTAGTGAGCAGCCTTTATTTCGTCTCCCTGTCTTGGATTGGGTATCAGGTAGAGGGGTATGGAGTCAGCACTGCAGTGCCTACCTACCAGACTCTTTTGCTTCCCCCACAGCCCTCCTACCCCTGGAAGAGCTGTTGCAGAAACAGCAACATGAATCCAAGTGGTGCTCTATCTGTGAAACAGCTTTTATGGGCTCTTCAGAGGATGACTTGTGCCCTGCCTGTTCTCAGCCAGCCAGTCCTTGCATTGATAGGCACGGTCCACTATCAGTACCAAACACCTTTCGTTGGCCCTCAAGGTCTTTACCAAGTTTCTGGTGGCAATAACAGCCAGACTCAGATGTGTATCTCTTCCTAGATGACATCTTGATCACCACTCTGACCCAGGCAGTGTCATACCATGCTACAATCAGGATGCTGGATCTGCCTCAAGCACATGGATTTGTGATAAACACCAAGAAGAACTCTTTGACTCCCTTAACAAAGACAGTTCATGTGGCAGTGGAAATAGTCATGTGTTGCAATGGTCTACCCATCACTGGATGTGTTCCACAAGATCCAGAGCCTAATATCCATGTTGGTAAAGTGTGCGAGGCTGACCCTAGCTCAATGTCTATTGCTACTGAGCCTCCTGGTTTTGTCTATAGGACTCACCCCATTGGTGAGAAGGCGCAAAGGTGACAGTGCTAGTCCCATGCAGGCCAAGGAGACGATGATTCTCCAATCTGATAGAACTGAAATTGGAACCACCTTTGCAGCTATCGGTGAGACCCAACATCCTTTACAAGGGCCATTCCTTCATCTGGACCCAGACTGTCTGCAACTGACAGCCTGGCTATTGACAGAAATGTTAACTGCACTGGGACTGTCCCACAAAGTGACTGGAACTCTCCTCTCCTCCAGGCGAGCTTCAACACTAAAAGCCTCTCTCTCCATTTGGAGAACTTGGTGTCAAGAACACAACAAAAATTCCAAGAAACCTGGCATTCCAGTTATTTTAGACTTTTATCAGAAAGGCGTAGACAAGGGACTTCCGTCTTGTACTGTAGAAGCAGGTATCAGCTATAAATAGCATCCTATTTGCAGGCTCTTCTGGTTCCTTGATAGAGGACCCTCACTTAAGTGGGACCTACCATGGATGTTAAAAACCCCAACTATGCACCCTTTTGAGCCACTGACATCAGTGTGTGTGTGTGTGTGTGTGTGTGTGTGTGTGTGTGTGTTATATATAATACACACACAGAGGTATACATATACATCAGGTATAAATATCTGCTTGCTGTATGTTCCATTCCATGCATCTGATGAAGTGGGTTCTAACTCACAAAAGCTTATGCTGAAATAAATTTGTTAGTCTCTAAGGTGCCACAAGTATTTCTTTCTTACTGTACTGATGTCAGCAAAAAGAAAATATCTCCATTCTATGTATTCATCCAAACCTGTTTTCTTGTATCCTTTCATCTGCTAGATGAGTTTCTTAACTGGCAGCTTTATACATGCAGAACCCCACAGTGTGTTCCATGATGACCAGGTAGTGCTAAGAATCCGAGAATTGTTTGTCTAAGGTGAAATCCCCTTCCCATGCCTTACAGGAGATCACTCTACATTCATTCTGTCCAGAGCATCAGCATTCAACAGAAAAGCTGTGGCATGCTTTAGAAATTTGAAGAGCACTAAAGATTTGTATCAAATGCACCAAATTGACAAGAAGGTCAGGCTCCTTGTTTGTCTCTTTTTTCATTTGAAGTGCCAAGAGCTCAGGGAATCCAAGCTATCACTAGCTAGATAGATCAAACTGTGCATTATCGAGGTATGCAAGGTGTCAGGTGCTCCTGTTTCATGTGGTATAAAACCCCTGTACATTTATTTATGGTGACTTTGTGGGTGGAAAGAGCTTGTGCTACTACCACAGAAATCTGCAACATGGTCATCAGTTAACAGCTTGATTAGCCACTATAGAATGGACATTCAGTCCTCTGCCAAGGCCTCATTTAGCAGGAAGTTGCTGCAGGTGGTGGTCCAGTAATAGCATTACCATTTTGGGGGTGTGTGTCTTTCCTTCTTAATTTGTTTTTCTTCTCCCTCATTTCTGTTCACTGCCTGCTACTTCCCACTCTGTGCTGCAGAATGTTAAATTTCTTACCTGATGATAATTTTCTTTCTGATGGCCGTCTCTCCCACAATTCTACCCTCTCTGCATGGCTTCCTAGCCAAGGGACAGTATTCCATTTTGATAGGCTGTGGGCCTACAAGCATGCTGTACATAGTTTATTGGTTGGTACTGAAGGTATTGTTACTAATCCTATTCTATGAGGTTTTTTACACAGCTTGGAATGAAACATCTGATAGAGTGGGTTAGGCTAGCACTGGCTGTGCTACAGCTTTGAACTTCTTCTGGAAACTGCCGACAAGAGGGGAATAGCCCATATGTATCAGAATTGTGGGAGACACTGTTGGCGGAAAGGAAATTTGTCAGGTAAGAAACATCAATCTGTATAGAATTTCCTGTTTTAATGACCAAATTTCAACGGGGGTATTCCAAACTCTCCATCTAATGTTAATTGAAGAGATTATTTTTCATGTCTCATCCAACAAAATCAAATCCCAGCGTTGCTGATGTAAAATAGGTGCCACGTTCCTCCCCACAGGTCTCTCTTTTTTTCTGAATAGGGGTTGAGTAATCTCTATAACAGTGGTCACCAACCGGTTGATCGCGATCGACTGATCGATCCTGGAGACTCTCCCAGTCGATCGCGATCTCCGGCGGCGCAGCGGGGCTGCAGCTAAGGCAGGCTCCGTGCCTGCCCCAGACCCACGCCGCTCCCGGAAGCGGCCAGCACGCCCCCGTGGCTCAGGGGGCGGGGGAGGGCATGGGTCTCTGCGTGCTGCTCTTGCCTGCAAGCACCGCCCCCGCAGCTCCCATTGGCTGGGAACAGGGAACTGTGGTCAGTGGGAGTGGCCGGGGGCAGTGCCTGCAGGGAGGGGCAGTGCGTAGCGCCACGTGCCCCCCCAGGGGCCGCAGGGGCACGTTAGCCCCTTCTGGGAGTGGTGTGGGACCGGGGCTGGCAGCGAGCCTGCCTTAGTCCAGCTGTGCTGCCAACTGGGAGCCACCTGAGGTAAGTGCCTCCTGACAGGAGCCAGCACCCCAATCCCCCTCCTGCAGCCAGCTCCCCTCACCACCCCCTGCCCCCCAACCCCCTGCCCCAGGCTCAGCCTGGAGTCCCCTCCCACACTGAAAACTTCTCTGCCCCAGCCCAGAGCCTGCACCCCATCCTGAACCGGTGAAAGTGAGTGAGGGTGGGGGAGAGCGAGCGACGGAGAGAGGGGGATGGAGTGAGCAGGGCGGGGCTTTGGGGAAGGGACAGGGTAGATTCTGGGTTGCCCTTAAAAGGTTGGAGACCACTGCTTTATAAAGTTTATAAATGAGTAGTAAAATTTTGGATCTTCCAGAATGAAAGGTATATACATGTGGCGTTTATTTGATTAATATCTTGGTTTTATGTAGCAAGAGATGAAAAATAATTTATTTTCAACGAATACAAAAATATTCAGGTTTAATTGGTTTTGTGTAAAGTTAGTAGAGTGTGTGTGTGTGTGTGTGTGTGTGTGTGTGTGTGTGTGGGGTACCGTGGGGGATGAACCCTGTGCTGTGTAGCACCCACTGATGTCACATGCAGAAGTTGGACACCCCCACAGATAAAACTGCAATATCAAGCCTATATTATTTTCAGAAATAAAAGAGGGATTTGTTTTATTTGACATCTGTTTTTGAGACTTTAGAGTTCATGTTTTCAAGCTTCAGCGGTAACCAAGAGGGCTAGAAAATTACTTGAAAACAATAACAAAAAAGAAGAAAGTTGAGATTTTCATGTAAACGCATGACTTCAGGAGGAGGGATTTTAAGAAAAATACCAAATATTGTGGGACTCGCAATAAAATCATGAGATGGCAAGCCTGTAATGTGGGTCCTGATCTTGCAAACAATGATTGTGCTTAATTGTACATACTGAGGGTTCATTAACTTAAACTTTATACACTCTGAGTAATTTTATTGAACACCTGCATAAGTATTTGCAGGATCTAGGCGTTGAGCGTATGAATAGTAAATGGAATTGACTGCTCATATGTAATGTTATTCATATGCCTTAACTCTTGCAGAATCAGGATTATAGGGTCTAACGTGGGAAATCTTGACTCAAGCAAGTAGACCCAGTGAATTCAATGAGACTACTTGAGCCTGATTATCCTCTCACCTATGCCAGTATAAATCAGGAGCAATTCCTTTGAAATCAGTGAACATATATCAGTGTAAAAGGAGAATCCGGTTTATATTTATAAAGACTGCTCATTGGCGCATGAGTAGTTCCATTGGCTTCAGTTGTCTGGTTTATGTGAGTAAAGTTACAGCCATTAGTGTTTTTAGGATTGGGATCTAGCTGAGTAGAGCTTATAGGATCAGGCTCATAGTCACTAATAACACACATGCACGCTTGTAACACTACTTGTGTGTAATCCCATTGAGTTCAATTAGTGATATGTCATTATTTATACTCAGTTTATTTGCACTATTTGCAATTCTTTTGGCATGGACAGTGAAAATCAATTAAGTCAGCTTCAGGCTTTTATAGCTGAAATATTTAGATGTAAAACAGTGCAAGAGAATGCTTATTTGTTTTACCACTCCTGTTTTAATTGTCGATGATAATAAATAATAAGGGAAAAAAATACCTGTTGGTGTGAGTTTTGTAAAAGCTTGTTCTGGCAGAGTTTTGGGACAAATTTACATTGACAGTGTCCCTTTAAAAAAAACACTGTCAACTTGAAATCTGGTCCTTTTTTAAAAAAAAAAAAAGTTATTTCAGGTTTACACCAGTTCCTAAATTCCCTTTTAAATTTCTGCGCATTAACAGTCACACCTTCAAACAGAAATGTGTTTTATTTTTCTTTGTTTTTTTAAAAAAAAGTTGATGTCCCATTAAAACAACTCATCTGACTGCTGACAAGGTATAATTTTGTTTCATGTACCAGACAATGAAAATGAAGAATTCTTTAGTAAAATAGTTTAGAAAAGAAAAAAATGATTAAAATGCTTTAAAACTGATGTAAATTGTTTTCTACCCTGCAATCAGATATTTGAAAAAAACTGTCAAATTATTTAATTGCTTTTTAAATGTTTTTCCCTTTATTGTTTGTAATCCTCTGGGACGTACACAAGTAAAATATTCTCTCTCACCAGTTAGTCCTTTTTGTTTGGCACTTTTCCCCTTGTGATTTGACTGCAGCTGAAATTGTCATGGTTGGTTTCCTTTAATCACAGAGTCACTGTAACTGAATGTGGTCAGTGTCTCATGCTTCGAAAATAAGTCTTAGTTTTGCTTTGGCAGCAGGAAACTGTTATCTTGTGACAATGTTCTAGTATAGTGACTTTCAACTTCATTTGGACAGTGTTGTATTTCTTTAGAATGCTAATATTTTAATGATGTGGTATCCTCTTGGGACCCAGAAAATCCCACCACATTACTACGGCTGTCATTTTGGATTAATTTTTGAACACTTGGACTTAAAAATCATGGCCCTACTGAAGTCAATAGCAAAGCTCTTACTGACATTAGTGTGGCCATGATTTCACCCTTGTGGCCTTATCCATGCTGAACTTTTAGTGACGTTGATGGGATTGGTCTGCATGTGGTGTTATTATTTGTATGATTATACTGCATAAGAGCCCAGTTGTGCCCTGCTAGGCACAAACACAGAACAAAAAGACAGTTCCTGCCCCAAGGAACTTACAATCCAAGTATAAAACAGGGCATAACTATGGATATAGGCAGATGGGACAGTGCAAGGAAACAATGAGACAATATTGGTCAGCATATTAGGTGGTGATGTGCAGTCAGGTCCTCTTTGTTTTAAAATTTTAACAATTTGTGTAGATGTTCAGTATAAAGAAATCGCTGTCTTCTCAAATTGAAATTTCTAGTTAATAACAAAAGCAGAGTGAAATCTTGGCCCCATTGAAGTCAAAGGGAGTTTTACCATTTCAGTGAAGCCAAGTTTTCACCAATAAAATGTAATTAAAATGTTTATAGAAAATTTATGGCTAAAAGTTTGCAGACATGTAGTTTATATTTAGTAGAATTATTGGTTAAGAAAATAATTTATCATAATCTATGGGGTCAAATCTGATAGTTACCTTTAGGCACTACTGCAGTGTAAATGTTAAATAATAAAATAATAGTATTCTTAGCTTGTAATAATATAGTGTTCTTGAGTGTACACATTTTCATTTTTTATATAGTTCTGTTCACCTCTCTTAGAGAAATATCAACCACTACCTAGAAATATAGATATTAAAAATGGAAAATACCTATTTGGTAATTTTGTCATCCTGGCATCCCCAAGGTGGTTAGGATTGCACCCTCTGATATACTGGCAAATGCTTTTTTTTTATTATAAATTTGAAAGGCTCCAGAAATGGGGCTGTTTCCACTTACTTTAGGAGACTATTAAAACAGACCTCAATGTATGGAACCATTTCATAGTATATGTTAGTAAACATTTGTAATGTTATTAAAATAATTAAATCTGGTATATATTAAAGAATAGTTGTTTTAAAATGAAAATGTATTTTTTCTTATTTAACAAAGCTTTAATTTACATGGCTCCAGAGTATGAAGTAAATATAGTATCTTTGGCCTGTTTAGGTGATTGCAAATGGTTTTTTACAAGCACTGTACGGTTGATTAATCTGAGTATACTATAAGTTTTAAAAAATTTAACGTATTGTACAATGCCATGAAATAATTAGAAATAGTATTCAAATCAGGCTGATCCATCAATTCCACGCATTTAGTTTTCTATTACTTTTAGGCATAACCTTTATTAACTAAATCATTAAAAAGTACACATAAATTGTGCAAAGTCTGACAGCTAATCAGGGCACTAGCAATGTATGATGTGTAGAACCACTTGTACAATATGATGTCTAGGAGAAAGTGTGTCCTCAGTCCTGTGAAGACTTATGCACATTCTTGCTCTTGGGCATGTGAGTAGCCCCTTGGTTTATTATTGAAGTCAATGGAAGTACTCAGATGCCTAGAATTAAACACATGAATAAGTCTTTGCAGGATCAGGGCTATAGTGTTGAGTGAAATGATTCCTGGATCTAACATTTCAAATCTCTCTCTCTACTTTTGGCAGAGGTCCCATTGACATACAACAGGATGTTGCCTATACATTGTACAGTGATTTGAGATGAATATAAGAAAGATCTCATCTTTCCTAGAAGTCAGATATACCATTTAAATGTTATGGTGTCAATTGAAAACCTGAGCTGATAAATAATAGTGTAGTGATGGTATGCGTGTTATCTCTGGTTCATCCTGGATGGAAAAGTCAGTGGAAAGTTAGATTTGGCAAATAGCTTCGCAACCTCACCAACCTGCTCTGGCCATGTGTGGCAAGAAGCAGGAACAATGTTAAAGATGCCTTTGTCTTGTGCTTGGCTGAAAATAGCCAGTATGCCTCAAGCTGAATTAGTAACTTCAAGAGAGTTTCTACAACACAAAAGCTTGTGTATCTTTTCAGATAACCAGAGTTCATGGAGTGGTGGTAATAAAATACACACACATTTTATTGCTCTTATTTAAATGTTGTCCGTAATTTTATAACTACAGTATGTCCTAGATTTTTGTGGTGATTCCCCATTGTGAATCATGCTGGAATTGACTTCAGATGTTTAAGGTCACAGCAAACTATAATCCTCCCACAGCTTCTGCAAAAATGACTTATGTGTTTGCTTTGTTTTTGACTGTGCTTTTGATATTTATATTTTTAATTGTTTGCTTGTCATGGCTGCCGCTAACTGTGAGTGAGTCTGTAAATAATATGATGCATTGTTAGTGTGGACATTTTTTATGGGGGGGAAAAAAAAAAAAGAGAGATTAACTTGTTAGCAAACTTCCCTACGGTAGTGCAAGAATAAAGTCCTCCCAAGGTCCTGTCTTCTGCAGTCTGGGCCAAGCAACTGTACCATATGCCGTGCCTGCTTAATGAGGAACAATATATAACTAAATAAATACCATTTGATAAAATGGGAATTACTCCCCAAATATTTGAGCATTACTTCAATAGTAATTTTATTATCAACATGAGACAGAATTTTATATATCGGAAAACAATTAATGAAAAATTGACCTGCTATTGGGTTTTTTGTGATTCAATTCAGATTCTAATAACTTTTCTGTTTACGAAGATAGCTTTCTAAGGTCTTACATTTTCAAATTTAGCCCTTTTCAGACTTATTTATATTAGCTATAATTTTTGTTTGAGAGAGGTGCTGGGTTGACAGTACTGGAAACTGAAATTCCCTGTATATTCACAGGACAGGTATAGGGACAAAGTTTCTCCACCACTGTAACTCCACCTTCATCTGGAAGAGGGCCGCAGCTCTAGGAATGACAGAGTAGTTGTTTCCATACCCACTTAGTCTTGGGCTCCTCTGCTGAGGCTGCCCATAGGAGTGGCATTTATGTATGCATGCATTTCATTTTATAAAGTGCTTTGCTTAACACATTTACTTTGCATATATGCAATAAAATCCAAAATTCAGTTAAACAGTAATATTTTACATATTGCCATAATGTTAAAGAACCCAAACTACATTCCTTGAAAACAAGAAAACTTGAACCTTTCTTGCATATCGCTTTGTAAAAACATGAGTAAATAAAGGAGTCTTTGCAGCATTTTCTTAGGTCAACAGGCTTGGGCTCTGTTGCACCATCTGGAAGAGTTAACTTATCAGCTGATTTGAATGTGGGGACCACTAGTGCAAGCCCCTCAGCTGATCTTAACTCTTGTGGTGTCATGCTAGAAGAGAAATGTGTAGACCTTTTAATGCCAAAATCAGCATCTTCTGTGATAATGGGTTGATTACATTTGTGATGGTGGATTCTGTGATACGGACATCTGGCTTCTAGGAACTGGACTGAGATTACCAATTCCTATCACCTAGACCACTAAACTGTTTTATGGTAACAGTTTTTTCACTACTGACCAGGTTCAAATTCCAAACAGTGACATACAGATGAAAGGAGAAAGGCTCCATATTTTTTTTATGCAGTGGTAGACCCACTCATTTGTTCCTTTTCAGTATGTTTTAAGTATTGTTTTCCATATTAACTTTGTAGTAGTCCATATTATAGATCTGCATGATTCTAAATACTGTATACGAATTCACAAAATTGACTATACCTCTCCAAAGAAGCAATTATGGACCATAGTCAATTAGATACGTTATTTCTAAATACCCATTGCCTGCTTTTATGATGGAACTGTCCTTATTTTTTATTTTGTCATATTATCTGCCTCTTATATTTTAGTAATATTATTTCAGTGGGACTACTGTTATGAATCAAGTTAGTTGTGAGAACAAGTGTTTGCAGGAATAGGGCCTAAAACATTAAAATCGTACTTACTTGTTTGTTTTGCATTGGACACTTAGGTGTGAAATTCAGTGACCAAGAGCTGGTGTAATAGTTTGAGTTGTTAGTAATTTTGTAATGAGGAGATTGGAGCAACAATATTGGAAGAATATTATTTCTGATTTGCTTTGGGTCCTTGGTTATGGAATCAAGGAGCCAATTCAGAGTTGTACACTTATGAGTAAGTAATATGTCTAACCTGACTTGGTGTATTTTTCTTTGTGCTCATTATTCAGTGAATTTAAGCTGTAGAAAATGAAAATGTGATTTTTCTTCTTAATTTAAAGGACAGTTTTCCTTGTACATACTGATTTTTAGTAACAAGTGCAAATGTTGTGTTATGGTTAGTATTAGCAGAGGTTGAGTAAATGCTTTGTTTCTCTATGTGAGTAATGGACACAGTAGCCATAAATTGTTAAACAGGCATGATCGACAATATCTCAGCATGGACTGATTTAGTATGAGATTCTACTGACCTGAGGCAACTGGAATGATACTGAGATTGTACAGACACATTTAAACTTGCAGACCTTGGGGAACCATCTGAAGGTATTTATTCTGAGCACTTTCTGTAGATAACTAGGATTTAAACTTTCATTATCAACAGGATCTGCCTAATCAATACAAAGGAAATTCATTATGCATCAGCACCGATTTTAAGGCATTTTTTCAGATTGCAAATAGAGTGATAATGCAAATTAAAAAAAAAAACAGCATGGTGCTGCTTATGTGGCAAATGGTGAACCTAAAGTAGCTGGACATTTTTACATGAGAACACCCTATATGTTAAAGGAATCTATACTAGTGTAAAACTGGTGGAGGCAGCTGTGTTTCTTCTTGTGCAGGAACCCAAGTTAGTGTAATGAGGGAGAGAAATGAAGTGAAGGGAGCATGGACAAGCAAGGCTCCACTATGCCTGATTTACTCCACTGGTGTACATCAGTGGGATAAATTAAAGTTGTCCCTCTGCAGCTTTAATTTGCACCGCAGCCTGGTGAATAAGCATCAAGGAGACGTGGCCTTACAACTCACTTCTCCACAGGGAAGTGCTTGGACACAGTGGAGAATCAAGCCTTTATTTTTACTACAACTGATTTTTGTTTACAAGTTTTAATGATAGAAATAAACCTTGGAAATGTCCCACAAGGTCCTAGTCTGAAGTCCTGGAAGGGGATAACCAAATTAATTAATACTCCGCCAAGTTTAAATATGTTTATATGAATGTTAGGAATAAAATTACTAAACTAATTTGTTTTGGGTGGGAAAAATCTTCCATGATCTGTAATACAATATTTTTTAATAATTTTCCTAATCTGCATGTGCTCCTCCTTGTCACGCTTTCTTCTTAGACTCTTTATCTTCTTCAGCTTCATCAGACAGTGATTTTAGTATTAGTGTGATCAGTGAACTGTTTGAAAGATGGTTTAATTGTGCATCCAGTTTTAGATAACTCACTGCCATAGCCTGAATTGGGGAAGGAAAAAACAAGCCAGAAAATGGCAATTCCTGAAGCAAATGCAAATGGTTATGGTGTGATGGGAAAAGTGGGAGATGTGAATTTAGTGCAAAAAGCAGGTCCAATTGTTCCATGGAAAATATAATTCACTTCTAGAACTAACCATGTTAATAATCACTTAATGAAAGAAAGATGGTAAAATTTAGTAAATATTATGCTATTGATCTGTTGTTTATCTGGTGTTTTATATTGTTTAAGGAGCATATACTTCCTTTTCATTGAAGGGTTTGAAATGGAACAGTTGTGGTTCCACTGTACAAGGTGAGGCTTCTCCTGTGTTAGACTCCCCCTCCCCCCACTCTGCATGCACTTCCTTTTTCTTTGTGCAAAGGGGTTTTTGGGCTGTCACTGTGCAGATTCTCTGGTCTTTCTCTCTTTTTCTGCATCCCTGTGGAGGGATGTGGCTTAAATGTACAGGTTACAACTGCTCTGCTATTATCGGGTGCTTGGGAGAAAGGATATTCCCTGTGACCCAGCCCATCTTCAGTCTTGATTAAGCAGTTAGCAGGGAGTGTGGATCAGTCCCAGATGTGAAATTACAATATTCCTGTGAAAACAGTTGTGTTAAATTAATATTTTCCCAGCAGTATTTAAATTAAAATTTAAATAAATGGAGATATGCCTAAGCATTGAAAACTGAAAACAAAATAGAAAATTACTTAATTTATTTTCATTGTCTAAATTGAGAGAACTGCAGGAAATAATAAACAGCAAAGTGAAAAGTAGATGGAGTTTAAAATTCTTTCAATTTCAGTAAGCTAGTGTATTGGTAACATAGCAAGGAAATTTTGTTTAAAAGATACATTTTAAAGGCCCTTTAAGAAAGGAAAAGAAATTGAATGCTAATTGCAATGGAGGAATTTCTATTAAGCAAAAAACTTCTAGCACTAGGGCCAAGATCCTCAAAACTATTTAGGTGCCAAAGATCTGGGCCTAAGGGCTCACGAGCCCTCCTTTGTGCATGCACAGATGGAGTTGGGTTGTGTGCATGGAACCACTTTGCTTCCCTGTGTGGGGTGTCCACATTGTTGGAGCCTGCACAAGATACAGAACAGCCATTTCTGGGCTCTTACTCCCCATTCTGTGTAGGTGGGCAGTGTGGGTGGAGCTTTGGTTTCGCCCCCTTAACACACCAGCCAATGGAGCCAGTACAAGGGGGAAAATATTTTCACCCACAAAAAGGTAAAATAAGTCCAAGTATAGCCACAGATATGAGACAACCTGTTGAGAATTAGTGAAAGCAAATCTTATTGTTCATTAAATGGAAAACATTGGATTGTGTGTATATAGATATATTTTAGACTAGTTCTCCATTTTGAAACATTGAAACTTAGCTTAACTTTTCAGGAGAAGTGCCTGACTCTCTTTTCAGGAAAATGTAGCAGTTCCAAATTGTAGCATAACTGAAGAGAGTATGTATTCCTATGAAGGGAGACTCGTTTTGTTTTTTTGGGGGTATTTTATACAAACACATCTTATTAAGTGTGATGGGGAATTTTAAAACTTTGAGTAAGTAGTTATATTTCTGAGTTCTTTTTGGATAGTAATCTAAATAAAGGTCCTAGTTAATTAGATTGGTAGCCAAAAGAAACTCAATACCATAAAATAGGAATTAGCGCCTGTATTTTCCTACTACTTCCTTGAGTGAAGAACTCAGTGGTGAGAAGCTCTGTGTACGAGACCAGAGATTACCTGTGAGAATCAGAGCATGGAAAATGTGGAGAAGAGATTTTCAGGCACTGTATCAGATGTTGTCAGCTTGGAAATTTTGTCATCATGTTATGACAGTATCCCAATCACCTCCTTTAAGAGAGCCTATTTTTTTAGGACATCTCTTAGGCAGCATGGGAAATCAGCAGTCCCTAGTATGTGGGCATAGTGAATGAAATTAAAGGAGATTTGTCAGTGTCATCTGAGTCTTGGAAGACAGTATAGACAATGAGCTTAAAAAACTCTTACTGAACAAAAACTGTAATGCAGTGGTCCCCAACCTTTCTGTGGCCAAGAGCACATTCTGCCTTCAGAAGAGTGTGGCGGGCAGCGTTGCTTCTCGGTGGCATTTCGGTGGCGACGCTTCTCTGGTGGCCACACTCCTCGGCGGTATTCCGGCGGCAGCTTCTCCACCGGAAGTGCTCCTCGGCGGCATTTCGGTGGCGACACTTCTCCACTGGAAGCGCTCCTCGGTGGCATTTTGGCAGCAGGTTTTCCGGCGGGCGCACATAAATGCCCCGGCGGGCACCAGGGACCACTGCTCTAATGTATTTAGAAATACTCAAGTCCTTTTAAGTTGACATTCTTTAATTTAGTTATTTATGCCTTGGTTGTAAATAGATTTCCGCAACAAATACATTGTGATTGGAGCTGTTGTCTAAAACTGCAAAACATTTTTTAAATGTTGTCTTTTCTTGACCTTCCAGACTTGTCTCATCTCTTGTTTTAATATCCATGTTAACTATGTAGGTAATCCAAAAGAATTATATGATCTTTTTAATTTTATAAAATATATCTGTGTATATTTATACAAAACATACACAGATACATCTGCTGAGTTGTAAATCTAAAACATCTTTGCTTCCCTTCTTGATGGGGTAAAAGATGCATCTCACTGGCTCTGGGGCATACCTGTTATGGCTGAAATTTCAGAAGTCTGGAGATTTAATGAAAAGAACCAGTAACCTAATTTGCATAGGAAAATGTGCATTTCTTTATTTCAATAAATTGCAGCAAATGTAACACTGTGATAAGGCTGCAATATGGACTGAGTTTTACTAACAGAAATTTCTGTGTTACTGGCTGGGAGCTGCGGGCGGCTGTGCAAATGTAAACAAATGGTCTGGCAGCCCGCCAGCGGCTTGCCCTGATAGGCTGCACGCAGCCTGCGGGCTGCAGGTTGCCCACCGTTGGCCTAGAGTATTTCTTCAGCTCTTCACATCAGGAGCTTTAAGCTGGTAGGCAGCAATTGTGCAGAAAACAGCTAAGGCTTGTTCTATGCTGCAAAGTTATATCAGCATAGCTATGTTGGTCAGGTGTATAAAAAACCCCCACCCTTGACTGACATAGTTCTGCCAATGAAACCCCCAGTGTAGACACAGCTATGTTGATGGAAGAGTGCTTTTGTCTTCAAAACAAATTTAAATTTTTTGGTGAAGGCTGTGTCTACGCTAGATGACTATGCCAGTAGAGCCTCTGTAGTGTAGACACAGCCTCAAACTGGAGTCTCCTAACCAATCAGGAAACTTCATAGGTCTGATGAAGCTTGTAGAACTGATTGATAATTTTCATGTTAATAAATAAGTTTCAACCTTGGATTTCCAAACTCAATCTGTGATGTAAAAGTTTTTACTGTTGTTCTCCAGCTGGTCTTGGTGCTATGGTTGAGACATCCTGTGACTTAAAACAGAAAACTTGCAACAGGCAAACTACACCTGGGGGAATTCTGTGCCACTGCGTGTGCATAATTAGTGAGCTGTGCATATTTTAAATGTTTTGTGCAAAGAAGAGTTCTGCCAGAAAGTTGCTGCAGTTCCACCTTTTTCCCACCAGAAGGCACTATGGTGCTAGAACAGAGCAGCAACTAGGGAAGAGAAAGAGCCTGCCTTTTTCACAACATCTGTTGGGCCAGGTCAGGAGACAGGGGATATGGGGAGACAGACAGCATGTGGCTGGTGGGGGGTCAGATGGGCTTATAAGGGCTAGTAGGGTAGGACAAACTGGGGCAGGGGCTGAATGGGATTGGAGGTGCAGGGCAACAAGGGGGAGGGAGGTGCAGGGCCACATGGTAATGTGTGAGGGGGTGCAGGGCCACATAGGAATGGGAGGTGGCTGAGTGGGGGCACAGAGACACTGGGAGGGGTTGAGGGCTACATGAGGATGGGGGGAGTGGGTGTCTGAGTAGGGGTGGAGAGACACGTGGACAGGGGGTGCAAGGACACATGGGGTGCAGAGACACATGGGGACAGGGGCAGATGTGCTTGACTGAATGGGAAAGTCTAGGGGTCAGCCAGGGTCTGCATGGGGGAAGCTTCCTAGCAATCCCTCCCCACCCCGCAAAAAAACCCTGTTCCATACTTTTTGTACCCATACCCAACAACCCTCCAGGTTCACACCCAGGCTTCTTCCCAGCAATTACTTTCCTCTCCCGCAGCTCCTCCGTTACCCCTGACTCCCCCAAGCCTTTGCACCGCTTCTGAGCGGTGTGGGAAATACGGTTCTGTATTGTAATTTGTTACTCAGAGTTCTGTATTAATATGCCTAGTAAGGAATATATTTATTTGTAAACATTTCCTGAATCTTTTTTTGTTATCTGTATTCTTACTTGCTGACAGGTTTTTCTAAATAAATGACCAAAAATAACTGAAACTGGTGTGATTATATTGTGTTACTTTGACAAATAAAATATTCAGATTTTTGCAGAATTTGAAAATATTTTGCGCAGAACTTTTAGGTGCAGAATTCTCACAGGAGTAGCAAACTGAAGCAGCACATTTACCTGAAAAATAAAGCTTTCAGTATATGAACAAAGCTGTTTCCTCTTGGGTCAAAAACAGTTACCTCTAGTGGGCAACAATGCCTTCAGCACCTGCAGCTTTGAACCTTTTATTCCAGTATACATCACTTTTTTTAATCTGGGGGAATAGTTTTCTGTTCTAAAAATATTTTTTCTGTATGTGTTTGTATTTATAATTTAAGGTTAAACCCTTCATATGAATATCTTTTTATTCTTATAACTTTTTCCATGATTTTATTCTTTTAAGGCCAAATTCTGGCACCCTTACTTGCAATATGTATCAATACTCTGCGAGAGTTAAGGTTTCGCATGCCAGTAATACATTTTACGTTTACAGGGGCTGGTGGAGGGAACCCCAGATCGGCAGCGCGGGGGGGCAGACGGAATTCCAAATGGGACTGAGCTGAGATTAGCTGCTAGTCCTGGCTGGCCTGGAGCCAGGAGAGGATGGGACTTCCACTTCCCCTGCAAGGAGTGGCTGGGGCTGTCAGATCCACCACCAGAAACTCCCCCAGCTGCAGGAAGTTCAGCATCCTCCCCTGCTTCCTGCCCCCATCACTCTTCAACTGTGGAGGGAGGGGTCACTGTAGGGGGAGCTGCTCCTCCATCTGCCCAACCCCCATGCATCTGGACCTTCCATACCCAGACACCCCCGCCAAGCCTCACCTGGTACATCCAGAACCTCCCTAGCCCTCCATACCTGAACCCCACCCCTTTGAACCTCAACCCCTGCATCTGGAGCTCCCTGAACCCAGACCTCCTGCCTCCGGACCCACATCCCTGCACCCAGACCACTCCCACTGAGCTCCCTGCACTCAGTCCTCCACCCTGACAAGCCCCACCCTCCTGCACCCCCCTGATCCCTCACATCCATTTTAGCTGTTGAACTCCAAAAGTGTGTCTCTGAATTTCCTTCAGATTTAGTGGGAAAACACCTGTTACATTCTGGGACTTACCCTACATAACAGGGACTTGAATTTTAGGAGTAACGCATGTGAAAATCACCTTATTGTAATGAAATCCTGTTGCAGTCTTAATTATGGAGAAACTATTTGTCTGTTCATAATGATATGATTGAAAATATTCTAAGCCTCATGCTGAAGTTGTTGAGTTCATTGCACATTCATAATTGCCAGCATATTAATATTTTTGCTAGGAACAATTTCCATATAGCTGGGCCCTAAGCTACTAGACCAGGGGTTCCCAAACTTGGTTCACGGCTTGTTCAGGGTAAGCACCTACCGCACCACGAGACTCTTTGTTTACCTGAGCATCTGCAGGTACGGCCGCTTGCAGCACCCAGTGACTGCGGTTAGCCATTCTTGGCCAATGGGAGCTGCAGGTAAACAAAGCGTCTCACGGCCCGCCAGGGGCTTACTCTGAACAAGCCACGAACCAAGTTTCGAACCCCTGTACTAGAGGGTCAAGTACATATTCTGGTGAATACGGGTTTTAAAAATAAAAATATTTTGTCATTTAAAACTTCAAAACTAATACAGTTTTCTTAAAGAGCTGCTCTTCTACCAAGCCAGAAATCCACTAAATCTTACGCTCCATGTATGTAGACTTTTGATACTGCCTCAATATGTGTTGTTTCATCACAGTGGTGTACTGCTGGCACTACAGACTTTGCCATTCATATAGCACGTGTAAAACTACTGATGGGAGAACTTCAAAAGTTCTAAGATGAAGTAAACATTCCAAAATGTAAATCTGAATCCAT
The DNA here is from genome assembly GCA_033296515.1 of Macrochelys suwanniensis. NCBI lineage: Eukaryota > Metazoa > Chordata > Testudines > Chelydridae > Macrochelys > Macrochelys suwanniensis. The sequence continues at coordinate 122,314,992 of CM065778.1, read as the reverse complement.
AGATTCTCCCTAATATTTTGTGATCTTCTCCCACAAAATCACCATTCCCCGCTTAGGTCCTAACTCACTGGGGAAAAACCTAGCAACTTGCCATCCTATCTAGTGTGATTGGGACAACCAATAACTTTGCTCCCTCGTTTTGGCAACTTTATGAGGGCACTAATTACCTCCTCCCTCTCCCAAATTGTCCCTCTGTATAGTGTTTCCCGCTTTCCACTCTCCCTCTGCCACTTTTGCTGGGTCCCCTTTTATCTTTGCCTGTCCCCAGTATAAGGTTCATCTTCTCTCCCAGTTTCTCGCCCTCCTCCCATCTGAGTCCTTTTGTCCTCTTTCCGCCTCCACACAGGGTTTAACGGTTCCCCCTTTTCTCCCATTTCTCTGAGGAATCTCATTGCCGTTCTCCACATTGTGGGATACGTGATAGGATTATACTGTAGCTCCGTTAATGTGGAGGCTAGCTGAAGCTGCTGCTCTTGGTAGCTGCCTCCGGCTTATAGAAAGCAATGATGAGGGCAATGACAGTAGCAAAATGGAACACTCTGGTTACTCAGCAGAGCTGGAGCAGTGACTGCTGGTGGTCAGAGGCAAGGACTTGAACCAGTTTTAATTGTATTTTTAGTCTCAGATACCAGGTCCTTACCTCTCAAATGTCTCTCATTTCAAGGGATGTCACTCATTTTAGATCCGGGGTCACCTATGATCTGCACAAATTTAGTGTCCCCATATCTTTATTTTTGGAAATTATCCACATCAAATCCAAATAATTATGAAACAGGTGATAGTCATTTACACTAAAGGAATGAATCCCACGTAATTTGTAAGTTTCCTGCATAAATATTTTTTGTGTACCTTTCCTTCTTTGTTATACATCGCTTCCCACAGTTGGGCCAGGCTGAGATGTCTGACTAAAATAGTCTCGGGCCTCCACCTCTCTCTCTCTCTCTTTTTTTTTTTCTTCCTTTCTGCAGCTCGTATCTCTGCAGGACAAGAACCTACCTTTACACAACTGAAAAACTCAAAACTTGAGAAAAAACTGGTATTGGTTTATTCAGCAGTTTCTTACTCATAGTGCTGAAGAGTTGATTGACATTGTGATGCTAGCAGACCAGGTCATGCCAGAGTGTAATCAGGTTAATTTACTTGTGTATTAGTATAGATCAAAGTAATTGTTAAATGTATAAGAGTGTATTTGGTGTTTAAACTACATGAACACTAATGGGATCTTGCATGTATTGTTTTACTGTTTGTCCTGTAATGTAATAGCAAACGTCTACATTGTAAATATCCCTGTAACTGAATAAATCATCAGACAAGAAAGAAGCCTTATGAAATGCAAATGAAGAACTTTAACAGAAAAAAGGCTAATTTCAAAGCAAGTGGTCATGGTGTGCAATGACTGAAGGTCAGAGACTCAAAGTGCTTTCCTCACTCACTGTCATCAAAGGAAAAGTCCGTGTGGGAAGAGAGACTGTCAGCATGCTTTCTGTCAGAAGAAACTTTAAATATGGATTAGAGGAAAACTCCTGCATCTCTGGACTGTTTGTATTCTAACAGGGCAGAAAAACTGAATGAGAAGGCAGAGATTCCCAGAGTTATTCTGGGTAGCCCTGGAAGATTTTTGGGAGACTGGTAGTTATTACATAACTGTCACCATTTGGAATTACAAACTGACTCACCTTTTATATATATTTTACCTGCTTTAACCTCTCAGTAACTCTCACTTCCTTTTCTTAGCTAATAAACCTTCAGTTAGTTTACTGTTGAGTTGGCTACCAGCGTTGTCTTTTGTGTAAGATCTGGGGTAAGTGATTGGTCTCTTGAGACTGGGAGCAGCCTAATGTGGTGTGATTTTTGGTTTAAGTAAACTTTTATCACAAAGTTCAGTTTACTTGGCAAGATAGTGTGGAGAGTCTAAGGCTGTGACTCCATGGTAAGACTGGTATAGTGACCCAGGAGTTCACATTTGTTACTTGTTTGATGAAATCTAATTATAGAAATACCAGCCTGGGGTGTCTACCCTGTTTTCTGACAGTCTGCCCTGAGATAGGCACTCACAGTTGTGAGCCACTCCAGATAGCATGAGAGACATCAGCCCTTGAACATTTCATAAACAATGTGAAAGTGTCAGCATGTGTTCCTTAGACTATAGGCTTTTAAAATGGAATAGAAACAAATTTATATAATAAGGGGACTTTCACTGATTAGTGTAAATGAGCATAATGTTAACTAACTGTATGTAACTTCTGAAATCTTAGCCTAATTCATTGGTGGTTATGTTTTTATTCCTAGACTTTTTTGTTTTGTGACTTAGGACACTTCACTATTGATAAACTGTAACATTGCAGGCTTCCTAAAATGTGTTCCAAAGCTTGTGGCATCTTGGATGTTGTAGAGAACTCTCCTTCTTGAGTTTATTTTCATGTAAAAACTGTAGTGTACTTAAAACACATTCAGTACACACTTCAAACTACATACATGTCCACTGCACCAACTCAGCATTATGTTTTTAAAGTAATCTTTGCACAATAATTGTGTATTATTTCCCTGTCAAGTTATGAGTTAAAATATGATCTTACTTGCAAGATAAAGGGATGCAAAATTTAAGAGTGTTCTTCTCTATACATCAGTGTGTACTCTTGGGTAAATCTGATATACATCAAAAATATTTGAAAAATGCAAGATCTTAAAATAGGAATAACAAAACGAATTAATGAACACCTAAAGTGCAGTTTCACACATATGAAGATCTTTTTACATTCTATGTTATAGAAATAACATTTTGAAATATTTTTTAGGAAAACATACTATCCCAAAACCACATCCTCCAGTTGTAGGTGAGGTGACCCATCACAGCATTCAACTCTCTTGGGATTTGGAAAATACAGCAAAAAGAAAAGGACCTCAAGAGCAATGGCTAAAGATCTCAATTGAAGAAGAGGACCCCAAATTACATACCTATGGTACCATTTATACGTAGGTGAAATTTTAATGAAGTTTTATCTTAAGTTATGGCTTGCAAAGCATTTTGAAAATGAAAAGTGGTGAAGAAATGCTAAATATTTATTATAGTGGCAATGTTGTTTTTATGTTCTGAAAACTATTACACTTTTCATTCAATTTTTAAAATCTAATTTCTTTTGAAATAAATTACTTAATATAAGCACAATTTTTGAGATAATATCACTTATGAACTATAATTGTTGTAAAAAAAGAGTGTGTTGTTATTCTGCTCCACCCTGCTTTGATCCTGAGGGGTGCATACCCAAAGGGGGAGGGATAGCTCAGTGGTTTGAGCATTGGCCTGCTAAACCCAGGGTTGTGAGTTCAATCCTTGAGGGGGCCATTTGGGGATCTGGGGCAAAAATTGGGGATTGGTGGACTAGATGACTTCCTAAGGTCCCTTCCAACCCTGATATTCTATGATCTAAAGCAACTGAGTAACACCTACATGGCTGTTAATTTCCATTCACTTCCCTTGGTCACAATTAGTGACTGTCCCCTTAACTGCTATATATGGCTGTAAGTATTTTAGGTGATGTCGAGAGACAATGGTTGAAATCTTGGCCCTCCCCATGAAGTCAGTGGCAAATCTCCCATTGGCTTCACTGGGGCCAGAATTTCACGTGTGTGTGTGTGTGAGAGAGGTGTGGATTCTGCTTGGCTGACTGATAGCTGAAATAAAACTAAACCTACCATGCAACCTGCTGGCTGACAGCTCCAAAGTGGTGCAATCATCTGGGAGAAGATGGCCAATTCCCATGATGATGTATTTAATATTATTAGGGATGACCTCTTTTCTTTCCATGAGTTATGGTCTGTATAGGCAAAATGTGGGAGAGAGGGGCTCTAGCCACCCCCCAAACTGGCTTCATACTCTACTTCCACAAAATGAGCACTGAGTCCCTTTATTTCCCTTCTACATTGCGCCTAACTTGAATAATGATTAGTTAGCAAAGTGCAGAACTTGCCTCTGTAGGATGCTAAGAGGGATTAGGATGTTAGGGTCAGAGGGCAGAGGATGTAGGATCTGCTCCATCTCTTCACTTTTGCTCATATCTGTATATCAGCAGACAACAACATAAGATCTGCAAGATGAGCAGCTTGTTTGTAAAGCAGTCCATGGATTGATGTTGTGTGCTGTTCTTCACAGTACAACCTGCCTTCCCCTAAAGCCCCAGGAGATTAAACTTCTTAAGACTAGTCACTTCTTAACTCGAGCCTCTTGCATTGCACTGTTGTATGGCATGCTGCACTGACTCCATTTCTTCAGGAATGCATAATATGGTTCCCAATCTTTAGAAAACTTTATAGTGTAAGATTTGTCACTAGGTGGCAGAATTAGACTGTGTTAATATTGACCTTTTATGCTCCGCCAAAGCAGTTTCTTTCACATTTAATATATTTTAAAATTAAAATGTTTTTAAGACACTGGGTTTTGGAAAAAAAATTCTAATAATTATAGCATTTTTAGAAGTAGAAATTTTGCATCTTGTCAAAGGGCAAACTATAGAATTCTTGTAAATAGTTAATTAACACTTTCACTTTGTATTTGTTATGTAAAAGAAATTTATTAGACACCTGTTTTTTTCCATTGGGGTATTACTGCTGCAAAATGTATTTAAGCTATAAATGACAACAAAACTGTATATATTCAGCACCTGGTTTTTAAAGATGCACTCAGATCTGTGACTAATTTTCAGATACAGTTGCAGCAACTGTATGCGCAGGTTAGGTATTTGTTTAGGAAAATGTCTGTTTATGTTTCCAATGGGCAGTTTCCATCTGAAAATATCTAATTTACATGCTCACTTACCCTTAATGGCTTTTGTCAACATGGGAAAGTTTTACCAGTTATATTAATATAGTTATATAGGTATAGTCATCCCCTGTGTGGATGCTTTTAGTCCAGGATAAGAGTGTTTTTTTTCAGTTTAGCTTAAATCCTTTCCCAAGTGACATAAAATAAACTGAAAAAAGTCATTCTTATCCTGCAATAAGTGCGTCCTCACTGGATTTATATCGGTATAACTTTATTGGTTTAAATTCACAACTTAGCTTATACTGCAAAAAGTTTCCCAATGTAGACACAGCCGTAAGGTCTAGATCCTGTAGATAGATCAGTGTGGGAGCAGTGGTGTAAAATTGTATGTGCATTTTTGCTTGAGCAGTTATGCATCAGGACATTATGCTTAAATATTGTTTGCCAAAATTTTTGAAAAATACTATCTGAATTATTATATAAGAAATTTTTTTTAGGGGCTATGCTAGACAACATGTCGTGGAAGGTCTTGAGCCGAGAACGACCTACAGATTTCGACTAAAGGTCACTAGTCCTACAGGGGAGTGTACTTATAGTCCAGCTGTCTCTGTATCTACTACTAGTAAGTACAGACTTTAATTTATTACAAGGTGACAAAAATTACAAAATTCCTTACTATTTTTAAAAAAATTGATATAAAATAGCTGTCGAATTGAAAACTGTAGTTAGGAATTCACAAAAATTGAAATGTATATTTTGTAAACATAAATATATTGCATATGTTTATTACTTATTCTAAGAGTATTATGGGTTATGAGTCACCTACAGACTGATTAGTTCTGTATTCTCTAAAATAGTAGTTTCATTTTACAAAATATAGTTTGCTATGTCAATTTCCTCTTCATGTTATTCAGACTCCAAGTGTTGGAGTAGAAAATAGGCCATGAGTGTTACTAGTTCCATCAAATGCTACTGTGATTTCTTTTTTTTACTCACTTCACTTAAATTCAAAACCAGGCTTTATTCTCAAACTGAAATAAAGGTCTGTCCCTTAAAGAGGAAGAACAGAAAATACATCTAGTCTGTCAGCCACAGATTTCAAGAAAGGCTAGAAAATGTCTCTGTGCCAGAGAGAGTGGGTCATGGGACTCTGTGGTTTGGATTGTCTCATTGAGGAGTAGCACAAGGGAAAGAATCAGAGGGAGGAGGCTATTATGTAGGAGAGCTGACTGAAGGATGGAAGGATATAGGTGGCTTGGGGTTCTGTTTAAGAGGGGTTGGTATAAATAAGTAGGAGTGTGGTGAGATTGAAGTTCAGTGTGGAGGAGGTATGGTCACAGGGGATGGCCTTAAGAGCAAAGATGGTATGAACTGAGGTTTGAATCTGGGAGAGCAGATTTGGAGATTTGAAAGAAGGTTTAACGGGAGAAGGGACAGCAAACACTCATTGCATAATCTATCTCCTGTTTCCTGTGTTTATTACAAAGGAAACATGTCAGTGAGTGTGATATCAAAAATACTTTAAACAGTGAAAGATGTCTTCCAAATTTATGAGTGACAGAGACAGGGCCACAAGCGGTGAAATATATATCCCGTGTGAACAAAAATATTCCTAATAACACATTTTTCATGTTTTCTGGCCTATTCTATTTCATATAATTTACTTAGAATTTTTTTTTATTGAGAATGCTAGTTTTCTTTATTTTTGTGTGTCCAGAAATCATATCTGTGTATTGTGCGCTCTGAACAAGTTGTGTTTCTGCTGTCATTCTAAAAATTAAAGCTGAAGAGATGCAATTTACTGCTCAGCAGGAGAGACCAACTGCAAGATGTGATTCTTGAACATAGAAAAGCAAAGGGAGATGCAGCATTACAAGCCTCAAGTGTTCAACAATCATGAGTCGGGCCCCCAAAATCACGAAATTGGGCTTAATCGTAAGATATTAAAATAATAAATGTTGGTTTCTTAGTGTTTTTGTCACATTTGAGTCACGTTTTCAGGCTTTTGTCTGTAACCTGCATGATTGCCATTGGATCTTGTTATGCTTTTTTATCTGCTAGATTAAAGAGCCCTCTATCAATATTCTGTTCCCCATGTAGGTACTTATAGACTGATCATACATTCACATCTCATTGTGTAGCAGTCACGGTTGTGTAATTTTCATGTGGTAAATTTACTGCAGTACTCAGACACTGCCAATGAAGTAACATTGTCTAATTTTACAGTTCTGTGGTAAATGTAACACAACGACTGCACTTTTGGAACCTTCACTCTTCATTGTGATATGGCAATTCCTATTAATATAAACAATTTTGTTAAATAGCTAAGCAGATATGGCTTAAATCTGAATAACTTGCCATACAGACAGTTTTCTTTTAACTGTTGCAGTTGCATGTAAATATTTTCCATTAACTTATTTGTAAAATAGTCTGTGCACATTATATTATGCACATGAAAACAGAATATGTCTCTAGGTTTCTAATTTGCATTCAGTTGGATAGTGGTTTAATAAATCAGAAAAGCAACTACTCTGTTTGAAAAAAAGGGTATTCTGCCTTTTTTTTTTTTTTTTCCTCCAGGAAAAGTACAAGAAAATACTGCTTAAATGAGGCATGCAATTTTAATCAATTGGGCCCTAAAAAAAGAGAGACAAACAGCTGCTGCTTGTTAATTGGTGAATGTCTTCACCAATGAGCTCATCATTTATTCACTGCTTTCAGTGGAGCCTTAAATTCCATAAATAAAGGTGTTATCACCACATTATAGTATGACTGCCTGCACATCTGTAACCAAATGACTCATTTATAATAATACATGAAGGATTCATTTCAAAAGAGAAATGTATGACCTTTACCTGTGCAGATTCGTTGTGCTTGTCTAATTATTACGTTTTATTGTGAGTGGACAGAACTCTCATATGAAAGCACAGGCATGCATGCTTAAATTCACCATATGAAATGTTAATTTTTAAAAATATTGACATTAAATTTTGGAACAGCACTAAAAAGTTCATATATCTCACTTTTATTTCCCCTGACTCTTACATTGGCCCTCTACACAACCAGATAACTGTTCTTTTCCAAATAAATTGCCCCTGCAGATTCACACTGTGGTTACCTTGGGAACTAGATGCCCTGCCATGTGGATATGTAACCTTGACAGGGAGGTTTTCCAGCGGCAATGCCAAGGAAGAATTTAGAGTTTTGAAGATTATTTTAAAATATGTATGTTTCAGTAATGTGGACAGGAAATTTGCAATGATTGCAATCCAGGTAGACAACCTTAATGGTAGTTGATTCTCTGGTCATTTATGCCAGTTATGCAAGACTGTAAATAATTAGATTTATGTTTATATCTTTGTTTTATTATAATTAACAACTTTCATATTTTTTCAGGAAATCTAAGTGGGGAAAAGGGCATAAGAATTCTGTACCCCTGCAAACAAACACTCATTCCAAATCATGGATTAAAATATATTTGAATGTTCCCACTATTTGATTATTTTCTGGTTGAAATATATTTCATTTTAATATGCAATTTAGAAACTTTATCTTATTTTTATTTCATAGAATCATAGAATATCAGGGTTGCAAGGGACCTCAGGAGGTCATCTAGTCCAACCCCCTGCTCAAAGCAGGACCAATCCCCAACAAAAGCATCCCAGCCAGGGCTTTGTGAAGCCTGACCTTAAAAACCTCTAAGGAAGGAGATTCCACCACTTCCCTAGGTAACCCATTCCAGTGCTTCACCACCCTCCTAGTGAAATAGTGTTTCCTAATATCCAACCTAAACCTCCCCCACTGCAACTTGAGACCATTACTCCTTGTTCTGTCATCTGGTACCACTGAGAACAGTCTAGATCTGTCCTCTTTGGAACCCTCTTTCAGGTAGCTGAAAGCAGCTATCAAATCCCCCCCTCATTCTTCTCTTCTGCAGACTAAACAATCCCAGTTCCCTCAGCCTCTCCTCATAAGTCATGTGCTCCAGCCCCCTAATCATTTTTGTTGCCCTCTGCTGGACTCTTTCCAATTTTTCCACATCCTTCTTGTAGTGTGGGGCCCAAAACTGGACACAGTACTCCAGATGAGACCTCACCATTGCTGAATAGAGGGGAATGATCACGTCCCTCGATCTGCTGGCAATGCTCCTACAGCCCAAAATGCCGAAGTAGGGTGTCCTGAAAATGTTTGTGATGTATGTTGTTTGTAGACTACATAGCTCTTACTGTATTGTTTGTGTACATACTAATGAGTAACTGGTGCTTTGGTCTTGAAATTCAGGGAGAAATTACCTGCTACTATGGCATACCATTTTAAAAATTCCTGATCTTTTATCTTTGTTCTGTGGTTAACTATAGTGTCATAGAAATGCAGGTCTCGAAGGGACCTCGAGAAGTCATCTAGTCCAGCCCCTCTGTGCAGAGGCAGGACAAGTATACCTAGATCATCCCTGAAAGGTGTTTTGTCTAACCTGTTCTTAAAAACCTTCAATGACAGGGATTCCACAACCTCTCTTGGAAGTCTATTTCAGTCTTTAATTATCTGTATAGTTAGGTAGTTCTTCCTAACATTTAACATAATTTTCTCTTGCTACAGATTAAACTGATTACTTCTTGACAAGAACAATTGATCACTGTCCTCTTCTAACATCCCTTAACATATCTGAAGACTATTATCAGTTCCCCCTTCAATCGTCTTTTGTCAGGACTAAACATGTCCAGTTCTTTTTAATCTTTCCTCATAGGTTAGGTTTTCTAAACTTTTTGTCATTTTTTGTTGTAGTCCTCTGAACTTTCTCCAATTATCCGTATCTTTCATAAAGTGTGGCACTGTCCATCTGAGGCCTCCCCAGTGCAGCTTACAGCAGGACAGCTATCTCTCTCATATCTTATATATGAACTCTTGTCCCTACACCCCAGGGTAATGTTAGTCCTCTTCATAACTGCATCACTTCGTTGAATCATATTCAATTTGTGACCCACTGTACCCCCCCGGATCCTTTTCAGTCCTTAATCAGTTATTCCCCATTTTGTAGTTGTGCATTTGATTTTTTTTCTTTCTAATTGTAGTACTTTTAATTATTTTCATTGAATTTCATTTAGATGATTTCAGTTCTCTAATTTGTCAGTTATTTTGAATCCTGTCCTCCAAGCACTAGCAATCCCTCTCAGTTTAGTATCAACTGCAGATTTTGTAAGTGTACTCACCACTCCATTTTCCAAGTCATTAATGAAAGTAATGAATACTACTGAACCCAGGACAGACACCCGTGGAACCCCTCTAGATATGTCCCTCCAGTTTGACAGTGAACCCCTGATACCTGCTTTTTGAATATGGTCTTTCAACTAAGTGTGCACCCTCCCTTTCATCAAGACCACATTTCCCTAATTTGCTTATGGGAATGTCATGTGGGACTGTGTAAAAAGCCTTACTAAAATCAAGGTATATCAAGTCTGCAGCTTCTCCCCCACCCTCCCATTCCCTAGGGCAGTTACCATGTCAAAGAAGAAAATTAGTTTGGTTTGGCATGATTTGTTCTTGACAATTCCATATTGGCTATTACTTATTACCCTACTGTAGGTGCTTGTCCAAACTGAGTGTTTAGTAATTTGTTCCAGTATTTTTCCAGATATTGAAGTTAGGCTGACTGGTATATAATTCCCTCTAATTCTACTTTTGTTTCCCTTTTTAAAGAGAGGTACTATGTTTGCCCTTCTCCAGTCCTCTGGGACTTCACTCCTCCTTCATGAATTCTCAGAGATAATCATTGACTGTTCTGAGTTTACTTCAGCTAGTTCCTTAAGAATCCTAGGGTGAATTTCACCAGCCCTGCCAACTTGAATATATCTAACTTATCTCTTAGGCTTGTTGACTTTAAGGCCAGAAGGCACCATCATGATCATCTAGTCTGGCCTCCTGCCAGGACCGGTGTAACCACTAGGCGAACTAGACGGCCGCCTAGGGCACCAAGATTTGGGGTCACCAAAAAGCGGTCCCCCCAAATTTTTTTGTTACACTATTGTTGGAAAACAAATGAATAAAGAAAAGAGAAACATCGTTGAACTTGCATTTTAACTTGTCGTTTTCTCGTACATTACAGCTATAGCCTACTCCAGCTATGAGTTGTGGGCACAAGCGTACTGCTTCACACTACGGTACAAAGTGGTAATGACATCATTTTTCTCATCACGCAGCCGCGGGGGGAGGAAGAGGCGGGGGGCACAAGGTGGAAGTTTCGCCTAGGGCGCAAAATATTCTTGCACTGGCCCTTCCTCCTGCACATCGCAGGCCACAGAACCTCACCCAGCTACTTCTGTAATAGACCCATAACCTCTGGCTGAGGTTCTTTCCCTATTTTGGCTTGCGTTCCTTCCCCCTTGTTGTTAATAATGTGTTAAGTATCTGATTACTGTTAGCTTTTTTTAGTGAAGACTGAAGCAACATAGGCATTAAAAGCCTCAGTCTTCTTGGTGTCATCTGTTATTAGCTCTCCTTCCATGCCAAGCAGAGGACCTACACTTTCTTTCATCTTTCTCTTTCTCCTCATGTATTTATAGAACCGCCTCTTATTGCCTTTTATGTCCCTTGCTAGATGTAACTCATTTTATGCCTTATCCTTTCTGATTTTGTCCCTACATGTTTGTGGTATACTTTTGTATTCATCCTTAGCAATTTGCCCATGTTTGCACTTTTTGATTTTTCAGGTCTTTAATGATCTCCTGATGCAGCCATATCTGTCTTTCATTTGCATTGCGATTGTTCGCTGTTGCACCTATATTGTTTCTTTGAGAAACTGCCAACTCTCCTGAACTCCTTGTTCCCTTAGATTGTCTTCCTGTGAGACCTTACCTACCAGTTCTGAGTTTGTTTTTTCTGTTTTATTTAAATCAATTGTCTTATTTTGCTGCTCTAACGCCTTCCTTCCTTAGACTCATGAAATCTATCATTTCATGATTACTTTCACCCAAATTGCCTTCAACCTTCAGATTCGCAACCAATGCCTTCCTGTTAGTTAGAATCATGTCTAGAATGGTTGCCCTGATGGTTACTTCCTTCTAAAACAACAAGTTGTCCCCAATACATTCCAGGAACTTATTGGACATTTTGTGTTTTGCCATATTACTTTTCCAGCAGATGTGTGGTTAGTTAAAGTCCCTGATTACTAATGGGTCTTGTGTTTTGGATATTTCTGTTTATCATAAATCATCATCAACAATATCCTGCCATCACTTTCCTTTCCTTTCTTAGTAATGTTAAGGCTTGGAAGGTCTGGAAATCTGGAGCTTTTATGCAAATTATATTTACCAAAATTTGCATATTTGAGGATGGTGCCGTACCTCATTTGTATATATTCCCCTTCACTGTCAATCCCATCAGTTTTTCCCCAAGCCATCAACTCTTACCAATTCTCCTCTTCCAAGTAATCCATCAATTCCCTTGAGGTTTTCCCCAGTCTCTCCTTCTGTATCTGTCTTCCATATCCCCTACCCTGTCCTAAGTATTCCCCCAGCCCTCCTTCTCTTTGGTTCCACCCTGCCTTCCCCTTTCCCTTGAGGTTAGGTGTCCCCCCATCTCTTTCTCTGTCTTCTTCTTGAGGTTCCTGTCCCTTTTCTGTTTGATTTCTCCCTTGGGCTTTTTCCCAGGTCCCTCCCTTTCTAAGGCTTCCCCTCCCTCTCTTGAGTATACTTGTCCCCTCCGTCCCCCCTTTTTGCCCTGCTCTCTCCCAGCTGAAGTACTTTCCCCCCCTGAATGCTAGGGGAACCCAAGGAACTGTTTGTTTTTTCTTCCCTGTGGGTTGGTTATGTGCTGGAAAGGGACAGACTGCTAAGGTTTCCTGCCTAAACCCCGACCTGGGATGCAGCCTGTTGCTCCTTTTGCTGGCCACCATCTGCAAAGCTGCCTTTATTTGTGTTGCTGAGCAGCCGTTCAACACCTGTTCAATGGGTATGCAGGGAGAGATGAGTGAAGAGCACAGAGCTTCTGAGCTGATTTCAGGCACATTTGCATGGCCTCCCAAGAAGCTGCCTGAAAAATAGGAGATTCAGGTAGCCAACCAAGACCCCAAGAGAGGGAATCTGAAGTATACCAGGGAAACTTGTTCCTCACAATGCCACTCTACAGGAGTGGTATGTCTCTTCACTACCCATAATGCAGGGTTGTGGCTAAATGTCACAGTCTATCCCTAATAGAACTGTGAAGCGTTTTCCAAAGAAGTAAAGTGAAATGTAGGAAGTAAGATACGTGAATTAAATCTGACTCACCAAAATGCTGTTATGTCTTTTCTCCTTTATCCTTATCTTCTTTTGATTTCTCCATTTTCTCTCTAATTTTTTTTATTCTCTCTTGTTCCCTTGGCTCCTTTTCTTTCATGTTAAACTGTTTTAGCAGCTACAACAGCATCACTCCCTTTTGTAGTGTCCACTCTCTTTGCTTTTGTTTGCAATGGGTCTTCCTGATGCAATGGGTGACTTTGGAGTCTTGTTGAATGACTTGTGGTACTTTTAAAATATAGATGCACTGCCCTAAAAAGTACCACCCTTGGGATAACTAGCTAATAAGAACTTCAAAGAATATAAACATTGCAGAAATAAGATTTAAAGTAATATGCCAAATTCTAAAATTTTTATTGAAGCCTGTTCTCAGGTATATAAAATAAGCATATTCTGGCAATTGAAAAATGTTAACAAATGTCTTCTACAAGCAAGTTAAGTCATCAACTCTGTAGCTGTAAAATCTCAAAGGATGACAACTCCAGTATTTTCACATGAACCCTCCACATTTTCTTTCTTTAAATACTTCCACAGTCTCTCATCAGAATAATTTTAATCTTGCTTTAAGTCAGTACTGCATTTTAACATGTAGTTTCCAAAAATGCAGAACCATACAGGTTCTAGAAAATACGCAGTCTGAAGCTTTTTAAACTGAGATGTGGCTAACCGCTAGTTGCTTGTTTTGCAACAGGATTTGGCTCACTTGGCATGCTGTCATCAGGTGCCTATCCAATAATCAAATTAAAATCTTCCACTTTTTGAAGTTTACTTCCACAACACAGGCTTTACATGCCCTTTTCATCCTTGCCCTTTTTAAGAGCGCAACCAGATATTTCAAGGGTTAGTTAATTTTCATGAGCGAGACATGCAACACTTTGTGCTGGGCCTAGAGTCTGAGTAATCAAATCTATTTGCTGTGTTCTCCTCGTCTTCTTTCGTATGGCTTGGGTAGATAGCAACAACCAACTATAGCTGTGTTCTCTGTAAATAGGAAAGAGATCATTCTGCATCCAAAAGAAGATTGTTATATTTTTGGTTCATTAATGCCCATGTTCATCATTAAATCAACACAAAAGGTGTGGCATATGGATTAGAAATGTGGTCTTTACCAATTACCACAGGAACTGATGTGTTTTAGAGATGGCCCACTGAAACTGCGAACATTTATGGGCACGAGGAACAATAAATTTGATTTGTTTAGGAAATACCATTTTACAACTGGCTTTTGTTATGAAAGAAGATACCCAGAACAGCTGTTTATCCAGTTCTGGGCAGTGTCTGGTTCTTATTTTTATTTTGACAAAGGGGCTGTAGGAAGATATTTTAGTGAGTAAACATAGGCTGATCATGGTCCAAACCCTAGTCAGGAGGGAGTCATAGTCAGACACAGCAGTTTTGCCCTTCAAGACAAAATGAATTGAGAACTGGAAGCCAGATCTCTCCCAATCACCACAGCATTCAAGGGACCGTACTATGTTGACTAAGCAGTAGGTCCTGCACATGTTTAATCTCTAACATGATAATTCCCAAATACAGGTTCACCTCCAATACAGAAGTATATAAAGGGATTAGTCTTCCACCAAAATAATTGATTTTTAAAAATGGTAATGGAAAAGACAAAGATTAGTAATGAGCATACTGTATTGTGAGAATGATGCCAGTGAGTATAACCACACTTCAGGAGTCACCTCTTAAATAAAAACAGCTATGCAACAGTGATACAGATTCTGTTCTTTAATTTAATAATCTAGAAAATATCCAAAAGTGGTACTGAAAAATATGAAAGCTAATAGTTTATTTGCAGCATTTCTATACTTGGCAACGCCACTAGAATGAATCTCTGAACTGTTTTGCAAATACTTTCCTATTTTGTTTTCTACAGGAGAGCCAATGAGCGGAGAGCAACTTCATCGAGCTGTCAGTATGAATGATGTAGAGGCAGTTCTTAACATTCTTCAGGGAGGGTGAGAAAATATTCAAATTACAAAATATCTATAAAGTGTTACAATGAACGTGAAATCATGTAAACTGCATGATGCTATTATGTTTTGTTTCAATGAGCTAGTTTCCCCATGTCCTAAAAATTAGACTTTACATTTTATGATAAAGTGACAAATTACAAATTTGCTTTCTGTGTTGTATCATTTTACAAATGGAATATGCCATTTGTTTTTGGTCATTCTTCCTTAAAAAGTGTATATCAGAAATAGATGGGATCCAAATACAGGCAATGGGAATGATCAGAAGCATGGAAACACTTCCATGTGAAATGAAATTGAAGAAACTGGGAGTGTTTATTTTACAGAGGTGACAAATAAGGCAGTGGGGATATCATAAAAGGGTACAAAATAAAGAAAATGGGCACCTATATGCACCCCTTCTCATAACACAAGAAAAAGGGGACTTCTGATGAAACAGAAAAGTAGAGCAGGGGTTCTCAAACTTCATTGCACCATGACCCCCTTCTGACATCAAAAATTACTACATGACCCCAGGAGGGGGACCGAAGCCTAAGCCCACGCTCACTCCCCAAGTCCTGCCACCCCAGGTGGAGGGAGGGGGGGCAAAGCCTGAGTCTCCCGGCGGGGAGGAGTCCAAAGCCGAAGCCTAAGGGCTTCAGCTCCAGGCAAGGGGCCTGTAATCTGTGCCCCGCTACCCAGGGCTGAAGCCCTCTGGCTTCCACTTTGATCCCAGGCGATGAGGCTTGGGCTTCGGCCATGGGCCTCAGCAAGTCTAACACCAGCCCTGGCAACCCCATTAAAATGGAGTTGTGACCCACTTTGGGGTCACGACCCGCAGTTTGAGAACCGCTGAGGTAGAGCATTCAAAACTGATGAAAGGAAATACTCTTTTCTCATAATGCACAATTTGCTTGTGGAACTCATTGACCCAAGATATCACTGAGACCAAGAGTGTAGCAGAATTAAAAAAAAAAAAGATAATCTTTATGGATAATGAGAACATCCAGAGATTCAAAAATAAGGAGAAAAGAAACAAAAAACCCTAAATTTTGGAAGGAATATAAATTCTAATGCTTTAGGCATAAACCAACCATTATCTTTTGGGTATTCTAAAAGGTCTTGCATGTCTATACTGGCCATTGTCACAGGCCGAATACTGGCTAGAATGACCACTGATCTGATCTAGAGTGGCAATTCTGTGTTCTAATATATGATGTAAAGTTCTAAGTAATTACTTTACTTATATGAAAAAATATTGTTTAGTTCGTTTTTATTTCATAATACAGTCTGTCTTCAAATCTTTATTCTTTTATTAAAAAGAATTTGTAAGGTTCTGTCCAGATGTAACACAATGCCAAATATTCTGTAATGCTAAACTGAAATGAAGAAACTCTTCTAACTCCAGATTTACTGTGTTAGAGGGCCACCCTGGTCATTTCACTGATACATTTTAAACTAGCATTAAACTACATATTTGGTTTTTCTTTTTCCCCTCTGTCAACTATCTGGGGAAAAAAGTATCTTTTCCTTTTAATTTATTATGCATATTCCATAGCCTGAAGATATATTTTTCTCCAAAATTTGAAGCTAATTGGACAAGACATATTGGAGGAATGACATATGGAAAAATTAGAGGTTTTTTACTTTTTGGAAAAGTTTTCTAATTTACTTTGAAATGTTATATTTCAAAAATAGGTTGGTCTAGTAATTCTAAATTTATTTTAGTATATTGTCCTTGAGAACGAATGTTTTTAGAAGGCCTAGGTGGTTAATTTTGGGGTTAACTGATATGAAACTTAGAGCTTTTGAAAAACTCCATCTGTGCCTGGTGAAGTTGGACATCAGGAGTAATCTAAACTGTTATAACAACGAGGAGTCCTTGTGGCACCTTAGAGACTAACAGATTATTTGGGCATAAGCTTTTGTGGGATATAACTCACTTCATCAGATGCATGAGTGAAAAATACAGTAAGCAGGTATAAATATACAGCACATGAAAAGATGGGAGTTGCCTTACCAAGTGTGGGATGGTCAGTGCTAACGAGGCCAATTCAGTTAGGGTGGAAGTTGTCTATTCTCAACAGTTGACAAGAAGAGGTGGCACTGACCCCCCACTTGGTAAGGCAACTCCCGTCTTTTCATATGCTGTATATTTATACCTGCGTACTGTATTTTCCACTTATGCATCTGATGAAATGGGTTATAGCCCACGAAAGCTTATGCCCAAATACATTTTTTGTCTCTAAGGTGCCACAGGGACTCCTCATAGTCTGTATCAGTAAAAACAAACATGGCTATCCCTCTGAAACCTAAACTGTTATGTTTTGGGGTGTGTCTTTTTTCCCCTCCCCTTTAAAGTAATTACTGTGAGAGTGTGAAAGCACTTCCTTGGATCTAATTAGTTCAGCTGAACTTATGAAATTGAAATAAAATAACCAACTACATCAAGTACGTGCATATCAATATTCTAAATATTATATTTGAAAAATAAATACCTAGACAAAATCTTTTTGTTAAGATAGTTAAGCTTTTAAATACATATAAAATTCATTATTAAAACTTTTAGATATGAAAATTTTTAAATATTTTAAAGCTAGGAATTGTGGTATTCAGATTCTGAAGACAAGCTGAACGTTAAACCCAGATCAACTTCTGTCTGCTACCCCTATCCATGACAGACTTTCATGCTCATCTGCATTTCCAGTAGGAACAACAACCCTCACCTTGCCCATCTATATATCTAGAACTAAGACTGTTGCCTCCTCCCCATACTAGATGGTGAATTGTGGCTTTCGCCTAGTAAGTAGGGAATGGCCCACATGGGAGGAGATGTGGCAGAGCCAGGGCACTCTTTCTGCTGGCTGCACTCCTCACATGCATAACTGGGACCATAGGTGTTTATCACTCTCTACTTAGCTTCATGTGTTGCACAGATTGAGGTACATCTTATCTGTATCCTGCGTGAAGACAGGGTGATGGGCTCCCATTCCAGGATTTAGCTCCACAGCTCTTTGCATGTGCAGCGATACCATCCCAGTTTAGCAGCCCAGTGAGAGTAAAGGAATCCATTATACTTCACCCATTGTATCAACCTCATCCATCCTCCCCGTACGATAGGCACATTTCTCTTGTCTATTCTTCACAAATTAACCACAGATGTCAGAGTATCATAGTCCTAGAGATGCACACTTACTGATTGAGTTATTTATGTAAACGTATATATCTTAATCACTCAGCAAGTTACCATCCCATTCAGTTGCAGTCAGTAACATGCAATTTCTAGTTGCTTTCATTTGTATAATAGATTAGTATCCTAGTTAAGTCCAGGGTTAGAATAAGGTTGTTGTGAAACTTTGTCCAATTTTCCTGATTTTTCAAATGTTTATTAGAATATTTTATTTAATATTTGACTTCCATTATATTTCCAACCTCAATTTTGACGTGGTGAAATTCTTTTTTCCCTAAAAATATCATTTTACCTAGGCAGCTATAATTTTTTAAGTAGCTTATTTTTCTTGGAAAAATGAAACTTGAAAAATATTTGTCAGTGAATTTCTTTGGAAAAAACAAAAAAAACCAAACAGTAATAATAGAAGTCAGCAAGAATAGTAGTCAGAATTTTTTATTAAAACCATCAATGGTTTTTACTTTCACACTGTTGGCAAAATTAATAGGTGATTACAATGCTTTGAATTTATAAGACACTCTTTAGAAATATGTTGTGGGAAGATTTATAGTTGTCTCTGAAAATATTTGAGATACACTAGTTTGAAACATTTTCTTTTCTCCTTCTGTAAGACATGTGAAGGTGGATGTTCCTGATAAACTAGGCTTTACTGCTCTGATGGTTGCGTCGCAGAAAGGATATGATGGGTATTACTGCTTTTCTTTGACCTCTTTGTTGTGTAGGATTGATTTTTACACTTCTTAACTATATTTGGAGCACAATAATAGATGGTCAGTTTAGGAAAAGTAGAATATTATTGATGTTTTGTTTTTTCATAATATAAAGGCAACTTTGACCATTTATAAAATTCATCTGGAGTGTTTATTTTATTCTTCTATGTACTTATGGTTGAAAATCAAAAAAGTCCTTTTTACGATTTTTTTTTAACTATCAGTAATAGTCTGTGTGTGCAAAACTAAGTTTTTATTTACTCTTTCAGAGTTTGTTTTAATGAGAAATATTAGTTTACTAGGCATTGTTCTTGATGAAAATATTTTTTGTTATGTAGGCTTGTGAAAATATTGGTACAGAATGGAACAGATGTAAATCAGAAGAATGGAAGTGGAAAGGACAGGTACTGCATGGATATATTGTTTCACCAGAGATTTTGGAGAACTGGTATTATGCATTATTGCATCATTATTTTTTCAATTCTGGAAACTGATATTCAAATTCTAGTTTTGGTCACAACTGAAAATGAGTTTTATTGATTTAATCTTAGTCTCCATTTGACCACATCATAAAATTACTACAGAATTCAGTAAACTGGCAATCTTTGTTCAGGAAGAACACAGGACTTGATTAGAAAAGAGAGTTGTAGATCAGGAGTCAGCTGCATTAGCAGAGGTCTGCGAAACTTACACAGCATTTACTCTCACTGCCTGGCTCTAATCTCTCAATTCACTCATTTTTAATTTGTCTCTTTTCTTTACAAATATATCTTCAAGGAACAACCCTCTTTTCAAATAAACACAAGAGCAGACTGTAGTAAGATAAGAGAAGTGGCTGATAGATATGATAGATATGTAGTTGTTAGGCAACGTATGCTGTTCTGTATTAGAGCCTCTATACAAAATTCATATTCAGCTGAAAGTTGATCCCATCTAGTGACTCTTTGGTGTCCCCTATATAAGATGAATTTGGTGTGTGTCTGCTCCCACATCACAAACTCACCACAATGTTTTATTATAATGGGCAGACTCAACAGAGAGACTGATAAGTGCATGGGCGATGGAGGCTGTTGCTGCCCTTGAGATAAACAGAAGGTATCATTTACCAGGACTATCTTGACAGTGCCTTTCGTCATCACTAATTTTGTACACAATTAAAAAAACCCAAGTTTATGGTAATAAGCAAATGTTAAATATGCAAATTAGTCAATTGATTTGCATAAGGTGGTGCCTCCTAAAATCGAGGTAAGCCTGCTAGGTCTCTCTGTTTCTCCTGGACCTTGTCTTTATCTGTGCCACTATCTTGATGCTGTCTGGGCTCCTTCTAGTCTGGCCTCATGGTGTTTTACATAAACATCTTCCTTTGAACTTGGCTTCCCCAGTGATTTCCTTCTGCTATATTCTTTACTGTGCCTGTCCCTTCGCTTGTAGCGGTCACCCTACTTCCTTCTCTGATGAGACTGCTACCAAGCTAAGGGGATCCCTTACAGTTGTCATCCCTGAAGCATTCAGATAGCCCAGTCCATTTGTAGCTACTTGAGTTTCTAGTGTGGCCACTCTGATTTCCCCATTGCATTCTTAGCTCCAGGAAGCCCTTCCTGGCAGTTCTGTTATCCTGCTTGTCCTCTCCACTCATAACTAGGCTACTCTGTTTGGTACTTAGTAAATCAGACAATGAGAGGTAGTTACCTGGTTCTATACGTGATCCAAAAGACACATGTTCCCAGTGATGAACATTTTCAAGTGTCCCAGGATATTTGTCCACCTGCTTCTCTATTTGTCAGATCATGAATCTGTTTCCCTGCCCCCTTGGATGATCAATGGGCCGGTTATGGCTTTCTGGGGTTGTAGTGTGCACACATACGTGTGTTCTGCCTGGTAATGAACTGGCAGGCTCAATACTTTATATAATCTTTCTTATACACAGAGCATCAATATTCAATTAACTTTATTCCACATTCGCCAAATAAATGTATTTGTCTTGTTTTCCTGTGCATTGGTAAAGTGTGTTTCCATCTCTCCATGCACACATTTGATGCCAGGGTTCGTGATGTTGGGAAAGATTGAAGGTTGTCGGATATCATCTGAGATTAGCAAGTGTATATACACAACATTGTGATAGATACTTTTCAATTGGAAAATTGATATCTAAAGGGAAAACTTTGATAATTGGTCACCGATTCATGTTTCTTGTATGATTAACATAGAACAATTTTATTTCGGTTGACAATGAATTTAAGGGCTCAAAAATTAAATGTGTGATTTCATTTTGTGTACTTGAGTAGCTCCCTTGTGTCCGGTGCTATTCAAAAATAAAATAAGACAGTCCTTGTCCTGATAGTTTACAGTCTAAATAGGGACAAGACAGGACAAGTGGGTATAGAACCAAATTTTGTGGGAGGGAGAAGACAAGGGTAATAGAGTTACAAAGTGTGAGTGTATAAGCTGAATGTACAGTTTGGTAGCTACATAATTATTTTATTTGAAAGAGATTAGCGAGAAAGATATATTAATGAATCACTAATGAGACAATTGTCTAGACATTATCTAGGCAGGTGGCCAGTTAAAACATCATCTTAGCATTATTATTTATTTATTTATTATTCCAGAATAATCTTGTTATAATTTTAATACTCTGATTAAAAAATGTATTTATATTTTCGTTTCACCTTAAGGATTCTGTTAAGGCTTTAAGAGCCGGAACTGTGTTAGGGTGGGAAGTGCATCACCTGAGTGAAAGCGTTATTATATGCAGTATAGTTGTAGCTGTGTCAGTCTCAGGATATTAGAGAGACAAGGTAGATGAGGTAATATCTTATTAGTAAAAGATATTACCTCACCCACCTTGTCTCTCTGACAGTGTTATTGTTATTAATATTACAGTAGTGCCTGCATGCCCCAGCCAATATCAGGGGCCCCATTGCACAGGCGCCGACTTTTCAAAATGCCGGGGGGTGCTCGATTCCTGTTTTCACCCAGGCCCTGCGCCCACTCCACCCCTTCCCGCCCCTGCTCCACCCCTGCCCCACCTCTTCCCACCCAGTTTCGCCCCCTCCTCCGAGCACACTGTGTCCTTGCTTCTCCCCACTCTCTCCCAGCTTCCTGCATGCTGTGAAACAGCTGTTCGTGGTGGGCAGGGGCGGGAGGTGCTGATCTGTGGGGTCTGTCAGCGGGCGGGAGGGGTAGGTTCTGATAGGGGGGTTGCCAATGGGTGCGCCGCTCCCACCATCTTTTCCCTGTGGGTGCTCCAGCCCTGGAGCACCCATTGAGTCGGTGCCTATGCCCCATTGTACTAGGTGGTGCTAAAATATAGGAAGAGACCTTTCCTGCCCTGAACAGTTTACAGTCTAAATAGATTCATAGATTCTAGGGCTGGAAGGGACCTCGAGAGGTCATCGAGTCCAGCCCCCTGCCCTCATGGCAGGACCAAATACTGTCTAGACCATCCCTGATAGACATTTATCTAACCTACTCTTAAATATCTCCAGAGATGGAGATTCCACAACCTCCCTGGGCAGTTTCTAGACAAGACAGACTAAGGGTGAGAGGGGAAATGAGGGACAGAAAGGTGAAGTGATTTGCTCAGTGTCACTCAGTATGGCAGTGGTAGAGCAGGGACTAGAAGCCAATAATATTCCCTGACTTCTAGTCTAGTGCTCCCATCCACTAGATCAGTATTTCACAGTGGGGATCATGAATGGCAGTCAGGGTGATCACGAGGCATTGAAAATTATATTACAATCTAAAGCAAAGACGATATCTTCTCCCTCGCTCTCTGTACACCCTTACCCTTAACAGGTCTAGTATTCTTGGTTAGCTTCTCAAAGATACACAGATTAATAGGATTATTACTGATAAATTTTTTACTGTAACATTTATAGTAAATGTAAAGGAGATTCAAACATTTTTGACTTTGAATAAGGGGTTGCCAACCTTAGAAGGCTGAGAAACATACTGCCTCTTATGCCTGTGTAGGGCTAGAGAAGGCACAATGCTTCCAGTGTCGCTGTCTGAAGATGAACTCATTGATGGCCATTTCTATACCCTGGCCTCCACGTGCTTGCCAGTGTGCAGGAAGGTGGCACTATGGTGTTCAGTACTAGTAGCACTCTTCTCTGTAGTTGGGTTATGCTGGCTGTAGCACTATGGTTCTCTTCTGTTTTGGAGCACTGGAGGCAGAGTGGGGTGCAGCAGAGGATGTGAAGGGTTGTCTTGTGCCTTTCTTTCACCTTCTTCCAAGGACAGCTACAGCTTAGCTGTACATTAAATATCAGTAAAGTTGGTGGTTGACAGCTCAAAATTAATAGTTGACAAGAAAAGGCTGCCCAAATTAAAATAAATCACCAGTGTAAGAATAATAATGATGTCTTGTTCTTCCAGCAAAATAATTCTCTTTATGTTACAGCCTAATGTTAGCTTGTTTTGCTGGTCACCTGGATATTATTAAATACCTCAGAGAACAAGGAGCTTCTTGGGAAGTCAGAGATCTGGGAGGTTGTACAGCTTTGCACTGGGCTGTGGATGGAGGACATTGTGAGGCTATTGAATGGATGATTAATGATGGCTGTCAGGTATGGATTTTATTTGTGTGTTTTTAAGAGAAAACAGCATTTTTATGGGACATAAAGAGGTTGTCTGATAGCCTGGTGATACTTTGGGAATGTTAGTGCTCTCTAAGTATATCTCTGAGCCCCTTGGGATAAAGGAGTGCATCTTATTGCTCAATGGAAACCCCTTGGCTGGAAGGATAGTGACCATGACATAGGTCCTGAACATCTAGGAATTGTGAAACTGAAGAAAAAATGGGGGAAGGTGCAGGTCATCAAAGTTCTGAGAGGAACATTGAGAATCTGCTATAGGAGGCTGGGGGAAGTGCTACCTTTTAGTTCTGTTGTTTTTATAATTAAATTACTATACTTTGGTAATTGTTTTGTAGATAGATAATAGGGAAATAGACAGACCCTGCAGAGCCTAAAATTGAAGGTTTTCTAGTTTTAATAAAAATCTGGCATTTTGTTTTGCTCCCAAGCCTCCATGAAATTGGAGACAGGCAGTCTTGCCTACTTTTGATTTTTGCACCATCTGGAGAGACAAACCTGCATTAGCAAACAAAATGGGATATGCTTAGTAACAGCTCAGCAAATATTAGCAAATTGGTAGATATAATTTAATCAAGTGGTTGCAGTTGATAAGATGTTCGAAAGCTCTGGTTCAAGACTGCAGGGAGGCTAAATGGAAAAGTTAAAGATATGGATATAAAGATTGATGAGTATAATGTTATTCTAATTGAGAATACAAGAACTGTAAAGCACTGAGAAATGACCTGTAAAACAACTTCAGATTAAGAAAAGTCATGTTGATAGAGGATCCTGCAACAGTGCAAAGTGTGAGAGAAGGAGATTATGTGCTGGATAGGTCAAAATTAAACCTCACATTATAACTTTTTTGTCCCATAGCTTTCTCAGCCCAGTGAGTAGGGTAATAGAGGTTACTGATAACTGAAAAATCTGCAAATCTTGGAGTGAAGTTTGGTCCTGTTGCATTCCACAATGACTCCAACCTAAAGGAAAATGAGTTATATATTTTCAGGACCTAAACTTGCATATTGCAGTCTGAAAAATATGAATATTGACATAGAAATGGCATGTTTCTATTTTTCAGATTTTAAAATAATTTTATCTAGGTTACCACCATGTTCTTCTTTGGCATAAAATATTTTTTTTATTTTACCATAAAAGAATATGGACTTGGAATACTTAAATGATCAGATAACCAGCTATATTCAGGTTTACTACTGGAGCAGTAGTACAAAGGTTCCAGAATTAACGGGTGGAAAGGAGATTTTTTTTTTGTAGGTGACTTGGTAGAAGATTTCTTATTTAAATGATTGGCATACTGCTGAGGTTTTGTTGTAATATTAATTGTATGTTTAGGGCACCTAACGCTTTGCATTTTTGTTATTTTAAATTGTAGTAAATAATAAATAAATACATAATGATGTTATGATTCTTTTGGATGAGGAAGAAATCTATTTTCAATGTGCAAGCTTCAGATGCCTGAAAACATACAGGAGTCACTTCTAATGTCTTCTTTCTTAAACCAGTTACCATGTAACTTGGGTGCAGAGCAAGGAATACATTGCCTCCTCTTAAAAGGAGCATGCACTCACTGGAGCTTGCAGGAGAAACTTTCTGGGGCTCCAGTTAAAATATGTACCCTAAGTACTACTTCTAATATCCTCTGGGAGGCTGGCCACAATCTTAACTCCTATGGGTTTCATCCAGCAAGGAAGGTTCTGAGTACTGTAGCCCTGAGTCAGCAAAGCTCTTCATCATATAATTTATTTTAAATATGTGAGTTAGTCTCCTTTAGGTTTATGACACAATTTGATTCCACATTATAAAAATATGGCATCCTCAGAGTGGTTGTGAGTTTATTCAACTCAGCAATGTGAAAAATCTTTGTTTATTTAAATAGGGATTTTATTTTTCAAGTATAAGAAATGTTTTCCTTTCTGCAATAGGTAGATACTAAAGATACATGCTTAGAATGGACACCATTGATGAGAGTTTCTGCAGTAACAGGGAATAAGGATGTGGCATCTCTTTTAATTGAAGCAGGAGCAGATGTGAATGTGAAAGATAAAGATGGCAAAACACCTTTAATGGTATGCCTTTTTCAATGATCAGTTTAGTTGTGTAATTGCAATTAAGGTCAGGAATTTGACTACAATTAGAAAATCCTTGTTAACTCAGATGTGCAGTAGGATAGCAATGGTTATGCATTCACTCCCAGAGGGATTTTATTCAAGGGAAAAAACTACTCCTATTCCTCTACTAATATATTATAAATTACAAAAACTCTTGGTTTGGTTTGTAAAATAACAGTACTTAGTTTGAGTAGACTTCATAGGCTCAAATGTATTTTTATTAGGATGAGTCCTCTGATTCTCTCACCCTTTCAGAATTTATCTTTCTGAAGTACTATATTTATGTATTCTACAAAGATGATAAAATGTTATCTATATCATGTTATCATTTCAGTCACCACAGAGGAACATAACCTGTACATTTTAAATTCATAACATTTATAAATATGTGTGTGAGATATTTTGATCTTTGTATGTCTACATATTATCGCAGAGCCCTCTCTGCTGTCTAAAACCCAGATCCTGCCTCAAATTCAGCTAGTGCTGATCTCTGCACTCATTTGGAATCTCAGTGAAGCCAGTGGAACTCTGCATGGGCACTGGAGTCCACATTAGCAGGTCCCAGTTACAAGACTTAGGCCTGTGTAATGTAACATACATACACTAACTTGTGGCAGATAACAGTATTGTAATATGAGGCTATGTATTATAGTATTGTTCTAATTATATTGCAGGTGGCAGTATTAAATAACCATGAAGAGTTGATTCAGTTGCTGCTGGATAAAGGAGCCGACTCTACTGTTAAAAATGAGGTAGCTAAAAACAATCATCATACTATTAAAAAAAACGTTTTAAAAAAAATCTGAAGATTTTGAATATGGCATTATTTTGTTTTTCAGTATGGCAAAGGGCTCCTAGAAATGGCTAGAGGTTTTCACAGACACGTATGAATTATTATTTTACATATTGATTTCCTGGTTTTTACTGGTTTTGCTTTTTAAAACCCTTCCCTTTCCCTTAATCTTTCTGCTTTTTTTGGTTTAGAGCGTGGTCATCTTGTTAGAAGAAAACAAGAGAAAATTAAACGAGAACGCCAATTTTCCTCCACCAGCTCTTGGCTCACAAGCACGTGAGGTAACTAAATAAAAGAAAAGGAGTGCTTTTTCTACCAGTAAGGTGAAAACTTGAAGACTGGCCCTCAGTTAAGCTCTAGAATTTGCTTGTTTTACTTTATACTGTTCAGTTGTTACAGGTTCGTGGATGCTCATTAAAATGTGTAGCTCAGCTTCTTCTTGAGGATGTTGTCTTGTATCTAAATACAATACAATATATGTATGTTCTACTGCCATTCTTCCCTAACCCTACTTTATATTCTCTTGCATTTAGAGTTAGATGTAAAACAAAATGTTGTC
Source organism: Macrochelys suwanniensis (assembly GCA_033296515.1). Taxonomy (NCBI): domain Eukaryota; kingdom Metazoa; phylum Chordata; order Testudines; family Chelydridae; genus Macrochelys; species Macrochelys suwanniensis. The sequence continues at coordinate 122,288,044 of CM065778.1, read as the reverse complement.
ATAAATGTAGTTTGTATATCATTCCCCTTCCTATTCTAAGCCCTTCTCAGAGCTCATGACAAAGATTCCTTTTCACATATTTGTTATTACTTCCCTCTTTTCCTTTTCCTTTGTGTCCTAGTAACTGTCCCTCTGGCTAGAGAATGTTCAGTAACTTCCACTGATGCCTGTTATTGTCACTTAAAATAGCCAGGAAGTCCCTTCTTTCTCCCCAGGAAATGAGCATCTTGCTTGTGCAACACACCTAGACTCAGCCATAGGAGTGAAAGACTAAGTTTAAGTCTTGAGAACTGTAATATCCTTCCAGGATAATGTGTTAGGTTAGGAAGGTGTATGTAATAAATAAAGTTGAAAGGTGGATTTCAGGGTGGAAGCTGAGTTGTGATGTTAACTGTAACTATTATCTGATGTAAATAATCAGGGACCTCCTTGTACATGGTCTTGCAGCATCAGGGGGCAACTAACACACATGCACACTCTATCCTGTGGTAGAAAAGCAATGAAGTCCAGGCACTTAAGTTTTATCACAAGATAAACAGCCTTATACCTACTTCAAGGGATTGACCTCACCAAGTTCACTTTGTAGTAAAAGTAAAGTGCCTGGTCTTCACTGTGTTTTTACCTTGGGATAGCTCATGTGCACTGTTCCCTCTAAGCTGTGCACGTGTGCGCATGCACACAGATCCTAAACCCCGCGCACACGGCAAAACACCGCGCGCACAAAAATTTGCACAGAAGCACAATGATTTGCACAGAAGAAATTTTTTTGCGCACATGGCCTGTCAAAAATTAGAGGGAACATTGCTCATGTGTGTTAGTTACCTTTTTCAGTAGAGAAGACAAGGCCTATACTGGGGAGGTAAGAGGAAATCGTCACTAAAGGTACAGTCTTTTTGGAGTTCAAACCTAAAGAATTCCAAAGCATTAATGCAACATTTAACCTGGCCTGGTCACCAAATAATGTTTTATTATTTTAAAAATTGCTTGTAACACTACCCCCCAAGTTCGAACTAAGATACGCAACTTCAGCTACGTGAATAACGTAGCTGAAGTCGAAGTATCTTAGTTCGAATGAAAAGGTACTTACCGCTGGTCCACATGGCGGCGCGCAGGCTCCCCCGTCGACTCTGCCTGCTCCGTTCGTGGAGCAGGATTACGGGTGTCGACGGTGAGCACTTCTAGGTTCAATTTATCATGTCTACACAAGACGTGATAAATCGATCCCAGAAGATCGATTGCTCGCCGTTGAAGCAGCGGGTAAGTATAGACGTACCCTTGCATTCACAATATATAGTGCACAATATAGTGTACAAGGTATTAGTAAACCCAGAAATAGCTAGTTGGAGCTAAATAGTGATAAGCTTTAAACATTAATAATGAAACTTAAAAATCAACACAATTTTAGTAGCAGCCAATGTAAACTACAAATTATGAGATAAATGTTGATTTACTATCAACAGTGAGAAAACAAGTAGCAGAGTTTTATACAATTTGAATGCTTTACATTTGCACAATGGGAAGACCATTTAAATGTAATTAAAGTACTCTTATGTTTGTAACGGGGAGAGTGCACATCTATACTATTTACTGACAATTACCATATTTCATATGGTAATTATAGTTGACCTTTTTTATATAAAACACATCCACATAACTATATTTTGATAGTCTTCTGCATGCTGTCACTTTTTAAATATACACCGATTGACATTAAAATGTAGATGTTTTCCTTTATCATGATATGTTGCAATACTTTCCTTTCTACAATGAAATATTGCAATGGGGCACATCAGTTCTCTCAGGTGTAAATGTTTACTTTTAAGTGTCAATCATTGTACTTTGTCCTGTTGATAATGCTATCGTATGCCTTAAAGCATAAGCTGCACTTAACTTTAAATTTAACTTTATACAGAAACACAAAGTATGCTTCCACAAGAAGTAACTTTCATTTTGTGGGGCGGGCTCACCAGTGTTAGACTGTTGGGTTTTTTTTTAACCTTTAAAGTACCAAGAATGCCATTGTGGATTTTTTTTCCCAAATGATGCCAACATTTCCTATCATTGATGCTATGTTGTTTTAAGCAGTCCAGTTGCCCAGCAGCGCTGCCAATATGGATGCAATTTACTAAAATTAAAAAAATGTATGCTAAAATTCTATTAATTGAAAAAAATAATAATAAACCTCAGTATCTTGCAATTCCTGTAAGAAGATTGATAACAAAGAGACTGCACTATCAGAAATATTTTCCTCATTAAGGAAGAACTTGTTTGTGACTCTTCTTTCCTGTTCAGGTTTTATGCAGCAGAAGGGGCTTTGGAAGATGCCTGCGGGGGAAGGGGCAGGGGAAAATGCAACAGTTCTAGGATTTTCCTCCATTTGTGCTATTTCTTGTAGAAGCCAAATCTTCTTTTTAATTAGAAAAGCATTCCTAGTTCTTTACAGGACAAAGATAATGTCTGCAATGAAAATTCCGTTCTCTTAATCCAGCCTTTCAAAAAACTGTCAGCCAACTAATATGATTCACATTTTGCTGCAGATGCTAACTTTCTTTTCCACTCTATTTATCTTTGTAAGATGTAAAGTCAAAATGGAATCATGAAAACAATAGTACTGTTAGGCATGGCAATTAACAAATATTGATTGTTTTTATGCTTATCCTCTGTATCTACATTTTTTCCAGGGATGGGCTGTTTACACATCTATCATCTAACACAGGATGTTTTTATCTCTCACTTTGTGCTGGAAGGAAACTAGGCTATTTCTTACTCTTCTGTCATTTTACATTTTATTTGACAATCTTCCTTCCCTTTATAATGAATTTACTCAAATAGCAGTGATCTATGAGGTGAATCTAAAGATTCCAACCCCGCTGAAGAACTATATGGAATTTCAGGGGGAGAATAGGTTAAATTCTTTTGTTGTTTTTAGTTTGCTTTTTTAAAAATTTAGGAAATTACACACACAAAAGTGTTAGAAGAATGTTACTGAAGTTGCAAACAGAAGCACCGAAAAGCAAATACCAGAATTAAAGTTGCTTGTGCAATCTTAATTCAGCCCTCCTATCCATATGCATCAGGAAAAGTCTTTAATTACATTTACATACTGTTTTCTCCACACCTCCTATGTAATGTTCAAAACAAGTATAGCAGTAATGTATATATTAGATGTACAGGTCTACTAACAGAGCAGAGTCTGCAGCTGGGTTGCTCTGCAGCTGGGAGGGTGTTAGAAGCTTCTTAAACTACAGACAAACTCCCATAATGCTGAAACACAAGTTGTTTAAGGAAATTTCAGGATACTCAAAAATATGACACCATAAGTCGCTATCTAGCCTGCCTAAAGCTGCTCCTACCCCTTGGTAATAGAAAGCAGATAAACTGCTCCTTCAATATTAACGTAATTTCTGTTCTGCAAATGCTTTAGCAAGGAATGTTGTATGAGAAATTAAGCTTATGTTAGGCATCTATGTTTCCTTCATATGCTCAGTAAGCTATTTCAAATGCAGCTCTAAAAATGGGAGCTTGTAGCTCTGACTCCCAATGGCTAAAGAAAACACTATTTGTAAACAAGTTTTTTCCGTTAGTTTATCATATATAAAGATGGTAGTTCAAACCATTTTCAAAATGTTAAGTACATATTTAGAAAATATCTGCATACATGTATAACAAAAAAAGTGCCTGTGATATGCTAATGTTTAAGAAAAATAATTCTGTTGCATGGTGAAATTATACGGTTATTTAGAGTGTCAAAATGAAATAATTGACATACCTAGCAAAGAAAGGTGCTATTATAGTGATTTCTTAGGTAGCATCTTATATTTTTTTCTTGATGTGGTGCTTGCATTTTTTTCTAAATCATTTGGTAATTACATAAGACAAAGCAAAACAAATGTGTTTACTGTTTATTGAATATAGTATTCTTAACAAGAAATAGTGTCCTGCTATTGCAACATTACATTGTGTTCACTTGTAATACCTTAAAATAACAAATTCTATAAGAAATGTGTACAAAAGTAACACAAACTGTTATATAGCTGTGTGTGTGAAAAAGTTAAGCACATTTAAGTTTAACTGAAGAATAATAAATGAATGGTTCATAAAAAGTAATGTGCTGGTTTATGTAGCTTTAATCTCAGATCATACTGTGCTAAATGGTCTGCAGTTAAAATTACTTATCAGTTGCTACATTTTTTTTAGAACAATAGCACCTTTTTTTCCAGAGTCTAACCTAGTGAAAACACACCTTGTATTTTTATATATCCTGCCTAAAGTGCTTTTAAAAATATTTTTCTGTGACTGCTCTGTTAATGACTGTTTACAGTCACTGGTCACACTTTTTAATGCTTTGTTTAAAAACATAAATTAATACATACAAAAGTCTTGTGTTGGTTTGAAATAGATGTGAATGTATATTGGAAAGGCATATTCAAGTATGTTGGAGAAGCATACACCATGCAGAAGAGAGCATGCGAAAGCAGAAATTTGACAGCGAGATGAAAGTTTATGAGGTGACTTAGATAACGTGTAGTACTTTACTGGTTTTTAAAGTGCTTTGTAAATACTAACTAATTAAGCTTCAAAACCACCCTATGAATTGGGTAATTAAGTGTTACTATATCCATTTCATGGATGGGGAAAACTGATGCTGAGAGGTTAAGTAACTTGTGCAAGATGAAAAAGAGAAATCTGTATCAAGAGAGAGATGAAAATTCAGGATCTCCAAATTCCTACTCCCATATTCAAACCATTAGACCCCACGTTCTCTTAAATCTGTAGTAGATTAGTATTTTATTTCTGTTACTGTTAGCTAAATTCATATTTGGCTATATATTGCGAAATGTGATGATGATCCATAGGGGCATAATCTCTTGTGGATAGATTTATTTAGTTGTTGTTCAGAAGGGATAATCTGTATGTAGAATGAGCTCTGGCACTAATGAGTTTACAAAAGTAAATTTCCTAGTGTACTGAAAGATAATTAACAAATGAATCTTCCTTCTATTTTATTGTAAATGTCTAAATGCATTAAAAACAAACTATAACTAGTAACCTTTATTGGGCATTAGCAAATAGTGCAATAACATTACATTTTCAAATAATCAGAACCAAACAGAACTGATGCTAAGAAAAGTAGCTGCCAGGAAAAAAGCCATGTACAGCAGCTTTGAACTAACTAGGCATTTAAAAGAAGATATTCAGGTGGAAAAATCACACGTATATGAAAACTTGTATCTATATAAAAGCAACACCTATGATTACTAAAACTGAAAGACATTAGATAGGAAAAACCCATATCTGTCTCGGTTTTATACAGTTTTTGTACTTCGCATGTTTAGTAATTTTCACTAGTTTGTTGACGGTCATTTGTACTTTCAGTCCCATGCACTAAGATAATGAACCTTTATGCATTGCTCTGTGGAGAGCCCATGTATGTGCTCTTCCCCAGGTTCTATGAGAGTGTTGTTTACCAGTAACAGCAGCAACAAAGCTCTAAGTTTTTACCTCTCTAGAATGAGGGAATGCTTTCAAAGGGTCCAGATCTCTCTGGCATTCCCCAACCAGGACATGAGTCAGCAAGTCTCAAGTAGGTCATACATACTTGTATCATAGTCTTTAACTGTAAACTTAATCTCAAAATTATTACATGTGCTTGAGCTGTTTTGCTTTAGGAAGTTTAAATGTTTAATAACCTTTAATATATAGCCCTGTTTAGTCAGCTGCTTTAATTAGTTGTAAATTTTTAGTTTGCAAGTTGGTTAAAGGTATTTTTCAGAGAGTTCTCATACAGACTTAAGATGAACCCTGGGATAGCAAGAGTTGTCTTATTAGTGATGATGCATCATCTCACTGTAGGTCATATAAGCATAAAGCAAGATCATATGGAGGTCAATCTTAAAGTATCAAGACTTAACTATTATGGTTCAGATTAGTTTTAACCCATCTATGATCCTTGTCAGGGCTGGCTCTAGGCACCAGCCTAGGAAGCACATGCTTGAGGCGGCATATTTTAAGGGGCGGCATTCAAGCCAATCTTAGGGCGGCACATTCCGCTCTGCCCTTTTTTTGTTTTTTTGCTTTGGCGGTGCTTGGGCCGTTTTTTTTTTTTTTTTTTTTGCCTGGGGTGGCAAAAAAGCTAGATGAACCTTGACCTTTGTAAATCTGTTTTGTCAGCATGGGTGCTGAGGATCTGATCCTGTAATAAGAGCTATACACACAACCTCACTGGATTCATGAAGCATTCGTAAATTTGGCATTGCAATATTCATGCTAGGAATTCCAGCTTGTTAAAGGCGTATTGCTTAGAGATGCTGGTTACACTTTAAGGTTCCATTTATAAATAGTTTTAAAAAGGTTAATGGGTGATCAACAGATGCTTTGATACATGGTTAATCAATTGTTATAGAATCCAACAGGTTAATAGGTTACTTGTGGCTTACAATCATCTATTGATGTACTTATAACCACCTGTAATATATGCAAGTATAACTCATACACCTTCTGGGTGTGGTGTTCTGTCCCATCTAGTGGCACTGAGACCACTTAGTGAGAGATTAACGAGTCTGATCTACAGCCTTAGCTAACAGGCATAAGGCAGTAGAGGGTTATGCACTCAGCTCCAGAGGTCCCAGGTTCAATCCCACCTGACAACCTGGGTCTGTTGTTTTGAATATGCTTGTGTAACATCATGAGTAGTAACATCTATTAATTTTTTATAAACCATATGCAAATGGAACCTTTTTTTAAATCCAGGTTATTTAAGAAGTACACATTAATAATGGTGAGGGGAAGTTGATCTGGTTTAAAAAACTTTCAGACCAGTCATGCAACTTCTGTTCCTCTATATCATTTTAAATTGTTCTTGCTAATACATCTTTCACAAAAGTAGACTAAAAGAATAACACATGAATCACCCTAATAAACCTTAGCACCACTAAAGATTACCAGTTCAAATCATTAGCTTCCTTGCAGCAGTTTGATTTTTACATTGTGTGCCACTTTGCCACATAGTTTTGCCAATTACAAGGGACAATGGCTTTTTGTTTTACAATGCCCAATAAAGTTACAAAGGCATAAAAAGGTTCCCTCTGTAAGTAGCCATTATTTTCTTATATTTTGTTGATTGTGTGGTTCAGGTGATGGTGAACTTGAAGAAATTTAGATTATAAGGCAGTATACACTCTTCACTCTGTTTACATATTTTGACAAGGAATCGTTTTTTATATAGTGGCCAAAAATCCTCCTTGGTTCATCTGCATGGAGTTACATCAGGGAAGAATTTGTCTCCTGGTGCTTCTTAGTCTTGAAATACCTTATTTTCAGAAAGAATTAAATTGTAAATTTCAGTTGCAGGCACTGGAAAATTAGCCTCTCAGCTCTTGAGACAACTATTATATAGGCCCATAATTTGACCTGTTCACAATCTGCTGGAGTATAACCTTTTCATTGAGAAATCAAGAAAGAGTTGCAAAAACAAACAAAAAAAACCCAGTCCCCTCAAAAAACCCTTTATCAGGCTTACAACCATACTTTTTAGTACTTTCCATGCTTCCTTTGCAGGCTGTGAAGCAGCAATTAAACAGTATTTCCATCACTGCACACAATTATGCAGGGAAGCTAATACATAAATAAGGAAATAGACAAGAAAGCCATATTGTCTTCTGTTGTATTAGAAACATGGGGAAAGTTTAATGTTTGCCAAAGGCTAACGAAGAAAAAATATTTACTTTCAACTAATGTTGTTGGGATTTTCTAAAACTATAACACTTTCATAAATACTTTACACGTGCAAAGCTCTGCAAAAATACTGACTACTTTCCTACCTCAGAAGGGTGTTATCACAAAGAAAAAAATACAGAAGATTTTGTGTCCTTTTAATATTAATAGAAGTTTTAGGACGAAGTCCCTGCATATCATACTGAAAACTTACTCCAGTATAGTCTGAGGGTTCAGGTCCCAAGCTGCTGTAAATTATTATAGCTCCATTGAAGTCAACAACGCTGCTCTGACGTACACCAGCTGAGGAGCTAACCCTTAGGTCAAATTCTAGCCCCACTAAAGTCATTGGGCATGTTGCCATTGACTTCAGTGTGGCCAGAGTTTCACACGTAGTCTTTAAACGTTATCAGAAATATTTTGACACAGTGTAGTCCATGGGAGCCTATGAAAGAAATGAAGTGTCCATATGAAACCTAGTGTGTTTTAAAAGTGATGTATTTTCCTAATTCTGGCAACAGAACAAGATGCCACTACTAGGAGTAAGGAGTTAAGGCTTTTAAAAACAAAACAAAAATACTTATCCAAAATTCATAAAAAGGTTGTTTAAATAGCCACAACAGCTCTTGGTTTTGGTGTTTGCCAAATCCCAATATAAAAAAAAAATAGCATGCCCTCCTCAGAAAGTCTCCATGTTTATCATAAATATTTTGTTAGCATTTTCCAGAATGTCGTATAAATTAAAGCACTGGTAATTTTATTGAACATCCATGTTTTTGGAAGTGAAATGTCTTTGAGGAGCATTCTATTTTGGTTTATTTGTTTTGTTGGTAATGTGGATTTAGCTATTTAGTTCATCCATAAACCTGGCTGCTATATTGTTGCCTTGATACAGTGGAGACTGAGAAAGTTAAGTAGAAAGAATGAGGAGTACTTGTGGCACCTTAGAGACTAACAAATTTATTTGAGCATAAGCTTTCATGGGCTTTAAAACCCACTTCATCTGATGCATGGAGTGGAAAATACAGTAGTAATATATATATATATAGAGAGAGAGAGAGAGAGAACATGAAAAGGTGAGGGTTGCCATACTAACTCTAACGAGACAAATCAATTAAGGTGGGCTATTATCAGAAGAAAAAAAACTTTTGTAGTGATAATCAGGATGGCCCATTTCAAACAGTTGACAAGAAGGTGTGAGTAACAGTAGGGGGAAAATTAGCAAGGGGAAATAGTTTTAGTTTGTGTAATGACCCATCCACTCCCAGTCTTTATTCAAGCCTAATTTAATGGTGTCCAGTTTGCAAATTAATTCCAGTTTTGCATTTTCTCATTGGAGTCTGTTTTTGAAGTTTTTTGTTGTTGAAGAATTGTGACTTTTAGGTCTGTAATTGAGCGTCCAGAGAGGTTGAAGTGCTCTCCGACTGGTTTTTGAATGTTATAATTCTTGACGTCTGATTTGTGTCCATTTATTCTTCTGCGTAGAGACTGTCCGGTTTGGCTAATGTACATGGCAGAGGGGCATTGCTGGCACATGATGGCATATATCATATTGGCAGATGTGCAGGTGAATGCAGCACCCCTGATGGAGTGGCTGATGTGATTAGGTCCTATGATGGTGTCCCTTGAATAGATATGTGGACAGAGTTGGCAACGGGCTTTGTTTCAAGGATAGGTTCCTGGGTTAGTGTTTTTGTTGTGTGGTGTGTGGTTGCTGGTGCGTATTTGCTTCAGGATGTGGGGGCTATCTGTAAGCGAGGACTGGCCTGTCTCCCAAGATCTGAGAGAGTGAGGAATCGTCCTTCAGGATAGGTTGTAGATCCTTGATGATGTGCCTGAGAGGTTCTAGTTGGGGGCTGAAGGTGATGGCTAGTGGGGTTCTGTTACTTTCTTCATTGGGCCTGTCCTGTAGTAGGTGACTTCTGGGTATTATTTGTCAGCTGTTTGAAATGGGTCATTATCACTCCAAAAGTTCTTTTTCTCCTGCTGATAACAGCCCACCTTAATTGATTTGTCACGTTTGAGTTGGTATGGCAACCCCCATCTTTTCACTCTGTGTGTGTGTGTGTGTGTGTGTGTGTGTGTGTGTGTGTGTGTGTATATAATCTTCCTACTGTATTTTCCACTCCATGCATCTGATGAAGTGGGTTTTAGCACATGAAAGCTTATGTCCAAATAAATTTGTTAGTCTATAAGGTGCCTTCTCATCCTTTTTGCTGATACAGACTAACACGGCTACCACTCTGAAAGTTAAGTAGAGTTACACTCACTGAAATGAGATCCAGAGACCTCTATACGTTTCTTTTTGCTTGAAGAAACAAAAACTATGAACAAACAGGAAACTAACCCATTGCTGACAATGTTAGTAGTGACTCCCACTTAGTCCCTTTCAGCTTGTATTGAAAAGAAGAGTTTGTTGATTGTGTAGGTGAAACAAACTATTTTTAGTAGTGCTACAGAAAGATTATGGAAGGGACCTCACATAATGTGCACACACTCATGTTTCCTGTAGCAGTGTTGAAAATGAATTTGTTGCATCTACACACAGTGAAAGTGTTTACAACGCTATTTGGGCTAGGTTGGGTGGTGGGAAAAGCTAGGGAGGAGCTGTCACTGTGAGCCTTTGCCGCAATATGGCCATTTTCCTAATATAATTTAACCTGCATGTGGAGAAATGGTCAGTAGTAGCTTGATTGTTTATCACTGTAAAAGAGATGATCCCACCACATGGTGATTTGAGGGAACTAAAGCAGGACTTAAAATATTCCTCTAACAATTTCAGCCGTGTGAATTAAGAAATACAAAGCAGAAATCAAAAAGGAATTGGTTTCCAACCTCTGTTTTTTGATGAAGATTCGATGTACAGCTGAAGGGCTAAGTAGCTTTTCTTTTTACACTGAATGGTGCTCAAGAGATATGAAGATCCTGTCCATGTTTTCAGACACCTCATGTCTTTATACTAAAGTATATCTTTTTAACACCTCATTCACAGGAGTATTAGTATTTTGGAGATTAAAAAGGGGAAAAATCCATCAGAGACAGGCAGAATAACATTTTAGAAGTTAGATACAAAACAGCAGTAAATATGTAAAATAGTTAAAATAGCAGAAGTGAGGCAATAGAAATGCATATAATCTGTCTATTTTTAAAACAATTATTTGTAAATATAGCATCTTAGTGTTTTCGATGTATTTGACTGTATAGCTATATTGCATAGTAAGATGTCACTATCTTATATGATATTGAATGTATCTAATTACCAAAGCATCAAAAAATGTAATTACATTGGAAGGCCTGAATCTGCATTGATACGGAACGATTGTGTTGTGTTTGATAAAACCGTGAACTAAAAATACAATTTTATGATATACAGTATTTGTCCAAAACGAATATGCTCCCTTTAAGCACAGATTTCCTGACAATTTCAAACAGTGATTCCAGGCCTCTTGAAATTACAGTACAACTAGTAACAGTTATTTTGGTTAAACAGATATGGTATACGTTTGTGTGCAGATATCGGGCATTTCACTGTATTCCAGAAAACATGGCTCACCCTGATGTAATCATTCAAAGGTTTGTTATAAACCATTGAGATCACTAGAGTTGTTTATCCATTGATTTATCCATGAGTATTCGTACTCTATAAAGAATAGATCAAAACTAAACACTCTACATAAGACACAAAGCAGAATGTTTCAAGTTCACTAAAATATTATAAAAAAGGCTTCCTTCCTAGGAAAACTCAGCTATGGTAAAAAAATATCTACTACAGTGCACTGCACTGTAATAAATATTCATCATAAATTAATAATTTACAAGTACCTGAGCAAGTACATGAGCACCATAGCACAGCACAGCACCAAAAGCAGTAGCTCAGAGTTCTTAAAAATAATGGTGTTTTAAACATTAAAAATTCTAAGTATTGTTATTATTTTAAACCCACTCTAGTTGGAGTTTAAAGATAGTGCAAACTTCTGTCTTCACTTTTTCAGAAAGGTGTCAGATTTTCTTGTCATTTCACATAGGCAGTGTTGCTGGATCTTGGCACTTGTGGATGTTTAGGTGCAGGTCTGTTTAAAAAAAGATGAGAAATGTCAGAAATCGTTAAACTTCTGTTTTTAATTTTGGCATTAGGATGTATAGCTTAATTCATTCAGGAATAAAGGGATTTACCAATTTTATCTTCACTTTGTGAAGAAGCAGCACAGAACTTTTATGTTGGAAAAAGGTAGAACATCCAACTTCTTTTGAAGCCACCATCAGATCTGCTATAGTGATAGAAGCAGATTCCTTGTATGACCATACAAGTCCCTTCAGCTGTTCAAATATTGCCCTCTGACCAGTGGCAGAACTAGGCTTAAGTTTTAGGTGTGTGTTATAACCTTCCTTAGCTCCCTATGGGGTCACTTAATTTAGGACACTTTAAAAAATGGGTCTTAGGGCTGGTCTACCCTGGCGGGGGGGGGGGGGGGCGATCTAAGATACGCAACTTCAGCTACGTGAATAACGTAGCTGAAGTCGAATATCTTAGATCTATTTTTAAAAGTACTTACCCCGGTCCACACGGCAGCAGGCAGGCTCCCCCGTCGACAGCTGGAGCTGGAGTTCCGGTGTCGCGGAGCTGGAGTTCCGGTGTCGACGGGGAGCGGTTCTGGGATCGATTATCACGTCTAGACGAGACGCGATAAATCGATCCCAGAACATCGATAGCTACCCGCCGAATCGGGCGGGTAGTGTAGACGTAGCATTAGTCCTGTACTGTAGCTACCAGTTCAAAGATGTGTGGGTGGCCACCTTGAAGTACTGTTACTGCTTCTTAAGAGCATCTTACTGGAACGCATACTACACAATACAGGGTCTTAGAGGAACTCCCCTCTCCCTCCCATGGATCTTCCACATGGAAGAGTAATACTGTTAAGTTAAGAGCTATGCATAACATACAGAATTATTAGGAAAGTAAAATGTTATTTTGGTTTTATTTTTCAATTTTCTGAGCTGAGTTTCACACTAGGTGCCTCAGGGTAGAATTGCTATTGCTTCCAACTCCATTATTTTTATTTCTTTGACACTCTTTTTTTTTTAATGCGTAGAAGATTTAAACTCTAGGGTTAGATGATACAATAATAAAATGGAAATTTGGAAGTTAATGGAGCCTTATTTACACTAGATCCCTCACTGGTGCTACCATTGGTGGAGATGAACCAGTTTTAACATGGGTGAGAATTTCCAGATAAAGGGTGATAAAACTTCCTAGTGAAAATAAGGTCTAGGAGGTACCCTTTAAAATACCACCCAGAAGGATTAAATGTTCGTGTGTGGAGTAGGTATGGGGCTGAGATGGCTCACGGAGCAATATAATGAAGATTCTCAGTGTACATTTCCTACATACAGGGCTACACTAGTCAAAAACAAACAAACAAACAAAAACATTCCTATCAAATATGAGTCTCTGTTAAATTGCTATCTTTCAAAAAGGTGACAATGCTATCATCCCCAGTTCTAGTTGTCTGCAGCAGTACTGTGCTGTCTGAAAAGGCTAGCTACTGGATTTTTTCGAAGCAGCTGCTGTAAGAGACATCTCTTTTGTGCTACTGAAAAATTTTCAGAATCACACTTCAGTGTCTCTGTGCTGCAACATCACTATCCGCTTGTTTGTTCACTTTTTTTTGGCAGGGGGCAGGAGTTTGTAAAAACAAACACTTATCTTGCCACACAGTTTTCCTCATGAAAAGTAACTGCAATGCCCTGATTTTGAAAGAAAACCTGTATTTGTTTTTCTTTAATGGGCACGGATTAAATCGTGTGTTGACACAGAAACAACAAAGCAAAGTACTGAAGCTTCTAAACAATTTTCTGTATCTACAGTATGAATGATTTTAATGCAAGTCTTTGCTATGCCTGTTTGAACTTATTTTTCTTGTATGTTTTTAGTTTTATTCTGTTTTATTGACCAAGAATTCTTCCCAAGTAATGAAATCCTTGCATCCTTTGTGACACTAATTTCTGAACCACTGCCAACTACATTATTTTCTGGTAATGTTGAAACTATAAAATAATGGCAAGCTTTATTATAAGAGGTGCCTGCCAATAAAGCATTGTTGATCCAGTAGAACAGGCCTGCACAACATGCGGCCCGCATGGGCTCACTGTGCGGCCCGCGGGGGGGTGGTGGTGCGGGGAGAGGGGTGAGTAGGTGAGCTCACTTGTGGCCCGCGGGGGGGGGGGGGGGGGGGTGAGTAGGCAAGCGGCAGGGTGGGGCAAGCCAAAGGCCAGCGGGTGGGTGGGGTGGTGAAGAGGGGTCTGATGGTGGGGCCGAGCGGGGAGGGGTCGGGTCCTATTTTACTGCTGTGATCTGGTCACCCTATGCGTGCTGTTTCTTTCCCCCTCTACAGGCTTCCACACCCCAGCGCTGGGGAAGGAGGGGTTGTTTCTACGGGGTGGGCGGCGCTGGGGGTGGGGTGGGGTGTTTCCGCGGGGCCGGGGGGTTTTGGCCCTCAGCTGTCTTCTTTGGAGTAATATGGCCCTCGCCACTTTACGAGTTGTGCAGGCCTGCAGTAGAATATCATCTCAATGTGCAAAGTTATTGCATGCGGTCTTTCATACATTATATAAGATCATATAGATCTTGCATAAGTTTTGCCTTCATGAGGGCTGTAGGGTAATGCTCTCTATCTCTTTCTTGTGCTCCTTGCCACAGTCTGTCTTCATCATTCCTCGCAGGCGGTCAGACTAGATGATCACGATGGTCCCTTCTGACCTTAAAGTCTGAGTACCATTACATAAGAGTTTAAAAAATAAAGTGAATTAGGTGTTTAAAGACAGATCCTCAGCTGGGATAAAATGGCATACCTCCATTGGAAAAAAAAAATAGAGCTACATTTAGTTACAGTAGCTGAGAATCTGCCCCATCTCTTACATTTGGTAAACACAGAGAAAATTATTGCTATGTACCTTGGTAATAAATAAAGGCACTATACAATGGTGTTTTATGTGCAGTTAGAATATAACTCACTATGGTATAATATCTCATTGCTATATAATGTCTTCATTTTTGATCTCCTCTGTGATATACTTGTTTATTACCAGAGTAAGATACAAGCACAATGCTAATATATTTATATGGGTAAAAGAGTTGCAGGGAACCTTATTTGATGACAGACCATTTAAACGGAGAGGATGGTGGTTTTTCCAAAAATATGGTAAGTCAGCTCTAAGTAAGGGAGAGTCTACAAGTTCCAGTAAAGTATTTGCTATAGGTCATAAAAACATTTTGATTAGCAAAACTAACCTTACAGGAGTAATGTGAGGCACAAATTTCTGATGTCCAAGTATTGGGCTGGAGGCATTGTTAAACCGAGCAGTTTTGTTCAGAGGATTTGCTGGCAAAGGCTTTTGAGGAGGGTTTGGTTTGAGAGTTTCCTATAAAAAGATATCAGATTGTGATCTTTGTAAACAAAATGAAAAAATAAACACTTGATTTTAAATGGAGTTGTTTAGACTATTTTGTATGCGGTAGATATAACACATGGAACACTAAGGTTTGTTGTTGTTTTATTATTTTTTTAAATGCTCATCAGGGAGGTGCATTTAAACCTACAGTACATCACACAATGTCCAAATTATAGAATGTAATTTTTACACTTCAAATGTGATTGACATTGTCCAAATCTTTTATATTGCATATTTTCAGAACCATGGTATATGTACTTAGACCAAAAAGAACTTTTTAGATAAAACTCACTCTTTTCTACTGCAAATGTGGTAATTCCATAATCCATGTTTTGGACTGTGGAACATATTCTGCCCTCAATTATGCACATGCAATACAAAAGAAAGTAGCAAATCAAGGGAGGGTAGATAATAACAATGCAATTAGATCAAGGATGAATGTAGTCCATTGTGTCCACATATGTTTATAAGAGTGATCTGTAAAGGTGTGGGGTTTTTTTTTGTTTTGTTTTAAATAAATGAGCTTCTACTATTTTTTATTTTCTTATGATATATAAAGAGGGCTGCAAAGGATTTCTTTTTAGGCTTTTTCCTTCTCTTTGTTTTTATTTTGGAAATATTGGGAATAACAAATCTGATCTTCACTACCTTTGTGGGAGAACCTCTGATGGGTCTCATTGCATGTATATTGTGACTTCAGTCTTTTATTGAAGAAGCAGTGGTGTTAAAAAGACCTCTTTTGTCCAAAAGTTTAATTAATCATTCAAAGTTAGCAGGTATTAACATAAAACTAAACAAAACAAACAGTTGCTCAATTTTCATTTGTTTAACTCACGTGATGTCATAATTTCACTAGTTCTTCTGTTAGTGTCTTTCAGGGCCTGAATTTCTAGCATTTAAAATATTTTAAAAAGCAAACACAATTTTTAGTTATTTAAAGAAACCCTTTCAGGTCATCTTTATACATTACAAGGAGCAAAAAAAGAGCACAAGCTCAACTTTTATTTTCTTACAACCCTCTCCTTCTGCAAATCTAGATGCAGCTGCATTCCAATAGCACATCCAGGTCTCCAGGATGAGTTTCCATCATCCATTGTTTCCGGGGGCAGTGGTTTCGGCCTGGTTAATTTACAATTAGTAAACACATACAAGGTTTCCTACAGGAGATGACAACAGTGGAAATGACTTCAAAATGAAAATTTTGGATGGCCCTAGAATCAAACTTTCTGATTCCAGTTTGACTGGTGAGCATTCATGGAATTGTTATAAATGCAGCTGCAATTTATTTCAGCCAAAAGAACTGTGGAATTAAGTAGTTCATTAGTATAGAACAGTAGTAATCTTGCTACAAGGCATGAATTAATGTCATTACTGTGTGGTCTTCTAGCTGCTGCAAAGATGGTAACATTGTTTCATTGGTCTTAGAGAGAAGGATGCTTTGTTGCAAGTTTGTGATCCAAAAAACTACCACCATTTAATATTGTTTGCAATTTGGCATGAGTGCAGCTGAGCATAAAAGGTTTCCAGAATCTGAAACTTCCAACAATGATTTTCAGTTAATGTGAATTTAATGAATCTGTGCAACCTGGGCTTCAACTGTACAAACTAATTCACTAAATGTTTGTTTAATCTAGAAAAATTAACGTGTGTTAAAAATAGCTATGTGCCTAGGGACCTCATTAGTGAGTATCGAGCATCTGCCATATAATGAATTTATCTGTGCATCTTCCCAATTTACAGATAGATTAAATGAGTTGTTCAAGGTCACACAGGACATTTTTGAAAGAGTCAGAAAATGGACTCAGCTCTTCTTAACCATAAGGCCATCCTTCCTCTTCAAAAGCCCCCAAATTGTTTCAGATTTAAAGAATCTGAAAGTTACATCATCTAACTCCCCACTGCTAAAAATTAGGGCAGAACAAAGGTGCAGTTGATGAAATAGAAAAAGAGCAGCTTAAAGAGGTACTATAAGTAGGGAAACAATGAAAGATTTGACAAAAAAACAACTGGGTACATTAATTACTCTTTCAGAAAGAGGTATAGCATTTTCATTATCTGTTTAAGCATCTCATTTTCAACATAAGCATTGCACTTTCAAAAGGAAATGGGGAATGACCACTATTAAACCTGCTGATCGCAAAGAAGGAAAAAGCTGGACTTTGGGTAAACTATGGATTCCGTCCGCTCAAGTTTAGAACAGTTTCAGTTTTTAAAATTCCAGTTTTGTGTCCCTCCTCTCCTTGCTTGCAGTCACTGCATAACTAGTACTAATGCTGTGTGTAAGTGGGGAATGGCAATATGAAATAAAATTCTTATTCTGTTTATTTTAACTCTCACTCCATACAAGTCAATCTTGACCATCATCCAAAAGAATTTTGAGCTCTTATCAACTTCCTCCTTCAAAATAAAGGAGCAAACATTTTTCTTATCGGTGCTGTTTTGTGTGTGAAGAATAGACTTCATAAAAGGAAAATATGAGGGATATTGCAAATAGTAATGAAGTAATCAGCCATCGTGGAAAAAAACAGCAATTTCTTGTAAATATCTTTCTATGTGATGGGAATATGATGATGATGCTTATGAAGTCAATTCTAGATACTAGCAAATGAAATTGTTCAAAATTTGGTAATTTTCAGTGGCTATAAAATGGACATCCTGAAATCTGTAAGAGAGAAGCAGCCTTTCTATTCAAATAAACCACAGTCAAGAAACCACATGTGCTAGATTTCTTGAGGAATAAAATGTGCATGTCTGCATCTATGTTTAAAGCACAATATACCATTTTGGAAGAAGGGAGATTGCAGCTGAACCATATAGGAAACTACTTTTTGCATATATGTGGAATTGCCTCTTACTGAAATACTACATTGAGTTATAATTATGAATATTGGTTTCCTAACATAATGGATTTTTTTAAACCTTTCAATATGAGTGGTATATGAGAGATTGTGTGCAATTTTATTATATCATTGTATTTGGTTGCAGTTAGTCTTTCTTTCCCAAAAAGTTAATGACCAAATAAATAAAAATCAGTATTATAGCAATGGCAAGTAATTAGAAGGAATTTACTCTTCTTGCATCGTAAAACCTTCGTTCCATTGACTGCCTACAATAATATGAAAGTGACCTGCTTCTGCAAGTACTTAGGCATGTGAGTAGCTTTACTCAGATGAGCATTCTACCTCATCTGTGTAAAGTTATTTATTCACTTGTGTTTGCAGGATCAGGCCTTAACAAAAATTTGTACTCTTGTTTATTTGTATTATGGTAATATCTAGATGCCCCCAATGAAGATGGGGACCTGAATGTGCTAGGCACAATATAAAATATAGTTAGTTCCTGGCCTGAACAGTTTAAAATCTAAACAGACAAGATCAACAAAAGGCAGGAATGTTACTTTTCCCATTTTTCCTATCTGAAGTGGTAGGTAGCTACTATTTCATAGTTTCTCTCCCATGGGTCTCGGCTAGTAGCACCTTCCTTTCCCCAAGCCCATTAGTAGGGAATGGAACTGCTTACTGTGTAGCTGAGGGGCACAGAACAAGGAAGTGCCAGCACCTTGGTTACAGATAATTGGCCTTTGCACTGGCCTCCATAGGAAAATTATTCTGGAATAGCCATTCCACTGAAGTGTCTTTTTTGGGGGTTTTAGCCTAATTCACATTGGTTGTAGATAGAGCAGGGGTGGGCAAACTTTTTGGCCCAAGGGCCACATCTGGGTGGGGAAATTGCTTGCAGGGCCATGAATGTAAGGCTTGGGCAGGGGGTTGGGGTGCAGAAGGTGTGGGAGGGGGTGCGGTGTGCAGGAAGGGGCTCAGGGCAAGGGGTTGGGGCAGAGGAGGGGTGCAGAGTGTACGAGGGGGCTCGGAAGGGGGTGGGGTGCAGGGTGTGGCAGGGGGCTCAGGCAGGGAGTAGGGGTGCAGGGGGTACAAGTGGGCTTAGGGCAGGGGGTTGGGGCACAGGCAGGGGCCTCAGGGCAGGAAGTTGGGGTGCGGGCTCCAGCCAGGTGCCGTGTACCTGGAGTGGCTCCAGGGTGGCAGAGGTGTGCAGCAGAGGTGTGCAGCAGGGCCAGGGGAGGCTCCCGGCCCTGCGCCGCTCTGGGAAGTGGCCAGCACCATGTCCCTGCAGCCCCGGTGGGAGGAGGGGCAGAGAGCGCTGTGCGCTGCCATCGCCTTTGGGTACCTCCCCCAAAGCTCCCATTGGCCACAATTTCCTGTTCCCGGCCAATGGGAGCTTCGGGAGAGGTACCCACAGACAAGAGCAGCGCACGGAGCTCGCTCTCTCTCTGCCCCCACCTCCCCGGGGCCGCAGGGATGTGGTGCCGGCCACTTCCCGGAGTGGCATGGTGCCACAGGTGTGGCAATTCCACGGGCCAGATCCAGCCCGCGGGCCATAGTTTGCCCAGCCCTGAGATAGAGCTTAATGGGAAAATTTGAAAATGAATGGAGCTACACTGGAAGGAACGTGCACATTAGGAGCTATTTGGGAATAGCTATTTCACTTGAAATTCACCCCCTCCCTCATTCTGGAATATCTTCCACATCGAGACAAGCACTTTATCTGCTGATAGCTACACGGGTTAATCAGGGTGCAATGAAGTAGATTGACAAAGGAAAAATGGGGAAGGGAATGGGGTGGTAATTATGGCAGTTGGGAAAACAGAATGGAGAAGAGGAGGAAAACGAGTAGAGCAAGGAGGGGCACAGGGGAAAGGTGAGACTGGCGGTAGAGGCAGATGTTTGCCAGAGGGAGTTGCAGAGGAGGAGGTGACAAAGAATGGACAGGAAAACTGATGTGATAGGAGAGAGAGAGACGAAGAAATCACCTAACTGGGAGAAAATGCTATAAGAAAACAGTGGCCCTCAGAAGGAGAGAAATGAACGTTTGAGAGAAGAGAAAACAAAAAAGATGCATCTTTACAGTTGTTTCATATTCTAAGTGTATCACAGGGAATACAAATTGACACAAGCCATGTCAATTTATGGAAATTAATATGGAAATTAGTTGTGACCCTAGAGCTCCTGGCAACTTGCTAGTATGGCCCTCAATACCACCAAAGTGGTGCTTCACTGCTCAAGTGTTCTCTCCTAATAAGACCCTTTCCCTGACCCTGTTTTTTTCCCCCTACAGAGCCTCAGCTAAAAGTGTTTACGGATAGATTTCTTTATATCTGTAACCTAGAGTTGAGTTCAGCACGTCAGGTTTTCATCTGTATTTGGGGAAAGGGCTGTTTTCAACAGTTACAGCTGTGCTTAGGAGAAAAAAGTGTATTTCTTTTATATAGTAGGCAGCTATAAACAATGTATATCAACTTTAATTTGCTCCTTTGGTATGTTCTGATCATGCTTATGGTAGAGGTTTCTAATCTAAAATGCACTGTGAGAAAGAGGGGTCTTTATCAATCTAGAGAAGAAGGTGCTTCAGTGGATGACTGTGGCAGAACATGCAGACAGTAAATACAGGTCTGGCTCCTTACCAACTATATCCTACAGCAGGGGTTCTCAAACTGGGAGTCGTGATCCCTCAAGAGGTCGTGAGCTGCCAGCCTCCACCCTCAAACCCCGCTTTGGCTCCAGCATTTATAATAGTGTTAAATATTTTAAAATGTGTTTTTAATTTATAAGGAGGGTCGCACTCAGAGTCTTGCTGTATGAAAGGGGTCACCAATACAAAAGTTTGAGACCCACTGTCCTACAGTAAGGATATCCTATAACAAGTTGATGTAGATGAGATTGTGGTGTGGCAAAACAGCAATAGCATGTAACTGATTAACCAAGGAAAACATGAATGAACTTGATCTAAATTATGGACTGGATCCACTAGGTGCTATAACTTTTTGTATTGATTTACATCAGCTGAAGATCTGACTTATGGATAATCAAACTGTTTCATGAAGCCTTCTGTACAAAAGAAAATTTTATATTGGTCATAGACTTTTAAATACTACACTTGGCAAACATTTAGACGAGGTTACTGACCAGTAACTGGAGGTTCTTTGAGATGTGGTCCCTATTTGTATTCCAAACACTGGTGCGCAGGCGTGCCATGTGCCTGAGTTGGAAGTTTTTTCAGCAGCAGTGTCTGTTGACCTGCACAGCCTCCTTATGTCACCACATGCTCTGTGTGAGGTTATAAGAGGCTATGTGGGGAGACACACCCTCAGTCTCCCTCCTACCGCAGCATAGAGTCTCCGCAGCAGAGGGGAAGGTGGGCAGGTACTGGAATACAAATTGGGACCACACATCTTGAAGAACCTCCAGTTACTGGTAAGTAACCTCCTCCTCTTCTTCGAGTGATGGTACCTATATGTATCCCAAATGCGGGTGAGTACGGAGTAATGATCAGCTTGGAGGTGGGTGCAAGGACGGAATGGGGAAGACCTGCTGTAGGACAGTGTGTCTTATATTGGCTTTTGCGGCCTCCCACTGGCCAGTGGCATAGTGCGCTGTGAAAGTGTGGACAGAGCGGCATGTTGCCACACGGCAGATCTCGTGCCAAGGGACATCTGCCAGGGAGGCGGAGATAGTCGCATGCGCCCGCATGGAGTGTGCTGTGATTCTGCTAGGTGGCGTTGCTTTGGAGTGTGAATAGCATTCTGTAATGCTCTTAGAGATCCAATTGGATATGTGTGGTGAGGAGAGGGCTTGCCCTCTCAACTGTTCCACTGTGCCTACAAAGAGGTGTGGGGAGGTGTGACAGATGTGAGTCCTATCCAAGTAGAAGGTCAGTGCCCTGCAGGTGTCCAGGGGGCACAGCATCCTGTCCATGGGAGTGGCATGCTGTTTAGGATGGAAGACTGGGAGATAGATGGACTGATTGAGCTAAATCTCGGAGATGACCTTTGGGAGGAATTTAGGATGAAGGTGCAAGGAGACTTTCTCTTTATGGAAAACTGTCGGATGGGGGAGGGGGTCAGCCATCATGGCTGCTAGTTCGCTGACCCGCCAGGTGGAGGACTTTCATGAATAGATGGGCCAGGGTGCATGTGGCCAAGGGTTTGAATGGAGGCCAGGTGAGGGCAGACAACATGAGGTTGAGGTACCAGAAGGGAGTGGGGGTAAGGACTGGTGGGAAGCAGCTTGTTGGGCCCCTCAGAAACCAGGTAGCAGTAAGAGGGTAAATATATTGACTGGCCATCCATGGGAGGGAGGGAGGGAGGGAGGTTCTGAGTGCCACAAGGTGGATGTGGCTTGAGCTGAGCATGAGGCCTGAGTTCTTGAGCTCCAGGAGATAGTCTAGGATGATGGGTACAGAGACAGTAGAGAGGGAGGTGCCAGTGGTGTGCCCAGGAGGTGAAGCACTTCTATTTTGTGGCACAGCATGCCCTCGTAGATTCCCGCCTACTGTGTATAAGAATATGGCGGTCGGGTGAGGAACAGGCACTGTCTGTGCATTAGCCCCATCCAAAAATCAGACTGTCAGTTGGAGCGAGTCCGGGTTGGCAAACCCTACTGTGGTCCTGTGTGAGAAGGTCCAGCCTGTTGGAGAGACTGATCAGTGGACGGGCTGACAGCTGAGTAGCTCAAGAAATCAGAACTGTCAGGGCCAGCATAGGGCTATCAGGATGACCCTCGCCTGATCTTGGCAGGTCCTGTGAAGGGACTGGGGGAAGAGAGTACAGAAGGTTGTCATCCCATGGAAGGAGGGCATCGCCCTTGGAGTCCTGGCCCCTGGCCCTCACTGGAGAATTAGAGGGGGAACTTGCAAAGAGATCCCAGAGGGGGGTGCCCCAGGCCTGGCAGATGGTGCAGAGCATGGGGTTGTGGAGCTCCCACTCGTGGTTGAGGTATCAAGCTCTCTTTAGTGCGACCGTCAGGGAGTTCTGTGTCCCCAGGAGGTATGCCACATGGGGCACAACGTTGTGGCAGAGACAGCAGTTCCAGAGGTGGACGGCCTCCATGCAAAGTGACCGGAATCTGGTGCCACCCTGTCTATGTATGTCATGTTGTCTGAGAAGATCTGAATGTGTCGGTCGCGAAGAGGCAGGAATATGTGACAGGCCTGGTGGACCACATGCAGCTCCAGAGTGTTGATATGCATGCATGCTTCTCTAGGAGTCCACCTCCCCTGTGCAGTGAGGCCCCCCAAATATGCGCCCCACCCTGCAAGGGAGGTGATTGTGGTGAGGGTGGCTGTAGGGGTGCCTCCGAGCACCTCGGTAGGATCGATCCACCAGGTGAGTGATACACGGTCCCAAATGGGGATGGTCAAGGCTGACACCAGGTGGCCTTAATGGGGCCTGTAGACTGAGAGGAGCCACAGTTGTAGGCATCACATAGGTGTAGGCCACCATGTGGTTGAGGAGGCAGAGACAATGGCACACCATTGTGCATCAGTTGCAGTGCAGGGTCTTCACGGGGGCTAGGAAGGTGGCGAAGCAGTATGTCAGAAGGAAGTCTAGGTGTGCTCCGAGGAAATGGATTGTCTGCGTTGGGAGGAGCACGGATTTCTCCATGTTGACACAGATGTCCAGTGGGGCAAGAAGCAAGCGGAAGGCTGCGACCACTGTCGCCATCTCGGCAAGGGACAGAGACATCAAAAGTCCATCATCAGATGGGGAATACAAAGCATCCTCCTTGGCAGAGGTGAGCTGCTATGACTGCAAAGACGTTGGTGAAGATCCTGGGGGCTGTGGTGATGCCGAATGGAAGGACGCTGAACTGATAATGGTTGTCGCCCACACAGAAGCAGAGGAACTTGTGGTGGGCCGAGTGGACGTTGCTATGGGAATATACATCTTTCACGTTGAGCAGTAGCGTAGCCGGGGGAGAGCAGGAGGAGCACCCGCTCCCCCTTGAGCAGAAGCGGCCGAAGCGGCGCCTTTTTTTAGCAGCACTAAAAAAAGGCGCTGCTTCTTTTTAAGCGCCGCTTCTTGCACTCACCCGGCGGCGCTCCGGGTCTTCGGCGACATTTTGGCGCGGGGTACCACCAAAGACCCAGAGTGAGCTGCCGAAGTGCCACCGAAGACCCGGAGCGCCGCTGGGTGAGTACAGGGGGAGGCGCCTTTTATAGCGCCGCTCCCCCTGCGCTCCGGACCTGGCTGCGCTACTGACGTTGAGGACTGCGAACCATGCCCTTGGGAGAGGGAAGGAATGATGGAAGCGAGCGTCACCATACAGAACTTGCTCTTTCTGATGAAAGTATTGAGTAACTGGTGATCGAGGATTGGGCGAAGGCCCCCATCCTTCTTCGGGGTGAGAAAATACAGGGAGTCGAAGCCTGTGCCGATGAAGGTGATGGGCACAGGTTCAATAGGAGGATGTCCACCTCATGTTGAAGGAGGGTGTGGTGGACAGAGCTCCCTGGATAGAGCCTGGAAAAGTGGGGGCCTGGTGAGGTGGGAAGGTGAGAAACGCTATCAAGTAGCAATGTTGCGTGATCTCCAAAACCCATCGATCCATGGTGATCTTGCCCCAGCGACAGGCAAATAGGGCAAGATGGTCTGCAAAGGTGGCACAGGGGGCTGCAAGCAATGAAGCAGGGGGTTCACAGCTCTCGACCATTGCGCCAATATTGGGCCTTTTGCTGGTGGTGAGGTGTGGTTGTGGAGTTGGCTGATGGCTCTGGGTGCTGGGAGCGGGGGGCGCTGGTGAGCCAGCTCCTGGTACTTAGTGTAGTTAGGTTGGTACGGAGGGCATGGGCTCTGCTGGAACTGCAGCTTAGATTGTTGGCAGTGGGGGTGTAGATCCCGAAGGATTGAAGGGACACTTGAAAGTCCTTCAATGAATGCAAAGCCTTGTCAGTCTTTGTGGAGGTCGGGGATGGTGGATTGGACCTCTCTGGGAAAGCTGGAGAACTGGAGCCACTCTTTGCATCTCATCGCTACCCCTGTGGCCAGGGAGCGGGAGGACGTGTCCATTGCATCCACCGCAGCCTGGAGGCTGACTTTGACCATCATGCAGCCCTCATCCAGCAGGGCCTGGAACCACTGGTGCTTGTCATGTGGGATGTCCTCCAAGAACTCCATCAGCTTGGTATAACTGTTGAAAGCATACTTCATTAGCAGAGCTTGATAGTTAGAAATGCGGAATTGAAAGGCCGCAGAGGAGTAGTTTGCAACCCATGAGGTCCAGGCATTTTGTTGCCTTATCCAGGGAGGTGGAAGAGGCGGAGTGCTGGTGTGCCCATTCCATGGCCATGTGGGGGTGGGAAAACAGAAAGTCAGCCTCCTTAGCTGGCACGAAGTATCTGCCTTCCGACTTGTTGGGTGTGGGGACGCAGGATGCCAGCATGTGC
Organism: Macrochelys suwanniensis; assembly: GCA_033296515.1. Lineage (NCBI taxonomy): Eukaryota > Metazoa > Chordata > Testudines > Chelydridae > Macrochelys > Macrochelys suwanniensis. The sequence goes on along the minus strand of CM065778.1, from coordinate 122,262,646 downwards.
CACACCGCTCGTGCGGGTTGTAGAATAGCATTGTGAATGGGCAGAGCTACAGGCGTCTGGGCCTGGAAAATGTCCATTGGCTGGTCTGTTTGGTCTTGGACGTCTTCCAGGGGCACACCCACTCAAGAGCCACCCTCTGTAGCAGATCCTGGTAATGGTGGTGATCGTACGGAGGCAAGAGGGTCAGAGGGATGAAGGTCTCATTCAGAGAGGAGGCGGCTGCCATCAGTACTGGTGGTGTTGAATCAAGTGCTGGGTCCTCCTCTGGGTCTGAGACTATTGGAGCTGGACTATAGGGGCAGAGGGCTGGTATTAGGTCACCGATGGTGGGTACATGCGGCAATAAGGATCCCATGTGAGCCAGTGGTGCCAGATGTGCCAATGGCTGGGTCTTGTTGGCACTGCGGGCCCCCTGGGTAGGTGTACCATCCAGGCAGGCCTCGAGCGTAGGGGGCCAGAAAGGGTGGGCAAGCCTGGGAGTCCGCACTATGCTGGGAGATGGATGGCTCTTCCTCTGAGGCTGAAGAAGCCTCCGGCAGTTGCGAAGCCATTGGTGCGGGTGGTACCGTGACTGGCAGGGGCAGGTTGCAGCTGAGGAGAGGCAGCTCATCCGCTGGTGAAGGTGGCTGGGGAGCCGAAAGAAGCAGCGAGGGCGGGTACAGCAGCTTGAGGTGGGACATGGGGAACAGCAGATCCATCCGACCCAGTGTCCAGGGCACATCCTGCTGTCTTCCGCACTGAGGAGGGGTATGCAGAGCAGAACCTGGAGAGTCCTGCTGCAGCTGAGTGGCATGCGCTGGCAGGCTGTTGGGACCCTCATTTCTCGTGGGAACTGGCAATTCCAGCGGGTCTTGATTCCGCTTTGCCTTGCCCCCTGCCTTAGGGGTTGGGCCTGAGGGGTTGTCACGCGAAGTCTAACCCAACCGAACCTGAGTCGGGGAGGACACATGGTGCGGACAGCGCTCCTTAATGCAGACCTGCTGCAGCGTTCACGAGAGCACTTGCGACTGTCCTTGTGCTCCTTCTTATGTCTTGATGGTGCCAATGGAATCGGGCTTGAAGCCGACAGCGGGACGCTCATCACCGGTGCTGGGCGGTGCACTGTCAGCACCTCTGGTCAGGGATTGGACTCCACATGAGGTCAGAGCGCTTCCGCCATGAGGAACTTGCGGAGGTGCTGAAGTCGAGTGTCACAGGTCCTTGACGGGAAGGACTTGCAGATATTAATCCCATTTCACAAATGAGGAAACTGAGGTACAGAGTGACTTAGTGTCTTGTCCAAAGTCATACAAAAAACAAAGCTGGAAAACCTCTTGTGGTATGTTTTCATTGCAGAGTTAAATCAGGATCTTACTCAGTGTTGCCCTCGTTCCCTTGCTGTTCGCATACAAAACTTTCTATCATTCAAGTTTGGTGCTGCTTCAGCCTGAGCCAACTGGCTTCTCTGGGGCTGCAGGCTAAACCTCAAGTGAAGCTTTCACTTGGGCTAGTAACCTGCCCACTTTGCAGTGAGGACAAAGGCTAAATCGCTCGAGTGCTGATACTTTTCCAGTGCCTTCCCACAATTCCTTGTGTATCAGTGCAGAAGGACAGAAAAATAGTTCCACAATTCACCAGGAAAGAATCAGAGTGGTTCAGTTAACTGCAGTGCAAAGAACTATCAAAGGATATGTCCTGAGAAGTCGTAACACTATATATAGGTGAGTACAGCACCAGGGAGCGCACAGTAATTCAGCTGGAGATTTGCAGTGTGGCTGCACACACCCAGGCTAGGCTAACCTGGATGGTGATCACGGGAATTAACTGCAGCAGAGGTACCTTTGATTCAGTCACAAGACGATCTCCTCTCACATGAGTAATGGTAAAAAGGATCATTATTTGTAGGAAGGAGCAGCAATAATGGTGGTCACTTGGCCAACATTCCCTTGTTTAAAGTCCCTTTCATCAACACGTATAACCAAGAAAGGGAAACCAGTTACACCACAGAGAACAACTCCACTGCAAATTTTAGTGTTGACATGTATGCTAAACTGGAAAATACCCTTGATGTTTACCCAGTTACAGAAAGGTTCCATGGTAAAGTTCCCACCTGTACTATATATTGCAACCATGTTCGAACTTGGTCTTTTAATTGGCTGAAGTACAAGGAATAGTTAAGGCCAAATCCTCACTCAGAATAATCAGAACAGCTCCATTTACTTAACTGGAGCTACACCACTTTACACAAGTTGAGGAGCTAAGCCACAATGGCTGCTGTCTAGCTCTCCACTATCAATCACACAGGAAATGCTGTGGGAGAACCCATATATGAAAAGTGATAAAACATTTTATTCTGGTTTATTATATGCCGTTATTCATGCTGCAGTCTGTAGCCTGACATCACTGTCTGTAAATATAAGAGAGAAAGAAAATGTAGATTTACCTGAGCAGGCCTAAGAGATGGGTTAGCTGGCAGTGGTCGTGCAGATACAGTTTGATGACAGGGTAGCTGCTGAAGGGGTGGTAGGACTCGCTGTGGTGTTTTTGACCGCAGTACATCAGATGTCTTTCCAGGGTTACTGATGTCAGTAGTCTGATATGGTAGCAATCTTCTCGTACCATCTCTCTATAGAGCCATAACATAATAAAATTTGTAGTTTTAAAAATTCCCAATGAATATTCTGGATACAAGCAATATTGTTTGAAACACTGTAATCTTCCTTGTTCTGCACTTGCTTTCCCCTTCCTTCCCTCCCTGCTTTACCGTACCCCTACACTCCTTTTCTGTAGCCAGAGAACAAGCAATTAACAACTTCCAGAAGCCTATTCAATCGCTCAATCCTTGGCTGTTCGGAAGGTAGTGCTTCTGTCTGAGATGGCTGGCTGTATCCCAGAGACTAATTGTATTTCCTTTCAACATTTGTAGTCTCCATCTGTTTGGAACTTGGAAGCCAAAGTGCATTTTGGGTCCACTTTTTCTGCTCTTTAACTTGTTCATAGTTTTATATAATTTTAATAATTATAATAAGTGTCATAATTACTTCAAACATACAGGAAATGTATATCAAATTCTAATAATGATATTTTGACTGTTTAAGAACCCACCTGATGTATGTTTAAATTTTGTGGCTTTATGACTAGATTTTTACAGAGAGTTGTGGTATGAACATGATTAGGCTCAAATGAACTGGAAGGCCTTGCTGGACTCACAGACCTGCAATACAAGTATACACTTATTGAATGCAACTTTGTTCTTACAGCTTTACTTTTTTCACAGTATCTTTCTCAGAATAACACTTTGAAAGGGCTTTCTTATTTTTGCTCTCTATGGAAAACAAGGAAATGTAAAAATTACCTAAAAATCTTGCAAGAATAAAAATAAATATTGATTTTTTGGAAGCCACTAGGCTGTTAAATTAGCTCTTGCAATCTGTGGAAATGCAGCTTTATAGCACCCAAGAGACTGTTCTAATGAGTCTAACATTTAAGTAGTAATGACCCCAAATACAGAAGTTTTAGCTCACTTGACTGAGTTTAGATAAAAGGCCAAGCCAGATAATGAAAATATTTCAAGCTACCCAAAATCAAGGCAAAGTTTCCTTTACTTTTTAATTGCTTATCACAGAAAGCATAATAAAAAGGCATATAGTCAAACCCCATTTTATTTACTGATGTCAATGAAGTTGAAGTGAAGAAAGAACACTTCTGAAAAACTCATCTTAATTAATGAATGAATGCACTTTTAGTAAACTTGACTCATAATGTCTCATACGCAGCACAAGTATTGAGAAATGTAATGAGTACAGTCAATTTCTACTGAAGTTTATTAAAATGAGTGGGTACTTAAGGAAAATTATCATACCTTAGTTTCTCTATTGTTGTCTTTTTATTTGTAAACAGGAGTCTAATCAAAGTCTTCCTTTTGAGATACATGATTAAACCAGCAACAATAAGGCACAGAATGGTTACAAGTATTCCTATGGTTAAACTTCTGTTATCTGAAATAAAACACATTTTTTTGACTTGTGATGGGGTCAGTTATGATGAAATCTGTATGATATCAAGAGTGGGATATTGCTGGCTAGGCCTGCTTTCTAGCAACATACAAAATGAAATTAGTAAATAATTTATTTGTATTTCTGCTATGCTTATGCTTGAACTTAATTCTCACATCATTTGTTTGTCAACTCCAAAACCAAAATGGTTAAATACAAGCTGATAGACTCAATCCATTCCTCAACTGTATAAATATCCAAAGCAGAAAACTGGAAAAAAAATACAGAGGGGTGCACTAAAAGATGGAAGAGGCAATTAAATATCAACTCTCAGTGATACAAATACTAAAAACTTTGTTTATTGTTTATTTGTTAGCTTCAATCTGAGATACTACTCAAAACTCAACAGCTGGTAGCAAAATGGCTGTGTCTCAGTTTACTAAAGTTTTCTCCACTTCAAATGCATATAAGCGAAAGTGTAAAAATCAGTTGTCTTACAGTGGAAAAACATAATTCTTACCACTTAAGGGTCAAATGAAGTAATAAGACCACTCATGGTTGTATTTATTTAAGACACTACAGAATGGCAATTTCTTTACCAAGTTTCACTGTATGCTAGTGACCCACTTCACAGTGTTATTTGGATTGCATTACTCTGGATTTTACAGTCCAAATGTCAGCCCTTTACATTACAGGTTGGCAACTGCTGTGACAATGGTTATGCTCCTTGAGCTCAGTAACATAACAGATGGAATGGAATAATGGGTGGCCTTTGCTCTAAATACTGTAATATGCAATAATGAATAATGCTGGCAGCTTCTGCTCTTCCAAAACCAGAAAATGATCGAATTAAAGATTCCATCCAACCCAATCCGGAGAAAACCCTGTCAGGAGCGTGCTCTCTCTATCTCTCTTTTATACCAGCAGGGAGCTCCAGCTCAAGGTTCTCTGCTAACTGCAGCTTTGGCAGTATGGCAGGGGGAACGGGAAGGTCTCAAGCCCTTAGGGCTTTATACGTCAAAGCCAACATCTTAATCTCAATTTGGAAATCAAGGAGCAAGCAATGTAAAATATGGTATCATGTGCTTGTGATGAGACACACTATTTAATGTGCAGGCTGCTGCCTTCTACACTGCCTTAGGTTTCCAAAATGATTTAAAGTGCAGTTTTGCGCAGAGCACGTTGCAATAGTCTAATCTAAAGGTAACAAAGACATGAATCAATCATGCCTGGAAAGTTTGCACCTAAAAAAAACAACCAGTCACAATCTTGTGGTCAGGAAGAGATGGGGAAAAAACTCTGGAAGATAGGTCTGCTATATGATCATAGACCAGCAGCTGGAGATGCAATAATACTCTAGAACTACAAACTCTAACAACGTATGGAATTTCTCACCCTCAGTAAAAGGTACAGTTATAATGCTTACAGTGGCAACCTACCAGCATTATCTCAGTCTTATCCTGATTGAATTTCAGCCAGCTAGATCTTTAACATACCCCAACCTCAACTATACATTGGCCAATGCAATTGACAGTATTGATTGTGTTGACTGACAGCGACACAAAGCACTTTAGCTCAGAGTAACGGTAATAAATCTCGTTCCAGTACTAAAAGCTAAATAAAATTAGTAAACCGAGTATAGGTAATTACATTTAATTTATCTTTACATAATGATTCTGTTAAATATTTAGTGCTGCTATTTAATAAAGATATAGGGTGCTGAGTACACAGATTTAGTAAAAGTCAGCTGGATAAAATCAGTTACTAAAGACAAATCAGGCCATGTGTCTCATTTAACTAAGGTAAATGACTGTGTGTCTTTTATTGAGCTAATCCTTCTACCGTTTGATTTACAGATGTGAAAACTATTCAGATCATAATCCAAACCTTAAGTATCAGAGGGGTAGCCGTGTTAGTCTGGATCTGTAGAAGCGACAAAGGGTCCTGTGGCACCTTATAGACTAACAGAGGTATTGGAGCATAAGCTTTCGTGGGTGAATACCCACTTCATTAGATGAAGTGGGTATTCACCCACGAAAGCTTATGCTCCAATACCTCTGTTAGTCTATAAGGTGCCACAGAATCCAAACCTTGTATCAACTGCTCATATTTAAATCACAAGTGTCAGGGAAGGAAAATTAGCTCCCCTAGCAATTTCTATAGTTGTTTATTCCTAATACTACTGAATATAGCATGGTCATTGAAAATGGATGGCAAAGGTATCATGATATATAAAACTGCAGAAAACTATTTTAAAAGTAACATTAAAGGGCCTCCTTCCAAAGTCTTCTCCCCAGTTACTACTACATATTGCAGCACATTCTACATGATATGTATAGTCAGATTTTGTAGTTCCCTGCACTACTTAGCCATAGCAAAGTGAGTTAAAGAAGGACTTATGTTAGAGCAAACCTGGAAAAATGAGAATATTTACACATTAATAACTGTACTTGCTCACTTTTTGAGCTCAATTTCTTTGCTATTTTGTTGGATGTTTGGTGTTTGAATAAGATATTTCTCCCTCAGAACCCAGAATCTTCTTTCTGCTATGTCCTGCAGTGAAATCACAATGTCATGTTGTTGCCATGGAAATGATTGTGAGGTCACTAGTTCAGCATTACAATTCACTGCAGGATCCAGTATGTAGAGAATACAATCCAATTTACTTTTGAATAGCATTATTCATATGAAAAGAGCTCAGATTACTTCCCAGGAAATCATAGGCCACATATGCAAATGTGAGTAAACTATGGGCCTAATTCTCCTGTCACTGATATAAATTAGAACTCCATTGAAATCACTAAAGTTATGGTACTCTGAAATATAACATGTATCTAAGGATTATCAACACGTATCAAAAAAATCTGTCTGGCTAGAGAAGAAATAGGATGCAATGGCCAGTATTTCAGGGATTTCTCATAGGGAAATTGAAGGCACAGGGTACCGGAAATATATATATATCTCCCATTATAATCAAATTTGAGAGGAACTTTAAAAAATATGTGAAAGTTAAATGGATTTATGTTTAATTATGACATATTCAGAAGCTTCCCACATTACAAAAGCTCCTTCTTAAAGTCCCCATATCACAGTTACTTGCCGGTATTTTTCTGGATTTGTCATATTCTGAGGTTCCGATTTTTAAAAGTGCATGCATGCAAATCAGTTAATAGCATGCATGAATGTCTGGCCATCTGAGTGCACAAATTCCCGATTTGCATTGTAACGACAGTAATTTCAGGCTTACATTAGGAACACAATTGTGGGCATGGTTTTGCATGCACAAACAGTACAAATACACCACTGAAAATCAGTATCATAATTCATACAGTATAAAGCTAGAAGGACCACTGTAACCATCTAGGTTACAGTGTAGTAGCCGTGTTAGTCTGTGTCAGCAAAAAGAAAATAAGAAAGAAAGAACTACTTGTGGCACCTTAGAGGCTAACAAATTTATTTCAGCATAAGCTTTTGTGGGTTAGAACCCACTTCATCGGATGCATGGTTCCATTCCATGCATCCGATGAAGTGGGTTCTAACCCACGAAAGCTTATGCTGAAATAAATTTGTTAGCCTCTAAGGTGCCACAAGTAGTTCTTTCTTTCTTATTTTCTTTTTGTAACCATCTAGTCTGCCCTCCTATATAAAAATAGGCCATAGAACTTCCTTGAATTAATTTCTTTTTGAACTAGAGGATATCTTTCAGAAAAACATCCAATCTTGTTTTAAAAAATTGTTGTGGTAGAGAATCCACCACGATCCTTGCTAAATTGTTCCAGTGGTTAATTACCCTCACTGTCAAAAATCTGCACTTTATCTTTAGTCTGAATTTGTCTAGTTTAAACTTCCAGCCTTTAGATCTTGCTAGATTGAAAAGCACATTGTCAATTTTTTGTTCCTCACATAGGTACTTACAAACTGTGACCAAGTCATCTGTTAACCTTCTCTTTGTTAAATAGATTGAGCTCCTTGAGTCCATCAGTGTACGTTGTCTACATTACCCACCGGAGCGACCGATCTTTTGGGGATCGATCGCTCTGCCGTCGACTCCGGCAATCTACCCCCAGCGAGAGGAAGAAGTGGAGTCGACGGGGGAGCGAGGGCAGTCAACCCTGCGGCGTCCTCACAGTGCAGTAAGTCGATGGAGGTACGTCGACTTCAGCTACGTTATTCACGTAGCTGAAATTGCGTACCTTACATCGACACCTCCCCCCCAGTGTAGACCTGGGCTAAGACATGTTTTCCAACCCACTAATCATTCTTGTGGATTTGTTCTTAACCCTCTCCAATTTATCATCAACATCCTTCTTGAATTGTAGACCTCAGAACTGGACGCAGTATTCCAACAGCGGTTACACCAGTGCCATATATACTGAGGTAATATCCTTAATTCTACTCGAGATTCCTTGTTTATGCATCCAAGGATTGCATTAGCCCTTTTGGTCAAAGTGTCACACTACGAGCTCATGTAGATTATCTGCCATGACCTCCAAGTTTATTTCCAGGTCAGAGTCCACCATTCTGTAAGTATCGCCTGCATTCTTTGTTTACATTTGACCATATTAAAAAACACATGGTTTGCAAGTGATCCAGTTTGTTCTGTATCAGTGACCTGTCACCTTCATTACTTACCACTCCCACAGTCTGTGTGTCATAAGTGAATATTAAGTTTTCTTCCAGGTCATTGATAAAAATGTTAAATAGCATCAAACCAAGAAACAATCCCTAAAACCCACTAGAAACACACCTGGTCAATGATGATTCCCTGTTTGCAATTACATTTTCAGTCCTCTTTGTTAGCCAATTTTTAATCCATTTAATGTGTGAGATGATAATTCTGTATTCTAGTTTTTTAATCAAAATGTTGTGTGGTATCAAGTCAAATGCCTTACAGAAGTCTAAGTAAATTACATCAACCCTGTTACCTTTATCATCCAAACTTGTAATCTCATCTGGAAAAGATATCAGATTAGTCTGAGAAGATTTATTTCCCATAAACCCATGCTGATGATGATACAGTGATGCTGTAGTCAATGGAGGATGCTTTGGAGTTTGATATATCTCAAGGTAGATCAGAAACACTGTCTCTCTTTCATATATGGTAATATGATATAAAGACTCAATAAACATGTGGGAACTGTTACAGGGTACCCTGTAATCCCTTACAGCAGTTGAAAAGTTAAGTTACTTGCTCATGTCCACACATTGAGTTAGGGTTAAAACTTGAGTTCCTGGTTTGTAATCTTGTGCTCACACCAATATACCATTGCCCCACATCCCAGAACTACCTAACTGGATAGTGTACTTTTAAAAACAAACAGAATCTCTGGGTTGTTGTGTTCTTAATTATGCAATAACATAGCTACAATCAACTGGTAGTGTTTTTGCTTCATTCAATTTTAATTAGTGCCAATTTATTTGGACTAGCTTGCCCAATTTATTGACAGTTTTGCAGTCTCAGTACATATTTTCAATAAAACCCATTTGGATTTTCACTTTCTACCATGGAATGGCAGGAAAGCATCAGCTATTACTAACCTGCTTGTCTGGTTGGCCCACTGTCCATGCTGCCACCAAACCCTGGCTTGTCACAATGGGGAGGGGCCCAGTCAGCTTCGCAGTGACAATTTTTTTTATTGTTACAGACCTTCAAAATAAAATAACGACAAATGAAGTAATATGAAAAGTTATTCCAGGCAGCTCAGATTGAATTTTACCAGACTATAGGAGCTCTCACTCAGGCAGGGGTAGATGCATGCGGATTAAAGCTCATGTCACAACAGGGACACATCCAAATCAGCCTGCTGCCACAACCTCGATTAAATACAATTACTTACACATTTTTCAAAATGTGTATATCCTAATAGCAATGTGGAACCTAAATCACTATTCACAAATTGCAGGTGATAACGTGAACTGTAAGTGCCATCTAGTACCTCTATTGGAACTATAAACCCCAGAGCATCAAAGAGGAGTGGTGTTCATCTTCAGTCATCTGAAATAACACTCAGTACAGTCGTCTTCAGTGTTTCCCTTTCTCCTCTCCAGCAGGAGCCCCACTTTCTCACAACTCCTGTTCTTTCTTCCTTGAAAGGAACAAGATTTCTCTCACCTTCCTAATGCCCCAACAATGCCCGAGCAGCTTGTTTCCTGGTCCCAGTCCTAACCTATCTGGGCTGGACTGCCTACTGATACTGCCACTTCTCAGGCCTCAGCTCTAAGGGTGACCAACATTCCCAGCCAAAGGGAGGAGACAGAGAACTGAAAGCAGGACAGAGTTTGATCACACTGGGTATGCAGGTTGGAGGAAGAGGGACCTTGACAGATGAGAAGGATGGTGCAAGGTGGGCACCTCTGAAGAGACCTGACCTGCCCCAGGTTCCTGTGACTAAAACTTTTCTCCTTGACACTAGATTTGCATGACCTGAAAAGATATATATAAAGATATAGCACCACTGTGGGACATATATATATATATATATATATATATATATACACACATACATACACACATACATACACACACTAGTGTCCCACAGTGGTGGTATATTTGCTTAGCCTAGACTTAGGCAGAGGTAGAAGCACATGGCTCACTCAGGGAGTGCTCCCTGCAGCATGAGGGAGCACCAAGGAACAGACCCAATGGGGTAATAACAACCTGTTTCCAGTGCACAAGGGAGACTGAGCTAACAGGATCGCAGTGCTTTATTCTTGGGAGAGATACTAAAAAGAAAAAAAAACCCTTCATTTCTTCAACGAAGGGCTAGCCCTTCCGTTCTCACCCAGGGGAAGACCCTCTCCTCCCATCCAAATGAGGTGCCGCCAGGATTTTAAGAAGCGGCTAATGATGCACCTTTTGCCATTATGGTATGAGTGAACAAGATAAACAGTGTACTGCATAGGGCTAAGCAAGGCAGAGTTACCCTTTTTCACTCTCACACTCTTGCACTTATGGCAAGGTGCCAAGGGGGTCCTTAGTCCTACTAACATTGATCATCACTGCTCTGCAGGAACCTTTGCCATGGGAAAACTTGACAACAGATTGATCAGTAGAATCCTGCTTAAGACAATCTAGTTAGGTCAAATAACCTCTTAAGATGCTTTTTCTGAGGAAGCCAATTTGCATGCTTTCAGTAAGGCCGTATTTTGGGGACTCTGCATAGTTCAATACAAATAATCATTTACTCAGCCTTCACTTCCTCTCACAGTACTTTTAAAGGAAATGTTCCAGAGTCATATAAAACATTACAACTGATTGGTTTTCCACATACGGGAGAATAGTTAAAAATATAATTTATGCTACACTAATTTATAAATTAAAGCTCTACAAGGATTACCAGCTACAACTCTGCAAATTCTTGTTTTGCTTCTTAGACGTCACCATGCATTCTCCATAGCATTGATGTACAAATGCCAATATGTAAGTTCATGCTTATTTCCGCACATTGACAAAAACCAAGTTGACAAAAAGCTTTCGTAACTTGTTCTTTGAGATGTGTTGCTCATGTCCATTAGGTTCTAGGTGGGTGCGTGTCCATGTGCACAGTCGTCAGAGATTTTTGCCTTAGCCGTATCCATAGAGTTGGCAGTGGTGCCCTCTTGAGTGCTGGGCTCATGCGTAGGTATATTAGGTGCCACCGGCCCTATGCCCTCTCAGTTTCTTCTTGCCGGCAACTCTGACAGAAGGGTAGGAGGGTGAGTAACGGAATTGACATGAGCAACACATCCTGAAGAACAACAGTTATGAAAGCTAAGTAACCGTTTTTTCTTCTTCGAGTGCTTGCCCATGTAGATTCCATTCTAGGTGACTCACAAGCAGTATCCATGGAGGTGGCCATGGAGTTCACAGTCGTACGGCTTGCAACACTGCTCTACTGAAGACAGCATCATCTCAGGCCTGCTGGGTAAGTGCATAATGAGATGTGAAAGTGTGAATGAAGATAGGTAAGTATATGTCCTGGGTTGTATGAAACTGTGAAACAACCTTGGGCAGGAAAGCCGGGTGCAGTCACAGCTGGACCTTGTCCTTGTTAAATGGAATTAGACCTTCCAGGAGAGTAGAAGAAGGGAGCAGGAAGCCCGAGGCTCAAAAGGAGGACCCATGAGCCATGTCAACATGAGATTCAGGTCCCAAGGAAGGACAGGGTCATGAACATGGGGATAGAGTTGCTCCAGACCTTTCAAGACCTGACCGTCATGTTGTTAGCGAAGACCGATCTGCCCTGGAATGGAGGGTGGAAGGCCGAAATAGCACCAAGTGGACCTTAATTGAGGAAAGAGACAGGCCCTGGAGCTTGAGATGCAGAACGTAGTCCAAGATTGACCACAGCGAAGCCTGCTCAGGCCGGATACCTTGGTCAGGGCCAGATTAACTCTCCTATGGGCCCGGGGCTATTAGATTTTGTGGGGTCCCGGTATACAAGTCTTTTTCCTAATTTAAAACAAAATGATCACAATTATGGCATCGAGGCTATTAACGCTATACTAAACTTGCCTTTTAATTAACATAAAGCCATTCTGTGGTTACATTTCAGTCTGAAAACATGTAAAATATAGTTATGTTAATTCAAAATAGCCTACTTCTTACCTTAGAACAGCTGTTATATTAGTTTCTTTCTGGGACGGAGTTTGGGTGCAGGAAGGGGCTCCAGGCTGGGGCAGAGTGGTGGGGTGCAGGAGAGGGTGAGGCATGCGGGCTCTGGGAGGGAGATTGGTGCTGGAGGGGATTTGACTTGAGTGTCCTTAAGTCCATGCAGCCTCGCATCTGTCTGCTCGGAGAAGAGACCGCTCCCATCCAATGGGAGGTCCTGGATGGAGGACTGCATCTCCTTGGACAGACCTGCGGATTAAAGCCAGGAACTGCACCTCGTTACCATGGCCGAGGTGCTGACCCCGGCTGCCGAATCAGCCACGTCCCAGGCCATCTGGAGGGAGGTCCTTGCCATGGTGGTACCCTCCTCCAAGATGGCGGTGAGCTCTTGGGCCAAGTCCTGGGGTAGCGAGTCTTTAAACTTTTTGAGGGAGTCCCACAGATTAGAATCTAAAATACAATTTTAAATTTCTAACAATAAAGCCTGGTGGTTTGACACCCTAAACTGAAGTCTGGCCGTCAAATAAACTTTCAAAAGCACCGTTGAATAAAGTGTCAGGCTGCTCTGCCATATCTTCCAAGTTCAAAGGCCCAAGTTCGAAGCCACTCTTCTGAGCAAGGCTTGGTACTCCTTAAAGTCATCAGGAGGACTGGCGCTTGAGGGCCCTGCTACTGCCTTGTCTGGTGACAAGAATGAGGATTAGACCACTGGGGGAGGGCCTGGGACATTGTCCCCCGTGGAGGAAGGTTCTTTTGGAGTGGGCACCCGCTCCTGTACTGCAGTATTGGATTCCCCTCTGTGCATCGAGCCTGGTGCCATCGGTGCTGTGGGTTGCTTCTCCGAGGCAGCAAGGGAGGAGTGATGTGAGAAGGGCATTGGCATAACTGGCATGCCCCATGCGTTCCAATATGGCCAATGCGCCTGCCACTGGCCCTGCTGCCAGGTCAGCACTGTGGAAGCCGAGGTGGTCTCGGGGCCCCCCAAGGGCTGCTGCTGTCATGGCAAGGGGCTGAAGTCCGGTTCTTATCCGGACTGGTCCCCTTCCGGGGACCAGGGTGGGGCTGTACAAGTTTATGTCTGGCAGCTGACCACAGCCGTGGAAGAGTGATGCCTCGAATGGAAGGACCGGTGCCTCTCCAAAGACCAGTACTGGAGGCAGGGAGATCAGTGCCATGCCAACGACTGGTCCCATATGCGAGGGGAACGATGCACCGATGGAGATCTATGCCGAGGGGTTGGATGGCAGGAGGACAATCTGTGCCAGATGTATGGAGACCACGTCTCACCATAGGCAATCCATGCCATGTCGATGGTGACTGCAAGCATGGTGCTGATGACCTGGGCCATCTGAAAGGAGACCTAGGTTGTGGAGTCAGGAATCCCAGCTGCGGAGATGGGAAACGCTGCCTCTGCTCCGGGGACCAACAGCGTTCGGCTGCCCTCTGAGGAGGTCTCATGGCTGGCTTACCGCTTTGGGGAACTTCAGCTGGATCCATCACCATGCGCTGCACTGGCGGTTCTGGGAGAGCTCTCTGGTCCCTGGCCGCCGGGAGGGCCTCAGACGTTGACAGCCCTGCCAAGTGCATGGGTGCCCTACCACTCCCAGGAGTCAGTGGTGGATCCCTAGGGGGAACTGGGGGGTGGAGTGGGCGGGTGGCCTGAACTGGGTCCTTTGCCCAACATCCTTTGACCCTTCTTGCTTGGTGCTGGGGAGTCTCGTTTCTTCAGATGCTTCTTGGGCACTGGTGAAGAGGAGGAGGGCCGGGCGGAGTCCAGTGTCGGCAGTGCACTGTACACCAAGGCCGAGGTGCTGGGCGTAAAGTCGGAGCGGGAAGGCGCTGATGAGGAAAGCTCTTAGACGAATGTTGCACTGCTTTTGAGTTCGAGGATGAAAGTTCTTGCAAATGTGAGACTTGCCCTTCACGTGTGACAGCTGCTATGGGAGTCACTAGGAGGAATTGGCCTATTGCAGGCAGAACAAGGCTTAAAACCCAGGACCCAGGGCATACCCCGCCCTGGGGCTAAATCCCCGCTGGGACTCTAACTTACTAAGGATATGTCTACACTACGAAATTATGTAGAATTTATAGAAGTCGATCTTTAGAAAGCGATTTTATACAGTCAATTGTGTGTGTCCCCACTAAGCGCATTAAGTCAGCGGAGTGCGTCCTCAATACCATGGCTAGCATCGACTCACGGAGCGGTGTGCTGTGGGTATCTATGCCACAGTCCCTGCAGTCTCCGCTGTCCATTGGAATCCTGGGTTAAGCTCCCAATGCCTGATGGGGCAAAAACATTGTCACAGGTGGTTTTGGGTAGATCTCGTCAGTCTTCCCTGCCTCTCTGTGTGAAAGCAACAGCAGACAATCATTTTGCGCCTTTTTTCCTGGGTTACCCATGCAGATGCCATAGCACTGCAAGCATGGAGCCCGCTCAACTCACCGCTGCTGTTGTGAGCATTGTAAACACCTTGTGCATTATCCTGCAGTATGTGCAGTATCTGGCTAGGAACCGCCAGCACGAGGACGATTGTGAGGAGGACATGGACACAGACGGTCCTGAAAGCATGGGATGTGGCAATTGGGACATCATGGTGGCAGTGGGGCAGGTTGATACAATGGAACACCAATTCTGGGCCCGGCAAACAAGCACAGTCTGGTGGGACCACATAGTGTTGCAGGTGTGGGATGATTCCCAATGGCTGCGAAATTTTCGTATGCGTAAGGCCACGTTCCTGGAACTTTGTGAGTTGCTTTCCCCGACCCTGAAGTGCAGGAATACCAAGATGAGAGCTCCCCTGACAGGTGAGAAGTGAGTAGCGATAGCCCTGTGGAAGCTTGCAATGCCTGATTGCTACCGGTCAGTCGGGAGTCAATTCAGAGTGGGTAAATCTACTGTGGGGGCTGCTGTGATCCAAGTAGCCAAGGCAGTCACTTACCTTCTGCTAGCAAGGGTAGTGACTCTGGAAAATGTGCAGATCATAGTGGAGGGCTTTGCTGCAATGGGGTTCCCTAACTGTAGTGGGGCGATAGATGAAACGCATATCCCTATCTTGGCACCAGATTACCTTGCCAAACAGTACGTAAACCTCAAGGGGTACTTCTCAATGGTGCTGCAAGCACTGGAGGGGAGGAGGGCAGGACAAGGCCACATTGCTTATTGTAGCCACACTACAAATCAAAACTTATTGAATGACAGCCTTCTGTTGCTTGGACCATCCTTTGGAGTGGAGTGGCTGGGTGCCTAGAGCCTCCCTCCCCCGTTCTTGGGCATCTGGGTGAGGAGGATATGGAACTTGGGGAGGAGGGCAGGTGGTTATACAGTGGATGCAGCAGCGGTCTGTGTTCTTGTTGCCTTTCCTGCAGCTCCGCCGGACGCCTGAGCGTGTCTGTTTGCTCCCCCATTAGCCTCAGCATCACATCCTGCCTCTTCTCATCACGCTCACTGTATGATTTCCTGGCCTCTGTCACTGTATGCCTTCACACATTCAGTTGTGCCCTATCAGTGAAGGAGGACTGCATGAGGTCGGAAAACATGTCATCGCGAGTGCGTTTTTTTCGCCTTCTAATCTGTGATAACCTGTGGGGTGGAGATGTTCAAGGGAACGTAGAAACATTTGCACCTGCAGGGGGATAAAAGGGAGAGTAGAATTTAAGGATACATTTCTGAGAACAAAAGGGAGACTCTTTCACAGTGAATCAAGCAATTCACAGCAGACAGCACATGTGCTTTAGGTACAAGGTCGCATTTTGCCTTTTATATTGAGCGCCTGCCGATATGATGACACATCACACGTGGCTGGGAACAGAATTTGGTTTCCAGGCAGCTGTGGAAAGCCAAAGGGTACGTGGGGTTGGCTTCTTCCACCTTCATAACGTGGGAATGGGTTTCAAACTGCAGCGCCCTCCTTTCCCAGAGCAAGCAATGCCGGTTGGGTTTGCCATTTAAAAGGAGGGGCTGCAGTTTTTGGGTGGATGTGCAGCACACCCCTTCCCTCCACCCCACCGTGTGGCGATTCTCTGGGATGACCCCTTCACCCCTCCCCCCACTGCATGGCTATTCTCAGGGATGATCCCTTTTAGACAAACGCAAACAGCCTAGCATGAACGGGGTCTATTTCAACCAGGTGACCATGAATGATATCACTCCCCTGAGGCTAACACAGAAAGATAAAGACTGAATGTTGCTTGAATGCAAACAAAATGGAAGACCATTCGCTGCCATGCTTTGTGCTGCAATGATTCCGGACTACTTGCTACTGGCTTGGCGTGGTAAAGTGTCCTACCATGGAGGACAAAATAAGGCAGCCCTCCTCAGAAACCTTCTGCAAAGGCTTTCAGAGTACCTCCAAGAGAGCTTCATGGAGATGTCCCTGGAGGATTCCTGCTCCATCCCCAGACACGTTAACAGACTTTTCCAGTAGCTGTACTTGCCGCAAATGCATCCCAAGTCTTCAGGGCAAATCAAACATTAAACACAATTGCTTTTAAACCTTGTAGTATAGTTACAAATGTCCACTCACCAGAGGTGCCTTCTCTGGCTTCAGGGTCCGGGAACCCACCTTGGGAGGGTATTGGCTCCAGGGTAATGAAAAGGTCCTGGCTGCCGGGGAGAACGGATTCTCCACTTGCCTGCTGCGAATTCTCTTCCTCTTCCTCCTCCTCTTCTTCCTCATCCACAAAATCCTACTCCCTGTTGCGTGAGACTCCCCCCTTGCAGGTGTCCACGGACAGTGGCGGGGTAGCGGTAGGGTCCCCGCCCCTAGAATGCCATGCAGCTGATCATACAAGCAGCATGTATGGGGCTCTGACCCGGAGCGACCGTTTGCCTCCTTTGTCTTTTGGTAGGCTTGCCTGAGGTCCTTAACTTTCACGCAGCACTGCTGTGTGTCCCTGTTGTAGCCTCTCTCCACCATGTGCAATTTTGGCATATATATTAGCATTTCTTCTCTTTGATCGGAGTTCGGCCTGCACAGATTCTTCTCCCCATACAGCAATCATATCCAGTGTCTCCCGTTTGGTCCATGCTGGAGCTCGTTTGCGATTCTGAGACTGCATGGTCACCTGTGCTGCTGAGCTCGCCACACTGACCAAACAGGAAATGAAATTCAAAATTTCCCTGGGCTTTTCCTGTGTACCTGGCTAGTGCATTGGAGTTGAAAGTGCTATCCAGAGCGGTCACATTGGAGCACTCTGGGATAGCTCCTGGAGGCCAATACCGTTGAATTATGTCGGCACTACCGGAAATTCGATCCAGTAAGGTCGATTTTAGTGCTACTCCTCTCGCTGGGGAGGAGTACAGTAGTCGATTTTAAGAGCCCTTTAGGTCGATGGAACGGGGTTGGTTGTATAGACGCATTGCTTATAAAATCAACCTAACACGGCTAAATTCGACCTAACCTTGTAATATAGACCAGGGCTAAGTAACACTACTTAACACGTACCTACTGTAAACAAACAGTATACAAAGCTAACAACAATGAGAGTTAGAACCGCTATCCACTTGCAAGGAAAGGGGAAGGCACTCCGACCAACCATCATGGCCGGTAAGGAGGAACTGAGAGGGCACAGGGCAGGCAGTGCCTAATATGCTGACACATGAGCACAGCACTCCAAAGGGCACCACTGCCAACCCTAAGGCAAAAATCTCTGACAACTGTGCACATGGGCGCGTACACACCTAGAATGGAATCGACATGAGCACATACTTGAAGAAGAAGTTATGTTATCATTGACTCTGCAAATCTTTTCAAAACACAAGCTATAATATTATCTATTAATTATAAAAAGGGATTTTTAGCTCCTATAGTTCTTGAAGCATGATTTCAGTTGGCACAGGCTTTCACAGAAACAAATGAACCAATCATGCAGCAAATCAAGATTAACATGATGTAGTTTGAAATGATTAACACCTTCATGAAAAATATAAATTGTGTTTAAAAACATTTAGGTGCTCTTTATTGCTAAAAAGTTTTGTGAACTGAAATAGGTTATCATAACTTGTTTAAATCTAAATCTTTCTCATGTAACTTTCATAGAATCGTAGGACTGGAAGGGACCTCGAGAGGTCAGCTAGTCCAGTCCCCTGCACTCACGGCAGGACTAAGCATTATCTAGACCATCCCTGACAGGTGTTTGTGTAATCTGCTCTTAAAAATCTCCAATGATGGAGATTCCACAACCTCCCTAGGCAAATTATCACCGACAGGAAATTTTTCCTAATTTCCAACCTAAACCTCCTTTGCTGCAATTTAAGCCCATTTTTTCTTGTCCTAGCCTCAGAGTTTAAGGAGAACAATTTTTCCTCCTTCCTCTTTGTAACAACCTTTATGTACTTGAAAACTGTTATCATGTCCTCTCTCAATTTTTTCAGTCTTCCCTCACAAGTCATGTTTTCTAGACCTTAGTTGCTCTTCTCTGGACTTTCTCCAGTTAGTCCACATCTTTCCTGAAATGTAGCACCCAGAACTGGATACAACATTCCAGTTGAGGCCTAATCAGTGTGGAGTAGGGCAGAAGAATTACTTCTCATGTCTTGCTTAGCCCTTGTCTACACTAGCGGGGGGGGGGGCAGGGGGAAAGGGTCGATCTAAGATACGCAACTTCAGCTACGCAAATACCGTAGCTGAAGTCGGCGTATCTTAGATTGACTTACCTGGCTGTCCTCACGCCAGGGAGTCGACCGCTGCCACTCCCCTGTCGACTCCGCTTGCGCTTCTCGCAAGCTGGAGTACCAGAGTTGACGGGGAGCACTTTCGGGGATCGATTTATCGTGTCTAGACAAGACACGATAAATCGATCCCCGAAAGATCGATCACTACCCTCCGATCCGGCAGGTAGCGAAGACCTAGCCTTAATACTCCTGTTAATACATTCCAGTAGGATGTTTGCTGTTTTTTGCAACCGTGTTACACTGTTGACTCATATTTAGCTTGTCATCCTCTATGCCCCCCAGATCCCTTTCTGCATTTCCCATTTTGTATGTGAGCAGCTGATTGTTCCTTCCTAAGTGGAGTATTTTGCATGTGTTCTTATTGAATTTCATCCTATTTTCTTCAGACGATTTCTCCAGTTTGTCCAGATCATTTTGAATTTTAATACTATCCTCCAAAGCACTTGCAACCCCTCTCAGTTTGGTATCATACAAAAACTTTATTAGTGTACTCTTGATGCCATTATCTAAATCATGGATGAAAATATAGAACAGAACCAGACCCAGAACTGATCCCTGCGGGACCACACTCGATTTGCCCTTCCAGCTTGCCTGTGAACCACTGATGATTACTCTGTGGGAATGGTTTCCCAACCAGTTATGCCCCTACCTTATAGTAGCTCCATAGGTTGTATTTCCCTAGTTGTTTATGAGAAGGTCATGCAAGACAGTATCAAAAGCCTTACTGAAGTCAAGATATACCACATCTACCACTTCTCCCCTATCCACAAGGCTTGTTACCCTGTCAAAAAAAAGCTATTAGGTTTGACATGATTTGTTCTTGACAAATCCATGCTGTTACTTATCACCTTATTATCTTCTAGGTGTTTGCAAATTGATTGCTTAATTATTTGCTCCATTATCTTTCCGGGTACTGAAGTTAAGGTGACTGGTCTGTAATTCCCCTGTAATTCATACACTGTAGTCAGCATGGTTTTGCTTTTTTTTTTAATGTTAATCCTTTTTGAAGTACTTTTTGAAAAATCTCAGTTCAGATGCATACTATAACTCACTGCTGGGACCACAGAGAAACAACTTGTTTGAAATGTTAATAGGAAATTCTTCATGAAGGAAGGGTAGGCTTAAAATCACTTTGAAGATGACACAATTCCTTTTCATCACAGAATGTTAATTTAAAAAAAAGATAAATTACTACTTGATCAATATTTTTTGTTAAATAAAAATCACATTTAATTTCTCGCAGTGTGTAAAGGGCACTGAAAATTAATATCTTTAGAGTGAAATGTTGAAAAGGCTTTGACTGATATATTACAAAGAATCATAGATTCCAGAGCTGTTACAAATGAATGATTTATTGCTCAACTGGGTATTGACTGACTGCAAAAAATGTTTCTGTAATACTTACTCCACGTCCATGGCATTTTGTTGCACATTCATGAACACCAAATATACTAGTATTCTGGCACCGGCGATTAAGACAGATCTGCAAAATGAGAAAGATCAGCTTTAATGTTGCTGAAAAAAACATACCTAGGGTGCACACAGCAAACTGTTACATCCTTACAGCTACATTTGTTCATCTATCACTTTTCCAGTAGCAATTGTACTGATTTGCCTATGCAGCAACTGATTTCACACCAGTGGTGTTATCCCTGATTTACAGCAATGTAAGGGAGATCAGAATCAGAACCTATAGCCCAGATTTTAAAAGATATTTAGGTGTTGTTGCACTCAGTGTTGCAATGTGTAACTGATTCAGGAGCCTAAGTTTACTTTTCTAAAGGAATTTAGGCACTTATGCGCCAAGCATGGCAGTCAATGGGATTTGGGCTTCTGTGTGCCTAAATCACTTTTGAAAACAAGACTTAGGTTCCTAAATCAGTTAGGCATTGTGACACTGAGCTCAGCCATGCCTAAATACGTTTAAAAAGTATGTCCTTTATATTATCACCCTTGTAAATCCTTTGGGTTCAAATCCACTTCAATCCCAGGTCAGTGTAAAGGTTGATATCACTCTTGACTAGCATGCAGGGTATTGCAAGATTGAATTTCAGATATAGCTGATATCAAAGGCTATATCCTGAGCTAGTGTAAATCTGCATAGCTCCACTGACTTCAATGGAGCTACACCAGTTTACACTAGGTGAGGATTTGTCTCCTAGTTTTTGAAAATTAACAGCTACTAAAACACTTTATTATTTATATAATTGTGTTCTTATTCTTCCAGAACTATGAACATGCCAAACCGGATTCTTTCATGTACTTGAACTGGCAGTATTAGAATTCTCACAAGCCAACAGACCACTTCCTGAATTAAAAGATCGGATCCTCTGCTGGTATAAACTGACATCGCTCAATTTACACCATTACGTGGAGCTATATTGATTTACACCAGTGGAGGAGATGGCCCAGGATGTCTGGAAATTCTTGAATATTTTCAAAAGACCACTGATCAATGCTGGGGGAGGGAGGGAATGTGTGCTAATTTCATCTCATCAGATAAATCTAAACCATTCTAACAGTGAATTTTTTCAAGCTAAATTATTTTTTAAATCCACTATAAATAGAGTTGCAGATTAGGTAAAATAATCATCTCACAGGAAATTACAAATTAGCATTAGCCTAGGGGAAGAGCTTTTACCCTTTTGTTAAGTGGAAATTAACAAATATGGAGTGTCATATAATCACATGCAAAGTTCTTTGTTTTGCAATCGTTATGGAGAGTTAACTTCACTCTTCCCACACAGCTGAAGGTTGGGATAAAGCAAGATTAGCATCATCAAATAAAAACACCAACCAATACAAATTGAAATGACTGATGTAACTGATGGTAATGAAAAGTTATCCAATTCAAACTGAAAAAAATATTACGATTGGAATAATACGATTGTTACTATATTAGCTCAACAATAAAAAACCCCGTGTATAAATTCTGCTCTCCTTTAACTCTGTAGTTCAGTTTAGTAGGATTACAAGGCAGTCACAATAATTAGCAGCAGGCTGGGTAAAAGTGATGGCAGTAGACAAAAGGGATGTCTAATCAGGGCAGTTATCCCCTGGGGGAAAGAAAAACGGGAAACAAATTAGAGTGAATTGGCATCCACGTGCATGCATGTAGTGAATATGCTCTGATTACAGCAGTATTCACAATTCAGAGTACACTAGCCCAGAGAATTCTGAGCCCATTAAAATGGCTGCATTTCAAACTGTATATCTTCAGCATAAAACAAATCAAGAATATTTAAATTCATATTCTGAATCCATAATACAAATGTGGTAATGCCTTGAAAGTAAAACATACAATTTCATAAGTATTAGGCTGTATATTCGATAGTGTGTGTATATGTATACGATTAGACAGATTAGAAAGATTAGATACTCACTACTGAACTGGAATGGGGGGATTTTATACCACTGGATTCCTCACTAGTTTTCTCTTTGAAAAGCCATTTTATAGACCATTTTATAACAGAATTGCTTGAAAACATATTTGGAGGGTAGTGTGTTTTCTTATAATATAGTTTTTGTAGTCATAATTAGGACATGTTTTAAATCGGTTGCCAATATGCATAACAAATTGTGATAACTCAGCAAAACTCAAGCATTTGGCTATATGAATGGTTTTGTTTTAACTTACCTAAACTTTTCTAGGCTCTTCCCCTTTTTCCTTTCTGCCCACAATCCTCCAATAGCATGCCTGCCCCCGTAGTTCCGGGACACCATTCTTCCCTCCCCCAATAAATTTCCAGCACTCCAATGGCTCTTCTGCCTCCAATTACCCCCTCTGCTCTTTTCCTCTCCAGCCAAAACTATGGATGTGGTGCCAAGATGGAAACTGTACTACAAATGTGAAAGACAATTAGCAATGCTTGCAAAATGTGTGTGTGTGTGTATGTGTACGTGCGCGCACGTGCAAAAATTTGCTTTGGTGGCTGCACAATTGGTTTATGTTTCCCTTTAAAGTGAAAGGCCATTCTTTGCAGGCAGAAGCTGCCTTTTTTCTTCGCAATTGCCTCAATTTCAATAAACAGCTTTTTCTGAAGTGAAAAATGGAAGTGTGAGTAATGATTAGCAAAATCTCATGAACACAGTACGAAGCTGGTGTGAGGCTAATCAGAATTTTGCAAAAATACCAAGAAACTCCATGGACTCTGAAAGTTTTGGATATTGGTATGAAAATTCATGGACATTTATATTTTGAATCTTATGTTTCAATTAAACACAAACTGGTTGAATGGGTCTAAAGGACATTCAAGAAGTACTGGGGACCCTGTGTATGTAAATCTTTTGTCCTAACAAATGAATTCTGTACAACAGCGTAAACAACAAATCTTGAATCAAGACAACATGCAGATCTGATTAATTATAATACAAATGTCCAGGATTAAATGTCCCAGCAATAAATATACTTAGCCAGATTTTCAATAATTGGCCTTTATTTTGGCTTCTGGAATTATTTTGCAGGAGGTAAAATCTCTGCTACTTGTACAAAAAGTACTTGACTGTGCTCATACATCATATGTCTAAGTGATTTACATTCTACTTGCAAAACTGTGGGTTCAAAAACAGAAGCAAAGTGAAGGAGCAGGTAAAAATCTGGCTCAGTATGAGGGTGTGGAAGACAGATATAATATAATAAAAAAAAAAGTGACACTTGTCTTAGTACAGGGAGATTTGAAACACAAGGATGGCAAAGTTCCACTTTTATACATTGAGAACTGGCTGCTTGGAGAGTATTTTTGAATCTTACTTTTTCATCTTCACATTTTGTGCCTGCCAAAACGAGACCAGGATCAGGCATATCATCTCCCAAGTATACATGGGTACCACGACACAGAATCTTGCCTCCTTCCTGCAGCGGGATATTTGTTTCTATGGAAACAGCATTGGTACCAATTACAGGTCGATTTGCTCCCCCTTGACACTGAATTTTTCCACATTTAGCATCTCTGAAGGGAAAAATGATTTCAATAATTTTAAAGATATCCAAAAACTGTGGCTTGTGTTGCAATGTCAGTTGTTCTGGGTGCAAAGAGAGACCCTACCTGGGTTCACATTTAGCAAAGGAACTTTTGGAGTCTTTGCCACAGTTGCCATAAGGATCACCTGCAGAATTGACTCTCTCAAAGCAGATCCCAGGGGCGGGTTTAGCACCTGAAACAAAAACAAATCAAGACTTTGTTTGATGAGTGTTTTTAATAGTTTTCTTTGAGCTCCACTGTTGTTTTAGTTGAAGGTAAGATTTAGCCTGCATACAGACAAAGCACAGCAAAACATTTGTGGTTGCTCAGCCTGCTAACTGAGCAACCTGAATGTATGGGTTGTCCACTGTTGGTCTCTCTTGGCTAGGCTAATTGATAAACATGGAAGGCTTAATTCTCCTTTAAGATGTCTAGATGGTGTCCCTCATATATCCTCCTAGGACATAACAATTGTTACTAGTTTGGCTAAGAAAGATATTGAATAGTTTGCCAGTTGGCTCCCTTCCCTTCAGAGTAGCTAAGTGAGAACTTAAGAGCTAAAGAATAGCCAAAGAGAAGTACTAGGTCACTGAGAGAAATGGGAAGAAAGGAATATGTAAAGAGCTCATAAAACATATGCAGTTCTTCAAAAATTCCAAACAAGAGGAAGACTGCTTTGAAGGAAGGGTAATACTCTAATGAAGTGGCTGAGCTAGGAGACTATGAAGCTATATGACACCTGCACCTTATTTACACTAGCCTTTTTAATGTAAAAATTTCCCAACACCAGTGCAGCTTATTTGGTGATAGCAAAGGTGGGAATGCTTGTATAGACAGATCACAGATTCATTGATTTTAAAGCCAGATTGGAGCTTTAGATGATCTAGTCTGACCTCCTGTATAACACAGACCATAGAATGTAATCAAGTTGCTTCTGTACTGAGCCCAATAACTTGTATTTGGCTAAAGCGTTATCTTCTAGAAAAGCACCCACGTTTTGATGTGAAGACTTCAAGAGATAGAGAATCCACCACTGCCCTGGGTAGGTTGTTGCAATGGTGATTGTTCTCACTGTTAGACATTCACGCTTTATACCTAATTTGAATGCACAGCTTTAACTTCCAGCCATTTGGTTCTTGTTACACCTTTATCTGCTAGGTTAAACAGGTTTAGTCCCTGATATTTTCTTTCCATGGAGGTACTTATACACCATGTGCAAGTCATCACTGACATTCCAAGCACTATGACTTGCTCTGAGAAGAGTTAGATGACACAGTGGTTAAAGTTCAAGCAGATGCCTGGACTTCTGCTTGCACCAGCACTCACACCATGGATAGCATTGATGTAGCTATGTCAGTGGTTGTTAACAAAAAAGGCCCTCGTGTAGAATACAGCCAACAAGCGTTGGACTTTTGTCCAGATCAGGAAAAGGAAAGAACAAAACAAAATGATTTGAAAACCTGCAGGCTGACAATATTACAATTTTAGCACGTCTGTAATCCTTAACAACAGAAACAGAATATCCTAGTGAGCATTACAATTGCCAAATGTTTTGAGCTGTTTCCAAGAGTGTGTATATAGTAAAAATCCTGCAGTTTGGGGGGAAAACTTTTAAAAGAGGGAGGTTCAAAAAGAGTTTCGTACTCTTGGAGAATAAAATTAAACATGATAAAAAGAGTTACAGTTAGTGTAAATCTTTTCACTAATAATGCAAAGATTAAAGCCTCAATTAATTATCTACATTTCACAGTCAGAAGCTTGACTAATAGAATATCCTTAACTGAACAGCAAGGTAATGCAATGGACAAAATGTGCAATCTTAAAGAGAGGTTTTAGATGGCTTCCTCACCTTCCTCTAACTTTTAACAAATTGAAACTGGAAAGCCCAGAAAATAGGGCATAGAGGGAACAAAATATGAGCTGCTGCTCTCCTGGAGAGAAGGACAAGAGACTGAAATCTTTGAATGATTACTACTATCAAGCTTGCTGAGTTCAGGATACTTCTCAAATCTGAGACTATTAAAAAGGTTTCACATGGGATCCTTGCACTTTTTTCAGAAAACCACAGGCAATAATTGTAAATTGAATTAAGCATCTAGAAAAAGAAACTACCCAGATGAAAGCCAAAATGCGACTTTCACTTTCTACATGGTTTCCTTCTTGACTTTCCAGTTCAGGGCCAATGGCTATTCAGCATCAGACAAACATTAAAACGTGCACAGGCTACGACTGGTTTTTGAGAGGGAAAGTGGAATGGGGAAGACGCGGAGATAAGCTAAAAAATCAAGTATGCCTAATTCCATTTCCTCTTACATTGGTACAGACCTAATTATTTAGCCCCAGCTTTCATAACTGACCTAAGGAATGCAGCACTGAATAGATCTTGTGCACCTGATTCTGGTCTCTTCTTCTCAGCTGGGAAACCTCCTACACAGTATGTTATATTACTACAGTAAGGAACACTTCCCCTGAGGGTGTATCAAGAGAATGCTTCACTCTGGCAGTCCAAAGCACAGATATGTCTGCACCAGAATGGTATGTGGGTTCAGAAGAGCAAACACATTGCTTGCATACATGCACCTGCATTGCCTCAAGACCAGCAATCAGGGTTCATTCAATAAGGCAATGATCATTACGTACTTGGATAAGGAGCTGAATGAAGGAGAGCAGATTGGGGTATATTTTTATTTTCTGACTGAACCTTTAGAGAGGGACACCCACCTATATTTTTGAATGTGGAAGCAGCCCGCATGTTAAAGATGACAAAAGAGGCCTTGCTAGACAGGGAACACATCTGTCTCTTCTAGTGCAACAGGAACATCCAACTCCAACTGATGTTATTTATTAAGAGAATAGACCAGGGGTCGGCAACCTTTCAGAAGTGGTGTGCCGAGTCTTAATTTATTCACCCTAATTTAAGGTTTTGCGTGCCGGTAATACATTTTAACATTTTTAGAAGGTCCCTTTCTATAAGTCTTTAATATATAACTAAACTAGTGTTGTATGTAAAGTAAATAAGGTTTTAAAAATGTTTAAGACGCTTCACTTAAAATTAAATTAAAATGGAAATCCCCCCAGACCTGTGGCCAGGTAGTGTGAATGCCACTGAAAATCAGCTCATGTGGCGCCTTTGGCACCTGGGCCATAGGTTGCTTACCCCTGGAATAGACCTTTTAGAGAACAGAAAGTCCATTCCTACCAATCTCTGAATACTCTGAGTGTAAAAGCACCTGACTCCCCCTAGTCAACTGTAGTCTGGAAACCAAAGTCTAGCGCTAAATTTCAGTCTCCTAATTGAAAGCACAACATTCATTGGCTTGGGATTCAGATGGCTGCAGCCTTCTCCAGATTGGTCTTTTTACCAGCTTTGGATTTTATTATAGCTGCAAACATACAAATGTATGAGGAAAGTGAACAGATGGAGTTACCAGTTTAAAAGAAAGATTTCAAAGGCCACTTATGGAAGAAAATCATAATGTTGTGTTTCTTGAAGAAGCCCATTTATCACAATTTCAGCACACAAACTGAAGCAGAAAGAGCTGTCTTTCTCTATTTTGCTACATCAAGAGGCAGAAACAAAATGATTTATGAAAATATTTCCAGTGGATATTAATGATCTGGATGAATGGCGTTTATTTCACTTTGCTATTGATAATTATAGCATTGCAACCCTATAATTAAGGTCCTATCAGCCTTTCCCGTCCAAATCTTTTTTCAAGGAATTAAATCAGCCATCTGAAATCACATCATGTGAAAACATGCCCTTAAAGTTGTCAGCCTGGATAGATTTTTTTTTCAGATGTGCAAACTGATAAATTCATTTCTTAGTTATAATACAGAAACAGAGAAATGTGGTGAGGTTTCAGATGCTTCTATGACCTGCTTTAATTAAAAAATACCTTAAAGTACGATGGAGAAGAAGGAGGGTTAGAATCTGGGAAGGAGAGAGAGTTCTGACAGTAGAGGAGGTTACAAACACAGAAGTACTAGATGCTGGAATGAAAAGCAGAAAGGAGAGGAATGATGGTCTTGTTAAGGGTCTAGACTGGGACTCAAGAAATGTAGGTTCAATTCCCAATGTTGACACAGACTTCCTGTGGGACCTCAGGCAAGACATTTAATCTCTCTGTCTCTTTGTTCCTTGTCTCTCAAATGGGGAAAATAACCCCATGGGGTGAGTGGGAGACCTGATGCTCAGACACTACACTAATGAATATCAATCATGTAAAAGTGTATAAATAAACACAAGGAAGACACAGGAATCCTAAATTTTGCAGGCTAAAGTCTTGATTCTCCATCCTGTTAAGTCTGCTTTGTGCTGTTTCAGTGGTGCAAAGCAGACCCCAACCTACTTTCTCTGGCCAGTGGAGAAGTCTCTTTGTATAGGGGGAATAGTCTAGTGGTGAAGAGCTGGTATAGTGCCTGCATCACTGGCCCCTAACTGGCCATCTGGGTGAGTCCCAGATTCCTGGGCAGCTCTGGTGGGCTGCTAGCAGTCTGTGTAAGACAGCCCAATTTTTAAGGTGCTCTGCTTTGCACTGGGGAACATGCTGGGTCCCAACCAGTCCCAATCTGGGCTTGATACTAACTCTGTAGCTCTAGTTGGACTGGAGGAACTGGGCCTAAATTTGTGATGATCACGTTTTATCATGTTCAAGTACTTGTGAATTTGGGTATATAAAGTTTATTTGTATTTACCGGTCGTGCAGTTAGATATAAATCAATTTAAAGCTTGGTTAGACCAGAGTTCCAGGAAAATGATTTAACCATAGTTTAAACAGCCAGTTTGGATGGGGACAACCTGTGTTATAATTTCCTAATTTATCTTGATTTACTGCTGTAGGTTTTGTTTTGTTTTCTCTTAAAAGCTCCTGCCTTGACCATAGGTACTCACAGCAAACACACACATACAACCAGAACAACTCTTCCGAAACAAATGACCACTGCTGTCCGAACAGCCACATCACAAAGTCAACTGCCCGCTAATTATTAAAAAGCCAGTGCCTGCAATTGGCTCCCCAAAGCCTTCATTTACACCATGCCTGGAAAAGGCCAGGAAGAAGATGAGCACCGCAGCATGTCCTGAAGGACACCAGCACCAGGGAGGGAAGCATGTTGTAGAGTCACAGATTCCTCATAGTGAATGAATGGTCATCTAGCAGAGCCCTCTCCTCTCTCAGACCAATGGCGTACAAGCTCAGATGATACTCCTGTTACTTGCAACAGCTGGGTATAGCCCCAGCAGACAGACTCCATCCAACAAGAAGGCCATGTGTCACTCGGCTGCAGAATTACACACACCCACACACCCACAAGATTAATGTGCCTGTCAGTGCAGAAAATGCCAGCAGTCTAAAGGTTAACATTCCCCCGACTCCCAGGAAATCAATAATTTGTCTCTTTCCAATAGTTTTATCTGCATATCTAGCTTTTCCAGAAAATGCCAAAGGCGCAGCAGACACTATACAAAGGCATTTACGATTGATGTATCCTTCAGTCATATTACTGTCAATAGGTCAAATCAATGGCAATATGACTTTTTAGAATTAAAAATATTTCAAGTAGAAGCATTTTACCTTTTTAGTATTAAAAATGACACACATGCAAAAGTATGCAGTGTTGCTGTAGCCGTGTGGGTCCCAGGATATTAGAGACATGGTGGGTAAGGTAATATCTTTTATTGGACCAACTTCTGTTGGTGAGAGAGACCAGCTTTTGAGCTACACAGAGCTCTTCTGAAGATACTACCTCACCCACCTTGTCACTTTCACATGCAAGAGTGAAATAGGAAAAAAAATCTTCTGTGTACTGGGGGCAGAGCACAGTGTGGATGCTCTTTAACAAGTTTACTGTTAGTTTTAGAGACTGTTCCCTGTGTATTCTTTTATTTCACCAGCAGTGGTGTTTTCTGTCCAGCCAAAGACTTGGTGAAACACACGACATATGTTTTGTAAGTGGCCTTGATTTAGGACCAAACTCTAGCTGTGGAGACCTTGGAGCATCCAAGAGGTTATGCACTTTTCCCAAGTGTGTCTAGGTGTGGGGTAGGAGGCTGCTTGGACTTCTCTTTCATACACTCGGATTATTTAAAATCACTGCAGTCTTTGGCTGCAACTGACTGAATGAAGAGAAGGCCAGAGTTACATGTCAGTCTACGATCTGTGCTCCTGTGGGCAAAAGACTGAGTGAAGAAAACAGTTTGGGGTCTCTATGAGTATTGCAAGACTCCTTCCCACTCCGTATCTTCCAAACAGGCCCTTAATTTCTTTCTTTGGTAGCTCTAATGCCAAATTGTCATTCAGGTGCTGTCTTAGGCTATGTTTACACTATGCAGCTAAAAGGTGTGCAGTGTAGCCGCTGTTTGTTGGCAGGAGAGAGCTCTCCTGCCAACAAAAAAACTTCCACCCCCAATGAGCGGCGGTAGTGCTCCTGCTGACAAAGCGCTGTTCACACTGGCGCTTTTCCTTTTCAGGGTGGGGTGTGTGTGTGTGTGTGTTAACACCTCTGAGTGACAAAAGTTTTGTCGTTCACTTGCCAGTGTAGACAAAGCCTAAATCAAGATGAGCCACTCAGTTTCCCTGTCTGTCACTCAGGGATTGTCCCCTGACTTCATACCCTACTGCCCAACTGTCATATATGGTGGAGGTCAAAGGGTGGAAAAGACACAGATTCTGTCCCTGGGGAATGCATATGGAGATGGTCAGCCATGTAAGCACTAAATAATGTCCTAAAGATAGGTGCAAGGTTCTGTGACACCTAGGCAGCTCTTGAGGGCTCCACTGTGTGGATACACGGTAGACTAGGATTTGGTCTTGGGTTACTTAATTTACAAAGATTAAGTGGACTCTGGGAAAACATGCCAAATTATTTTAAGAAAGATTATATCCTGGTATAATTACCGCTCAACCCTAAAATACTGCTGGTTTTATTGGGTGTCAGGGTCACGAAAAGTACTTCTCCATGTGAACTGGACTTATCTGCTTGAAGCAATGAAGAAACACGATACAGTGTAGTTCTTCTTTCCCTGAAACAGATTCTCATTGCTCTCCCTAATTTAAACAAACTTAAATATCTCTCATTGCTTTTCTTTAACTAGATCTACAAAGGTAGGGTCAACATTTATCATGGGGGGTGGGAGGCAGGGGATACTGGGCCTTTGTAAGGAAACATGTACAAAGGACACTCAGACCAAGGACTTGAATATATTTATACAGGAAACCTTACTATGCTTTAGCCCACACGACCTCCTGCTTGCTTATTGGGGAGAAAAAGAAGAGCAGGTGATGTGTGCAAGTGAGAGACTGAACCAGCGTCTGTGTTTCTCTCTGGCTACAGTAGGTTTTTAAAAAAATAATTTTAACAATTTGGGTTCAAATGTGAAATTTATACATTTTAAGGTGCTGTTAACATTATAAAGATGTGGCTAAGAAAAGCATCGTAGAATGTTCAGGCTCTCTTTTTGTTTTACGGGAAGTATTTTTATGATTCCCACATTACTGCGGTATAAAAAGAACAATAGAAAACACTGGGCTTGTCTACACTTGAAACATTACAGGAGCATAGCTGCAGCACTGCAGCTATGCTGCTGTAGCACTGCAGTGTAGACACTACCTATGCTGACGGGAGAGGTTCTCCCATCAAGATTCACCCCTCTGAGAAGGGTAGCTAGGTCGACAGAAGAATTCTTCTGTCAACCTAGTGCTGTTTACATCAGGGGTTAGGTTGGTTTAACTACGCCACTCAGCGATGTGGATTTTTCACACCTCTGAGTGAGGTAGCTGGGTCAACCTAACTTTTCTGTGTAGACGAGGCCACTGAAATTTCACTTTCTTATATGGCATTGAATCAAAGGGGAAAAAATTGCTCTCAACTCACACAGCTGAGATCCATTGGCACCAGCTGGGATTTTTGCTGTACAATCAAGTGTAAAATCTGGTTTTGCTATAAAAGAGTCAAGCTACACATCTGTTGTTTTAAGGTTAATATAAAAATGTTAGGCTCTAAGAGAGACTGTTTTGTGCCAGCATTACATTACTGCTATTTATAATGGTAAATATTTCCAGCTCTGCTATAATTCTTCACTGATTAACATCCTTGCTTGATTCTCCTTCTCTACTGTAATTCTGCCCTACCCTGCTCCCATTTCCCACCTACTAGCATAAAGGAAAGCTGGTCCTGTGGCTAGATACTAATCTGGTTCTATTTACTGCTCTGCCTCAGACTTTCTGAGACACCTTGGGCAAGTCTCTTAGGGTAGAATTTCAAAAGTGGCTCAGGGCCTAAGTCCCATTTTCATAAATGAGTTAAGCACAGAGTATATATCTACACTGCAAAAAATAAACCCATGGCAGCAAGTCTCGAGCCCGGGTCTGTTGCTACTTTTAGCACCATAGTGCAAGCCTTACAAGCCTGAGTCTGTAAACTCAAGCTCTGAGACTCACTGCCATGGGTTTTTATTTATTTGTTTATTTGCAGTGTTGACATGCCCTTAGGAGCCTAATGTCATTGAAAGTCAAAGGGACTTAAGCTGCCAAGTGCTGAAGTTACTTTCGAAACTGGGACTGAGGCTCCTAAATCATCTAGATGCTTTTGAAAAGCCTGGTTCACTCTAGTCATTTTACCTATAGTCTCTTTGTATCTCAGTACCCCACCTGAACAATGGGGATAACAGAACTTTCCTACCTCAAAAAAAGATTATGAGGCAGTCACTACTACAGTAACCAGGGCCCTCTAAGTACCTAGAATATACAGTGTTCTGGTTAACCATACTCTAGTTTTCACTGATGCTTATTATGAATCCCCACTCTCTGCCCAAAATGTGCCACTCCAGTGTAGTTACGTGGGGTCTAGTTGGAGGCTAGTCCACATATCCAGCCCTCAAACTCACCATAATGGTTTTGCATTTTGTTTTACTCCCAGCTGCGGTACTGATATATCAGCTGGATATGTGGACTGATATATCAGTACCGCAGCTGGGAGTAAAACAAAATGCAAAACCATTATGGTGAGTTTGAGGGCTGGATATGTGGACTAGCCTCCAACTAGACCCCACGTAACTACACTGGAGTGGCACATTTTGGGCAGAGAGTGGGGATTCATAATAAGCATCAGTGAAAACTAGAGTATGGTTAACCAGAACACTGTATATTCTAGGTACTTAGAGGGCCCTGGTTACTGTAGTAGCGAGTGCCTCAATAATGAAGCTTTTTCATTTTACACCAACTGAGGATCTCACCCTGATTCTCACAAACACGACTGTATTCAGGAGTAGGTACAGGACTTGTGCTTTAAAAATAACACAGCTATTGAAGCCACAACCATACCAGGTATCAGTAATTTCATTTAGGAAGAAAGACTTAGGCTGTTTGACATATTCTCATGGGAAAAAGGAGGCAGATTCTGATCTTTCCTGGAGAGGATTTACACCAGTGTAACTCTGTGACTTCAGTGGAGTTATTTCTGATTTACAAAGATGTTAGTGAGATCAGAATCAGACCCCTTGATTTGGGTTTGGCAATCTCCTCTCCTTCTCCCTCAGAAATGTCTATGGTTGCTTGCAAGAATAAGAGAGAGGACCGTTCACATTGTAGAGGCAAACACAGTAGGAGAATACATACAGCAGCAGCTAGCAACAGTGCAACGTCACAAATGCTAAAAGTCTCAAGGGCTTTTATCACCATACCATAAAAACCTTATACTGTTACTCCCTCCTGTTTAGCTGCACCATTTCTGGCTGTTGCTGTAATTCAGAGAGCCACTGCTCTAGTGTAGACTTGGCACGGGTGTGGGTGTGCTAGTGCATGCACATGATATTGAAACTAATCATGAGACAAATGAGGTAATTCCAGTTAAGGTCTTTTATGACCAACTGGGCTCAACAAGATCTCTGACCATTTTCTCAATAAATGTGCCCTCGTAGCTCCTATCTGCTGTAGGCTTGCGATGCAGCACAGCCCACATTGGACAGAATTTTTAAAGACGGTAGTGAGAAAACTGGCACTGAGCACTGGAGCTTCCAGAGGAACCTCTTCCTCAGGAAATGAAGATGGCAATGGAGCCCTGGGAATTCAGCTTCCTGACCTTCAGCTGGATTTATCTCAGTGACAGGAATTACTAGCAGTTCAACTGAGGAACGT
Organism: Macrochelys suwanniensis; assembly: GCA_033296515.1. Classification (NCBI taxonomy): domain Eukaryota; kingdom Metazoa; phylum Chordata; order Testudines; family Chelydridae; genus Macrochelys; species Macrochelys suwanniensis. The sequence continues at coordinate 122,228,312 of CM065778.1, read as the reverse complement.
TCCATTGTATGAAAAACTGCTTTACAAAGTGTTTTTGTTTTGTACATGAGAAAACTTCCGGTATCCTTGGGATTTAAAAGTGGATTTCATCACTGAGTATGTCTATGGTTTGTAGGTAAGGCCGCTAGTGTACTGGTGGATTTGGTGGAGTAGTTCAGATGCAACTTTTGTGTGGGACTGTTTATGTACACACAACACACACACACAAATCAGGCTGTTAACTCCTGAGGTCTTAATGCCTCGTTTCCATTTGTATTAATGACTTCAAAGAGAGTTGAGAGTGCTCAGCACCTTGCAGGATGACGCGAGGCCCCAGTTCAGCAAAGCATTTAAGCGCATGCTTAACTTTAAAGACGTGTTTAAGTCCCATTGAAGTCATGGCAGAATCAGGGCCTAAGTACAGTAATTTGCCTCAAGTCACATAGGCAGTTAGTAGCAGCCAGGAACACTGTCTCAGTCTCCTGCTATAACCACTAGACACCACTCTGAACAAAAGGGGAAAACAAATCCTAAAATTGTTCCAGCAGAACGAAAAATACTATGGGCCAGATCCTCAGAGAGTGTAAATTGGAGTAACTCCACTGGCTTCAATGAAGCTATGTTGCTTTACACCAGCTGAGGATCTGGCCCCAAATGCCTAAAACTAAACTTCTTTACTAATCTGAACTTTATTAATACAGAGGCCTTAAAATCTATGAATATGTTTGTGAACAAAAAACTAGCACAACTTCTTCAGGTGTATTCCTGATCACAACGGGTACATATTGCATTACATAACACTCTCTTGCACATCCTTCCAAAGTCATAGGATATTTGTTATTTTATTAAAAATTGACATAATACCTAGAATACCCAGTTCTTTATATTCAGAACTTACCTTGTCCCCAGAGTGTGACACATTGTTGTTCATGAGTCTGACATATGCCATTATAACAATACCCATCTACTCTGTAGCACGGATGTCCATCGTGTAAATATACATTAGCTGGGCAGTGAGGATTGGCTCCAGTGCAGAACTCCGGAAGATCACAGGAATTACTTGAGTCTCTGCAAGAAATCCCTGCTGGCTTCAACTGAAGGAAGAAAAAAGTTGCTGTAATTCCAATCAATAAAAGATATCCAGTGGTATAATTTATGCTACACATTAATGTTTTATTTCAGTAGCTCTGCACCAACTGACCATTAAGCACAGCATAAAGACAATAGAGCACTTTATATATATTTATTTGACATATTGTGTAAAGGGTTTTGGCACATTTTCAAAATAAGGGCACAACTCTGCTCTTAGATTAAAGTGTACAGATCATGTGGTACACCTCAAAGTAGAATTTGGCCTTTAATTAACTTTTCAGTGGTTTGGTTTTTAAATGGACAGATAAAGAACTAGCATCAATTTTTCAAGGGGCCTCCTTAATTGCTCCTGCAGACATAAAAGTATGTGGTGTTTTATGGCAAAGGGCAACTGTATGTGCGGTTCAAAAGTGAGGCTGAAAATATTTTCAGTGGTTCACTGTCGATATTGGGTCTACATTACATGCTCAAGGTGATTGTAATGACATAACTATTGAGTCAGCAAACTAAACATATAACATTACATGTACTGGCCTTAATTAACACAACTAACTCAGGAACAGGTTATCCTCTCACCATTTCCTGCATACTGAACTGGGTGGCCTCTTTCTCATAAAAGATGCTTCTCTTTACATGTTTCAAGATCTCCCCACTGCCCCCAGAGAGTACAGCCAGTCCAGATAGCTGCTCCTGTCCTTGCATTGCTTAACAGAATGACTTCATTCTCTTCAGAGCTGAAAGCAATCAATCAGTAACTGGGGACCTAGCCATTCTGAGTACTTACTTATCAACAAGATGACAATGGTTATGCACTGCAGTCTAAATTCTTAACTGCATCAACAAGGTATTCCAGACAACAAACAGAATGACTTAGAGACTGACTCTGATAAACTGTATGTGTTAGAAAAGCATCTAAACAGGCTTAAAACCGTGCCTGCTAGCCTCACTGAAACCCCACCTTACTAGCTCATACTCAAAATCTGTTTTGAGGACTTAGGAATATTACTGTCCGTAGCAACCCTGTCTGGCTTCTCATAACCGTGGCCACAAGGCTAAGATTTGCTGTCACTTGTGACTTGCCAACAAAAAAGTTTGTTTTAATAGAATTCATTAACATTCATCCTCCTTAAGAACCCCTCCAGATAGAGCGTATGAAGCATGTCCAACATACCTTGATTGCCTGCCATGGCATAGCATCCAGAAGTGTCTGCAAAAATCTGCATGCAGAAGTTCATACAAATGCAGGGATTTTGCATGCACGAGTGGAAAGCCACAAATACTGCAGGCACAATTAATGTGGGCCTATTGATTTGGCCCTGTATCTTCAACTGCTGTTTCTGGTTGATATTTTTTTTTAACTGCTTACATGAAACACCACAAGTGTCTTAATGCTTAATTATACCAATTTGTTTGTTCTGCCTCCTTGTTTACTAATCTGCAGTTAAGATGATTATGGAATTCTGCCACTCCACAGAAATAAGAAACCTTTCTACAAATTCACCTTGCAGTCTTTACAGCAAAGTCCATGTGCGCACACTGCTTCTGCTTTCAAAGTGCAGGTAGTAGCATTACAGCAACGATTTGTACATTCCTAGATGGGGAGTAAATTAACATTGGACAACTTTAAATAAAAATTGGTTATAAATCAAGAGTCAACATTTTTCTAAAAAGCCTGCTCTAGCTCAAACAGAAGTTCAATGCAGGAAATACTGTGAAATTATATGTAGGCGGTCAAATTAGTTGACCTTTTGGCCTTGAAATCTGTGACCCTATAAGTAACTGAAGTAAACCAGCAAGGGCCACAGAGCTATGCCTATTTACTGACGATGAGGCCCCATATATTATTAACATGTACAATATATGCATGTAAGATTCACCAATGGTTGTAGCTCCACTGAAATCAATGGAGTTACACTACTATGAAGCTGGAGGAATGTAGTGGTGAATCAGGCCCAAATCCTTATTGCCAAATTCTGTCTTTAGCTATGTGTGGGCAGTGACATTGTTGTCAATGAGGCTGAACTGGATTACAGATAACAGAATCTGACCCTGAAGGTATCTGACAGTATCCAAGACATTATAAGAAAAAAAATGAATCTTGCCAATCCTAACTGTTAGTTATTCCTAGATAGAATAAGAAAGAAATGAACCTAAGTCTCCTTAATTGTTAGTTATTTCTAGGTAGAATACTGAACAGATATTGCAATTGTTTAGAGTCACTAGAGGCCAAATCCTCAGTGGTGTAAATCAGCATAGTTTCACTGACTTCAGTTGAGCGGTATTGATTTACCCCAGCTGAGACTATGACACATGGGCTTTATGGTGTCCTTAAACATGAGCATTACAGTTCTCCCTTTTAAGAAAGTATCTCTTCAGAATTCCATATTGCAAGGGGATTGGTGGCTGTTATAAAGAATCAGATAATGATATCATTCAATACCGCTGAGAATGCAATAGTCTTATATCAGAGCTATTCTGATGATAGGGCTTTGTAGAAAATATGAACAGCACTATCACTAACTGATACATTCTCAGTTCATGTTAGTGCATTAGATTGTGGCACTTCCCACGTATGTGGGTTTTTACAAACTTTATTGTCTTAGACTGAGACAATAAAAACTTTAAGAAAATAGGTTTCAGTGTAGTAGCCGTGTTAGTCTGTGTCAGCAAAAAGAAAATAAGAAAGAAATACTTGTGGCACCTTAGAGACTAACAAATTTATTTCAGCATCAGCTTTCGTGGACTACAGTCCGCTTCATTGGATGCATGGGATCCATGTAGTCCACGAAAGCTTACGCTGAAATAAATTTGTTAGTCTCTAAGGTGCCACAAGTATTTCTTTCTTATTTTCTTTTTAAGAAAATAGTGGATTTGCTTCTGAGATTATAGTCACTTGCACTTGAATCATATCTGTCTAAGATCTAAAATAGCAGCAGATGAAACTGTTCAGCAGTGTTAAGTCAGCCTGCCATCTATCTATGCTACAGAATATTCAAAGGTAGGATATAGGCTATGAATGAAATTCCAACCAAGATTCAAAATCCCTCTTGCAAAATTCTAATCACTCACTCCCCTGTTACTCATCATGGTAAAGGGCAGGCTAATAGATTTTGTGCCTGGGCTGGTAAATTGTCATAACTGTTGGGTTTTTTTTAAATGCTGGCAAGAGAGTTTTGTGATGGAGGAGAGATGGGAAGTCACAAGCCTGGACTGCTACTTCAAAATATTTCTTGGGGTAGGTTTCCTGGCTTATAACAGCATTTCAGCCAAACAAATTACAACTCCTGCATTCCACAAGAGATGTTAGTTACTGATATACAGAACATCTTGTTATCACAAGGCACCAACATCTCTCATCATTTCTTTCATTGTCTCCAGGATGTGGGGTTTACAGTGAACTTCTCTGCTGCCCGAGCAATGTTACAGTACTTTACACGTTTTCTATGGTCTGTTTCAAAATTGTTTAATTTTTAAAATAAAAGAAGGAAGCAGGTGCTGCAAATATGTTTGCAGCACATCCCTCAGCTCTCTCTGTACGTAAAGCTTTAATGTGGGCCACAACGGGAATGCTGAACTCAACTGGTGTTTTGCATTGACATCAGTCTTAATCAGGATTTCACCTCTTGTCTTAATTGTGGTAATGTAACAAGGGCTGTAATCAGGTACACTTAGCTCTCCCTTATACTGAGATGCATACTTCTCGATGACTCAGTGAATAAGGGCCTCAGAACTTGGTCCTAATGTTTTGATTAACGAGTCCTGCAGAGCCATAAACTCAAGGTCTGTTATGTGATCATCACATAATGCACAAACTTCTTAAACCTGGACATTAAATACAGTTCTACTACTGGGTAAACCTTTTATGAGCAGAGCAAAGAAAATTGTAATATGTGATTCTAACACGTTGGACAAACCACTTGTTATACATAAATATGTTTGCAGAGATATTTAATCTTGAAGGTTGATAAAAACAACTATAATGTGCAGCATGCTACAGTCTCATATGCAGAGGTGCACTGTGAGTGGTGCCATAAACCATTGCATTAGCACTGGTGTACTGACACTGGTCTAAAGACTAGGCTAATGAAACATTAACTAATATAACAGATTTGCTGGTACCTCTCAGACTACAGTGGGAGGCTGCAAGTTAAATCCATTGTACCGGAGACACAGTTTTCTAAGATATTTAAGAAAACAGAGAGAGAAGAGGCAGAAAAAGGTGTCACTAACACTCAAATAAAAATGAGAAATAACTGGATTAGAAAGATATTTGCAAGCTATTGACACTCTACTGGCGTTAAACAAGAAGACAAGCCTACTTCTTCAATCTTGTTACCTCAAAGAATGAGTCAGCTGTCAGGAAATCCTTATGGTTTGTATAAATTCAATATACTGTACAGAAAGGCTACAGCAGTCGTTTGCCATTTTAACTGCTCTGGGTCTATTTTGTCTGCAGTTCCATATTATCAAAGGAGACAAATGCCTCATCTGCTGATGTGTTCAATTCAGTTAGTCTGGGAGAAGTTCAATATGACCAATGAATACTGAGGCCAAAAGAAATACGGATGTCTGATCAGATATCATTTTAATCCTGGTATTCTGCCTCATCTCTCCTGATTCAAGCAATCCTTTGACACATTCACTAAATTAAACTGAATCAGCTTTGAAGTAGTAGTAACCTTTTTGGAAGTAGTGTAGGTTATTTCTATTAGTAAGGCAAGTGAATCAGGTGGCTGCAAATAAAAAATTGAAACCAAAAGGAGAAACGTATTGTGCATGAAAATGGAAGCAGGTTTTCCTGAGAGCAATATTTTATGATATTATTTAGTTTATAAAAACAAGTAACTCCAAATCCAAGGAAAGAAATCTCCAGCTAATATATGGTATCTTGAGAAATCTGAGTAATTTTAACTAATTTGTGTTGGTTTCAGGTCATTAACTAGTACTGAAAGGGATTCCCATGTTGCAAATCCCAATAGGAACATGGTTAAAGTTCTCTGGCACTAATCTTAAGAGATACAGGTAGTTTGTAAAACCACACTAATATGACATTTAGGCCTGCCTATTGCACTGCAATCAGACACAATGAAAAGTAAGCGGAGTCTAACAGCTATTTTGTGGAATTTAATTAAGGTTTGAGAGTGAGAACTGAAGGAGGAGGAAGGAGAATTTTATTTAATACCAATCAGTCTCAAAAAAGTACTTTGACTAATTTGCAAGCACTCTTGCCCTCTTCTCCATGAAAGATTGGTAGCAAGGAGAAATGAAGTAATTCTAAGAAAGAGAGAGAAACAGCCTTACATCGGGTTCCCCACAGTCACACTCCTCTCCATCTTCCACATAGCCATTCCCACACTTCTGTCCACCAAATGACTCCTTAACTTCAGGCAGGTTAAAGAGACACATCCCCACTCCTTTTTCCAGGCTGTTTTCCAGGTCCTTTTTACTGCAGCTGCTGAACACCATGGGAAATGGATAGCTGAGAGAGAAAAAGATTGAAAAAGAGAAAGATTAGCATTTTCAGATGACAAAAATCTCTATTGTTCTGGTGACCTCCCTGTACCTCTATGTCCAAACAAGCACCAGGATTTCCATTATTCACCATTCCACACAGAATTCACTGTAGGTTGAACCATTCCAAGAAACATTTTGAGATTAGACTCAATCATTTCCAAGAGAATTTCCATGCTTAACCACCTAACTTGTGGATGCAAACAAGACTTGTGCCTGCAAATCAGGAGCTGAATGTCTACATAGCTGATAATGCACGCAAAATTGTGAGGGCTAGTTTAGGCCATCCTGCACTGTCCACAAGTGCACAACGTCTTGCATCGGTAGGGCCTTAGGATCTAGTTTAAGGCCCCTTTGAAAATTTGGCCCAGAATTATAGATTTCACTCTCATTTTAAAGTTAAAACCTACCACGTTTTATTAGAGAGAAGTTGTAGGCCCCTTTGCCTTCATCTTGGTGGACTCATGGTTTTCTTAGGGAAAACAAGTGAGAAAAATACCAAGTTATTTAAATCCTGCAATCCCCAGGCAAGCAAAACTCGCCTTGAAGTCAAGGCCTAGGGACCATGGGTCTGAAGTAAATTCTGTTTTCATTTTATACCAGGATGGATCCAAAGTAAATACTGAAGCCACCCATATTATAGATTTACACTGGTGCAAAAGCAGAATTTGTCTCCCCTGATTGCTGATCATGGGCATGAATATTTTGACTTCCTTTCTAAGATGCTCAAAGGGTGTTAGAACACAAATCTACAAACATGCTTTGCAATGCTCTGTGCTTTTACTGCAGAGGATTCAAGTCTGCACCCACTGATGTCAATGGATGTTTATCGCTTGATTCAAAGAGAACAGGCCCAGGCTCCTGAGGCCCGCTGACTTCAGTGGTACTTGGATCTGGTCACTGGTACATTACTGTGGAAATCATGCTATCACCCTGTAAAGAATGCCAAAGCTCCCTCTCTCCACTGGGACATGTGCATGAGTACATTAGATCTGGATCGCAACTAGCTGGCAAATAACATGCAAGCTGCCTTATTTCCCTTAAAACTTTGGACCCTATTCACCACCACTCTGCAGTCAGGCAGTAATTCAACATCATGGCAGCACAGGGAGCCAGACTGATGATGACTGGGCTTTGTTCCCTAAATGCTTTCTATCAGTCACATATTATTAAGAACAGGGTATAATCTTAACAGGCTAATAAGATAATAAATGAAAGACCTATGCTGTTGATTTACAGAATTGAATGAATCAATTGTTATTTCTAATAATGCAGAGTAGAAAGTGTTCTTCTCAGAGTTTGTGAGACCATGCCCAGACACAGCAGAGGGAGGATCCTTTCTAGTTAAAGAAAAAACCCCAGACTGCAACAGTTGTAAATGTAATGGAGGTTTAAGTTCCTATGTTGATTTAGAAAGGTTAATTAGGATCTTACAGTAAGGTGGAGAGTACCTTACACAAAGAATTAATTTGCTCCTATTTAAAATTACCTTTTCACAGATTCTTCTGAAAATAATCAGCTCTCTAGCACAGGATGCAGATGTGCTTCTGAAGAAGAAAATAATTTTCACTGAACACTTATGGGGCTTGACTTGCTAAACTAAACAATGCTGTGGTTCACTGACACATGACTCTAATAAGCTAACAGGCATCTTCACTTAAGGAATTGGTTTCTGGAAACTGTTAATGTTTAGTAGGATGACAGTGCCTAAGAAAAACTATCAATATTCAGAGGAGCATGAGAGAGGAGTCAGACTACTTTTCAGAAGCCTTGGGCTCTTAGGGAAAACAGGGAAAGGATCTGGAGATAATGGGCAAGGAAATGAAGGGAATTTGGGAAACCTTCCTACCTACCCTTGTATAGAACCAGGGGAGATTAGCATAACTGCAGACTCTTGATTGTATGCAGTGTAGTTGTAGATGTGTGGGTCCCAAGATATTAGAGAAACAAGGTGGGTGAGGTAATATCTTTTATTGGACCAACTTCTGTTTGTGAGAGAGACAAGCTTTTGAACCACACACAGCTCTTTTGATTGGTGATTCCTGACAACTCTTGGTTTGGTGGGAAAAAGTTGCACAGAACATTCTCTGTATGTGAATGCGAACAGGCAGGCAGACATGCAGCATTTCCAAATTCTGGCATAAATGCAAGCATCACGCATATGCATGATTCACAGATTCTGTATGGAACACGAAAGGATATTTAACTAGGCATGATTCCTGCCTCAAGCTGTGAATGTCTGAATACTTGATCCTGCAGTTTTTTGGTAAGGGTTTATTTGAAACCCACCAACGTGAAGAGAGACATAAAGACATACATGTTCAATCAAAATTTGATGTGAGAACATAGATAATACATTTTATTTTCTTCTCCGCTGTTTTTGTAAACACAGTTTCGACAGCTCAGTAAATTTGCTACAGCAGCATGCTGGTCAAAACTCTGAATATTTAGGGTTATATCTTCCCCTCCATGAATGCCCAGAATTGTTCACATGAATAGGAGGTCCATGCGTCCACCACTGGGAGAAAAGAAAATTATTCTGTACCAGTGACAAAATAATGTCATTGTTATTGAATCAGATTTCTTTCCCCCCTCCTCCCCAAAAGGAACTTCAAGCTGTTTCCTATTTTTAAGTAAGAGACCCATTCATCTTCTGGCTTTTCCTGCTCTTGACACTGATTTCCTCAGCTGACATCAGTAGAGCATGTGTTATTTACGAAAGAAAAGACTAACTTTTTGAAAATATTTGTTCTTCAACCAAGCAATCAAAAAATAAACAAACAAGCACAGCAACTGGAAACAGAGCATTTGAAGAGTGAATTTACCCACGAAGGGGAGGATCCTACATCCACTGAAGCCACTGGGAATTTTCTATGGAAGCAGGACTGGTCTCTGACATCACTGACATTCTGATGTAAAGACTTTTCCTCTTTCTTTGACGATACCTCCCCACACGACAGTCACATCATTTGATATTTCTGCTTTTATGCTATGATGTTTTGACTCTGTTATTTTTAAGCTGTTTCAGCAGCACCATGAGCTACTTGGCAGGGTGGGGATGGGGGAGGTCAAGCAATAACTATCATATGTCAACAGAATTAGGCATGTAATTAGTTTAAATGAATTTAGAGCTTGTGAAAGTTGGTGGGGGTAGTCATCATGTGGACTGAAGTCCTCCAGAGAACAGATACAGCAAGCTTCCTCACTTCTCTGCCAAAATTCTTCAAACCTGACCTAGAGTAACCACCTCTAGACATGAGAAGGTAGTTTGGTCTCTAACTTCCATGCAGTCCTTTATCTGTCTCCTGAAACTTTCAACACACGTGTCAAATGGAGGTGGTGGCAGCTTGTATGCTATTGCAGGCCCTCACTTTGTAGGAATTCACTTCAGACCATCAGCTCATTTAGCAGAGGCCACTAAAGAATTTTCAGAAGGTAACAGCTTTCACCACTACCATCCTGTGACAGATTCAGGTTATTGACCTACAGCTAGTAAAATACTCCATATATCTCATTATCCATCACTGAAGCCACTATCATTATATGTTTCTTATATATCTAATTTCACCTCTGTGCAGAGGCCCAGCACAAGGCCCATTTAAGCACTACTTGAGTCCAACTTATTTTAAGATCCTAAGTGGGATGTAAATGGTGCACAGATTTTTGGCATAAGGGTAAATTTAACCCACCATGGATAATTTCAATTCAAACATGCCTGCTGAAGATATACACCCATTGCACCAAAATCATCCCTGGTACACCACCACTGGCTTCAATGGGCTTACCGCAGGGACACGTTTGGCCCACAACATCTAGCTTTCTTGAATTACCAGCATTCCGTAACAACATCGCCCATGTCCCTTTAATACTGAAACTGGGGTGCAGAGTCTCATGAAATTAATGCTCTAGTTTCCATCGGAAGCAAGATGCCATTGTTCACATCTACAAATGGGGCATTCATTTTAGCAAGATGATGCCATTAGTAGTAAGTGATCCCATTAGTGACAGCGCCTGGTTTTGTTCCATTCAGAACATTTTCCATTCATTATTATTTCAAATATTTAAGCCGTGTAAATGCCAGCTCTTTTTCTATACATCTGCTTTTAAGTTTAGCCCTTGTTGACCTGTTCTTTTCATTAACTAAGTGAAGTGGCATCATTGAAAGTGCCCTTTAAGAAACTCAGAATCTTCTATTAACGCTACCACTGCAGCATACACTACTGCCCTGTGCACTCTAGCAGTCAAGAGCCTTTTGCATGAATTCAGAGGTTAACTTATCCTCTCAATTTCAGGGGTGGACCCGCTAGAACAGGGCTGAGGAATATTGTGGTAGGCACTGTACACAAATACAGTAGGAGAGACAGTCCCTGCCCCACAGAGCTTACAGTCTGAATAGATAAAAAAGACAAAAGGTGAAAGAGTAACCAAAAAGTGAAGCAACTCATACCAGGTCACACAGCAGGTCAGCCGCAGAACTGGGAGCAGAATCCAGAGCGCCTCACTACTAGTCGTGTCCAATCCGCCAGACCACACTGCCTCTCAGATTGTCCACACCAAGGAATACCACAAGAGGCAGTGTGGCCTAGTGGATAGAGCACTGGACTGGGACTCAGGAGACCTCTGTTTTATTCTGAGCTCTGCCACCAGCCTGCTGGGTGATCTTGGGCAAGTCACTTCGGGGAATCAAGGTGCTTTTGAAAATCACACTACATGCCTATCTGCATCTTTCAGCACATAAATACTTTGAAAACTCTGGTTCTTCTCCATATGCTTCAATTTCCCCATTGTAAAATGAGGATAATGATACCTCCTTTGTAAACTGTTTTTAAATCAATGGCTAAAATGTGCCATATGAGATACTATTATTAAAATAACTTGTAATTCATAGCATGTTGGACAGGAGAAGAAACCCCTGGCTCATGATGTCCTGAAGATGATTATTCTTACTCTTTCTACACTGCCCACCAGCCTTGTAGGACCTCCCTGAGAGATCCTGGTTCCATACAACTTACATTCACAATAAAGACAAGGGAGAACACACCTGAAAAGAGTGGATAAGGGGAGAGGAAGGCAAGGGTTACAGTGACAGGATCATGAGTTTGTTCTGGTGGTTCTAGGGCCAGGCTGGACCTCAATTCATACCCTCAGAAATCATTAGATTTTCACCACTGAGTCCACCTGAGCTTGGATGCTTCAGTCCCTTTTCAATGAGTGGCACTCCTAAGCCATCCTCCTGTGGATTGTCCCTGCTAGTTAGTTTCTCACAGATGGGATCTGCCCAGGGAACATCATGAAGGAGACAGTGGAGACTCCTAGCAAACCTCCCTTGTGTGACCTGCCTCTTGTTACCCATGTGGCTCGGGTCCCTCTTAAATCTTCCAGACTGGAGGATGCTGTGAAAAAGCTGCTGAGAGAAAGGCAGGTAGAAGAGCTGCACCAGCATGACCAGTCTTCACTCATCCTTGCCTGAATTCCAACACCATGGCCCTTCAGTGCTTTGAGGAGCTGTGTCTGAGGGTCCTACTTGGGTTGCTGCTAAAGATTAGATTGGTTAGTGATTCTGTTATATTCTAATCAAACCCACAACCTCCCAAATTCAAAGTCTCTATCTTCCCAAAACGTTTCCTAATTAATGTGCCACCTCATTTGAGAAATAATCGGCTCAATGAGTTCCACTGGTTCTGCACCAGTTTATTTTCCAGACATTTCTAGGTGGATACACCAGGTGCTAGTGAAGGATCAAACCCAGGAATTAGTTATACCAAGGCAGTTATCAACCCACGATGCGACACCTTGAGTATCCAGGTGGCAGTATGTGTATGCATTAGTCACACATTTATAGAAAAAATTGGCACAGTTCAGCCCAGCTGTTACTCCATTGACTCCACACCTATTTGAGGTCAGCAGAGTTATTCCAGGATGGCATTTGACCCCGTGTCTATGGGCTTGATCCTGCCAGATCCCACAATAGTGCTGATTACCCTTGATTCCCACTGACTTCACTGTGAGTACAGGATGCTCAGCATCTCACAGAAGCATTTTTCACCTTCCAGGATCAAGCCCCATCTCGCCTCCATTCTCCTGGCTTTTCATTTCAGTAAAATGTGATTTTATTTCCTTGCCTTCCTAATCACCAGTGCCCTTAAACTCATGTACTAGTCTGTAACATGTTGAACTTTAGCTGGTTTCCTTTTCAGCAATGTGATGTTAAACAGCTGCACTTATTCTGAGCAGATTTTTTTCCTGTGCTCCATTTATTCTTACAAACTTTCTCCAGTCCCCATTACAGGAACATTCAGATTATTATGACTATCACTGCTTAGAATCATATTCTGCAGTGTTTTTATTTCCAGGAATTTTAGAACATTGCCATAACAGTTTTCCTCACCACAATTCCAGTACCTATATGCTGCTTTTATTCCAGCTCTCTCTCCATCCTCATTGATGTCCACTGCTCTAACAATGTTTATACAGAACCTTTCAGCCAGGGACCTGAAGTATTTTACAGGCAAACAATCAATTAAAATGTACATCAGCCCTATGAAGGTGGTTTAAATATCACCACCCCCTTTGCAGAGAATAAGTTGAGGAACGATCCTGAGGTTAATTTAGGCCTAAGGGTCAGATTTTTTAAGTGATTTAGATACCTAACTCCTGTTGAAATCAATGGGAGCCAGGTGCTTAAATACCTTTAAAAATCTATCCCTAAATGACTTGCCCAAGATCACATAGCAAAAATCAATGACAGAGATAGAAACAGAATTCACGATTACTAGGGGCAGATCCTCAGCTGGCATAAAGTGTCCTCGTGCCACTGACTTCAGTAGGGTGTTGATTTCAATGGAGCTATGACTACTTAAACTGGCTGAGGACCTGCTTCCAAACACGCAAACTCCTGACACACTACACAACATTCCCTTTCAGTAAAAAAATCATCTGCTTGGGTTTGGCTTAGCTTTCAAGACATTAATGTTGTTTTAATCTTTCCAAACTCTCTTTTTAAGGCCACCTTTGAGATGTCTGAACATAGCAACTACAGTTTCATCCTGCTATTACACAGCATCTCTCAGACTCCAAGTGTCCTGTAAAGCATCTTATGGTAATTAATTAAATAAGCACAGGGAATGTAGCAGCCGTCATGCACTAAGCAGCAGGTAAAACCCAACCTTATCTGATATCTAAACAGATGTTTTAATACTATAGACTTTTATCAATGACATTACATCTGCCTTTGTATAACTCAAGTTCTCACAGACATCGTCTCAAGTTAGACAAGTGCCATATGGGGGATGTTATGTCTCAGTCTTCCATTTAAATGACAGATCCAGTTATGTATTTTTGAAAGAAATCAGAATCATTTAATTAAAGTAGATCCCACAAGTCTAATGCAAGCGAACAGCTTGAAGATTAGGGGCCGGATCCTGCTGGGTGTTAAGGCAGCATTATGTGGCTCAAGCAGTGTAAAGCATTCCTAAAGAGGCATACCCAGACACTGGAGAAGCATTTGCTGCTGCAGAGCCCCCCTCCTATGCAATTCCACTCCCCATGGCAGGCAAAGGGGATGTGGCTGGGGAAAGGGGGATAGCTGGAGCATGCCTGCACGCCACTGATTACTGGCTGCTGCAATGGCTTCTTGGGGCCATAGGCAGGTGGCATAAATTAGAGCAACCTGCAGGGGACTGACCCAGTAGCTAAACAATCCCAGAAGTGGTTGGGATAGGGGGCATCTTTCCACTGTCCCTCTTCAGCTGAATGGAGAGGATTTGGCTAAAGCGATAGAGCTTTTTCTATTATACAGTATTAAAATATGAATTTTGCTTCAAAAGAAACCCAGTGTGTGACAACTCAAACTTACTTTTCTAGCCTATTTTTTACTCTCTTTCTCTCTTTTATAGTTTTAATCCCTAGAGCATCAATAAAGTAGAGCACGAAATTGGGCCATGTTGTTACATGACATCAAAGCTCTCACTTGTATAGTTCATGGTCAGTGGTTTAAAAGCAAGCCTAGATTTCTTGTATAGCTTTTGGCATGTTCTTTACAATGTAGCTTTTACACTCCCAATATGTAATTGTGAAGGTAAGGCTAGTGCCTAATTGAATATCTATGTGGCAATAACAGCTTGTTGTGTTGCAATGAAATTTCCAGGATTATAAAAAGAAAGCCTTTTCACTGAAATGTTTAAATTTCACACATAAAGTGCTTTAGGTTTATGTGAATTGGGCCCTGGTAATTCTGAAGATTCCCAGTCTACATTTAAATAATATTCACCTCAGGTGCCTAGACTGGACTGCCAGAACCTCTGGTAGATTTGTCCTCTGCCAAAAAACTCAGGGTGAGAATTTAACTACCAGAAATATTCTGAAGGGGAGATGTAGAATGCTGAATGCAAGACTTCGGTGTAGAAAGTAGTAAAGAAACATGGTTTGATGATTCTGAAAAATACTTTCGGCAGAGGAACAGCACTTATGATTTTGTACAGTATACACTCTCACGGCTTAATATTTTTGCAGTCACAAAACTGCCAAGTAAAACATTATTAGAAGTTACTTTTACTTTGACAAATGTACAGTCAGAAAAGTTTTTTTCTTGTTGAGAGGCCTATTGTGATTTTCATTCCTGTATTCTGGAGGTGCAGCAATACTAACCAATTTATCAATCTTGACAGTATTCTAACTGTATTCTGGAGTTATCTGCCTTGCAAAAGCTCTATGGGAATTGTACTCAAACAACTGTTTTTCCTGTTGGAAACCAGACAGCCATGGAAAGTAGCTATAATCAGTTTGAATTCACCTCTGGCTCATCATTTGCTCTGTTTCCTTTTACTCTGCTACCTCATTAATAAAAATTTGCCAGATTACTGAGAGTTCAGGTTACACAATTTACTATTTAGAACTTGATGTTAATCCAATGCTGACTACAGAAAAAATTAAAGAGGCAACAAATACTAGAGAAAGGGATGAAAAGGCCAGACCAATGGTGGTGCTAGGGTAAGGAGAAATATGGTAGCAGTCATATTGTGCCCTGTAGTGATTACCAGCATCTGAGGAAATTGTAGAAAAGATGCCAAACTAGATTACTCTGTGTTTAAATTTGTTGCACAAAACGAAACATCCTCAGCAAGTGATAAATGAATGAAGATACATGACTAATGTTGTTCAAAATACACTGCTGACATTCTGTTTCCTACTGATTTTTTGGTTAGATTACAGGGACCCTGTCTGGAATGGCTTACAAGTATCTCAGAGAAGTACCAGGTCTGTATTGCCTGATGATGGAATTTCATTAGCTCATGACATGATTTCAGGACTCTGGCTTTAAAAAAAATAAATTTATAATGTGGTTTCGTCCTTTGACGGACTATGGAAATGATTTTTAATACCAGATAGCGAGAACAGATTGGATACCAAGGCAAAATTGAATGTAGGGAGCTAGGGATCACTGGTTGATTACATCAGCCCCCAGAAACGCTGATCAGGGATAGACCCAGGATGATACAGCAGAATCCCCAAACAGTGGGATTACCAAACCCAGTTAATTGCCAACAAACCAAAATAAATTCATGAAATTTATACCCAAGTATAAATACATACATTCATTCCCTGTTTCCAGTCCTTCATGTGTATACTGTAGCATCACTGCTAACAGCTTATTTTGTTAGCTGTTAGCAGTGATGCAACTCAGGCCCATAGCTTTAAAGAACTTGAAGAGACCCTTATGTTTGACCTTAAAATGATGGAGGAGTACCTCCAGAAATGGTGCCTGAGACCAAATCTGGACAAATTGGTAGTCTCTGCTTTCCACCTTGACATTAGAATTGCACAGTACATTCTATCAAGTTCTGTGGTGAAACTGTGTGTTATGACCCAAAGCTAACATATCTCAGTGTCATTCTTGACTGCACATTGACCTTTCATGATCACCTCAAGAAAGTAGCTTCTAAAGTGAAGTCTCACATCAAATTATTCAAAAGTTAGTGGGAATAAGCTGAGGATCAATGGCCCTGTCCTATGAACGTTGGCCTTGCCCCTGGGCGTAGTCAGTTGCAGAGTACTGTGCACCAGCGTGGACAAGAAATTGCCATAATCGACTTGTGGACAGGCAGCTGCATCAGACCATGTGAATCATCATGGGAACTTTAAAATCAACACCTCTACCTTGAGTTTCTGTATTAGCAAACATAGAACCTCCATCAACCTATCAAGATATAGCTACAGCACAAGAATTTAAACACACTGAAGACTACCCCAAACTTCCCATCTGGCAGATTATGGATAACGTACCCCAACAACACCTAAAATCACGAAAACCACTATGGGCCACACACAACCAGCTCATGTCTCTGTATCTGGCTAGGGGATGGCAAAGTGTCTGAACCTTACCTACCATTCCAAATGAGCACATTATTACTGACCCAACAAGCCATCTTCCTGGTTTTGACCCGACATGCAGATTTTGGACCCCACTGAACTACATCTGAACAAACCCTGGAAGATGCAGCTACTTGATGCACAAGTTGAAAATCAAAGGCTCCCCTTTGTGCGACTGTGGTGAGAACATCCAAACCATCAAACCCATCATAACACAGTGTCCCAAATAAGCACTCAAAGGTGAACTGGATGATATTCACATCACAGAGGAGGTATTGAAATGTCTTATGGACCTACAACTGCATTGGTAGAATGTTGCTCTGCAGATGCCATATGTGGGTCCATGAGAGAGACTGCTAACAGCACTGGGTTTTGAAAAGCGTAGGAAACTTCAAGGATAATGCCAGATGACGGATGCCACGATTTATGTTGCTAGTTAGAATCACAGGTTAAGTTCAGAAGAAATTACTATGGTCATCTAGTCTGCATAAGAGAAGCCACAGTATTTCTTAAGTAATTCCCGCATCAAGCCCATTTCTTCCGGTTGAACTTGAGCAAATGTCCCTAAAAGAGAGAGACGTACATTCTACTGATAGCACCAAATGCAAGAGTGAGCTACTTCAAATTCAGCCATGAGAAAGCCCTGGGAGGGCTGGCTTTTTAAGGGAATTGGGCTCATCCCTCACTGTACCTAGTTATCCGGCCCCAGTTGATGTTTTTGGGCTTGAGCCTGGCCTTTGGATCAGTTGATCATCTGATAGCCTGAGGGGATAGGAAAGGGGCAGGACTTTCTGTAAGAGGGAACCTGTTCCATCCACGAAGAGAAGGAGAGTGACCTGCTGGGAATTTAAAGAAAATCTATAGACAGAGAGGACTGGGGAAGGACATCTCAACACAAGGCAGATGAAAAAGCCTGGCTCAAGTTACCTGCAGTGAGAGACAGGAACAGAAGCCTTAAGGGGAAGAGGCTTGAGGACGTGCCAGTCAGCAGGACCTGGGTTTTGGGAAAGAACTCCTGAGCCCAACCAGGGGCTGAGCAAATTGTAGAGTTGGAGGAAGACTTGTTTTCAGTTGACACTTGAACTACAATATTCTCTTAATAAACCAGACCCCAAGAAGGAGCGTTATTTGACTAGCAAATGACTTCATGCAGTTTTTGAGAAGATCAAGAAGGGGAAAATAAAAGAGCAGCAGCGGGAGATATGAGACTGGGTCAACTTAGCAGCAACCAACTTATCTCCAGAGTGTGTGTGTGTGTGTGTGTGTGTGTGCGCGTGGAATGGGAGGCTGCATGGACTAGCCCTGCCTGTCCAGTACCATGGATACATACTTGAGCAGTTAGATCAAAGCTACTTTAGGTATGTCCACACGTACTCCAATCAACCCTCCCCATTGCAGTGCAGATGTACCCTAAGAGGAGAAGAGTGAACCCAGTTGAGATCAATCCCATCAGGATCCTCAGGTGAACCAACACAACCTTGCATTCAAAAGGAATCCAGTGCTGCCGATAGATCTCAAGAGGATCAGCATTGACACCTGGGGTGAAATCTTGATCTCATTGGAGTCAATGTGAGTTTTGTTATTGACTTCAGTGGAGCCAGGATTTCACACCTGGACATTTATCCATTGCCAAGAGGATATTACTGACCAAGATTAGTGCAGTCTCCATGCCATAGTAAGCGAGATCAGGGAAATCTGAGGTTTCCATTGGATGCCAGAGTTGTTTTGCCACTGTATTCTCAGTAGTTTTCTCCAAAAAGGGGAGGTCATTTTTATTCTGTGCCATCCATTTGAATAGCTGAAATGGAAAACTCTCACATTTCTGCAATTAGTAAACTACTGTAAGTGCACACTGAACTCTACAATACTTTGCCATTAGAAAAGCCCTAAAGTGACCCTTGTGCCACTTTGCAGGCTGTAATTGTTTGGGTAAAACGGATATCTCTCAAATTTTTAAAGTTTTTGTCCCATCCCTCCCAGACATGATGGACTCTGATTCTCATGACAGCTGTAGCAAAAATGCAGCCTTAAGCATAATTTAATTATAGTGATTCAGACATTCAAGTCAACATCAACTCCTTAAAGAACAGGATTACTTGTGGCACCTTAGAGACTAACAAATTTATTTCAGAATAAGCGTTCGTGGGCTATAGCTCACTTCATCAGATGCATGAAATGGAACACACAGTAAGCTTACTTTGTATCCCATTCCATGCATCTGATGAAGTGAGCTATAGCCCACGAAAGCTTATGCTGAAATAAATTTGTTAGTCTCTAAGGGCAGGTCTTCACTACCCGCCGGATCGGCGGGTAGCAATCGATCTATCGGGGATCGATTTTTCGCGTCTCGTTAAGACGCGATTAATCGATCCCCGATCGCGCTCCCCGTCGGCTCCGGCAATCCACCTCATCGAAAGGCGGAAGCGGAGTCGACGGGGGAGCGGCAGCGATCGACTCGCCGCCGTCCTCATGGCCAGGTAAGTCGATTACGATACGCCGACTTCAGCTACGCTATTCACGCTATTCACGTAGCTGAAGTTGCGTATCGTAGATCGACCCCCTCCCCTAGTGTAGCCCTGGGCTAAGGTGCCACAAGTAATCCTGTTCTTTTTGCTGACACAGACTAACACGGCTGCTACTCTGAAACCTATCAACTCCTTAAGTGATTCAGGGCATACAGCATACACCCAACAAAGGAACATTCAAGTGACATTAGGATATAACCTTTAGGATAAATTTCCACTGACATAGGGAATTTGGCATTCATCAGCCAATTAACAATAGAAATTGTGTGCTTAATTCTCCCTGCACTGCATATTTACCCTGCAGATTGAAATGTTCCACTGATGAAATTTTTAGCCAAGACAAAGGTAAATGGAAATGTTTTTTTATGATTTGTTCACAGCACTAGGGGAAAAAGTGTTCCTAACAGAGCTATATTCTGTATGTACACTATATTGACAAGACAAAATGTAGTTATACTCTTACATACCAGTGTCTTTACTGGCAAAACAGTACATATTTGGTTACATTAGGGTGACCAGATGTCCCTAAATTATTAGGACTGTCTTGATATTAGGGGCTTTGTCTTATATAGGCAACGTAACACCCCCCCCTCTGAAAAAAAGGGTCCTGATTTTTCATACTTGCTATCTTGTCACCCTAGGTTACATTCATGATGTGGACAACATGATTTGTCCTTAAACATATCTTGTAAACAACTAGAACAAACTAAAATGTGTTTTCATTTGAAAAGTAATGTTTGTCCATGTCAAGGCAATTATAGAAAATGGCTGCTGTAAATCTGAATATGATCTGGTTCTGGATAAATCTGGTTCTGATCAGGAATGCACCACAAAAGTCTAGGGTCTCTAGAAGCACAAATTTTGTCTATTAAACTGTTTAAAAAAACCTACCAACGACACAGCACTGTGTTTTAACTGTTAATAGTGACAAACTGCTGAGGAGGGTTGGAAAATGTACAGCCTGTTATAACTAATGCTACTAACACTTGAACTCAGTAGCGTAGCTAGGCGGGGAGCAGGGGGAGCAGCTGCTCCCCCTGAGCACATTTTCCAAAAGTGGAGCCTTTTTAATTTTTGAAAGGGTGAAGGTGGAGTGACATCCCCCGCTGGCCCCACCAAGAGCCCGCTGCTGGCCTGGGTGAAAGAACCCAGACTGGCAGCGGGCTGAGAGATCCCTGCTGGCAGGAGAGTGCGGGGGGAATCCTAGAGCGGCGGCTGGCTGAGCCGCTCAGCCCACCCTGCTCTGGGATTCCCCCCGCGGGCTCCTGCCAGCAGGGGTCCCGCCGCTGGCCCCACCAAGAGCCCGCTGCTGGCCTGGGTGAAAGAACCCAGGCTGGCAGCGGGCTGAGAGACCCGGGCTGGCAGGAGCCCACGGGGGGCGGGGGGATCCCAGAGCGAGGCGGGCTGAACGGCTCAGACAGCCGCCGCTCTAGGATTGCCCCCGCGGGCTCTGGTCCTGCTGCTGGCCTGGGTTCTTTCACCCAGGTCAGGTCGGGTGACGCCTTTTTTTATGTGTTCGCTCCCCCTGGCTTTAGAACTTGGCTAGGCCACTGCTTGAACTGTGACCTTTCTGCCCCCCAAAACCAATTAAATGTATCTATAATATACCTGAATTATTAATAAAGGATGCCAAATGAGCACTGATAGTCTCCTAGTTGCACACAGGGATTTTCTGGAAGCTAAATGAAATGCTGACATAAGTCTGTTCTGTAATCTCATGGTTGTTTCCTACTAAAGGAAGAACTGGAATGCAATGTACTAAATTACTAGGGCATAAGGATATGTTGCTCAAGTTTTTTTAAAAAGCAGTTGTACTGCTGGCAAAACAGAGCTAATTCTGTCACAAGCAATTTATTACATCAGTAATTCAACTTTTTTTTTTTTTAATAAAGTCTGCCTCTGTGCAGAGCTCAGCTAACACCGGGCTGGAGACATAAACAGCTCCAGAGTTTAATTAGGATCTGTTTACATCTAAAAGATAATTTCATTTTCATCAAATGGTGAAAGATATCATTCCAGATGGGTCCACGGACTCTGCAATTTAACATCCTTCTGACCTTAGAGTCTATGAGTCTGTAAACAGCAGGTCTGAGAAATGCAAAGCAAAGTCTGTTCAACTGAAAGCAACCCAAGGGAGGTCAGGAAAATCAGAGTTAACTGAGTTTTTGACTTGCCCTGTGGTGGCTAGGTTCTAAAAGGTCTCTGGAATAAGGAGGGGAAAACCAATTTGTGTAAAATAAAAAATTCTTCCCCCCGCACTCCCATAACCCCTGATCTCTGTCCCACTTCTATCATGACTCTTTGCTTGTTTTAGCACTAAACTTCAGACCAACTTTTTTTTTTTTTAAACTTTCTGTAGTGTTGGGATAAATGGTTTTTCACTTCCAGATTCAAGCTGAGATTGGTACCAAAGCCAAAACGCTGTTCTCATGGCACATCTGGCTGAGACCAGAAGCCAACTTGCTAGAAATCTCATGAGAGAGAATGTTTTCACAGCCCAGAAATGGGATTGTGTTGGAAAACCTAATGTATATAAGGGCAAGCTAAGCACAGGCTTAACCTTTTCTAGATTGTTGTTAATGGGTTTTAATTTAAATGTTTTATCGTTTATAGTGTACTTTTTGGATTTAATTTATTTTGTTCTATGTCAGTCATAAAAACAAAAGCAAAACAAAAAACAGATGACAAAATAACAAAGCTCCCCTAAAAGTTTCTGAAATTTGACACTACTGGGCAGAATGGATCCTCCAGAGACCTTAACCAACCATTATCACGCAAATATATATTTAGATGAGTTATAAAATCTGTATTATTACCAGACTTCCTTTGATATGCATCCTTAAAACTCATTAACACTAATAGGCAATACACAAGAGGTGGGAACAGATCCCCTCCCCGCCCGCAACAGATTATCGAAAAAAAGAGAAAATAAGGCATATCACACAATGACAGTGAATTTGACATTCAGATAGTTCATCTGGCAGACATGCAGCCTTTATAATTCATATTTCTATGACTATCCATGGCATTGTTTTTAAGAGAACAAGTGTAATAATTAGCAATGTGAAGCCTTAGTGACCATGGCTGGAATTTTCAAAAGGGCTCACCTTCCATTTAAGCATCTAAATAAATGGCCAGAAAAGGTCAGCAAAGTAGGTGCATGTTGGGTGCTGAGCTCTTTTGAAAATATGGCCATAAATGTCATGGGAGCTACTGGGTGCTGAGAACTTTTGCAAATCTAGCTCCAATGGATTGAGCACTTCCAAACCTGGCTTTTAATAAAAGCCTAGGATGACCCAGTTTAAAAAAAGAGAACAAAAAGTATGAGAATTATTAACACAAAAACGTGGGAAGGTTTGAAAAAAAAGTGAAAATAAATTATTAAAAATTGCAAGTCAGAGGCGCACAGAAAAGATTGCAACAAACTGCACTAATAATCAGCTTGCTAGAATGTAGGCAGGACGTATGCACATAAACCACAACCAATTTCTCCTCATCAGCAGAAATATAGACATGCAACCAATGATTTAAAAAAGAAAGAATAATATAGGGCCCAATGTTCAAACTTGGACATCCAAGTTAGGGCATCTAAAGAGGCATTGAGATCCCTCTGTGCTGCAGCAGCTTAACTCAACTGTTTTTCAGTCATATGGGAGCAGCCCCTCCACAAACAAAAAAACAAAAAATCTCACTCTTTCAAAATGCACAAAAGGCTCATTTTCAAAACAACTTTACTTCTATGCCAGAGCAAATTTTTCTAGATCTAATAAATTTGGGCAATTGGGTTGACGAATAAAGAAATCACAGACAGTAGTGGTGCAAACAGGGGGAACCTGTATTCATGAAATCGTCATAGCAAAGTCTCTTTTAGTCTCTCATGGAAAAAAAAAAAAGGAGTTGTGGACACCTGGCAGTATCAACACAGAAACGCCATTACGTTTTCACGTTAAAATTTTATTTAGCCTTAATTATAACTAATGTACCCCAGCTCTGAGTGAGGAACATCCAATTGTGCCTAGAGGAAATTAGAAGATACTTTGTATTAGAAATGCTCTTTTAAAATAGCATTTTAAAGAATCCCTCTTGATAGTTTTCTTTTTTCTGTTAATAAAATCGAGACTGAGCCAATTAAATTAATTTGGGAGGGTAACTAAATAGATTCTAACCAGGTAATATTTTTATCTCGTCCAGGTTACACCATCTGCTCCTTCCCATTAGTCACCTTCTTTCTTGTCTAACTGTAAAAGGTTTCACTTTTAGCTAAAACTGTGTTGATGATGGGGGGATGCTTTTATGATTTTTTTAACAAGTTTTCTCCAAACCTCAGCAGTAAATGAATGTGCAATCAACATATTTTTTCCAACCTCAGGTAGAATTTCTACTGTGTGCTAACTTGTTTCATATTCTCCATGTTCTTCCCCTCCCCCCCAGTCAATAATTAAAGAGAGATGAAAGGCAATTAATCAAAATTAGTCATTTCCAACTGAGAGGAACAGTCCTACTAAAATCCTGAAAACTAATTATCAATGGCCAAGAGGTTAACAAAGAGTTGGTTCCAATTCCATTTTCCTCTTTTTCTTCACTGAGTTTATGACCACTGCACAAGTAACCAGATTCCCTAGGCCACAACTCATTTAATACAGTACTGTGCATAGCCAACACTATACAGTATACTCTCATCAGAGAGTCATAGTGTCTGAGTCTCCACTTCCTTGTACCTTGTGTAGTCATCTATATCCACACCAAGTGGCTGTACAATTTTACCATATAAGAAAGGTAGCATTTTACACCCAATTTACATTCTCTCTGCAAAGGTGCAAATGAGCAATAAGACTTTTGGAGAGAAATTCATGGTATTGCTGCTGACACTTTATACTGCCACAGGTGGCATAATTAACTCTACACCTCCTTCAGAGGTGCTCCCCCACTGCAGGGGGTGTGCCAGAGGTGCATCATGGTGGGAAATGAGGCTGGGGCAGCTATTTCCCAGTGGTGCAATCCTAGGTAGTACATTGGACTCCATATGGGCACAGGGATGAACAGTGTCTTGGACAGAAAGAGAGAAAAGGCCTGTTAAGGATATCCAGTCCAATTCCCTGCTAATGCAGAATTGTTTCCTACAGCATATCTAACAGTGTTTGTCCCATTTTTTTCCCAAATTTCCAAAATCTGGGGATTCACGCACTCCCATTGGGAGATAAAGCCACAGATGCATACAACTCAATGATTGTCCCCTTTCTGAATTTCATCCTTTTCTCCTTGGTATACCCTTGTGTACAACCCTAAAGCATCCCTGGCCCTCTTTAACATTACACCATTCAGATAGGATGTGTAGTGTGCACTTATTTCCCATTAACCAGGCTACATATACTTACCCCCTTCAACTCTTCCTCCTCCTCACAAGCCAATCACTCCAGCCTCCTGATCAGCTTCATTGCTCTTCTCTGAATCCCCTCCGAGCCATTTATTTATTAAGCCCAGGTCTATACTAGGCGGGGGGATCGACCTAAGATACGCAACTTCAGCTACGGGAATAGGGTAGCTGAAGTCAACGTATCTTAGGTCGACTTACCTCGGTGTCCTCAGAGCGGCAAGTCAACTGCTGCCACTCCCCCGTCGACTCCACTTCTGCCTTTCGCAGCGGTGGAGTTCTGGAGTCGACGAAGAGAGTGCTCTGGGATTGATTTATCAGGTCTAGATAAATCCAATCCGGCGGGTAGTGTAGACCTGCCCTTAGTAAAGCTCAGTTCATAACACAGTGGAGCTGATTAAAACTTGGTTCACTGATTTTCAGGATTCAGCACCAGACAGTGGCAGGAGTTCCCCTGAAAATTCTCCAGCACAACTCTTTCCTCCGACTGTGGCTACTACTGTACAGGGCAGGTACAAATTGGAACAAATTGATAAACTAAACAGTAATAAGTTACCAGGACCAGATGGTATTCACCCAAGAGTTCTGAAGGAACTCAAATGTGAAATTGCAGAACTAGTAACTGTAGTCTGTAACCCATTATTTCAATCAGCTTCTGTACCAAATGACTGGAGGATAGCTAATGTGATGCCAATTTTTAAAAAGGGCTCCAGAGGTGATCCCGGCATTTACAGGCCAGTAAGCCTGACTTCAGTACTGGGCAAACCGGTTGAAATTATAGTAAATAACAAAATTGTCAGACACATACATGAACATAATTTGTTGGGGAAGAGTCAACATGGTTTTAGTAAAGGGAAATCATGCCTCACCAATCTACTAGAATTCTTCGAGGGGGTCAACAAGCATGTGGACAAGGGGGATCCAGTGGATATAGGGTACTCAGATTTTCAGAAAGCCTTTGAAAAGGTCCCTCGCCAAAGGCTCTTAAGCAAAATAAGATGTCATGGGATAAGAGGGAAGGTTCTCTCATGGATTGGTAGCTAGTTAAAAGATAGGAAACAAAGGGTAGGAATAAATGGTGAGTTTTCAGAATAGAGAGAGGTAAATAGTGGTGTCCCCCCTGGGGTCTGTACTGGGACCAGTCCTATTCAACATATTCATAAATGATCTGGAAAAAGGGGCAAACAGTGAGGGGGCAACATTTGCAGAGGATACAAAACTACTCAAGATAGTTAAGTCCCAGACAGACTGCAAAGAGCTACAAAAGGATCTCTCAAAACTGGGTGACTGGGCAACAAAATGGCAGATGAAATTCAGTGTTGATAAATTGCAAAGTAACGCACATGGGAAAACATAATCCCAACTATACATATAAAATGATGGGAGCTAAATTAGCTGTTACCACTCAAGAAAGAGATCTTGGAGTCATCGTGGATATTCTTTGAAAACATCCACTCAATGTATAGCATCAGTCAAAAAAGTGAACAGAATATTGGGAATCATTAAGAAAGGGATAGATAAGAAGACAGAAAATATCATGTTGCCTGAAGGGTTAAAATCCATGTGCTGCATGTATAACAACTTGGCATATGGACTTGTGTCAACTTTTAGAGGCTCAAAAGTCCAGAGTTTGGCTAAGAGGCCAGAGGCCTAGTGAATAGTGATTAGCTAAGAGAAAACAGAATGAACAAGAGATAGCCTCGCTTTGTTTGTTTAAGTCTGGTCAGCAATATGCCAGATGTTGAAGCAATAACTAAATAATTGTATCTTCTCTAAAGTTGCAAGTGTGGGACAAAGGCATCCTGTCCCTGTTGTGTTAGTTTCTTCTGTAGGGAGAAGATCTTCCCACAGACCAACCTTGAGTTTATGAAGGGTTGGCATGTCAGTATAAAGATAAGGCCTCCCACCTGTCTTTCCCAGGGACCAAGCCTGCCTTAACATACAAAGAAAGCAATTCTTATTATCATATACTTTTTTTACTGTTTTTGCTTTAATTCCTAGGAATACATCTGTTAAATGGTCAGAGGGGCTACTTCATTCCTATGGACCCCAAATCGAATTCAACATATCCATATATGTTACTAATACATTTCATTAAAGTACTAATTAAATGTTAATTTGTGAACTTGAGACCATGGGCGGAAACATTATGTAACCTTTTGACCATTGGGCTAATGTGCTTATCTTGTCTTGCTGCTAGCCTATCCCGGGGTGTGAACTGCCCACCTCGTCACTTTCCCCTGCCCATGGAAAATCCATATATTCCATTGTAATCAATTGATTGGCAGTGTCTCTTCACCTAATAAGCAGGTGACACTCCGGCAGCGCTGTCGTAATAAACTCCTATGCTTGACCTCTACACGGTGTGGAATTTATGTCCTTCATTGCCTCTATATAAATCCATGGTACACCCACATCTTGAATACTGCCCCATCTCAAAAAAGATGTATTGGAATTGGAAAAAGTTCAGAAAAGGGCGACAAAAATTATTAGGGGT
Organism: Macrochelys suwanniensis; assembly: GCA_033296515.1. Lineage (NCBI taxonomy): Eukaryota > Metazoa > Chordata > Testudines > Chelydridae > Macrochelys > Macrochelys suwanniensis. The sequence goes on along the minus strand of CM065778.1, from coordinate 122,200,969 downwards.
ATGGAACAGCTTCCATACGAGAAGAGACTAGTAAGAGTGGGACTTTTCAGCTTTGAAAAGAGACAGCTAAGGGGATATATTATTGAGGTCTATAAAATTATGACTGGTGTGGAGAAAGTAAACAAGGAAGTGTTATTTACTCCTTCTCATAACACAAGAACTAGGGGTTACCAAATGAAAATTAATAGGCAGCAGGTTTAAAACAAACAAAAGGAAGTATTTATTCACATAACGCACAGTCAACCTGTGAAACTCTTTGCCAGAGAATGTTGTGAAGGCCAAGACTATAACATGGTTCAAAAAAGAATTAGATATATTCATGAAGGATAGGCCCATCAATGGCTATTAGGAAAGGATGGGCAGGGATGGTGTCCCTCGCCTCTGTTTGCCAGAAGCTGGGAATGGGCAACAGGGGATTGATCATTTGATGATTACCTGTTCTGTTCATTCCCTCTGGGGCATCTGGCATTGGCCACTGTTGGAAGACAGGATACTGGGCAAGATGGACGTTTGGTTTGAACCAGTATGGCCATTCTTATGTACTAACCAGCTGCATGAAGGTTCTCAATTCCCACCTGTACCCTCTGTGATGAATGCAGTAATGCAGTGGGGTTAGTACAGATTGCTGAAGTGGCCAGTTTGCTGTGCATGCCAACTTTCTTTGCCAGCTGTTAAGGCTGTTTATGCCTTATTCTTGAAGCTCAAGCCATTTCTAGGATAATAGGACTTACTTTGTTGTAAAGTTACTTGGATAGGAAATAAAGTACACAGCGGGCTGGGGGGTAGACTTTAAGGAGATCTTTACCTCTCCTACAGCAGGACACAACGAGGACTGGTTCATAGCCTCGGAGGCGGCCACTTTTTAGACTTCCCCATTTTTCTGTCATTGAAATGTCACCATAGTGACCCCCTCCTTCTGTATCACGGAGAAAGGTGGGTCTGCTGCGTAAGGCCAAACACAGAAACATTAAGGAATATGAACTATAAAATGCTTTTTTCTCCAAATTGATACTTATGCCACTGGCATTAAAGTTGATAAGACGACAAAATGTACATGGAATACAGGAATGGCCCCACAGTTAATTCTCTCCCTTTGGCTCCAGCCCATTCTTGTTATGCCCAGCGCCCATGAAGACTCTAGATCTGCCATTTGGGCTTTTCACCATTCTTCCTCTCTCCAAAAGAGTTTAATTTCAAAAGAACTAAAAGAGGCAATAAAGTATAATTAAAAGACAAGCTTAGAAAGGAAATTGTGCCATATTATTAAACACTTTTTTGTTGATGCAATTTATTTATCACAAAAGCCCCACTCTTGTACTGGGACGTATGTTTTTGCTAGGTGATATTTGAATCTCTGGAGTTGGAGAGGTACCATGTTGCTCTTTTGAGCCATAATTCTATATGAAATAGTATGCCAAATATACTTTGCTAAAGTGTTTGACTCTTTAAAGCATTTCTTGCTCATACAAAAGTGGCATACACATCTTTCAGGTACCTTTTAAGACTAAAAGCTCCAGGAAGCTCATTAATGGATAGATCCAACAGAGTTTAGGTTCCTGATCCCAGGAGGCTGCTTCCACTAAGTAATAATTTCCAAGACAAGTTTTTAATGTTAAATTCTTCAAAGAAAGAAGATGGCAATAATGAAGGAAAATGTTTGAGGTTTTTTTCATTTTAAAGTGATTTCATTAATACAGAACCATGTTAGTGACTCAAAAATTAAGGCTGCAGGAGCCTGTCCATTCCAACCTATGTTTTTCCTACCTGTTATAGCTCTTGAATAAAGACTTCTTTGGGGCTGATCCCTTTTTAAAGCTTAATCTCAGCCTGAGAGAGTTTCTTCTTCTTTTATAGTTTTGTAACACCCTGCTTAAACCAACAGAAATTAGAGGGCATGGATGGGAAGAGAATACATATACTGGAAGCAGAGACTGCCTTAGGAATGTATTTGGGCTTCTTTATATCCTCTTTCTTTTGATGTTTCTACTGTTCTGAGAATGTTTTCCAGGTAGGGAACATTCACCTATCATTTTCTGAACTGATCACACTCTTAGCCCCCAAGCCTGCAAACATTTCAGGGTTCAGCGAGTAACCTACATATAAGAATAGTCCCAGAGATTATATATTTTGGTAAATACTCAGACTGGTAATTTTAGACTAACAAAATATTGTTTGAATTCTTTTATAAAAGAGTGTAAAGTATATCTCCTCGAATGTTTCTTACAGACAGGCAGCAGCTACTTCATAGTTAAGCTTGAAGGTAAAGACAGAGGCTAAAAATTCCCATTGTAAGTCAATAACCTTCCCCTAAAAGAAACTGATCTCCCTGGAGCAAGCTCCTGGCTAAGTGGCAAGGCACTCTGGCAGATTGGACCTGTAGACTACCAGGTGCAGTGCCCAGATAAATAGAAACAAAGACACATTTTTCATGTTAATTTGCAAAATCCCTGGAGGGCACAGCAGGGTGTTTTCATTCCCTCAGAGGATGGTGGGGAGGATTTAGGACCCAGATTCCTGAACCTGTGAGTGTTGAGAATGTAGCTCTAGGGCTGCAGCTAATTATGGCACAGTGAGGGAAAATGGATAACCTCCTGAAGACATTCAAGGACACATTCCCATTGCTACCACAGTGGACCTCCCTTATAGTAAGAAGGGCCAAGCTGGCAGAGAAATCCTACTGAATATCAGAAGGGATGAAGAAGATACTGGTTCAGGAAGTTGAAATAATGTTGAGACTGGGGGTAATCAAGGAATCGTTTAACCCTTGGTAGTCCTGCTCCCGAAACTCTAGGGGGCCATCTGTTTGTGTGTGGACTTCAGAGAGGTAAATGCCATTTCCCGCTTTGATGCCTTCCCTATGCTGCGGGTGGATGATTTACTAGAGTGTCTTAGCCGGACCCAATATATTACTATTTTAGATATGACCAAAGGCTATTGGCAGATTCCTTTTTCCCCCTCACTCTCAGCAAAAGCTGTTTTTTCCTGTCTTGATAGGCTTGTTCCACTTTGTCCACTTTCCACCATGACTTTGGGTTACATGGGGCCCAGCCATCTTCCAGAAGTTGATAGAGCAGGTATTACGATCTCACCATTGTTATGCAGTGGCATTTCTAGATGATGTTGTGATCTACAGCCAAGAGTGGCTTATTCACCTCTAAAATCTGGCTGCAATACTGCAGTCTTCCATGAGGTCAATCTCACAGCAAACCCCGAAAAAGTGCCAGGTGGGCAAGCAAGAAACCAAGTATTTGAGGTAGCTAGTGGGGAATGGGTGTGTACACCCCCTCATCAATAAGGTAGAGGCAACGGGCTGTACTCCCAACCCAAAGACTAAAAAAACAGTGGCGTGGTCCTTTTTAGTCATAGCTAGCTACTAAAGATGATTTTTTCTGGAACTTCACTGTAGTGCCCCTCACAGACCTTGCCAAGACATCAATCCTTCGGCAGGTCACCAATGTGACTGGGCGTTCCGGGAGAAAAAGTAAACCAGACCCCCTTGGATTTCTGAATGTCACATCTCTTTCTAGGGTTGAGTTTGTGTGTACTCTGGTTTCTGACAATTGTTCTCACTTTTCCTCTTCTCTCTCCTAACTTCAAAATGCCTTGTTTTAGAAACATGCACTTAGTACTCCAGGGGGACTTAGAAATCAGAATGTTATTACTATTAAAAGCCTTTGGGCCAGCTCCTCTGAGAAGCACGGAGGAAAGGGGGTTGTGATTCCTGTCTGGTGGGCCATCGTTGCTGGCATAATTTAGAACAACTGAAGTATGGTCGGAGAAACTAGCCTCTGGATGGCCTCAAGATTACGGGAGCAGAAAGGTGGCTCAGAGACACCTATTCTCTACATGGTCCATGACCTGGCCTTTTATCATGTCATAGCATGGTTATATGGTGTCTAAAGAGACCTTTCACTCAGTGCTTATCATGCATCCCAGGAAGAACAAATGAAAGAAGCTGGATGAATAAAAAGAGACGGTTTTAGTAGTTTAAATTAGCTGGCTCTTCTCTAATTTTCAACCTCCCATAGTCTCCTTCTGAACAGACCCCCCCAGGAGAGCCCTTCAGAGGTTGGAGATCCATGGAGGGCCAGGAGGTGGATGGGGAGAAGCATAAAAGCCAGTGAAAAGCTAATGCAGCTTGAGGCTATGTTAACTGTTTTACAACCTGCTCTGTGTTGGGTGAACCATCATTGAGGGCAGGTGAGGCCCAGAACTTGTGGTTGCTAGGGGAAACCCCGGCAGTTAATGGACCTGAGCTGTCAGCGAGCCCATAGGAGCAGAGGGCTGCAGAGCCAACGTAGAGACACAGGGGTTCTATAGAGGTAGGGCAAACCGACAGAATAACTTGGGGAAAACTTCATGAGGTTTCTTCCCGCAGGGCCCTCTTGTGGTTTCTTCTGAAGCTGCGGCGTGACCAGGTGCACAAGTACTAATTCGGTTGATGGTTAAAGGTTGTGCATATCATTCAGACACTAAGATGTAAAATCTGTCTGTCCATTGCAGATATGAAGTCAGGAGTTACCAATCACATTACCACTCCTCACGGTCATGTTACCGATTTCAGTTTGTTTTTTTAGTGTGTGTAATAGCTGTGATGTGCTGCTGAACAGAATTCTGCAAGGATATTTATTACCTATTGTTTTAGAAAAGCCAAGCTATTTTTCTTATGCAAACTTTAGAAATCGCTCACTTTCCCCCACAAACACACCAATCTCTTTTCATTGTTTGTCCCCTAGCTTGCTATGACTGGCCACTGGCCAGCACCTTTTTCTTTTCTTACCAAGGATGACAGTTTGCCTTTGAAGCAGATGCCAAAGCTGCTGTTTGGCTGACCAGCAGGGAGCTCTCCTGCATGACGCTCCCTCTCCTCTTCTACCTCCTTTCCAAGAAACATGCAGTCACTGCACCAGCAGAGACGAAAGAGCCCTGAGCATGGTCACAAATCCTAAGACTGAAAAGCTTCGTAACTGACAGACAGAGTAAAATATACAAAAAAGCCCACATATACATAATATGGAGGACAAAACATATGCACATCCAAAGCTATGTGTTTCAGTTTCTAATATTGTAGAACAGGCTGTAATTAGTGAACTGGGCCAGAAGTCCAAGACCTCTTGTAGAAAACACCATTGTATCTTTGATGTCCATAAAAGGCCAGGCTGTCAGCAGCAGCCTCCTAACACCATGCTTGAATATCCACTCAGTATTGACTCAGAAAGAAGAGTGTCACCTATTGATTCATCACCATAACTTCCTAGATTGCCTTGTTTTTTCCCTCGGAAGACTCCCATTCAAATACTGAATAGGCCTGACTCTGCTTAGCTTATGAGATCTGATTTGTATACAGGTCATGCTGGTATAGCTGCAAAAAATATGAGTAAAGTTCACCACTCGCCCCATGCAAAGCCTACACAGCATTCACATCCCATTTCAGTCTTCTTCAAAACAGGGTTAAGTTGGGACTTATGTGGTGCATCATGCTTGTGCTGATCTTCTGCCTGGGAATGAACTTCACCAAAAGTGAAATAACAGAAAGCCTAACACTTTATTTCCTACAAACTAATTTTGGTCATGGCCTTTATTCTGGTCATTTCCTCTTATGATTGTTTGTGATATCACACTCGCAAGATGACAGTAGCGGAAGTTCTGATACAAATGCCTGCACTGTATTATAACAGGGGTTGTTCAAAACGACAAACAATTCATTGCTTCTTATGGCATTTTTCTCTCTTCCACACTACAGAACTCAACATGGCAAATTTTGCTCTACTAACAAGTTTTATTGTTTCTACTTGTGGAGGGTTTTTTGTGGGAAGTTTTGACTGGCCTCATTTTGTAAACTATTGCTCACAAGCTTCCTGAGATAACAAACTTTGCACTTACCCAGTAGAGGGGTTCATGATACAACCACCTTTATCAGTAGATGCTTTGCAGGTACAGCCCCTCTCCAGTGTATCATGATTCATCCCAAAGTTATGGCCCAGCTCATGAGCCAGGGTTACTGCTGCACCAAGAGGGCTGTCTGAATGATCCTCAAAGAAAAAAAAAAAGAACCGTGAAGCTCGTGTGCAGGAAAGAATGACTGATACAAGAATACATGTTTGCTATGGATCCATCCTTGATATCCTAAATTGTTTTATAAGCCTCTCCATTATAATTGCAGCTACTCTATTGCTCCTAAATGGATAAAATTACAAATTATCAGCATCCCCTCTTTCCTCAACAAGCCATTTAGGTTGAGATTATCAAAGTAGCCTGTGGCATCAGGACACCCAATTCCTCATGGCAACTAGTCATTCAGATAGCTGAGGCAGCTTTGACTATCTTCGTAGTCTCTCTTCTATAGCTAGACATTCTCTCATAACCACTGCCCATTTTATGTCCAAGAATTTGGGTATTGCATAAACAGCAGAAAATGATTTGCACATATCTTGAAGGATGGGGATGGCAGTGGCATAAGAGGAGGGAATGGGAGAAAGAGGGCAGAAAATCCTGCACTTCAGGAGCTCAATCCCCGCAGTGCAGCGAAGAGGTTTGGCTTTGTCTCTAACTTCCACTACTAAGACGAAGCAGAAATTATAGCAGCTGTGAGCTCAAGCAACCATTTTACAGGGCCTCATTTTTAATTAAAAAAATAAAAAAGACAAAGTCCTCAGGTAGCCTCTAGTTAATTCCTGTAAGTGTTTTACTTGGTGTAAAAGTAAAAAAATAGAAACACTGGCATTGATCCTTGTGGGAATGTTGTTTTCCCAAACAAATGTTTCTGAGAAATACACTGTGTGGTTTGATTAGGGGCTACTGATCAGATTAATGTTTTGGCCTGGCCATGAATAAAAGAGATATTTCCACAAAGCTCTGCATGACATCAATCACTTTCCTTGGGAAAAAAAAACATCTTTCTTATAAAAGCACTCCCAAAAGGCATAAAACATGTAATAGAAATGCGTGATTTACGTTTTATCAGTCAGTAAACGGAATTAGTATGTACTGCATAAATGAATATATTCAGCTTAAATAAGTCTTCTGTTATTGTCTTAGTCAGCCTTAGGACTAAAAAAAAGTGAAAGGTAAAAAAGTGTCTAAAACATCAGCCATATATAAGAGAAGCCCTTAAGAAATTATTTGGTTTAGACTTTATAGATTCCTTTTTCAGCTCTCTAATATTTTTAGTAAATCAATCAATTCTCAAGCAGAAAACACATTTGAAAAAAGAAGGCAAATGGCCACTGTTATTTGGCACATGGAGTAAATTCAAGGAATTTTATCTTCAAAACAAACCACAAAAAAGTGCTCTCATTTCAGGCTTTCCTGAATCTTGCAATATTTAATACAAAAATGTTGCTGTTAAAATTCTACTTATGCTTGAGACTGTGTGTGTGTCATTGTATTTTAAAATAGCTGTTTTAGGGGAAGCTGAACAGCAATTTTTTTTTGTTATTATGGCAAACTGCAGTGTGCACATGTGTAAATGTATAATGGTTTTTTAAAAATATTATCTCATGACACTTACACATCAAGATGTCTTAATATCTAGTTTGATTGAAATCTGTGGATGCATGCATTGAATTTCCCAAATATTTAATCAATAGCTGTAATTACACCTGACTCCACAAAAGAAGCAAAAGTAAAACAGGGCTGTGGATTGACAGGACAATGATGTAATGTCCACACATTTTAACAAAGCAGCACAGAAGTCATGCCTTTAAATTAGGGATCTGTAGCAGCTACATTCACTTTTAGATGTGGTCAATATTTAGAACTTTCTTCAAATCCTGAACAACTTAGAGAGACAATAAACTGAGCCTTTAACAGGGTGGCTTGCCCCATGGGCTGGAAAGCCTGTGGTTAAGCCAGCTCTGATTAGAACATGAGCCCCACTGGAGAGGGATCAGGTGATTCTCCTATAAAGAGCAACTGGAAGCTGCAGTGGAGGTGGGGGAGATGTTCAGGGAGAGCAGAGATTGTTGGGTTTTGGGACTAAAACTCCAGCCAGGAAGGGCTGGGAGTAGCCTGTTAAGTCAGGAGAGCCCCTGAGCAAGCAGGGGAGAGAGTGCAAAAGTTTTCCAGGCCAGGAGTAGGAAGAGAAACATTTGTCTGTTGGATGTCAACTTGGGAGTTTGAGTTTCATTTTGAATGATTTTCTGTGAATAAACCCAGACCTGCGAGGAGGGGTTCTTTGACCACAGAAAAAGTGTGGAGAGCCTGAGTAAGAGGCCCTCAATAGGGGGAAACAGAGGCAGGGCTCTGCAGAGTGACCCCTTGCCACGAGGGGGTGCTCAGTAAGGGGCAACCCTATTACAGAACCCAGCTGTTACTTTCATGCTCACAGCCATTTCTCTGCACAGTGAGATTCTTCTTATTTCAACATCTCCTAAGATAATAATTTTTAAAAAAATGATTTGCACAGCTCATGACAAAATTAGAACAAGAAATGATCTGAAATGTAATTATTACAGCACATGCGGTTCTCATTACTTGCTTGGATCATTCTGAATGCTATCAGGTTTCTAGAGTGGGTTTTTAAAGACAAAGAATGTGATGTCTCAGCAAAAGAGGTTATTGGAAGACAGCATAAATTAAGACTATCCAAACAAACAGTAATATGCCCAGTTTGATAGTGAGACTATTTAAGCTCAGCAGCACTTGAGAAATGAATAGACTTACGAGGAACGAGGCTTTGATTTATTCGTCTACATTTTTTTAAGTTAAGTTCAGTAGTAAAAATCATTAGCAAACAGTTTCACAATTGCCAAACAGGAAATCTTCTCCTGTTGAACATGTTATAGGCTGTTATACCAAATATGCAGTTGCTTTCAACTGAACTCTGCTGCATTCCACTGAGATTCAGCTTGAACATTAATAATAAAATAACTTTGTCTAATGCTGCTGCAAACTAGCACCTCAGTCCTAGAACTGACTCCGGGTAGGCTCATTACGTTGTAAACCGGGACGTTTTACTTTCCACTGAGGTGTTTCTGAAGTTAAATAAATCTCAGTGGCTCAGTTCTGTACTTCTCACTCAAGCTAACCTCCCATGAGAGTCAAAAGTGTTTTGCCTGAATGTGTGCAACAGAATATGTCTGAGCAAGAAAGCAACATTTTACCTTTACACTTAACTTACATTAATATTCATGGAAAGTATCAGCCTCGTCTATCACAAAGAGAATTAAACCACCTAGAATGTACATAGCAGGACAGGTGCTCAGAGAGGCATGATAAAAGAACCAAGATATATTAGATTTGAATAAGAGTGCAGACAGAAAAATTAGACCAGACAAGGATAATAACTTTCTTTGACAGGGCAAGAAGCCTTGTGGATAGGGGGGAAGTGGCAGATCTTGACTTTAGTAAAGCTTTTGATACTGTCTCGCATGACCTTCTCATAAACAAACCAGGGAAATGCAACCTAGATGGGGCTACTATAAGATGGGTGCATAACTAGTTGGAAAACCGTTCCCAGAGAGTAGTTGTCAGTGGTTCACAGTCATGCTGGAGGGGCATAATGAGCGAGGTCCAGCAGGGATCAGTTCTGCGTCTGGTTCTGTTCAATATCTTCATCAATGATTTAGATAATAACATAGAGAGTAACTTATAAAGTTTGTGGATGATACCAACCTGGGAGGGGTTGCAAGTGCTTTGGAGGATAGGATTATAATTCAAAATGATCTGGACAAACTGGAGAAATGGTCTGAAGTAAATAGGATGAAATTCAATAAGGACAAATGCAAAGCACTCCACTTAGGAAAGAACAATCAGTTGCACACATATAAAATGGGAAATGACTGCCTAGGAAGGAGTACTGCGGAAAGGGATCTGGGGGTCACAGAGGACCACAAGCTAAATATAAGTCAACAGGGTAACACTGTTGCAAAAAAAAATTGAACATCGTTCTGGGATGTATTAGCAGGAGTGTTGTAAGCAAGACACAAGAAATAATTCTTCCACTTTACTCCAAGCTGATTAGGCCTCAACTGGAGTATTGTGTCCAGTTCTGGGTGCAACATTTCAGGAGAGATGTGGACAAATTGGAGAAAGTCCAGAGAAGAGCAACAAAAATGATTAAATGTCTAGAAAATATGACCTATGAGGGAAGATTGAAAAAATTGGGTTTGTTTAGTCTGGAGAAGAGAAGACTGAGAGGGGACATGATAACAGTTTTCAAGTACATAAAAAGTTGTTACAAGGAGGAGGGAGAAAAATTGTTCTTAACCTCTCAGGATAGGACAAGAAGCAATGGGCTTAAATTGCAGCAAGGGAGGTTTAGATTGGATGAAACTTCCTAACTTTCAGGGTGGTTAAACACTGGAATAAATTGCCTAGGAAGGTTATGGAATTTCCATCATTGGAGATTTTTAAGAGCAGGTTAGACAAACACCTGTCAGGGATGGTCTAAATAATATTTAGTCCTGCCATGAGTGCAGGGGACTAGACTAGATGACCTCTCAAGCTCCCTTCCAGTCCTATGATTCTATGATCCTTCCCCCTTTTGATATTCACAGATTATTTGGTATATAGTGACTTCCACCATCTCTGTGCTTAGAAATATACTTTCAGAGTGGTGGGAGCTCTTTCAGAGTAGGGCGAGTAGCGTTACTAAGTAGCGTTACACATGAATATGTGCCATGTGTTGGAGGGTTTGAGCGCTGTAGACTCTAGGGTTAGAAACCACTGATTAATTCACCTACACATCCTTCTTTCTGAAGTGTTGTATGGGAATACTGGGTATGAGATAGTTTAAAAGGAAGAAATCAAGGAATTCAACTGAGGATGGTCCTCCAGGTTAACAGCTCCCACTATACCAATATTCTGAGGTCTTTCAATGCATGTAACTTTCAGTGGAATCATAGAATCTCAGGGTTGGAAGGGACCTCAGGAGGTCATCTAGTCCAACCCCCTGCTCAAAGCAGGACCAACACCAACTAAATCATCCCAGCCAGGGCTTTGTCAAGCCTGACCTTAAAAACTTCTAAGGAAGGAGATTCCACCACCTCCCTAGGTAACCCATTCCAGTGCTTCACCACCCTACTAGTGAAAAAGTTTTTCCTAATATTCAACCTAAACCTCCCCCTCTGCAACTTGAGACCATTACTCCTTGTTCTGTCATCTTCTACCACTGAGAACAGTCTAGATCCATCCTCTTTGGAACCCCCTTTCAGGTAGTTGAAAGCAGCTATCAAATCCCCCCTCATTCTTCTCTTCTGCAGGCTAAACAATCCCAGTTCCCTCAGCCTCTCCTCATAAGTCATGTGCTCCAGCCCCCTAATCATTTTTGTTGCCCTCCGCTGGACTCTTTCCAATTTATCCACATCCTTCTTGTAGTGTGGGGCCCAAAACTGGACACAGTACTCCAAATGAGGCCTCACCAGTGCCGAATAGAGGGGAATAATCACGTCCCTCGATCTGCTGGAAATACCCCTACTTATACAGCCCAAAATGCCGTTAGCCTTCTTGGCATGCCAGTCTGGAACCTACTGTATATGCCAAGTGCAGTATATAAAACAATATTTTATTTTAAGATCCTTAAATAACGCAACACAGCAAGGGGTGTTAGGCGCTGAGTAGCTAGCTTAAGTCAGAATTTCAATGTTTATATTGGTTTTGGTGCATCTTTTCTTTATTTGGACATGTAATTATGTTGCATTTATCACAAGTGACAAGTTCTGATAAAGACCAAAATGTTCTAACTCATGGATTATGTATATTAGTCACATGGCTGGAAGCTGACAACAAAAGCAACAGTAATACCCTTTGTGAGAGAAATGTAGTTAACATGAATGCTGCCACTGTTGCTAGTGTAGATTGTGCTTGAAGTCTGACAATTATAGTAAAACCACTTTACTAGAAACATGAAAAATAAACTACTACACTGGAGACTTTGTAAATGTATATTCTTGGTGCATGGTAAATGCAGTATTTTAAAGTATTATTTCTTATCAAAGATTTATGAGAGGCTTTTATTGCACATATCACTGATATCCATATGTGCACAGCAAACTTGTTCATTTCGATCCTAATCCTGCAAACGCTCATAAATCTGTGAATACTCCCACTGATTTCAAGGATTTCTAAAAAGAGGCTTAACTATAATTTAATGAAAAGTATTATTTCATTCACTATGAAATATGGTACTTAAAACAATTACACATACACTGTATGTAGACAAAGCAAGAGTTTAGATTGAAAACAGTACTAAAAAGCAGACTTTCCACGACAAGATACAGTATTATATAACTCATGAAAACTTTTTGCACAAGATGGACCAAATTTAACTTTTGTGCTCCCAATACTTACCATGACAACTCCTCCAGATTGCTCTGCAGTGCACATGCTCATTATAGGTGCCATGCCGATGGTAGTCCCTTGGAAGTACACCCCACTGAAGGAGGGGAGGGGAAGACAAACCACAGAATCACCATTTAATGCAAAATGAGAGGATCCTAATATTTTATAATTTCTTTTTTCGGGCCAATCTCAGGCAACAATCCCATTTTCAAAATGCCAGCTCCAGACATTGAAAGTTGAAAACAATGAGGATCAGAAATTAGTCATGCAAATCTATGGAACTGACAATGACAGCATTCCTGCTATATGAAAGATGCATTTGAGCATCCTCCGGAGTTTCTGCTGTAGTAGGACTTTTTTTTTTTTTTTAAATACAATATATTACAACCATGCCAACAATTGAAAACTGCCGTTACAATTTAACTTGGGAAATGCACATACATAGACATGCTTGCAGCTCCTGTAAGTGTCAATACAACACAGTGCAAATTTATAATGTATTAGCTATAAAGTGTACCCTAAAATTCATTAATCCAACTGAAAGATTTTTGTATTTACAGAGCTATTAATGATATTGCAATAATTTGGAAGACCTCCTCCTATACTTTAAGATAGATACTGAATGCCTCAATACATTTTTGTTTTAATTGCTATGAGTCAGTGCACAGTGAATGTTTGATCTTTCAACTATTGTTGTCTACTAAATTAAAATAATTAAGAGAAAACATATACTAGCTCTAGTCACGTATAAATATTCTCTGTAAAAATATACTTTCTTGGTCTCATTGTCATTATGACCAGTGGAAGATTTTGTAATTATACCTATGAACACTTGTTTGTAGAAAATAAATCAATCTAAGCCATATAATTTTTGCAGTGTTGTTATAGCTGTGTAGGTCCCAGGATATTACCTCATCCACTTTGTCTCTCTTTGTTAAGATTACAATGACAGGTTTCTCATTTTATTTAAGTCACAGATACAGTAGAACCCTTACATTATGAACTGAGGAGTTCTTAAAAAAGGAAAAGTTCATAAAATTGAACATCTCAAAATTACAATAGGAATGGTGCATAAGTTGCAGAATAGTGGACTGCATCACTTTCTTATGTTTTCAGACCACTTGTAAAGCAACTTCCAATGCACTGAAGGCAATGGAATATGAAGGACTATCGACTTGTTCTTTGTAGACAACACTTTTGTTATGTGGTATTTTTTTCCAATCTGTAAAAATGGTTAGTATAACTGGTCATTCACAAAACTGGTGTTTGTAAAATCAAGGGTCTACTATAAAAATGAATTTGGTGATCTCAGTCTAGGCCTGTGGGGGCAGGGAATGTCTTTTTGTTTGTACAGTGCCTAGCACAGTAGGGTCCTGATCCATGACTAGGGCTTCTTGGTGCTACAATAATAAATAATAATAATAATAATAATTTATAGGGAGGATGGGAGGGATAACTCAGTGGTTTGAGCATTGGCCTGCTAAACCCAGGGTTGTGAGTTCAATCCTTGAGGGGGTCATTTAGGGATCTGGGGCAAAAATCTGTCAGGGGACAGTACTTGGTCCTGCTAGTGAAGGTAGGGGACTGGACTTGATGACCTTCAAGATCCTTCCAGTTCTATGAGATAGGCAATAATTAATAATAAGTAAGAGGAGTCTTTAATTGAGTTCAACAGGCTTTGGATCAAGACCCATGTCTGTTAAAACTGATAAAACTAGGCACCAGTCCTGTGAACAGTTACACACATGCTTAACTGTAAGCATATGAGTGGTCCCATTAACTTCAGTGAGATTACTCACATGCTTAATGTTAGGCATGTGCCTTTGTGTTACTGTGCCCTAGTCATAATTCCATACAGACGCTGTTCAGAGGAGGCCCATGAGTAATAGTTTTTTGCACAACTGTGTGGGGAAGTTGACATAGCATCTTCCCACACTACTGCAGGGTCCTGGGAAGAAATTGTGAGCTTGTGAAGGATGGAGGGCTGCTTTTTGCTTTCAAAAACACAATCATCCAAATATTTTAACAACAAAGAAAAGTAACAGAACTTTGTATGATTATTCTCAGTTCCTGGAAACCCGAGCTAATAGTCATGCAAATATTAAATACACTGCTGGCTATACCTCACTAGTTGTGCATTGTCATGGGGTTTACGAGGTAGTAGTTTCAGCTTTCTCCAATCCAGAAACTCATGGAGGCTGGTGAAGGGGTCTTGTGTTATAGAGCACTTATCCATGTCATTCCACACCTCCACTCCAACCAGGGCTACTCGAATATTTAATGGCCTGTAGAACTAGTGAGGCAAACAAATGAATCTTTCTACATCCTATTTTAGAGGAATGTGTTAAATCAGCGCATGTTAACAAAATCATAATGTTCACACAATCCTACCAGAAATCTATTTGGTCCCAGGAACAAACCTTTCCTCTTAGGGTGAAAGAGGAGAGAACAATGTCTCTCCACATAAACAAACACCTGAAATCACTGGCATCAGATAGAACATTGCCATGACCCAGAGAAAGAGATCTGACCATAGCTAACCATCCAGGAAACGTTCAGGAAAAACATTAAAACTCTCAGCAGGCCTCATGGTAGAATCTCCATGTCTTGGCCAGGGTTGGTACATTTCTCCAAGGTGCAACTGGGCAATGGCTTCCATGCCCAATGAATTTCCAAACAAATTCATTGCAAGTCCAAGTGACTCCTAAATTTTCTGATTGTTGCTACCACCAGTGCAGCACAACTGGTGGGAGTACTAGTATAGACTTGTAACTAAAATGCCAGTTGCCAGAGTCATCTAATCCTGCTCTTAGCAGGTCCAGATGACAAAGTGGTTCTAATATCAATGGCTACCTTATCTACAATAGAGACCCCACCATTGATAAACTTGCACTAGTGCCAGCAATGGCAGGAAATTTTAGGAATATAAGTCTACTGTGGAGAATACCTAGTAGGCCAGGGACCATTCTAGCAGAGTTATGGCTTACAGTTCAAACAAAACCAGACATATACAGCATCTTTGTCTGATTTGTATGCTTTGCAGTCATTTGGGTAGCAGTGCAATTCACTGAGAGCATAAACTGAAGCCAACATGAATATACATGCAAAATTAGTTTCAAATAGGTAGCAAATAAACTCCCTCCTTCCTTCAATAAGTCAGCAACACAGTTAGAGAACAAGCCAAGTTCTGTCCAGCAGCTTGTTTTTAATCTAGAATTGCCTGTTCTTGAGTAAGAGTCTTTGAGATACCAGTTGATAAGTTCTCAGTTAAATCAGACTCTTTCAGTCACAATTCCATTACTGGACTCTCCTAGATTTTCTGAACATATGGCACGGTACTGTAAGCTTTAATCCCATTTTACATGGTGGTTGGTTTGTGTTCAAGAAGCTCTTATTAACAACAATGAACATTATACAATTCCTTTCATCCTGAAGAATCCTGGTGTATATAATATATTTAAAAGAAACCACATTAAATACAATAAGTCTAGATCTACATCTCATTCTTCATCCTCACCTTCAAACTACCACATGGCTCTGCCCTTGCCCACATCTCAACTCTTGTTTCCTGCCATTCACACAACTTGGGATCTGTGTGCTGCTAATTTTGCTTCCCTTCTTGCTTCTTTCTAATTTACTTCCACAATTCCACACTATTCTCCATGAATTTATCTAGTTCTCTTTTAAACCCTGTTATAGTCCTAGCCTTCACAACCTCCTCGGGCAAGGAGTTCCACAGGTTGACTGCGCACTATGTGAATAAGAACTTCCTTTTATTTGTTTTAAACCCTCTGCCCATTAATTTCATTTGGTGGCCCCTAGTTCTTATATTATGGGAACAAGTAAATAACTTTTCCTTATTCACTTTCTCCACACCACTCATGATTTTATATACCTCTATCATATCCCCCCTTAGTCTCCTCTTTTCCAAGCTGAAAAGTCCTAGCCTCTTTAATCTCTCCTCATGTGAGACCCGTTCCCAACCCCTAACAATTTTATTTGCCCTTCTCTGAACCTTTTCTAATGCCAGTATATCTTTTTTGAGATGAGGAGACCACATCTGTACGTAGTATTCAAGATGTGTGTGTACCATGGATTTATATAAGGGCAATAAGATATTCTCTGTCTTATTCTCTCTCCTTTTTTAAATGATTCCTAACATCCTGCTTGCTTTTTTGACTGCTGCTGCACACTGTGTGGTCGTCTTCTGAGAACTATCCACGACGACTCCAAGATCTCTTTCCTGATTAGTGGTAGCTAAATGAGCCCCCATCATATTGTATGTATAGTTGGGGTTATTTTTTCCAATGTGCATTACATTACATTTATCCACATAAAATTTCATTTGCCATTTTGCTGCCCAATCACTTACTTTTGTGAGATCTTTTTTAAGTTCTTCACAGTCTGTTTTGGTCTTAACTATCTTGAGCAGTTTTGTATCGTCTGCAAACTTTCCCACCTCACTGTTTATCCCTTTCTCCAGATCGTTTATGAATAAGTTGAACAGGATTGCTCCTAGGACTGACCCTTGGGGAAAACCACTAGTTACCCCTCTCCATTCTGAAAATTTACCATTTATTCCTACCCTTTGTTCCCTATCTTGTAACCAGTTCTCAATCCATGAAAGGATCTTCCCTCTTATCCCATGACAGCTTAATTTACGTAAGAGCCCTTGGTGAGGGACCTTGTCAAAGGCTTTCTGGAAATCTAAGTACACTATGTCCACTGGATCCCCCCTGTCCACATGTTTGTTGACCCCTTCAAAGAATTTTAATAGACTGGTAAGAAATTATTTCCCTTTACAGAAACCATGTTGACTTTTGCCCAACAATTCATGTTCTTCTATATGTCTGACAATTTTATTCTTTACCAATGCAACCTCTGAAGTAGTACTTGCTGTCTACACTAGCATTGCAACAATACAAAGTGACACACTGGTGGATCATATAATGCAGAGCCTTGCTCAGAGCAAGGACAGTCACAATAGTGGGGTGTGTTTTTGCATAGTGTTGCAGGCACTTCTGTTTATGGACATGTGGTGTGTAACAGGCATGCAGAGGGGTTGCAATGGTGCTAGCAACATAAAAATGTTCTAGTATAGACACGGCCTCAGAATGCAACAAACTTTCATCCCAGCCACTGGAATGCCCAAGTTGGTCATTACCTAAACAAAGTATCTTCGTCTAAGTTAAGTCTGTGGTTCTTCTCTTGCACTTAGAAAGAAATGTCAGGTCTAGGTTAATGTTTGCCTTAAAAATTGCATTAATAGAACCTTAGTCATCCCCTTGCCACATGCACAGCACCCCCAAACTGTTCCATGGTTGTCCTAGTAAAAATTCCACAGTGCTGGAAATCTAGGTCTTGCCATTCTTACTGGCTGGCACATTCTCACTGAGAAGCCATTTTCTTGTCTTTGCACGAATGGTGTGTAACAATTTTTGTATGTCAGAAGTCTTTTCCTTCCCATTAAGCCTAGATGGCATAGATTTCACAGCAATACCCCTTGGAAATATTTGTGAGGCTTGAGAAAATGAAATATTTTTGATGCTCTTACCTTATCGACATAGTTTGCAATTTCTATCAGCCTCTGCTTAACTTTTTCCACATCCTTGCCCTGCCTCTGAAACTTAGAATGTAAAAGAGTAATGCATAATCAGCATTAGTATTGTCACATTTGCCTGCAAAAATCACCTACCTCTGGCAGACTGACATTAACATTTGGGGGTTAAATGCATAAAAGGCCAAAGACCCATTGACTTCCACAGGACTAGGATTTGGCTCAAAATGGCACCAAATTTGGCACAAATTGGGCGAAGGGATTTTGTTTTCAGAAGAGATTCTAAAATCCCTTACACTCCTACACAGAATCTCCCTAGGATTGTTTTTATTGCAAAAATGGAAAGGTTCTTTTAGCTGTCTCTGCTATTGCAAGAAAGCGATTTTTGCTATTTAACCAGTAGTGTTCAAGAAGCGGAGTCTGTCACATTTTGAAAGAAAAAAAATGTAAATTGGATAATAGTTTATACCAAGATTTCACATCTTTGGTTTCACTCCAGCCCGCTGAGATATTTTTGACAATCTGTCTCTTTTATTTGTTTTGAAACCCGCTTTGCAAACTCTGCATACAGTCTTGCTTAATTCAGCATAATTGCTAAACTACAGCTGAGGAACCAACAACACTGAATTCTGCTGTTTACTCTAGACAGTGATGGTCTCCAGAGGTCAGAGTTAAATAGTGCAATGGGGGCTCAACCACCTCACTGGGTCATGGCCAGTGAATACTTACAGGCATCCATTTAAATTACTGCAAGAGGTCCCAGATGCTTGTGAGCACTACATTCCTTCCAAAGTGTTGCAAGGAACATTTTAGCCTTGAAACAAATACTTGTCCCCCTTACACTATTTTTAAATAGTCCTTTCTGTTACTGTAGCCCTACTTAGATGACAAATGTTGTTTTTGCAATGCACAGTATTGTTCTCTTAAGCACAATTGTTTGCAGCACCATGAAAACTGAACTAAACAATCACTTTCCCTCCAATACTCCCTGTACCAACTGCATCTTTTCTTTAAAACTTTCTTACCTCTCGATTATCTGCAACAATAACAAGCTCCACATATTTTGTTATCTTCAGAGTCTCCCTCTTGTGCTGCCAAAACAAATTTAAATAGAAAACTGTTTTTGCATCAAATGACCCTGAATACCTGAGTATCAGCTCCTGCTCACCCCAGCAAAGACATTGTAAAAGAGTGTAAAAATGTCCTTCTCAAGCTTCACGCCACTCAATTCTTGGTCTCTTTTTTCCTTCTTACATAACTCTCTCCCTCTTCAATCAGAGGAGAGGATGTTTATATGGCACTCACCCAATCATCAAGAAAACTGGGCAGTACAGGTAGCCAAATGGCCTTTCTGTCATTTGTAACCTTCTCCCTTTTGTCTATTTGAAATGGTCAGGTGCCCCTTGCATGATGAAAATCTTTTTTGGTGGAAAGACCTCAGCTGTTTCTTGCAATACTTTCAGAGAAGCACTATGGTAAAAATGGTCAAGTGACCACTTAGCACAAAATTGAGATGTTGAGAACAAAATTAGTCAAGGGACCAAACGACATAAGGAGAAGAAATTCTTGAATTGCCTGTACACCAATTCTAGGAGCCTGGGTAACAAACAAGAGGAACTGGAATTTCTCATTTATCAGCATAAATTTGATCTGGTAGGTATTACCAGATAGGTAGGTATTCCACACAACTGGAATGTTAAAATCAATGGTTTTAACCTATTTAGTAAGGATTGAGTGAGGAAAAGGGAGTGGGAATGGCACGCTATGTTAAAAATGACATTACCTGTTTCTAAGTCACTGATAACTCAGAAGAAAATGAGCTTGACTGCTTATGGATCAATGTCCTAACAAATAAGGCACAAGATGGGGTACAAGTTGGTGCCTGCTATAGACCAGCAAATCACAGAAACAGGATAACCGCCTTCTTACACAGCTATCTATAATGTGTCGGGAAAAAGAAACGATTGATCATGAGGGCCTTCAATTTGAGTGACATATGCTGGAGGTCTTATGCTGCTGGCACTAAAACACCCTTGGAATTTCAAAACTTTATAGATGACAATTTCCTAACTCAAAAAGTGTTGCAGTCAGCATGGGGGAATTCTATATTAGACCTTGTCCTAACAGATAAAAACTGACAACAGAACTAAAAAACAATGGTAGCTTAGGTACATGTGATCATAACTTGATTACATTTATAATGTGCAAGCAGAATAAAGTCCAGACCAGTGATATACATGTTTGGTGCTTTAATAGAGCCAATTTCACAAAGCTGAAAATATTTATGAGCCAAATCAGTTAGGAGAAAAAATTTAATCAGAAAAATGTGAATGATAATTGGAAATCATTTAAGAACATCTTACTACATGCCCAAAAAAGCCACAATACCACAGCTGAGCAAGAAGGCTATACAGGTTAAAAAGCCAACCTGGTTTAGACGGAAAGTGAAGTCTGCTGTATAAAACAATATATAACAAAAGGAAGAAAGGAGAAGGTGATAGTAAGGAATATAAATCAGAAGTTAGGAATTGTAGAAAACTGATAAGAGAAGCCAAGGGAGGCAAGGAGAAATCTATGACCTGTAGAGTTAAGGACAATAAGAGGGAGTTTGTTAAATATAATAGAAACAAAAAGAATTCTGACAATGGTATTGGTCCATTACTAGATGGAAATGGTAGAATTATCAATAATACTGCAGAAAAGACAGAAGTGTTCACTAAATGTTTCTGTTCCTTATTTGCGGAAAATTTAGATGTTGCAGACTCATCATATCATGATAACACACTTCCCATTCCATTAGTATCTCTAAAGGATGTTAAACAGAAGCTACTAAAGGTAGACATTTTAAAATCAGCAAGTCCAGATAACTTGAATTCATGAGTTTTCAGACAGCAAGCCGAACAACTTGCTGGATTGTTAATGTTGATTTTCAATAAATCTTGGCGGACTGAGGAAGTTCCAGAAGGCGGGAAGAAAGCTAATGTTGTCCCAGTGTTTAAAAAGGGTAAGCAGGATGAGCTGGGTAATTATAGCTTTGTCGACCTGACATCGATTCCAGGCAAGTTTATGGAGCAGCTGATATGGGACTCGATTAATAAAGAACTAAAGGAGAGTAATATAATTAATACAAATCAATGTGGATTTCCGGAAAATAAATCCTGTCAAACTAATCTTATTTTTTTAGGCGATTACAAGTTTGGTTGATAAAGGTAATAGTGTTGCTGTAATATATTTAGACTCCTGTAAGTCTTGATACCACGCAATGTTTTGATTAAAAAACTGGAATGATATAAAATAACATAGCACACATTAAATGGATTAAAAACCGGCTAACTGATAGGTCTCAAAATGTAGCTATAAATGGGAAATAGGTTCTTGGCCCTACACTATTTAACATCTTTATCAATAACCTGCGAGAAAACATAAAATCATCCCTGATAAAGTTTGCAGAAAACGCAAAAATTGGGGTAGTGGTAAATAATGAAGAGGATAGGTCACCATTTAGAGGAGTCTGGATTGCTTGGTAAACTGGGTGCAAGCAAACGATATGCATTTTAATATGGCAAAATGTAAATTTATACATCTGGAAACAAAGAATGTAGGTCATACTTACAGGATGGGGGTGTGATGTTATAGGATTAAAATATGACCATGTAGATCATTGTTGCTACCACTGTTATAAAACTGCAACAAATCTTATACAAAGTATGTCATGTAACGTGTCAATGGAAAAGTTATGATCTGCTGAATATGATTATCCTGTTTGTATGTGTATATCATCTTTGTATCTGAAGTTATGAATACTGACTATGTACCAATATTTCAAATGTGTTAGTTTAACTCCAATCTAGCCAGCAGATTGTGAATGGATCATTCAAGTTGCTGACCCATTAATGAGCACAATGGGTCCCAGAAGAAACTTATTCCCGCCCGATGGGTCTTGCTGTGGATGTTTCTATGACTCATTGAAGCATGCAAGGGCATGTGACACTGGACTCAATCTTGTGCCTGTACTTTTCCACAAACTGTTCTGGGGGCTTTGCTTGGGACAATGAGTTTCCCTCCACATCAGAGAAACTATAAAAAAGCCCAGAAGGAGCCCTTTTGCCTCTTTCCTGCTCTGATCTCTGAACTATGGACCTATACTAATGGGAGCATTCTAACCAAGGGACTGAGGACCTTCCAAGCTTTTGGATGTTACCAGAGATAAGTCAGCAGTTTATTCCATCATTGCTTCAACCTGCTACAAGAACTTTGCAATTATTGTATGTATTTGATTTCCGTTGCCCATTTAAATTCTCACCTCTTTCTTTTCTTTTATAAATAAACCTTTAGATATTAGATACTAAAGGATTGGCAACAGCGTGATTATTGGGTAAGAGCTGAGTTATATATTGACCTGGGTATGCGGCTAGTCCTTTGGGATCAGTGGAACCCTTTGGTTGATGAAATTGGTTTTAAATAACCACTCATCATTAAGTCTAGCATCTGAGTGTTGAAACAAGGATTATACCTAAGGAGACTGCATTTCTGACTTCTTGTTAGCCAATGTGGTGAGACAGAAGTTTACTTTTGTTACTGCTATGGTATATCTTATGGAAGAATAACCACCAGTTTGGGGCAAGTCTGCTCCATTTCTCAACAGTTTGTCCTGAATCTGGTATTCTCAGTTGTGACCCACTGAGCCACGGTGACAGGGGGACTCTATGCTAGGAAGCAGTAACTCTGAAAAAGATTTGGGGGTCATGGTGGATAATCGGTTGACCATAAGCTTTTAGTGTGATGTTGTGGCCAAAAGAGCTAATGAAATCCTGGGATGCATAAACAGAGGAATCTTGAGCAGGAATAAAGAAGTTATTTTACTTCTGTATTTGGCACCAGTGCAACCACTTCTGGAATACTGTGTCCAGTTCTGGTTTTCACAATTCAAGAAGGATGTAGATAAACTGGAGAGGGTTCAGAGAAGAGCCACGATAAAGATGAAAGCATTAGAAAATGGGCTTTATAGTGATAGTCTTAAGGAATTCAATCTATTTAGTTTAACAAAGAGACGGTTAACGAATGATGCGATTACAGACTATAATGGCTCTTCAATCTAGCAGAGAAAGGTGTAACATGATCCTATGGCTGGAAGTTGAAGCTAGACAAATTCAGAGTGGAAATAAGGCATATTTTTTTAACAGCGAGGGTAATTAACCATTGGAATATTTTTCAAAGGTTTATGGTGAATTTTCCATCACTGGCAATTTTAAAATGAAAATTTAATATTTTTCTAAAAGATCTGCTCTAGGAATTATTTTGGGGATGTTCTATGGCTTGTGCTCTCCAGGAGGTCAGATTAGATGCTCACAGTGGTCACTTCTGGCCTTAGAGCCTATGAATCTATGACCGCTAAGAAACACCAGTGAGGAGGGAATGGGGAGTGAAATAGGGGAGATATGAAGAGGGGAATCAGTGAATGACATAAATATGGGAAGCTACAAAGTAGCATGAACTGCAGGAAAAAATGGGTGAGTGGAAGTGATGGATGGAGAAGAAGGGTTGTTGAGGCAAAACTGGGAAGGGGAGTAAGATTAGGTGTGGACAGACTCAGGGAGAAGGGAGATAATGGGAAAGGGAAAAGAAAGGTAAGCAAAAGTGGATAGAGATAAGGATTGAGAAAGAAAACACAGAGATACTGTACAAGCTTCATCCTGGAGGCTGCAAAATGTTACTAACTTCATCAATGTTACTAAATTCATCAATTTTTGGTGTCCCACAAAGAGACTTAGGGCTAGTCTACACTTACCGGCTGGATCAGAGGCATCGGATCGATCTTCTGGGTTCGATTTATCGCGTCTTGTCTAGACGCGATAAATCGAACCAGGAAGTGCTCCCCCGTCGACGCTGGTAATCCAGCTCGCCGCGAGGAGTAAGCGTTGTCGACGGGGGAGCCTGCGCGCCGCCGTGTGGACCACAGGTAAGTTCGAACTAAGAGACTTCGACTTCAGCTACGTTATTAACGTAGCTGAAGTTGCGTATCTTAGTTCGACAGGGCGGGTTAGTGTAGACCAGCCCTTAGAGGAGCAGGTCAAAAAATTACTGGCAATTGTAATTTTAATAACCCTATAACTTTGAAGTGTTGCATGTTTTTTTATAAGCAGATTTTATATTTATTCATTCTGTATAACATTCAAACCACAGTATCTGTATAATCAAACCACAGGTAGAGCAAATGCTCTGAACTGGCTGGGCTGGAGAAATCTATGGCTGAGTGCACCATTGGTGTGAAGTCTGGAGAGTCGCATGATTAAGCATCTTGATTTACCTTCCTTTTAAAATCTCTATCCACAAATATTGGGCATGGGTGAAATGCTACATTAGTGAAATAAACAAATGACTACATGTTCCTGTGTGTGGCAGAGTTGGTTTCTCTGCCACTGTAGTTTTTAATAGACATCTGAGACTTATTCTGAGCTGTTATTCAGAAAACTGCAGATTTGCGAGATGCTTTGGTTTTCCCCAAAGCTAATATTAAGACCATAGATGACAGCATAGATGTAAACATGTGAGAAATGCTTGGGCATGCCAATCAATTTAAGCCATCCCAAAGTAAAACTGTTTGGGATGGGGAAGATTTAGAAATTGAACAGATGACTGGAGAGGCCTAATCATATGAGCCTGTGGTGACTTATTAGTATATTGAATCTATTCCTGTGACCACAGGCTGTGTGTGTTCCTCAGATACAATATTTATTTATAAAAAGTACTTAATTATCACTTCTTTCAGCTTGTCGTCTGCAGCTAACTGCATTGTGGTGCAATCTATGTCCTGACTTACACATACTTACAGCATTAGAAAAAGCAGCAGCAACATATCTACAGCAAATGTACATACATTTGGAGAAAAAGAAATTTGGAAATGTACTGTTTAGTGTTCCTGCAAGGCAAATGAATTTGTTCCAGTACATAAATAACATCCCTTGATGCCATTTAAGCTGTTTTCCTTAACACTGAACTTAATGTAAAGACTAAATGAACTAGGTAGGCAGTGTAGCTATAAACACTAATATTTCCCATTTAATAAAAACTGTGCGCAGATTTGTGCTACTATGTTACTCTTGAACATTTCAAACATTCCCTTCTACAGCCCCAATCCAAGATGCATGTGAATTTGTGGCAGTATTTTTTCCATCTGGTTTGAAAGTCATTTATTTTATACCATTTCCATTAGCTAGATGCATTGCAAGTCAAGTGCTTTTTCTCCTACATAAAAACAATTACAAATGATATATCCCTAGAATAAAATGCTGAGAACGTGTTCTGTGTGCATAAGATAAACCTTTACATTGTAATAGGAAAGTGTTTAAATTTCAACATGTATTATTAGGAAAGTAACATAGCTATAACGTTCTCCTTTCCTCTTTGGGTGGGCCAAAAGCTATTTTAGACATTGTCAGCTGCTTTCTTTAAGACTGAATTGCAAGTGGCACAGGAATCAAAATATATTACCAGAATCTGTAATCTGCCTACAATTCTGCACCACTTCATTAACGAAAACAGGGAGGAATTAAAATACGAGCAAAAAAAAAATGATTAAAGGCCGTGATTTAGCAAAGCACTTAAGCACATGTTTAACTTCAAACACATGCTTATGTTCCATTGTCTTTAAGAGAACTGACCATGTGGTTAAATGCTTTGATGAATAGAAGCCTAAGAAACTGGAGAGATTAACTCATGGACAAAGTGTAAAAGAACCAAACAAGTATCGATTGTCAAAGCAGTAAGACCCAGGCTGTCAGTGGCCCTTGCGCAGAGCTAGAAGGATGAGCAAGAAGTTCCCCAGGGCTCACTCACAATCTGAGGAGCATAAGGCCTGCTTGCTCCTGCTATTCCCCAGGTACTAGGCTGTTGAAGGCAGGGTTGTGACTGCATCTTTTCCCTCTACATCAGTCAATGGAGCAGGGCTGGCACACCACAGGGAACATTCTGCCTAATACAAGGAACAAACTGTGCTCCTCCTGTGCACAAGGAGCAGCAGCAAGAGAGACCTGACCCTTGGCAAGGCACAATTTCCCCAATGCTCCTTCTTGGAAAAAGCCACATTTTGACCTAAGTAAGGGAGGAGAAGTGATAGCCTCCTAAACCAGTGGTTTTCAATCTGTGGTCCGCAGATCCCTGGGGGTCCACAGACTACGTCTAAGATTTCCAAAGAGGTAAGCACCTTCTTTTGAAATTTTTAGGCGTCTGCAAATGAAAAGAGGTTGAAAACCACTGTCCTAAACCATATGTCCAGGTAGATCCAGAGCAGTATAATACCAGAAGTCATATGATGAAATTTAGAAATGGGAAAATCTCTCTACAGTGAGGTCTTTAAAAATGGAATCTCAATCCCAAGACAAATGGCAGAGGCTCCAATAGCTGGGCTGTTTAGAACTAAGCTGGGCTAACCATCTGATATTGTAGTGTAGAGAACCATCCAGCAACAGCAAAGAAGAGAGAATTTAGCAGGGTCTTATCCAATCATCTCTATTTTACTTGATTTCATGATGGTCACCACCTCAAGATGAAATCTTGGCTCCACTCAATGGAATCTCGATTTCACCATCCATGCATTGTTTCAAATGATGCACATGTAGTGCAGCAATTAATTTTGATCTGGATATTTCACCAATTTCTGGAAATTAGCATACAGAGATGATCAACAATCCAGAAACATAAAACTATTTTTCCACCTACCCTGGTAGTGAATGCTTGAGAAGACTGGTGTGTGTCATCAGTAGTGAGGCCAGAGACGTTGAATTGGTTGCCACAAGATCCGGAGGCTATTTTCAGGTTCTCTGCTTGGTAGATCTTGTGTTCACTTGTAGCATTTTCCAATGGCTCCAGAACGTAGGTTTTATTTTCAAATAAAATAAGTCCCCTGTTTTATAAAAGATCAGAAAATGACACATTGCTTTTAAGTGCTGATGTGTGTTTGTTTTCAGCCAACCTACAGGTTTTAATAATGATGATGAAATATGAAACAGTAAAATACTGATTTATAATGTCAAAACCTACTGGGGTCTGAGACATCAGTGATGTATGTGTCATCTAGGCATACTGTACTTTACAAGAAGCAAAGGCAGAGAGAAAATATTCCTCCTCTGAAATGTGTGCTGTAGAGTAAAATTACATTTGTGTTTGATGTGTTTGCCATTCTTCCAGTGATGCATTACCACTGCGGAAAGGAGTTACAATGCATCTGCTTGGAAGGACTCCTAGCAAATATTAACGAACAAGAATGTAGTGAAATACTTTTATAAGAAAAAATACAGAATTCATTAAGATCAGCAATATGTATTATAACTTTTAAAGTGAATGCTGCTGCAAGCAGCAAATCTGCCAGTTCAAAGATGAACCTCAGTATCAAAATGAGTTATCGGATACCGTATGATAGGGAATTATAATGGAGCCCAGATGCATTAACCACTGGATTTCTGTTTAATACAATCAACTCCAAGAATAACAATATGTACTGCAATATTACCGGCCACCTAAGGATCTACAAACATTAATAAAGTAACCCTTGCTAAACACCTGAGAGCTACTGTATGTAATGGAGAGATAGTGGCTCAGAAAAAAAGTAACTTGATGAAAATCCTACAAGTCGTCTGTGGAAAAGCCTGGAACAGAACCGATATTTCCTGGCTTCCAGTCCTGTGCCCTGGCCAGAAAACCACTCTCCTTGTACACTTCTTATAGCTCATATAAAAAGGGTTATCACATTGGATACTGTCCTGCCACATTCACGGCTACAGTACAGCAAATTCCCCTTATCTAGGGGAACCCCTTCTGGTGTCAGAGCCCTACCACTGTGCTCTTACACCAACTCCAACTTACTCCCCACCGAGGGTGCCGATGCCCCAGCAATCCCTAGTTGCTGGAACTGCCCCTCGGGGGCTATTGGTGGCTAGTGTAAAGTACAATAGCCTCATAGTATGATAACATCATTTGAGCTGATAGTCAAAGCTGCCCGTGTGAGGTTGTACCACAGAATCAAAAGGTTGCTCTAATTTATATTATGGACCAGACTGGCATGAAACTGGCACAGATGGGCATAAAGGTGGTTTAGAAGCCAGGACTCCAGCTCCAAGGTAGAAGTTAAAGTAGGAAGAGAGAGTATGACATTTAGCTATTTTTCATATTGGATGGTATTGCAAAGTGCTTTACAATGAGTTGCATCCTTAGTGCAGTGACTACATAATGGCAAGCAGAGGATAAAAAACCAATTGAATTCAAAGCTTTGGCTATTAGAACCTGCTCTTACTGAGAAAGGTGATGCTGGGCAGGGCACTGGAGACAGTTTCTTCCTTTCTCAGGCCCCTTTGCTAATTAAGGGTTACAGAAAGGGAAAACCTGCCAGGAAGTATCAAAAGGCAGTAGAGAGATTGTTGAAGAGTTACGGCACATGATATCAGATCGGGTTTTTCTAGGTTACAGTGTAACAAAAGCAAATCAGCTCTCTACAGCTGTTTCTCCTTCTGTAAAATGGGGATAATATTTACCTAACAAGCCTGTTGTGAGGCTTAATTAATTAGAACCTCATCTGAAAAGCACTACAAAAATGCATAGTATAATTAATTTTTACCATATCTGTAAAATAAGGAGTTTTAATCCCTGAACATGGGCAAAGTTACAGCAGAGGTAATTGCATTCTGCCTGCCTAAAATTCCTGTGAAAGCTGGAACTGACTATGACATTCTTCTTTAATTCCTGCACTAACTTGCTGTTTACTGTCCATGTGTGCTGTGAAACAGCTGTCACTTTTTCAGCCCAGAGCTGGCTTTATTTCAGTGGTGTCTTCCTTGTGTATATGAAGTGTGTACTCTTCATATGTCTGTTTGTGCTTGAGATAAAGGTGCTCCATAAGTATAAGATATTATACTTATTATTATGGCAGCATGGATCTTTGCATGCTTCCTGGAGCAGTGCGTGAAAAGTGTCCCAGAAGACTGATGAACACCATCAATGCGGATTTTAAGAAATAAGAAGAATAAAAACCAGAATTACTAGGAAAGAAGCAATCCAGCTGGAATTAAAAGAAAAAATGAAGTACATCAAAGCCCATGCCTTATAACCAATGAAATAAAATTTGGTGCCAAGCTGACAGTACAGTTTTAGGATAAAACAACTGCAACTGTGGTTCATCCTGGTCAACCGAGGTTCATTTCTGTTAACGCGAATGATCTTTACTTTGAGGATGACGATTAGGTTTTTTACCATATTAAAAAGTCTGTTTAATATCCTCCACAAGAAGACCTTTACGAGAGAGAGGCATAATTTACTGCTCTGAACAAAGCCAGGGGCCAATAAATCCTTCATTTGCCACTCCCTCGGTAGCCTTTGGTAAGTCACTTGAGGCTCATATTTACCCATCACACAGGCATGTTTTGTGGACTGTTAAACTTTATAAAAACATTTTGAAGATTAAAAGCATCAGATATGGGTATTAAATTTCTACAGCAACCCATATAGTTGAGGCTGAGATGCACTGTTTTGGAGCATTTGTAATTCAGTGATAACCATTTGCCCCAAGAGCTTTACACCTAGTGTATACCAGCTAAAACTGAGAGTAAGTGTTTTCACTAGCTTAAAAAGAGAAGGACTAAGACAGAAAAGTCCAAATGAAGAGTAATGTAGGAAGGGACAGAGAACAAGCAAGGTCTAAGAGAGGAGAAGAAGTGGTATAATTTTAGTGTGGTATTTCCTGATGTTAGTAAATTTAAACATCAAAATCTTAATGAGCCACTGATATTGGATTTTTGCATTAAATATTATATTACTTTCATTCATGTGCCAAAATGGAAATGTGCAAATGTAGAGCAGGATGAAGTATAAAAGGCCTGAGACAAATTAACCAACCATTATGAGTCACTGGAAAACTTCCGTACAGCGTAACTCAAATGAATAGTTCTTCACTTTTGTTTACTCTTTTAAGTCACTCACAAAAAGGCTAAGAGGTTGGGAAACTTGAGCAACATTCCCTTTGCTCCCATAATTGGCAACTCTATCACACAGCTTAATTAAATAATGGTTGTAGCCTCTCTCTGGTGTAACTAATCATGTAACTCTGAAGGCTGCTAGAGACAACAGTGAAAGCAGAATTCCATGCTTTGTTGTTTGAGATGGGCAATTGTGACATTCTTATAGCATTGACAGCTACACAACACTAAATACTACTACACAACATTTAGGTGTTTCTTAAACTATACAGATTACTAAAAGTAAGATAATACATTATATTTTGTATTTAAACTCACACAAAGTCCTTATTTGCACTATGCAATTG
This sequence comes from Macrochelys suwanniensis, assembly GCA_033296515.1. Taxonomy (NCBI): domain Eukaryota; kingdom Metazoa; phylum Chordata; order Testudines; family Chelydridae; genus Macrochelys; species Macrochelys suwanniensis. The sequence continues at coordinate 122,170,820 of CM065778.1, read as the reverse complement.
GTTAAAAACTTCTTACTTCTCCATTGGCATCATGATCACAGGGGTTTATTGAAGAAATTGCTCACACTGTACAATGCGCAAGTTGCAAGTGGTAGTATCATTACTACAGCTTCCCCAGTGTATCATTTTGTAATCTCAACCATTGTCCAAAGTCACTCAATAACCACTATTTCCCTTCCATTGTATTTTCCCCAAGAACAGGAAATGTGGATGCAAGTGAAGAGGAGACACTTAATTGAGTGACTAATCTCATTCTACAACTAAATTACTGAGACTGAGACCTTCAATTCGCTGTGCTGCTGAAATTCCCATCTTGAATGAGAATACAACCTTTTAAGAACAGCTCTACCTTTGCATACAGGCCATCATGCTGTACAAAAATCTGCAAATTCAACATAAAGGAAAATATAACTTTCAGTTTAATGTACTGTTATTCTTTGAGTGCTGCCTACAGGATATCAACACCTGGTTTTGACCATTTGTAATAAGATAATGAATATCAAATATGCATTATCTTGGCTGGCTCTCTGTTTTCTCACTAATTTTCTTTTCCTACAAATGCATTTTTTCCAATAATCAGTGCCAAATACAGCACCTTAATAATGTAGTTAGCTGAAAACGTCTATATCTTTCCTTCTTTTGGTGGGGGTGGGGATGAAAGTAAATGTACCTTACAGCCTTTCAGCGTTCAGAATCCGATGCAAATAAAATAAATCAAAAATTACTCTTTTCCTTGCACATTTTTGTCGCAGATTTTTCAAACAGGCTTGATTACTCCCACACTGCTTTTGCCTCTTCCTCATGAACATGGGTTACTCCCACTCCTGCATAGTGTACACATTCTCAAAGGCCAAGACCGGATATGGCTCAACTGAGATGTTCTCTTCTAAAGCAGAATAGCCAACAGTTGGGATTTTCCGCTGAATGCCTTTTTGTTTTAAAGAATAAAAACTAGTCAATGCTGTGAGACAGTGGTCCCCAACCTTTCTGTGGCCAAGAGCACATTCATCCCTTCATCAGATTGTGGCGGGCAGCGATATTTCTCAGCGGCATTTCGGTGGCGAAGGTTCTCCGCCGGAAGCGCTCCTCGGCGGCATTTCGGTGAAAGCTTCTCCGCCGGAAGCGCTCCTCGGCGGCATTTCGGCGAAAGCTTTTCTGCCGGAAGCGCTCCGCAGCAGGATTTCAGTGGCGACGCTTCTCCGGCGGATGCTCCTCTCCTCTTCCTTCCTTGGCGCTGGCCCTGACAGTGGGCGCACATAAATGCCCTGGCGGGCGCCATGGTGCCTGCGGGCACCATGTTGGGGACCACTGCTGTGACACATTTATTGATTTTACCAGCACTGCATTGCATATTACGTTTTTACCAAAAACCATTCAAATTTTGGAAAACAGCTGGGGAAGAATTATGACTATAGGCCAGTTATTTAAAATATTGCACATTTTTATTACTTCGTATTAGAATACGAAGCCCTCCATAACCTAGGTTCTATTTACCGGAGAGAACGCCTCCTACCCTATGCTCCTGCCCAGCAGTTATGATATAATAGGGTGAGCTGGCTTTTTGCATTTAATCCAGTGCCCACTGAAGTTAATAGAAAGCATTTAATTGACTTCAGTGAGTTTTGTATCAGGGCCATTGTATCTAAGGTCAGCCAAGAGTAGTTTTCTCAGTTCATGGTCCTCACTGGCAGTCCTCTCTCCTGGAGGTCCTTGTTGGCTGCATTTATGACATGATGTTGAATAATAATAATTAATGCATTTAGTTCTTTTAATCTGTAGAGCTCTACAAAGGAGGTGAGTACTTGTACCCCTGTTTTACAGATGGGGAAACGGAGGCACAAGGAAGTTATATGACTGCTCAACATTAGTCACCAACCCAGTGACAGAGCTGGGAATAAAACCCAAATCTCCTGCACTCCAGACCCATGCTCTATTCACTAGGCCACGGTCCCTTGCTGATGTAAAGCCCATTGATTGCAGTAATCTTTATCCTGGGCCATTTTTAGGTTCCCTCCATTATTTTTCATTTTTCTATTTCTGCCTAGGCTACGGCAATCTTTTTTGTTCCAGAAATTTTATGTTAACTGGGAACGTTCCTGTTTGCTTGGTGGTGTAGCTGTTGGATTTGCCCTGGATTCTGGATGGGGGTCTGTTTGGAGCTTTATTTTTTATTTTAGGTCCCAGTACTGGTATTACTGTGCAGGGCTAGGATGCCAGATAGAATACTGTACAATTTCAATGTTTTGTTCTCCATTTCCCAGCCAGCACTAATGCTCATTGATCCATGCCTTACAAATGCAATAAGTACATGATGTACAGAACATGGACCTGAGAAAATATAACAGGAGGAGCCGTTAAAGGATTCTGGTGACGTTGTGCAACATGAGTGCTCAATTTTGGTGGAGTTTTTTAAACTTTTCTTTGTGATTGTAAATAGTTAATGGCCAGCTTCTGCACCCAGTGAAGACTGTGGGATTTTGCCATTGACTTTAATGGAAACAGAATTGGGCAATGAACTTGAAAATGGAAAGGGGTACCATTGTCTTCGCAGTGTCTTAAGATCTGTCCATAGTTACAGCAGCATGCAGAGTACAGACACTGCACGCCTCCCTAGGACAAGTATAAATAGCAGGGTAGCGAGTGAGGCACTGCTTAGGTGAGTAGAGTTGACATGCCAGAACCCTTAGGCTATATACACCCTACATGGTTCCCTACATGGCCAAGCTTCCCACGCCTACTCTGCTAAAAATATCAGTGTAGTGTCCTGCTGCCTCCCTGCTGCCAAAACCTTTCTCCGCGGCAGTGAAAGGGTCCAGCAGCAGGGAAAGTCTACGGGCAGCAAAGTGGCAGCAGGGAAAGGCTCTGGCAGTTGCCCGCTGCTGGAGCCTTTCACTGCATCAAAGAAAGGCTATGGCGGGGGACGGAGGGAAGGGGCAGCAGGAAAAGGCTCTAGCAGTGGGCAACTGCCAGAGCCTTTCTTCACTGCCTCTCCTGGCAGAGCCTTTTACTCCCCGGTGTAGCTACCTGTATCCTACACACTGCCACAAGTGTAGGCAAGGCGTATGCATTCATAAAAGCTGCCTAAATGACAGCATTCGAGACTGAAAGTATCAAAAAGGGAGAGCTCATAGAACTGATGGGGATCCATCATGGCTCTCCTGAGATCTACCAAAGGCTTGTGCTATCTGCACACAAGCCCTGTGCCTCTTCATTTCTTCCCCATCCTTCCAGCTAGTGGTGGGTCATGAAGTTGGAAGAAACTTGTGAAGGAGCAAGGAGGGAACCGGAAGAAGCTGTGCTTGGTGGGAAGGAGTTTGTCTACTGAAAGGACTCTCTCTTGAATAGCTGCGTGATGACAGAAGCAAAATTAGGAGTCCCTCATCACCATAGTACCTAAGCACCTTCCAGTATTGCATTAAGTGACATGACTGGCATCTGTCACAAGGGGGTAAGTTCTCTCTCTCATATCCTCACCTTCTCTTCCTATCTCTGTCCTCAAAGCCCCATCACACTTTCTCCATTTCATCTTCCTGCTCAGTAACCTCCATACGCCCACTCCTTCCTACAGAAAAGAAGGGGTTCCTTGGCCCCATAGTTAACTCCTTCCCCTTCTCCTGCACACAAGAGAAACAATCCCTTGCCCACATCCCCAAATAGCAGCAATTTGAGCCCTCTTAGCCTTCACTACTGCCTTGACAAGGCAAATAAGGCTGCAGAGGATTGATCCCTCCTCAGGATGGGCAGATCTCCTTCCTCTGTGGAGTGGGAGAAAACACAATGTGGAATTCTCTCTCCATCCCACTGAAAGGAAACTTAAAACATAAAATAACAAACGCAGTTATTAATTGCTGGTTAACTTGCCAGGAACCTCCTGAGGGGAAGTGTAATTAGAGGGAATAACTCCACTTATTTAATACATGACAAAGTGAAATGGTCTATTCCATTCCCCCTTCCTTTTTTTAAAAAAAAAATCTAATGCAAAGCCAGTAATATTTCATAAATCAACAGGCTTTTGGAAATCTTAAAATACAAACGGGATTTTTCTTTTCCAACCTGTCAGCAGAAGAGTGGGCCCTGCCAATATAAACCATTGATGCATACTTGTCTGAGAAATTGTGATACTAAAGGAAAACTTGGCTAGGGCAGCATTATCCGAAGCTATGATATATTATTCTGCTGCATTGCAAGTGGAGAGTTAAGTAAATCAATAAATCTGATACCCATGAATGCAATTATACATTTGGTTTTAATGAAGCTCAAAGTTATGCTCATTTCTAAATAAAAACAATAAAAAACCCTATTACCATTGGAAGAAGAATGTATATGTAATTTTTCTTAGTACATGATAAACATACTGAAATAGAAGGCTGTCTCATGTGTGTCTATTATGTATTCATTTTGGGTGAAATTCACCCCTCTACAGAGGCTCAATGCAAGGCCTATGTATCAGTGAAGTGCCACTTAAGTCTAGGGAGTTAAGTTTTGAGAAGATCTCATCCTGTCCCTCTGCTCAGCGGTGAATTTAACGAATTATGAATATTGTAGCTTCAGTAGTTCATGCTCATTGCCTATCCCCCATGCCCACACATCATCCTGGTTCTGGAAACTTTACTGCCATTAGTTAATGTCTCTCTGTATTTCCTCTGTATAACTGTTCTCAAAGGTTCATAACTCTGCAGACAAGCTCAGCTGGAAAGAGTCTTCTAAAATTGTTTCAGCTCCTTTTCACTTATACTTGTAGGGGAAAATGTTCTGCCAGCCTCCATTTTATGAGCACTGTGAGCCCTCAAGAGTGCAAGCCAATCAGGAAAGTGTGCAGACAATTATACAGCATATATGTGCAATTGCCCATGTGGGTGCACAAATGTGGAGTTCGCTCAAGTTTTGGATGAGTATGAAATGAAGGCCATCTGAAAGGAATAAGAAACGGAGCCTTTATTGTGTTGATATGTACCAATTTTCCAAATGCAGAGTCCAATCTACATTATATTGACTTCAATGAGAATTTTGCCTGAGTAAGTAGTCCAAGATTCGACCTACATTGCCTTATTTCCTTCCCCTTTGTAACAGTATGGCCTACTGGATGTAGCACAGGACTGGGACTCAAGAGACCATGGTTCTATTCCAAGCTTGGTTACCAGACTGCTGGATGACCCTAGGTAATTCACTTCATCTCTCTGTGTCTCACTGAAGTAATGAAACTTCCCTCCTTTGTACAGAGCTATAAGTTCTACTGAGGAACAGCACAATATAGGAGCTAATTATTATTACATACATCAGAACTTGAAGGTCTGACTCAAATCAACAACAGAGAGAAATTGAAAGCGACCACTAAAACAATGGCTATGTTGTTTTCAGATACTGTAGCATAATAAGGGAGTTCTCATTTAGATATACCCCTTATTCACATGAACCTGCTTTATGCTAGCAAAATGTCCTTCACCAATCTGAAAATCTATTCCATTGTACAGTATATAAAAATCACCCATGTCCAGAGACTACTGTAACACATAGTTAGGTAGGTTAATCCTTTCACATTGCAAATCAGATTTATCCAGTGTCACTGCTTATTGGTCTGAAATCCTAGTGCGTGGAAAATTCAAGGATGGAGTTACACAGAGTGACAATAGAATTTAATGTCCAGTACTTGGGAGTCAAGGTACAGTAACTGTGTTATCAGAGAAAGCGGTATGAGTGAGCTTTACCATTAGAATAGCAAGACAGACCAGGGAAGATAGCAAAGGAACTAGAGGAAGAAAAGAGAGGACAGTTAATATCAATGCCATTTTAGCGTGTTATTTTGTAGCACTATATAATAAATAATATAGGGAAACAGTAAACAGACACTGAAGTCAAACTTGGTCCCAGATTTGGGGTCGATAAAAAAGGGGCTTTTAAATACCATAGGAACTACAGAAATGATTTTACTTTCTATTTGTTGTTGTTGTGCAGTGACTACAAATTGCATGTATGTATGACTCTGTTGTGCTTATTATTTAGCAAATATGCTGCACCTGGGCACATGGGGTAAGGTTTTCAACGTACATAAGCAACACAGGAGCAAAAGTTCCACTGACTTTCAATGAGACACATGCTCCTACATCACTGAAGCACTTTTAAAAATCCCACCTAGGGTCTCCTGATCAGTGAGATCTCAACATGGCTTCCTCTAGTGTATGCACATGTAACTGCATATGCGCTTTTCCAGCATTTGCACCTGTGGATTCAGGTAAAGGGGTTTGTGCATGCAAATCTTCTTCAGACAAATAGGTGCTATGTGTTGTGACAGGGTCAGGCCAGATGGCTACAAGAGAGTGGTCCTATTGGGATACAGGAAGTGGGCGGGCAAAGCCCGCCCACTGCTAAAGGATCCCCCCCTTCAGCCTAAGGGGAGGGATCCACAGGACCTGGATACCAAGTGATTCCGGGGGACAAAAAGTGAAAAAACATTTTCCCCTACAAGAGAGTGGTTGAAGGCAGATATATTAGCCCTAGGTTAAGTAGGTCCCTTTTCCCTGGGTAAGGTAACAGGGAAGGTTCCAGAACACTCAGGAACTTTCTGGAAACAATTAAGGCAGACAGGCTGATTAGAACACCTGCTGCCAATCAAGAAGCTGCTAGAATCAATTAAGGCAGGCTAATCAGGGCACCTGGGTTTAAAAAGGAGCTCACTTCAGTTTGTGGTGTGCGTGCGAGGAGCTGGGAGCAAGAGGCACTAGGAGCTGAGAGTGAGAGGGCGTCCTGCTGGAAGATCCTGTGGTGAGGATAAAGAAGGTGTTGGGAGGAGTCCATGGGGAAGTAGCCCAGGGAGTTGTAGCTGTCGTGCAGTTGTTCCTGAAGGCACTCTAAACAGCTGCAGTTCACAGGGCCCTGGGCTGGAACCTGGAGTAGAGGGCGGGCCCGGGTTCCCCCCAAACCTCCCAACTCCTGATCAGACACAGGAGGAGTTGACCTGGACTGTGGGTTCTACCAGAAGGAAAGATCTCTGAGACAAGCAAAATCCGCCTATAAGCGCAGGACCCACTGAGGTAGAGGAGGAACTTTGTCACAGTGTGTATATTCTATACCCTGCATGCAAAAGGGTTTGCAGACGTGCAAATATAAGGTTGCGCAAGCACATGTGGAAGCTGAAAGTCATGCCCAGAAGACTCACGTATTTGCTACTAATCTGGAGGGCCCCTTTTCCTGGGAAAGAAAGAAGAGTACTTTCCATAGGATGGCAAAATGACCTTGCCTCATCCAAACCTCACCTTCCAAGTAGTCTGAAAAATCTAATTGGTTTTCTTTTCCGGATGGAAGTGCTGGAAGCACTGAAATCATTCCTATTTCATGCATTCAATATATACAGCCTTTCTCCTACCACTCAACTCCTCCTCCACCAAAGAAGTTAAGCAGTATGCAGACAATGGCATGATTCCACTCTCCTGTAACCTGCATTTTAGGCAGCTATCAGTGTCAATCTAACTCTGTTTATGCCATTGTAATCCTAAGTGAAGCAAGACATTCTAATGTTATGTCTGAGGGAAAGTATTGTAGTGGGAATATGAAAGTGTGTGTGTAGAAGAAAACTGAGTCTACTTTCTATCTGTATGTGATTCAGTTATCTCTACATCAAACCCCCTCCACCTGCATGAGTGACATGTGCTTTTCAAATCCATCTTAATTTTTAGATTTCACACTATTCCTTATACAATACAGGATAGGAAATCAAATGCCACATTAAGCTAATAATTTGTCTTAAATGCTTAGCCAGATGGCTGCATTGTGTATATATAAGCTTCACAGCTTTCTAAAATGTGTAACCTTCTCTTTTGTGTCAGTTTCATGCCTTTTAATGCATTCTCTTGGTCTATGGGAAAGGCACGTTTCTTTCTCCTGTATAGATGGAAAGGTGTCCAAGATGGATTGCTAGTTTCAGATGGCAAGATGACGGCATCTTGAAATTTTAAATGAAATAATTATAATAGTTTGCGCTTCCTTTCATCAAGGGATCTCATGGTACTTAAACTTTAAGGCTCATGCAACACTCATGGGAGGTATGCAAGAATTATTATCCACATTTTACAGATGGAAAAACTGAGGCACAGAAGTGACTAGTCTGAATTCACGCAACTGTGTGGCAGAGCCAGAAACAGAATCTTGGAGCACTAGGCAAGGCTTCCCTCTTTAGCCCATGACTGCATCACAGTACTTTCTTGTGAAACTCCGTGTGGAGCTAGGATTTCTGGGACTATATCAGATCAAAACAGAGCCCTGGAGGGAAAAGCAACATAAACAAGGAAACTGCAGCACGTTAGCTTTGTAATGTTATACATTAATTTCTACAATACTCAGGCACAATGAAATGTGTTAAGGACCAAGTGGTTGCTTTAGCTCTGAATTTCCTGCACTTTTAAACTATTTTTTGTGCATACCAGTAAAACATTCATATTAATAATATGCATTTTAATGTTTCTGATGAAAAAGATTATTAAAAATGTTTTTGTGAGAGAGGTATTATGTGAATGGTGGGCCCAAATCTGTGAGATACTCAGCGCCCTTAGGACTTCATAGCAGGCCCTTAGCATTTTGCATCATCTGACCTTTTATTCCTAACTTATCTTAATGAGTGGATGTGGATGGTTCAGGGAACTGATATTCAGCCTTTCAACTGTATGTTTCTGTTCAAGCTCAGATATCGACAAAGTTATTATTATCTGTTACCAGGATGTGAAATTAGTTTTGGGGTCTAAGTCAACAAGTGTTCCTATCACAAACCGCTATCACTCATGGGCACTCATATGGCCAGTCCCAACAGAGAATGCAGCGGCTACTGAGACATATCCTCACCCTAGCTGTTCTCCCTGCATGCTAAGGTTGAACCACATTAGCAGGGAAATGGGAAAGCCTGTCCTGCCAAAGAAGATGCTACACCAATAAGGGGCCCAGTTTACCACCAACCTGCCCTGTACGTAGTTACTTGCACCAGTGCAATTTGAGTGAAAAATGTTTCTATTCTGACTGGATTAAGGCTTTACATCCACTTTGCACTGGTATAAATGACTGCGTAAGGAGCTGGGTAACAATGACTGGACCCAAAGAGAGGACTAGGCTTGTCATTCAGTTGTGAGCACAAAATTCACCAAAAGAGAAAGAGAGAATGAATCAGAGAAAAGAGAGAAACCACATTTAACATGCAGTCGAACTATTCTTCTTGTTAGCTTTTTTTTTTTGTAAATAGCTCTGGGGTGCAAGACTAATACTATTTTTTATTTTCCCCACAAATGGCAAATTTTCTCTGGCTGCAGTAGACCTCCTAGCACTGCTTTCATTGCAATCATGCAATTTTTTAAAATATTTAAGGGGCACTAAATTATTTTTTACCTGCCATGACAATGACTTATATTTGACTAATGCCGTCTAAAATACCACAAACGTAATAGGTTAACTAGATAGAAAAGCACTCGTAAAAATGTTTTCTTTCTGTAAGACAACAGTGGAATCCTACTAACTATGACCAAGGTTGCCCTTTTAATAAGGATACGAATTTTGGTAACAAATTGCTTATTCACTCTGTTTTTTTCCTCCTCTTCTCCTATTATCTCCAAGGCTATAATATAAAAGCCTTGACAATACCACCACCATACAGAATGCAAAACAGAGGAGGGAAAGCTCAAATAGTCATGCTGTTCGTAGATAAATTAAACAAACCCAGAAAAGTCTGAGACAGCTGGAAATTTGACAGGAAAACTGGTTTTCCAGGGAGAACACTAGAGCCAATTTACAGTTAATTACTGTGATTTGGAACTGCTCTGTGAGTAAATACCATTCTGTGACTGACCAACTAGGAAGGGTAATTGGTTCCTGAACTGTGTCTGTGGTGTATTTAAAAACTACCATCAGTCAGTGCCTTTCTGAAAGTTGACTGAGAAATTATTAAATTGGTTAATTTAATTTTTTTCTTGACATTGTATGTCTCTCTCACTCTTTTTTTTTTTTTTGGTGTGTGTTAACATTAGCATCTAAACTACTTGCTGCGTGTCATATCTTTCACCACCACAATTTATTGAGCTTCATAGCCACATTAGGAAGCAAATTCTCAGAACTACTGGGCTCTTGGAAGCTGTAGGAGTTAGCAGCTGCACAGCAGTTCTGTCACTGCTAGTGTATACCATTGCTCACTACCATGGGGGGACATGTTTGAGGACTCCACAGCTAAACAAGGACTGGAAGGCAACCAGGTTCTGTTACAGCCTGATAGATATACCAACCAGTGTACTCTCAGAATAAAATATAGCGTCACCTGGGCACAACTGCCATGGGAAAATGGCAATCATATAGACTCCCCAAAATTCCACTATCCTGTTGATGTCCCCCTTGATGCAGCTGCAGGGAATATGCATTCTCCATTAAAAGAGAATTAAGGGCAGGAATATAATCAATGCCAGTCACAACGCAATTATGGAAAATAGTTTTTGTCGCACAAACCTGATTTTGTTATTTGAGGACATTACAAGTTTGGTTGATAGTAGTAATGGTGTAGCTGTAGGATCATACGTTTGTAAGGTTTTTGACTTAGTACTGCATGACATTCTGATTAAAAACGTAGCACTGTACAATATCGATAAAGCACACATTATATGGATTAAAAACTAACTGACAGATCTCAAAACATAGCTATCAATGGGGAACCCACTCCCTACACTGGATTACCAGAGAATTTTGAAACAAGTTCAAGGTCTAGGTCCTTATCTTCAAAGCACTCCATGGTCTGGGACAAAGATGCCCCCCCCGCCCCCCCATGAACAAAGGACCATCACAAACCTCACCACTTTCTGCTCCAAGCGCAAGTCTGCTCTAGAGTCACAGACTTGGGAATCCCAGCAACTATGGACAAACTGAAATTCTTGTCAGTTTCCCCTCACAAGTATGTCAATTCAATCAGCAGCTTCTGGTCCAGGGAGCATATTTTATTTAGGAAATACCATGTGGCTGTGTTTCTGAAATGAAGTTTTTTCAGGTTTTCTAGGAACAAGAAATTTCAAAAAAATTGATTTAATTCCAAACTGGACCAAAACCAAATTTCAAAAAGTCAACATTTCTCATAAACGAGCAATCCTGAATTTCAGCCAGCTCTATGGATGAGACTGATACTGGAATACTGTGTATAGTTCTGATGTCTGTATTTTTAGAAGGATGTTTGAAAAATTGGAGAAAGGACTGAAAAAATTATTCATGGGCTAGAGAAAATGCCTTATAGTGAGAGACTTAAAGAACTCAACCTGTTTACCTTATCAAAAAGAAGAGTGAAAGGTGACTTGATTAGTGTATAAGTGCTTCATGGGGAGAAAATACTGGGTTTAAAAGGGATCTTTAATCTAGTGGAGAAAGAAAAATTATTTACTTTTTACAGTAACTAGAGTTCTTCAACATGTGTGGTCCCTATCTGTATTCCACTTTGGGTGTGCCTTACCTTTATGTGCCTGAGACCAGAAGTTTTTTGCTAACAGTGTCTGTTGGTCTGTTCCTGCACCCTTCTCCTCCTCATGTGCCAAAACAAGGATATAAAGGGAGGTGTGGACCAACTGCCTCTTCAATTCTTTCTCTACCATGAACCATGCATCAAGGATCATAAGCAAAGGGGAAGGAGGGCAGATAATGGAATACAGATAGGGACCACACATCTCAAAGAACTCCAGTTACCATACACTATAAGCAACCCTTCTTTCTCCTTCAGGTGATAGTCCCTATGTGTTTTCCACTGTGGGTGACTGACAAGCAGTATTAATTGAGGAAGAAGATGCAAGAATCTCTGTGGTACCAATGACTGGAGTACTGCTGTGCTGAAAGATGCATCAGCTGGAGAAGCTTGCACCAGAGTGTAATGTCTGTTACAGGTATGGACAGAACCCCACATTGCTGCCTTATAGTTTTCAATGAGAGGAACATCCCAGAGCGAGGCTACTGATGGGGTCTTGGCCCTAGTAGAGTGGGCTCTCAGGCCTTGGGGAGGAGGGGTGTTTGTTAACTCATAACATGAAGCCTGAAATTCATTTGAAAAGTCTCCACTTTCCATGTCCCTCTCATTGTATGGTCATCTAGATGGGTGCCCCATCCTAACAAGGAGATGTCTGTGATCAGTGTCTTCTCGGGGGAGGGGAGGGGTGAAGAAAACTCTCCCACACACTTGCTCCCCGTTCTCCCAAGATGCTTATGGGAGAGAGAGAATAGTTTTTCCATATTGTGTCTGTTTGGCACGTATACTGTCTGGAGCCAAGCTTTTAAGCAATGAAGGCAAAGTCTTGCAAAGGGAGTAACATAGGTACAGGTGGCTAAATGACCTAGAAGGATGATACATGAACAGACTGAACAGGCTCATCTGGAATTGAATACCATGGTTGATTTGAATCGGACCTGAGGAAGGTATGCTTTGACACTGACAGAGTCCAGCATTGCCCTAATTAACTCTAAAGTTCGTATGGGAACTAATACGGACTTTTCTATGTTTAAACCAAGAGCCAGTGAGCATAGAAGGTTAAGCAGAGAAGAGATCACTGTCAGAATCTCCTGACGAGAGCTCCCTAGCAATACCCAGTCTTTGAGGTAAGGGAAAAGTGATGATGTGTGGCAGTGCAAGTAGGCTACCACAATTGATAACACCTCTGTGAATACTCTTGGCACTGTTGTGAGGCCAAAGGAGAGCAACCTGTAATGACAATAATTCAAACCTACAAACCTGCAGGAATCTTCTGTGCGTGGGGTATATGTCTATGTGAATTCAGGCATCCTTCACATCAAGAGCTGTGAACCAGTTGCAGTTGTTCAGAGGGGGAATTACTGGTGCCAGGGTGACTGTCCTGAACCTCAATTTGAAGATAAAGGCATCAAGCTGCTTGCGATATTGATGGGTCTCCATTCTTCCTTCTTTTTGGGAATGAGGAAATATTTTGAGTAAGACCCCTTTCCCCAGTGTTGGGGATGTCCCAGTTCTATGGGTCCCTGTTGAAGAAGGGAGTCTACTTTCCAAATGAGCATCCTCTCATGGGAGTGGTCCCTGAAGACGGATGCAGATGTGGGGTTTGGAGTGGAAGAGAGGATGCTATAGTGTAGAGGATATGAATGATGTCAAGGACCCATTTTTCTTGTATCATTTGATAGGCTTGGGAGAAATGAACTAGATGGTTACCAAATTGGGTAGTTGAATATTGAGTAGATAGATTGGCAGCTAGTTTGATTCAGATCTCTCAAAAGTGTTTCTTAGTGTGAGCCTGGGGTTGGAAGGAGGAAGAGGGGAGAACATTGTACTTGCTCCCCTGCATCCTCTGCCATTTTTGTAGTGGTTCATAGCCCCTTTGATGGAAAAAGGGTTGAGGTGTTGGTTATGAGACTGTGGTCTATAGAATTTCCTCCTTGGTGGAGTATAGATTCCCATGGAGTGGAGGGTTGTCTTTGAGTCCTTCAATGAGCATAATGAATCATCCATATTCTCACTCAACCGGCTGTTCCCTTAGAAGGGCAAGTCCTTCACTGTAGATTGGACTTCCCTGGACTGAGGCCACAACGGTCTATATATGAAAAAAAGCCATAGCCATCAACTAGGGGACTGGGTCAAGTGAAGCTTGAAGGGATGATCTGGCAATCATTGTACCTATCTCAGCAAGTGCTTGGAACGGCACTTAATCCTGTTGCACGAGTTTGTCAGTGAATTCCATGAACTTGGAATAATGAATGAAACCATATTTAGACATTAATTCATGATGGTTTGCTATGTGGAATTGCAGGCTGATTGCAGTAAAAACCTTCATTCCAAATAGGTCCAAATGTTTAGCTTCCAAGATCCATCCCTTCTGTAAGGATGATGTAAGGAGTGCAGTGGTACCGCCAGTGCAGGGGTGCTTGATGCTTTTCCTTTGTTGGTACCAGAGATGGTCCTGCTCCTGTGGGTAGAGGCAGCCTCAAAACACTCTTATTCTTAGGATCTTGGAGACTGGCAGCATGCCTCTTGTGACCTCCTTAGCCTCCTGCACTGGGGTGCAGACTTAGATGGTGTTGGTGAAGAAGTCGTCTTTTTTTAGAGGTGTATCTGGAGGAGGATTTCCCTCATCTGTTATGACTAACTAACTAAGCTAAGCTAAGAACTAAGATGCCATCTACAACTATCTAAAGACTATAGACAATTATTTACAGGTAATTACTGAAGAAAGCAAATGCTGCAGTAGCAAATACTGTGGACACTAAAGGGTTCCATATTGGGCCATTGTTGGTAGAAAGGAACTGTAGAATCACCCCTTATATCCTTGGTTTGGAGCACGAATCGGAGAAAGACACAGACATGGACCAACAGAACTGCTAGCAAAAATCTTCCAGTCTCTGGTGCATGGAGCACATGTGCACCCACAGTAGAATAGAAATAGAGGTCATCACTTGAAGAAGAAACAATGTCTGGAAGCTGAATACAGACAAGTTCAAAGTAGAAATAAGGTGTTTTTTTTAAAGGAAGGTATTTACCCATTGGAATAAATCACCAAGGGAAATGGTGGATTCTCCATCTCCTAATGTCTTCAAATCATTGTGGTATGCCTTTCCTTTTGATATGCTTTTACCAAAACTAATTTATTGTGCTCAATTCAGGGATAACTGGGTGAAATGTAATGGTCTAAGACAGGGGTGGCCAGCCTGAGCCTGAGAAGGAGCCAGAATTTACCAATATACATTGCCAAAGAGCCACAGTAATACATCAGAAGCCTCCCATCAGCTCCCCCCGTGCTCCTAGCGCCTCCCACCCACCAGCAGCCCCACCAATCAGCGCCTCCCCTTCCCTCCCCCATCAGCTGTTTCGTGGCATGCAGGAGGCTCTGGGGGGGAAGGGGAGAAACGAGGGCACGGCAGGCTCAGGGGAGGGGGCGGGAAGGGGTGGAATGGGGGTAGGGTCTGTGGCAGGACCAGGAGTTCAGCAGTGAGCCCCTGCCCCCCACACATTGGAAACCTGGCACCTGTAGCTCCAGCCCCAGAGTCGGTGCCTATACAAGGAGCCACATATTAACTTCTGAATAGCCGCATGTGGCTCCAGAGCTACAGGTTGGCCACCCTTGGTCTACTAGTACCCACGTTCAACTTTAATACTGGGGTTGCACAAATCATGGCCTCCTGTATATCACAGGCCATTAAATTTCAATCACATTCCAATATATTGAGTCCAAAGACTCTAGTTAGAGACAACTACATGTCAGTCATCAAGGACTAACTGTCTGCCACAGCCAGAGAACAGGAGAGACTCAGGTGCCAAAAGACCAAACTCCAAGGTCCCTCCAAATGTGATCTGGAGGAAAATTCCTTACCCCAAACCTAGAGAGCAGTATGACCCTGAGCAAGACACACCAATCAAGCATCTAGAAAGAGGATTTTTGGTACCTCCTCAGAACACTGGTCCATCCTGTCTGGTGTCACAACTCCAGGTTTGGCCAAGTTTTGGTATTTCAGAGGAAGATGGAAAAAACATCAATCCAGAATACATCTAGCCAATTATTTATTGGGGGAAAAAATCCTTCCTGACCCCTGCAGGCAACCAACTGAAGCCTTAAAGCATGGGATTTGATTGTGGTTTTAGATATGTGTTTTTAGATGTCCAAGATCTCTTTGGAAAGCTCACTTACCTGAGTCCAGAGCACGTACTGAGACTGACTGCAGAATCAGGATACCCTTGCACAGTACCATGGTAATAGCAGTGACCCTAATTGCAAAAAGGAAGGAAGGGGGAAACATTTAGGTAATCATAAATTCTATTCAGTGCATCGTTTTGATAAGGTTCTCCCTTCCTTTCTATCTAAAAACCTTGTCAGATTTCAGGAGATAGCCCAGTATCCCACTGATAGCAATCTTTCTGCCTCCATGAAATATTGTAATGAGCATTCTCAATATTTAATGTTGGACCAAAGGAGTCCACACAACTACCTGTGGCATCCCTAATTGCTAAAAGACAATCAACGCTGTATTTAAAATGTGACAAGGTTTTTCTCCTTGATTATGTTATCTGAAAGCTATGATATGGCATTTTATAAAATTAAGCAGCGGAACAAATCACATTGACATCAACATTTTGCTTAGATGTAAATTTTCTTTAGTAATAGGATGTAAATTCATAGGAGGTAATTAAGCATACTGTGAGATGTACTACAACTAGTCTCAAATCTATAGCTTGAGAAACTCACAGGGCAAATGAAAAGTGGGTTGGAAGGGACGCATTTTATTAAATTAACTAGCTGGGTAGCTGCACATTATTAGGAACAAACAAAAATGAGAGGGTCTTCTATTTTGAAAGGCAACAATCCTTTTTCATTTTATGGCTAGGTTATTGTATTTCTTTAATAATCCAACTGCTTGCAAAAGGCAACCACAACACAGATACTGACTCAGTAAAGATACATATCTCGCTGCAAGCAAAATTAATTTTATTGTTGACTAAAGGTTATACTACATCCCCAATTATGTGACTGGCTTGAAAGAAATGATTGTGTCATGTTCAGCATTTCTTTTTTTCACAGCCCCTTTAAATGCTATCTGGAAGCTGAAAATACTATTGTAAAAGGTTGCTATCTTATTAGTGCAAAGGAAAGTTATCACTCACGTTTCAACTGACAGTCATCTCACTATGCCTTTTTATTACTTGGTTCATTCACATCTAGCTGCATTAATTAACCTTTTCAGTGTCAGGGAATGGTTTTCAATTACACAGCCTCACACAGCACACTTCTAAAGCCCACCTTGATTTCTTAAAGAAAGCAATAACCTAGAAAAAGACCAGGGTAAGATGGAATAGCTCAGATATGAATCTTAAGCAAATTAGTTTACCTCATAAGAAAATGTTTATTTGGAGCATTTTTTTAACATGGGAATGTAACAAAATTCAGAACAGTGGGTTAGAATCTGAATTGAATTTATATGGTTTGCCATAGTTAAAGCAATGAGAAAAATGGTGTGTCAGTGACTTATTATTAGTGTGTCTTCATTATCTGCCTCAGTAAAGTGCTAGTAACACTCTGATGAGAAAGAAAATCACAAACAAGAGGAGCAATTCCACACATTGAATTCTCTAAGGTTTGCTTCACTCACAAGGACATGCAGCTGTTAGGCATGGCCATAATATTTCTGCTTTAAAGACAATGATCAATTAAACTCATCCAATCCTCAACTGGAGAAAAACCTGGGCTATCATTCAATGACATTGAGACAGCCTGGTTACATAAATATCCACTAAAAGTCATAAGGGTTAGTAGTCTGGAGTCTGAGGCAGGAGCACAATTTATAACTGGTGCTGCTCATGGAAGCCAGATATTTGTGTGCTCTGGGTATATGCAGCAAACTCCCGGTCTACACTACAGACCTATATCGGTATAACTATGTCACACTCAGGGGCATGGATTTTTCACACCCGAGTGACATAGTTATACCAACCTAACCCTCTGTGTAGACAGCCCTATGTCAGCAGGAGAGCTCCTCCCATCAACATAACTACTTGGGGAGATGGATTAAGTGCGCTGATGGGAGAGCTCTCTCCCATTGACTTAGACCATCTTCATTAAAGTGCTACAGCTGCAATGAGGCAGTGTTTTAAGTATAGACTTGCCTGGTCTGTGAAAGTGTCTGGCAAAAGAGGAAGGGGATGATGATTCCTAGGCTGATACAGACTGCACCTAAAGTGTAACTGACATTATCAAAGAGTGTATTATAGAAAAGGCTCTTATTCCTTCCCTATCCAGACATGCAACTAGATATTTCGTTAACTTCGAACTCGTCTATTCATTTTCGTAACTTCTTCAAGATCCACATGCTGCAAGAAGGTAAGGTTCCTTTCAAGTCAATATTGAAAACGGAAAACCTATCAGATCATATCCTGTGATTGGATTGGTTGAAAATTGATTTCTAGATCAGTAACTCAGCTGAGTTGCAGTATTTTTCGTCGACCAAAAAAATACTTTTGCTGTTTTTAATTACTGTATGAAGTAGATGATCCCCCTAAAAATGAATCATTACTACAGTTAACTGATTTGTTGTATTTAAAGCTGTGCTCTGGCTTTATTGCAGACCATTAACTAATAAAGAAGTGGTTAACTTTGAGAATGACAGATTTTTGGGGGGCTATTTAGTATAAATGTGATGAGCATACAACAGTAACATCTGCATCAAGCAAATGTTCAGACTTGGGACTGCAAATAGCACAATGACAAAAACCTGATTTCATTTCCACAGCCAGGTAACTATAAATCAGTAACTTGATTTAGTTTAGAGTGCACCATACAGGTACTTTAGGAATACTGAATAAAAAAGATGTAAAATCAAATTATAGAACCTCAGGAAGACATTTCTTTTAAACAATACTGCAGTTGCTCTTGATCAAAAATGTGTTGTACTGGCTCTTCAAACTATTTTAGGTAGCAAACCTGCACCTTTAGTACTATTTGGGGTCTTTCTGCCATCATCATTGTACCAAAGTACATTGCCTACATAAAACTTTCATTTCAAATGTATTTGTAAAGAGAAAACTTTCTACAGTCAGCAGTACACATAGCTGACATTAGTTTGCTTCAATAGTGAACCACAAGAAGTTGTATATTCTTTCCTCATTTGAATATCGAGAATTTTAAAACCATTTTGAAAATTTTCATCTACTTGCCTTTTTGTTGTTTGCTTATAGCACAGACTATACATCCCTCTTTTTATAAAGTTAGCCCATGGGATAGCTATTGATGTTATACAATCTTCCAAAACAAGTGATCAGCCATTTTCCATCACACTAATTTGCAATAAGATATGACCACGACACACATGTGTGCACACAGTCACACATGGACATGCACACACACACACACACACACACAGAAAGAGGCTGATAACTTTCAAAATTGATTGCTTTAGTCTGGACATGACTGGCTTTTCATAATGAAGATATTTCTTAGCATTAAAAAGACGTGAGTGAAAGTACTCCCTTTGTTGTCATCTGCAAGACTCATTACAGATAATGTGGAGTGAGATGCTTCTACTGATACAGTAAGTAAGTAAATACATAAATAAATACATGAAGAAATATTCCATCCGAGCTGGATCTACTAAGCCAGATAAAAGATAAACTTCATAATTAAAATCAATTGCTGCACTGTTTTTAATTAAGGAATTCATATTTGCCATCAGAGGACAAACATGTGAGTGCCTTAAAACAGTACTTTTAAAAAAAATGCTTTTTATGACTAAAGAAAAAAGGGCATTTTGTGCTCATTTTACTGAAGAGCAAGTTAGCCAGATATTTTTTAAAAATATATCTTAGGGCCTGATTCAATAAAAACAAAAAATAAAAGATACATCTTGTTTTTGCATTGTGGAAACCCACACAGACCCTGGAATGCCTTTATGTGACCTTCGGCACTGCCCTGCAGAAGCCAGTTTTTTAGGGTTTTCTTTTTCATTGAATCAGGCCTTCACTCCTTATCTGTGCATCAATGGCCATTTGTGGCTTATTAGAAAACTCTAACGAGTGCATTTTCACAGAGCTGTATAAGGCTTTAACAGCAAAAATCTTATAGGCTTCAATGACAGTCATTGGTGAAACTCCCCACGCCTCACTTTGAAAATTTCCCCCTCAAAATTCTTGATTAGGTACACAGGGATGAGCAGTTGCCAAAGGCAACAATCTAAAAAGAATACCCAGCTAACTATTTTATTTCACCCTCCCATCCTGGCAGCACTCACGTGGTGGGTGTTTTAATGATGAAGCATCATATATTCCCCAAGACACAAACCTTACCATGTAATTACGTGAGAGAATGACTTCAGTGCCATCTTTCAAATAGTGAGTTTCTGTGAAGCTATCAGCTAAGAGGCCTCTGAAAAAACAAAACAAAACAAAAGACATCTGTAATATTAAGCTCAAATAATCAAGACTTTTGTTCTTCTATGGTTCCATCTGAGATAGAATAAGAAGTTTAAAATTAACAAGCATGGAAACAGAAAGCCTCATAATAGGTCACCGTGACTAGAGCATGAACTAGTGCAGAACTGTGCACGAGATTAGGAAAAAAATGTGACTGGCAATCACTCGAAACAGCAAAGAAACCTAGTAGGTTAGTAGGTTGGAACATAAAAAGTTCCCCAATTAATAATAAAAAGTCTTTATTCTGATTGAAATTGACTAGAAGCTGCCAGATGTCCTTTCTTCCAAATGAAGATTAAAAATAAGCACAGCTCAATGTTGAACCCCTCATGTCATTTTTAGTATCTTTCCAATTAAACTGGAAATCCAGACATTTGGAATATTTTAAAAGTAATTCAGTCATGGTAAAGATGCTGAAAAAATGACACATATTGGAAAAAAGGTAATGTGTCCCACATTCTATCCATCACTTTGCTATCTAATGCACTGTGTACATCAGCCAATGGCTAGCCACTGTTGCTGCATTTACATGCTCACAAACATATAAAACATTGGTTTTGAAAACATTCCACGGATTTATTGGCCTGGTGTATTTAATTAGGGTCGTGTGAGCAATTCAGGTAACAAGGAGGTGGGAGAAATGAGGTCACTGGAATATCATCAGTGGGATTTTCAAGAATGCTCAGCTCTAGTGTAATTCTGCTCCCTGAGAAGTCAATGGTACTACCATTGGATTCAACAGGAGCAGAGTCAGGCCAATAACGAGTTCTTTTGAAAATTTTACTCCACAACTTCAAGGAGCACAAACCTTAAAACTTCAAATATTTCAAGCAGTTCAGGGAAGAGGATAATATGTTTGTACTTCCTGGGATCTGTTTAATTTTTGTTACATTCCAGAACGTAAAAACTGATGCATCTTGTGATTTATACAGCAACTGACCATATTAAGCTTAGTATCACTGACCACTGCTACTGTAGTGCCAGGGCAATATCAGCTGTCTTTGAAATTCAGAGACACCTACTTTCTAACAGCATTCAGCTCCTGCCATCAGAGATTCCCCAAGGATAAGTTTTTATCTTTAAGATTAGAAATTGTAATTATAAGTAATAAACACATCCCAACAGTGTCACTCTTTTTTCATGGTGTTAGCAGCCCTGTTCTATGGAAGGGATATATTTTATGCCATAATAAGGTGACTTACTCATCAAGGCATCACTGTGCCTTCTAGCCAAAGTATTAGAGGGCTCTCCTCCTGTGATGGTAGGATACTTGATTATTTTAGGCAAAAGTAACATGATCTCCAGGAACTAAGGTTAGTTTACATGAGAGTAGAAGAAACAACCTTGTCTGATTGGTAGAAAGGGTTTGAGAGACTCCAGGAGGAAATGAAAGAATTCTTCCTAATAAACTGGATTACTATACACAGCAGTCAATAACTTGCAAGGATACATCAAAAGGAGAACATGTTCATAATAGGATTCTTTTTTCCCCACAGCAACTTATCAGAAGTACCTAGGCAACATAAGAGTACAAGCCCCATTTATTTTTATTGAATCTTGAGCTTCTAAGTCATTTAGGCACTTTTGAAAAGTCCATCATTACTGAAAATGATGTCTGTGAGGTGGTCCTCCATTTGTTAGGGACTCAGACAACACCTTAATAGTTTGCCCAAGTAAACAAAGGGGAACAAGAAATTCATTGCTCTGGAAATATGTTTCTAATGTAAAATGGGAAGAAAGGAACATAACAGCTATTTGGGCAGTTCACTTTTCAGAAAAAAAGTGTATGAAAAGCAGTTGGGATGAGGAGAGAGAGATTGGCTCCAGTAGACTGGCAGTTGCATTAGACTAGTTTTCAATAAATGAGAGGGATGCTTCACAAAATTAACCTTTTTATCCCCAGAATATTAAAAAAAAAAAAAAAAAGATCACAAGGTTCTCCTATGGGTACCCATACAACAGTTTCCTAACGAAACAGCTGATATTGATAAAAGACTTTCCACTTCTGACTCAAGTTCTCAGGAAGATTTATAATCATGGCACTTGAAGGTTCCTGGACAAAGGAATGTCAGCAAGGAAATGTAAGTGGTCTAAGGTGTTTTGGAAAAGAATTTCCAAACCTTGTAAATGTTCAATGCTAACTGTACCTTCTTTTAAACTACACCGAGAACAAAGATCTTGGCACAGATTTTTGGAGTTCATAACTGCAGTTTTGTATATAAAGTTTCTCCTTGCAGAAAGCCCAGGGAACAGGGGAAGCATTACTTTTGAGTGCAGTCTCTGCTCAGGGACGGTCTTCCTTCAAGTCAAGGTATTGATCTGTTTTTCAATTTTTCATCTAGAAAGCATTTCTAACAAGGTCAGAAGGAAGAATATATATTTACATTGGCTCTCAACACAAGTGAAAAAATACCATCTGTAAATGTTTGAGGTTTCGACAAACATTTTAGTGAAGTATGAAAGCTCCAGACAGATGATGATATCAAAACTAAATGTCAATATCATCTGCACACCTGCAATGGACCAGAGAATTCAGAATACAGAATGTATCTTTGGCATAGAGTTTTGAAATGTTCTGCTTTCTTCCAAAAATGTGTTTTTCATTTGGGAAGTTCATTTGTCCAAACTGGTCCATCTCTTTATATTGTAAAGTATGGACTGTATTGTTCTTGAAATTAATGCATATTTTCCAAAATTGGTGATGTTTGCATCTCTGTTAACACACATTTTTTTTCAGCTTGTACACACGTTAACATCTCTGGTAGACTAACATTTATTATTATAATAATTTTATTATTTGTGTTATGGTAGTGCCTAAATGCCCAATCAAGATCAGGGATTCATTGCACTAGAAGGGTGCACTGTACAAACGTTTTTTAAAAAGAAAGTCCCTGTTCCAAAGACCTTACAACCTAGATTACAGTAGAAAATGACAAGTGGAGGAATCAAGCAAAGGAGGAGAAAAGGAGGATGAGGTAACACTAAAGAAAGCAGGTCTTTGCCCCACAAGCTTTAATCGTGGATCTCATCCCAAATTTCAGCACGTGTGTGGTACTTTTTTTTTTTGTATAGTCATATTTTATGTTAAAATCCAGCAACATTTTTCAGTGGTTCACTGGGTTGCACAAGAGGCAATTTGGGTAGTAGCAAAGCAGCAGATATTATGACCACACCAAGGGTATGTCTACACTGCAATTAGACTCCTGCAGCTGGCCAGTGCCAGCTGACTCAGGCTCACGGGGCTCGGGCGAAGGGGCTGTTTAATTGTGGTGTTCTTAATGTTCTTAAAAGACCTCCCACTTTGCAGGATCCTAGAGCCTGGGCTCCAGCCCAAGCCCAAATGTTTACCCCACAATTAAACAGCCCCTTAGCCAATGGCCAGGAAGCCTGATTCGACTGGCATGGGCCAGACACAGGTTTTTTATTGCAGTGTAGACATACCCCAAGCATTTACAGTCTCTGGAATAGCTGCTAATTTAAGGGAAAGAAGTATAGTTAAGGTTGTCAACTTTCTAACTGCACAAACCCAAACACCCTTACCCCACCCCTTTCCCAAGGCTTCGCCCCCCGCTCACTCCATCTCCCCTCCCTCTGTCGTTCTCTCTCTCCCACCCACACTCACTCGCTCATTTTCACCAGGCTGGGGCACGGGGTTGGGTGCAGGAGAAGGTGAGGGCTCCGGTTGAGGGTGCAGGCTCCGGGGTGGGGCCAGAAATGAGGGGTTCAGGGTGCAGGAGGGGGCTCCGGGCTGGGGCAGGGGATTGGGGTATGGGCTCTGGGGTGGGGGAAGGGATGAGGGGATGGGGTGCAGGGGGGGGCTTTGGGCTGGGGGCATGGAGATGAGGGATTCAGAGTATGGGAGGGGGCTCTGGGCTGAGGCAGGGGGTTGGGGTGTGGAGAGGGTACGGGCTCTGGGCTGGGGGTGCGGGTTCTGGGGTGGGACCAGAAATGAGGTATTCAGGATGCAGGACGGGGCTCAGGGCTGGGGAAGGGGGTAAGTGTGTGGGAAGGAGTGCAGGGTTGCAGGCTCCGGGAGGGAGTTTGTTTGTGGGAAGGGGTTCCAAGCTGGGGAGGAGGTTGGGGTTTTGGGGATGGGGTGCAGGGTCTGGGAGGGAGTTTGGGTGTGAGAGAGGGCTCAGGGCTGGGGCAGGGGTGTAGGAGGGGGTGTGGGGAGCAGGAGCCAGGCAACACTTACCCCGGGGGGCTCCCAGGCAGTGGCAACATGTCCCTCTGGCTCCTAGGCAGAGGTGTGGCCAGGTGGCTCTGCGTGGTGCACACTGCCTCCGTCCGCAGGTGCCGCCCCCGCAGCTCCCATTGGCTGTGGTTCCTGGCCAATGGGTGCTGCAGAACCAGTGCATGGGGTGGGGGTAGCATGCAGAACCCCCCTGGTCGTCCTTCCGCCTAGGAGCCAGAGGGACGTTGCCACTTCCGGGAGCAGCACGGAGCCAGGTAGGTGTCCTGCCAGCCCTGCCAAGCAGACTTTTAACGGCCCGGTCAGCAGTGCTGACTGAAGCCACCAGGGTCCCTTTTCGACCGGACTTTCTGGTTGAAAACCAGACACCTGGCAACCCTACGTATCTACATTCCCTTACTGCCAATGCTTCTGAAAGCATCATCATAAAGAACAGCTGTTTTATTAATTAGTGTTACCATTTGTATAGCAACACTGATGAGCATTGTGCTTTATAGACATGTAAGGACAAAGAGTAAAATCCTGTTCCCACTGAAATTTATGAGAGTTTTGCCAGTGACTTCAATGGGGCCAGGATTTCACCCAAGATGCCTGCACCAGTGGGTTTACTATTTAAACAGACAAAATACTGACATGGGACAGGGTCAGAGATGTAACAGAGAGGCAAAGTGATTGAACAGTACTCTTGGTGACTCAGTGCTGGAGCGCTAGACTGAAGAAGGGAATTTTAAGGAAGAGACGAGAGGAAAGCTCATTTCCTTGGGTACTGGAGGAGGGAGACTGTTGATGTTGATATCATCATTACGGAGATAAAAAACTGAGAATAATAACAATGGGAACGATGACTAGGTTGACCTTTACACTTCTATTCATTCCACCCCCGAGAGAGGGCTCAGGAAAGGCTAAATAGGTTTTAACACCAGAAAGGACCATTGTGATCACATGTGGAAAATCCACACCTTTGAGCAACATAGTTTTACTGACCTAACCCCTGCTGTAGACAGTGCTATGTCAATGGGAGGGATTCTCCCGTTGACATAGCTACTGCCTCTTGTGGAAGTAGCGCATCTATGCCAAGGCATAGGTAGCATCTTTACTAAGCACTACAGTGGCACGGTAAGTGTAGATAAACCCTTAATCTGACCTCCTGCATAACACAGGCCATGGACTTCCTTGAATTAACTCCTGCTTCAAGTCCAGTAGCCGTGGTTGATCTAGAGCAGGGGTAGGCAACTTATGGCATGGGTGCCAAAGGCGGCACGTGAGCTAATTTTTGGCAGCACTCACACTGCCCGGGTCCTGACCATATTTTAATTTAATTTTAAATGAAGCTTCTTAAACATTTTTAAACCTTGATTTGCTTCATATACAACAATAGTTTAGTTATATATTATAGACTTAGACGTTCTAAAAATGTTAAAATGTATTACTGGCATGTGAAACCTTAAATTAGAGTGAATAAATGAAGACTCAGCACACCACTTCTGAAAGGTTGTGACCCCTGATCTAGAGTATTTCTTCTAGAAAAAATATCCCATCTTGATTTAATAATTTCCAGTGATGGAGAATCCACCACAATCCTTCACATGTTGTTCCAATGGTTAATTACCTTCACAGTAAAAAAAGTGTCTTATTTCTAGTCTGAATTTATCATGCTTCAACTTCCAGCCACTGGATCTTATTCACTGGCATCATTGGTTTCATTTCTCTTATGCCTTTCCTGGAAAGTTCCAGCTCCTGAATTAAGAAAGTTTACCAAGCAAAACAAACTTCCAAAGGTGGTGCTATCAATCCCTGGCAGGCTTCTTTGTTCAGAGCCTTTTGGCTCAGTAGCCTGATACCAGTCTGCTGAAATAGTCAATTGGATTGTAAGGCTGAATAGTATAAAAGTAGTAAAAGGTCAGTAACAATACTGTGGCAATAGGAGTCCACCAGAAGACTTTCCCAAAGGAAGATAATCAGGTGAAATGGTCTGCTCCTAATGCAGCAGCTGAAGATCTGCACATTTCCTGTACAGGTTATGGGCCTGCTCAGGAAGATACACTTTTAAAAGTAGAGAGAGGGTTTCAGTAATAATACTAGTCATTAAACATGCTTTTTGAGTAGCTCTCAGCCTAGTTACTAGAGTAGGAATTGAAATTTCCCTGCTTAAGACCCCTCCTTTTGCTCTTTTGCCATGTACTGTGGCACATTAATATTAATTTTGATAGTGACATAGACAGATTTTCCTTATGATGTAAAGGATGGGGACTGTATAATGCATGCCCTGTTGTGAAAATTGGGCCTACAAATTGTGAGCTCAACTTTACCTTAATTGTGAGCTCAACTATAAAAAGTGAATGTAAGTTCATAAAATGGTACAATAACATATAACAACAAATGTTAATGGAAAAATGTACAAAAGGGAGACAACAAATTAAATTAGTCCAAAATAAAAGGCCTACTGATATAATTCAAGGGCTGTGTTAAGATCATGTCTAGTAAACACACAGTGTGAGAAACAAAATTAAAATTAATGAACCAAAATCAGTGTGTCAGAAAGTAGGTCTATTGGTGAGAAAATAACAGGATGGGCTACTCCACCCATCACTCCCTTTTAGGATTCTTAAAGAGACGTATGGAAAATAATTGTTTACCTGAGCGAGCTTCACTATCATTCCACCCACACCACTGTCTCCTGGGAACCTGGGTCTTTGTCATCCTGAACCTGAGAGATGTTCTGACCAGACTGGGCCAGGAGGAGGGAGCAAGATGACATTTGCCACCTGTACTGGTTCCTGCTAATACCTGAATACCACCTAGGATGTAAAACTTGCCTTTCTCTCTCTCTCACACATACACGAGTGGCCTTGTCCTTCCGCATCTTATTTCTGCTCTTTCCTATCCCTTTCCTTTTTCTATCTGTTTAATAAGATTCTAGCTGAGCAAGCCAAGACTGCATATTTTGCAACACTGCTGTAAGTCTGTGACCAGAAAGGGGCAAATAAAAGTAATGCCCTAAACAACCCAATGCTGGTATGAGTTTGCCAGGTCTCGGACTGGCTGATAAGACCATGTGCTGTGTTTTTTTAGCAATAAGGTTGCAAGTGAAAGTCAAACAACAGAAACAGAGGCTGCATTTTCTATCTTTGCTGTTCTTTTCTCTCCCCTTTTTGTGCGTTCATTTTGTTTTATACAGGGTTGTAGCTGTGTTGGTTTCAGGATATCACAGAGCTTGTTTCTCTTACCAACAGAAATTGGTCCAATAAAAGATATTTCTTCACCCGCCTTGTCTCTCTTCATTTTGTTTTGTCTTCTAGGAAATGGGATCAGACGTTAACAGCAGCAGCAACAATGACCGCTCCTGTCCATCTCTACTTCTGCTCTCCCCCTCTCCCCCCATCCCCGGCCAAACAGGGTTTTCAATCTGTGGTTCGCAGACCTTTTGGAGTCCTCAAACTATGTCTAAGGGGTCCATGAAAGGTTGTCAGTACCACAGAACAGTGATTTTCAACCTGTGGTCTGTGGATCCGCGTGGGTTCTGCAAATTATGTCTAATATTTCCAAACACCACCATTTAAAAATGTTTAGGGGTCTGCAAATAAAAAAAGTTTGAAAACCACTGCCCCAAAAGGATAGTTATTACCATCTTTAATGTTACCTAAAAGACAGTCAAACAAGGGATTTTTTCCTTCTAAAAACTCTTTTCAGCTAAAGGGACAGGGAACAGGGATGTTGTTAAAATGAAAGCCTTATTTAATATTTTACATCTCAAATGTTTTAACTGTTTCTCCTTCTTTTCTGTATTTTTAATAAAAGGTTAAAAGGATTTTTAATAGTGTTTGCACCATGGTATTAAGCAAGCTAAGGTCTCAAGGTTCCAAACCTTGTTTAATGTTGCACAGGGCCTCGGTTATGTTAACACCTTTGGACCATATATTCCATCTAACTTAATACAACAGCCCATAGGGTACCCAATATTTTTTGGCAGGCAAAGCTGTTATCCCCTCTTTCAAAACGTTTGATGCTTTAAAAGCGGTCTAGTAGAATAAGCATTTAGCATGAGTATCAAGAGATTAAATCATGTAAGGGCATTTCTTGAAAGCTTATAAAAAAAAGTATAACAAGCACTCAAGTTCAGCAATCAGGAAAGGTGTGCTTGAACTTCCCATTATGGCACTAATATTAAACAACAAATTTAACATATGTATCCATTAGGTAATTTAATTGCCTCCCTCAGAAAGAGATGTAATTCACTAAATTGATTTACATTTCCTTTTCTGACTCATGGCAAAGGAGATTAATACAGGAAAGTAAATCAATTTAGATGGCAAGCTACTTAACCTAATTGGATCAATGTAATTCAGAAAGAACATGGATCAAAATAACATTAATACATCATAGTGCAGGAGCTCTGGTTCAGTTCATGTCCACATCTGAAGTTCCAAACGCCATCAATCCACAATGTTTAACAGAGCCAAATGATTATCAATTTTTTCCACTGACGAAGAAGTGGAAACAAGGGAAATAAATAGTATCAGGAACTGCATTACTTGATGGGCATATGAGAAAGAAAGAAAGAACTAATGGAACACCAGAGCTTCCTGATTAATTCTTTGTAGACGAGAAATGTGTTCCTCCTGAGTTAAATTGCTTATGTGATGCAGCACAGTTAATGACAGTGTCATGAAACAGCTCTTCTTTTTCTGTCTCTTTGAACAAACAAGTGGAAGCTTCTCAGGGCAGGGCAGGACAAGCTTTGCCTACCCTGAACTAAATCAAATATAGGGCAGTTGTAAATTAGTTTTAAACTTACCTATCAGATTTGTCTACAAACTTTCAGGTGTCAGCTGCCTCCATTGGTCTAAGGCCCAGAGTACATAATGGACATAACTTAAATTAACAAAAAAAGCTAATGACCCAGAAACCTGAGCTGTTGATTTTTCAAAAATGCTAATCTTGCATTCAAATACACAAACAGGATATTTTTTCAATCCACTCACTAACAGGTACAATAATGCAACACAACTTAGCCTCTTATCTCCAAAACAAGAAAACCACACTGTGTTCCCCAAGCAGCAATACATTATCTCCAAAGGTCATAATGAGCCTTCCATCAGTTTGGGAATGTCAAACAGATATAGAATCAGAGAACCAGAGATGGAACAGATCTACTAGATCAAACAGACAAATCTCTCTGCAAACACAAGATGTTGTACAGCAACTAATTTCTGCCTCATCTAGTTTCAAATGTCACAAGCAATACAGCCTCCACCGCTTTGCAGAGGTGACTGTCATGATTTGTTTCCTGATATTCAGCATAGATTTTCCCTGTTTTAATTTCTCCTTGTTATACCCCTTTTACTAGCTTAAATAATTCCTCTCCTCTTTGGTGCAGACATTCTTCAAATGGGTATAGACCATTACCATGTCCTCCCTGAACCATTACTTAATCAAGTAATACTCCCATGAGGATATGGAAGTGCCAAGAATCATGCACATTTCACACTACTGCTACTTGGGCAATGAGTGACAACAGCAGGGGCAGACAATGAAATCATTCTTGGGGAGGAAGGTACAAGGAAGGGATAGAGAAGCAGTGATCTCTTTCTACATCTTTTTGAAGCAAAGAGGGTGAGAATAAGAGACCCTCCCTCTCACAGCAGCCACTAGACCATGGAGCACAGCAAGCAGGCTGATTTTTTTATTGAACAAAACATGGCTTTTGTCTAAAATTAAATTTTAATTTTGGTGCACATGTCCCTCCCTTTGTGAAGGTGTGGGGAGTGGGGCTGTTGAGCAAAAATTTTGGGGCCCATAAAAATGTTCAGGTTTTCCGAACCAGAAAATGTTGACAAAAAGGTTTTTTGAAAATCATTCTTTGCTTGAATTTTGTATCAAATACATACTTATAAAGAAACATTCTTGAAAATTCCTGTGAAAATTAGCAATTTCCAACTAGCCTTATCCTGGAGGGATAAGCAGAGACAGAAAGTTCATCCTCTCTCCAGCAGCTGAGGTGGGACGGGAGAGTTTTAAACTTCAAATGTAAAGATCCACTAGTGAGAGACGAAAGGTGGAAATCCCAAGCAATGTCCAGGGAGAGCAGCCTGATAGAAAGATTAACCACCATCCTCCTTCCCAGCAGCTTGGGTAATTTAATTAATTTTAATAAATGGAGATATGCCAATCTCCTAGAACTGGAAGGACCTTGAAAGGTCATCGAGTCCAGTCCCCTGCCTTCACTAGCAGGACCAAGTACTGCTTCCTGGCAGATTTTTGCCCCAGATTCCTAAATGGCCCCATCAAGGATTGAACTCACAACCCTGAGTTTAGTAGACCAATGCTCAAAGCACTGAGCTATCCCTCCCCCATCCCCATGTAGCAGTGGGCATGGGCATCACTTTTGGACCTTGCTGGTGGGCCTCTTCATATCTACCTGTCGCTAGTCCTCTAGATAACTGATGTCTGGGAGATTTTCCAAGTCATCCCTAGTACATTTCTCTACTCTACTTTTGTTCTGTCTCTTTACACCTTTTTGTCCAACAGTCTTTTAGGCAGTTCTCAGTTCCAGTTCTCAGGAAGTGTTCATATCCAAGCCAATCTGAATTAATTTTGAGAATAAGAGCTCATAAAACACTGTATCAAATGCTTTACTAAAATGCAAATACATTACAATACAGCTTTGACTCTGTCATCTACTATTTGTACTTAATGCTCCACTTCATGGGCCATAGGTTGCTCTTGATCCATGGTCCAAAAATGTATATGTAGCGAAAAGTGTTGAGGATGATGGTACCGATGGATCAGGTTCCAGTACCAATGGAGCTCAATGTTTATGGGTTTTCTTGTCAAGCCTCTGGGATTTAAGACATACTAAGTCCTCTTGGGACGAGGTGCTGGACTTACTCTGAGTCACATCTGATTTCTTCTAAGTGAGTTCTGAGGAAGACTTAGATTCATGCATATTAGAGTGTTTCCTCGGTTCCTCAGACGATCTTGTCAGAGGGCCTATGGGGGTAGATTCTCTGGCACCAGTGTCAGACTTGGCAGAAGGAGGCTGACACATCGCTGAGTCAGGCCAATGTACGGGGGCTGGGAGGGGAGGGATTCCCCAGCCTGGGTCCGACTGAGTCCTCATGGCATTTTCCATGAGGTGTTTTCAAAGGTGGAGTTCCTGCCCTTCTCCAATACAGCTGAGGAATGAGCAGCAAATACTGCACCTCGCTGAGATGTGAGCTTCCCCGAGGCAGTACAGCCAGTGCTGGTGGTTGTCGCTGACCAAGAAGGATCGCAGACAGGAAGCCCAGAGTTTGAAGCCCAGAGTCCGAACCACAGAGTCCTGTCCAGTATCCTCATGAAGTATGGATGGGGGAAGGGTGAGTCTTCCCCCAAAGATTTATCTAGCACTAAAACTATGAAAACACTAAAACTATTAACTATACAAGATAGTAAAAACTATTGACAAAGCTAAATCTTATCTTAAGGGATGAAGCAGATGTTACGGACACAGAGAGGTTCTGACCCAGACCATGCATCAGTGAGAAGAAACTGGAGAGGTGGTCAGTCTGCCGCGCCCTTGGTCAAGGTGAGCCAGGGAGCATGTCTGGACCAATGGATACTACTTTTAAATTCTCTGGCTCTGGGCACAAACATAACCCACAGTGGAATATAATAGGGACCACCACTGAAAGAACAGTCTCTTTTCTAAACTGAACAGCCCTAATCCTTTTAGTCTCTCCTCATATGAAAGCTATTCCATATCCTTGATCATCTTTGTCATCTTTCTCTGAACCTAGCTGGCACAACAGAAGATGTGGAAAACAGTGTTCACTTAAAAAGAGATAACATAAGAAATTATGTAGGGGAAAGACAATAACAGGAAATGTGGACATGTCAGAAGTGTTAAATGACTTTTTTGTTTCAGTTTTCACTAAAAAGGTTAGTAGCAATTGGACATCTAACATAGTGAATGCCAATGAAAATGAGGTAGGATCTGAGGCTAAAATAGGGAAAGGACAAGTTAAAAATAGTTTAGACAAGTTAGATGTCGTCAAGTCAGCAGGGCCTGATGAAATACATCCTAGAATACTCAAGGAGCTGACTGAGGAGATATCTGAGCCATTAGAGATTATAATCAAAAACTCATGGAAGACAGGAGAGATTCCAGAGGACCAGAAGAGGGCAAATTTAATGCCAATCTATAAAAGAGGAATAAGGACAACCTGGGAAATTACAGACCAGTCAGCTTTACTTCAGCACCCGCAAAAATAATGGAGCAAATAATAAAACAAACTGTTTTTTCTTTTGAGTGCTTGCTCATGTCAATTCCATTTTAGGCGACTCACGAGCAGTATCCTCGGAGGTGGGCTCAGAGTTCATGATCTTGCAACTTGCAATACTGCTCTACTGAAATCAGCATCATCCTGGGCCTGCTGAATAAGCACGTAATGGGATGTGAACATGTGGATGGATGACCATGTGGCTGCCTTGCAGATGTCCTGGATAGGCATTTGGGCTAGGAAAGCTGCCGAAGAGGCTTGCACTCAGGTTGAATGGGCAGTCATGATCACCGGAGGTGGCATCCTTGCCTGATTGTAGCAGCAGCGAATGCAGGAAATGATCCAAGAAGAAATTATTTGAGCGGACACTGGACATGACTTTCATCATGTCGGCCACCACAATGAACAATTGTGTCGACTTGCGGAATGGCTTGGTCCTTTCAATGTCAAAGGCCACCGCCCTCCTGACGACTAGGGAATGCATTCTATGCTCCTCCTCCGACTTATGCAGCTTTGGGAAAAAACAGGTAAGTAAATGTCCTGGCCCGTATGAAACTATGAGACCACCGTGGGCAAGAAAGCCGTGTGTGGCCACAGCTGGACCTTGTCTTGGTAGAGGACTGTATAAGGTGGTTACAAGGTAAGCACTCTAATCTCAGAGACCAGGTGGGCAGATGTTATTGCAACCAAGAAGGCAACCTTCCAGGAAAGGAGAGAGAGCAGGAAGCAAGAGGCTTTGAAGGGGGGTCCCGTGAGCTGTGACAGCACAAAATTCAGGTCCCACAGAGGGACGGGGTCCATGATGTGCGGGTAGAGGCGCTTGAGGCCCTTGAGGAACTTGGCAGTCATGTCCTGGGTGAAAACCGACCTACCCTGGAGCGGCAGATGAAAGGCCGATATAGTGGACAAGTGGACATTGATAGTTGAAAGGGACAGGCCTTGGAGCTTGAGATGCAAAAAGTAGTCTAAGATTAACTGCAGCGATGCCCACGTGGGCCAAATGCCTTTAGCTGAGGTCCAACAAGCTAACCAATTCCATTTGGCCAGGTAGGTTACTCTGGTGGAGGGATTTCTGCTGCCCAACAGGACCTCTTGAACACTGGCCGAGCACGCCTGCTCCGCTGCATTTAACCATGCAGCAGCCAAGCCGTCAGGTGCAGCGCCACCAGATTTGGATGCAGAAGACTGCCATGGCTTTGGGACAGCAGGTCTGAACCGGTAGCTGTAATGGAGCAGCCACCGTGAGGTCCAGCAGCGTGCTGAACCAATGTTGGCATGGCCAAGCCGGTGCTATGAGGATCATCTTCGCCCTGTCCTGCTTGATCTTCATGAGGACTCTGTGGATCAACGGAACTGAGGGGAAGGCGTACATTAGAGACCCTGAACACGGGAGCAGGAAAGAGTATGACAGAGAGCCTCTGTCAAACCCCTGAAAGGAGCAGAAAACGTGGCATTTCCTGTTTTGCCCGAATGCGAACAGGTCGACCTGGGGAGTACTCCACCTCTGGAAGATGATGCTGACCACCTCTGGATGGAGAGACCACTCGTGGTGAGATGAGAATGTCCTGATGAGGCGATCTGCCAAAGCATTCCTGGCCCTGGGGAGGAGTGCAGCTATGAGATGCATGTTGTGTTGTACACAGAAGTCCCATAGCCCAAGGGCTTACTGGCAAAGGGCAGACGACCTGGCTCCGCCTTGCTTGTTGATGTAGAACATGGCCGCTGTATTCTCCATCAGGACATGGACCACCCTGCTCTTTAGGTACGGTAGAAAGGCATGGCTCTGAGCTCCCTGACATTGATGTGTAGGAACAACTGAGATGGGACCAACAACCTTGCGTGCTGAGATTGCCCCGGTGTGCTCCCAATCCCAGGTCCAAAGCATCGGGGACGAGAGTAACCAATGGGGGGCCCCCACAAATGGAACTACCTCCAACACTGGTGCAGGATTTTGCCACCAAGCAAGTGACGACAGGATGTGGTCCAGGACCTTGACCACATGGTCCATGCTGTGTCTGTTGGGGACGTAGACCGACACCAGCCACGCCTGTAATGGCCTGAGTTGGAACCGCGCATGCCGGATCATATAAGTACAGGCTTCCATTTGGCCCAAGAACCGCAGGCACGTATGAGCGGTGGTAAGAGGGTGGGCTTGCATGCATGAGATCAGGTCCACCATGGCCCAGAACCAGGTCTCGGGGAGGAAGGCAGTGGCCTGAGTAGAGTTGAGGACTGCTTCGATGAACTCTATGCACTGTGCTGGAACTAAGTTTGACTTTTTCTCATTTATTAATAGCTCCAGGTCACGACAGGTGGAGAAAACCAGGTAGAGATGATGTCACACTGACCTGATCCCAGTATTGGCCCTTTATTAATCAGTTGTCGAGGTACGGATAAATTTTCACACCTCGGTGCTTCAGATAAGCAGCCACTGGCTCTATGTACTTCATAAACACTCTTGGGGCTGACAAGAGACCAAAAGGCAGCACCATGAATTTAAAATGATGGTGGCCCAACAGAAAATGGAGGGAACGCTTGTGCCCCAGGAAAATGGAAATATGAGTCCTTTAAGTCGAGGGCAGCATACCAGTCTCCCGGATTCAGGGAGGGAATAATGGAGGCCAGGGAGACCATGCGAAACTTCAACTTCTTAAGAGACTTGTTGAGGTGGCACAGGTCCATTACAAAAAACAGCTAATACTATTGGCACTAAGTCATGCCTGGCTGATAGATTTCAGCAGGTAGATGTCCTCTGGAACAGGACTCATTGGCATGGCAGAAGCTTCCACTGCTACAACCTGTACAGTATCAGTTTGGTGGGGGTTTCTAAAGTTGGGAGGAATAGTGGCTTGTGGGAAAGAGGGATGAGAAGTTTTTAAAACAACTAACCCATGTACTGGCCTGCTTTTGGACTAACACGGCTACCACTCTGAAACCCGGCATCCATTGTTGACAGTCACTTTGATTTTGAGGGCTGACAGGTCTGGGAATAGGGCTTGGACATCCAGCATATAGATTTCATTAGTCTAAGAACAGTGAGATGTAGGATCTATTTCTGATTTCTTCTGCAATACTCCCACCTCTAGAGCTCAACCCCACTGCAAAGGGTTTGGAAATGCAGCCCATTAGCCTCGTTTTATATACCTAATTAAATCCTGCTCTATCAATTATCTCCTTTATTTTCTTATTTATAATTCTAACTCTTTAACTAATGACCTACATTGCCAATCTGAAGCATACAAGACTCAGGAGCCCCCCAAATCATGAGATTGGCTTAAAATAGTATATTTGGGGTTCTTTTTATTTGCCTTCTGATTTTTGAGCCTTTAGGACTCATGTTTTTAAGCTTTTCTCTGCAAATTACTTCTTTGTTTTTAAACGAAAGCAGATTCTTCTGTAATCACATGACTCAGGGACCTGGGGCCTTAAGAACACCACCAGATATCATAAGACTCATGATTAAATCATGAGAGTTAGTAACGCTGTTCTGTGTTCTAACTATTCTGTGAGAGCAATGCATCATTTTAAAGCTCAGATCCAAATCTCTGGACCATCATCTAACCGCTCAAGCATAAAACAGCTGGAGAGCTGCCCTACAGGGGTTGCTCCCAGTTTTGGGGAGTCCCTGGGTAGTGTAAATCTGGCATATCTGGTTTATACCATCTACTCCTCCAATTCTGAGTAAAGGGGCATGTCATGGGCAGTGAAAGGAGGGGATGTTCTGGAGCCAGGTCCAGAACACCTTCCACTGTGGCCATCCTTGGCTGACAAAACAGCGTCTGAGGCTGTTCTAATTTATTCCAGGAGCTGAAATGACCCTGAGACGGAGCACTGGCAAGATGCCTTAGAGCCACCTTCCCCTCAGGTGTGCTGCGGGAGCTTTACTGCAGTTAGGGAGCTGGCCCTTTGTCTTTATTTAACTTTGCTACTCCTGCCCCTCCCTCAGATAAAGATTCTGAATGATAACGTGTCTGTTCTTTTTCCCGGTCTTGCTCTCAATCTCGGTTGCAAGAATTCTTATAAAAATTCTTGATATGCATTTTGAAATCTTGTCTGTAAATATTGTGGGGGAGGGGAATAGGGGCGCATGGAGATGTACCAAAAATTATTACTTAAAATGTCTTCCATTAACGCTGCAGCATGTCAGTTATGGTCATCTTGACCTTTACATTGGGATTAGTTATTTCTCCAACTGGTAACCATTTGGATTACCATATGCATTCAGTGAAATAAACAAGTCTATTAAAGCCGTTGTCTTTTTGCAGCGGTGGTCTCAGTGAAAATATCTTCAAATATTCAGCTGGGCTAGCTTGGCAGTGGCATTTTTCAACTTTTGTTTCTCATTACAATATACAGAATGAATGAAGCATGGTAATGAGTTTCCCATGCTCATGCATCTAACATCATCCTAGTCATACAATCACTACATATTCTTTAAACATACCATATTCTTTCCCCTCTGTTTAATTATCTTAAGTGATTTGGAATGCTTTGGGACATTTTCCCACTGAATATCGACACTTCATAATATCCTATCTGCTACACTCCAGGGTGTTGCTATGGAAGAACTGCAATGTCATAATTAAAGAACCTGAGAGACTGAAACTTACCATACATGATTAGCACAGTGATTCTGAGGAAAAGAAAGGCGTAAAATAGAACTAGGAAAACAATCAAGCATTCAAAATTTCAATACTGTATACATGGTAGTAGCCACTCCCTTATTTCTTACACAGACAACAGGTAAAACTATTGAGTCAATCATGATCAGCATTTTAAAAACAGGCCTCTGTATTTCTACCTGCTACACTGTGTACACAGAGGGCAGGATCCAGCATTCACTGCAGTCAATGCTAATGCTCCCCACTGACTGTAGTGGTACATGATCAGGCAGAAACTCAGCAGTATTTTGTTTAAGTACCCAATTTACATACACAAATTTGTAAGGCCACTGTAGAAGCCTGGCTAAAGTTTGACCCCAAACAGTATGTTTAAACAAAAGTATTTTTAATGATAACTTATTTCTTATAACCCTGGGAAAAGTAGACAGGAGACATATGCATACTTATTTAATAATGGCATACTGGAAAAGTCCAATGGTCCATCTAGGCCAGTAAGCTTTCTTCAGAAGTAGTCTCTATCTAATGTTTGAGACAAAAGCAAAGCAAGTAATATTCTACACAGTCAATTGTGCACTACAATAGGGGAAAAATCCTAACTACAGCTGATGATCAGTGGGGAATCTAAGGATAATTGTTTCCCAACTCCCATCTCACCAAGGGAATTTCAGAATGGTAGATAATGACCAAAAAGATCTACAGAGAAGCAGCAGCAAATATGGCAGAGAGTGGTGCAGTACATGTTATCTTTCATCCCAGAGACTCAAATCTAAGTTTTGCAGTCTTAAAACAAACAAACAGGGCTATTTTGTACATTCCTATGCTGTACTGATTAGGGACCGATTAACTGAAAAACACCTATAGCCTTCCATTCTGATTAAAGCTCTGTGCCAAATATCTTGGTTCCATGGCTGTTAAGCCATTTAGAAGAAAGTGTGACAACTGTAGCAGCCACTTCTCATACCAATTCCAAATCCGTGATGAGGCGATCTACCGATAATTGATAGTGTGGCAAAAATGACTTTTTCCATCATGAGTTACCCTCTGCCCCCCTCCCCCCCACACACTCAGCCTAATATTTCCTAAATGCTTAGAGATGGCCAGCCAAATTCTCTTTAAAATGACCTAGGCCCTTCAATATGGCCTTGATCAAGCTTCTTATTTTTTATCTGTTTCAAACATTCTGAGAGACACAATGGGATGTCATTAGTGAGCATATGCCTGACATAACCATTAAAGGAAGGATAAGGGGAAAATCAAAAGATCTGTTGGGTGGGCTATGAAGCAATGAAAGAAATGTCAGAAATGGTCTTCTTTGTATTGTACTCAATTTGAGAATGTGTCTGCTGAATAATAGACTGTGCAGATGCTAAATCCTGGAAACCTTAAAATAATAATATCTGCTGAAAGAAGCCATGAGGCTTTAAAGGTGTATGACAACGACTAACTGCCCACAATCCAGGGTAATTATTGGAGATTTGTCCCATGGACATAACAGCAAGAGACATTTTAAGATCCTGAAGAATTTTCATAATGAGTATGACTATTACTCAATTTCAAATAAAAACTGACATGTTTGAATTTCCAACAGCATAATCGCTGCAGCCAGTGAGATCCGGAACTCCCATTCCTCCATCACCACTCCACAGCAGACTTTTATGGTGAAAATCAGCTCCCAGACTAATTCCTGCAAGTTGAACCTCTACTGAATAAGTGGCTGAGATTAATTTATATTTGAGTAGATTTTACATTTGGAATTCTGCAATACTTATGTGCATGCAACATTTTTGCACAAACATGCTCCTCTTCCATATCTACATGAAACGACTTCTAGAGGTAATGAGACCTCTCCAAACAGAGAGTGAGCAGCCCTCCTTACATCCATGTCCGGTCAAGATAGTCTAGGTAGGAGTGGAAGGGCATTCTTCATCTCCTTACCCCCTTGCATGATCACACAGCCCAAGTCAGAATTTCTCTTTCAGCATCTATTCTGTGTTAACATTTCACAGATGCCCTAAAACATTTTCTTCATTCTAATTCAAGTACCCTAGATTTCATGACAAATTAAAGAATCTGGTAGTTAATTTTCACTCTCTCTCTAGTAGCCAATTATCCTATACAAACTGCTGGCTTGGAATATTTTATGAAGCCTCCATGGTCTTCCCACCGTAGCAGTAAAATATAAACTACCTTATCAGTTTAGCTAAGTAATAGAGTGTTATGCTATGCCATGAAATGCAGAAATCTTCACTAAGGGCTACAGAACACCACTGGCCACAGATTGTAATATTAGTTTAAAAGAATGTCAGGGATTATTAACTAATTCAAATGTAATTGAAAATATAATTCCATATATTTAGGCAAGCCTTGATGGAGTCAGACTGATTTCAAATTATTTTATAATATTAGTTACATGAAATTATTTTTTAAAACTTACCATGATGGCAGTGACTGTGAAATTCTGAAGGAATGTGCCAAAAGTTAAAATATTTTTCTAGAAATAACTACTAAACCATTACATCACTGCGGTATCCAAGGCACAGAGCAAAAAGTAATGTGTATTGCTGTAATTTACATTGAAACCAGACAGATTTACACAATCCAGAGTATTACTTCATTTCTCTGAATTGGCTTTGGCTAGACTAAAGACTAACACAACTCTAAAACTTCTGGCTCACCTGTCATGGATCTGTGGATCTATTCCTCAGATGACAACCTGTGGTTTCATATGAAACGCATACTTCCTATTATAAAACATCTACTAAAACCCACACAAATAATCTAATGGCTTCATTCAACATACTCATCTTGCATGCAGAATACAATATAGAATTACATATACATGGTACTTAGACAATACTATACAGTCACAACTCAAAAACAGTTAATCAGAAAATATTCAGATCTTTCAACATGCTTTAAAAGATGGCAATATTACCAGGGGCAAAAGTAATATTTTAATGTGTTCTTTTTTAACATCACTAGCATTGACCTTCCTTATAAACATCTCTTCATAGTAAAAGTGTGCTGTTTCTAGGCTGAATTATTTCCACTGAACAGCAAGATGGGAGATACTGGACTGAAAAGCTGACAAACTAGACTTGAAACATTTCATTCAATTAAAGATGTAGTTTTTGTACAAATAAAATTATGCTGCTGAAGAGACATCATCTGACAAAATAAACTTCAGCTTCATCTGCACACTTCCAGAATAGCGCAGAACTCCATTAAAAGGGTCAATGAAAACTAGTCATAACATGGAAAAAATCAATAGAACAGAAATGTAAGTAACTCCAATGAAGAAATTTGAAGTTATTAAAAAATAACTAACAGAACTTAAACAATACTATAGGGTTACAAAAAGGCACTCTCTCTGTATTTGTAATGCTCTATGCTTTTAAGATTAGATACTGATTGAAAAATCACTGGGACATGGGTGTCTAACTCTCCTACAGCCCCAATGAAAATGCCACCCTTAAGTCCTACTTTTTATGTGTGTACACTTCATTTGAAGCTGCCATCAGTCACATGAAATAAAATAATACTTTAGCTTTATTTTTCTAAATCCACAAATTCCCCTTCTGGCACAAGAATGAACTATATGACATGACCTCTCAGTGCTCATGTTTTACTTGTAAAATGTTGCTAGTGTATGCGGTTATGTCCCTGGTTTTCTTTACTGTTTTTCTTGCTCACTTTTAGCAACCTACCAAAAAACATGAAGTTAAGAACAGAGAGATGTGTGCAAGGAAAACTCTGTGCAGAGACCAAGGCATGACCATTACTTCTGGCACCCACCGTTGAAAAATCTTAAATTAGGCCCCAATTCTTCAAAGATCTATGCACATATTCATTTCAAGTTAAGCACGCATGTAAGCCTTTGTAGGGCTAGAGCCTTACGGCTAGAACTAGAACCAAGAGAGCTTTCCTAGTTTCTTCTTACAATTTTCTTTTCCAGTTAAATCAGAGAGTTCCATGCAAATCAATTAATCTGGCTCAACAGGAAAATTTCAGCTGTGATTTAAGAATATATATTGAAGCGAAAGGTAATACCTATAGTTAAGGCTGCAAGTCTGTCACGGAGGTCATGGATTCCGTGACTTTCTGTGACCTCCATGACTTCTGCAGCAGCTGGTTCTGGCTCAGGGGCTGCCCGAGCCGGTTGCTGGGTGTGGGGGAGACTTACCTCAGGGTGGGGGCACTCCCACTGGCATGGCCCTGCAGCTCCTAGGTGGCGGAGGAGTCGTGGGGGGGCTCCATGCCTTGCGCTGCCCAGACCTACAGGGCCACCTCCCCACCCACCCCGCAGCACCCACTGGCTGCAGTTCCCGGCCAATGGGAGCTGTGGCAGCCAACACTTGTGCCCCTCCACTGCCTAGGAATTGCAGGGACGCAGAGCTGGGTAGGGAGCCCTACCAACCCTCCCCCTGCAGCACCAGCGGGGGTCCCGGACCATGCACCTCAGCCCAGCTCCCCCGCCTCAGCACCAGCAGGGGTCCCAGGCTGCGCGCCTTGGCTCGGCTCCCTCCCACTCCCCAGCACCAGCAGGGGTCCTGGGCTACCTCCTGCAGCACCCATGGCACCCCTGGACTGCCCCCCCATCCCAGAACACCTGCAGCCTCCTGCCCAAGTTTTAGTCACAGGTATTTTTAGTAAAAGCCATGGACAGGTCACTGGCCGTGAATTTTTGTTTACTGCCTGTGACGTTATTGACATAACCTGTGACCGTATAGATCATTGTTGCAATCACTGTTATATATTTGCAGCAAATATTGTACAAAGGTCATCGTGTAAGTTATCTATGGAAAGGTTATGATTTGCTGGTTATGATAATGCTATCTCTCTGTGTGTGTCATTTTTGTAGTTGAAGTTATGAATATTGGCTATGTAGCTGTATCTCAATGTGTTTAATTTTAAATAGCATTAGTGAAGCATTAGGTCAGCTTCTTGAGAAAGGAATTTGCAAGTTAAGTGCCCAATCAAGAAAAACTCAACTGACAACGGACCTTGGAAGACTCCAATCCACATAGGAAGTCTTCCTGGGAACGTTCAAGATAGCATGTGGGCAATGGCTGCCGCCTGTAAAGAACTGAGTCATGCATGGACATGTAACTTGCCCATGTGACTCTAAACTCCATTTTGCTGTAATTTTCCACAGTAAGAACAAAGAGGTTTCCTTACACTTGGATTAGACTATAAAAGGCAGCTGCCTCATCTCCATCTTGTCTTCAGTCCTGCTTCTTGCCTCTGGAGGAACTTTGCTACAAACTGAAGCTCTGAACAAAGGACTGAATGACCCATCCCAGCTGTGGATGTATTCCAGAAACTTGATTTGAACCTGCGGTTTATTCCATCACTTCTACAAGCCCGAAAGAAGAACTTTGCCATGACTGTATGTAATTGATTCCATTTAACCAATTCTAGCTCTCATCTATATCTTTTTCCTGTTATGAATAAACCTTTAGATTTTAGGTTCTAAAGGGATTGGCAATAGCGTGATTTGCGCGTAAGATCTGATTTGTATATTGACCTGGGTCTGGGGCTTGGTCCTTTGGGTTCGGGAGAACTTTTTTTTTTACTGGGGTATTGGTTTTCATAACCATTCATCCCCATGAGTGGCACTGGTCGTGATACTGGGAAACTGGAGTGTGATGTCTAAGGGAATTGCTTATGTGACTTATGGTTAGCCAGTGGGGTAAAACCAAAGTCTTCTCTGTTTGGCTGGTTTGGTTTGCCTTGGTGTGCAAAGGAACCCCAGCCTTGGGCTGTAACAGCCTTGCTCTAAGCAATTTGTCCTGAATTGACTCTCTCAGAAGTGTCCCACCAAAGCCAGCATCGTTACACTGCCCGTGACCTGTCCATGACTTTTACTAAAAATACCTATGACTAGAACGTAGCCTTACTTATAGCTACTGGGAGCTGTAGGGTGACGTCCTAGTCCCATGGAAATCAATTACAAATTCTTATTGAATTCAACATGACCATGATTTCAGTGTTTTGGGCCACAGTTCCACTGCAGCAGAGTAACAGACAAAAGGATACCCATTGTCACAACACGTCTACACTGCAATTAAAAACTCGCGGCTGGTCCCTGCCAGCTGACTCAGGCTTGTGGGGCTCAGGTTGACAGGCTGTTTAACTGCAGTGTAAAAGTTCAGGCTTGGGCTGGAGCCCGGGCTCTAGGACCCTGTGAGGTGGGAAGGTCCCAGAGCTCAGGCTGCAGCCAGAACATGAACATCTACTTTGCAATTAAACAGCCCTGTAGCCAGAGCCCCTTCGGCCAAGTCAGCTGGCACCAGTCAGCCGCTGGTGTCTAACTGTACTGTAGACATACCCTAAGTGCACTTTATTCTGAGCGGGGGCAGGGCTCCTGTAGTTTTCAAGTCAGTCAGGGTTCCTCTTTACAGAATGAAATCACAGCATTTTTAAATTTTTTCCCAGTCCAGCAAAAATTGGATTGTTTTCTGGTTTCACTAGTGGCATCAGCTTTTGTGCACAGCTCTAACTGCAAATGTCCTGACACCTCTGCTGAAATTCACCACACCTTTCAGCCTCCAATGCTTCAGAATCTGGAAATCCCAACTTGTTCACTTACCCACTCCCTCTCTACCTGCTGCAATTTATCCAACCAGCTGTGTCAGCCTTTTGTAAAGCACATTTCAAACGGCTAAGGAGAAATCACTTGTGGCTTTCCAGTAACTACGCTTCATCCTAAGAAGGTGATGGCTAGTTTTTCACTAACTCTGATTAAATATTTGACTTGAAACTGGAACAATGCAATATTAATATATGCAAACAAAAGCACTGTTAAAGACCAGAGACTTTGGGCAACCATCCTAAAAGGGCACACCATCTTACTGTTATACACACTCTGACAAATTCCATCAAGATGCCTGTCTCCTTCCACTCACTTCCCCATCCTCATTCCCTCACCCTCTATTTCTTGCACTTTTTCCTCTCCATTCTTTACTTTCTCCCCGTTCTTCCC
Organism: Macrochelys suwanniensis; assembly: GCA_033296515.1. NCBI lineage: Eukaryota > Metazoa > Chordata > Testudines > Chelydridae > Macrochelys > Macrochelys suwanniensis. The sequence continues at coordinate 122,126,860 of CM065778.1, read as the reverse complement.
CCTTCCCATTTGTATCCTGACTTTACATTTTTCACCATCTTCCCCATGCACCCATTAGAAAAAGTTAAAATCCTTTTAATGCCTTCTACTTCAATATTCTGCCATTATTCTGGCTATACATTCTGCCCTATAAGAAGGGCACAAAATCAGCAACAGAAAGATCCCAACTACTGGGGCTTCCCTTCAGAGCTCACTGGATTTTGGGGTGCCAATATCCAGGGAAAGCCTGGCCCTGCAGAACTGTTGATCTCTCAGATACCACTTGACAGGCAGAGATGGCAGCCTTGGAGGCAGAATGGCCTGGAAGACACTACAAGAATCTTATTCGGAGAGGGGTGGGGGGCAGTTAAGGAGAAAGGCCAAGGAAAGAGGTATTTGTGGGTGAGGGCAGGCAGTGAAAGTGGCAACAATTGGGCTAGGTGTTAAATGCAGACTGATGCTCCCTCCTGGGGAAAAAACATACAGCCTTGCTAACCACAGGGTTCAGAAAAGGTTGACATGAAGATGTTGGTTAGACAGGGTTGGTCTGAGAACCAAGAGGTAGTTGGCACTTGTCTCTGATACAACTTTAAACAGATGAACATCCAGGAAATAAATATATTATTTATATTTATATATATATATACAGAATACTAAGTTAGCTTCTTAAATATACTGGGTGAAATTCTGGTTGCATTGAAATCAATGGGAGTTTTGCCATTAACTTCAGTGGAGTCAGGATTTCACCCATTCAGGGGTTTTGACTGAGCAAAGCTCCAGGCCCTCAAGCACCAATACTCCCTCTCATAGTGTGCTGTATCAGGAATAATTTCACTGAAATCAATGGAGATACACTGGTGTACAGCCAGTGTGAGAGGAGGATAAGGCCCTATATCCTTCAGCACTTTCAGCAGAAGAATATAATTTTCTTTTCAACTCAAGAAAGTAATTAGTCTATAATAACTTTTAACATTTAGTTACTGACACAGATGACAGTTATCTTACATAAGTCATTTTAATCATTTCTGGTAACCAACAGCTCAAAAATATTGTGTATTCTGAACTAACAATGCATTTTCAGACACTTTTGGTTCTATTTCAGCTTGAAGAATTGATGCCTACAGCATTTGCATTTGTCAAGCTCATTATATATTTCATCCAAATTATTACAGATAATTAAAAGTATGCTTCATTTTGATTGTAATGGTTTTTCCCTAACACAGCAAAGTGAGTCATTGTTCAGAGCCTTAAAAAGTTGTGTTGACTTATCTGCCAGAAAATACAGTTTCAATAAATTGTATAAGTTCTCTCTCTCTCTCACCACACACACACACACACATACGTGATTTTGGAAGCCCAATTTGAGACACCTTAAGGGGACCTGCTTTTTAGAAAGTATTGAGCGCCCACCTTCTGAAAATCAGGCCCCTTTAAGTTGTCTCAATTGGGCATCCAAAATCACTAGTGACTTGAAAATCTTGGTCATGAGTATTTTTAGGTAGGTGTTTAAAATAAAATATATATGCACCTGATTCCCCACTACCTTACACCACATACAGCCATTCACAACTGTGCAAAGCAGGTATAACAACAATACTGCTAGTATGAGCAGCAACATCTAATCTGGTAGTTTATTACCTCACTTTTCACAAGTGTAAATAACTACACAAGACATAATGCAGTGAAGAACCATGCCTATATATGAAAACCCACCTGGACGTAATTATACAGTGTCATTCTGACTGAACTAAGTTTTAAATTATTTGTTCTGAAACCTCTTTTGAGCTATAAAATCCATTTCAAAAGACCTCTGAACTAATTTAGTTTTCCCAGCATCAGGAACTAGATGATTTGTAGCAAGAATAAGCTGCCCTTGAATATAAATTTAAGCCATAAATTTCGGCAGGAAACCATTGAATTAACAGCCTGAATTTAAAAACAGCAAGGTTAGCAATCATGTATATTGTCTTCTACTGTTTATATGCAATGATAAGTCAAGGATACTGGAATTTATATAAAATTATTTGTAAAACATTTACAAGGGTCAAAGTTTAGGTAACATTTATTAACCAGCAGAGAGTCCTGAGATTCCGGTTGTCTCTAGAGTTTCTAAGCTTGGTTTGCAGCAGTAGAAAAGCTCATGTGGAGGTCTGCTCAATTTTGGAGCACTTCACTGTATTTCAATTAGAGACTGTCTCATAAATGATCCCTGACTCTGAAGTATCATCAGATTCTTATATTTTTACAAGACTTTCCAGGTTACTTTAAAACTAAAACTAAAAGTAAATAGAGATGACATTAAAAACATTACATATATATGCCTTTTTAATGCCCCCATTATAATCCACATTCTAGTTACTCAGAGAGATGTTGTTTAATGACTATGGGTATGGATATAATTCCAATGATTTAGCATTAGTACACAGAGGCTACATCAGTAACAAGGGCTAGGAGAAACACGCCTGAGTCAGATAAAAGAAGAAAAGAAAAAAGTAAAATCACAGTTGGTAGAATCTGATCCAGAATCTGAGAGCTGACAAATATTAGTGAACAATATTTTAAAGACAGTTTTATATGTCAATTCAGTCTGGAAACTGGATAAATAATAAAAGACAGAATGGTTACACATAGGTTTCCTCCCACCCCAAGTAATAAATTCAGTGAGCGAGAACCCTCCTGAATTCTGCATTTATTTGAATACTTCACATATAGATTGAGATTTTATTTTAAAAATAGGTTTTTCACAGAGCTCTGGCAGTTATGTAAAAATATCCTACACCTACTGGTATCAATCAAGGAAACCATTGTCACTAAGGAATCAGAAAAGCACACAGGACAAAGAGAAGGATGCTGTCTCATTCTAGAGAGTGGCAGTTTACTTAGCTGTCAGGAAAGATAAGGAAATTTCATTCTTTCAAATTTGACTCCTCATACAACAAAAAGAAGAGGAGACTACTGGGTTAGGCCATGCGCAAGAGTCCTATAGCTATAGATCCCTGGAGAGTTCACCTGTATATATGGTCCGAAAACTGTGTCACAGTCCTGGAGAAAGAACGAGGAGTACTTGTGGCACCTAAGGGTACGTCCACACTACCCGCCCGATTCGGCGGGTAGCGATCGATGTTCTGGGATTGATTTATCGCGTCTCATGTTGATGTGATAAATCGATCCCAGAAGCGCTCCCCGTCGACTCCAGAACTCCAGCTCGGCGCAAGGAGTAAGCGGAGTCGACGGGGGGAGACTGCCTGCGCCACGTGGACCCGCAGTAAGTACTTTGTAATTCGATCTAAGATACTTCAACTTCAGCTACGGTATTCATGTAGCTGAAGTTGCGTATCTTAAATCGACCCCCCCCCAGTGTGGACCAGGCCTTAGAGACTAACAAATTTATTTGGGCATATGCTTTCGTGGGCTAAAGCCCACTTCATCAGATGCATAGAGTGGAACATACAGTAGGAAGATTATCTATCTATATACACACACACACACACACACACACACACACACACACACAGAGAGAACGTGAAAAGATGGGGGTTGCCATACCAACTCTAAGAGACTAATCAATTAAGGTGAGCTATTATCAGCAGGAGAAAAAAAAACTTTTGTAGTGATAATCAGGATGGCCCCTTACAAACAGTTGACAAGAAGGTGTGAGTAACTAGCATGGGGAAATAGATTTCAGTTTGTGTAATGACCCAGCCACTCCCAGTCTTTATTGATTAGTCTCTTAGAGTTGGTACAGCAACCTCCATCTTTTCATGTTCTCTGTGTGTATATATATCTTCCTACTGCATGTTCCACTCTATGCATCTGATGAAGTGGGCTTTAGCCCACGAAAGCTTATGCCCAAATAAATTTGTTAGTCTCTAAGGTGCCACAAGTACTCCTCATTCTTTTTGTGGCTACAGACTAACACGGCTACCACTCTGAATCCTGGAGAAAGCTTCCACAGATTCAAACTATGTTTGAGCAACAGTGACATTCCTCTTAAATATATAAAGTGGCAACAAAAGTACTTTAATAATTCCAGGGGGGTGCCCTTAAGACTGATGGATTCAATTATTACTAGAAGAATCCGATAGGAACAAAGTTGTCATCTCATAATCAAGAATCCCTAAGTCTGAAGGAGGGGATAACTGGGAATTTAGAAGCAGTAGTAAACTAAGGAAGGGAGGAGTTTAGAAGAACAGAGGAATAAAGGAATTTCTAGCATCATATCTATGGATGGGTTTAAGTCCCTTGATTTCAGATTTTCAATAGTTTGTTTTCAAAACATAATTAGTGATTTATTTTTCTCAGATATTTTAGGCACAAAACATATGACATTTAAATATGCTTACTAAAATTATTTACATTTACATATTAAAAATATAGATACTTGCCAAAAAGAACTCCCAAAGCCACCCATACTAATAACCAAACAACAATAAAATCCCACTTAAATTTTCCCAAAACCAAGAATGGCAACCCACCATCCTCAAAAAACAAACAAACAAACAAAAAACAAAAACAAAAACCACCCTCTGCAAACCATACTGCAGTAATTCTACCCACTGCTATAGCACTTTAAGTTTACAAAGAGCTTCCCAGACATTAGTTAATCCTCACAACAGACCTGCAAAGGCATAAATTAACAGGGCAAGGTCTATGTCCAAAAGAAAAGCTTGCAACCGGAAGATCCAGACTAATAAAAGGCAGGCATATCCTTCAGCTGAAAGCCAGATACCATCTCCACTCTCTTTCTTCTGGTTGTTTCCCTCAATCCTTATACATTTCCCTTGTTTTATCACCGTCGACCTCCTGTCAGCTAGTTTTTCTTGCTCCATGTGTAGACATTGGATGAGCCAAGAAACTACCCATCCAAAGAAAAATCAGAAGAGAAACCCAACTCTATAGTCTTTTCAATAGAAACGAATAACTTTGTGTGACACTCTGAGAACTTAGTGTCACAGACTGAGGATTCCTTTTCAATATGGTGTTCAAGGAAACAGATATGCAATTTGTATTGTTGTCAACATAGGAGCTTTGTGTTTACTTCTTCACACACACACTGCTGAATCTTTATTCCTTATAGCAACATTCAAGAGAATACACGGTATATTTTATTTTTAGAGTCCCAGACTCTGAATAAGGGGCACCCTTTATTTAAGCAAGAGTCTGGCAGCTAAGTTAAAAGACTGATATGGATTCCATGGTATAGCCAATTAGTTCATTTTATCATCTATTTATCATTGTATTACATGATGTTATGGTCATTTTAAATGCTATTTCATATATAATCAATGTATACTAAATAGATTTAAATTGTAGGATTACAGAAGTATAGGACTGATAAGTATTTAGCAGTGATGAGTGTGTATTAGGTATATAAGTAAAACATGGCTGGAACGCAAGGCCTACACGCTGAGATCTGTAAGATTCAGCTTAGCCATACTAGGCCACAGAACACTTGATATGAGTGAGTGACCTAGGAATAACCCTATACCCATAAGGTCACAAGGTTACTGCATGAGATGTGCCAATAAGTGAGTTTATGGAAAAATGAAGAGCAATAGACCGCAATGTATTGTCTAAGACCATGAGACATCTGATTGTAACATCTTTGAACGTCTGTCTTGACCACAGGGTACATGTCATGCATAAATGCTAATGAGAATAAGAGGCACTACAAATAACTTATGAAAAATGGAGCACTCCAATATTCATGGAGTTGTGGAACCACAGAAAAGGAAAAGAGGGTTGACACCTTCATGCAAATGCATAAGATGTAAGATAATTACACTATAAAGAGGGTTCCTTGGTTGGGTAAGAGTGAGAAGACTCTAGGGAATACTCACGGGAAAACCCCAGAGGAAACTATCCCCGATGATCGTCTGTGGAGAAGTCCATCAGAGCCTAGAATATCTTTCAGGATGTGAGTATGATTATAGTTATAATTATTGCATTGGTGTCTGTAGGATTTCTATATGCATGGGTAATTGTAACTTTACTTATTGCTTTAATAAAAAATGTGTAGTACAGATAAGTCTTTGTACTTGTGGTTGAGTCTGTGGTCATTATCCTTGAATTTCGTGTGTTCCTAGAGCCTCCAAATCTGAGAAAAGCACCAGCGGCAATTTCGCTCTGTTGAGCTGAAACTGTAGCAACTGAAGCCGAACCCATGGTGGTGTAATACAACATCTCTAGATGCACTTTAAATAAAATAAAAGGCTACAATGCCCATATCTTGTTTGATCATTGGTGTGCCACAGTGCTGCACAACAGGAATTACCATAGCAAAGTAGAGGATAGAATTTTATCAATATCTTCCCAGATGCCCAAACAACTAAACACATAGTAAAGGTGTGTAGTGAGGGGTTTTACTACTACTGTGTCTGTTTGACATTTGTACATGTTAACACCGGCATTGTAGAAAAAGATTAAGAGAAAGCACACACTATAAAAATAGATGCCAGGTTGCAAAGGAGGTAGAGATACAATTAACAGAAAAAGTTTTATCACATGTTCAGATAGGTGAAGAAAGAGAAGATATTATCAGAGTTAAAACTACAGATGAAAACTAATGGTTTGGAGGACTGGTAATGGTATACTGAGCTTTTTATCTCTACATCTCCGGTTTGAATTAGGTCTTGGTCTGTATAAATGGAAAGTTTTCTAGCATCAGATAGCTGCTGCGTAGTCTCTGACAAATGGATTTCTGGTCTGAGATGAGGAAAGGATACACAACCCGCCCCCAACCAACTACACATTTTTTATTCTGGCAGCATGTCTGTGTAAGGAAGTTAACGAAAGAGTGAATCCCAAACTACTCTTTCACTGATAGGAGTCAGAAGGCAGGTGTGGGAGGCGAGGCTGCTCTTCAGAGCCATGTGTGGTACTGCAGTCACTCCCCACCTTAGTCTGCAAGGTTTGACTGACTGCTTGGGGCAGGGTAGCGTGTGTCATAAGCTTGGCACCAGTCCCTAAAGAATCAAAAAACAAAGCAGCAACTCAAGATTTGGCTGTCCGCGCCTTTAAGCGGAGAGTTAAAAAAACTTTTCAAAATGCAAAGCACTAAGTTGCAGCATTTATGGCAAGGTCATGGCCTGGGCCTGAGTTAGCCCTGAGGTGCTCCTCCTCTGTCCCAGTGTCACCCAGCTCTGCCCCTGAGCAAAAGCAGGCAAGTCTTTTTAACTGGCCTGCTGGTTCTTGATTGGTCAGTATTGCCTCCTGGCCCTTCTGTGTCTCCAGAGGACTGTCTTGTTGATCACCTGGTCTGGGTGTATTTTCCTTGGATGGGGAATGTCAGGGCGCTGATGTCTCCACTAAGGGGTCAAAGAAGGCTGAATAAGGCCCTGTCACAGGAAGTCAGAGCTGAGGCACATTAGCAGACAATGTGGACAAGCTTGCACTGAAGTTGAGCTATGCTCTACCTGTTCTGTAGATGAACAGAGCTCTTCCATTTCCAGGGCTGTTAGTCCAGCATCTGCAGCCACCAACAATGCAATTAAATAAATGGATGGAAAAAAATCAAGTCAGACAGATTTCAATACTGCTATAGCAACAAGCAATAGGCACTTTATATGGCTCTAAAGTACTGAACAATTCATCTTCTGGTTTGAAATTTTCCCCCTTTTCCCCCTTCTTTATTTATTTTGCGTACCAAGTGGTTGGCTTTTCCTAATGTCTCTCTGACTGCAGAAAAAGGAACCCACTCATCTCCATTTTATTCTCATTTTGGTCTAATTTTCCACCTGGGAGCCAGCTCCTAAGCTTCACCAATAGACTTAACGAACCTTATGTTTTTTTTTAAATGAAGAAGTGAGGGTTGTATAGAGAGCACCATTATCCAAAGCTTGTCCCCTCCAGACTGAACTACGGAGATTCACTCTACTTGAGACTGCAGTTGAAGATAACTTGGAAACTTCCAACTGTTGCTGAACTGCACCTATCCACTTTGTGCTGTTTCAAACAGCGTGCACATTCCAACTGTGCTCCAGAAACTGCAGAGGCTTCCAGATAGTTTAAAACAAACAAACAAAACAAAACAATTTGGGCCTGTTGTCTTTTTGAGACAGACTGCCTTTTCATGCTGTAACTTGACAATTGAGATCAGTGGTAGCAATCAAGCTGATGCTCTCTAGTCTTGGACTGTGAGAAGTCCTCCTCAGAAGATGGACCTCTATTTAACAGCTGTTTCTTTGCCTTGATCCAAAAGAGCTTGCTTGTTATTTTAATACAAAGAACATTGATCTATTAGGCACATTGAATGGTCTTTTTATTGACTTAGACTTTCCTTGGGATGACTCAGATGTGTGTGTTTGGGAAGGAAGGTAAGGATGTGTGCACGTCTGTGTGTGTTTAGGGGTACAGGGTTTAATTGTCATTAGCTGATAATGGCTCAACTGATGAATATATGTATTTGGTTTCAGAGATATTTTTGTACACATACTCAATGACCCCAGTACACATTATAAACTCTAAGCCAGATCCTCAGCTGTGGTAAATCAGCATAGCTCCTTTATTAGCTCCTGAGCTACACCATTTCACACAGCTGTGGATATAGTCCTGACAAAACACAAAAGGGTCTGTTCTTTGAATTAAAACCAGGCAGCAAACGAAAGAATTGTGTTGTTGAAAACAACAAAAGACAGTAATCTTAGTTTATGAATGGGGGAAAAAAAGCCAAGGTATTGTGGAATTCTTGAAATTTGCTATCCTTGGAGGAAATTTCTCTTATTCCCTCAGAAGGGTGAAAGGCTTAGTGTACAATGTCACTGAAACAGCAAAGTGAGTGAAGCTACAGAGAGCCAAATCTGCCAAGCTATGGAGTGGCCTGCCAAAAACAATACATTTTAAACATTAACAAGATCTGACCAGAGAGTATTTGGCCTGTCTCAGCTTCCTGATGGTTAAAAGTTGGAAAGGTAAAGGTGTCCTGGCTAATACATCTTGAAAGCCCAGGTGGCAGGAAAAACAGCAGGGTAGGAGGGAGCAGGTAGGAGACACACGTTCATGTCAGTTTTCAACAGTGTTTTGCATCTGAAACATTTGCTGCTGTCTTTATTTTAAGGCATTGTTTTCTTGAAAAGCTCTCTAAGTTGGCCCAGTGTATAACACACGAATTAGTCTGTGGCACTGAGCTTTACCAAAAGAAAGGCAACAAAAATCTCTCTTCATCTCAGACAACTCTGATGTTGTTTCCACTTTTATTTCCTCTTGTGCTTTTTGGTTTTGAAGGGCTGGAAGCAAAGAAGTATAATAGGTGTAATTAGCTCCAGAATGAAAGAGGTGACCAAGCAGTGTAATAAAGGTTCCACAAAAAGGTTACATGTGTTGGCCTGTATTTGGAGAAAAGCCTTGGCTGCATCTAGATTGGTGAATACTGCATGCAGCTGCCAAAATCCATTACCTCTAACAAGTTGCCTAAAAACATGATACTGAACTTTGTAATGTTCCAAAGTATCAGTAGATTGAATGAGTAAAGTGATATCATGCTTGGCAACACCTGTCATAAATAGTATAGATTCATCTTGTTATTGGACTCACAACTGTCTTTCTTTTCCACTTTTTATTTCCACACATCTTCAGCTGTCACAACAGATATGTCAAGAAACTTCACCATCCCAACAGTATCAGTCCAAATTACTTCCCAACATGTTCCTCTTCTGACTTCTGGAAGGCATGAATCTGTTTCCTCAATCAAAGTCAATGCACTAGGATAGAATTAATATACTGCACACCAATATTCTGTGTATCATTTCCATTCATCACCAAATTTAAGATGGATCAGCCCAAGAAGCAGTCCAAAACTGCTGATACCACAGATCCTCCCCAACCAGTGCAATGTAAGTAGCCAAACCAGGGGCAAAATTCACTCCCACAGCTTCTGAAGCCAGATACAAACGAACTAACAGAAAGAGGGAGGGAAACTTGACTTACTCCCTTAGCATGATTCTAGATATCATTGTCTCAGACATAGATTTGCATGAAATCTTGAGATGAATAGTTATATAATGCATACTGACATTCTGTCTACATACTTTTGCACAATACTGACAAATCTAGAATGTATCAGTGATTCTTTTAAGGTCTTCTGTCTTCCCATAAGGATGTTATTCTGTCCTTTGAATCACAGATGGGAGAAAATCTTAGAGAGATTCTCAACAGAACAAACAGTCTTACTAGGTATAGGTGTATACGTTCCTATCAAAACCATCTAAAAATGTGTGTAGCAAGGTATGTAAATAGCAAGGGAAGATATAAAGTTCTATATAGTACAGAATCAGAGCCGCTGACACTTGTAATATATACATTACATGTTGGTCAACATTCACTGATGCAGCTTTTCTTGGATAGTCTGGACTCTGCTAGTATTTCCTTTGCGATTGTCCATTTCTGGGAATTACAGTCTTCCATAAGACGTGCAGCTCTTGTTATAGCAGAACCTTGAAACTAGTATATAGTTATTATAAAGTGTCAATTGTGGTAGTACTGAAGACGAAAGGTAGACAAATCCCTTTCCTATGCTCTACATCTCTTTCTTTAAAAAAACAGACATACCATAGTATGATTAATTTTATTTCCTCAGAGATATTATTCTTCTCCTCATCAGAAGCTGGTAGCAGTTTTGCTCCTCTGATTACTTATTCTACCCTGCAGTTGGTTCTGCAATTGGTTTGATTAGGATGTTTCTCTATAGCTCTTGGGAGAAATCCTGACCTGGCAAAACTCCCACCTATTTCAATGGAGCCGGAATATTAATATTCACCCACAATATTTTAATAAGAAAAGTGAATTAATTAATAGCTGGACAGAGCAAGAAGGTAGAATTCAGTAGAAGATATTTATTCATGGGTGTATGTAACAGGAGAACACATAGAAGAGGGAGAGGCAGAGCTATGCTATATCTGCAAAGAGGCAGGTATGCATAAAACATCCCAGTAATCACTGCTGTAATGAACTTGACATCTAGTCAATTTAAAATGCATAGTTAAAAGCAGTTTCAAATATGCTCATGCCTCTTTGCTCCTCTGCCACTTTTCTGTAATTTTACAATTACATTGATCTATTTTTTTAAAAATGTCCCCCCTCTTGTAACCGAGTGATAGACCCACCTAAACGAAGGGAAACTGCCTGACTCAGGTTGGATTCAACAAAGCACTTCAACACCTGTTTAAGTTAAAGCATGTGCCTAAGTGCAACACTAGTCAGCAAAGTACTTAAGCATATGCTTAAGTTACTAAGGCTCCTGCGAACTGCCCATAACGTTGGTTGATGACACAGAATTATTGCCATAAAAACAGACCTTTGGTCTGATGCCCATAAAGTAAGAAGGGCTTTTATGCTATGGAAAAGCTTTTGCAAATGTATCACTGTTTCATAAAAAGAAAACAAGAAAAATACCTGTGGCACCTTAGAGACTAACAAATGTATTTCTAAATTTAAATAAATTTAGAGACTAAATAAATTTGTTAGTCTTTAAGGTGCCACAGGTATTTTTCTTGTTTTCTTTTTGCTGACACAGACTAACACGGCTACTACACGGAAACCTGTCAATGTTTCATAAAAGTGATGCAAGTCACTTACTAGCAGCCTTTCATTTTGTGAGTTGCACCAGGATTGTACCTTACAGAATAAAGGTGAATGAGTGTAGTTGTCTTAGAAGAGCGCTAGGAAAGAGCTTCCTTAGCTGAAGAAAATGGAAACACATATCTTTTGGCATAATTATCCATCCTTCCTGAGGATGTATTGGGAAATGCTGGGACTGCCTGATCTCTTTTACCTCTTTAGTCAAGATAAGTTTGCGTATACCATACCTGAAATGCACACTAAATTGCTGCCTGAATATGCAGCACAACAGGATGAAGAAATAACATACTTGATCTATAAAAGACTGGTTAAATCTGAAGTATGTGAAATAACAGTTGACAGTACATAGCATAACACTGGAAGGGGATAGGGGAAAAAGGGATTAAGCACAGAAATGGGTGTCAAGAATTCTTGACTTCTATTCCTGTTCTACCTCTGAGGTGCCTTAGATAAATTCCTTAGCCTATCTGAGCCTCAATTTCATCATCTATAAAATGGAGATATTTACGTGCCTCAGAGTCACAAGGAAGTTGTGAGAATAAAACAGTGATAACCGTAAGCCTATGCCATCTGTTTAGTTTGCCCTGCACTACAGATACACCCAACCCCCAACCAGAACACTGTAATCAGTTTCATATTCATAATCTCATCAGAATGTAGTGCTCACAGGGCATGGATGACATTAACTTTCCTGTAACCCATCCCTGTCCCTGCCCCAAAAATTGGGTTTTGGCGCCACCAAGTAGATCTCTGGGCCAAAAATGATGGGGTTGGGAAGAATAACCAGATGTGATAATTCACTACAGACAGATGAGATTTGCAATAAAATGAAGATGGTCGAAGGTGGGAAGCACTGTGGGTTCAAAGGTGAGGAGTCCCATTCAGAGATGTGGCGGGAGCTTTATGGGTCCTCGCATGTCACTCACATAGAACCATATGCAACCTACAGCTGACCTTGATTAGATAATGTCTGTACAGTGCTTTAAAAACATAAAGTGCTAGATGAGTTGAAAGAATCACTACTATTAAGTATCAGCACAAAATACACTATTAGTAGCAAAAATATTTTATGAACGTTACTCAGGATCTTTCAGCTTTCACAACTTCAAGAAATAGAAGGAAATGTTATGAGACATTAGCACCAGATGGCAGGGGTGCTGGAACTATGGGTCCTGGGGATGCAGCAGGATCCCCTAGCTTGAAGTGGTTTCCATCATATACAGGGTTTACAGTTTTGTTCAATGGCTTTTGGCACCCTCACTATAAAAATTGTTCCAATGCCACTGCCAGATGGTCAGAAAAAATAATGGGAAAATGGAAAAGGATAAATTATTGCCTCAATAAGTACTCATGGGTATATATGTAATTGTCTAAAAATATAATTACCGGGTTATTTTTATGTATACAATTTTTTTTACTGTTAACTGCTTTTAAGTTTGCACCAGTAAAGTCTACTCCATAACCTTCTTTGACTTTGGTTTTCAAACATTATAGTGTACAATGTTCTGGCATTCATGCTACAGTAACTTTAGACAATTCCTTTAGGGCTATGATATTCTATTTAAATATTTAGAAGCTATTACCTTTGAGAAATGTCATCTAGCCAATAAGAAAACAGTAGCTGGAACAGTGTGAGCGCAGACACAGAGAACTGGCAGTGAATAGCCTGTATTTTGTTTTCAGTAGCTGGTGAGCTCCAAGCATCTGTTTGAGGACATTATTATTTCACTTACATTCTCAGACACCCTCTTTGTCCCATTTTATACAAAGAAATAACTCTGATTCACAGGATGAGTTACCAGAAGGAAGTGTTGATATCTCTTCCAAGTGTAAAAAATATTTAATACCATAAAATATCACAAGAAAGGAGAGCTTTCAAAGTAATTTACGTCTTCAAAGAGATGTTCCCCAAATTACGTATTGTAATTTTAACATGGTTTACTGAACCAGTTAACACGTTAACTTAAAACTATAACTTGCCTTGACTGCAATAGGATTTTAACAAGTTAAACAACAAGTTAACAAACGTTTTAACAAGTTAACAAATGTTAAAAATACACCTCTCTAGTGAAGACAAGGCCTTAGTGTGGTTCACACAATGCAGAGTACAGCCAATGCAAAGAATACTCAACATAGACTTAGGTTCCCACAAGTCTTCCAGGAAAATCCATCTAATGACTGTTTCAATGGTGCTACATTTTGCCATCTTTATCTACTGAATGTAACATTGCCTGTTCTTGTCATCACCAATTTGCCAAACCCTTCACTTTACTTATATCTTCTTAATAGAGGTCAGACTAGATAATCACAATGGTCCCTTCTGACTTTGGAATCTATGAATCTATACAATTAATTTAAATTCAAATAAAAATAAAATAGATGTTAATTGGTCTAACCCAGGAGAAGAAGGAAAAGTTTACTGTCACGATGTTAAATGTCCCTAGCACCTATATCTATTTTTTATTTACAGATTATTCCTCAAGGAATATCACAGTCACAGTTTTGTGGCTTGAGACATTTGTTTTCAGTGTGCATTTCACATAATTCTCTTCTGTCATCAGCGCCCCTTCTTCCACTTACCAGCTGGCTGCTGGAGGCAAAGAGTACTGAGTTTGACTTCAAACTCATATTTCCCTGCTAGCTGAACACCATCCTACCATTATATCCTTAGGCTTTTCACTACAAGTTGCTCTCCCTATCAGGATAAAATATACATGTCAGTACATAACCTTGTTGATTCAGGAAAAAAGAAACTGAATTGACATTATAAAAAACTGGATTTTTAAAAAAAAATTTATAGGCAGGGGAAGTTTTGTATTTTAATAAATGAACCCTAAGCATACCTCCTTGCACAGAATCATACATGGCTTCAGTTTCAGGACACTGTTAAGGTGCAATTTTCAAAAGTGCTCCCATTGACTTCTACAGAAGCAGAATTAGGCCAAAACAATGCTCTTGAAAAAAGATGGTTACGCTCCTTCTTGTAACTGTTGTTCTTCGAGATGTGTTGTTCACGTCCTTTCCAATCAGGTGTGTGCACGCTGTGTGCATGGTCATCGGAAACTTTTTCCCTTAGCAGCTCCCGTCGGGTCGGCCAGGGAGCCCCCTGCAGTGGCGCCCTCATGGTGCTCAATATATGACCCCGCTGATCCGACCCCCCTTCGGTTCCTTCTTGCCGGCTACTCCGACAGAGGGGAAGGAGGGTGGGTATTGGAATGGATGTGAACAACACCTCTCGAAGAACAACAGTCACAAGAAGGTGAGTACCGTCTTTTCTTCTTCGAGTGATTGTTCAAGTCGATTCCAATCAGGTGACTCCCAAGCTCTCTTATGGGGGTGGGGTTGGAGTTAAGGAATCGCTGATTAGAGATCTGCTCTACCGAGAGAGCTGCGTTGTCTCTAGCATGCTGGGTGATGGCCTAGTGGGTGGCAAACATATGCACTGAGGACCAGGTCGTCGCTCTGCAGATCTCCTGGATGGGCACCTGGGCCAAGAAAGCAGTGGATGAGCCTTGAGCTCTTGTCAAGTGGGCCATAATAGCCGGGGCTGGGACCTTGGCAAGGTCATAGCAGGTACAGATGCAGTCCGTAATCCAGGAAGGGATGCATTGTGAGGAGACCGGAAGCCCTTTCATCTGGTCTGCCACTGCTACAAAGAGCTGGTTTGGCTTCCTGAAAGGCTTCGTGCACTCAACGTAGAATGCTAGCGCTCTCCACGCATCTACACGACGACCATGGTGACGTGGTGCCGACGATCCCTGAGCCAGTGTTCGGTGCTGAGAAGAGGAAGTTGAAGATTGGATCCGCGACGATCGTGTAGAGGATCGGTGCCGTCTGTCCCATGACTTAGATCACTGCCACGAGTCTGGTGCCAGAGAACCGCTCCTGTGTTCCGGTGACATATCTCGGTGCCGGCCGATAGGGGGTGATCATGAACGGTGCAGACCCCTCGGTGCCGGAGACACAGAACATCACGCTCCCCGTGCTGGGTGATCTTGTACCAGTGCCGGAGGGCATTGTGGTGATGTAGACCGGGAACGGTGCTGTAAATGGTGCCTGTCTGGTGAGGAAGGGGGCTTCATCATTGCAGGTTTGCCTCTAGATGGCACCCATCTGGGCGATGCTGGAGGCTTCTCTCTAACAGCAAGGGGCTGAGGCGCAGTACTTTCTATAAGCTCTTTTGCAGCCTTGAAAGTATCTGGGGTGGAGGGGGGTTCCAACTCCTCCACCAAGCACTGCTCCACCGGAAAGTCACTGAGTGCAGGACTCAACGGTGCCAACTGGGGCTCCCGAGTCGACAGCACGAGGTCTTACTGTTTGGAAGTTAAGTCCTTCCTCTGAGGCAGCAAAATCTCCCCGGATGGTCTCACTCTCTGAGGCGAGCACCCTCTGTCTGCCTTCTTATGGCCTTTATGGGGCACCGGGGATGTTGACTGGTGCCGGGGTGCCGCACTGTGCTGGGGTGCTGGGGATCTCAAGTACCGAGGGTCTCTAGCACCAGAGTCCTTCCTTGGTAACAGTTTGCTGACCAACGCCAGGGTGCTCCGCATCAAGCTCAGGCCCGGAACTTGGTGATCGGATGACGCTGGCCAGAGTGCAGCTTCCATTAATAGCTGCTTCAAACGGAAATCGTGTTCCTTCCTAGTTCTGGGCTTGAAAGCCTTACAGATCTTACGGAGCTCGGACTGATGCGTGTCCCCTAGACACCTCAGGCACAAGTTGTGAGGGTTGCTATTGGGCATAGGCTTTAGGCTTTATTGGGCAAGATTTAAATCCTTGGGCATGAGGCGAAGCCCAAGGCAGGATGAGGGAGAATGACCCACTCACCAAGACTATCCTAACAATAAACTAACTACAAAACAAAAAGAAAACTATGTAGAACTAAGTAGTAGCTAAGGGAACACTTGCAAGCAAGCAAAACACAGTTCCAACGCCGCCACGGATGGTAAGAAGGAACTGAGGAGGGTCGGGTCGGCATTCATATATTCAAGGTTCATATATCGAGTGCCATGAAGGCGCCACTCCAGGGGGCTCCTGGCTGAACCGACAGGAGCTGCTAAGGGAAAAAGTTTCTGACGACCGTGCACGCGGTGTGCACACACCTAATTGGAATCCACGTGAACACAGGGACGGCTTTTTTGCCACCCCAAGCAAAAAACAAACAAACCACGAATGCCGCCCCCGCCAAAACAAAAACAAACAAACAACCCCTGAGCACCGCCCCGCTGAAACAAACAAAAAAAACCCTCGAGCGCTGCCCTGCCAAAACAAAAATACCCGCCCCCCGAGTGCCATCTCGCCGAAACAAAAATAACCCTCCCGAGCACCATCCTGCTGAAACAACCCCCCCACCCCAGAGCACCGCCCTGCTGAAACAAAAACAACCCCCCTGCTGAAGTAAAAAAAAACAAAAAACCAAGTGCTGCCCTGCCGCCCCAAGATTGGTCGCCCCTTAGAAGGTGCCGCCCCAAGCACGTGCTTGGTTGGCTGATGCCTGGAGCCAGCCCTGCGTGAACAATCACTTGAAGAAGAATCCCACCTTACTGTAAAGATTTTACTGTGAATGAACTGCAACTGACAAGACCAGCACTTTAGCATTCATTTTATTTTACCTAATTAGCTGTTGCTATAGTTTTGTTCTATCTTCTTATTACATCATTGTGGTACAAAGATTTCACATTTCACCACATTTATATTTGTCTAACAAGATGGCAGGGTTCCAATGTTACCACATAAAAGATAATTTTAAAAAGATATAATTTAGCACTAATATAATAGAACGTAAAGCTTTTAACACAGTAGACAATTGCTAATACAACAGAATGACACCCTAGGGAAATCTCACTTAGCTTCCCCTTCCTTTCATCCAAATCATTTTCACTTTTTATCAATACACACTGGAGAGCAGCAGGCTGAGCAGCAGCGTGAAATCTGAAAGGGAACTGCAGTATCCGAGCCTGTTGCTATTAGGGCAATGCCGCACTGGATGCACTTTTGCTGTTTCAGGGGATTCAGAGGACCAATTTCAAAACTGGTATAAGTGAGTGAAGCTCCAGTGAAGTTGCACCCAGTAGAGAATTTGTCTCATTTGGATGTATTTCTAGAAAACAGATATGTACCAGCCACGTGCTATACAGAATTTGCAATTCTTTCATAACAGGACACAGGACTGGCAACCCACCCCCAAATGGTAATAAAAACATTCAAATCTTTTAAAAACTTGCCTTGTGGAATCAAACCAAAGTGGATCAGACATATTAGTTGTTGCCTTCTAGTAAGAGGATCAGCATGAAATTAACAATACCAACATTACAATTGCCATCATTATAACTGAGAGTCAACAAACAGTTAAGATGAATGAAGGCAATTCAGAGCTACTGTTAGAGTCTGCAGCTTGAATACTCAGTAAAACAACACTGCATCTGCTCACTTATGGAGTTTGTCTCTGTAATACAGACTACATTATAAACTTATTTTTTGTAAATGAAAACTTAAATTATGAAGAAAAACACTCGAAACACGCAGAAAATCCCCAAACCCATACTTTAACATGGAATTTGCATAGCACATGTTTCTAGCATGTTCAGATATATGGCAATGACAAGTTCAAGACCCAGGTCACTCTGAAATATCACAGCAAGACACAGTGTGTCTTTCCTCAGTTCCAAAGCAGGAATGCTTCCATGGACAGATAGCTAAGAAACAAAGAAAAGTCACTCAACTAATTACATGTACATAACTTTACTAATGGGTGACACTTCAAGTAAATGCAAAGCAGAGCTTTTTTGTATTGTGAGTAATCCAGAACGAGGCTGGCTGCTGGTACCTACTTGGACAACAGCAAAATGAAAGAATTTTTTAAAAGAGGGAATAAGTGGAATAAAGGAAATATTTTTTCCAACACATCAGACTTTGCTACAAAAATTTACATACAGGCATGATTTATTACCTAACAACTATAGTTCACAGTTAGTCAGTAGGTGTTCAAACCTATAATGTGATAATGGTAACTGCGCTAATAGTATCACTGTCAAATAGATCTCACAGGAAGAGATGTAGAAACCAATTTCCAGACTATATATTTCCTGTTTCTTGACTGTTTCAAGTGAGATGCTGAAGCAGAAGGAAAACAATAATAAAACCCTACAGAAAATATGTTAAATTTCCCCTTAATTTAAAAACATTTCATAGAATCATAGAATATTAGGGTTGGAAGAGACCTCAGGAGGTCATCTAGTCCAATCCCCTGCTCAAAGCAGGACCAACACCAACTAAATCATCCCAGCCAGGGCTTTGTCAAGCCGGGCCTTAAAAACATCTAAGGATGGAGATTCTACCACCTTCCTAGGTAACCCATTCCAGTGCTTCACCACCCTCCTTGTGAAATAGTGTTTTCTAATATCCAACCTAGACCTTCCCCACTGCAAATTGAGACCATTGCTTCTTGTTCTGTCATCTGCCACCACTGAGAGCAGCCTTGCTCCATCCTCTTTGGAACACCCATTCAGGTAACTGAAGGCTGCTATCAAATCCCCCCTCACTTTTCTCTTCTGCAGACTAAATAACCCCATGTCCCTCAGCCTCTTCTCGTAAGTCATGTGCCCCAGCCCCCTAATCATTTTCGTTACCTTCCGCTGGACTCTCTCCAATTTGTCCACATCCCTTCTGTAGTGGGGGGACCAAAATTGGATGCAATATTCCAGGTGTGGCCTCACCAGTGCCGAATAGAGGGGAATAATTACTTCCCTCGATTTGCTGGCAGTGCTCCTACTAATACAGCTCAATATGTCGTTGGCCTTCTTGGCAACAAGGGCACACTGCTGACTCATATCCAGCTTCTCGTCCACTGTAATCCCCAGGTACTTTTCTGAAGAACTGCTGCTTAGCCAGTCGGTCCCCAGCCTGTAGCAGCACATAGGATTCTTCCTTCCTAAGTGCAGGACTCTGCACTTGTCCTTGCTGAACCTCATTAGATTTCTTTTGGCCCAATCCTCCAATTTGTCTAGCTCACTCTGGACCTATCCCTACTCTCCAGCATATCTACCTGTCATCTGCAAACTTGCTGAGGGTGCAATTCATCCCATCATTCAGATAATTAATAAAGATGGAATTAATTGATAAACTTAACAGTAACAATTCACCGGGACCAGATGGCATTCACCCAAGAGTTCTGAAAGAACTCAAATGTGAAATTGCGGAACTAAATCAGCTTCTGTACCCAATGACTGGAAGATAGCTAATGTAACGCCAATATTTAAAAAGGGCTCTAGAGGTGATCACGGCAATTACAGACCGGTAAGTCTAATGTCAGTAACGGGCAAATTAGTTGAAACAATAGTAAAGAATAAAATTGTCAGACACATAGAAGAACATAAATTGTTGGGCAAAAGTTAACATGGTTTCTGTAAAGGGAAATAATTTCTTACTAATCTATCAGAGTTCTTTGAAGAGGTCAACACACATGTGGACAAGGGGGATCCAGTGGACATAGTGTACTTAGATTTCCAGAAAGCCTTTGACAAGGTCCCTCATCAAAGACTCTTACGTAAATTCAGTTGTCATTGGATAAGAGAGAAGATCCTTTCATGGATTAAGAACTGGTTAAAAAACAGGGAACAAAGGGTAGGAAAAAATGGTAAATTTTCAGAATGGAGAGGGGTAACTAGGGGTGTTCTCCAAGGATCAGTCCTAGGACCAATCCTATTCAACTTATTCATAAATGATCTGGAAAAAGGGGTAAACGGTGAGGTGGCAAAGTTTGCAGACGATACTAAACTGCTCAAGATAGTTAAGACCAAAGCAGACTGTGAAGAACTTCAAAAAGATCTCACAAAAGTAAGTGATTGGGCAACAAAATGGCAAATGAAATTTAATGTGGATAAATGTAAAGTAATGCACATTGGAAAAAATAACCCCAACTATATATACAATATGATGGGGACTAATTTAGCTACAATTAATCAGGAAAGGGATCTTGGAGTCATCATGGCTCGTTCTCTGAAGACGTCCACACAGTGTGCAGCGGCAGTCAAAAAAGCAAACAGGATGTTAGGAATCATTAAAAAAGGGATAGAGAATAAGACGGAGAGTATCTTATTGCCCTTATATAAATCCATGGTACGCTCACATTTTGAATACTGCGTACAGATGTGATCTCATCTCAAAAAAGATATACTGTCATTAGAAAAGGTTCAGAGAAGGGCAACTAAAATGATTAGGGGTTTGGAACAGGTCCCATATGAGGAGAGATTAAAGAGGCTAGGACTTTTCAGCTTGGAAAAGAGGAGACTAAGGAGGGATATGATAGAGGTATATAAAATCATGAGTGGTGTGGAGAAAGTGAATAAGGAAAAGTTATTTATTTGTTCCCATAATATAAGAACTAGGGGCCACCAAATGAAATTAACGGGCAGAGGGTTTAAAACAAATATAAGGAAGTTCTTCTTCACATAGCGCACAGTCAACCTGTGGAACTCCTTGCCTGAGGAGGTTGTGAAGGCTAGAACTATAACAGGGTTTAAAAGAGAACTAGACAAATTAATGGAGGTTAAGTCCATTAATGGCTATTAGACAGGATGGGTAAGGAATGGTGTCCCTAGCCTCTGTTTGTCAGAGGGTGGAGATGGATGGCAGGAGAGAGATCACTTGATCCTTACCTGTTAGGTTCACTCCCTCTGGGGCACCTGGGATTGGCCACTGTCAGTAGACAGGATACTGGGCTGGATGGACCTTTGGTCTGACCCATTATGGCCATTCTTATGTTCTTAGGCATCTCTTTATACAATAGCTCTAGCTTTCAGTCATAACTGCTGCTTGTGATGAGGCACAGACTCTTGCAGACATGAATGAAACACTGGCGAGCTTGTATTAATATAATTTACAAATACTAGCAGAAGATGCATTTAGTTGTTGTTGACAGATGCCACATGAAATACCATGTTAACAAATATATTTCAAAGATTTAATCACTACCCTGCTACAAATTAGAATAAGTAAAAACTGTCTGGAGAATGGCCTGATGAAGTGTCAGAATGCAAAATGAATAAAACCAGGCATGTGGCCAGAAGGGGTCACCTAAAGGCCTTAGTCTGTGTGTCATTTCCCCCCATTCCTGTATGGAAGACATCAGGGGTGGCCAGATGTTCCCACTAGTTTCACTGGCTCTTTCAGTGAAATATTTGCCACCTGGTTTGTTGAGGTGAAATTAGTGGATAAAAAACCCCAGGCTTCCTCCTTGAACATTAAATGTGTTGCTTCTGTAGGAGAGTATTTAGACCAAAGATGTTCCACCAGGGTCAGTGGATATAAAATAACTTGGACTGTCTTGGTATAGGACCCTGTCTGTTCTTTTAAACAACCGTTCAATTGTTAACACCCTTTGAATATCAGGAACGTGCTATATCTGAAGAAATCTAATGATATCTAACATTCAACCATTTAAAGCAAAAGTTTTATACGCTGGTAATGACTCACAATTTTTGTCTCAAGGTATGTATGCTTACCCTTTACAATGTGCCCTTTCAATTCTGTAAAGTTTTCCCCCCATATTTCATGTATATTTATGAATATACTATTACTGCCAAATTCCTGGCTTAGCTATCGTTGCCATACTTAATACATATTCAAAAGTCACAGCTGTGGCTAGAAAAAGATGAGTACTTTTTGTAGAAAACAATTTTCCCAACATATTAAAATGTAGAGCATTTATTAATTGTCATATGCCTGTTAAACCATATTGGCTTTTTAAAAAAATTATATTTATATGGAAAATGCATTAGAGTCCAGAAGTCTCTCACAATTGCAACCCATACTTCTTTAGAGAGAGTTTTACTTCCATTATGAAATTCTAAGGGCAAAACACTGCCAATAGCATTTGGCATTTTAAAAAAATGACTGGTAAACTAACAGGAACACTAACATTTTATTAGGATGGAGAGTTGATGGCTCCTGATAACTATAATGTCTGTGACAGTTACTACTTTTGGAAATTGCTGTTTAAGTGACTCACGAAGAAGGATAAAGGATGACAATTCAAATAGATTTAAACCATAATAAAAATTCCCCTTGTGTACCTCCAGTATTTACTTGCGCTTTATAAATTTTAGAAAAAGCTGTCTTCACTGAGAAAGAAAAACCAATAAATTCACTGTATAGCTTTTGGACTTAACTAAAGGAATCACTTTTTTAACCACAATCCATTAAAAATGTGACTATTGAAGCCATAGCAAATCTCTGTTATGTCTGACATGACTCACAGCTAGAGTGAAACAATATGAATGCTGGCCCCTTAGTAATGGTCCCACATAAAGGAAGGATATAAAGAGCTATTATTTTAAAGGATTAAGTAGCTTCCTGTTACATGCCATAATTAGATACTAATATACTAAGCGAGGTTCATAAGGATGAAAAGTACATATAAGCAGTATAATTTATTTTAGCAACTTTCATTCAATAAAATCTAGGTTCAAGCCTACATTTAAATACAGAATTATATGTGGTCCTGGAATACAGCATCTCTCCTAACCTGTTAAACTATAATAGCATAATATATATAATCTATAAGAGGACAAATCCTTACTCAGGCAAGTAATCCCACTGACATCAGTGAGACTACTCAGGGGAGGAAAGTGAACAAGATTGTACCATTCAAGAGACTATTCGATTAGGGCCAAATTTACACATTTAGACTTTTAATGGGTCAAATGAATGGGAGTTAGGTATCTAAATACTTTCAAGAATTTGTCCCTTAGTGCCTGGGTCCAGTGCTCATTCAAGTTAATGGAAAAACTCTCATTCACTTCAGTCGGCATTGGCTAAGACCCTTTGAACTTGTCTAGATTAGGATAAAAGATATATTTTTAAAATGTGTTACCTAAAACAATTTCAACATGTTTTAAAACCCAAGTGCAGACAGGACAATTAACATTTTAGCGGATGTGAGTTCATAAAGGAGACCCCAGAGGTCACATTGACCAAGTAGCATGCATTAAAATACAACTCGTCCTATCTGTATCAGACTTTTAAAACATCATGGTTAAAACATCTTAGCTAACACATTTGAAACATATACCTTTATTGTAGTCTAGACAAGACTGTAGTGTACAGTAACTTTTAAGCAAAAGCTATTTGATACAGCAAGAGATGCAAGAAGTAGAACATCTGGCATTAAAACATAGTAAATTCTGGAGAACAATGTGAATGAAGTATATATTGCAAGTCATCAATGTTTTGCATATTGAACACATTTGTAAACTAATGGTACTGTCTCTAGAGCATGGATTTTCCCTATGTTATTTTTCATCTGTTTAGTCAGCTATAGTGTCTTAACCATCTGCATATGTGGGGCATAGATTTTAAAGTAATTATTTTTATAGTATTCTGAGTTGCTATTCCATACAAAAGCATATATTTTTCAGCTAAATAGCCGAAGGTTACATAAGTCATAAAGTACACAGGACAATATGTGTTTATTTTAGTTTAGCTGTTGTGTAACTAACGTGAAATTTCAAACCAGAATATAGTGTGTAGATTTTTGGCTCACAAAAACACTAATCAGTTAGTTTATAGTTTTAAGGTTCCCTCCTGGTGATAACATCTGCAAAGGACTTCTTGTGTTTTATTTTCTTGTCTTCAGGAACATAAACAGGATAATGTCTATCATGATTGTTATTTGATGAGGTTTAATATTAGGAGCAATTATTAAGAGTTTTTATTGTTGTTTTAGGTTATCTAATTTTTTTCTGACTTCTTCCCCTCTTTTTGCCTGTTCCAGGCGTATGACCCATAGTTGGCTTATAATGGAAACATTATAATGTCTACAACACTCATTGAAATCTAAAAATGGCCTTTTTCATTATAAAACACTCCACCCTATAATCCAAGAACTAGCAAAATAAGAAACATCATGGGTTTCTGAAATAATTACAAATAAGGGTACTTTAGGCAGAATTATAATTACAGCAGAGATAGGTTTACTTCAAAGACTAACTTTCAAAAGGCAGATTTATGACAAATAAAATTAAAGTTGCAGTTAAACCTTCATAGCAAAAGCCTCAACTGAAAACATAAGTTCAGTCTAACATGAATGTTACATTTTGTATGTGCCAAAAGACAAAAGCATTTATCTTCAACAAGATTTTTGTTATCCCAGGAAGAGCTGTACAGGACTCATCTGGCATCAAAGTTGTATGAGGTCCCAAACTGCTTCACATTTGCTAGGCTAGGCCTCTTTGAAATGATTCTCTGTAATTATTCAAAAGGTCAGAATGAGACTCAATACCTCAAACCACTGAGAAGAAAAACCATATTTAATCTCAGGGCTGTGATTTTATTTTGTTTTTGTTTTACTGAAGAGAGCTGGGATTTTACTGCCTAAAAGAAAGTTCAGTACAAGGGCTATAGAGGGTCCTCTGGTGAGTCTTGCAAAATTCTAGTCACCAATTTGCCTGAAGTGAACAATTTTTTTTTTATAGATACATAGCAACATCATCATGTGAAGAGTGGGTGGGTAAGTTCTGTTCCTAAGCAGGTACATTTACATGATTATTTTTCAAGCTTTGGCACGTTTTCTATATTGAGTCAGGTCTTCTATTTTAACTGGTACACTTTTTACAACTGCATCTAGTCCTAATATTGGAATAGGAAAAAACAAAACAAAAAAATAAAATAAAAAGATGACTTTTCAGCATCTTAGCTGTAAAAAAAAGTAGAAAAGATAAAGCAACACCAAATACTTCTAAAGTTTGATGGTCTCTGAACCAAACCATCCCAGATTTAGCACCTGAAGATAGCTGTACATTTGATCTATAATGGTAACAGTAGCAGGGATTTCCTGCTGGCGAATTTTTAATCAGACTTTTTGTGTTTTTTCTTTTACCATACATTTAAAAGAATAACACAATTATTGAAATACAAACCCCACCCCCCCACAATTCAAATCACAGCTAAATTCACATTTAAGGAAAATACTGAGAGACACTTCTTACCTTTTTTTTTTTAAGTCATTGCACAGGGACACCGGAACAATTTTTATAGTGGGGGTGAGAGCCCTTGAACCAAACTGTAAACCCTCTATATGATGGAAACCTTCAAGCCAGGGGGTCTTGCCGCACCCTCAGCACCCCTAGTTCCAGCACCTATGCCACTGCAGTGGAATTCCTCTATAGAATGTACACACCACTGCCAAGAATGTTATATTTTGCAGATTTCAGATCCTTTTCACCACACACCTGTACACACACACACACACACACGTAACTATCAAGAACCCAGCATCCAGGTGCCCCCATTGAGTCTGTACACCATTAGTGTTTGATGGATCACTCAGTGGTGGACTGTACAGAGTGGTACCTCTCATGGTGCTGACTCTATTCCTTATTTCCTACTCACAAATCACATTAAAAGAGGTTAAAAAATTTCCTAAAATGACTTGTCCATGGAGCTTTCACAGGGAGATTAGGTCATCATGAGTTGGAGAGAAGGCAGTCCATGCTTTTAAGACTGCAATGGCAGATAGTCAATGAGGCAAACACTCTATTAAATTATGGGCCATGCTATGGTAATGTTTGAGAACTCCTGGATTAGGAGATACTAAGGTACAGATGGGAAAATGTCAAGTTTTTAATGTTTCCTGCTCTATGGAGTTGAGATTCTATTGCTTTCATGTTAGTGTTATTATTATTTATATTTGCATTGTGATATCACCTAGAAAACTCAGTTATGGACCAGAACCCAGTTGTGCTAAATGCTCTACAGACAGAACAGAAAAATGGTCCCCTGTCCCACAGAACTTACAATCATCAGAGGAGTAGCCGTGTTAGTCTGTATCCACAAAAACAACGAGGAGTCTGGTGGCACCTTAAAGACTAACAGATTTATTTGGGCATAAGCTTTCGTGGGTAAAAAAACCTACTTGAGATGCATCTGAAGAAGTGGGGGGTTTTACCCATGAAAGCTTATGCCCAAATAAATCTGTTAGAACTTACAATGTACATCACTATGCTTTGTTTCATCATGTGTAATAAACCCTCCTCTCAGATTTTGTAATGGAGAAGCCTCCCAGTACAAAAGAGGATGACTGTGGTCACTAATGGAGGCTTCCATCCTGTATTTTATTATATATTAGAACTCAAGTTTTTTAAAAAAAAAATCTTCAAAAAAAAAAAAAAAAAAAAAAGCATCAAGGTAGCCCCATCACCTACTGTGATGTTCAGACTCAAGTTGGGTTTACCTAAGTATATGTACTAAGTCATCTATTAAATAGTTAATACTTGCCAGTGCACACTCTGATCTACTCTGCAACCACTGCTCTGCAATAAACAGAACACCATTGTGAAAATCATAGGAGCATTGAAACAACATATGAACATCTGCACTTGAGATTTTGAAAAAATATCTGTTAAGAATTTGCTGCCATAGTAGCACATTTTGTCCAGATTGCAAATCTTTTATCGAAGGGTAATTGTTGAAGTCTACATAAGCTAAAGTCCCTTTGTACTTTCTCCCATTAAAAAAAAAAAGACATAAAAAGGGCTAAAAAAAAAAAAAAAAAGCTGGTGATGCCAGTTGACAGCTTTGTTATGTGCCACTCCAGATAGTTGTGTGGGACTGCAGTATGGGCTGTTACTATTGTTTTATTAAATCAGCATCTAACTAAATGTCAGCTGTTCACCATATGATCGGTTATTTTACATGTAAAAAAGATTCTCCTTCCCATTTCTTTAGGCAGGGCCCTACATGCAATGTGATTTGTTGAACAATGCAAATGGACACACAACTCATTTTTTGCTTAAGCTACAGTTTAAATCTCTGTTTGTGTCACACAGATCAACAAAAAGTGCCTACTGCACTTAGACCTCTCATTGAGCTTTCCTGCTTTTTGCACCGTGGTCTGTTTTTCTTTTTGTTCTAGGATTTTCCCCAAAAAGAGAAGGTTTGGGGGATTCCTGCATCCACTCCCTCACTGCTGCCTTTAAAACAACAGAGCAGAGCCCAGTGAGCGGGAGCTCCTTCCCCACTTAGAACAGCAGCAATAGACAAGCAGGAGACAAGCAATAGACAGCCTGTCCAGGCCTCCTCTCAGGGTTCTGTGTAGGTACTGGAAGGAGTGGTCCAGCAGGATTTACCATTTGTGCCAGGGTGAGATGAGCTATCTTTTAACACTGCTCCCCTCCTACAGCTCCACAAGACGGAAGGTTCTGTGGCCAGCTGGAGGAGTTGAGAAGGAGGGCCTGAATTGACTGCTGTGTTTGTTGGCTTAGGAGAGGCTTGCTGAATATGATGGCTGCCATGCAGCCTTCCCTCTGAACATACATGTCACCTCAGGACGGGATGCAGAGATAAAGTTTCTTGACACCTTAAATTACTGCTTCTTGGAGCAGCTGGTCCAGGAACCCACCAGAGGAGAGGCAATTCTTGATTTAGTCCTAAGTGGAGCACAGGATCTGGTCCAAGAGGTGAATATAGCTGGACCATTTGGTAATAGTGACCATAATATAATTACATTTAATATCCCTGTGGCAGGAAAAACACCACAGCGGGCCAACACTGTAGCATTTAATTTCAGAAAGGGGAACTACACAAAAATGAGGTTAGTTAAACAGAGATTAAAATGTACAGTGCCAAAAGTGAAATCTCTGCAAGCTGTGTGGAAGCTTTTTAAAGACACCATAATAGAGGCTCAACTTAAATGTATACCCCAAATTAAAAAACATAGTAAGAGAACCAAAAAAGAGCCACCATGGCTAAACAACATAGTAAAAGAAGCAGTGAGAGGCAAAAAGGAATCCTTTAAAAAGTGGAAGTTAAATCCTAGTGAGGAAAATAGAAAGGAGCATAAACACTGGCAAATGAAGTGTAAAAATACAATTAGGAAGGCCAAAAAAGAATTTGAGGAACAGTTAGCCAAAGACTCAAAAAGTAATAGCAAATTTTTTTAAGTACATCAGAAGCAGGAAGTCTGCTAAACAAGCAGTGGGGCCACTGGATGATCGAGGTGCTAAAGGAGCACTCAAGGACGATAACGCCATTGTGGAGAAACGAAATGAATTCTTTGCATCGGTCTTCACAGCTGAGGATGTGAGGGAGATTCCCAAACCTGACCGTTCTTTTTAGGTGACAGATCTGAGGAGGTTTTGGAACAAATTGATAAATTGAACAGCAATAAGTCACCAGGACCAGATGGACCAGATGGTATTCTCCCGAAGTCTGGAGGGACCTCCTCTACTGCCCCCAGGCATAGGAAGTGCTCAACTTCCAGAACAAGATGTTGCTCATGAGAAGGGTCCCTGAAGAGGGATGGGGAAAGGGCTGATGGGAGTGAGGGTCAGCCATGAACTGTAGGGTGTAGCCCGAAGATATTATGTTGAGCACCCAATGATTTGAGGTCAACCGCAACCAGGCCGACCTACTTGCCCTTTGGCCACTGGGCCCACTTCGGGCACAGATGACGCTACTAGGGACCAGGAGCCCTGTCACTCCCAGGAGTCGGAGGCTGGTCCCTGGGTGAACTAGGGGGTCTGACCACAGCAGTACCCCCGAGCAGCTCCGAGGCGGGCACATGGCCTGACACAGGTTCTTTGCCTGAAGCCTCCTTTTTCTGCGGTGCTGGCAGGCCCGTCGACTTCTATCGGTTCTTAGGTACCGGGAGGGGGAACGATGCTGGGTGTGTTCCGGTGGCGTGCTGTGCGCTGATGCCAAGGTGCCAGGCATGGAGTCTGATCAAGAGGGCTCCAAGGTAGGAAGAAGCATAGCCTCCATGAGGGGGGCCCTCAAGCGGATATCCTGCTCCTTCTGAGTTTAAGGGCAAAGGTTTTTGCAGATCCTGCACTTATCCTTTCAGTGGGACTCCCCCAAACACTTTAAATAGCTCTTGTGTGGGTCACTAATAGGCACTGGCTGGCTGCATGAGGAACATGGCTTAAAGCCTGAGGAATGGGGCATGATCCACTCCGAGGTGAAGTCCCATCCGGGACTCTAACTCCGAAACAACTGCTCTAACACTTAACTTAAAGGTCTAACTAAGTACCTATCAATTAACAACAAAGGAGACAGAACAATAGACTAAGAACCGCTAACATTCTAATGCAAGACAAGGCGCTTCGAGTAACGGACATGGGCAGTAAGAATGAACTGAGAGGGTGCAGGGTCGGCAATATACCAACTCATGAGTACAGCACATCAGAGGGCGCCATAGCCAGCCCTAGGGATACCGCTAAGGCAAAAATCTCTGACGACTGTGACCGTGGGCACACACACCTAGAATGGATTTGACACGAGCAAGCACTCGAAGAATACATTTTTATTTGCCTGTTGGCTTCTGGGCCTTGGTGGTGCAGTTGGGTCACATTTTCCAATTTTTCTCCACAACCACAAGGGCTAGAAACTTAATCTAAAAAAGAAAAATAATTAAATAAATTTGAGATTCTCAGGCAGATTTAAGATCACACACCAAACTTAATGAGACTCTCAATAAAATCATAAGAGTTGGCAGCACTGCCTCGCTGAGCAACAAATCCAAAGATAACTCTAAGTGCTGATAGAAACATTGACTCTCAAACCCTCACAAACTTCTGGTTGGAGTCAATACAATAACTAATTTACTGCACATATATGGGCAGGAGAACTTGTCATTGAATGGTGTTTTGAGCTGTCCATTGTGGAAATGCCAGGAAATCTTTGTTCCATTGCCCTCCTACAATGCTGATAACAACATACGTTTGTTCTGTTTTCACTTTGGGATATATTTTGGGAAGTGTTTCAATAAAACTGAAAGCTATCAAATGATTGTGTAATTAACTAACATAACCATATAATTCAGCGCACGTCTGCCGCATAAATTATTGGGACTAGCTGCATAATTTAAGTCTAATCTATGAGACAGTACAAGGGGCTTTGGCTGAATGCAAATCTGTGAATAAATTTCCACTATACATTGATATTCCCCCAGAAAGGACATTGTGATTATATATGCACAAACTAATCCAGTCTTCATCATGTTTGTTTTATTCTACAAGCCAAACAATTTTGTAAATGTGCACAGGGATCTAGAAAGTTTACCTAGTTGTGCATTTTACTGCCAATTTCGTATTATATATAACATAATGGAGAAGCAGTTACTTTTCACTAGTAAGTTAGATGCACAACTCTACATGTAGAATCTGTACTCTTCATCAATGGCCTATTCATCAGATGGCTTATTTATCAAAGGTTGGTGGCAAACCATGGACAAAATTCTGACACGCATTTACCACTGGTTAATGATAATCCTTTATAGGCAAAATTTCCTCTCAGATTTGCATGATGGATCTTGGCTCTGATATCCTGTTCTTCTCTTTCATGCAGAACTATGGAACGAACAGAGCTGAGATCTGTTACATGATCTTAGGAGAGAATTTTACCCATTTTGGGATGCTGTCATTACACAGGCTCTGCGCCAGACTCCCAACTCCATAATTCCTGTTGCTGTTGCAGCTCCTTCTGTAACCGGAGGGCATGCTGTTGTTTTGACATTAGGCTTTCAAATCAGCTCACCCATGGACGGCTCCAGGCACCAGAGCAGCAAGTGCGTGCTTGGGGCGGCAAGCCGCAGGGGGGTGGCCGGCCGGTAGCTGCGAGGGCGGCAGTCAGGAAGCCTTCAGCGGCGTTTCTGCGGGAGGTCCACCGGTCCCTCGGATTCGGCGGCAATTCGGTGGCGGGGACGCCGACCATGCGGGACCGGCGGAGCGCTCACAGGAACGCCGCTGAATCCGTGGGACCGGCGACCTCCCGCAGAAACGCCGCCGACGGCTGCCTGACTGCCATGCTTGGGGCGGCACAAACCATAGAGCCTGAGCTCACCACACATTTTTTGGATAACTGATCTTTTTCCTTTGAAAAATAAGATTTTATCATACAATCTACCTGAATGCACAAGTCACTTCTTTTATATGTCTTTCTTTGATGGCCTATTTGTGTAAAAATAGACTTCTACTTTCTGTGTAGTTTTCCTTGCAGCTTAACTATGCGTTGACATTAAAGCATTCATTTTAAAATATTGCTTTTCTTTTGGTCTCAGTTTTCATTTAGACCCAATCCAAAACTCTGACCTCTTACCTACAGAAAAATTTGGATTTGGATTTGGACCTGCACAACCTGAAGATCAGTTTATTTTGCTTATTCTGCATCTTGTTAAGATGTTTGGCATGAAATCTTGACTCTATCAACATCCACAGCAAAACTCACACTGACTTCAGTGGGGCCAGAATTTTACCCCTGAAGGAAGTAATCATTTTTCATGTCTTTATTCATTTGACATGTCTTTCTCAGGCCTATGCAATCAAATATACAGTGTGGAATGGCTTACCATCTTAGAAGGTGTAAGTTACAAAAGAACGAATGAGAGGAATCCTACTAAATATTTCAGTGTGACATCATAACACTAATGCTAATTTAATGTATTATGATCAGTGTTCCTTGAATAACTGCAAAACAAATTACTACTGATGCTATTTACATGTTAACTGTAAGTGTTAGTAGCAGTTCTTAAATCTGCTCAAACCCTCTTCTTCACGGCAAACTAGGTATTCAATGTTATAGCTTTAGAATCTGGTGTTGAGACCATAATGTTAACATTGGTGACTAAGGACATAACACGAAACTAAAGACCCAGTAAATGTTACCAAAAATGGCTTCAGTCAACACCTAAGCTGTACTCCCAAGTGAACAATAAAACAAGTTTGATTAATTGATCTATTTTATAATTATATGTTAAAAAATGAGAAAGTACGTAATTTTTCAGGAATAGTGTGCTGTGACATTTTTGTGTTTTTATATCTGATTTTGTAAGCAAAAAAAAAGGGGGCGGGTGGTACAGTAGTCTGGAAAGGTTGAGAACCACTAGAGGACCACTGAGGAGCTTGCATCTTGCTTGTGGCCAAGTACAGAATTAATAAATACAGGGATCAATCTGTGATATTTTGTTTAGGTTACTCATTCAAGGTCAACATGAATCTAAAATGTTCATTGCTGACATGAAAATACAATTATCCCTCTCTTCTCACCATCACCCCATTTGTTTTGGGGTATGGATGTTTTTGTTTGTTTTTGTTTTAGAAAAATGAGTTAGATTTAAACACTACATCATTATATATTTTGGATATTGCATGTCCTTCCACCAAGGACTAGGTGAAGATTTGATCTCTCCTATACTTAAAAATTCTAGGTGCATTAACTAGAACATGTAATTTGATCGGGACCTGAAAATGAAAAAATGTACCTCCTGAATGAGTTTCCTTTTAAACAAGTTTCAGAAAATCAAATAAACAATCATTTTAAATATTCCAGTCTCCTGTATTCCAAATTCAGATGACTGAAATGCAAAAGGCAGCTCAAGAACTTTTAGGGTTTACCTACAAGCGAGTTTTTTCTCCCAGTTATACTGCAATAATTATACTGATATTGTTAAACCACTACTGTTATACCATTACAAATTCCCCATGTGGACACTCTTATTGTAGTATACAAGAGGCTTTTTTTCGCTTAACTTAAACTGTTCCAAAATGACATAAACTATCCTGGAAAAAGGCATTCTTATTCGGAAAAAGACTGACCTACAGGTGAGTTATACCGATACAGCTATAGCAGTTTAAATTCACATCCTGTGTTATACTGGTATAACTTTTCAAGTAGGCAAGTCCTTAGATAGACAAGCAATTTCTAATAGGACAAGGACTTAGATGACCCATTACCACATCAATGCTAGCATCAATAGTTCTTATGATTCTTCCAAGAAGAGAGAAAACATGCACACCCAACTGAATAAAGTTTAATGAATCATACAGGCTTCAGAAACGATAACAATGAAAGGGGGCAATTCAGGTTGGCTGGATTAAATTAGTGCAGTATGAATTTCCTTTGACACTTTCTTTACAGCTATGACACATAAAAAGTTTAAGTGACAAGGAGCCTGCTTGAATAATTTTACATTTCCTGCAGAGTTTCAACATAAAGCACTTACTATTCTTAGAAACATGAATTATTACTAGTGTGAGGGAAATGGGCTTATCTAAGTAAAACCTAGTCTATACATCTCAATTTTCTTGAAACTCTTAATTTTTCTTTATCTTATGTAAGGTTTATATCAACAGAGTCTGAGGGCTGGTCTACACTAGCCCCGAAGTTCGAAGTAAGATACGCGACTTCAGCTACGTAAATAACGTAGCTGAAGTCGAAGTATCTTATTTCGAACTTCAAAGTACTCACCCCTGGTCCACACCGCGGTGCGCAGGCTCCCCCGTCGACTCTGCCTGCTCCGTTCGTGGAGCAGGATTACCAGCGTCGACGGGGGAGCACTTCCTGGTTCGATTTAACCCAGAAGATCAATCCGACGCGTCCGACAGAGCTGGTAAGTGTAGACTAGCCCTAAGACAGAACATTTGCTAGGAGATGGCCCTTCACCCAGTCATGTTATGAACATTTAGCTCCCCGATTCTTTGCCAGTAAAAGGCCCAAAATATTTTAAGAAATGCAGAAAATGAAATATGGTAATGTGGAAGTATCAATAAAGTATTAATAATAGACTTATTAGGGAAATTTCTCACCTCCAGAATGTGTAGAGGCCTAGAGAAAATTCTGCACCCTTTAGCCTCTACCACAGAGGAGGGGTCCAAAACTGTACCCACGGAGTTAATCCCATGCTCTCCATATTTGTGAAGTACATCTGGTTACAGAAATGCCCAGAAGAGATGGGACTGTCCGGACTGACCAAAGCTCAAGTTTGGCCACCTTCAATCTGGATTTGACCATATTATCGGGATCAGGATCGTCTGATTTGCTCAGAACGATCTCAAGGGAGGTATCATTAGGTGGAGCAAGCTAGAATTGCAATCTTAAAGAGCCAGGGAAATGCAGAAAGTGGTGTGATCCTCCAAGGCCACCACATCACCAAGAAGGGCTGCTACCCCCACCTGTTCCAAAGAAGGAGGAGACCAAGACTCTATATGCTATCCCAGCTTGACCAGTCAAGTGCCGAGAGGATGCCTGTTGACCAGCATAAAGTACAAACGAGATGACATCACTTGATTCCCTGAACTGTAGTCCTCACTCTGATGTTCCAAAGACCCGCAAGCTCAAGCGTTAACGGCTTCCTCTTAAAATAACTTTTTCTCTTTTTCCTATCTTATGGCTTGGCTGGGGTGTCTGTCACTCACATTAATAATTTTTCTCTAACACTTTTTAAGGGGTGTGAGTGTGTGTGAGAGAGTGAGAGAGAAAGAAATTGGACAGGCGCATCCATATTCTAAGTAAATCCTATCTTAAATTACTGTTACCCTGGGTTGTAAAAATATGTGTGCAGAAATCACTCTGCTCTCACAAGGGAAATTATGGGTTCTTAATCATTTTGTATTATAGCAGACATAAATTAATTGGAGAAAGTCAGCTGTGGAAGTCATCTAGTAAACAACAACCTTGAAGGAGTCTAGATACTGCTACTGAGGTTTGAGAAGTAGACTAAGTCTCCTTAGGTTTCCAGGATAGAATGTGTCATGTTAACTTCATGATTTAAATCTTGATTGTGTTCAGCCAATAATTTGGTCAATTGTTGATTACATTTCACAGTATTTCCCACTCATTGATTTATTAACTCAATTCTAATTCTGATTTGATAACTCTGTTGTTTAATCCTTAATTAGCTAGTAAAATTATAATAGTTTGAGCATGAAGTTTCATGGAATTTAAGTAGGGCTGTCGATTAATCGCAGTTAACTCATGCGATTAACACAAAAAAGTATTTGTGATTAAAAAAATTAATTGCGATTAATCACAGTTTTAATCGCACTGTTAAACAAGAGATTACCAATTGAAATGTATTAAATATTTTGGATGTTTTTTCTACATTTACATATACATCTTGTATTCTGTGTTAACTGAAATCAAAGTGTATATTTTGATTACAAATATTTCCACTGTAAAAATGATAAACAGAAGAAATAGTATTTTTCAAATCACCGCATACAAGTACTGTAGTGCAATCTCTTTGTTCTGAAAGTGCAATTTACAAATATAGATTTTTTTTTTGCTTACATAACCACTCAAAAACAAAACAATGTAAAACTTCAGAGGCTACAACTCCACTCAGTCCTACTTCTTGTTCAGCCAGTTGCTAAGACAAACAAGTTTGTTTACATGTACAAGGAAATAACGCTGCCCTCTTCTTATTTACAATGTCACCAGACAATGAGAACAGGCATTTGCATCGCACTTTTGTAGCCAGCATTGAAAGGTATTTATGTGCCAGATATGCTAAACATTCATATGCCTCTTCATGTTTCGGCCACCATTCCAGAGGACATGCTTCCATACTGATGACACTCGTTAAAAAAATAATGCATTAATTAAATTTGTGACTGAACTCCTTGGGGAAGAATTGTACATCCCCTGTTCTGTTTTACCTGCATTCTGCCATATATTTCATGTTATGGCAGTCTCAGATGATGACCCAGCACATGTTGTTGTTTGTTTTAAGAACACTTTCACTGCAGATTTTGTGTGACAAAACACAAAGAAGGTACCAATGTGAGATTTGTAAAGATAGCTACAGCACTCGACCCAAGATTTAAGAATCTGAAGTACCTTCCAAAATCTGAGAGGGATGAGGTAAGGAGCATGCTTTCAGAAGTCTTAAAAAAGCAAAACTCTGATGCGGAAACTACAGAACCCAAACCACCAAAAAAGAAAATAAACGTTCTGCTGGTGGCATCTGACTCAGATAATGAAAATGAACATGTGACGGTCCGCACTGCTTTGGATGGTTTCTGAGCAGAACCCATCATCAACATGGACACATGTCCCCTGGAATGGTAGCTGAAGCATGCACATCTGGCATGTAAATATCTTGCGACGCCAGATACTACAGTGCCATCAGAACACCTGTTTTCACTTTCAGGCGACGTTGTAAACAAGAAGCGGGCAGCATTATCTCCTGCAAATGTAAACAAAGTTGGCTGAACAAAAAGTAGGACTGGGTAGACTTGCAAGCTCTAAAATTTTACATTGTTTTATTTTTGAATGCAGTATTTTTGTACATAATTCTATATTTGTAAGTTCAACTTTCATGATAAAGAGATTGCATTACAGTACTTGTACTAGGTGAATTGAAAAATACTATTTCTTTTGTCTTTTTACAGTGCAAACACTTGTAACCAAAAATAAATATAAAGTGAAAACCGTACACTTTGTATTCTGTGTTGTAATTGAAATCAATATATTTGAAAATGTAGAAAAATCCAAAAATATTTAAATAAATGGTATTCTATTTGTGACAAAGTTCCTCCTCTACCTCAGTGAGTCCTGCGCTTATAGGCGGATTTTGCTTGCCTCAGAGATCTTTCCTTCTGGTAGAACCCACAGTCTAGGTCAACTCTTCCTGTGTCTGATCAGGAGTTGGGAGGTTTGGGGGGAACCCAGGCACGCCCTCTACTCCAGGTTTCAGCCCAGGGCCCTGTGGACTGCAGCTGTTTAGAGTGCCTCTTGGAACAACTGCACGACGGCTACAACTCCCTGGGCTACTTCCCCATGGACTCCTCCCAACACCTTCTTTATCCTCACCACAGGATCTTCCAGCAGTATGCCCTCTTACTCTCAGCTCCTAGTGCCTCTTGCTCCCAGCTCCTCGCATGCACACCACAAACTGAAGTGAGCTCCTTTTTAAACCCAGGTGCCCTGATTAGCCTGCCTTAATTGATTCTAGCAGCTTCTTGATTGGCAGCAGGTGTTCTAATCAGCCTGTCTGCCTTAATTGTTTCCAGAAAGTTCCTGAGTGTTCTGGAACCTTCCCTGTTACCTTACCCAGGGAAAAGGGACCTACTTAACCTAGGGCTAATATATCTGCCTTCAACCACTCTCTTGTAGCCATCTGGCCTGACCCTGTCACATATCCCCCCCGTTCTGCTCAACACCATGGGGTTGGGCAACTTGGGACGTCAGGCAGTGTACCCGTGACAAGCCATCTGCATTGCCATGGTGGCTTCCTGCCCAGTGTTGTATGGTGAATTGAAAAGGTTGTAGGGGCAGGAACCATCTGGTCACCCTTGCGTTCTTCTCTTTATTTCGCTGCATCCACTGGAGGGGTGCATGGTCGGTCACAAGGGAAAATCGTTGTCCGAGAAGGTAATAACATAGTGTTTCCATGGCCCATTTCACAGCTAGGCACTCTCTCTCAACCACGGCATACTTCTGCTCTCTCAGAAGGAGTTTCCTGCTGAGGTAGAGGATTGGGTGTTCTTCATCTCCGACCATCTGCGATAGGACAGCTCCCAATCCTACTTCAGATGCATCTGTTTGTAAAATGAATTCTTTGCTGAAGTCTGGGGCTATAAGCACAGGGTTACTGCAGAGGGCTGTCCGTAGATCTGTGAATGCGTTCTCCGCAGCGTCACTCCACTTCACCATGTCCGGATCCCGGGCTTTTATCAGGTCTGTCAGGGGACTCGCTCTGGTAGTGAAATGGGGAATAAATCGCCGGTAGTACCCCACCACACCCAGGAATGTCCGGACTTGCTCTTTCTGATTTGGCCAGGGCCAATTTTGGATAGCCTCTACTTTGTTTATTTGGGGCTTGACCATGTCCCTTCCTACAATGTAGCCAAGGTATTTAGCCTCAGCTAGCCCTATAGCACACTTGGCTGGGTTGGCTGTGAGGCCAGCCCATCTTAGTATGTCCAGGACTGCTTCCACCTTTTTCAAGTGGGTCTCCCAGTCAGGGGTATGGATAATTACATCATCCAGGTACGCAGCTGCATAACTGTTATGGGGCCGCAGAAGTTTGTCCATGAGACGCTGGAAGGTGGCAGGTGCCCCATGTAGTCCAAAAGGAAGAACAGTATATTGAAACAGACCCTGTAGAGAATGCCGTCTTTTCTTTTGCATCTTTGTCAAGGGGAATCTGCCAGTATCCCTTTGTTAAATCAAGGGTTGTCAAAAATTGGGCATTGCCCAGGCGGTCAACCAACTCATCAATGCGGGGTATGCATCAAATTTGGCCCAGGGTCTGCGATAATGTGGTGATATGCTTCGGTGGTCCGGCCTGGTTTGGTTGAAAACACGTCCTGGTACCGGTTGATCATCTCAGTTACCTCCTTCTTCTGGTTCGGTGTCAAATCAGGGGATATCCTGATCTGCTCATGTAGGTTATTTCCCTGGATCGGGGCCTCTTGGGCCACCACACATGCCTCTCGTTGGTGCCAAGGTTTCAAAAGGTTAATGTGATAAATCTGTTCTTGTTTCCGGCGTCCTGGCTGCCGCACCTTGTAGGTTACTTCTCCCACGGGTTCAACCGCCTCATAGGGTCCCTGCCATTGGGCCAGAAGTTTGCTTTCTGCCGTGGGTACCAACACCATCACCCGAGCCCCTGGTTGGAATTGTTGGACTTTTGCCTGGCGATTGTAATGGGTTCGCTGGGCTTCCTGTGCCTTTTCTAAATGTTCCCGTACAATAGGGGTAACCCGGACTATCCGGTCTC
This sequence comes from Macrochelys suwanniensis, assembly GCA_033296515.1. Lineage (NCBI taxonomy): Eukaryota > Metazoa > Chordata > Testudines > Chelydridae > Macrochelys > Macrochelys suwanniensis. The sequence goes on along the minus strand of CM065778.1, from coordinate 122,087,811 downwards.
GCATCTGCAATACATGTTCTATTATATTTCTCCCCTCATTGGGTTCCTCTTCCCAGATCTCTTTGGCGATATCTAGTATGCCCCAGGGGTGGCACCCGTATAATAACTCGAAGGGTGAAAACCCAGTTGAGGCCTGAGGTACCTCCCGGATAGCGAACATAAGGTAAGGTGTAGGGTGTCCCAGTCTTTCCCGTCCCAACTTATCACCTTCCTTATCATAGCCTTGAGGGTTCGGTTAAACCTTTCTACTAGTCCATCAGTCTGCGGATGATAGACTGAAGTTCTCAGGGTATGTATATGGAGCAGCGTACAGAGGTCCTTCATTAGCTTCGACATAAATGGAGTTCCTTGGTCTATTAATATCTCCTTTGGTAGCCCCACTCGGGCAAAGATCCCCACCAGCTCTTTGGCTATTGTTTTAGAGGCTGTGTTCCGCAGGGGGACGGCTTCTGGGTAACGAGTAGCATAGTCCAAAACAACAAGTATAGATTGGTGGCCCCGAGCCGTCTTCTCCAGGGGTCCCACTAGGTCCATGGCTATTCGCTCGAAGGGGACCTCTATGATGGGAAGGGGTACTAAAGGTGCCCTCAAATGGGGACGGGGACTGTGCAGCTGACACTCTGGACAGGACGCACAGTACCTCCGCACTTCTTCATGTACTCCTGGCCAGAAGAATCGTCGTAGAACCCTTGCCAGGGTCTTCTCTACCCCCAAATGCCCCCCAAAAAGATGACTGTGGGCAAGACTTAATGTAGCATTCTGGTGTTTTTGAGGTACTAGGATCTGTTGTACCTTCTGCCCCTGTACTGGTGCAACCCGGTATAAGAGATCCTTTTTCATTATGAAGAAGGGTCCTGGTCCCTGGGTTTTCCCTTCCACGGGAACCCCATCTATTTCAGTCACCTCTTTCCTAATGTTGTCGTACCTTGGGTCTTCAGCCTGGTCCCGTCCAAAATTCCCTCTCCCGGGGCTAATCTGCCCAAGATCTAGGGGGCCAGTCTCTGTTGCCTCTACTGGTTCAGAAGCGTTAGGGTGGGGGTCAGACTTGGGTGCTTCTCCCTCCTGGGCGTCCTCTTGTTCAGCTGCTCAGGTCTGCCTACCTATGAGAGCGACCCTCTGGCTTTGGGTCAGTATTCAGGTTCCCAAGGCCTTACCTGCCCTTCTTTCCTTTTTTGTCTTTCTACCCCGTCTGGGAGTGGAGAACAAATCTGGGGATATTTCAGAGAAGATTGGGGGTTGACAGTCCACTGTGGATGCCTCACTAATTTCAGGGTTCCCCTCTTTCTCCAATCCCCCTACTGGGAGTAAGTCTCCAAACCCTGGGAAGTCTCTCCCTATGAGCACTGGGTATGAGAGTTTAGGGACTATACCTGCTGCTACCTCAGTAGTGTTCCCTTGGATCTTGATTATTACTAGGATGGTGGGGTAGTAACTGACTGTCCCATGGACACATGTTATCCCCGTACGTTTAGCCTGCAGCAGCTGACTACGCTTCACGAGTCTCCCTGAGATAAGCGTGATAGCACTCCCCGAATCAACCAGTGCTGTGGTCTCTACCCCATTTAGTTTCACTGGTCTGGTGTACATATGTGGGGTTAGTGAGACCCCCACAAGGTGGATTAGGGAGCATGGGTCTGCCCAGTTCCCCAGGTTACACTGCATAGGCTCCTCGGCATTGGGACACTGCAGCTATGTGTCCCCACTCCCCGCAGGCATAACATCTGTATGGAACCCTAGGCATTCCCCGGTCTCTTGGTTTGGGCAGTCTAACATCACAATCTTCTTCCCCCTCAGTGCTGTGACTCTTTATGGCCTCTGGTGGGCCTTCAGCCCCTCTCTTTTTCCACCCGGGCCCTCCTGGTGGCCCAGTCACTCGAGCTCTAGGGCTTGGTGCTGATAGTTTAACCCAGGGTTCTACTTCCTTAACTGGTCGGGTCAGCTCCCTTCCTGTCCTTTGCCTCTCCACCAGTGCAACCATCTCGTCATAGGTGGAGGGTTCGTTCTGGCTTACCCATGCATGAAAGTCTGGCGGTAGTCCTCTCATATATCGGTCAATGACCAGAACCTCTAGTATCTTTTCTGGACTCCGGGTCTCAGTTTGCAACCATTTTCGTGCGAGATGGATGAGATCATACAACTGGGACCGCGGGGTTTTGTCTTCGTGATACCTCCACTCGTGATACTGCTGGGGCCGCACTGCGGTCGTTACCCCAGATCTGGCCAGGATCTCTGCTTTTAGCTGGGGGTAGTCTGCTGCAGCCTCTTCAGGCAGATCATAGTAGGCCTTCTGGGCCTCCCTACACAGGAATGGGGTGAGGATGCCAGACCACTGATCTCGAGGTCAGGCCTCCCGTAGGGCTGTCCTCTCAAAGGCCAGGAGATATGCCTCTATGTCATCCTTCCCCGTCATTTTCTGCAGGCAATTGCTGGCCCGTATGTTCCGCGTCCCATCATGGCTGTGGTTCATCTCCGTAAGGGCCTTCACTTGGTTTACTAATTCCCGCAACATAGTACGGTCTTGAGCGGCCTGGTACATCAACAGGCGATTTGTCTCCTGCTGCAACCGCACTGCCTCCTGTTGGGCGGCTGCCTGGACACGGGTAGCCTCCTGCTGGGCAGCCATGGCTTGTATCAGTGCCCGCACTACGTCTTCCATTGTGGTGGAAAAAAAATAAACCCACTCCCGCTTTTTTTTTTTAAACACCCTCCTTCTTCCGCCACGCTGTGCACACCAAATCCCACCCCTGACACCAGTTGTGACAAAGTTTCTCCTCTACCTCGGTGGGTCCTCTGCTTATAGGTGGATTTTGCTTGCCTCAGAGATCTTTCCTTCTGGTAGAACCCACAGTCTAGGTCAACTCTTCCTGTGTCTGATCAGGAGTTGGGACGTTTGGGGGGAACCCGGGCCCGCCCTCTACTCCGGGTTCCAGCCCAGGGCCCAGTGGACTGCAGCTGTTTAGAGTGCCTTCAGGAACAACTGTACGACAGCTACAACTCCCTGGGCTACTTCCCCATGGACTCCTCCCAACACCTTCTTTATCCTCACCACAGGATCTTCCAGCAGTATGCCCTCTTACTCTCAGCTCCTAGTGCCTCTTGCTCCCAGCACCTCGCACGCACACCACAAACTGAAGTGAGCTCCTTTTTAAACCCAGGTGCCCTGATTAGCCTGCCTTAATTGATTCTAGCAGCTTCTTGATTGGCAGCAGGTGTTCTAATCAGCCTGTCTGCCTTAATTGTTTCCAGAAAGTTCCTGAGTGTTCTGGAACCTTCCCTGTTGCCTTACCCAGGGAAAAGGGACCTACTTAACCTAGGGCTAATATATCTGCCTTCAACCACTCTCTTGTAGCCATCTGGCCTGACCCTGTCACATATTATTGTTTAACATTGCGATTAATTGTGCGATTCGTGATTAATTTTTTTAATCGCTTGACAGCCCTAATTTTAAGTTTGTCTTTTTATTGATTTGTAATCAAATCTATAAAAAATAACTAATTTTCTTTACTATTACAAAAAAATTACAGTTTCTTTCAAAATTGTAACCAGGGTCACACTACTTTGCCTGAAGACAAAGGTCATTAAAGTATTTCAGAGATACTTAGATCTGGCCCTAAATTAACATCTATGCACCTCACAGTAGGGATGGGCGAAGTGGTGTGAATGAAATTAGAAGTGCCTTCCTTACTCCAATGAAAATCATCCAAATCACCAACACAACCCAAATCTTTATGTGAGGTTTGATAAATGACTCCACTTTGCCAACATCTCTGGGGGTCTCAAAACTGCCGCTATGCTTTCCCATCCTCTTTCTGTACACTGCCTGTGAAGTAAGCATTTCACTTACAATCAAGACTTTCAGAGGAGAAAGGTTGTAATGGTTAGACTGCTAGCCTAAAACTTAGGAGACCGGAGTTCAAGACCCTGCTCTGCTACAAATGTCTCATGTGACTTAGAGCAAGTTATTTAGCGTCTCTGAGACTTGGTTCAGTATCTGTACAATAGAGGTAATAGCCCTGTCCTACCTCACAAGGGCATAGTACTGTTAAACTCATGAAAGACTGAGATGCTCAGTACTACAGTAATGGGGGCCATACAAGTACCACAAACAGATCAGCCTATTGTAGTCTGGGCCGTGTCCATTCCAATTTGTTGTAATGTTAAGTGACAAGCAGTTGTGGGACCCAGAACAGTCTTTCTGAGGTAGAACGGTAAAGTGAGGGCAAACAGAGAGTTGCCCCCACTGTCCCAAGTGATCACGCACACAAGGACAAACTTTTTGCAGGGGGAACTGTACAATGCTTTATTTTCTCTTGATATAAATGATTTTTAAGGTCTGTCAATGCTTATACTGGAGTTTATAACCCATTCTACATCTGATGTATCAGCTGCATCCTGTCAATCGCTTGAAATGGCTGACATTCAACATACCATACCGTACACAGAAAGTGTTCCCAGCAACAGAGGGAATCGGAAAATAATCTTACAAAGCAAGTCCCATACCCCTGCACACAATTTAATTTGATTCCTGGACCTCTCAATATTGAATTTATGCAACCATGTCTTCAAATTCATCCACTTTGCCCATCTAAGCTCCAGACCAGCGTGTGATGGGTTCCCCCCCCCCCCCCGAGGGTGCCACCTGGAATTGGGGTAACACTGAGCTCTCTGACCCACCAGCCTGGGCTTCCTCTCACACTGTGCTGCTGTGACAAGCTGTAAAGCTGTCAAGCTTGCACTTTCACCAGCATTCACACGGATAGGGACACAGTACCCAGCTGCAGTTACATGCAAGCTCTCTAATCACCAGCCTCCCAGCTTGGGACCCCAAAGCAGTACCATCCTGCCCTGGTCAAATCTGGCCAGTGTATGGGTTTAACACCCAGTCCACCTCTCCCTTAATGTGAACAGGACCATGCACACTTGTGGTAACCAAGCTGAGATTTTCCCCAGACACCTTAGTCAAACGCACACTGGTTTGGATTAAAACATAAAATAAGTTTATTAACTACAAAAGATAGATTTTAAGTAATTATAAATGATAGCAAACAGAGCAAAGCAGAGTACCTAGTAAATAAACAAAACCGCAAACTTTAACTTAACATACTAGATAGGTAGGATATGAATTACCAAATTCTCACCCTGCATGATAAACAGGCTGGCAGATTCTTAAGGCACAAGCTGCCTTTGCTTTGCAGGTTTCCCAGGTTTTCATACACAGGCTAGAAATCCCTTTAGCCTGGGACCATCACTTCCCCCAGTTCAGTCTTTGTTCCTCAGGTTTTTCCAGGTGTGTTGTGTAGGGAGAGTGAGGTACCATCATGATGTCATTGTCCCCCTTTTATATCTTCTTTCCACTTGCTGGACAGCTCTTTTGCTGTGACCTGGGTCAAATAGTTCCCAGTGCGTAGTGCTATCTCTGAGTGGTTTCTATTGTACACAGTTCCTGGGGTAATCCTTGTTCTTGTGTGCAATAAGACATTGACATTGTTTAGCCTTTTTGCTGTTGTAACTGAAAGGCTGCCTGTGGGTGTTTTCTATCTCACAACATGTTTCAGTAACACAGACATAACCAAATTTCATAACTTCACATATGATGATAGCATGTACAGTCCAATGAGATATTAATGTCTAGCAGATCAAGACTTTAGAATGATACCTCACAAGGTATACTTTATGCAAAACATATCCTAATTATATGACAGTGGTGAATAAGGGGTGCCAGGGTGTCACACAGTGGTCATTCAAAACCTGCATAGCAGAATGTGGCCTGATTTGACCAGCTATATGCTCTCATGTTCTGATACAAATATTGGGATTCCCCTTTTGTTAACCATATCAAAGAACTGCACAAACTTGCACAACCCCGACTGAGTATGTCACCTTTTATTTACGAATACCGAATCAGCTCTTACAGGGACTGTAGAGAGCAGAAGCTGGCTGGTTTCCCAGTTGAGGGTGGAAAATGGACTCTAAATTGTCTTCTCATGCTCATGGTACTGATGCTGCCACTCCTAAAGCTATAAAAGATGGTGTCCAACCTGTGTGGCCTGAGAGATACGTGACCACTGAGGCTACAAACTGTGACTGGGCAAACAAGAAAATTTATATTTGATTATGAATTGAAAATTTGTCTCCTGATCTGCACCCTGCAACTACGCCTTGAACTGTTTGGCAGAAAAAGGCACTGTTTCCCTCTCCAGGAACAGCTCTGGCGAGAGAAAGCAGCTCCTGTTCCTTCACTGCAGCAGCTGCATAGCAGCTCCCCCGTTGTGAAGAAGCAGGTGGCCAATGAAGACAGAACAGAGTAGCTCTGGCTGGTTCCATTATCGGCTTCCCTGACAGGCCGTAAGAGCCCCAAGGAGAGTAGTTTGATTGGCTTTTACTGAGCTTAGGGGCAGCCCTACCCAAGTGTGTGTCCCCCTCCACCCCTACTCAGCCTACCAGAGAATCTCAGCTAAGGCGGTGCGGGGGGAGGGGGGGAGGGGAGAAGGAGAAGCTGAGAACAAAACTAGTTACAGCTCCATGATCTTCTTTGCTTGTACCAGCTGCCCATGGTAACACTACTATGGTAGCTAGAGATAGCTGCAGCACGGCATGCACCAGACACCTCCTGTCCCTGTCTTTGTCATGTTCCTCTACCCTCCAACATGCCTCCTGCTCCAGAGGCTGTAGAAAGCCAGATTCACTGGGGGGAATGACCAGCAGGGAACTTATGGGAGGTTTCTGCTCCCTTCATCACTGCCAGAATAATGCAAATGCCAGATCTGTCCTAACATACTGATTGTGGCTCCTTGATCTTCTAGAAATAATCTGTTTGACCTTTGGGCTTGCATACTACTTCTTCAAAAACTACTGGATGGGATTTTCAGTAGCACACAGTACTGGTCTAAGACGGCTTCCAGTGGAAGCAATGGTAAACCTCTGACTTCAATGGAAGATGAGTTAGGTGAGTGCTGAATACTTTGGAAACACTCACCCACCGTGTCAGTGGTTTCTTTTGGTCCACAGTAAAAGGAGCACATTCTGAATGGTCATAGGTAAGGCTAAGATTTTGTCATGGTTATTTTTAGTAAAAGTCACGTACAGGTCAAGGGCAATAAACAAAAATTCACAGAAGCTGTGACCTGTCTGTAACTTTTGCTTCTGTGGCTCCCTGATTTCCCCCACCACCGTGATGGCTGGGAGCTGTGGGGTTCCCCCTCTGCCCACCGTGCCTGGGAGCTGCAGGGTGACCATATTTCCCAAAGAGATAACAAGACACCCCCCAGCCGCTTGCCCGAGGCATCCCCCTCCCAATGCGCGAGGTTGCCCATCACTGGAATCCTGAGGAGTCTGTCACTTGTCGCTGAAACCTTGCAGGGGGGCCCATGTCACCATTGTCACCTGTTGCTAGAACCCTGTCAGGGCCCCGCTGGCTGCCAGCTCCAGAGTCCTGCAGCCCCAGGGGCTGAAGCAGAGAATGTCTTGGAGGTCTCTGGAAGTCATGGATTCTATGACTTCCATGACCTCCATGACATAAACATAGCCATGTTCATAGGCCAAATTGAGGGAATGTCCATTTTGCTGCAGCAAACAAGGATCTACTTACGAGGAGATAATTAAACATTAGCACTTCCCTTACAGCATAGGTTTCCTGATTGGCATTTATTATAGTTTTGGAAGAATTCCAAACTAATGGGTTTATCCTACACCCTGTGACCTCCTTACTTCAACATACTATAATATGTTTCCTCAAAATCAAATAATCAATTATAGTTAGAGAATTTCAGATGAAGGTATTTTACCATGCAATACACCAAGTAATAAAACCCGCCCGGATAACATTATATATGAAGTATCAGCAATTTCAGCTGAATCTCCAAATAGATCAATTCTTAATTCCCTGAAGACAAACCAGATTATAAACAGAGCATGTTATTCAAACATAGTTCTCTCAGCTCCCTTTACAATCTCGGTCTGTCTAGGTCTAGATTCTTTTTGTTACCAAAAGCTACAGCCCTGTCAGCCCCAAACCTGAATGCTTTCTTTATTAATCTGATATTTATTTCCTCTGTAGGCAAATGAAAGGATACACAGCTAATGATTCTGACTGGGTATTGAACAGTCAAATCATCTTTCAAGTCTTCTCAGTTCATGTTATATTTCCATACATGCTCTCTCGTTCAACTTTTCAACAGAGAAATTTAAAAGCACTAAAATCCAAAACATTTGAGATTAAGCAACCATGAAAAACTGTTAAATTACAAATAAACCATTACCAAAGGCTATATTTCACTAAACCAAAGCAAAACTCTTCTGCAGATTAGATCCAGGCTTCCAACACTTTCACAGGAAGTCTGTTACATTTTGGCCTGCAATATCACCTCATTAACAGGCAATGACATCCACCTCTATATCTCCTTTCCAGAATCAGATACTGTGGTTCTGCGCTCTCAACCTAAAATTCACTAATGTAGAGGACCAGGTACAAGACCTATGCACAACTTAATGCATAAAGGCAAAGAAATGGATGGGTGCAAAATAGATCAGGCTGTAGTAGTAGGTGGGGACTGTGAGCCTGCATCCTGTTTAGAGGTGTCAGTCCTGGTCTGCAGTTTTAAGATTAAATTCGGTCCATTACTATTATTGGAGTGTAGCACATAGTAACGTTTCCTCAGGGCTTGCCTACATTACCCACCGGAGCGATCGATCTTTCGGGGATCGATTTTTCGCGTATACTGTTGATGCGATAAATCGATCCCCGATCGCTCTGCCATCGACTCCGGCAATCCACCCCCGGTGAGAGGAAGAAGAGGAGTCGACGGGGGAGTGGGGACAGTCGACCCTGTGGCGTCCTCACAGTGCGGTAAGTCGATCGAGGTACATCGACTTCAGCTACGTTAGTCACGTAGCTGAAGTTGCGTACCTTACATCGACCCCCACCCCTAGTGTAGACCTGGGCTCACTGTGGTTGGCCTAAAGACTGTTGTCATGGTGAATTACGTTTTATTAATCTCAAGTCTACACTGCCGTAATATACTTCGCTTGGGGCTATCCTTGAAAAACACTCACTATATAAGGTAGGGCAAAATATAACAGTGTGTCCCTCAAATGGAGTGAGCTATTATGAGCACACAACACAAATGATCTGTACTTTGTACTGGCTAGTACACCTATTCAAGGTGCTGGTTACAAGCAAAGGCCTTATTGGCCCGAAAACTAGTTATCTGAGAGATTGCCCTCTCTCCCTATCTCTTCTTGCAGAAGTTAAAATCTGCTTTGTTGCTTTAGTTGCCAGTTCTTGGCCTGGTCATAGGCTATTCTCAGTGGAGACCACATACAATATAAATCTTAACTGTTGTATCAAGCTTTTGACCCATCTGTGGTCTAACGTAACAGCCATTATAAGATTTTTGGTTTGGAATAGGATGTTCTTTTTTTGGCCATTTAAGCTGAAATACCTGTATTTTGATTTTTGGTAATGCCTGTTTTGAATGGATGCAAGGCATTCATATGCTTGGCAATGGACACTGATATACATTTCAAAATAACTAGCTGGCATTCTATCAATATATGAAGGGGAAAACAGGCCTCTTAGGGTGCTGCTGTTCTCATATATGGGTTAAAAAGACGTATAATCTCTTTAAAAGTAGAAATTTCTACTTAAATCCATGTTTGCCCAAACCCCACAAGATGCTGGTGCACAGCTGCATGTTTCTGCTGACATTGTTCTGATCACTGTGTTGCCAGTGAACTTCATATTGCTTTACAGAAAATCCATGTGTGCCTGCAGTTATCCAAAACTATAGCCAGTTATTTGACAGCAGACTAAAATGTCTTGTAGCACAACCCAAAAGTCTGCTGTCATGATCAGCCCAATTGGTCACTTATTAAAAACTGAGAAAAAGGAAATTTGACCTGTTTGAAAGTTCTGTTTTAAAAAAGCAAAACTGAGTAGGGTTCAAAACATCTACCCTCAAAATAGTGAGGAAAAGCATAGCAGAACATCTAAATTTCACTGGAAATTGACTAAATATGACTAATTATTAAGCAAAAGTATTATGACAGTAAGTGGAATAAGTTGAACAATGAGAGGCCAAGTATTTGTGTCAAATAATGCTGCCTATAAATGTTATTGACATATTGGCTCACATAGATACATATTCTAGGAAACTGACCCAGCATTTTATATTCACGGGTTTGTTTTTTTCCCCTGCAGACATCTTATTGTTGCTGCATACAAAAACTTGCATAGGCGCACACACACACACACACACACACACAAAAAGAAAAGGAAAATTTAACATTTATTCTGAAATCCTTGTGTGCTGACTCCAAATGTACTGATCAATACTGCAACTGCCAATCCAAACTCACATACACATTGTTTGTCAGTGTGAGCTTAGTACTTAAATATTATTCTGAAAGTTAAGTGCAAGACAATCCTTTGGAACAGAAATATTAGTAGCATACATATTGTAGCAGAATTGACTCTCTAATGGACATTTATCTGATTTTACTCTAGGGTACCGTGTCAGTTTCCATTTAGTAGAAAAAGCCTATTAGTTCCTTACTAAAAATGCCTAAGGCTGGGATTTTCAAGGAGGCCTAAAGAATTTGTGCCATCTCATTGAACTTCAGTAGGAGTTGGGTACCTAACTCCTTTGGGCTTATTTTAAAATCTCTCCCTCAAGCAGTTAGGTTCCACTGTTACTAGGAGAAAGCATGGGACATGGCAGTTTCCAGTCCCATCTTATTGTACAGCAACATTTGTTATATAAACCCATGTGACTTCTTTCCTACAAGTTATTACTACCCCCAAGATGACCTAATAAACGTATAGCCTAATTGTTTACTCATTCAGCATGCAAAACTCCCAATGACATTAATGGAAGGGCCATAGATTCCAAGATTCGAAGGCCAGAAGAGACCAATGTGATCATGTAATCTGGCCTCATGTATAAACACAGGCCGGAGAACTTTCCAAAATAATTTCTCAAACAGATCTTTTAGAAAAAACATCCAATCTTGATTTAAAACCTGTCAGTGATAGAGAATCCACCCTCACCCTTGGTAAATTGTTCCAGTAGTTAATTTTGGATACAAAACTGCCAAAGCCATTTGCATGATCAGGCCCACAGTAACTATAAGCAACTAGTGATATCTGTTAAGATTAAAGTTAATCTGTGTTTACCCTAGATAGAGATATTTACATATAGTAACAATAAATCCTGATATTTCACTCAGATTGTGAACTCCTCACTCCCATTGGTGAAGAGTTATTCACACAGGCAGTCCCAGCGATTGCAGTGAAACTACTTACGTGAGTTATGACTCACCAACGGGAATAAAGGCTCACAGTCTGACCCTAAAACACAAAGGTGATGCATTTATTTGGATTTCTAAATTAATGAGAGGTGCTTATCAGAATGTTAGGCACTTCTGATAATCTTTTAAAAATGCATCAGATCAGCATAATCAAAATAAACAGCATCTTCACAACAAACAGTACTGAAAAGCCATGCAGTACAAAAACAGTCCACAACCTACACCCCCCATTTTCCCTATACACCACTCCAGAACAATATTCACTTCTTTAGCAGCCCTCTTAAAGTGATGAGCCCTGCACCATGTTGTGAAGCTTCAGGCTCTTTTGGACCAAGGTTTTGTTATCTATCATTAGATGTTACAAAAGAATTAAGGATATTTTCATCCAAACTTTTCTGGAAATCTGTCCATTACAACCATTAATTTCTTAAGTGCAAAATGCTTTATTCTAGTGTAGGTTGTTCTAGTATTTTGAAGAAGAGGTGAATATCATGGTCCTAAAAATCCCTCTAATGAGCAAATCATGATGCAGAGAACTGCATGTGTAATCAGACTGGTAGCAGCAAGCATTCAGGGAAAGCTATTATTCTCTGGCATGCCAGTGAGGATGGCACTGCTTAACATTTCCCCAGGTCATACTATTGACTCAATACACGCATAACTGACCTAAGGCATGCATCAGTTCAGCCAGTCATGAGCCTAAATGTTTTTCAGAGTGGGCCATTTCCCTCAAGCAAATATCTGCTGGAGGATATCTGCTTGCTTTTGCCTAAGTTTATTTTAACATATATTGGGCCAGATCCTCAGCTAGTGTAAATCAGCACAGCTCAATTAAAGTCAATCAAGCTGATTTACTGATTTACACCAACTAAGGATCTGGCCCAGAATCAGCATCCTTCTCACATTTTGTCAGCTGTGCCTAAATTAAGCTTCTGTTGGTAAATCCTTTCTGTGTCTATGAAGAACAAGCAAAACCCTAGAAAGTGCTATTTAGTGTCAGTCTACAAAGGTAGCATGGTAAGGCATGTAAAGTATCTGATATACTGTTCCCTCCCTAATGCAGTGTCGCACCGGCATGGCTTGGTACACATTAAGTCACAGCAAGAGTAAAAAGATTACATCTTCTAAAGATGGTGCTGGCAGCTGTACATATGTCAGCTGTATTCGGAATAATAAATAGCGTTCTTCAGGGATTACACACAAAAACACCATTTTCAATAATTGATATAAAAATAACAAGCAAAGTCAGGAATGTTAGCCAAGGGTGATAACACAAATATTTTTTTTATTAGCAATACATCACTTTAATTTTTTCTGGCTAAAACCATTACTACTTGCATTCTTTCAAGACATCTGAATCTGTATTGTAGTCCCAGATGTTACTCCACCCTCAAGAAATAAGAGCTTCTTGGAATATAAATTGTCCCGTTCTCCCTTCAGCATATCTGTTTTAGATGCTGGAAGCAGGAACACCCCACTTTTACATAAAATCCTGCATCTGGAAAGTGCCTGCTTGAAGAAGTCATCTAAACATGTCAAACAGCAGTTCATGCATGTTAAAAATGCATCCCAACTTTTCCTGCAAGGGTTACACAAAAATCCAAAGAAACAATGGAGTACTGAAATATGGATCACAGAAAATTTAAAAAATGACCTCTTGTAAAAGATAAAGAAAACTGACATTTGATATTAAAATGAATAGACTTTGATCTAGTAATATATCTCTGAAGTATTATTCCATTATCACATTCTAAGTCTTTGCCTCTAACAAGATGTGGGCTGCCAACATAACTCACACTTTATATTAGAGAACATCCTTAATTTCAGGCAACCGATGGATGTGAATGGCTCCAGTAAAATACCCATTGCCTCCACTATAATAAATCTTTAACTTCTTCCAGCATTACATGAAATATACAGCTGGACAACAGACTAAATGCTCTTATTGTACATTACTAAGGGCCTGTCTACACAGAGAAATTAATTAGGATTAAGATAGGGTGTGAATTTAAAGAAGAGTAACTATGGATCAGTACATGCAAGTGAATGAATGACAGATGCATGGGATGGATTTAAATGGCAGTCCACAACTTTGATGATTTAACACTGGGAGGGGCGTTGTGTGCCCTGCTTTCTCCTACCAGGTATCTAACTGGATCCAGTGCGCTGTTCAGAACTCCCACCATACAACCATTAATTTGGAATAGAGCCACCGGGGCTCACCCCTAGGACTCATCTCACTTCTGAATCTTCCTTCCTCAAGAACCAGGACAGAAGAGGTTCCTAAGGGAAGACTTCAGTCTGTGAAAAATTCAGGTCTCTCCTTTTCTAATTGGCAAAATGACAACCAGTGCAATCACAGGGATCTGCACTGTACGCTGGACACAAGCCGCAACAAGCTAAAAGAGTTAATTTTCCCAAAGTTAGTCGTTTTAAAATCACAGTGTTGTAACCCAGCTGTCTCTTCTGCTGCTGAAAGGAAGGTGAAAAAGCCCACCTCACATTTTGCCAATTTGGTCCAACGGGGAAAATTCCATCCTGATTCAAAACAGGCAATTGGTCAGACAGCCAACATCATAAACAACACAGTACTGACTCCATACCCGGAGGTGGGAGGGTGAGGTAGCTGGCCAGAACAAGAGGGTTTTGATGAATAGGCAAAGGGAGAGCCCTTGAAAACAATCAGTTAGCCCACTGTCACATCTCCAGCCAATGGGAAGGCAGCATGCGCCCTCCCTTCCCAGCCATACACGCCCTCTTGCACTGGCTCCCCCACACACATGTACACACTTGAGTGCCATGTCCTTTTTCTTCCCCTACAGTTGATCAAACTTCCTCTCTGATGGTTGTGGAGACAGGCCATTTCGGGATAACTCCCTGTGTGGATGTTTTTCTTATGGTATAAAAGTACCTTATTCTGAATTAGCTGAATCCACTTCCAAAATGAATTAATCTGGAATACCGCACTCTTATTCTGGAGCATCCACACAGGGAGTTAATCAGGAATAGCTATTCCAGAATAACTTGCCCATGTAGATAAGTCCTTGGGCCTTGATCCCATCATACACTGCACGTGGGCCCATGTGGGTACAGAAGTCCATCCTTGCACAGCACACGGCAGTACTTCACCTATGTATGTAACTAAGTTTTTACAGCCTCATTAAATTATTTATTGTTGTGTTGGCTTTTAATTTTAAATAGGAATGGACACAACCCAAAGCAGCAGTTCCAAGCACCCCCAAACTTTAGCAGCATGCTCAAAATCCAAATCTGGATCCAGATACCGATTTTTCAAATGGCCCGTCTTTTTAACAGGCCAAACTCAACACTTCAGGCTCAAACATGCCCAAAACTTTGGGGTGTTTAAAATCTAGACCTAAATTTTACAGTCTGAGTTCATCTCTGTTTTTTAGATATATAAATTTAACGCATCTTAGGTTCAGCCCTAATAATAATGACCAAAGGCTAAAAGTCATTTGGCTAAGAAGTATCCTGAGGAAACATATGGGGGACAGGGCAACGAAAGAAAGGCCATTGAGAGGGGAAACCAGAGGTGGCTGAGAGGAAAAATACTCATTGTCCACCGTGGGAATGATCAAGTGAAAATGGCTCCCAAACCCAAGAAACTGACATACTAGGCAAAATCTGCATTTTGGCAGCATTGTAAGGCACAGTTAAACAACAAAATGATGTAAGCTTTAAATTGTAACTTGGCACATGCTCAACACTTGTCAAGAGCTCAACTGGATTTGTACCCTAATTTGTATGTAACACATATATACTAGATATATTATGTAATTTAGATCATAGGTAGGGGTCAGTGAATCACTAAATGTTGTATTGTCATATTTGCTGAGGCATCTAGCACAATGTGATGGCTGATCAATCCCAGAATGGGGAACGGAACAGGAGAGTGGCAGAGTGAAGTGGTAGATGTCTGTAGGGTATTAGTGACAGGTCCTCAAGAATTATATGCGAGGATAAACGGTAAAATATTATGTTAACACTTTTTTGCCCATCTTTTCTAGGTATCTTAAAATCTAAAGTTACGTGGAATGCTTATGGTACGGAAGGACCAATGCTTATGGTCCTGTGTATCATTATATTATTTTCCTCAGACAGAAACGCATGCAAGCAGAAACAAAGTCCACATCATCTTTCTGAAGAATTTCCCTGCCTATTTCCTAACTCCACTTCTCTATCAGTTGCCACCTGCATTGCCACCACTTATCCTGGTGGAATTTGCAGAGTTCTTGGAGAAAATTAAACAAAACCTGATGAAACAGGATCTTCCAGTCAGATCAAATCATTTGATGCAGATGCATTTGATTCAGAATCAAAATATTTGGGTTTTCAGCTGAAATATTTTGGATTTCAATTTTTCATCAAAAAATTAAAGTTTTCTGCGGGAATGCAAAAAACAACAGAAAACCAAAAAACACATTTTATGGCCAGTTCTATTAAACCCCTTCTTTCACACATTGGTCAAGAGAGGTAACAGAATGAAATCCCATCTGAGTGAGAATTCACGACAAGTGAACAGTTGCCCAATATTCTGCCAGGAGATTAACAGATGTTGCTGGGAGAATGAAGAAAGAAAGTGAAAGAGAGGACAAGACGTACATGCATGGAAAAGGGAGAAGGGGCAAGAGAATCAAATGCAAATGGAATTTAGACTTTGCTGTTTTCTAAGGTACTCTGATACCACTGTTATAAGTACAGAATAAATGCAGAAATTAGATCAGTGTGTTTCAGGTAGGTGGATGGATTGGGTTAGATGGATAAAACACATTCAATTAGATAATAGAAAAATGCTAGTAAGTGAAAGGGTTCACGGTTGTAACTGTGCTGTCATCTAACTATACATTAATGATGCAAACATGCTAAATCAAGACTGAGCTAAAACAAAAGGTTTTGTATGACAATTCAGGTCTCATAGTAAGTTGCCAGGTCTACAAGAATGTTCATAATTTTGGCAGACTCCTCACTAATGCATAGTCTTAAAGATTCAATATTTAAAGTCACTTGTTCCTCAGGTGAAAAAGTCTGATTACTGAGGTCAGGATATCAATTTCTGAAATGAAACGAGCTGAAGATGTATAGTAACATTGCAGCTAGGTCACAGACATAAAAAATAAATGGAAGCATGATGCACTCTGAATTTAAATGAAATATCAAGCAACCACTACCTAGCTATTTATGCTATCAAGAATTCGAGTGACAGTTCAAACCAAACAACAGTAGATAATCTCATTTCCTATAGATACAGAGACTGATTCTCAAGAATGACTATATGTGGAATTCCCATGGCCTGAATCGAATATCATTATGTTGCAAATGGTATTTTGAATTGTAAACAGGTTTTATTTATTGTGGCTGGTATTTGCAAAGGCATTTACAGGAGTCAAGCTCCCAGTTGAATTTCAATGTGATTTAGGTACCTAACTCCCTTCAGGCCTTTTAAAAACCCCAGCTTCAATTCTTGCTTTGAAATCTCCCCACAGTTAACAAAATTGGGAATGAAAGTGAACATCATAGATTAATAAATGGTGTGTGTGTGTGTACGTGCAGTGAAGTACTTTGGGTCATGATCACATAAAAAGGAGTAGGCTGTATGAGTTCACTGCTATTTTACAAGGGAATGCATAACCATTATAGATGAGTCATTTCTTGGAAATAAACAGTTTATTGTCAAAAGAAGAAGAGAGATCTGTGGAAGAAATTAATAATATTAAGAGATTCTTCAGATACAGTGGAATGGAAGCAAAATAAAATCAGATTCATTTCCCTGAATAACAACATTTAGATTATGATGCATAAACAGCTGGTGAAGAATGAATGAAAACACAGGTAATGTTATAGTGTGCACCTCTCAGATTTATCAGGGAGATTTTTTTTCTCCCCACCCCAAAAAGGAACTTCTCTCAGCTGCCTATGGAAGCCTTCATTTCAGAATAATAATGGTGACAGTGCTCATATGTATTTAGGACACCGCCACTCAAAATACCTTTGAGAGTGTAAATACGCCAATCAATTTTAGAATTAATCTTTTACACAGATGATAGAGGTATCACATGGAGTGGCTGTGTCCTAGCAACAACATACTCCTGCTAAGCTGGGGCAATCGAATAAAATCACTCCTGAGATTGTTTAAAAAATGATATAGAAAAGACATTCCTCATTACATTTTTCCAGGGTTTATATGAAAGAAATATCCTTTACTTTTCATTTTTTCTTGATATAAGTCTGTTGGGGGTGAATTTTGATGAGCAAACAAAATAAAATAAAAATAAAAACATATTTTATAAATAACACTGACAAAAACTGTGGAAATAAACATCAGTTTAAGCCTCCCTACAATGTTTTAAAGGTAATTTGTAGCAGTTCAAATCTATTAGATTGAAAAGGGACAATAACATATATGAAGATGAAATCCTGGCTTCACTGAAGTCAATAGGAGTTTCGGCATTGATTTAAATAGGGCCAAAATTTTACTTTGAGTGCCTCCATTTACTATATTCCTATAGAACACTATCTAAATACTAAAGTAGCTCTCATCTAGTTGGACAATGATCACTATTTTTCATTTAAGTCCAGTAAGTGGAGTTCCCACTTTGCTCTGAACAGAAAATACCAGGGGTGGCCAAACTGTGGCTCAGGAGCCACATGCGGCTCTTTTACTGATAAAGTGCAGCTTGCGGAGGCCCCCACAGCACCTCCCATTCTCCACCTACCAGACTGGGTGGAGGGGAGCTCAGGACCTCTGCCTTGCAGTGGGTTGGTGGGGGTAGGGGCTTCTGCCCAGTGGGGAGGGGGATCTTGGAGCTTCTGCCCCACAGGGCGCACCTGCTGGGGATCAGGGCTTCAGCAGGAGTGGGGCTGAAGCCCTGGAAGACCCCTTCCATGGGGCTGATGCCCTGAACTCCGGCAGGTGTGCCCCAGCTCTCGAACTCAAAGATAATTGTATGTGGCTCGGAGGGTCAGTAAATTTGGCCGCCCCTGGAATATACAGTAAATATATAGAATACAGTCAGTATCCTGTCCAAACTTACCTACTTCTTGAAGTTTGGCTTCATTAATAGTTAAAGCAACAATAGCACATCATAAACCTCAGACTAATCTTTCTTTCTAAGCTTGGGTGTTCCCAGTCCTTCTTTGCAAAAACCTCTCTCCCACCAGGACCCTCATTCTCTTTTTTCTCCTTTACAGCCTGGTGAAATTAACAAGACACACTTGTCACAATAAGTCAGCAGAATTTACTCAGTAGCTTTTTCCAGGGCTCTAACACTTGTTAATGGAGTGGGTCAACAGAGGAACCTTGCCGCCCTGTTACAAACACCTACACTCATGTCCTGTTATAATATACTGTGCATCTCACACACAAAAACAGACTTGCCTCTTGTCTTATAGGGACTCTAACAGGCAAATGTACTAGGTTTCGTTTAGTTTTTCTGATATAGGTGCCTACTGCATATCCTCCAACTGTGTTTTTATGTTACCTAGGGTTTGTAAGCTAACAAATTCTGTCCCATGGTCATCTCTCTTATTGCCATCTATGGTCTTCTTAATGAGTAATGCTTCCACATGACCGAGCATCCTTCCTGTACAGCTTGTAGTCAGGAATCATCATTTCAGGTTGATTTCATCTCATCACGTCTGGGAAATTATGTCAATCTCTTTAGGAAATTATGTCATTTATGTCCATCTCCTCTTCCAAAACTAGGCAGGCATTCTTACCTTGTTTTGGTCTGCCACATTGAGCATAAACATTCATTTTGCACATTTTAGTCCAAACAATACCTCCATTACCACTAGCCTTATTTAGATGACATTCTTTTTTTTCTTGGACTGATGTATACAATTCATTGCCCTCTTTTTTTTTTCCTTACTGCTGGACTGTGAGACACCCTACCAAATTCTTTCCCAAAATGCCCCTCAGGATACCACATAGTTAACAAGATTTTTTTGTAGTCTGGCTGAGTATATCACATGATGACCACTCTTCTAATTAAAAACATGCCCCCTTCAACCAAACTGACATATTTCCTTTTCCAGCATTTCCTGGTGGAGCCCATCTCCCTGAGAAAGATCCTCCCTTTCCCAGAAGATTCCTGATGCCTAATGAATTTGAACCCCTCCTCTCTGTAGTCTTGTCTAGTATACTAGTATTCCTTCGTCTAGATGGTTATGCATTTAGAACAGATACTATCCACTTCCAGAAAGACTAAACCTACACATCTAAATTTAGTTTCCAAGATCTATTTCTACAATTTCCTTTTATTGCTAAGATGAGCCACAGTCCTGGGTTTCTTCTAAGTACTTCTTACAAGGCTATCTACTGATCTGATAGCTTTATGCCCCATATGAAAGTCTCTGCTGTGTTCTTGTGGTCCCAACAAATCCAGCTATCAATAGTCCCAATGCCTGAATTTCCTACTATCTGTTGTTTCTCTTATTGCTACCCAACAACAAGTTGTCCCTGGCAAGACCTCTAATCTATTAATCATTCAGACTTCTGGGTTGCCTTCAGCTCTCTTGTGCACACTGTGATTTCCCTACCCTCCATCGATTCTATAATGGCATTCTTTTTTCTACTCTCCTCTCTGCCCCTTTAATGTTAAATCTGAGCCAGGTCTCCCCTCACCTTCATTTCTTCTCCTTAGCATACAAAGCAAGTCCTACTCCTACTCACATGCAGCCTTTTTCTGCTACAAAACCCACTACAGATTTGTTTTTTTCCATCAACTTTGCTTTTTCTCCCCGGCTAAATACAACTTCCTCCTCCATAGAGGAGTCGGTGCCTATGGGAGGAAGGAGACAAAATGGGGCCCAGCCAGGGTTACACCCACCCCAAGCACCTCCCTGGTCCCAGCCTTGTGCAGGAACACACACACACACACTGCCCCCCTAATACCCCCACAAACACTAGGGGTATTAGGACCCAAGTGGTGCCTCTTCTCCTCCCACCATGTACCCTTGGGGGGAAAGTACAGGGAAGAGCCAGACAGATAGTCAGCTAGTAGGAGCAGAAGTTGCCAAAGCAGGAACCTCTGGATATCCAGAGAGCTCTCTACAGTTTTAAGTGGATTTTCGCTGCCCTGTACTGCTTGACCATTTGTTCCAAACCTTTTCCTTCCTCCTCCCTCACAGTCTTCTCTTCCTTCACAGGGTTCATTTAAGCTGTCATGGGATAAGAGGGAAGGTGCTCACATGGATTGGTAACCCGTTAAAGGATAGGAAACAAAGGGTAGGAATAAATCAGTTTTCAGAATGGAGAGAGGTAAATAGTGGTGTCCCCCAAGGGTTGGTACTGGGACCAGTCCTATTCAACATATTCATAAATGATCTGGAAAAAGGGGTAAACAGTAAGGTGGCAAAATTTGCAGACAATACAAAACTACTCAAGATAGTTAAGTCCCAGGCAGACTGTGAAGAACTACAAAAGGATCTCTCAAAACTGGGTGACTGGGCAACAAAATGGCAGATGAAATTCAGTGTTGACAAATGCAAAGTAATGCACATTGGAAAACATAATCCCAACTATACATATAAAATGATGAGGTGTAAAGTAGCTGTTATCACTCAAGAAAGATATCTTGGAGTCATTGTGGATAGTTCTCTGAAAACATCCACTCAATGTGCAGCAGTAGTCAAAGAATGTTGGAAATCATTAAGAAAGGGATAGATAATAAAACAGAAAATATCATATTGCCTCTATATAAATCCATGGTACGCCCACATCTTGAATACTGTGTGCAGATGTGGTCACCCGATCTCAAAAAAGGTTCAGAAAAGGGCAACAAATATAATTAGGGGTATGGAATGGCTGCCATAAGAGGAGAAATTAATAAAACTGGGACTTTTCAGCTTGGAAAAGAGACGACTATGGGGGGATATGCTGGAGGTCTATAAAATCATGACTGGGGTGGAGAAAGTAAATAAGGAAGTGTTATTTACTCCTTTTCATAACACAAGACCTAGGGGTAAACAAATGAAATTAATAGGCAGCAGGTTTAAATCAAACAATGCACAGTCAACCTGTGGAACTCCTTGCCAGAGGATGTTGTGAAGACCAAGACTATAACAGGGTTCAAAAAAGAAATAGATAAATTCATGGAGAATAGGTCCATCTATTAGCCAGGATGGAGAGGGATGGTGTCCATAGCCTCTGTTTGCCAGAATCTGGGAATGGGCAACAGGTGATGAATCACTTGATGATTACCTGTTCTGTTCATTCCCTCTTGGGCACCTAGCATTGGCCACTGTCAGAAGACAGGATACTGGACTAGATGGGCCTTTGGTCTGACCCAGTATGGCCGTTCTTATGTTCATTCCACACCTGCCACTCTTACGCTCTTCTCCCCTCCACTTCCCAGTTCTTTCCATTTAGCTCATCTCCTTTTACATAAACCCAACAAAAATTATGGAACTAACATGACACCAACATGACATGCTTCTGTGTTACAAGCCTTCCCCCACCGTTTGTGTGTCTTGTCTACTTAGATGGTAAGCTCTTTGGGGGCAGGAACTGTCTGCTACTCTGCCCCTACTAAGCTACCAAGGGGAGGTGGTGGATTTTTCATTTCTTGATGTCTTCAAATGAAGACTGAATGTCTTTCTGGTAGTTATGTTTTAGTCAAACACAAATTATTGGGCTCAATACAGGAGTAACAGGGTGAAATTTAAGGGCAGACTGGATGATCTAATGCTTCCTCCTGGTCTTAAATTATATCAGTCAATAACCTCCTCCAACACACTTCTACAGTATACACCAATGTCATGACATTCTTTACAATCTCACAAGAGTACTAAAACGTGGCACAAAAGATCATTGTCATAAGCAATAATTTACTCTTCCGGTTGACTGAGTTAAAACAAATGGGCTAGGGAGCAGGAATGCAGACCTAGGTCAGGTTTAGGCTACATTTCATGTTTGAGGCCCAGTTTAGCAAGATTTCAGGTTCAGAGTCAGTATCACTGAAGTCCCAAAAGCTTCTCAAGAAACATTTCAGCCCAAAGTGCTGAAAATCTTGTGGGATTTGCTGCTCTCATGAGATTTCTACCTGTGCATGTGGAATTCTTATAGGGTCATCAGCTCTCACAAGATTTTCAGAAAATATGCCCCATACATTTTTACTTAACACAGGACCAAAACCATAGAGGTGGTCCAAATCTGGGAATCTAATCCTCCCATAGAACATGTAGTGGTCCAGATTGAAGAGTCTGGTTTTAGTGCATCTTTAAATTAAAATGCACACGTTGCTAAATCAAAAAAAGCTGAAAAGGTGGAACACACATTTTTACCTCCTGAAACACGGCAGTGTACAAAAACAGTCACTTGACATGACCACTCAAGGGGAGGGAGATGTCATGATTTCAACCTTCTTGCTGAGCATGATAAAATTATCTTCTTCATTTTGGGGGCTCAAAAGTTCTTATAAACAGGGTAACATTCACCCCAGTGCAGAGGGCCCAGGCAAGGCACTCCATAACACACAGTCTGAATGAGCAGCTTAAAGGTTGCATATGATTTTCGACAAATCCCCTTGCTGCTGGACTGACTTTCATCCTATCTCATCTTTCTACAAAGATATGAGCAAATGAGCAAGAAAATCCATTTACCTTGAGAAAAGCAACCAAGTTAGTATGGCTAAATATATATGGCCTTGCCAGTCCTTCCTCTGTTCGCATGTAAAGGACATTGACAACAAGAAGCTATAGAGCCTGTTGACACAAGACAATGCATCTATCTCCATACCTATATACTGTGTGAATGGATTTTAAGGGCAAGGTTAACAACACTGTAGTACTTACTTTTCCCTGCATGCAATCTCCCCCCCCCCCCCCCCCCCCCCGCGCTTTTTTTTGGCAGAAGAGGATTCACATTTGAAAATAAGCAGACAAGTGAATTATTCATACCAGGAGAGATAAAAGGGAGAACATTTCGTAGACTAAAATATTTAGACCCCTAGCTCTGAGTTTGATCAAACAGGCTAACTGTGCATCTTGGGAACTGAAATGTACCTAAATTAAGTGGTATAAAGTATACATATAAAATAGTGAACATTAATCAGAAAATAAACCTCAAGAAATAATATCAACATAAGTGTTTTACCTTTTATACAAAATTCGTTCAAATACAATTAAATGCACATGCAATTAATCAACATTCTTATGTTGTCCTACTTAACATCTAAACAGCTCATGTGAAATCCCTACATAAAATAGGCTCTGTGCAGAAATGTGCCACATGTCAATATTCAATTAAACGGTTTTAATAAAACCATTAAAAAAGGACTAAAGGGGGCATGGATATGAAGTGCTCCTGCCATACATTAGTTGGTCTTTAAATGTTTTCTAAAGAAATGCAATAAAAAACTATTAAAATATTTATGTAATGTTTGCATTAGTTCTGTTTAATGTACTCAGTAGAAATCCTACCAGCGGTTTAAAATGTAAAACTACTTAATATTGCATAGTTGTTCATTGGTTATGTTGAAAAAACAGTCCCAGTTTTAGAATTTCTAAGCTGCCTAATGCCTTCTACTATTTTGGTGGGGAGAGAAGAGCTACTTCCCCTCTTTAACTGAGAGCATGACCAACCACATTCATTTGTTTCTGGGGAATTGTGCTTTCAACTACTCATCTACTAGGTAACACTACAGTTAGTGTACCATAGTGGGGACTGTGGCTGAAGCGATATTAACCTTGAACCAGATTCTGCAACCCTTCCTCATATAGTAGTCCCAAATGAATCACAATCTCATCCAAAATCATTACTTTTGGAGCTACACTGTAACCTTAAAAACTGCCCTGAATAAGGATGGTGTGTAGCTGCACTACCCCAGGTGCTGAACAAAGAATGAATTGAGTGACTCAGAGAACCACAAAGCCTCCCCTGCTCCCCCATTTGCTTTGTGAGGCTGCTTTCTCCGCCCTGTGAACCCAGCCAGCTGCTGTAGGTTGTGAATAAAGGGGTGGAGCCAGAGCTCCCAATGAAGAATAACAGGTGAGTAGCTCCTGATCTCCTCACCATCACGGGAGCCACACTCTGAGCAGGGACTAGCAGGAGAGCTTTATTTCCTGAACAACTGAGTCAGGCTGTGGCAATCAAGTTCATTGTGACTGCCCTTCTCTCCCTTCCAGGCACTAGCTGAGGGAAGAGTTTCAGGGCCCAGATCATGATCTCTCCCACCCAGCCCCCAAGGGGGAGGTGAAACTCTGCCTGCAACGTTAGTGGCTCCCCAGCCCTTGCACTCAGGGACCATTAAGGCTTCTGGGCTCTCTCTCTTTGCATATCCAAACACAGCAAACGTAGCTTGCCTATTCCAGTAGAAACAGCTTATACACAGTGAGGGCTGGATTCTGATATTGTAGTGCATTACTCCTTAGGAAACCCCACTGATGCCAGCAGGGGTATTTGGGAAGAAAGGTGCTATTCAGCACGAGTAAGGCTATTAGAATCCAGCCCTTCATGGAGAGCTTACAGAAGAGAGAGGGATTATTACTCTGTTCCAAAAAATTGTGCTGGTGCAGCAGTTCTTTTGAATTGTGTGGGCTCCTCCTCTCCCCAGTGCATACCAGAGAAGCCCCTTATCACTTGCTAAGTAAACCAATGTAATCAAGTCCAATTCTGTGCTATCTGCATGGGAATTGGAAAAATCTAACATGAAATCTTTCCCATGTACATGAACAAAACATGGCTCAGGTCACCATATGAACTCTACACTAGGGATTTAAAAGGCTTATAATAAGATGTGAAAGACATTCACATTAATGCACTAAACAATTCAATCCCTTCTCTGCCCTTTCCTACTGAGTGAATTCATTACCTATCAAAAGTTATTGCTGGTCCTTTTTTATTCCATTTACTTCCACTACCAGTCACTGCCACGCATTTTCAAACTAATTGCTCCAGGGTGTACCTACTTTATTTGGAGTGCATGCCAATTGTGGGGGCGGGAAAGGATCTCTGACTTCCTCAAGGCAGTGACCCATTCTTAGATAATTTCAGTGAGGGGTGGGGAGAGATAAAAATGTCACATCCCCTCATTCTGGGCTTTTAAAAAAAATTGGCATGACTCCTTTGGTTCACAGCAGCTGCATTCACTGCAGCAAGGAGACAGGCATCTTCTGAGACTGTGACATTGATCCATAGTCAATTGCTGTACACTGCAATGCAGGCTAACTCCCCCCACCCCCTCCCAAAAAAACAAAGGAGCATATTCTCCTGCCTCCACCCAGACTGAAGTGCCATAGTCCTGATGTTGCCAAGAGAATGTGTATGTATTTTTCTTCTAAGAATTGTCAAGTTGAGAGACCAACATTGCTGTCTCTGATAATACCACTCCAACAAACTTTCCTAATACAAAGCCATTTTCATGTTCACGCATTTGTGACCCTTTTAGAAGAATTCACTTGCAATTTTGATGGAAATGGCTCCAAATATATACACAACCACGTCTCTTCTGAAAATAACACCAATTATTCTTAAATAGATCAGAAAGTGGCTCCTAGCCTAAACCCTTTCAGTAACAACTATGAAAAGCCCATTTCAAATAAGCTTTATTATTACACTAAATCAATATACCTGTGAGTTTAAAGGAAATCAAGTGCATTTCTTATTTAAGCATTACTTTCTTTTGTGATACTTTAGAAAATCGCTAAAATTGGACACTAGGGCAAGATACTAGCCTTTTCCGCCTTTTCCTTTCACTAAATGCCGCAGCTGATTCTCAAAAGTTGATTCACTGTCTTCTTTCTAAATAAACAAAAACTGCAATATAGTATATTTATTAGAGTATTGGTGTCCAATAAAACAGTGTCACTACTATAAACATTACCACTAGAAGCAACATTATCAAGTAGACAGAGTACTGAATTGGGAATCAGGAGACCTGGATTATACTCCCATCTAGGCCAATAACCTTCCCCCTTCATGTCTCATATTCTCCATCTTTAAATTGAGATACTGCTACCTACCTTGGTTTGTAAAGTATTTTGAGATACACAGATGAAATAAGAGCTTATTATTATTCATCAAATTAGTACAGACTAGCAATGATCTACTTATACTTTTAACAAATTAAACATTTTTCTGGTATTTTTTTAAAATAGTGTTTTTCATTTTAACTAACAATTTGAGTCATTGATCAAGAAAGGGCAAATTTTAACCATTGACTCCCTGATCAGCCTTCCAAAACAAAATATTATCCAGTACATGCTATATTAAAAAGCTATAGCTGATTGACATTTCATTACAGTTTATAAGCCACCTTTTGAATGACCAGAAACTATGTAATAGACGCATCACATTTTAGGGGTTGCAACATTGCACCTTAGTTTGGCAGGTGAATGAGTCTTTGGAAATAGGAAATGCTTACACTTGACATTCATTTTCATAAGAAACCCGCATCATCCCACTCCTCCACAATTTCTCACACACTCAAAACTCTGTTTCAAAGGTGTTTTCTATCGTAATAATTGCCAGCGTTTATGTTGACTCTACTCCAAACCCCTACTAATGATGCCATTTGGTGTGGCTTTTTAATATTTTATCTGGTTTTATCTGATCTGTATTAGGATAATTTGAGATATATTCTGTTTTAATTCCTTGTGTAGCACCCTGAGTACTTTGGCATTTCATAAAGTTATTAATTATTATTATTAGTCCAATTGAAACAAGAGAAAGCGCCAATAAGATCTATCAAACCAGCCATCCTATCATCACCCTCAACACTACAAAATGCAGTTAGATCCATTTGAAAATGTAGATCAAATTTCAACACACACTCACACACACACACATGCTGGAGCACCAGATCCATAATAGAAAACTTTGCTTATTAACAGGTACTCGTAATGCCCTGTTTCCAGCAGAACATAGTGGGTTTTAAACACGGTTATTCCAACTTTTGATGTGGTTACTAAATTATAGTGTTAAACTAATCTTTGCAGCCAATAATTTCAAAAGTGTTTCTTCAAAACCAACACCCAACTAGGGGTCATGTCTAATACAGGAAATGTTGTTTCATCAAACTTGACATTTACTGCAAAGAAACAAAATGCATACATAGAATTTATGAGTCGCCATGATATATTTATTAAGCATTAGATTGTGCTTTTACAACTGGTCTTCAAAGATTTTTCATCTCTTAGCCAAAGTGTCATCTTTTCTAATGACTCATAATGAAGACACATTCCATTTAGCTTAATTTTACTGGCTCATCAGTCTTTTATTCTCAAGCGGATAAGTTGTTCTTTTTAGCATGTTCACCCCACATAAGAGTGGCCAATAACTATCCTTTTTCATTATGTAAAAATCAGCTAATCAGGACTGTCCAAGAAATAAATGATGTTATGATTAAAGAGAGAGAAACATCTGCTTAGAATTATCCAGACTGCTGTTTCAGAACTGATAAGGCATTTATTGCCACAGTATTAAATTACAACAAGCATAAACTGTGTTTTTTGGGGAAGTGTAGGACCTGCTTTACATAAAGGGGAGAGGAGAAAAACGTAGCCGTGGAGTGTGTTCTATACTGAGTTAATGGAAAACCATCCCCACTGCCAACTACAATCCCTGAAAACTGTGTTGACAAAACTATAGTGAAGGAAAGTAGAATGAAATCCCAAGCCTTATGTGAAGAACTGTGGTAGTGTGATGAAAACTACATCTTTGAAACCATGGCAGAAGCAGCACTCCTGGTAAGCCTATGATAAAAAATAACCTCATGCACCTTTCAAAAACCACAACATTCAAAGGGTTATGATTCTCTTTCAGCCCCAGACATAAACTTTCCATTTATTTTATAACAAATGGAAGCACTGTAACAGTCATAGAGAATAATATGGACCATATCCTGCTCACATCAACGCACACCATTCCCACTGAAAATGTGTGTGTATCTATTATTAAAAATTGGCTCTACAAAACCCCTGTGAAATTCAGTGCAAGTATAACTTGTCTAGACATGAGACTCTTATTTTGTTAGGAGAGCCTGACACATACTGTTCCAACCTCACGTTTTAGAAACGTGTTTTATTGACATTTGAACATCATTTTAAAAATAACAATAAACGTTTAGAAAAATATCATATGCCACAGCCATCAGGTAAAATACCACAGCAAAGCTGCACGGTATGCTAACCATCTCTAACTTTCTTAGACACAAAATAGAATATCATGTAGGAATAGGGCGGTGCGCCCCTTATCTATAAGTAAAGAACATTTAGACAGTGTAAACATGTGGGTCAGGGCAAGGAACAGGCAATCTGTGCTCTGATCCAGTGAGGTCTGAGAAAAAATAAATTGCTAGGAACAATCCCATTCAAAGACAGAATGAATTTTTCCAGCCCTCGTGATTGTGGAGACAAGCTTAAAAACATGAACCCTAAGGCTCAAAACCGAGAAGGCACTAAAAAGAACTCAATGTTTGTTATTTTTTTAAAAATCTCATAACTTTTAAAGCAATCTTGTGATGTTGGGGGTCTGACTCAAGTTTTGAACAACTTGGGTTTGGCAATACAGTCATGTGTTCTTATTACTGTAGCTCTTGTCCTTCCTCACCCTATCCTCTCCCTTCTGTGCTGTTACCTCCACTTGGATTATCAAATCCAAAATGTATTTTAAGCTTTGAGGCAAGGGAGCATGACTTCTTATTGAAAATTAACAGATCTAGAATATTTATGGATGTTCTATCCAGAGCTGTTCCTAGGGTATGGCAAATTGGGCGACAGCCCCGTGCTTCGTGAGGAGGTGGGCAGGAAGGTGAGGTGGGGGATAGGCATGGGAGACTAGGGATGGCCCTGGTTGTAGCCATAATATTATGATAAAATAAATGGATTGAACCACATATTAAAATATGCAGCTTTAGGAAGACTATAAAGTTCACTACCTAAATACATGAGTTGTGCTTTATTTTGTTTTTTAGGGGGGACATATCCTGTAGCTCATGTACTGTACTCCATCGATATTTAAAAAGAGGTACAATCTAGAACATGACTCTAGCTAAATTAACATACATATGACAAAGAATGAATGGTAGTTGAGGAAGAAAGGTAGGAGGAAGAGCAAGTACATCCAGTCAGTCTTAAGCAACATGACCCAAGAAACCAGCAACAGCAAATCCCTTGCTGACAGTGGTGGGACTATTGAAATCAGAAATTGACAAAAAGACCAACAACTAATGCTACTAGAAAACTGTATCTTGTAGTTTCCAGGTAGGTGCTGCATTAGCTACAGTGAAAGCTTAGTGTAGTTTAACTGCAGGCTAAAAAGTCCTGTTGCCCTCCTGGGTCTGAGAGTGAACCTGCATTAAGTTTCTAGAGAAACTGAAGTCCCACACATGGTGTAGCAGTAGCTTGGGTTCCAGAAGAAGGATCAGGGAGTGAATTGAATTGTTCTTTTTGATTCCTTCATTCTCTAGATATTACATAAAATAATGGGGAAATTCCCTTGATGGACTGCTCTTCAGTGTATTCTATATTCACTAACACCTTTAAAATACATATACAAAATTCAACAGTGAATACAAGATAATTAAATAGCTGGCATTGTTCCCTATAAAACTCTTTTTATCAAGGCAACAAGATTCATTTTTTTCTGCAGAACATTTGGAAGAGGCTAACAATTCTGAGAAATTGAATACAAACCCAGGGAGTGTCATGATTATTCCCCTCTATTCGGCACTGGTGAGGCCTCATTTGGAGTACTGTGTCCAGTTTTGGGCCCCACACTACAAGAAGGATGTGGATAAACTGGAAAGAGTCCAACGGAGGGCAACAAAAATGATTAGGGGGCTGGAGCACATGACTTATGAGGAGAGGCTGAGGGAACTGGGATTGTTTAGCCTGCAGAAGAGAAAAGTGAGGGGGGATTTGATAGCTGCTTTCAACTACCTAAAAGGGGGTTCCAAAGAGGATGGATCTAGACTGTTCTCAGTGGTAGAAGATGACAGAACAAGGAGTAATGGTCTCAAGTTGCAGAGGGGGAGGTTTAGGTTGGATATTAGGAAAACCTTTTTCACTAGTAGGGTGGTGAAGCACTGGAATGGGTTACCTAGGGAGGTGGTGGAATCTCCTTCCTTAGAGGTTTTTAAGGTCAGGCTTGACAAAGCCCTGGCTGGGATGATCTAGTTGGGGTTGGTCCTGCTTTGAGCAGGGGGTTGGACTAGATGACCTCCTGAGGTCCCTTCCAACCCTGAGATTCTATGATTCTATGATTCACTAGGAGCAAAGAGAAGATAAATTCTAGAGGCCATTGGACTTACTGTCATCTGTCTATCCCAGGAATCTAAATAAGAACTGAGCATCAAAATGAAAATACCTAGCAGAAAATTCATTAAAGGAACATTTTCAAAATCAGGGCTGAGTGTTTACAATTTTCTTTGTCTTTTCAGAGCAAGAATGTAGTACCTGCCAACTTTTCTGCGAAGGGAAGTAGATGCGTCTTCGTTTCAGCATAGCATTTTAACGCATCAGACATTCCAAGACAAAGTCACCACCTAACTTTCAGTGTCACTAAAACACTGAACACCTAAGGAATAACAGCATGCTTTTTCCAAAATATTTTCACTTTAATCCAAATGGTTGCAGACTCTGAGATCTACCTGGTTGGGAGATGGGGACATTGTGGGGGAATAATCAAGAAGGCACCTGAGAGCTTTTCAAACAATGTGTGGGGTTAGTTGTAAACAATGTGTCAACTGCCAAAATGAAAAATTATTTGGTGGCATCTGAGAGGCCTTCATTTAAGTTCTGATGCTCATATACCACATGTGCTGGAACATAATATTTCGTTGGGTGTTTATAAGATTTATGGAAAGATATTTTTGACCCTCTCCTATTTGCTAATTATTTATTTTAAAGCCATGAATTATTATATTTTGTCTGTGTTTTTATTAACATCACCATCAGTACTGTTTCTTGACAAGCCACAGGAGAGGGAGTAGACATTCCTCTTGCATTATTACAGTTGATTCTCTTCTCTAGCCTCCCTACTAAGTGATGTTAGAATAAAGTTATCTGAAAACATAACATTAAAGACAGGAAGTAAGTATTTAAAGCTAACATTCCTTTATCTTGTTAAATACACTAGCAAGTATATTCTCCTAACACTTTTTATAAAGCTCATTAGCACATACAATTATTTGCCTTACTCTAATGCTAGTGACAGAGAAACTTTGCACAAGACAATACCTTGGGTTCTCTTGATTCAAAGCTATTACCAGGTTGCAGCATCTAAAACTAATGTTCTTACATGTCTTCATTCCCCAGCTGGCTCCACAATCTTTTGGCCTAGGGTTAGTGTAAGCATGTTCTTCCATAAATTCATTGTGTGACACAGTCCAGCTGTTTCCCAGGATATTGGAGGACATGGGATAAAGAGGGCATGGACATGTTCATGACATGGTGACTTACAATCACCAGGGAGGTCACAATAGCGGCTCTGGAACAGCAGTTTGGTCCTTTTCTCCTTCCCATTCTAAGTGTTATATTCATGTAAATCTTTTTAATTTATCTTTTCCCCAGCCTGCCTTTTTGTGGGTTTAAAAAGGGGAGGGGGGCCTGGAAGACAGATCAAACCATCATAGCTCTCTCTCCTGATTTCATTGGGTACTTCCATTTTGACATAGCCCAAAACTGGTACAACACAGTAGCGTAGCCGCAGCAAGCCGCCCCTTGTCTCTTCGCTCAGCAGCTCAGCGGGGAGACAAGGGGCAGCCCCAGCGAGCCGTCCCTTGTCTCCCAGCTCAGCGGGGAGGCAGCGGGCAGCTGCAGCAAGCCGCCCCTTGTCTCTCTGCTCAGCAGCTCAGCGGAGAAACAAGGGGCAGCCACGGCGAGCCGCCCCTTGTCTCCCCACTCAGCAGCTCAGCGGAGAGACAAGGGGCAGCCGCAGCAAGCCGCCCCTTGTCTCCCCGCTCAGCAGCTCAGCGGGGAGACAAGGGACAGCCGCAGCAAGTCGCCCCTTGTCTCTCCGCTCAGCAGCTCAGCGGGGAGACAAGGGGCAGCCACAGCAAGCCGCCCCTTGTCTCCCAGCTCAACCGTGGCGGCGCTTTAAAGGGCCTGGGGCTCCGCAGTGGCTGGAGCCCCGGGCCCTTTAAAGCGCTGCAGGTTGAGTACAGGGGGAGCGGGAGGCGCCTTTTTACAGTGCCGCTCCCCCTGTGCTCAAGACCTGGCTACACTACTGGTACAACAATGGAACTACACAGCAAAGTAGCAGCCAAATCCACATGTACATAACAACATTGCTATTACCAATTTACAATATTATTTACAGGACTGTGGAATAATCTGGCCATGCAACTGGAGGAAATTTCAAATTGTGCATGTATAAATTCCATGTTACTTGGAACCCCATTACTTATTATTTCATTGTTTGCACAAACTGGCCTGGGGACAAGTCCTAGGTGAAGACTGGCCGCCTGTGAAGTTTCATCTTGTAAAATCCAGCCACTGTTACGTTGTATGGGGTGAAATATCTTAACACTAGGAGAAGTAGTATATATATTTTCTTCCCCATATAACAAAAATTGGTAAATAGATTTTGCTCAAACCTTCCCAAAATATAATCTTTGGTCTGAGATCAAGCATGAACAATTTCATCAAAAAAATTTTTTTTTCCAGAAAGTTGAGAGACTGTGAATACAGAGCATTATATGGGAAGTCTCACTCTATCCTTAACAATAGCTTTTGCCTGCAATTGGTAAATTGCTTGCCAGTTCTAATGCTAGATAATTTTACAGGATAATTATCAACTTTATCAAAGTTACTAAGGAGACTAGCAAAATTTGTAATCATCACTAGCCATCTGATCAGGAAAGATACCTCTCTTTTTCCCCCCTGAAACACAGAATATTCCTTTTTATTTAAAAAAAACTTGCGAAAAGATCAAAGCACATACATTTTAACACTAATAAATAATTGCTGACTTTAGAAAACAATAACACGGTTTACTTTTAGCAAAGATATGACAGTTTACAATACTTAGCAGTATGCAATTCTATGCATAAAACATGCAATCCTTATACAAGCAAACAATTGCTGCAAGTGACCTTACTGTGGGGGACAGATCGGCGTTCATGTTGCACTCCTCATCAGTACCCAGCCTGGGCCGGGGAAGCTAATGATCCAACAACTAGACCAAATTTGGTGATGAATCCTGGTCACGTGCCACTTGAGGCACGTTGCGCATATGCTAAGAAGAAGTGACCTTATTTCATTTTTTCAAAATTAATAAAACAATGGTATGAACACTACCCTTTCTCACTGTTAATAACAGACTCCCAATAGCTCAATGCGGTGCACACATTTAGACTGGTACCAATGTGGAAGTGAATTGCATTTTTGACTTTCAGAACAACTTTTTACTGCCACTAAAGTGTAACTACAATTGTCAGCTTGCTCTAAAACACTGCAGTATAACTCCTGGCTCCAGTACTTGCAGATAAAATAGTCAGGGAGTTAGTCTCCTTGACCAAATTACAGCAGTGAATTACAACAGTAAGTATATTCTGGGAGGCCCTATTTCTCCATTTAATAATTTTGTTTGTTTTGACTCATTTTCTTTATCCAAATTTCAAGCCAATGATTATATACAAATATGTCAATTAATTAACAAATATTGTCAGTTATTTTCTTTGGCAGTGGAAGTCCTTTATTTCCTTTTAAATCATGCCAGCTAGAGCGTCATCAGCAGGCCAGTCATGATTCTTATTCAGAAAGAACAGGTTGGGAGGAACAGAGGGATTTTTTCCCCCTACAGAAGCGTGCACAAAGTACTTTTATGACTAAGAAAAGGTTCTATGAATGGTTTAGGCCAAAATTCCAAATGTGAGTGCCTAAAGTTAAGGGCTTAGGGCCTCATCCAACTGCTAGTTAAATCAATAGGAGGACTCTTTCCACTTACTGGAGTGTGAGTTGGATCAGATGCCATAATTAGGTCCTTAAATAAAATGTTCTGATTTTCAGAGGCGGTGAGCACCAGCATCTTTCATTGTCTCAATTGGGAGCTGCATATGCTCATCTCCTCTGAAGATCAGATCACTTTATGGGCCTAAATATGGATTTAGATGCCTAGCTTTAGTCACCCAAATATGCAAATCTGGCCCGTGGGTATTTCATTTCTGTTTTAGTCATCTCCTTCCTTCCCAAATGTGCCATTTTATAGATGAGGAAATGTAGGCACAGTAAAGGTCAGTGATTTGCCCAAGGTCACGCAGGAAGTCTATGGCCTAGCCACAGGCTATCAGGCCTGTATTTTAACCATAAAAGCACCCACATACATATAGTTATGGCATACATTGTACAATAAATCTCAGGGAGGGAGTGTGCCCCTGAGCTGCGCATGGAGAGGAAGCACCAGGCATACACCTCTTCCCTCCCGTGTAAGAGGTAGCCTCTACAACCCCACTTAATCACGGCTTCTTGGAGACCTCTCCACTGGTTTGGATATCCACCCTTGGGAAGAAGACAAATTGGGGCAGGAGTAGACAGGTCAAAATGATAATAAATTATAATAGTAATGGGGACATACACATCGTCCTCTTTCTAGCCACCAGGAGCTGACAGGGAAAAAGTTAACACATACCACGGTTGAATTGTCTTTTCCATGAGAACTTTCTGCTTTGGGATTCACTCTTCAAGGGGACCCTTGCGGTATTCACAGCCAGAGGAATCCCTGATATTGTGGCCACTGTAGCATTACTGCCAGGGACACAGTGCCGCTGCATAGTCAGAGATGGCCCTTGACTTCTGGATATCTAGACTTGCAAGGGATCTGCAGGGTTAGATGGTTGGTCTCTCCTGTAGTGGGGCAGACTATGCCCCAGCAAGAGAAATGCATGGGGAAATTTGCAAGGGGAATAGGAGAGGATCGTCTTTTTTGGTTCTTTATTTTTTTATTAAAATACATTATAAATTGGACTTAACACAACACAAACTTGAAGAGAAATGGGCAGTGAAATCCATGTGTTCTATATATCCATCTAGATATGTCATATTACCCGTCTCAGGTCAGGGAGAATTATTATTCCCATAATAAGTGATATGCTCAAGGTCATGTTGGAAGTCGGTGGTAAAGCTGGGAACTGGAGTCTCAGGAAGGGCCCTCAGTACAAAGCCATCCTTCCCCACTCTTCCCTCAGTTGCTCTCTAATTTATTATGAAATTACCACCCTATTTTAACCCCTCATCTTTGTCTGATTGACCCTTTTACGTCCATGTGATTGAAAGTTAAAAAGGGCTAACATCTGTTCAAAGCTGTGTTTCTTAATTATGGACCAAGATTCACTTCAACTGGATTACTCACATGCTTCAAGTTAAGCATGTGCTTAAATGCTTTGCTGAGTAGATGCCTATTTTTGCGTAAGTGTATAGTATGTTTCTGCTATCAGTATACAATTGCACCTAGAAAACAGGTATAGATTTGCCACATACCACTCCACTGACAAACTCAGATTTAATGTTAATTTTTTTCTAGTTTCATTTACTATATTAAATCTGCTCTCCCTTTAAACCACATGCATAACTCCCATTAACTTTAATGGAATTTTCAAGCACATAAATTATTGTAGCTTCAACAATAAAACTGAATCGGTATTATTTCATGTAACACAGTATAATACAGTGAGGGTTACTTCAAATGAAATTTTATTTTGTAGCTGGTAGATGATTTGCTGATTTTGAAAGTCTCTTCAGATGACAAGTGTTTCTAAAACATTTTGAGGTATTGAAGAACTCCAAGGCACCCAGAAGTGCAATCATATTCTGGAACTAAATCATAAATGTGCCTGCAACATGGATTCCCAACATAGTCCTCTAACACAGACAAATGGAATTTATTGCAAATAATTTTGCTTTTACCAAATATGACTTCTGTCTGGTCACTAAAATAAAAGTTCTCAAACACTGAGCTAACATTTATGTAGGGAGATTTAAAGTATGCTTAATAGTTGAAGAACATCAAGAAAACCTGAAATCTATGTATGTGTCTGAGTATGTATTTACATAATCCTTCCCAATGCCAACTATAAATGCTACATAAAAACAAAACATGAACACACCTTCTGATCCTAAAAATCAACAAACTATTTAATTCACATTAAATATTCACACAGATAACAGATGGTTTAACACACCATTCCCCAATTGGGTCAGCTAATGCATCTGAAAGCATTTCTTGAAATACAACTCCAGCTTTGGAAAATCTCTCATTTTCAGTAAATGGGTTTTAATGTGAAGGCTACTCAGAGCAGCTGTTTCTGCTAAGTCTGGAAAACTGTACCCAGTTTTCGCATAACCCAATGCAGAACTTATGTCATTTAGGTTTTTGCCCCTGATTCCCCAAGGGATAACATATTTTACACGAAACAATCGGCAGTAACATTACAGAGCATGCATGTCAGGACTTTGTCATCATTTTATTTAATGACAAATTGTAAAGGTATTTGTACTTAGCATTCCACTTTATCTCAAGCACACTGCCAATGTTTTTTTCCCCAAACACTCATCTTTGTAAGAGGCAGTTTGTGTTTCATATGTTAAACTCCATTCTCCAAAAGGTTAATTTTGGTACTTTCTACTTTGCGTTTCTTTAGTGCCTCTCAGCTGAGGATTTCAAAAGGCTTTATACAAATTAATCAATTAAGCCTCAATGTCTGTGTGAAGCAAGTGGCTTTATCTCCATATTGCAAATGGAAAACAGAGAGGTTAAGTGATTTAATCACCATCAGAGCGAGTGAGTCTGTGGCACAGCTGGGAATAGAATCCACCCAACTCCCAGTCCCCAGCAGCTATAATCACTAGGGGCCATATCATGCCCTCCATATTCACAAGTAGAGGTTACAGGGATACAGCATATCCCAGCCTGGAGGAGAGTGGAAAAGAACAGTGCTGCTGCACTGCATTGTTCCCCACCTCCTATTGTGAGCCTGCAGAAACCCTTCTACCGGATATGGGCCGTGCTGCTAGAAAGGGGATGGAAGGAGTCAAGGGCATCATGTCCCACAAACCCATATACCTCAGGGATGACTAGGTTTCAGCCCTGCAGGTTGAAATTTCCTTTCAGGGAGATCCCAGGGCAGTGAAGGATTTTTTTAGCAGCATAGCTTGTGCAGGAGCTGTGCTGTCAGGGAACGGGAATGCATGTGGTGGGGGCGGGGAAGGGGAGACAGACCAAGTATAGCAGCTCCATTTTGCCTTTGTGGATCCTCAAGGGAGACTTATGAGATGAAATCCCAACCAGCCAAGGCCAGCTCCAGGCACCAGCGCAGCAAGCGGGTGTCTGGGGTGGCAAGCTGCAGAGGGGCGGCGTGCCGGTCGCTGTGAAGGTGGCAGTCAGGCAGCCTTCATTGGCGTTTTTGTGGGAGGTCTGCTGGTCCCACGGCTTCGGCAGCAATTCGGCAGCGGGAACGCCGACTGCGCAGGACCGTCGGACCTCCCGCAGAAATGCCGCCAAAGGCTGCCTCACTGCCGTGCTTGGGGCGGCACAAAACATAGAGCCGCCCCTGCAACCAGCTCTGTGGAGATGGGTGGGGACACTCTTCCTTACAAAATAATTCTAATGGAAATAATCTACCTAGGGAATGATCTAGCCCTAGTTAAGCATCCTGCCTATTCTATTCTTTTCTTCTGAAGGCTTGTTTTCATAAATCTGAGAACCCAGCCACAACGACCTCCCAAAATTTTTGGAAACAAAAGTAAGCATGGTGCTGCTTCTAAACAATACAAATTTCAAGAGCATGTTACATTCGCTCCGACCATTCTCATACCCCATCATTCTATAGCTACATACTGCAACACAGGGCCCGACTCTACATACGCCACTGACACCACTGGAATGTAGCCAATGATTTCTGTGGGAAAAGCATCAAGTCCTTTGATTGTAAACTCTGTGAAGCATAGATTATTTCTTCTTATATGTCTGCATAGTGTCATGCATGTCAACAGTTATTATGAATACCACACAGATATTCATCCAGTACACACTGCAAAGCAACATACACAAAAACGGTATTCACCAATATGTACCTTAACCAAGTTTGATGTTGCTGTGCTAATTTTGCTGTTGGATTCTTTACTTTTTCATTTCCTGAATTTGAGTAAAAAAATCTTAAATTAAATGAAAAAAAATCCTTTAGACTAAATTATTTGTCTTAAAAAGTAAGTCAATAGCACCAGCCAGAAAGAAGGGAGAAGTGACTTTTGCAAGATCTATGGCCAGCTATTTATGTGGTCTGGTGTCTCTCAACAGCTTAGTATGTTACAAATTCCAGAAGTGAGCATAATAAGTAATATTTATGTATTGTATTGCAATAGTGCCCGGATAGTCAGTCAGTTATGGTTAGGAACTCATTGTACTGGTGCTGTACAAACATGTACTAAAAAACACATTCCGGTCCTGAAAAAGGAATACTGATTCCCAGAAATATTCAAAACATCCTTAAGATAAATATAGAACCAATTATCACCCAATTGGCTAATGATTTGGGGAAATGGACTTCGTTAACTCTCAGTTTGCGGGGTAAAATTAATATACTGAAAATGAATGTTCTTCCCAGAATTTTGTATGTCCGGAGGGGTCTCCCTATTTCTATTCCTCAAAGTTATTTTAAGAAATTAAATAATATTTTCAGAATGTTCCTTTGGGATGCAGGTAAGAAACCTAGACTGGCTCTGAACAAAGTATAGCTCACCCTGTCTCTGGGAGGATATTGTTTTCCCAACTTGGACAATTATCGTATCTCCCTTTTGTTAAGCCAGACATCTTTATGGGTGTTAGATATGACCCCAGAGACCCCACCTTGGGTACAGACATTGAGAACTGGTATCCCCCTTTCAGGTATTGTAGGATCAAATTATTATAGATTTGATGGTTCCAGAGGTCCCACAATAATGGCTGTGAGGCAAGCCTGGTCAAACTTGGCTAGGCAATTTTGTTCCCATCCAGTCTTCCCTGTAGAGGTGGTCCTATGGAGCAATCCTATCCTTAAAATCGATGGCAAAACCGGCAGTAGGATTTGATGGATAGAGGCATTATGATAGTGTCCCAGCTAATTGACAATTGTAAATTTAAATCATTTGTAGATCATCAGCAACAATTTGGCTTGCTCTGCTCCGGAGCATGGAAATATCTCCAGTTGAAGCTTTTACTTATGAATGTATTTGGACCAGATGCATTGGGAGCTCCAGAACTACTTATTTTGGAGGAAACTTCTTGATTTACTCAGCCAGTGGTATCCTTCTACAATTTTCTGGCCCAAAAATCTGCCAAAGATTGATAATTTGAGAGTTGTTAAGAATAGAGATTTGGATGGACAACTATCTCTGACCCAAGGGAATACAATTGTATCTAATGATAAAAATGTAACTTTAGACCTGAGGTTATGGCTTATTAATAAAAAAATACTTGTTTGAACATACTGGTCCCCACATAGGCTAATGGTAATGGTCCTCATAAATGCTGACTGCTGCTGATGCTACATTAGCTCATATGTTTTGGGAATGCCCCTGTATCAATAATTTTTGGTAGGAGGTGGGGAGGAGGACCAATTTGATATTGGATGCTAAACTGAAGCTCTCCCCCTTAAGTTTTATTTTGGGATACATCCTTAGTACCTGGAGATTATCTGACAAGGCAATGTGGTTCCAACGTGCAGCTTTAGTCACTAAAACATTTATCCTGCAAAAATGGAAAAGTCAATCCCCACCAAATACTGATGCCTGGCTCAGAGATATGGCTGACCTCGCAGCTAGCAAATGACTGGCATTCCACAAAAAAGGAATGCCCAAAAATGCAAAGCAATTAGGGATGACTTTTTAGAGGTTGAAAATTAACATAGACCCTGAAGATAGGTATGTCACTTCTCCTCCCTTCTCTTTACCCTAACCCTCTTTATTTACATTGTGTATTATGATGAATCTGGTATATTAGTATATTTGTTGTATTTAGAAAAATTAATAAAAAATATACATTAAAAATCACATTTTGATCCTGAAAAAAAACTTACTGGATAGTTAAGTAAAGATAATTTGTAAATAAAGGATTTTTTAAAAAGTGAACCCCTATATTCCAAAATTGATGCATGATATCATCATTTCTGTTAGTCAAGCAAATGCTTGAGTTCTCACATTAGCTGATTTGCAATCCTTTCACGTGCTTTTTATCTCTTAAAGTCAACACAACTTGCAGTCCTGAAGACATCTAAATCCAATTGTTGACTGCAGGTAAAACAGGATTTAATGTGTTTACTAATGTCAATATTAGTGGTTTTATGTTCTTTTAAATCTTTGATAGAGAATATGAATAGCTTCCTCAATTGTGGCATATTCTTCATTCAGGAAACTAGGCATCCCCTTTGTCAAAGATTAAAAGAATATAAAATTAATACCATACTTACTAAGCAAATTCAGTCTTCTTTTAGCTGCAATGAAAAATTGGAATTGAATAATCTCAGAATGCTGCAATCTGCATCTTGTTTCAGGCAAAGGAAATGAACTACTAAGAAGCACTGAAAATCAACGACCATTGTGATTTGGGTATAACACCAACTGGCAGAGCGAAGTGGACACTGTGCCACAGAGGGATGATGTTCGGGTCATCCAACTGAATGGTAATAAAAAGCATTATTCCTGGTTTTACCATGAAGTAGTAGAGAGGTGTCCTCACTGAGGTTCATGCTGGTTACTGAGGTCCACCAGCTTGAGTGTAGCACATGTTTCATACTGTGGACATTTGCTTTCATCCCCCACTCTACACCCCTCGCCCCCCGCAAGTTTATACAGTACAACCATTGTATGTCTGTGCTTGCAGCTTCACTGCTAGATGAAAAGAAGCATTTATTGCTAGAGTTCACCAGCTAGAA
Source organism: Macrochelys suwanniensis (assembly GCA_033296515.1). Lineage (NCBI taxonomy): Eukaryota > Metazoa > Chordata > Testudines > Chelydridae > Macrochelys > Macrochelys suwanniensis. The sequence continues at coordinate 122,046,640 of CM065778.1, read as the reverse complement.
AACCTGCAAAAAATCCTTTTCGCTATTCTATAGTTTTAGGAAAATGTGATCATAGAATGCATCTGTCCCTGGATCTGCAATGTAACACACACTGTATAGTATTTTGTATGAGACACACAGGGCATTTTCTGTTAACTTGGATGGTTCCACCTCTGTCTGCTTTCCAGAATGCGGTTGGTACTGTTGGCATGAGAACTTAGGCCTAAAGAGGAAGGATGACCTCATGGTTAAAGCAAAGGACTAAAACTTGAGTGATCTATGTGCAACAACTGGCCCTGAAACAGACTTCCTCAGTGACCCTGGGCAAGCCACTTAATTTCTCTGTACCTCTTTTCCTCACCCCTTGTCTGTCTTGTCTAATTGGACTGTAAATTCTTCATGAGAGGGACGCTTTGTTTCTACATGTTTGTACAGTGCCTAGTACCAGGGGGCCCTGACCTCCATCTCATATAATGGACCGACCTAGCGGTACCAAAGAGAATCACACAGTTCTGTCCTGCCTACTTACAGTACCAGCAAGTGCAGCTGAAACTTGCACAAAACACAGTCCATGTGGCCGGTAAGTGCAGATTAGCGAGAACAGAGTTGAATAGGAATTGTTCACCACCCCCATAGAGGCTCTACTGCATGAACACCACACAGCTGGGGCTTTGCAGTTTGGGAGTATCATCTTACCAGGGATGGTGGGACCAAGACAGATGGTAACTGCTTTATGTGGCATCATCTCACCTCCCACTCCAAGAAACCCATGGAACCTTCATTGAAAATTCCAGCAGGAGATTAATACTGACTGACTCATGCTCTACACCTCAGGGGCAGGGTGTGTGTGCACAGGCAGTCAGTCAATGGTAGCAGGGAGTATCAAGGAAGAACAGACCCTCCAGGAAGATGCTCCAGGACCCACAGGGTTTCCTTCAATATGTAAACAGAGGGCGTTACCACGGGAAAAACAAAAGGCTGATAACAAGGAAAACACTGAGAGGGAATGGTTTTCTTTTCAATGTCATATATAGAGATACTAGATTCTTACAATACAGTAACCAGAATTAAAAGTGCCAAAATACAAACTGGAATGAAAGTATTGGCAGGAGTTTGTTTCCATAAGCGCTAGGAAGTAGACTTTCCCACAGATCCAAGCATTACACACCCCATCAGTTTTAAGACTATAATCCCTCCACTAGCACCTCCTGTGTGCAAGGAATATGAATCAGCTCTACTTACTCATTTCTCTCCAGACTGATGACTAGTCGTTTACTTTCAGTTTGTATTAGAACCTTCAGCAGTGCTGGGTGACTCTGAAAATGAAAAAGATGACAACTAAGTTCAATACCAATACTCTTAGGGACTGATGCTGCAAAGTGCTAAGCACCCAAATCCCGCTGCATACAATGGCAACTCAGGGAACCTGACACGATAGGGCCCTTGCTCCTAGAAGGGAGAACATAATGTTGAGAGAACATTAACTTTTTGCAATGCAACATCTCATAAGCAATATATCTGTTAATAAATAGAGAGAATGGCAATATGGGTATCAGCAGGGTATCACACTTGCTTCACAAAGACAGATGAAAGATGCTATACACTTTAAGCAATTATTTCACTTGCACTCTTCCTGAGATCAGACTGTGGCAGGAATGTAGCTTTGATTCAGTTTGTAAGACAGAACCACAGCAGTACATTGCAAATCAGTTTCTGGAGGCCTTCTGGAATGTCCCGAATACAATTTTGAAACAATCTTTTTCTTCTCCAAATGCTGGTGTAACAACATCTTGCCACAAATGCCTCATGAAAGCTCTCGCTCACTGTTGTGTTTTTAAAATGAGCTGAATCAGCCTTAGGCTTTGTGGGGTAGTTTCCAATTAAAATGTTCATAGTCACATCTAGTTCCCTCATCACCTGTAACCAAATCTGCGGTACTGAGATTGGAGAGTCAGCTATATGACTCCAGTTAAAATACTCATGTACTTGAAGCTTGTGCTTAAGTACTTTACTGAATCAGGGCCTAGTGTAAACCCCCTGGGTAGCACAGCCCTATGACCATTATTGGAACTTCAGTGGGAAAGGCAGCACTGCTGAATTAATTTATTTTTCCCTAGGAATATTTGTAAATTGTAACAGGTATTTTTATAAGCTTTCTATAAAACAAAACAAAACCCAAACAAAAACAAACCAAAAAAACCCAACCTCTCCCTCCCAAGGTTTTTAACTTAAAAAAACCAACCACCACCACTGCCATTCCAGGCAGAGTGATCAGAAATAAAGAAAATAATAATCACAACAATCTCTGTGAAAACAGACAAACTATTTGATCTCTCTAGATCATAGTTAAAGCACCATTGAGAATGAACAAATATTTAAGAGGAGTTTCTATACCAGATGTCAACTGGAGAACAGCACCAAAAAAAATTTAAAATCCCACTCAGGACTTCTAGATTTTATTCCCAGCTCTGACAATTTCTGTGACATACTGGGGAAGATGTTCAATTCTCTGTTCCCCAGTTTCCCTATAATAATTCTTCCCCATATTAAGGTGTGACGCTCCATTCATTAAATAAGAGTTCCTCAGAGAGAAGGTTAAAGGCCTGAAACAAACTATTGTAAGATTCTAGGAGTGTGGAGGAGTGGGCATTAAAACACTACTGTGACATTGCACTCTATATGATTTTATGAAAATATGCTAATGAGTGTGAATATAATGTAACTGGAATATGCTTCATGCAAAAGATCTCCTGTAAAGTATCATTACAAAGGTTATAATCTACTGAGTGTGGTCATCCAATTTGTATAAATGTATCATTCTTGTATTTGAAACTTGAAATATGAAATATAACTCTTAAGTCCTATTGTAATTATGCAAAGTGCGGGCCATTAATGGTGGCTTGGAATCTTGATGGCTCCCATTAACCAGGACAATTGGTTGTAAATGGCTCTATTTACTTGTAAGTCTGACTGTATACCTGTGTGCTGGCAAGTGGGTAATGAAGTCTTACAGTGACATGTGATCATGTCACCTGAACTGGAATCCATCTTTAACCTGGTGCTTTTCCATTTAGAAGGAAGGGTGGGAACCCAGAGAGGGACAAAGGATTCCCACCTTGTGCAAAAGATATATCATAGAATCATAGAATCTCAGGGTTGGAAGGGACCTCAGGCGGTCATCTAGTCCAACCCCCTGCTCAAAGCAGGACCAACCCCAACTAAATCATCCCAGCCAGGGCTTTGTCAAGCCTGACCTTAAAAACTTCTAAGGAAGGATATTCCACCACCTCCCTAGCTAACCCATTCCAGTGCTTCACCCCCCTACTAGTGAAAACGTTTTTCCTAATATCCAACCTAAACCTCCCCCTCTGCAACTTGAGACCATTACTCCTTGTTCTGTCATCTTCTACCACTGAGAACAGTCTAGATCCATCCTCTTTGGAACCCCCTTTCAGGTAGTTGAAAGCAGCTATCAAATCCCCCCTCATTCATCTCTTCTGCAGGCTAAACAATCCCAGTTCCCTCAGCCTCTCCTCATAAGTCATGTGCTCCAGCCCCCTAATCATTTTTGTTGCCCTCCACTGGACTCTTTCCAATTTATCTATATCCTTTTTGTAGTGTGGGGCCCAAAACTGGACACAGTACTCCAAATGAGGCCTCACCAGTGCTGAATAGAGGGGAATGATCACGTCCCTCGATCTGCTGGAAGTGGAGTGGAATAGAACAAGGGAGTGGAATAAGGGAGTGGAATATAACAAAGGGATCTGCAGTCATGAGAAATCCCCTAGCTACCACCTGAGCTGGAACAAGGACTGTACCATTGGAAAGGATTGGGCCCAGACTAGAAAGGAGTCTAGTTTGTTCAAGAAGCTTATTGGAACATCTTTGAGGGTGAGATTTCATCTGTATTCAGTTTCCTATTCTATTAGGCTTAGACATGTGTGATTTATTTTATTTTGCTTGGTAATTTACTTTGTTCTGTCTGTTATTACTTGGAACCACTTAAATCTTACTTTTTATACTTAATAAAATCACTTTTTATTAATTGACCCAGAGCAAGTAATTAATACCTGGGGGAGCAAACAGCTGTGCATATCTCTCTATCAGTGTTACAGAGGGCGAACAATTTATGAGTTTACCCTGTATAAGCTTTATACAGAGTAAAACAGATTTATTTGGGGTTTGGATCCCATTGGGAACTGGATGTCTGGGTGCTAGAGACAAGAGCATTTCTTAAGCTGTTTCCAGCTAAGTCTGCAGCTTGTGGGGAACGTGGTTCAGATCTGGGTCTGTGTTTGTAGCAGACTGGAGTGTCTAACTCAGCAAGACAGGGTACTGAAGTCCCAAGCTGGCAGGGAAAACGGGCTCAGAGGTTGTCTCAGCACATCAGGTGGCAGTCTCAAGGGGGTCTCTGTGACCCTGCCCGTAACAACTACTTTGCCTAGTGAGCCAATAACCATCCAATAATTCTTGAATACTGCACTTGAATGCTGAATTACAGTTTACATGTGCAAAGTCAGTCCTAATACAAAGCCCACATTTATATGAAGGACAACGCGATCATCTCGCTTGGGGGGAGCATTGCCTACTGGTCAGAGGATTAGGCCCTACGACATGCGGGGCGGGCAGGGGGGGGGTGGTTGGTAGGGGAGCCCAGGCCCTCCCAACTCCACCCAGCTCCGGCCCAGAGTCCTGTGAGGGTGACAAAAGGACTGACACCCAGGAGCGCCTTAAGGCTGCCCTCCCTGGGCCACTTCTACCACCCATCTAATGTCCACAGTTTACAGCCTGTAACAGGAAGGTGTGAAGGGGATCAGCTCATCACTTGGTACCTTTTCGCAGCTGGTGGTGGCCATAGGCGCCAACTAAAAGCCGACTTTAGTCGGCGCCAGTGGGTGCTCACGCCCCCGGCCCCGCCCAACTCCACCCCCCAGCCCAGCCCAGCCCCCATTCCACCCCTTTCCCAAATCCCCGCCTCCTCTCTCCTCCCCCGGGTGCGCTGCATTTCCCCTCCACCCCCCCGCCCAAGCCTGCAAGCCTGGCAGGGAGGGGAAATGCAGCGCGCCCATCGGCAGCCCCCGCCAGCCCCCCTGCGCCCAGCTAACCTCCGCTTCCACGTTATGCCTCCGGAGGCACCGCCCCGCCAAGCCACTTTTCTTAGCTCACAGGCAGCCGCCCATCAGCTGTTCGGCGGGCGGCAAGCCTGGGGGGGTGGCGGGGAAAGTGCAGCGGCAGCGCCTCGGGGGAGGGGCATGGGGAGGAGGCGGAGAGCCCATCTCCGCCTCCTCCCCATACCCCCTCCCCTGAGGCGCCGCCGCTGCCCCCCCCCCCGTGAGCTAAGAAAAGCGGCTTGCTTGGCAGGGCGGCGCCTCCAGAGGCGAAACGTGTAAGCGGAGATTAGCTGGGCGCAAGTGGGCTGGCAGGGCACTGCCGGTGGGTGCTCCGCACCCACCAATTTTTCCCCATGGGTGCTCCAGCCCCGGAGCACCCACGGAGTCGGCGCCTATGGTGGTGGCGTGGCAGCTCTCTCCCTCTTGGGGTGGCCAGGTCTGTTCTAAGACTCTCCCTTTCCAGGGTAGTCCATATACAAAACAAGGGAAACTAACACAAACAAACAGAGTCAGTATGCAAGAGAGGGAAATGCTTTCCTCTCGGGGTATAACAGAAGCAGGTCTTCCCTTCCCTCAGCCCTTTCCTCAGAAGCTGCAAGGTAGGGGTCCTTTCTCTTCCCTTGTCTGCCTCCAAGTGAGCTGTTCTGCTCCCTTTTACCTACTCCTCCAGTCTGTGCATCTCTTACAGGTGCAGTGGGGCAGAGCTAGCTAAGCCCAGAGCAGTTCCTTAACCCCTTGTTGCCAAGTGTCGCATTGGTATATCCATCAAAGACCATTTATGCTCAGTTTGCACCTTAAGAAATACGCTTCATTGAATTGTTAGACAATACTTTCTTGTTTTGAAATTCTGTTTGTAGTTTAAGAAACTCAGTGGATCTCCTGTACATTTAATTTACTTTTTGAAAAACTATCTAAATTTAGGTGAGCCAATCTGAGCTGAAACAGTTGAATTTTAGTGATTTACCATTTCACTGATTTATAGAGAAATGCTTCTGAATTTCTGATTTATGGACCAGAGTCTGTACTACCTCACATTGACTGAATTACAGCATGTCTTTGAAGTATGATTGTTTAGAAAATCACAACCCTTTATTAAAATTGAAATCATTATGGCAAGATTGCTATGTGTGTGCATGTGGGAGGTTGAGGCGGAATTACAAATTCACTATATTAAAAACCTGGCAAAACTCCAGCTCTCTCAAACACACCATTTAGTACAGACTGGACTTTTAAAGAGAGATGGTCACTTCCATCTTAAATCATTTGTTTCAAACGTCACTAGTGCAGATTCACGTGCAGCTTTTTCCTCCCATTGCAAAACAGTAACAATATTAAAATAAGAAAGAAAGAAATACTTGTGGCACCTTAGAGACTAACAAATTTATTTAAGCATAAGCTTTTGTGGGTTAGAACACACTTCATCGGATGCATGGAATGAAACATACAGTAGACAGATATTTATACAGTCAGAGAAACATGATAAGGTGGAAGGGCGTATACCAACCCTAAGAGGCTAATTAATTGAGAGGAACCATAACAGCAGGGGAAGAAAAACCTTTGAAGTGATAAACAAGATGGCCATAATGGACAGTTGACACACAGGTGTGAATGAGGATCGTTAACTTAAGGGAAATAGATTCAATTAACGTAATGGCCAAGCCATTCCAAGTCTCTATTTAATCCTCAGTTGATGGTATCTAGTTTGCATATCAATTCAAGTTCAACAGCTTCTCGTTGTAGTCTGGTTTTGGAGTTTATTTGTTGCAAAGTTACAACCCTCAAGTCCACCTTATCATGTTTCTCTGACTGTATAAATATCTATCTACTGTATGTTTCATTCCATGCATCCGATGAAGTGGGTTCTAACCCACGAAAGCTTATGCTGAAATAAATTTGTTAGTCTCTAAGGTGCCACAAGTATTTCTTTCTTTCTTATTTTCTTTTTGCTGACACAGACTAACACGGCTACTACACTGTAACCTAATATTAAAATACTGTATCCTAGTGTACTTTGCAATAACTAGATCTCTCTACAACAGTCGTTCTCAACCAGGGGTCCAGGCCACAAGCAGGTTTGGGGGGGTGGGGGGTTCGCCATGCATGGCTGGCATTAGACTCGCTAGGCCCCAGGGCAGAAAGCCAAAGTCCTGCCACATGGGACTGCAGCCCGGGACCCCGAGCCCCACCACCCAGGGCCTGAGCAACTTAGTTTCACAGTGCCCCCATGATGTGAGGGGTTCTGGGCCATTGCCCTCCTACCCCCTAACACTGGCCCTGGTTTTTATATGCAGAAAAATAGTTGTGGCACAGCTGGCCATGGAGTTTTTATAGCATGTCGGGGATGGGGGCGGGGGGGCTCAGAAAGAAAGAGGTTGAGAACCCCTGCTCTACAATACCAAATAAATGCTTCTGACTGCAGCCTTGGCATTCACCAGACACATGGGAGTCATTTATTTGCATGAATATTTAGAGGTAATTTTGATTACCACTTTAATATTAGTGCACTGATTCCAAAGCCCAGGAGATATGCACACCATAGAATTTAAGAGGACAAAACAGAATTAACTATAATGTTACACAGTAAAGAATTAAGATATTGCAGCAGTATAATGGGTTCTCCTAGCCTTAAGGCCCTTTAGTTAATATGTAAATGATGGATATGTTTATGCATGAGTTCCTAATAAAATTTCATTGACAGTCAATTAACACTACCAGGATGTGATATAAAAATGATGCAGAGGCGAACGTACCATCAAAAGATAAAACTGTCATTCTTCAAAAGGTACACAGGTAATTTAAAATAATATTTCATCCATAACAGTGAGTCCTTCTGTCACTGCTAGAGAAGGATGGTCCAGTGGTTTGGGTTCTGGCCTAGACCATGGAAGATCCAAGTTCTATTCGCTGCTCCTCCAAACACTCCCTGTGTGTCCTAAGTGACTTATGACCTTGCTCCTGATCTGCTATTATCCCCAAATAAATGGGGATAATAGCACTTCCCTATCTCACAGGGATGTTGAGAGCATAACTACACTGGAGATTGTGAGGTGCTCAGATGTTGTGATAACAGAGGCCATATAAGCACCTTCCAAAGATATATTTCAAATGTGCAAGAGAATCAGGGATTATTCTGAAGAAGGTGGGTTTTAATGTATAAACCTCTGAAATATGCTGAACCTTATTATTTCATAGGAAGTTATGTTAATGTTCCTCCAAACTGTTAGTGCATTTGTTTTTGCAAGTCTTTCAAAACTGTATATGTTTCTTGCAAAGCATAATAATTTCCACTTTGAGACAATTTTTTGAAAATGAGTTGCAAGATTCAATAGAAATCCCACTTGCGATAAATGCTGATGTCAGTTAAATGGTTTATATTTTCTGCTTAGAATAACCAACAAAAAACCCCACCACATCATTGTGGTATGTAGAAAGTGTTATGTACAGTCTCTTTTAGAAAGAACCAAAAAATGTTTGCAGTTATTTGTTGTAAGACACAAGCAAAAAATAACGAGGGATATAGACCATTGATTTCCATGCTGACACTACTTAGTCCATGTGCAAGATCCTTCAATATTACAAAATGTGAAACTAAAATGCTTTTATTACAACATCGCTTACACAATAACAAAACACTACAGATGTGCCAAGTCTATAACCACTTTTCCAAGTAGCCTATTGCTTTCTGACCTATTTTATTGGAATATCCCACCCATCCACTGCTTTTTCCAGTACACAACTAGTACTCATATGAGACCAGAGAATGGTTTGTATGTTAAGAAACAGCCCTGACCCTAAGACATTTAAAGTATTCTGTTGTTTTCCTCGCTTCTCTCCTAATTCAGAGTACCTAAATTCATTTCATTATGCACTCTCGCATGACATAATTCTAAGGCACATACGACTGTTGGCTTGTACTTGAATTTAAAAAAAATGTGCGCAAATTTACAGTCAACTGTTTTGTTTTGGTTTTTGGTTTTGGTTTTTTTCCTTCAGTTTGAATTAGGATTAGTGCAATTTATTTAGTAATCCGAGAAAAAAATATTGAAACACTGAATAAACGGTACACAATTTGAATTAGACCTTCAGTTGAGGCCAAGCAGGAAATTACTCTGACAAATCCCCTGAAAAATAGATAAAACAAAAAATGGACAATTTAAATCATCTCTTGTGAATGAGATGCTAAGCTACTGTTGACAGAAACAGACCAAAAGAGAAAAAGATATGACATATCCAAGAGCCAACTGGCAGGGAAGAAGCCCTCTCATTTCTTATAATGGAACTAGAATCATTATGCAGGTCTACCTGATGAGTAGAGTAGGCAATGACTTTTAGATTTATTGCTCATCTGGAATATGAATGATTGAGAAATACAAGTGCAATATTGTGCCAAATGAAAATGTAAGTTGACTAGGAAACATCATTTGTTCCATAAAAAAAATCCTGGCTTCAGAAATTCCATGCTCCTGATTGGCTAAAAGCAGCTGCAACTTGGGATGATATTCATCATTGGCTGGAACTGTTTTTGTAAACAACTGCTTCCTTGTCTGGACTTATTCCCTGGCACTGAAGCTGCCTTCAGGAGAGCTCTCCTGTGGTCATTCTTCACTTAACTTTCCTCTTTGGATTTAAATTGAAAACTGCAGGCAGAAGAATTTTGAAGTAAAACAATTAATTAAATATTGTTTTTAGAAATCACTATTAAGTTAAAAGAGAATCACAGGAAAGCTCTCCAGGCCTTATGTTGTGAGAAAGCTCGCAGCTCAGGGTAAGAGCCAAGGGCTGTGGCTTTCTGATTTTTGCTCTGAGTAACCACACAAGTGGCCTGAGATTCAGGGCCACGATTCTAGGTCATTTCCCAACAAGACATCTACTGGTATTTCGGTGAAAAGTTAGATGACAGCAAGTATAGTCTTGTGGTTAAAGCATTAGATTGGGTTTCAGGAGACTCAAGTTCAGATCCCAACTTGGCCACAGACATCCTGTGTGAGACGGACTAACACAATTAGGGTACACCTACACTGCAGCTGGGGGCGAGCCTCTAATCCAGGTAGACAGACTTGTGCTAGTGAGCTAGCATGCTAAAAAGAGCAGTGTGGACACTGAAGTTTAGGCTCTCAAGCCTGCCTGGCTCCCTGCACCTGACCTTGAATGGCTAGGCCAAGTCTCCCCAACGTCCACACTGCTCTCAGAAACCCACCTCCTTCCCTAGGTTTCAGCACTCAAGCTGCAGCCTGAGACCCAAATTTCAAAGTAATGTCTACAAAGCTATTTTTAGAGTCTGTCAACCCGGGCTGGGAGGCTTGCTCTGCAGACTTCCAAATGCTGTGGAGACATACCCTATAAGTACAGCAGTTAGCACAATGCATCCCCTATTTTGATTGGAACTTCTAGGCAGTACTGGAATACAAATAATAAAAATAATGATTAGTATATATATTTTTCTATATTCATTGGCACCTGTTTTTGTCTTATGCCTCAAACTGAGCCCAATGTTGGTTTGTTAACAACAGATCCTTGAACCTGTCCCTGTCTTGATGGACAGACTAACCAGTAAAGATGTTACTATAGCAATAGCCATACAATCATCTTCAGCCTTCATGTGTGAAAATATTAATGGAGTAGATTTATTCAGCATGTTTGTTGCATCCATACTGGAAGTTTAATTACAAAGGGCATTGCACAGAGCGTATTTTTGTTGCAAAGTAATCTATGAAAAAGTATTATTCATAGCTGGACTACACCTTGCTTTAGGCTGCAGACCTGGCATTTACTGTAATCATGCTGCAGTGCTGTTAGCTTTCCCCTTGATACTAGCTGTCAAGATCAGGATAGAAAACTTCTACATAATTTTATATTACATCTGAAGGAAGAGGAAGCTGATGGAGTGGCCACTCCTAAGTTATAGGACTCTGTACTTTCCTCACTATAAAAAGATTCAACATTTTTATCTGATTAAGATAAATTCGTTATGCTGGGACTACCCCATCTAAAAAAATGTTTTACTAGCATTTATATAATAGAAATAAATGAATGTCTAAATAAAAAGACTAGAGAAATAGCACAAAACAACTTGAAAGTTGAAATGTCTTCTATAAAATTTCAGATGTCAGTGTTAATAAGTTTGGGAAGCCCAAATTTAAATTGTATAAAATGTCAAATCCCATAGCTGAGTGCACAAATCATCAGAGTATACAAAGCATGTACACATATCAGTTTCTCTTGTATTCACCCAAGTGCCAATTTAATGACAATATGTGGTATATAGAAATAATAATCAGGTGCCTGTGTCTAAAAAAAATACCACTAGTAAACATGGATCCAAAATAGACAGGCAAACTTCGCAACAATAAAAATGAGCTCATAGACCTTCACATTCAATGATTAATTGCATGGGCTCTACTTCAGGGGAGGAGAAATCACCTTGTAAGACGCAAGCACATGAAACTAGGTTTGGGGGGGATGTTTCAGCCTTGTGCAAAGCTTAGGTCAGACATACATATTACTAGATTTGCCCACAGCTGCCTGAATGTGATTTCCCCACAGAATGCACCAAGCACACACAAATGTGGAAGATTAATGTCATTTATTTTGAAAGAGTTGGCTAGAGCCTAGCAAGTCTGGTTGTTGTTATGTGCAATATTTTTAATTCAGCAACATGTGTTGGGGCAAAAGCAAAATAATGTGTGCTTAATGGAAGTTAAGAAATAAGAGGAGAGGGGAAGCAAAAATCTTAGGAAGATAGATAAACTAGAATAAAACTCTAAATGGAACCAATAATCTTCAGAATGAAACCAAACAGATATATCATTTAAATTTCAGTCAGCAATTAATTTCTGACTAGTGCATAAATCATTCAAGACAATATTTAGAAATTGGCTCTGCTTCTGTGATTTGCAGACATCTCTTTGGTTTTGTCATGGTCTCTTTAACACTCTTCTAGTGTATGTTTAATTCAGAGTCTTTGCTGTTTTGAGTTGAAAGTGGTTTAGATCCCTAACCCATCAGAAGAACCTGCCAATCACCCCAATATGGTAATAAACACTTACTTTTTCCCCAAGTTTGACCTTAGTGGAAATCAAGTGATGTAGTTCTTATGAGAATTAAGGTATTGGGCATTTACTTTCGATAAGGGCTGGGGGCTTAACTTCATCAGGGTCCTTTGAAAATACTAACCTAAAGTTCTGTGGGCCTGATTCAAAATGGAAAATTGCTGTTGACTCTGAATCAAATCTTATAGCTCTCATCCAACAAAGTACTTAGACACCTGCTAAGAGCTTTGAAGAAAGCAGGTGCCTATGTGTTTTCTGGATAGAGCCTATATGCCTAGAACAAGAATGTGCAACAATCCCCAAACACCACCCTACGAGAATGCCTCCAACCTGACCTGTGGGAGCACCTCTACGAGTGAATAACTAGTTCAGCATCTGTGCCTATTCTCTGGAACTCTGCTGAGATTGCCAGTAACAGTGACGATTTGTGTCAACTTTAACATGGACACTTGTCGACTAGGAACTGGACTAAGACCCCCGTTTCATTTCAACTATGACAGGTCACCAAATGGTAACGATTTTCAGCAAGTACTTGCCAAGGTCACGTTCTAATTGATAATCTGGTGGTCAAAGTATTGTATTGTACAACAGGGTAGTTTGAGAGTGAGGGGGTAAGCACTGTGACGGGGTTTACAAACCTCACACTGACCTGTAAAAGGTCAGTGAACTGCTGTGAGCTCCATCAGCCCCAACCACTACACCTTGGGTGAACAGATGTCCCGATTTTATAGGGACAGTCCCGATTTGGGGGCTTTTTCTTATATAGGCATTTATTACCCTCCCCCCCGTCCTGATTTTTTACACTTGCTATCTGGTCACCCTAGACTACATCTGAAGTGGACGTCAGGCCTGAAGGACGAGGCTAAAAAAGGGGAAGCCTGCTTAGTTGGGAGCTGGCTGGGAAAGGGAGCAGACCAACAGCTCTAACTTGGGGTGAGAAGCTAGGTTGGGGCCAGGAACTGATAAAATTCCTGCCGGTCATTGCCTTCATGGAAGGAAGGTAGGCTCTGATATGGGACTCTGTATGTACCTCGACCTATCAGCTGTTAAGCAGGATTCAGCCGAGTGGGGGGGACAAACACCATGAGAAGGGCTGAGAATTAAGTCCACCTAGGACAAAGACTCCATTATTTTGGGTTTCTTTTGGACTCTGGCCCTGGACTCTGCTACCCCAGAAGGGGATTGAATTTTTGTTGTGACCAAGCTGGCAGGCAGACCCACAAACGACCAGAGCAGGCTAGAAACTCCATTTGAGAAATGGAGGTAGAGCAGCTGCAGTGTTTTTCTCCACTACAAAGAAGCACACAGGGAGTGGAGATGCAATGGCAACCTAGTGGAGAATGTGGGCACTCGATAGATCCCTGGAATCTAGGGGATATTGGAACAAATACAGAAGAGCCAGTGATAGAAGGGAGATAACTAGCAAGTATTTTCTGGTGTCCTTCCCCCCCGCCCCTCCTCCTCCTCCCCCCCCCCCCGTTGTTGTTTTTTTTGAAGGGTGGGGTGGTATTTATGAAGGAAAGATGGAAGACATTCTATGCCTGATGGCAGTAGGCCAGCCACACAGGTACAGCAGAAGCAGACCCAGCCCATCCACCTGTAAACTTCTAGAAGATCTGCAGGAGACACAGCTTGCTGCTGAACAGGAGTGGCAGAGGGCACAGCACCAGGAGCAGCTCCTATAACAGCTGGAGAAATAGAATCTAAGAAATCTGATGATCAGGAAAGGGTAGCACAGGCAGGCCTGTAGCTGGATCAGCAAAGCTGGGTCCAGAAGATGACACTGAGGCCTTCCTCTGCACATCTGTGCAGTGGCCAGTGTGGCCAGCTGGGAGGAGTCATCTTGGGTGGCCACAGGATCCCCTGATGGGAGTGGCCCAGGCAGCATATCAGGCTGAGTAATGAACAGATGGGCTAATATGCAGCTATTTTGGGCTGTCTGGGCTTGACTCAGGAGAGGTATCAGCAAAAGTTCCTGGTCAAACTATTCCCACGGGGAGTATGACCGTGGATAATAGCCCAACAGTTTTGGGACCTCATGAGACATTGGCTGGCTCCAGAGACAAACTCCACAGAAAAAATCATGGACCTAGTGGTCCTGGAGCAATCTGCATATGGGAGTCCAAAGTTGGGTCAAGTAGTTCTGGCCAATACTGGTGAGGCGGTGGAGAAAACAGATACCTATTTGGAGGCCGAGCTGCCTCAGCAGTGGGCCAGACCAAAGGATGCCCTCTCAGGGAAGGCAAAGAAAAGGAAGAGATCTAAGTGCATGTGTGGAACACACACACACACACACACGGGATGGTGGGGGTCTGGGAAGAAACTAGTAAAGACAGTGTGTGTCCTGGGTAACCTTAAACCAAGGGTAACAGAAGAATTAACAGGGCCCCAGTCAGTTCCAGATCTGACCATTCCCTTGAGGACATTTAGGGAAGCTCAATGGTGTGCTTCTGATGTGGGCATTCTGGCACACATTAGTTTTTTGATCTCTGTAAGAAGTACAAACATTCACTATAAGGGTAGGATCATGTTTATTTTCTCCTCTAAGCTCCTGAAAAAAATTAAACACAAATAATCAAGGTCAGACATATGCATTATCTCACAGGCCTACCTCTCAAATGTCCCTCATTTGCACAGACACCAAAATTAACTATGTTCCACACAAATCTGGGTTTCTCTCTCTTTTTCAATCAGGAATTCAGAATCAAAGAACTCAGGTTATAGAAAGTCTTACACTACAGGGCCTAAATCCCACATCATTTTAAGTTTTCTGTACAAGGGGACATCTGTGTCCCTTATTTGTCACACATTGGTATTCTACATCGGGATCCTGGAGGGTTGAAAAGTATGTTTACAGGTGTCAGACTTCTATGTTGGCATTACATATCCTCACAACATATGGTAGCACCTACCTTAAAGAGAGAGGTGTAAGAAGATCCATCAGAGACAAGACTACCTGGGGAATCAGAGTGATAACTAAAATGCAACCCAACACACACAAGTTCTCCAACAAGCGTATCTATTTAAGATAATTACAACAGAGTATTACAAATGGTTTGAACTACTTTCCACCCTAGGAATATTTCTCTCTCCTATTAAAAACTTCTTTCTAAACTAAAACCATAGGAAAGGAAACAAACACTGGCAGAGTACACTCCGTGCAAACACCTATCATTTGGTTCTATATTTCATGCAGACAAAGAATAAATATTTAGATTTAGTTGATATTGTTTTGCAAGTTCCTCAGGGTAGGGAACTCTACTGTGTTTTCTAAAGTGCAATGCCCTCATCCCTCTGGAAGTAAATAACTAATAGCTAAAGAGAACACAGCATTTTTAAACAGAATTCATTTTTTAAGGAAGCAGCAAGGAACCACAGTCCTTTAACGCTTTGACATAGGTGATTTCAACGTAGAACCTGAAGGAATTCTTCACAACACTAAAAAAAAAATAATAATTATTTCTCAGACATAAAAAATACTTGCAATCCCAACCTGTATTTATGGGATGATAAATGTGCACAAACATGCATAGTAAAAAGTTTACACCATTTTTCCCTTAGTTTCTGGAAAGGTATCATATCCAATCTAGGCCTTTCTCCTCTCCTATTATACTTAGGCAATTTGAAGTCCAGAAATATTCAAAACTTTCCCCCTTCCATTTCTGCTTCCCAAACTGTAAGTCCGCCATAGACACAGCTAAGGGTTGTTCACAAACTGGGGGCTACATGCTATCCCTCTGTTAGGTGATGTACACAGTAGCATATTGGGCCCAAAGCAGTGAGGGTGGGGAGAACAGCAGCTATGATGCCTTTCCTCTTGCTTTTCAGCCACCACAGTAGCCCTCCTGTGGAGTTGGAGTTCCATGATTCAGGAGAGGAGAGAGTGAGAGGAGCCAGGGAAGAACTGCTGAATGCATCTTACTTCACCTCAGATTTCCAACCAAAATTCTACTCATCAGCGGTCCCTCCATACATCTACATCCAGCCCCCCAGGATTGTCCTGGAGTCTCCAGGAATTAAATATTAATCTCTAATTAAAGAATCTGTCATGTGATGAAACCTTCAGGAATACATCCAACCAAAACTGGCAACCCTACCCCCAAGTGACAGGTTTCATTGCGGCCAGTTGGCTCCACTTGGGTGAGGATCCGAAGGGTTTCACTGAAGATGTTCTTGCTCTCTGTAGGCATCCCAAGATCCATGTTTAGGTTTAAAGGGTGGAGTGCCATGCAAATTCTTATGTAGGCAGGGCAGGCAAATCCCCCTACCTGGGAGGAAACTTCTGTCTGCCCCAATGGAGTTCTCTCTCATAAAGTCAATGGAGCCATGACAATTTACACCAGCTAAGAGTCTGGACTAAGGTTCCATGACCTCTGTGCAGAAAAACACATGAAGGACCATGCCTATTCTGGGGAAATCCTACTCACAGGTTTACTACATCCTTTTCAAGTGGCATCCTTCTTAATCTTTTCAAAATAAATATTAACTATCTGAAACAGACAACTGGAACAGCATGAATCAATTTTGCTCTTGAAAACAGAATTAGAGCTAGGGAGCATGATTTCCCACTCACATTGATTTTACACTGTTGTAACTCTAGTGAGTTGCTGGTATAAGAGAAGAATTGGGCTCAAAGATTTAATTCAACAGTCAAACTAACTTTCGTGATCATCCCATGAGGAACTATACGAAACCATATCAAAGTGCTTCTGGCCAAGCATACAGGAATCCACAGAAACTTCAGAAAGTTAAACTTTTAAACTGTCAAGTGTTTTCTTTTTTGTTTGTTTGTTTATTAATATTCATCTGAGCAGAGATCCTAACCTCATTCCTAAAATGGCTATCCCATTAAGGTAAAGCCCAACTATATAAGCTAAAAATAGGTAAATCAATGCCCTATTTTCACAGCAAGCTTTGAGATAAAAAACCATTCAGGGATATCTAAAAACAAGTTGTTGGAGTAAGACTAATGAAATACGAAAGAGGAACCCAATCCTGAGAACACTTAGACTAATAACCATTATGATTAGGAGTAAGTGTTCACCTTCCATAGGGCAGGGCCCAATCCTATGATTTGCTGTAACAACACGAAACATCCTGTCAGAGATAAGGGAAACCCCACCTGTATCCCTGCAATAAGTATAAACATAACCCACTGTTCAGTGTGTACCAACTGTCCCTCTGTGTGCCTGAACTACGAGTCTGCTATAGCTTCCAGGGTTACAGGGTTCTTTTCCCATTGATGACCAAGAAAGACAAGTTATAGACATTTACCTTTACTATGGACCATTTAAAAGAAATTATCTCTAGAATAAAGAGTTTGACTTTTACTTATTTTATGACAAAACTTTAGGCTTCTGTGAACAGCTATAGATATTCCTCCACAATGTTCATTTGGTTGTAAAAACAGAAAAATGACAGTAGTTTATGGCTGCAGTGGAAATGAAGCCTCCCAAGGAGGATGATAAAGCTGCAATGGTTATCTCAAGATACAAGTGAAATAACCCAATGTCATCTACAATATCATCTTTCATTTTAGTGTATTCCTTCCAAGTTCTTTTATTTCCTGATTGTTATGGTCCCAGTGGCCAGTGCTAAAGAGCATAAGCAACAGAGGACAGAACACATTTGGAGAAAAATATAGTGCACTGCATTCATTTTCAATAGGCACCTACTTTGAAGATGAATTGCACAAGAGTTTTATGAAGACGACAATTCAGGTTTGCCAAAAGAAGAAAAAAATCATGTACTTGTGACAGAAAAGGATGTGTCTGCACCAAATTGTGAACTCCATTTTGTCTTGTAACCTCCACTGAGTTCAATGTGCTGAACATACGTACAAAGTCTATTGCGATGTGTGGAAAACACTGAAGGACTATCACTAAGAAGCTACCACAACCCAATGTAGGGTCATTTGTCCCTCATTTGCTGAACAAACCCCATGGAACAATGGATTTTCTAAGAAGGGCAGCAGCATGGCTGATGGATATGCAGCTTCTCAGCCTGGGCACATGGAAAAAGGAGAGAGACTATACTGAAGGGGGGAGGTTGAGTCTCTGAGCAGTGGGACAATCATTGCCACATGGAAGCTAAAAGTGTAAACAAGAGAGAGTGCCCACGGGTAGGTGGAATTATGTGGGCGGAGGCGGTGGTGGGTATGTAAGCAACTGGGAGCTCCAGGAGGTCTGAGACACTGGTTTGGGGGTCTAAGGTGCTGAACTGCAGAATCCCACATCCCAAGGAAGGACTCAGACAAGAGGTTCTAGCCTGGGAGTGTGACATATAGACCCATAGCTAGGAACAGCCTGGTTAGAAGCACATGGAACCGAGGTCTACTCACAACAGACTGGTGGCTGTACTGTGAGTGCCCTATGTCAGGAATCGTGTCCTAACCTGATACTTCACTAACAGGTGACATTAAGATGAAACAGACTAGATTTTGTTATAAGTAAAATTCATAGTTATTATACAGTATTTATACTGCATGTTTGACTCACACCTGTTCACTTTGCTATCAAACAGACAAATGAAAAATACATCATTCTTGAAACACATTTTGCTCTGCTTATACAATGCTTTGCCTAAGCCACTGCAGGGAAAACAAATATGTTATTTTATAGTGAAGTCTTACAACACAAAAACTTAACAGAGCAGGCAGTGAGAAAGCAATAGCTTTCTATCTGGGTAGTCTTAGTTATTAAGCAGAACTTGTTACAGAAGATCCTCTGCAATCTGAGTATTGTAATGGGAACAAGCAGCTGATGATAACCACCAATTTAAAATCTAGGCAAACTTCTTTGATAAACTCTCTCATATAAATATTCACATTTAGTAGATGATCCATCATGCATAGTGTTACAAGTAAAGTTTGTTTCCCTTCCTCTAGTGACAGAGTATACTATGATCCATTTTTAATGCTGCCTTCTGCACAAAGAAGGATCACCATACTGTAAAAATGAACACAGTAAATCAAATTCAAACACTGACTAGGTAAGTTAAGGGCTATGCACAGCAGCTTCTAACACCATACTAATTGTTTTCACCACACATCTTGCAATGTATTTCCCCAACAGCCAAATATTTTAGCACACTCCACTACCCCAAGACCCTCAGATCTCCAGGACTCCAGCGCACTTCCCCAAACCTGTAACTGAATAATGGACCTGACAATAATGTCAGCACCCTACAAGTGTCTCCTCTCCACCCCTTTGAAGGTTGCTTATTATTGCACACATTTATAAGGCATCCATCCCTTTAGCATCTGGACATGGGAGGGAAAAGGTTTACAATGAAAATTATACTCCTTGAAGGTTCACATTTATGAGAATTAAACAACTCCTTGATCATTTCTCAAAGTGCTGAGTTCTTGTCTGCCTGTCCTGAGAGAGGAGTACCTGTGCCTCTAGCCATACAACCAATATGCTGTGTTGGGAGAGGGGGAAGAAGAAACCACAAACAGATGGGAGACAGCAGAGCATCAAAATGAATGAGTTGCTGTAGGGCCCTGCCAGTAGTGGGGAATTGGTTTGGGAGAAGGGGGATGTTCAGGTGTACGTAGGTCAATGGGTGCATACGTGGGGGAAATCGGAGGGTTGGGATCAGTAGACTGTGAAGTCAACTCTGAAATCTGTCCACCTGTCATCGGCCTCCTGATCCTCACACTCTCTGTCTCAGCATGGCAGTTTCTCCACACAAGGAGGGAAAACCAAAGCGGTTGGAAAGAACTACTCCACTGCACGTGATCAGAATTCATGTCACCTGCAGATTTCTTTGCTTTCCCACAGAAAAATTACTTTCTGACAGGGAAGCAAATGGAAGCTGCAAGAGCAGTCACACATCACTCCCTGCCTGCACCCTGATTGTCCCACACAGAATCCTCTCACCCCACACTGAGCCCCTCTACACTTGGATCATGCCTGGTTGAGCTGCCTACCTTACATCTGGTGTGCCTGGCGCAGAGGGGCAGGGCTCCAGGGTGTTTCTGGGGCAGGCCAAGGCCTTGCGCTGTGTCAGGGTTGGGTGCAGCCTCACCCCTGAGTCCATGTCTTGGGGGTGGGCGGTGCGGGGGCTGCAGGGTGATCTCCCACCTTCAGCAAGCCAGTGGCCTGTGCTCCCCACTGCCATGCTGGAGCCACTACATTTATTTATTGACAAATAAAACTTGCAGAATTTTAAAATATTGTGTGCAGAATTTTTAATTTTTTGGTGCAGGATTTTTAAT
This sequence comes from Macrochelys suwanniensis, assembly GCA_033296515.1. Lineage (NCBI taxonomy): Eukaryota > Metazoa > Chordata > Testudines > Chelydridae > Macrochelys > Macrochelys suwanniensis. The sequence goes on along the minus strand of CM065778.1, from coordinate 122,026,280 downwards.
TTTTTGGCATAGAATGCCCTCAGGAGTAGGAAATGAAGCAGAAGGTGGGGTCAAAAAACAGAACACATTTTGATAAAAATGATCAATCAGCTCTAGCTGCTAATTAGTGGTGCTATGGTGATTATTGCAGCAGTGATCTGGGGATATGGACCAGTTCCTAATGGACATGTAACTGAAGCCCTCTGCTCATTTCACTGAAGTATAAGAGCACTAAAGATCCATACAGAATGCTTCAAAAGACCACTGAAGTAGGATTTCAGATACTTTGTTGCCTCTTCCATCAATACAAAAGCTAGCCGGGCTCAGTAGCCTATATGAAATACACACATATCTCCTTCAAGCCACATTTCATGCTCTCCAAACATCATTCTCTAAATTAGGTCCTTTCATATTCCTCAAAACATATGGTTCCTAATTAGGAAGGAGTTCCAATCTTGCCATTTGCATTAATTATTGTAGCTAATCTCTTTATATAATAATGCAATGTGTTATCTATTGTTGTGTTTAATTCATATGTAATCAATGTGTGATGAATAGATTTAAGTGCTAGGTATAAGTGTAGGAATATGTAGTATACTATTATGGGGGGTATAGGATTGATAAGGATATATTATTGGTAAGGGATATAAGTAAGGCTGTAAAGCAAGCTTGAGGACTGTCAAATTTCAGCTGACCCATATAAGGTGTTATGTCAACTACTTTCAGGCCTGAGTAGTTGACCCAGGGGTAACTCTGTACAAGAAAAGTTGCAAGATTATCATAAAAGACGTATTAATGGGTGATGTTTGGGAAAATATGCTACAATCTGCCTGTCACTACTGCAAGATGCCTGATTATAACAACATGGGGAATCCTGCAATCCTTACCATGGGGACTTATTAACATAAATGTTAATGAAGATATGGGGAATAAAGAGGATAGCCAATGAGAAGTGGGGCACCCCAACATTTATGGGAAGTCCAGAAAACAGGTTTCAACCCTCGTGCCAATGCATAAGGGTTATGGGCAGAACAACATCTGGCAGAACCACAGACTGTCTAACATCAAACCCTTCATACACCAATCTCTATGGTACCTTTGGGGATGCCTCCACAGGTGATCATTTGTGGAGGGTTTCCTGATGGATTCTTCCTCCCTATTCATGCTGGTGAGTACCCCTTTTATTATGTTCATAGAATCATAGAATCTCAGGGTTGGAAGGGACCTCAGGAGGTCATCTAGTCCAACCCCCTGCTCAAAGCAGGACCAACCCCAACTAGATCATCCCAGCCAGGGCTTTGTCAAGCCTGACCTTAAAAACCTCTGAGGAAGGAGATTCCACCACCTCCCTAGGTAACCCATTCCAGTGCTTCACCACCCTACTAGTGAAAAAGTTTTTCCTAATATCCAACCTAAACCTCCCCCTCTGCAACTTGAGACCATTACTCCTTGCTCTGTCATCTTCTACCACTGAGAACAGTCTAGATCCATCCTCTTTGGAACCCCCTTTCAGGTAGTTGAAAGCAGCTATCAAATCCCCCCTCACTCTTCTCTTCTGCAGGCTAAACAATCCCAGTTCCCTCAGCCTCTCCTCATAAGTCATGTGCTCCAGCCCCCTAATCATTTTTGCTGCCCTCTGTTGGACTCTTTCCAATTTATCCACATCCTTCTTGTAGTGTGGGGCCCAAAACTGGACACAGTACTCCAAATGAGGCCTCACCAGTGCTTCAAACTCAGAGAAATTTAAGAACTCTCATATACCCAAATAGATGCACTTAATATCCTGATTACACTTGACAGTTGAACAGTCTCTGGAGCAGCAACAACATGCAGTTTGCTTCTCTAAATGAACTCTCAAGGTTGCCCAGACGAATCCTTAAATTGCTTAATTATTTGGCTTAATTTGCATGTTGTTCTCTCCTTTTGGATCCTCCATGCTCCAGACCAGTCACTGTTTCACTACACCAATTGTGTGCCAAAAATCCTTTAATTCAGACTTCATGCTCTTTAAACATCCCTCTATAAGATGTGGCTCAGATTAAATCTTCTTTGTTAATTTGTTATTGCAATCACAGATGTGCTTCTGGATTAATGTTCCCTTTTGCATGAGAAATAATGGAATATGAGCCAGAAGAGAAGAGTCTAATTTCTCTTCCTTTAAACTGCAATTTGTCTTTGATGATCTTTTGGAGATGATAAATGAGTTACTACAAAAAAGATAACATATTTTTTATAAACTAATGGAAAAGGAGATTTCACCTCTCCTCTCAGACTACTCAGGATACTTCGAGGAACTTTCCAAAGCTCCATTCCTAAAACCAATGAATCATTTTTATATCCTGGACTGTGCTCTACTGGAAATAAAGATCTGTAACTTTTCTAGGAAAATTAATGACTATACCAATCCATGAACTGTATTCCCACATTTTTCTGAGAAATTAGAAAGGGGACTCATTTCCAAATACCTCATCTGTACATCTTCATTCTTGTACAAAATGAATCACTGACACTAACTAGCCTAGAAAGCTCAGAAACTGTTGTCCAAAAAAGCATTCTTTAGGATAAAAAAAAGCCAGTCTAGATTCTTTGACTAGAGAAAACAAACAATGTTCTCTTCTGAGCAATACCCCGTACCTCAAAGTATTAGTAGCCATCAAGGGAGAATTATGGCCTTTCAATATGCTTTCACAAAAGATCTGGATGCACACTTTGGTAACATTCTGTATTTACTTTCTTTTGACAGTTTGTGGGTCTTCCAGTCACTAATAACGTTATGAGCTGGGCAAAACCCTGTTATGGGTCTACTTAAAACCTTGCTGAAATTGATGGATGAGTATGCACCCTTCAGTTAACATAATTAAGAATAAATTATTCACAAGCCCCCGCCAAAGATGAAAGGGCTACATGAATCCGACCAGGAGACTTTTGTATGTGTGTGGGGGGAGAGGGAATTGTGTTGTGTATAAAAAGACAGACCACAGAGGACCAGGGAGACACACAGACAGCCTGAAGGGGCAGCTGAAATGATGGTATATGACCCTGGAAGAAACCTGGGGAAAGGTTTATGGGTCAGGGATGCAGGCTGATAAGAGTTCTCTTGGTGCTCTGAGCAAAAGAAGTTGTTTCCTGCTATTTGATCCCTTCTCTGTTCAGAGACACAGCACTTTGTACACTCTTCATAAATAAACCAAACTGCATTGAATTTTTGGCTAGCCACATGGGTCAAAAAAGGGATAACATATGCAGATATGATCTATGAGGAGGGCAGCTTATATAGCAGAGTGATACATAAATACTTTTGCTGTAGAGAAGTTCCCAACATATTTTAAATTGGTAAAGGAGCTGGTAAAAGAGAATCTGAGTGTTCTTTTCATTATAAATTCATTTCTATCTCATGGAAGGGACATCACTTTATTAGGCCATGTCTACTTACACTGGTATAACTACGTCACTCAGGAGTGTGAAAAATCCACACCCCTGAGTGATGCAACTATACTGACCTAACCCCCAGTTTAGAGAACGCTGTGTTGATATAATCATTGAATATTAGGGTTGGAAGAGACCTCAAGAGGTCATCTAGTCCAACCCCTGCTCAAAGCAGGACCAACACCAACTAAATCATCTCAGCCAAGGCTTTGTCATGCCGGGCCTTAAATACCTCTAATGATGGAGATTCCACCACCTCCCTAGGTAACCCATTCCAGTGCTTCACCACCCTCCTAGTGAAATAGTGTTTTTGAATATCCAACCTAGACTTCCCCCACTGCAACTTGAGACCATTGCTTCTTGTTCTGATGGGAGGGATGAGGCATAGTAGCATCTTCACTGAAGCGCTGCAACTGCACTGGTGTACAATGGTTGTAGAAATATCAGTACACCAGAAAGTGTTACAGTGAAATAAATCCCTTCCTAACAAGCTTTTTAAAAAGAGGTTACTTTAAAAAAATATTTTAACGTAGACCACAAAGCTCAAAGACAAAATCTACAAAATAGTATTTTCTAGGACAAGCTCGCTCACATGACATACCAGAAAAGTTTGTACATTTTAAAAAAAAGAATAAGCCCTTTTATTAAGGTTGCACAAATTAATATATTGTAGATCAGCAAAGAGCCCTTCATGCTAAACCAACTAGCAATATCACATCCTTCCTCCGTTTGAAGGGCATGAGGGAAAATAACCAACAAGGAGGTAACGGATAATCAATTATCAGAGCTAGCTTCAGTGTCATTGCTGAAAACTTTTAGCCCCTTAGAGAAAAAACAAAAATCAATACGCTACAGCAGCCTGAGATAACAGAAGCAAAAATATCTCAAAAGTCATTTGCAACTATACTATAAAAGTTCAGTCACCTTCCTATAGCTCTACCCCATGACATAAATAAATAAAATACTTTGCTTGTTTGCTAAACTGTTCAGAGAACAAAAGGGAAATTCTGCAGGAGGCTCATAAAGCACTTTAATTACCTGACCCCAGTTCCAGGGAGTAGAATGAATGAGACTATTTTTCAGCTAAATCTGTGGATGCTGGGGTCTTGTACCCAACAGAATTGTGGGAAGATACAATCATTTAAACACCTGAAATCAATCATGAGCTTACAGAAGACGAAGAGCTAATGGAATAACTCACCATAAACATTACTTTCATTTTCCTTTCTCCAAGATGCACGTTTACTCTGGGATGCACAGGGAGGAGAAATCCCCCTTTACTCAAAAGCTTCATGGACAATAATCAATATTCATTGATGTCTCGTGTGATACTTTTGGTGGGTGATGGTATAAACAATTTTTGGTTTACATTATAAATAGAACAGATGTTAATGGCATGATCCACAACAACTCCAGGGGCAGGAAGACAAAGGTGGCTTTAAGCTACCTTTGCATCTCCCCCAATACTAGTGCAGGCCCGCTGGTAAACCCAGTCTTCGGAAAGCAATGTGTCCTAGTTGATAGAGCACTGAATCTTTCTGGCTCTGCCCTTGGCCTACTCAGTGACACTGGGCAAAATGACTTCTGTTCTCTGTGTTTCCATATCTATAAAAAGAGAGAATGATACTGACCTTCTTTATAATGTGCTTTGAGATCTACTGACAGAAAGTGCTACACAAGAACTAGGTATTATTTTAGTTAGAGCAGCCACAGGGCTGCTCTAAATTATGCAAATGGGGATTGTCCCCTAGGGACTTCTTTTGCTAGCTAGGAATTGCTAAAGTTCAGCACACTGACCATGCCCCATCTAGCCTACCTCCATAGCCAAAAGGAGGGGGTGAGCAGCATAGAACTGTCTATGCATGCTTTTTGCCACCAGAGTATTCCTTTATGATAGGGGAATAGCCAACTGCCACTTCAGGACAGCTTTAAATCCCCTTTGTGCCAACCTAACTTGAGTTAAATAATTGGCCTTAAATTAAATTTTATGGATTTTTCCATTTTCTCATAGCTCATTCCTAGTTATTCGTACATAAACCCCATCTTTTGTGTCTGATAGACAGAAGTAACACCAGACACTGGTATACCAATACAGGTCTACAAAAGGGTTAAGATTATCAGAGACAGATATGCCTATTTTATGTATAATTTTGTTTAAACAAATGTATTCGCTCTTTCACAGGTAAAACATCATGACTTAACCATTGCTTATCTTCTCAATCAGAAAGTTCTGGATTACATATTTAAAGGATGGAGAATCTTTTACATATTAAAACCAAATGAAAAATGACACCAGATTTGAAAAAAAAAAGTCTCCAAAGATTAGACTTTGATGGCATCCATCTGCAAGGAGCTGACCCTCAAAAGTAAGGATTATATATCAGTGAAGTATCTAGCTATTTATACTAGATGCACCTACTATATTGAATGCTGCTGACTTTCCATCAGCAATGGGCCTACACTCTGTCCAAGGGGAAATCCTCACTATTTGAAAAGTTCTTTCCCTGCCTGTTTTAGAAACCACATTAGAACAATCTGGAATTATAAACGGAGTAGCCCTCAGTAGAAATAAAAGAGAAATGGAATAGGTAGAAAACCAAAAAACACACAACACAACACTAGGTTTAACACTAGGAAGAGCTGGCAGCCCTTTACACTGAAGAAACAAGACAGTGTTTAGTGAAAATCTGCTGAACATCTGAAAAATTTTAGTAAGAGGACCACCACCACTTCAGTCACAAAATATTTCAGTTCTCCACATTGCACTGCCTGTATCAGAGGTACCAATGCTGAAATGTAGTGAGCACATGCTGCAAAAAAATTAAAAAGGCCCTGAAAGCAAATTAGGGCAGAACCCCTCTCTGTGTGAGCATTTCACATCAAATTAAAATAGAAAAAGCTCTCACATTTCAGCTCATTGGTAACTGAAAATAAAACAGTTCAGGGACATAGCCTGTGTGATTTACCAGAAGGCCTTTATAGCCCAAATGTCCCAGAATGTGTTTTGAATTACCCCTTGCTCATTGTAAACAGTCAAATTGTCATTTTAGGATTTTGTGTATTTTTGTTGCACAGCAGTTAAACCCTCTTGCCCACAGCCCAACCTTCCTGAAGAGATTTCAGAGCTTTGATGGTTCTCATAATACGTGACACAAATACTGCTCTGTCACTTGCACCCAACATGGCTTATGGCCATTATATTCCTAGAAAAGCCACAAAATACTTCTGGTCAACAGTGATGATTTTTGTGTAACAATTTCTCTACGAAATCAGTATGGAGTTACAAAGCAGATTTCAGTTGCTTTCATTAGATTAATCTGTGCACGTAACATGTGTTCATTGCACTGCACAGTGTCTAGTTTAAGAAGGGAGACTGAGAGAAATGGTGTAGGAACATATACTGTGGGAACTGGTGACAATAACATATGGAAGTAAGAGACTGTTCATATCCTGTCTATGTGGGTTTAGGAAATGAGAGGTGCCTTTACACTGCTGTATGTTTTTTGAACCCCCATGGCCCAGGAGCTACGATTTCCTCATGCTGTTCCATAACTCTGAAAAACATCAGGACAAGGGAATGACAAAGAACTGAAGGCTTCCCAATAAAAAGCATCACAACTCAGAGCAAACTAGGTGGGCAGACACCAAAACATGTCACCAAGGTGGGGTAGACAAGACTGTCAAACCTGCAGCAGCAGGCTCATACCCAGTCATAAAGCCGCATGCCAGCAGGGACTGGGCTAAATGCTAGCATGCTATTTATATGGTGCAGTGCCCTGTGGCAAGATGGGCAAGCTACTTTGTAGTATCTGAAGACTCTAGTGATAATAGCTTGAGTCCCCAGCAAAATCAGAATGTCTACCTCTTTTTAACACAGCCCTGGATGGGGACATCTCTAAACACCATTCCCAGCATACCCCATTGTAGGCATAATTCCCTATTGACTTCCCCTGCTCCCCTTGTTTCCCTGAGAGTGGACCCTCCTAACTGGCATAGGACAGCAGTCTGAGACAGACAGCAGGACAGGTTCACCCTGAGTCTTGGGCCTTGTAGGAGAGAAGGGGGCTCAACTGAAGGCTTTGGCAGGGGAGCCCATATCAACGTGTTTTGGGCTCTGCCTATACTATAACTTTCCAGTTAACATTCTTCATGATATTTAAGAACTAACAAACTGTTCCATAACGTAATAGTGAATTACTTGCATGCAACACACAGCACACACCAAATTCTTCAGACACACAAGTTAACACATTCCTATACCACACAATTTTCCCTGTCCTTGCAAAACATACCTCATTTCCCAACCCTGAAAGATATTTCTATTTCCCCAGAACTATATCATATTCCTGGCCACCTCAATCTTCTAAGCACAAAAATAATAATACAGTTTCATAATACTTTTAATCTTAAAAGCCATTTACAAACATTAATCTGCATAGAACTCCACGGAAGCAAGTAAATGAAATTCCAATTTTACAACTGGAAAATTGGAGGCAAAGAGATTATGGAGGAAAATTTCAACGTCACAGATGGGAGTTAGGTGCCCAATTTCAACATCAATGGAATTTGGGTACCCAACTCCTATCTGTGCCTTTGAAAATCCCCTTCTGTGACTTATCCAAATCCACAGCTCTTTAACAAAGCACAGCACTCATCATTCCTAAAATCTAGATATCTAATTCAGAAAAGTAGATGTTAAAATATTTTACCCTTTCCTTTTCTTAAACTGCCCTTCATAGGTTTGATCCTTTAGAGGGTGGGAGGGGAGCAGTCTTTTATGGACAGCTTTCACAATCAGGGCCTAAACCATTCCAGCAATAAACTCTCAAGCATGCATTTTGCTCAATATCAACACATCTTAGCTCTGAGGAAATACTACACTGTGCTTCAAGCTTCACAGCTCACATGTCTGTTGCTCTTATTGGTTAAACTTAAACTGGGAAAATGAAGGTCAATATGGTGTAACATTAATATCTTTATATTGTACCATAATACTTCTTACAATGCAGTATGCTAAAAAGCATGCAGTATGCTAAAAGGGGTCACAGGGATCCAGGAGCTGCTCTGATACAGTATTTGTATGCATTAGCAAGAGGAAAACTCAAATGCCATGTTAGAACCAACAACAAAAAACACAGTACCCTAGTGTTCCGAGTCCTTTGATTGCTTCACCAATAACTTGCCCTGTGTAACTCCGTGTCACATAAACTCCCTGAAGTACCTTTTCCCTCCCTGCCCCCATGGAACTTGCTAAAATACAGCCTGGTTATTCAGGTTTTGTACTGAAAACAGAAGTTTGCTCATAGTAAACAGAAAACAGGGAGCTGCATGACTGAGATCAGAGAATCACTATCCCTGAAAAATAATTTGAGGAACATACTTGCTCTGGTTTTCTTCTAATTTTCAAGAAAATATGAATCTCTAAAACTCATCCAAATATCTCAAATTAAGTATAAATGAAATACTTTATTTCCCTGGAAAGGATGCATCCCTACTTATTAGTTATATTCTTCATTTCCACTGCTGATGTTCTCCCCTATATTCCAACAACTACAGCACTAGCATGCTGAAGTCCCAACCTCTTGGCAATAAATGGTTAAAGTCCATTTTGCCATGACTGCAAAAGAGTTTTCTTTGCAAGCTAAATCAATATAATAGGCTGGTTTGAATACAATTCGATGGGCTGTTTGTAGAGTCAGAGGACATGGGCAGTTGTTACTACTATGGTTTCAGAGAAAAACGAACATTTGTTGTGTTTCAGACATTTGTTTAATTTAAAAAAGTACATTTACACAGCTTCTGGACATTTATTTCACAGAAAAATATCTTTAAAGCTTCTCCAACTTATTTCTATCTGCCAACTTTACTTGCCAACTCTTCCTTAGTAATGTCCATAAATGCCAAAAAAGACTGTTTTACACAATGTTTCTGTATGTTATAACCAACAAAATAGTATTTGGTTATATTTAAGTATACCACTCTTGTCCTCTTCAACCAAAAATGTACATGATCGTGTCAATGTTAGTGGAGGATGAGGTATTAGAAACCGGAATATAATTGTGGAACTCAAAGGAGGATAGAATTATGCTGCTCCTATTACCGGCTTTTCCTGTGACAGATTGATTTCCAGAAACTCTTTTCCAGTTTGAAAAAGGGAGAGGTTCAATACTTGGCAATGAAAAACAGTCCCCTTAAGTAGGAAATGTTGCTAAGGCTATTTGGGGTTGATAAATGTAAGAACTTGTGTCTCATTCTTATTTCTCAAACTCTGAAGAGATTCTCAATATTATTTATTAGATGCAATGCACACTTAATGCTACAGTGCACAGAGAAAGATGATGGGACAGATTCCTCAGCTGAAGTTAGTTTAACTTCATTGACTTCAATGGAGCTATGCCAATTTGCACTAGTTAAGAATATGGTCTGTGTTCCTGGCTGCATAAGACCTTGCGATCCCACACAGATTCACAAAAAAAAGAATTGTCCAACTTTGGTTGATGAAGTTAGGCACCTATATAAAGGGCTGATCTTGCACCCATGAAATCAATGGCAGTTTTGCCATTGCCTTAAAGGAGTACAGGATCAAGCCCTTTAAGGGTATGTCTACACTGCAATTAAAAACCCGTGGCTGGCCAATGCCAGCTGACTCAGGCTTGGGGGGCTTAGGCTACAGGGCTGTTTATCTACAGCGGAGATGTCCGGGCTCGGGCTGGAACCCAGGCTCTAGGACCCTGCAAGGTGAGAGTCCCAGATCTTAGGCTGCAGCCCAAGATGGAACAGCTACACTGCAATTAAACAGCCCTGCAGCCTGAGCCCAAGTCAGGTGGCACAGGCCACCCACAGGTGTCTAAATGCAGTGTAGACATACCCTTTAGGGGCCTGCCCTTTTGAGGTACTGTACACTTGTTATAAGTGGGCCTACAACTTTACCCTAGTTGTGAGCTCAACTGTGGGAAAGTAGATGAAAGTTTACAAAAAGTTCCAGTCAAATATGAAGATAAATGTTGCTGGGAAAAGATGCAAAAGGGAGATAGTGACTGAATTAGTCCAAACAAAAAGGCCTACTGATATAACTCAGGGACTATGTTAAGATCATGCCTGGTGAATAAGAGAATTGTGGGACCAGAAATCAGTGAACCAAAACTGGTGCCTTGACTATTAGGCCTAATTGGTGGACCAATAAGAGGTCAGGCTATTCCACACATCACTCCTTTCACCGGTCCTTAAAATAAAGGATTTTGGGGGGAAATTAGGAAAGAAGCAGATACTGGCTGACTGAAAAATGAGAGAACAGGAAGGAGCGAGCTTTACTACCATGGCCCCCACCCCCATCATCTCCTGGAGCCCTGGGATCCACTGTGACATCACTGGCCTTTGTCATTCTAATCATGAGAGATGTCCAGACCAGACCAGGCCAAAGAGAGGGACCCAGATGGCACTCCAGACGAATCTTGAACACCATCTGGATGTTGCGCTTTGTCCTCCCACTCCTCCCACCCGTGTGTTCCCACCTTACTTCTTCTCTTCCCTATGCCTCTCCTTTTTCCTTCTGTCTAATATGAGTCTGGGCTTAGCCAAACTGAATCTTCCGCAACACGTCTGCGAGCCTGTGACCAGAAAAGGCAGCTAAAAGCAATACCCAAAAACAGGCCAGTGCTGATATAAAAGTTTGCCAGGTCTTGGAGCAGTTGTTAAAACTGTGAGCTGTTTGTGTTTTTCCAGGTGTCAGACTGCAAGTGAAAGTCAAAATGCACCAGAGACCGAAGTTGCATTTTCTATCTTTGCTGTTCTCTTCTTTCCCCTTTTGTGTGCATGTGTCTTGTTTTGTCCTCTAGGAAACAGTATTGGACTTTAACAGCAGCTTCAGTCCATCTCAAGTAACTTTTTCTCTCCCCCCACCCTCCCAAAGGACAGTTATTACCATTTTTAATACAATCTAAAAGAGTGTCAAATCAGTAGGGTGAGGTTGGGGGTGTTCTTTTTAAAAACCTCTGACCCGTTAGTGAGAAAGGAAACATGGGATGTTGTTAAAATGAAAGCCTTACTTAACAGTTTACATTTCAAATGCTTTAACCTTTCCCCCTTCTGTTCTGTATCTTCAATAAAAGGTTAAAAGGATTTTAATGGTGTGTTTGCCATGGTACTAAGCAGAGGCTCAGGTCTATGTATACCAACCCTAAACCTTGTTTAAAACTGTTTAATGTTGGGCAGTGACAGGGTCATGTTAATACCTTTGACTCTTTGGGCGCCCATATATTCCATCTAAATTAAATTTACCACCCACAGCTCTCATGAACATCAAGAAATATGGGGGAAAGTGCCTAACTTTAAACCAGGGGTCTCAAACACGCGGCCCGCGGGCCGGTTGTTTCCTGCGGCCCGCGAGCTCCCCGCGGTCCCCCCTGCGTTTACGTACAATGGCTCTGATCCAACGTGCACTGGGGGCAGGGCAGGGCAGGGCAGGGCAGGGCAGGCTCCTGCCTGGCCGCCCTGCGCCGCTCCAGCAAGCTCTTGGAACCTTGGGGGGTGGGGGCAATGGGAGCTGCTGGGGGCAGTGCCTGGATGCAACAGTGACACAGACCCCTGTGCCCCTCCACGCCCCCGCCCCCCCAGGTTCCAGGAGCTTGCCAGAGCTGCGCAGGGGCGGGGCGGGGCGGGGCAGGGAACCTACCCCCAGTGCATGCCAGGCCAGACCCCGCATCCCTCCTGCACCCTGACCCCCTCCTCTGAGCCCCCTGCCACACCCCTCACCCCTCCTGTACCCCAACCCCCTCCCCTGAGCCCCCTGCTGCACCCCGCACCCCTCCCGCACCCTGACCCCCTACCCTAAGCCCCCTGCCACACCCTGCACCCTAAGCCCCCGCTGCACTCCGACCCCTGCCCTGAGCCCCATCACACCCCACACCCCTCCTGCACCCCGACCCCCTGCCCTGAGCCCCCTGCCACACCCTGCATCCCAACCCCCTGCCCTGAGCCCCCTGCCGCACCCTGCATCCCAACCCCCTGCCCTGAGCCCCCTGCTGCACCCCGACCCCCTACCTTAAGCCCCCTTCCACACTCTGCACCCTAAGCCCCCACTGCACTCCGACCCCTGCCCTGAGCCCCGTCACACCCCACACCCCTCCTGCACCCCGATCCCCTGCCCTGAGCCCCCTGCCACATCCTGCATCCCAACCCTCTGCCCTGAGCCCCCTGCCGCACCCTGCATCCCAACCCCCTGCCCTGAGCCCCCTGCCGCACCCTGACCCCCTGCCCTGAGCCCCCTGACCCCCTGCCCTGAGCCCCCTGCCGCACCCGACCCCCTGCCCTGAGCCCCCTGCCGCACCCCACACCCCTCCTGCACCCTGACCCCCTGCCCTGAGACCCTGCTGCACCCCGCACTCCTCCTGCACTCTGACCCCCCTGCCGCACCCTGCACCCTGACCCCCTGCCACGCCCTGCACCCCTCCTGCACCCCACATCCCAACTCCCTGCCCTGAGCTCCCACCACACCCCACACCCCTCCTTCACCCCCTGGTGGCAGGGAGGGGGCGGAGTTGGGGTGGGAATTTCAGGGAAGGGGCCTCATGGAAGGGGTGGAGTGGGGGCGGGGCTGAGGGCAGCGGGGGGGGGGGGGGGCGGGGCGGAGGTGTCAGTAATGCGGCCCTTGGGCCAATGTACTAATCCTCATGTGGCCCTCGTGGTCATTTGAGTTTGAGACCCCTGCTTTAAACCCTGTTTGAAAATGCTGCCAATAAAACACTGATTGGCCTAATCCCATCTCAAAGTGGTGAAGGGTATATTTTAATTCAATTAATATCAGTAATAGGACTATAATTAGCACCACTAAATAGCAATATTATGAGCATCTGTCTGGATGAGAACCTCTGTAAGTTGGAGTCTGACACATCTTCTCTAACATTTTACGCACTGGCAAAAGCAAAACAAGTGTACATATAAATATCACAATCACATGCGGTCCTAGTCATGGGATTTTGCTTAGTAAATGGATTTTGGTAGTGCCCTTGTTCATAGCAGAAGTGTCCTAAAACAAGAATATAAACAACCATCAGCAATATTAGATTGAATGGAAGTTACCTACTTATATCTAGAGAATCTACGCCACAGGCTTCATCTGAAACTCGAGGAGGGGAATAGGTTGGGAATTTAAAGTAGAATGGATATATTTCTTTGCTCTAGGTAAAAGCCTATTTCTTCCTCATTTACGAAGACCAAGTAGAGGGAGGAAATCAAGGGAATAAGTGACATTTCTCCCCAAAATCAAAAATTATTTTAAGATTCAAGAATTCAAGGTTTATTAAGTTTAAATGTACAATTTGCCATCTATTGTATATTTGATCTCATCTTGACCAATAAACACAAACTAATCACTGAATTGATAACTGAGGTACAAGTGATCATGATTTGATCACATTTATTATGTGCAAACAGAATACAGTCCAGAGCATTGATTCGTATTATATATATTTGGTGTTTTAAAAGGGCCAATTTCACAAAGCTGAAAACAATGTTGAGACAGATCAGCTTGGAGGAAGAAATTAAGCAAAAAAAAAAAAGTGAATTGTAAAAAGTGAGAAGTAATTTGAGAATAGTTTAAGAACACTGTACTGGATGCCAAAAAGCCACAATCAAGGAAAGATATTGGTTAACAAAACAACTTGTTTAGAGGCAAAGTAAAGGCAGCTATAAAAACAAAAATAGCATAGTATTTAACAAAAATGGAGGAATGGAGAAGGCGATAGTAACTAATATCAATCAGAAGTTAGGCACTGTAGAAAATAGATAAGGGAAGCAAAGGGACAAGAAGAAATCTATAGGCAGCAGAGTTAAGGACAATAAAAGATTTTTTAAGTATACAAGGAAGAAAAAAACATAACAATGATATTGGTCCATTAATAGATGGAAATGGTAGCATTATCAATAATAATGCAAAAAAGACAGACATGTTCATTAATATTTTTGTTGTGTATTTAGGAAAAAACAGATGTAGTCGCTATATCATATGGTGACAGCACTCTTTCCTTTCCATTAGTATCTTAGGAGGATGTTAAAACAGCCGCTACTAAAGTTGGACATTTTTAAATTCACAGGTCCTGATAACTTGCATCCAAGAGTTTTAAAAGAGCTCATTCTACCATTTATGTTGATTTTTGAACACTGAGGAAATTCCAGAAGGCTGGAAGAAAGGCAATGTTGTGCAGGTATTTAAAAAAAAAAAAAAAGAGTAAACAGGATGATCCCGGGCAAGATAATAAAATTAAACCATGCAAATAAAAAGTTTACTAATTGTGTTAGCAGCTACCTTGCGATCAGTTTTGCAAAAAGTTTCGGTAGAAAAGTTTTAATGTAATTTAAATACTTGACCAAGATTGTGTTATAAAATGCCTCACAAAACTAGGATCTAGACTATATTATGTAGTTCAAAGCCATTTTATAACATAGTTCAGACTTGTCTACAAACAGGGGGCTAAATCCTTGCCTGCCTTATTTATGCAAATGGTCCCACTGACTTCAATGAAACTATCCAAGCGAGCTGGGATCTAGCTATGTGTTAGCAGCATCTTTCTTGGTAAGACTCTTACTTTCAAACAAAACACCTAAATAAACAAACACAGTCTGTAGAAAGGTACCAATTGCTAACACTGTCTGAAAACTCTTCATAGGTAAGGCCCTTGATATTAGTGCTGCATTAAAAACAGAGTATAGTAAAGCCTTGATTTTATGAACACCAGTTTTGCAAACGACCAGTTATACAAACCGCTTTCAAACACAGGGGGGTGGGAGGGAAATAAATAAAATTTAAAAATCACATAAAAACGTTGCTGATGAAGAAGATAAAGTTGACATCCTTTTACATTCTGATGCCTTTGATTCACTGGAAATCATTTTGAAGTGGTTTGAAGGATGAGAAGAAAGTGATGCAGTGCACGATATTGCAACTCATGCACTGTACCCATTGTACTTTGGACTGCAGATGTTACATTTTATGAATTCCTCAGTCCCCAATTAATTCATAAAATAAGGGTTCTACTGTAAAAATAACCTTATTCACATCCATTGACTGTAGCTTACTGCCATGAAGAAGCCATTAACTGCATACACTTTAAATGTTTTTGGTTATACTGCCCTCAAAAAGCAGGGATGATGTTATAGTACTTGTAAATCAAACAGACCTCACATTTACAATAGCTGGATTTACTGAAGCTACAGGTTCAATTCAGCCCTTCATCCTTCAAAGACAGTAAGCTGCATTGTACTCAGTTTAATCCCTGGAATGCTATGAGATAAGAGTCTGATTCTGTGAGATGTATACTACTCTCAGCCGCGATAGAGCTCAGGGCACTCATCACCTTTAAGGTTCTCTCTTGTAATAATAAACCTTACACAGCAGTTAGAATGTATTCAACTTTACTAGAGGCAGCCCATGTCTTTTATTATTACCAAGCACTAAAAGTATGTTACCATGAAAGCATATGAACATGGGAGATGTTCCCTTTTGCCTATCGAGGAAAGAGCACATTTTCACAGCTGGAATAAAAGAAGACTTTACTTTCCAACAATGCAATTCACACTGTACGCTCGCAGAGACTGTTACGAGAAAGAAATAGCCAAGACCGGGCTAAATTAATTCAATATGAAAATGTCTCAGTACAAGCATTTTACACACACACACACTATAAGACAACAAAATTGCAGCAAATTAGCTGAAGCTTTTAATATGATGTTAAAGGATTACTGGGTTACAGGCATTAACTGTATTCCTAAGTAAGATCAAAATTACTTTTCCCCTTTATGATGGAAAATATGATTTGGGGATTTTTTAATACTAGTCTGAAAATTCACATTAAAGAACATCACGTTAGACTACATCATGTTACATAGGAATGTATTAACAGATTCTGGGCCCTAAGTCTGAGACACTACCTCATAGTTGGTGGGTCAGAGGCAACAAATGTGACAAAGAACCTCTGAGGAGCACCATCAGATACAACAATCTCTGGCAGGTTCAACTAGGGTAGTAGGATCAGTGGGAAAACTGAGTTGGCCAAGACCATCATACCACTGCCAACCTTCAATAGCCAAGTAGGACTAAGTTCCAGCCAAACTTCTCAGCATGATATATGCTTATGGAAGAGATTTTCACCCTGCAGGGAACTGCAAAATGCTGACGAAGAGGCTAATAAATTATCTAGTATCACCCAGCCCCCCATTTTCTGTATATTGAAGCAGCAATGCCTCTTAATAACAAGGTCCTTTTATATAGAGCTTAACCATCCCACAGAACTTTACAAACTGATGAAACCCAACAACGCTTTAACACCTCCCCGTACCGCAGCAGTTTAGAGGCAGGAAATGAACACTATATCCAGTTGAAACTGGGGCATCAGTTCAGTACTGACTCATGGAAAACAACATCCCCTACTGAATTACCAACACCACTTTTTAATAGTCCTCTGACATCTCCAATCCAAGAACTCAAGTCCAACAGTCCCCTAGCTTGATAGCTCCAAGAGGATCCTAGCACATAGGTAATAAAGGATGCAATTTTTTGCAGTTTAATATGGGAAGTACTGCATTAGGGCACTTTTAAAAAGTGGATAATACTCTTATATTGCACTTTTAATGGGTAGATATCAAAATGCTATGTAAAGGAGATCCAGGGATAGCTCAGTGGTTTGAGCATTGGCCTCCTAAACCCAGGGTTGTGAGTTCAGTCCTTAAGAGGGCCGTTTAGGGATCTGGGGCAAAAAAAATAAATCTGTCAGGGGACAGTTCTCGGTCCTGCTAGTGTAGGCAGGGGACTGGACTTGATGACCTTTCAAAGTCTTTCCAGTTCTAGGAGATTGGCATATCTCCATTTATATTATATATAGTGTCATGATCCCATTTTACAGAGGAGAAACTGAGGCAGGGAGAGGGTGGTCACCTAAAAAGCCAGTGGCAAAACCAGGAAGAGCATCCAGTCCACTGCTCTATCCACTAGGCCAAACTGGCTCCCCTATTAGTTCTGAAGTTTGATACTGACTCATTTTCATTATGGGACATAGGTAGCTTTTACTTGATTTGCAGATATGGGTTTGAGACATAGCAGGGTACAATCCAAACTAATGAGTGGTTGTGTCAGTCCTGCCCTTTAACCTGGGGTGCCCTTTACAATGTATTGATGCTGTAGCCTCCAGCGTGGATTGCTCACAAACAGCCTCCAGCATGCAAGTCACTCCCAGCTATGTCTGTTTCTGTGCTGCTGCCACCCAACCACACCGTGGCTCTACCAGTCTTGTTATACTGCACGGTGACCCCACCACACTCCCAAGCTTAGGTTTTCCCCCAGAAATGTATGTCTTGTATTGCCCAGCCCTGTCCTGGACAATACAAAGTTTATATAAAGTCAGTTATTTCTTTAATAGATAGAATATGCACACAACTTACCACCCCAAATGGAGTTTCCCAAAGACTTCAATTTAAACACAGTGGATTAGATAAAACAATACAAGTATATTAAATAAAAAGAGATACATTTTAAGTGAGTACAAGTAATGAGGCATAAAAGTCATAAATGGTTACAAGACAATAAAGTTAAAACGTTACTGGTGCCCAACTTAAAATATAACCGATTCAGACAAAGTTTCTCACCATATTCTTTCAGCAGTCTTACTGACGAAACCCTTTAGGTCAGGACCCCTTTTTCCAGAATCCAATGAAGGCCTCCTTTGTTGCTTCAGGTATAGAGAATGCCATGGATGGGGAGGGGCAGGGTACCGTGGGGTGTTTGCCCTTTTTATAGTTTCAGTACATTCTGTAACAGCATTTAGTAGACTACAGGAACTCCTCAGTTAACGTTGTAGTTATGTTCCTGAAAAATGCGACTTTAAGCGAAACGATGTTAAGCTAATCCAATTTCCCCATAGGTTCCAGGGAAATTTTTTTCACCGCACAAAAGACTATATTATATATATACATATATATACATACACACATACACACACTACGTTTTAAACAAACAATTTAATACTGGTACACAGTGATGACGATTGTGAAGCTTGGTTGAGGTGGAGGAATCAGAGGGTGGGATATTTCCCAGGGAATGCCTTACTGATAAATGATGAGCTAGCAATTGGCTGAGCCCTCAAGGGTTAACTCTCACACTCTACAAGACAGCAGGAAAGGAGGGAGGGCTGACAGAGACAGAGACACACATCCTGTCTGTGTTTGAGAGATAGAGATGCACATTTTCCCTTTAAGTATGAAGAGTGGGGTCAGAAGTACACTGCCTTGTTAATTAGATCAGCAAGCTGAGACAGGACCGCAGCTCCCTCCATCCATCCGTGTGTCTCCCCTGCTCTATGGAAGATGGGGTAAGCAGGGTGCAGGAGCAGAGGGGGAGGGGGACACCCTGACATTAGCCCCCCTCTTCTTCCCCTCCCCCCCACAGCAAGCAGGAGTCTCGGGGAGCAGCTCCACAGCAGAGGGCAGGAGCAGCACATGGCAGTGGGGGGAGGGACATCTGAACTGCTGGCAGTTGATAACCTGCTGGGCAGCTGCTGCACAGGGAACTTAGGGGAGTGGGGAGCTGATAGGGGGGCTGCCAGTCCACCCTGGTTCCAAACCCCCACCAGTTAGCTGCAACAGGCTGCTCTTCCTGCAAGCAGTGGATAAAGCAGGCGGCTGCCAAACGACTTTAGAAGGGAGCATTGCACAACTTTAAATGAGCATGTTCCCTAATTGATCAGCAACGTAACAACGAAACAATGTTAACCGGGACGACTTTAAGTGAGAAGTTCCTGTATAATTAATGTCTATTTAATTAAAATGTCTGCTATTCCAACACTAAACGCTAAAAGGAAAGCTAAAAGGTCAATTGTCTTGGTAACTTAATATAATCACTGTTATATTTCCTCTACTAAATATGTGGAATGCTACAAATACGAGAGCAAAGTTTTTAAAGAAACAACCTTTGTTGTAATTGAAAAAAAAATTAAGTACACATACAAAATTAAGTAAATACTTATTTTCAGTTTTCTTAGGGCTCATTCTAGCAGGAATAAATGGTCAGTTTTCAGAATAGAGAGAGGTAAATAGAAGTGTACCCCAGGGATTTGTACTGGGACCAGTGCTGTTCAACATATTCATAAACAATCTGGAAAAAGGGCTAAACAATGAGGTGGCAAAATTTGCAGTTGATATAAAATTACTCAAGATAGTTAAGTCCAAAGCAGAATGTGAAGACTTACAAAGGGATCTCACAAAACTAGATGACTGGGCAACAAAACGGAAGATGAAATTCAGTGTTGATAAATGCAAAGTAATATAACATTATGTTGCTGTGATGTTCTGTACCTCAGGGAAACACTCTACACCCCCATGTTCATCCTTATAAAATGATTGCACGGTATCCAATGCAAAGTTTGTCAAGTCGGGTGGCTCCAGAAGGCTCATGATGCACTGAGCATTGTTATAGTAATGTTATAGGTTGCAATTTCATGTATATAGTTATGAGTCTGAAAATGTGTCCTCATGGCTTAAAACAGGCCCAGGCAAAACTCTCCAAGAGCAAAGGGGCAGTTCACACTTCATCAGGGCATGTATGGGACAAACCCAGCCCAGCCTCACTCGTTATGTCATTTCAGCATGACTGTGAACCACTGATAACTACTTTCTGGGAACAGTTTTCCGACCAGTTTTGCACCCACCTTATAGTAGCTCCATCTAGGTTGAATTTCCCAATTTGTTCATGAAAAGGTCATGTGAGATAGTATCAAAAGCTTTACTAAAAAGTCAAGATATACCACATCTACTGCTTCCCCCCTATCCACAAGGCTTGTTACCATGTCAAAGAAAGCTATCAGGTTGATTTTACACGATTTTTTCTTGACAAATCCATGGTGACTGTTACTTATCACCTTATTATCATCTTCTAGAAAATAACTGCTAATGGTTCAGATATCCTATTTACTGGTATCTCCTCTCAGGCCTGGCCCACACTAGGGGAGGAGAATCGATCTAAGATGCGCAACTTCAGCTACGTGAATACCGTAGCTGAAGTCGAAGTATCTTAGATCGAATTACAAAGTACTTACCTTGGGTCCACCTGGCGCAGGCAGGCTCCCCGTCGCCTCCGCTTACTCCTCGCGCCGAGCTGGAGTTCCGGAGTCGACGGGGAGCGCTTCTGGGATCGATTTATCACGTCTACATGAGACATGATAAATCGATCCCAGAACATCGATCGCTACCCGCCGAATCGGGCAGGTAGTGTGGATGTACCCTAAAGTATGAAACATCACAAATGGGAACACTGTCCTGAGTTTGGCTGCATAAACCCCATTGACACAACTCTAAGTCTAAGCTTTGTAAATTACTTTACCGGAGAAGAAGCTGCATGGGGCTTGTACAACCCAGTCCCAGAGCGCCACCTCATGACGGAATGGGGTGTTTCTGCAGCTCTCCCTCAATTTCCCTTTTGTCAGCTTGCGACCCCATTTATGTCATAGCAGTGATTTGACCCTCCAGTCAAGTTTCCTGAGAATGTTAAACTACCTTCCAGGGTAATAGAGTCCACTTGATACAGTCCAATAAAACAAAATGTAGCAGCAAGTGATTCTTCAGCCCAGCCAGGCTCTGTGCCCAGCCCCCTACAAAGCTGGCCTCTGTAGTGCACTCCCCTCTCCAGTCAGCCACTCTCAGATCCTCCTGCCTGGAGTCTTTCCCTTCCTTGCCAGGCAACTCCCACCCATACCTAGCTGAAATATTTTCTCCCCTTGTGTCTCAGGGTCTCCTGCAGGAACCTATCCACTCTCTGCTACCCTTGCCACCCTCTGCTGCAGGGCTGGCTTCCTTTTAAGTCCCATAGCCTGTCCAGGTGAAGCATGGTGGGGCTAACTGAACACGGGCTGACTGACAAAAAAGCCTCTTGCCCTTAAAGGGGCAGATCATCTTCTTTCACAGCTCTTCTGAAGCAAATGAAAACAATTATCTCTTGCATGAGGGCTATACTCGGTATGAAAAACATTTGTGGGACTTCTCCTGAAGGATGGTTTGTAGGATCAAACCCTAAATTAATGGTACATTATAACAACAAATAAAAATTCAGAGTTTCTCTGATTTGGGATCACTTTGCATAATGATTGTGACCCGTTAGCCTGCATTCTCCACTTCAGTGTTATTTCCCATTCCTCCTTGAACCCTCCACGGGGGCCCAATTGAGCTACCATTTCTGTCAGTGGACAATTTCCCATTCATTTCTACAGGCAATGGATTGGGCCCTCAGAGTAGAGAGGCACATTGAAGCAGGCAAAAAGGACACCCCGACTTTTTTACACAAACCTCAACCTGTGAAATAGCACCACATCCTCTGACAACTATTAATTACATTCAAGGTTATCCTGATTACATGCAGATCATCAAGAATGTAATCTGTTAATCAGACTAATTTGTAAATAACTGAATGACTGAGGCAAGGAGAAACATAAAAAACATTTCTTTTTAAACTCAACCAAGCGCACTAAGCAATAGAAAATGACAATATTCTTGCCAATTTACATGTACAACCTATTGAGCTGTGACACCAATACAGCTAAAGAATAGAAGAAATATGGCTTAACTACATACTTACAGCTGGTCTTCATCTTTACAGTTCGGAGCTGGAGTTTGTGTTCAAGTATAATTTAACACCAGGAAAAAATATAAGAAAGTTGCTATGAGAAACGAAACTCAATTTTTATGATTTCTGAGTATTTTTTTAATTGTCCCAGATTTTGTGTTGCAAGTTTGAGAGCCATGTCTTCAACTGGTGTAAATCAGCTCAAGACAATGGATCTACACTGATTTATACCAGCTGAGGATCTGGCCTTGAGAGTTTAAAGCTTGGTTAGGCAGTTTTAACAGCGCACAAAATCACTTTTTCTAGTCATAATGAATTTTTAGTATGTTTGGATTTTCAAGTCACCAGTACTGGAGTCATAATCACACTACAGCATTCTAATAGTTAGAAGAGTCTCTATTTTTAATAAAGCTCTAGGTAAAATATGTTAGTGAAAGTAATTTTTGTCAAACATTTTTTGTCAATTTCTTTTGTATTGAAAATATTTTCGATGTATCTCCAAATATACCTGCTGACTTCTCCCCCCGCCCCCTTTTGAGCAAAGAGTTTTAGAACCATATCTATCACTGTAGGAAGCTGTGTGGAGGCAGTGGGGATCCACACAAATGACCATGCCTTCTGCCTGGATTCCAAGAACCAAAGGATCTTCCTGCAGATTTCATGATATCTGTGTGTTTGGTGGGTCTCACCTCTGCCTGCTATGCCGCAGAGCCAACCCCTCCATACACCATAGAGAGAACAGAAACTCCACCTGTGGAGACTCACTGAGCTTCCTCCTTCTAATTTTCCCATCCTTGTGCACACTAAAGGAACACCTTACTTCTCATGTAGTTCCTTTTATTCACTGAAATCAATGGCACTACTCAAAACAGTAATACTCAACATGCCTAAAGCAGGCAGAATTAGGCCCATAGTCTGTTGAAGCTTGTTTGTTATGTGTGTCTAGCTATTTTTGACCACTCACAACATTTAATAAGAAACCAGGGACCAATTTCTCTCATCCTTTGTGTGTGTCCCAAATTACAGTGTTACAAACTATTTTCTCTACTTCCATGGATGCTCCCTATGTTGACAGATTATGTAAATATATCAGAGCCTCTTGAAACACAGCAGTGAGGCTTTGGCTGATTAACAGTAATGAAGACAAACCATAGCCACTTGACAGGAAAACAGGCACTGACAGTTGAAAGGCTCAGCTTAAAGAAAGCTTGAGTGTGAAAAGTTAACAGAAAGGTGCCATGGGACCATATAAAAACACTACAGGAAGGAGGAACTTTTCTCCAAGGAGGACACCAGGGAAAAAACATTTGGAGTAGTCTAATATTCCACCTTTAAAGACTAGGGAGAAGATTTACAAAAGTATCTGGGTACTGTGACAAAGATCCTCCTCTACCTTCGTGAGTCCTGTGCTTATTGGCGGATTTTGATCGCCTCAGAGATCTTCCCCTCTGGTAGAACCCACAGTCAAATTCCTCCTGTGTCTGATCAGGAGTTGGGAGGTTTGGGGGGAACCTGGGCCCGCCCTCTACTCCGGGTTCCAGCCCAGGGCCCTGTGGATTGCAGTTGTCTATTGGGTTTCCTGTAACAGCTGCATGACAGCTACAACTCCCTGGGCTACTTCCCCACAGCCTCCTCCCAACACCTTCTTTACGCTTCCTGCAGGACCTTCCTCCTGATGGTCTGCTGATGCTTGTACTCCTCAGTTCTTCAACTCTTCTCCCTCTCAACTCCTTGTATGCCTCTTGCTCCCAGCTCCTCGCACGCCACACCACAAACTGAAGGGAGCTCCTTTTTAAACCCAGGTGCCCTGATTAGCCTGCCTGTCTTAATTGATTCTAGCAGGTTCTTCTTAATTGGCTCCAGGTGTCTTAATTAGCCTGCCTGCCTTAAATTGGTTCCAGAAAGTTCCTGCTTGTTCTAGTGCAGCCCCTGCTCTGGTCACTCAGGGAACAGAAAACTATTCATCCAATGGCCAGTATATTTGCCTTCTATCAGACTTCTGTACCCCACTTGTCTGGGTCTGTCACAGTACAAAAAGATTTAAATAGGCATGTCGTGAGATTTACAAAAGCATCTAAGCAGGCCAAGCACTTAACTCCCATTGTCTTCCATTCTGACATCAATGGGAATTAGGCACCCAGCCTACTTAGGCAGTTGTATAAATACCACTAGGCACCTAAATACATTCATAAATCTGGCCCTTGATCCTGTTACAGTCTTCACATGTGCCTATTTCCCCAAAATGCCAATGGGGTGCCTTATGAACACCATGAAGAATAAGAAAGGGAAAACCAGCATTTAATGCCTCACATGCTATGCCACAAAACTGGGGGGGGGGAGTAGCCCACATTTTTTAAGAGTATATTCCCAAGGTATATACTCATTTAGTAAGACATGGGGACTATTTCATGTGTTCACATGCATACTTAATCATATCGTCTATATACACAATGCCTTTCATCTCCAAGGATCCCAAAGTGCTTTAAGAACTGAACCAAACTCTGGCCAAATGACAATAAGCCAGGCGCATCAGCAGGTGTCTGTTTTCTAACAGAAATCCTGTCGGCAGAGGGTAGGATTCTACATTGGGACAGCCTAACGTGTTGCAGGGCACATGTTCTTTCATTTCTGCTCTGGATGGTGATTTGCACATACTATGGCAGTGTGAAGATGGCTGGTATTTTGGCCTGGCTATGCCTTTTTTCCACACCTTCCCATTTGTGTTTTGTCCACAGCATTAGACACATGCACTTCCGTACGCATCTCTGTGGTGTAGTACTATAGGATGTGCGAGATGTTACTTACCTGTACAGTAACTGGAATTCAAGATGTTTTGTCCCTAACGATGCTCAAGGTCTGGATGAGCATGGTCTCATGAACTCAGATTTTTTGTCAGCAGGGTCCACAGGCCCGCACCTATGCCCTGCACATTTTCATGCTGGTATGTAGGTATATGGGAAGGGGCAGACCCACTGCCGCTCCAGTTCCTTCTCAAAACACAAAGTCCAGAGGCAAGGACTCTGGATCAGAGGGGAAGGAGAGCAGGTGGTTGAGCACCCATATGGACAAAACATCTTGAAGAACTCCAGTTACTGTACAGGTAAGTAAAACTCTCCTTCTTTGAGTTATTGTCCCTACAGATACTCCATGCCAGGAGACTCTCAAGCAGTTCCTCAGTACAGAAGAGGGTGCTGGGGAGATGCATTCAGTGCAGACTGTATCACAAAAGACTGCATCCTCTCCGGAAGCAGGCATGATAGCATAGCGCTGAGAAAATGTGTGAACAAATGGCTAGGTGGCAGCCCTGAAAACGTCTGTGATGGGTTTGTTCTTAAGTTGGGCTGTGGAGGTAGATTGGGCGTTGGCGGAATGGGCTGTCAACCTTGGTTGGGTAATGAGCTCCAGAAGCTTAGCAGCATGCCAAAATGCATCCTGAAACCCATTATGATAGTCTGCATGTGGAAATCAGTCGCCTCTTCATTCTTTCTGCAAAGGAGACAGAGTCTGGGAGAAGCCCTGAAGGGTTTAGTCCTATCAAGATAGATGGCAAGAGCCCTTCTTACATCCCGAGTATCAAGACTGGCTCTCTCTTTCAAAGAGTGAGGATTGGGGTAAAATACTGACAACTGAATATCCTGTTGATGGGGAATTCCTCTGAGGCCTTAGGTAGAAATGAGTACGGGGATGTAAAGTCACTTGATCGTAGTAGACTATCATGTACAGTGGGTCAGCCATAAGCACCGCTAGTTCTCCAACCATTCTGGATGAGATTATGGCTATGAGAAACAAGGTTTTGAAGGATACATGAAGAAATGAACAGCTTCACATCGGTTTGAATAGGGGTTTTCTTAAGGCATTTAGAACTAAATTAAGTCTCAAGGTGCAGTAGATGAGGAAAGGTTAGACTAACCCTTAAGGAATCTACCAGTGGCAGAGTGTGAAAAACTGAAAACCCTTTCACTGGTGGAAAGAATGAGGAGTACTTGTGGCACCTTAGAGACTAACAAATGTATTTGGGCATAAGCTTTCGTGGGCTAAAACCCACTTCATCAGATGCATGGAGCGGAAAACACAGTAGGAATATATATATATATATATATATATATATATATATATATATATATATATATATATATATATATATATACACACACACAGTGGCAAATTGCTGGCACTACTATGAGGGTCCCGCACTTTCTCTTCTTGTGGGGGGGGGTTTCAGGGCGCCATTTCTTGCCCCTGAACTGGGGTATCAGCTGTCCCACTAGTATCCAAGAGAAGGGGAATGGAGAGGGAGGGACCCAGGCCCGCCCTCTACTCCAGGTCCCAGCCCAGGGGCCCTAGGTTAGTGGGTAAACCACTTGTACTAGTGATACTTTCCCCTGGGCTCATTCCCTCTCCTGCTTGTGGGGCTTCCTGCCTTCCCTCTGCACAAGCCAGGTGTCCCTTTACCTAGGGTCTTGGTCTTCTTAGCCCGCCACAGCACTTCTCCAAACTCTCCTCTGCTTTCCTCCAAACTGCTCTCTGCTCCACCACCAAACCACTCTGCTCCAACTCCTTCCTCTTCCTCCTCTGTCTGCCTGAAGCAGGGGGTTTTATTAGGTTCCTGAGAGGGCCTTAATTGACTGCAGGTGCTCCAATTAACCTGTAGCCACCCTCCCTAGTCTCCAGGGAACCACGCCTTAATTAGCCTAGGGCTTATATATTTCCCCTCTCACACTCTACTACTGCTGCTCCCTGGCCCTCCTGTATCACAATACATATGCATATTATATATATACATACACACACACACACATACATAAATATACATACATACATACACACACACACAGAACATGAAAAGATGGGGGTTGCCATACCAACTGTAACGAGACAAATCCATTAATATGGGCTACTATCAGCAGGAGAAAAAAAACCTTTTGTAGTGCTAATCAGGATGGCCCATTTCAAACAGTTGACAAGGTGTGAGTAACAGTGGGAGGGAAATTAGCATGGAGAAATAGTTTTTAGTTTGTGTAATGACCCATCCACTCCCAGTCTTTATTCAAGCCTTTATTCAAGCCTTTATTCACCATTCAATTTGATGGTGTCCAGTGTGCAAATTAATTCCAGTTCTGCAGTTTCTCATAGACTCATAGACTTTAAGGTCAGAAGGGACCATTATGATCATCTAGTCTGACCTCCTGCACGATGCAGGCCAGAGAATCTCACCCACCCACTCCTGGAATAAATTCTCTCCCCTATGTCTCAGCTATTGAAGTCCTCAAATCATAGTTTAAAGACTTCAAGATGCATAGAATCCTCCAGTAAGTGACCCGTGCCCCATGCTGCAGAGGAAGGCGAAAAACCTCCAGGGCCTCTGCCGATCTACCCTGGAGGAAAATTCCTTCCCGACCCCAAAAATGGCGATCAGCTGAACCCCTAGCATGTGGGCAAGACTCACCAGCCAGACACCTTTCTCGTTGGAAAGCCATCAAATTACGCTTGAATAAGTGGTTCTCAACCTATTTACCATTGTGGGCCACATACGTATTATGTGGGCTGCCCGCATCCAATACTACCTGTATAGCCCTGAGATTGTCACATGGGCAGGAGCTGTGTGCTGATTGGGCCGCAGGTTGAGAATCACTGCTCGATACCCTCATACCAGAGTCGGAGGATGCATTGGGTACAGGTGTAGACCCACGAACACTGCTGACAAAAAAAAATCTCCAATCCAGAAGGCGGGTGTATGTGCATCCTGATGTGGAGCACTCATACGAACACAACCATGAAGAACCGCTCACAATATTACCTGTGCACGCACTTTGCCTTCTTTACATCCATTCTGTTCCCACTAGTTAAGGCTTTTTCCTTCCCACCACCCACTTGCAACTTACTGGCTTTGGAGATTTACATGCTCCACTTGCTTTAGCAGCAGGGCTAGTAAACTAGCCTGACGATGGCCTGCCAATTCTCTCCCCTGTGGTAATGATAGGCTCTGCAGGCTCCAGACCCTGGCTCTGGCCCCAGCTCCAATTAGAGCCATTTTTAACTCAGGCATCATTACTTGAGTTTCTAAATTCCTTGTGACTGAGTGATCTGGCCTACAGACTTAACCGGTAGGGTGTTATTACCCCAGGTGTAGGACTGAAGGTTGAAGCCAAGCAGATGGTCCCTTAAAGTTCTTATTTTAAAAGTCCTACTGTGCACTATAAAGTTATTGGCCCAACTTTCATCAAAATTGGCTTGATTTTTAAGTCTCAAAACAGATTTGAAGGAAAAATTCAGCCTGGAGCAACTGGGGAGAGAGTATTTTTTTCTTCACTTGAATAACACAAAGCGTCTGAAATGATTTTGCTAACACCTTTGGGTTGAGACCAAGCATGGAAAAATGTCAGCACTAAAATGGATTTGTTAGGGAAAGTTATGAACAAGTAAAAAGGGGGAGTTAGAATGGAAGTTGGAATTCAGCCTTAAAATATAATACCACTATCAGCACCTTCTTTAATGCACACACACATATATAGGAATAATTTCACCAAACACTAAAAAGCAGCCATATCTCGGTGTAATGTGGCAGCTGCTTAAAAGCACACAGCAATGCCACACAACTGTTTAGGAGCCCGATTTTATAAGCACAGACATGAATAGCCTTACTCATAAGTAGTTCCACTGGAGACAACTGGATTACTCACAATAGTAGACACTATTCCTGTGAGTAAGTGTTTGCAGGATTGGGTCCTAGGGCAGCACAAGAAATTAAATACTATATCTACTTAAAACTAAGAAAGGAATTTAGTTGGGCAGAATTAAATACCCCAACTGGAGGTTAGTCAGAACACTGGGGCTAACAACTCTACTCTTAGCAAAAATGCCTTGTGAATCTTCAGCGACAAGGTGGGTGAGGTAATATCTTTTATTGGACTAACTTCAGAAGTTGGTCCAATAAAAGATGTTACCTCACCCACCTTGTCTCTCTAATATCTTGGGACCGACACAGCTACAACAATACTGCATACAACATTGGGGCTCTCTAACAAATCACAAATATAGAGAGTTGTATATTCACAATCACAGATATACATCTCTCTGTAACTTATATCAAAGATGCCTGGGTTATTTTTTGAAATATAAAGTGATAAATTAGTTTGTGGGTGTGGATATATATGTTTAATATATATATTACAGAGAAAAAGTACCATTTCTATAGTAATGTTCCAAGTTCCATTATAAAAATCCTACTTTGTTTCTGCCCAGTTTGAAAAAAAAATCACTGGATTAATTTTGAATTATAGGTCATTTCAAATTATCCTGATTTGAAATTTTGGTTTTTTCCCCTACAACTTTTTTAATCCCCTCTTGCTTGAAAATGGCTGGTAATTTCCCCCTGAATTTCCCATATTGTTAAGTATCCTTGAAAGTTAATGTGTCAGTTATATTTATAAAAAATAGGCTGCAGTTAAGAAGGTTAACAATTTTTGTTATTGAGAGTTTGAGTCCCAATCCTACTACCGTCAATGACAGCGTAACTGATTTTAGTTAAGCAAGACTGGGCGCTATCGCCCCAATTCTGCTGGTTATTCTGCATGGGTGGCCCCTTGCATGAGACCCTGCTTCAGTATTAATTCAGGACCAGACTCTGATCTCAGATATTCCAATGTAAATCAGGCATATCTCCACCAAGCACTGGAATAATTGAGAAGAGAATCTTGCCTTGAGGGGGCAGAGCTAGTGTGATCTACTGAATGACCAACACAAGTTTCTGTGTTTAATTCGATGGTCTCCCATACAAGTGATAAACAGGATCAACCTACCTTAAAGTGTTTAAGATCAAAGTAGATTACTGCCTGGGTGAATACAGTGGAGTGTAATGATCTATTTTGAAGTACATACCCAAGTAACTAATACTTCAGCATTATACACACACAATCACTGAATTGTTTACCTTTCTATATTTTCTACTACAGTGTAACTCCCCTGGTTACCTCTCACTTGGAATATACAGTAAAACAAAACAAAAATGGTGGCACACTTTCAAAAGAGGTAAAGAACAAAGGATCTTATTTAACTTCCAACACAAGGTTTAACTTTCCTGCTTTTGATCAATAACATGAAAAGCTATTCATAATTTTTCTCCCTCAACCAGTATAACATTGTTGTTCTTCCCACAGCTTGATCTGCACTTATGTATTTAATTTATAACAGTTTCCATGGAAGAGAAATATTTTTAAGAAGTGCTGACACAGCAAATGGATCTCTACCAAACCACAAATCTTTTCTAATGTTCATCTTAAACTGCAAGCAAATCTGGGAAACAAATTAATGATATAAATCATTATCATTACTTACATAAAAGGTACTCCATTGTAACCCTTTCAGAAAACTACAGCAGCCTAAAGTACTCTACAAGGAGAATGTCTGTTTCCAATTAAATGCTCTAAAAATAGACTTGCACATTCATTTAGGACAAAGCCATCCCAGTTCTCTCTCATAATATTTCATATGTTTTTATAGATTCACAACATTGTCAGGACAGGAATTCAAATTTAAAAAAAATGATGACTATTCTTTCTTTCCAATCTGAAAAAAAAAAGGAAGCAAAATTTAAATATGATTTTTTAAAAAGAAGTCCCATCCATTGCTTTAAAATCTCTGACATCCACTTCTGTCAATTTCTAGTTAGCACAACTCAGAAGCAGTATCCCTCAAAAGGAGAGTACTTATGGTAATTTAATACGATTTTTCTGTAAAAGGTTTTTAAATTACAATACAACTCTACTTTTTTTTTTTTTGCTAAGCTTCTGTTTCATTTTACACATCATTTTTCATACATGACTTTTTCAAAAGTGATCTTTTCAAAAAGTGAATTGGAACAAAACAAAAATTTGCATGCAAAAGTTATAGATCAAGTGCCCAACTTGCTCCCTATGCCCATGCAAAACACTAAGGGGGAATAAAATGTCCTCTGACTTCTTTGTGCAATCCACCTGCATCACCATGTGTGCATGAGAGGGGAGAGAAAGCTCAGTGGGGCTGGTCCTCCTCCACTATGTAGGGGGGTGAAATGTGGGTGGGGCTGGGAATGGGCAGTGGCTTGACTCCACCTTCCTCTACAGTGCTGACCACCAGATCCGAGCCACCGCTAATGGGGAAGCAATCTAACTGGTTATAGCCAGTTGCAGATTATTTCCCCCCTGAAGCAAGGCAGGAAAGCAGGGAGCAAACTGTGACTCGGGTCAGAATTCCTTCCCTTAACTGCTCCTTGAGCAGCATGACTAGGGGCAAACCCCTCTTATGGGCAATACGCAATGTCTTGAACTAGCCCTAACAAGCACCATTACTGTAAGCTACAGGGAGCAGTCCTTGTCACAGAGTACTTACATATATATGTTCTAAATTACTCCAGGGGTAAATGGTCCCAGGATTTGTGAGGGAGTGGGTGCATAAAACTGGCATATAGTCATCGGTATACACTGACTTTTTACTAAGCCCAGTCTTGTCTTTTACAAAAATATCTTCCCTAACCTTCCTACAAATCTTCCATTTCCCTAAGTGACCTTTCAAACTCCTTCCCTTCCAAAGTCATCCTTGTGCTTTCTTTCCCAGATTCCTATCTGAAGAACAAAAGACCCAGACATGTTTGTCAAAACTTGTCAATAGATTTCAAGCAATTAATGTGAACCTCTTTCTGAATACAATAGCTATGTTTCTTGAAATTTAACTTTTTGCTATCAAAAATAAAATGTCACTTTGAACTGAGACAAGTGTTCATTTTAACCACTCAAAGATCTCACTTTTTTTTTTTAAGATTTCATTCAAATTAGGCAAATAATCATGTCTAACTGGCAGACATTTTATTGGTGAAGTACAGTCATTTGTTTTCATTTAAAGTCTTTCAGTTATTGCATAATGTTGTACTATAATAGTTAGCAAAATGAAAACTAACCTTTGAATCAATGCTGTTTATTGGTTTCCATTGTTCTCCATTCAAAATGTAGGGAATTATTATCTCATAATGTTCTGACTGGTTCTTTGACATCTGTTGCCTGGAGGATTCCAATTTACTGTCCACATTCTCTCCTGGGATAGGAAAATTTTTTTTGTGTTAGTAGGAAATAGGATCTGACAACATAATCCTTATTAAGGTGACTTGGCAGAATATTTCAAAACACAATAAATTCAAGGAAGAATTAAATATTAAAACGTAACGGGCAGATGCGTCTTTCCATTGAAATCAATGGCAAAATCCTCACTGAATTTTTAAGAGAACAGGAGACAGAACCCTCTGGCTGTTAAAGCTATTTCTACTTTTCAGCAAACTTTGCACTTCTGTAAAAAATGCAATGAAAATAGAGACTGGATGGGAGAGTGAAAAGAAGGATTCAGTGGCTCAAGGTAGCAGAACAAGAGCAGCAGTAGTAGCTCGTAAGCAGTTGAAACCCCCAGTCTTAAAACAGGATGTGCAGCCGTGGTGCCATAACATAACATTTGCACCCCCACTCCATACTGCAAAGTAGAGAAATTAATTAATAACAGCAGCCTCTATTTAACATGACCCAGAGGTAGTAGTCATAGTAAATATTTGTATTAGGGTAGTGTTCAAAGCTCCTGATCAGTTTTCAGGCCCTGTTGTGCTGGGTGCCATACAAATACAGAAAAGGACAATCCCTACCCTTAAGGGCTTACAGTCTAAAGACACAGCCAAAGGGTAGGGCATGGAGATGCAACATCACGAGCAATGAGCCTGGTAAAGAATTGGCACTGTTTTGTTAGATATGTATATTGTACTTAATTTTTGTGTCTTTAAATTTGGGGTAGGAGAAGGAAAGAAGGGCAAGTGGAATAGCTGGTCTGTCTAGCCACAATCCACAGATTGGGTTCTGCAGATCTCATGGCTAAGGGGAGCATTAAAGAGGGATGTGAAGGAGGATGAGGTAGTATAGTTCAGATTTTATCAGGATTATTATTCCACATTCAAGGTAAGAAGTTAACGGGAATGGATCATTGCCCCTCAGCTGCATGTTGGCATGATCAGATCCACAGCGTACATAAAAAAGTAGTTAGGATTTCTCTTCTGTGTAACCAGATCCCAGATTTCTCTTGGGTAATTTAAACTTCCTACTATGCTTGTTACACAGTGTTAGTTCCCTAAAAGATAGATGATGATCACAGATTTCCTCTTATGTTCTTTCCATTTCTTTGGCTGAGTCAGTTGGTCCTCATAGTTTGAACATTTGAGTCATTGCACAGACATAATGATACAGTTTTAGGTTACTGAAGCCTCCAAGTTTAAAATTGCTAAACCCTTTGTGCACAATAATCCTAGACTTTTTATTATTCCCCAAATACTTTTTAATCTACACCATGTTATCCTTCTCCATGTGGAAATCTGCAGTTGTGCTCCACTTAACAAGTTAATATGAACTTTATTCACCAAAAGCCTTAATACTCACTTATCTTAGTGGTCTCAAACTCTTCTATCTAGACACTCAAGCAGGTTACAAAGTATTTAGAATCCCTACGTGTCCAGGATGCACATCAGTGAAGAAAATATCTCAGAGAGAACATAAGCCCTAACTGAGTTAATGCTCTACCTACACAGTCAGATTACTTAGATTCATATTACAATGTAAAAAAATAAAAAAGCCATCTGCATGCAACATAATTTACTGGGCATTTTTCTATCCAAAATACTAACGGTGTTATGCTTTCAAATAGAACAGCTCTAAAAATCCCTGTAACAGGCTCTGGATTGGTGCTAAAAATAAATCTTAATTGATATAAGATGGGATGGCTCCCATGTGGCATGGGGGGAGGGAGAGAAGAAAGTCAAGGTTCTTATTACACTCCTGCCCCACACCACCCAGCCATGCCCCTTCTTTAGGATATGGAGCACCTCTAGCTGCAGTATCATTTCTCTGTACTTTGCAACATCTCTAAAATTTGGCCTATCCTTTACAGAGCTGCACACAGGTGAAAGAAGACAAAGAGCTACCTTTGACCCTCACAAGTAGTTCCTATTCCTGAAATATTGTACTAAACAGAGTACACCTGTCAATGCAATGCTTTTACTAGAAATCTACATACCCACTCATTGCTCAGTGGTACAGCACTGTATAACTGAGAAAAATGTAAACACTCCAGGAAATAAAAGTTAAGCAGGCTGCAGGCTAAAAAGAGAAAGAGTTAAAATGAGACTGTGACTGCAATGCTTTAAAGTATAACCTGGATAGACCAAAAAAA
Source organism: Macrochelys suwanniensis (assembly GCA_033296515.1). NCBI lineage: Eukaryota > Metazoa > Chordata > Testudines > Chelydridae > Macrochelys > Macrochelys suwanniensis. The sequence goes on along the minus strand of CM065778.1, from coordinate 121,992,049 downwards.
AAAAGAGCTAATGAAGAAAGCAGAGAGAGAAGAGGTACTTATATAATGAGAAAAGGTGTGGATATGAAAAGGAGCTATGGTGCCTGTACTGAATAAAGGGATATAGGTATACGGTAGGGTGTCTGGTGGAGAGATAAGTAAATAGTAAGAGATTAAAATGGAGTCCGTAACAATCCAATAAAAAAGGGGGAATGTAAACAGAAGCCAAGGAGTCAAAAGGAGCCTGGAAGAAGGGGTGTCTAGAGTCAATGAACAGAAGGAAAAGGAACACAGAAATACAGGACAGCTCAGAACAGTGGACCCTATTTCGCCCTCAGACACAGCCATGCAATCCCATATCAATGTCCAGCCTGAGTAGCTGAGCTGGACACTGCACAGATATGCTGGTGGCGAAGCAGAGCTAATTGGTGGAAGCATTAGATGGCTGAAGCAGTGCTCCTCCCTCAGCCTCCACCATAGTAGTGAACACCAGGGAATCCTCACCACACAGAATGAGGCCCATGAGTATGGGCCCCCAGAATCCTGCCTACATTCTTCCACAGCAGGACCCCCCTGGTTCCAATGTGAGGGCTCCCTCCATGGTAGCTGAAATAAAGGCAATGAGACATGATTTTCCTCCTAAAGGTAAAAGGCAGCCCAATGTGTACTTGAGTTCATTTAACATTTGGTGCTGATTTTGCCATAAGTGTACTAATGAGAGAATTTGTGTATAAGGGTAACAAAGTCATTAGCCAGCTTGAATAGAAAAAATATTTCATGAGACATGTCTGGTTTTTATGGATTTACCTACTAGTCTCCTTAATCTATTAATTGCCCTCTCAACCCTCACATATTGAGCCTGGTTCTACTGCCATGTTCTCAGGTTAAAACAGGAGTTGACTCCACTCAAGTGTGGGAAAATGATCTAATAATTAAGGCACTGGAATGAGACTCAGAAGACTGCTAGGGTGAAGATTAAAGAGAATCTAGGCATGGCTCAACATGGGACGATACCAGGGTGGCTAAGTGGAACGAGGATATGGAAGTAGAAATTACCACATCAGAGGTGGAAGTCAAACTCAAACAGCTTAATGGAACTAAAACGGGGGGCCCAGATCATCTCCATCCAAGAATATTAAAGGAATTGGCACATGAAATTGCAAGCTTTATAGCAAGGATCTTTAATTAAGCTGTAAACTTGGAGGTCATACCCTATGACTGGAGAATTTCCAATACAGTTCTTATTTTTAAGAAAGGGAAAAGGGGTGATACACAAAACTACAGGCTTCTTAGTTTGACCTCAATAGTATGTAAGGTCTTGGAACAAATTTTGAAAGAGAAAGCAGTTAAGGACATAGAGGTAAACAGTAATTATGGGTAAAAAACAACATGGTTTTATAAAAGGCAGATTGTGCCAGACCTAATCTCTCCTTCTTTGAGAAGATAACTGATTTTTTTAGACAAAGGAAATGCAGTAGATCTAATCTATCTGGATTTCAGTGTGGCATTTCATACAGTTCCACATGGGAAATTAGCAGCCAAATTGGAGAAGATGGGGATTAATATGAGAACTGAAAGGTGGATAAGGAACTGGTTAAAGGGGAGACTACAATTGGTCATACTGAAAGGTGAACTGTTAGGCTGGAGAGAGATTACTAGTGGAATTCCTCAGGGATCTTTCTTGGGAACAATCTCACTTAACATTTTCATTAGTGAATTAGTGACCTTGGCATAAAAATTGTGACTTTGCTAATAAAATTTGAGGATGACACAAAATTGGGAGGTATAGCCAATACAGAGGAGGACCACAATATCATATAAGAAAATCTGGAGGACCTTGAAAACTGGAGTAATAGAAATAGGATGAAATTTAGAAGTGCAAAGTCATGCACTTAGGGACTAACAACAAGATTTTTTGGTGTAAACTGGGGACTTATGTGACAGAGGAGGAGAAAGACCTGGGTATATGAGTTGATCACAGGACGTTTATGAGCCACCAATGTGATGCACCTGTGAAAAAGGCTAATGCAGTGCTAGGATGCATCATGCAAAGTATTTCCAGTAAAGATAGGGAAGTATTAATACCATTATACAAGGCACTGGTGAGACCTCATCTGGAATACTGTGAGCAATTCTGATCTCCCATGTTTAAGAAAGATTAATTCAAACTTGAACAGGTGCAGAGAAGGGCTACTAGAATGATCCAAAGAATGGAAAATCTACCTTATGAGAGGAGACTCCAAGAGCTTGGCTTGTTTACCCTAACCAAAAGGAGGCTGAGGGGAGATATGATTGCTCCCTATAAATACATGGAAACAATAAATACCAGGGAAGGAGAGGAGTTATTTAAGTTAAGCACCAATGTGGACAAGAACAAATCAATATAAACTGTCCATCAACAGTTTAGGCTTGAAATTAGATGAAGGTTTCTAACCATCAGAGGAGTGAAGTTCTGGAACAGCCTTCCAAGGGGAGCAGTGGGGGGCAAAAAACCTAACTGCCTTCAAGACTAGCTGGATAAATTTATGGAGGGGATGGTATGACGAGACCGCCTACAATGACTGGTAGCTGATCTGCGACTGCTAGCAGCAAATATCCGCAACGGCCAGCGATGGGACACTAAATGGGAGGGCTCGGAGTTACTACAGAGAATTCTTTCCCAGGTATCTGACTGATGGGTCTTGCCCACATGCTCAGGGTTTAACTGATCATCATATTTGGGATCAGATTGGCAGAGACCCTGGGGTGGGGGGGTTTCACCTTTCTCTGCAGTATGGGGCATGGGTTACTTGCAGGTGTAAATGGTGGATTCTCTGTAACTTGAAGTCTTTAAATCATGATTTGAGGACTTCAGTAACTCAGCCAGATGTCAGGGGTCTATTACAGAAGTGAGTAGCTGAAGTCCTGTGGCCTGCAATGTGCAAGCGCTCAGACAAAGATGATCAAGATGGTCCCTCCTTGCCTTAAGGTCTACAAGACCTATTTTCAGTTTCTAGCCCTGCCACAGACTGCCTGTGTGATTTTGATCAAGTCACTTTATCGCTCAGTGCCTCCGTTTCCCATACTCATTCTTTTCTTCCACTCTTTGGCTGCTTTGTCTATTTAGATTGTAAATTCTCTAGAGCCAGGACTATCATTATGTTTGTGCAGTACCCAGCACAGCAAGGCTCCGATCTCTACTGATGTCACAGTAACACAAAACAATAAAATAATAAGTCAGCAAACTTAGACTGGGGTAAAACTGCATGAAAGGAGAGATCAGACCCTTTGTATCTCCCTAAGCCTTCATTAGATCTAGTTTCCTTTTGTTATAATCACCCACCTATTTTCCTTTTTAGTAGAATTCTCTTTACTTCTACTTCACTGAGGCTAATGTCTCACATTGTTCATGCAGAAAAGTTTCACAGTAATATCTAACTTTATTTTCTATTTTCAGCATGCACTGAAGATAACTCTTATGATCCATACGCTACCCACAATCTGATGCAATGCCCCTTTATTCTTTTTTCAGTTACATAAAGACCAAGAGATAAAGTATTTTCTGTAAGTGATTAATAAGCTATAGCTAGAGGGGGGGAAATCTGTTCACCTCCTCCTCCACATGCACAACCTTGGGGCAGTTAACGCTCAAATTATAATAATCTGCAGTATACTATTACATTTCTTTTTTTCTTTCCACGATAGCATGAAAAAGGGATTTAATGATTGCACAAGTTAAAAGGGATTTTTTAAAAAACTTATAGAAGCTGAAATACAAACCTCTGTGAAAAAAATAATCACTCTCTCTAAGCAAGCAGTTTGCCATCTTTAAAGGTTATTGTCCCCTAAAGACATACAGATACATTTCATATTCACTTGCGCTCAAGATTACTAATAAGCTCTCAGTCAGACAGTACAGTCTGTTTGTCTGTCTGATCAACAAAAGGGGAACCCTCTCCCAAAACTCATCAGGTTATGATAAAAATGCACAATGGTAAAGGTAGAAAACAATACACTCCGGATCGTAATCCAGCCAACACAAAACCAGAACCTGTAACAGTTCTAGACAAAGGACTGTATTCTCCTCTCCCAATATCAGTGGAGTTATACTGGTGGATGGAACATGAAGATCAGGCCTATAGTATTCTATAGACTCCAACACAGGTTATTTTTATATAGAATCATTCATATAAAGTTATCCCAGAACATTTCACAGCCAAATCCAGCCTTTGCATACAGATCTGAGTAAGCTGATTAGAATGGGAAAAACATTCACAAATGTAGTATGCACTGATGTAATAGAGTCCTGGTGAGGACTCCAGCATGGAGCCCTGAAATTGATAAGAATGACAGCCAACAACCCATGTAGTAACACAGTGTCTACATGGACACTGCATCACCCTAACTGCATCAACATAAGCCCTATGCCTCTTGTGGAGGCGGAGTTATTATATCAGTGTAGTAGCAGTGTAGCAAGGCTGTGGTGTGTACACTGACATAGTTAGGTTGACATAAGCTGCCTTATGACCACCTAACTCTGTAGTGCGGACCAGGGCTAAGTCTCAAGTCCTCTACTTCTCTCCCATTCTACTGAAGTGCTGTTGATCACATGCTTTTGGAACACCTGGTTTTCCTTTCGCTTCTGTAATTCAGTCCCCTCACTGTTTTCTCTCTCTCTCTCTACTTCTCCTACCTCTTTTACGGCTTCCTTTGGTAGCTTTTCCTCCTCTTCCCTCTCCTTTCTCCATAAAAGTCACACAGGATTCTCTCCCTTCTTCTTCCTTTTCCCCCACTCTACATCTTATTCCTTGGAGACTTCACCTGCCCCCATGGTTTCTACTATAGTGAGTTGTCAGCATAGAGATAAGTCTACCTCTCCGAGCCTGCCCTGTTCTTCTGCACTCAGAGCCACATCCGTCTAACAGGTATTACCTTGGACAGCCACTGTCAGCTCATGCACAATATTACCAAAATGGAACGTACTTTTATTCCCAAACCCTGTCACCACCATCCTCCTTGTCTCTTAGGCTCACAATCACAGCATTGTCTTTGACTACTCCCTCTTCTCACAAAATGCATGAATATTGTTGCTACTTTTTCCACAATATTCCTTTTCACCCTCAAAGGTAAAACACTCATCCACACCCCATGTCATCTCCCACTTGACTACTGCAACCTCTTTCTCTCTTGCCTCCCAGATAACCAAGTTCACTATTCTCCAGTCCTCCAAAATGTCACAGACAAAACCATGTCCTTGTCTAACAGTTACACCTTGTCAACCCTCCCACAGTTTAAATTGCTTCACTGGATTCCCCTTGACCATCAGAAGAAATTTAAAATTTCTTGCCCTCCCCTTCAGGGCCCCCACAACTCAGCCCAGCCTGCTCTACATGTCTGGCTTGGTCTCCAGTTATGTTCCCTATCCTATTGGCTCTCCAGGACTGACAAGTGTAAAAACTAGTCAAATGTTATTTTAATCACAGAAGTGAGCAGATATGATCCTGAATACACAAGGGAACAAGTTCTAATGAGTAAAGAGGAGCCATTTTTATACAGTCACCTTTCAGAGTAGAGTCACTCTTTGATAATTAAGGGCCTGATTTGGATCTCACTTGCACTGGTTATAATTTCACTGACTTCAATGGAATTGCACAATTTACTCTGGTGAGATCAGAATAAGGCCCTTGTGGTTTTTGTGCTTGAGAAGATGACTCAGCCTTTTCGTATTGGCTGTGTAGATTTTAGGAGGGAATTATGCTTTCCTGATATTAAGGTAAACAAAGTCCATGGTACATAAGAAAGGACTCTGCACCAGGATTTGTGAACACTACATTACTATTAGCACTATGCTTAGTAAAACGTTGTGCCATTTGTAAAATATCCCTAAGTCATAGAGCGCATTAAGTGGATATACATAAAGATTTCTCTGTGTCTTGAAATAAGAACCAAAAGGTCACCATGACAGCTATGAAGAGTATTTCACAGATCAGCTTCAAAAGGTGGCACTCATTCTCTGAGAGATAGGATCCACTGGACACTATTTTGTTGTATTGTATTGTAAGAATTCTTGTGCACATTTGTCTTAGCCAGTTTCAGAGGCACAAGTAAGAGTCAAATGATCAGTAGTTTGGCTTGGATTACAACTCATCTAGTATTTTGTTCTAATCACCAGACCAAACACAGACTGTTTACCTGGCTCAAACAATAGAGACCTACCAGTCTGCTGAGGTACTTTCCATTACCCTACTAACAGTACTCAGACACATTAAAAATAACCCCATCTACTACACACAGAATTGTATTGATTTGTAAGATTCTCTCACCCCTTCTCCAAGACATTTAAGCACCAATGCCTTCTGAGAAACAATTCTGTAAATCGTCAAACAATTATTTCCTTCCCCCTGCAAAATAACTACTTTTGTATACAATTTTGAAGAAAAAGAAAAGTCAAAGGCCTTTGATGAGCCTGAGGACAAACAGCAGAGAGATGGACTCCATGCACTTCTGAATTTAATTTTCTGTTCCTTCTGCTTCTAATCAAAAAAGATCCTCTCTCTAAGTTGACAGGTCTGCCAACTTTGAACTAATCTGCGTATGGTTTTGTAGCATGTCCACTTGATCTTTCACACTGCTCAGTTTCATGAGATTTGACTGCTCAGATGAGAAATATGAGTTTAAGTCTTACTGATCCCTTTAACTAAGCAGCATTAAAAACATACCCTTCAATATTTCAGTTTTCTAATTCTATGAACTATTTCCTGTCACCACTTGCTCTTCCTAAATTTAACTTTTGCTAATGAAATAGTCTGCAAAAGAGAATAGCCCCCCAAAACAGTCCTGTAAATTTTGTGGAAAATATCATGTGTTCAAAAAGTTAACATGAACATGGGAATGAAAGCTTAAAAGTATGTGCTATTCTTCTAAGCTGAAGGTCACTGTAGTCAGTGTCACTGACTGGCCAGCTGAACAAACCGGTAACAGTTTAAAAGAGGGGGGGAAATATCCTTACACAAAAATAAAATGTTCATTGTGGAACATGCCCCCTAAGACACTGGATCATCTTAATCTCCCAGCTTCTGTAATACAACAGTTGGAAGGCTCTAAGACTGTGCACAATAAAATGCTTTATTCAGGGAACCATATGACTCCATCAGTCACTCAAGCACATGTTTGGCACAGATTGAAAGTGAAAAGCTTAGTTAAGTCAAATATTTCAAAACTGAACTTGTGTTTCTAACACACATGGTTTATATATTGGTGTAATAGCTATATAACTTTTCAGTTCTCGTATCATGTCATTATTAAACTAAAAATGATCTCTATTGCACTAGACTGCATGAGACTTTTTCGAAGTTAACATGCAAAAAATTGGAGCTGTCGATTAATCACAATTAATTCATGCAATTAACTCAAAAGAAATAATTGTAATTAATCAGTTTTAATCTCACTGTTAAACAATAGAATACCAATCGATATTAAATATTTTTCGATGTTTTTCTACATTTTCAAATATATTGATTTCAATTACAACACAGAATACAAAGTGTACAGTGTTCACTTTATATTATTTTTGATTACAAATATTTGTACTGTAAAATGATAAAAAATAGTATTTTTCCATTCACCTCATACAAATACTGCAGTACAATCCCTTCATATGTCCCTTCATGCTTCGTCCACCATTCCAGAGGACATGCTTCCATGCTGATGATGCTCGTTAAAAAAATTTATGCATTAATTAAATTTGTGACTGAACTCCTTGGGGAGAACTGTATGTCTCCTGCTCAGTGTTTTACCTGCATTCTGCTATATATTTCATGTTATAGCAGTCTCGGATGATGACCCAGCCTGTTGTTCATTTTAAGAACACTTTCACTGCAGATTTGGCAAAATGCAAAGAAGGTACCAATGTGAGATTTCTAAAGATAGCTACAGCACTCGACCCAAGGTTTAAGAATCTGAAGTGCCTTCCAAAATCCGAGAGGGACGAGGTGTGGAGCTGGTTTTCAGAAGTCTTAAAAGAGCAGCACTCCGATGAGGAAACTACAAAACTCAAACCACCAAAAAGGAAAATCAAACTTCTGCTGGTAGCATCTGACTCAGGATGATGACAATGACCATGAATCGGTCCACATTGCTTTGAATTGTTATAGAGCATCAGCATGGATGCATGCCCTCTGGAATGGTGGTTGAAGCATGAACGGACATATGAATCTTTAGTGCATCTGACATGTAAATATCTTGCGACTCCAGCTACACTAGTGCCATGAGAACGCCTGTTCTCACTTTCAGGTGACCTTGTAAACAAGAAGCAGGCAGCATTTGTTATATGTAAACAAACTTGTTTGTCTTAGCGATTGGCTGAACAAGAAGTAGGACTGAGTGGACTTGTAGGTTCTAAAGTTTTTAAGTTATTGTTTTGTTTTTGATTGCAGTTATGTAATAAAAAAAATCTACATTTGTAAGTTGTACTTTCGTGATAAAGAGATTGCACTACAGTACTTGTATGAGGTGAATTGAAAAATACTACTTTTTTGTTTTTTCAGAGTGCAAATATTTGTAATCACAAATAAATATAAAGTTAGCACAGTACACTGTATTCTGTGTTGTAATTGAAATCAATATATTTTAAAATATAGAAAACATCCAAAAATATTTAAATAAATGGTATTCTATTATTGTTTAACAGCGTGATTAATCATCTGATTCATCTTTTTACCCGCCCAATTAATTACTTTTTTTAAACAATCTTAACAATAGCTTTTGTTCACCCCACTGTCCTGATTCTGGAAAGTCTATTTGTTCCTGAAATCACAGTGCTGTAACATGGCTAAAATTCAAATTTTGGTTCTCTGCTAGATAGCTCTATAGTAAAGCCAGGACAATTCTTAACTCTTAAGTTTCAGTTTTATACATGCACATGGCACTGACTCTCTGCCTTGTTCTCAGACCAAACCCTGTTCACCTTATACAATTGGTCCCACGGATTTCAATATGATTAAATAAGGCAAACATGAGTGTTTGAGGTGATTAAAACAAAAGTAATTTGAGCATGATTTGTATGCAGAATGGATACTGAAATGCACAAAAATCCTACTCTAATGCACTCAGACAGGAGTCTTGTATATTTCAATATCCTGCCTGCTCACCACAATGAACTGTGACAAGTGGAGTTTTGAAAACAAAATTGTGCCATTGATTTGTTTGGGGCTGGCAGTGTTATAGGGCATTTTACCAAGCAGGATATATGCATAGTTTCCTCGTTTTTTAATATATATATTAAAAAGAACCAGAATTCTGTTCTTTCACTGACCTTGATTCAGAATTCCTTTGTCAATCACAAACAAACTGCAAACAGGAATGGGCAACAGTTTCCCCACCACCAGAATATATTTATATGGTGTGGAATACACACATTCTTTTATAGATATAGATATAGATAAAAACTATATAAATATATTCTGGTGGTGGGCAACTGTTGCCCATTCCTGTTTGCAGTTTGTTTGTGATTGACAACGGAATTCTGAATCAAGGTCAGTGAAAGAACAGAATTCTGGTTCTTTTTGGATTGAGCATTTCAGAATTCAACGAGAGGAAAAAACTATAAAACGTTTGAAATAGAATATTTTTGAGTAAACCAAGCTATATTGTTTGTAAAGTGTTCCACGTGTGCACAGTGCTTCCCATGACATGGAAGAAGTTAGGAGCCCAGCCTCCTGGAGTTCAGTCTGTCTCAGATGAATCTGAAGTACAAGATTCAAAGAAGGCTTGCAAAGAAAGCAGTATATGGCATCTTAGAAAAAAAGTGAGCTGAATACAGGATTTGACATAGGGGCAGGAGTGCTTGACACACACAACGTATACTACAGTAATAACGGTCTCAGATGACCCATCCAACAAAAAAACGAGCAGGAAAAAGCTAAAGGGGAGGAAATCTCAGTGCTTTGCTGGATGGGGGAGTGAAGAGTTAGCCCACCCTCATGAAACAGGCCATGGGATTGGCACCTAAACCAGGGCTGTAGGAGGCTAAGGCCAACTGTGGAGGGTGCTGTGTCCCCACACCAGCACTGGGTCTCCAGCAGCTAGGGTGACCAGATGTCCCGATTTTATAGGGACTGTCCCGATTTTGGGGTCTTTTTCTTATATAGGCTCCTATTACCCCCCACCCCCCGTCTCCATTTTTCACACTTGCTGTCTGGTCACCCTACCAGCAGCCCCACTCCCTGGCAACATGATTCCAATCCTCACTGTTATGGGGAGCCACTGAAAGATACTACCACCTAAGACTCTGTTGTCTTTTCCCCCTTAAATCTGCAGGGTGGTGAACCCCCACCCATGCCCTATTTGGGCATATCTGTTTCTTCTACCTCAAATGCTCCCTCTCCGTAAGAGAATCAGAGCCTAGGGAGTTCTCCAAGCCTTCCTTCCGATTGCAGGCTCCATCCAGCTCACAATAAAATCAATGGAAAGCAGCTCGTTGACCTCAAAGCGGGTTTGATAGTGTCCAACAGGAAGAACACTTACAGGGAAGAGAAATACCAAGTATCTTTTGTGATCAGTTAATCAGAAGTAATCCATACAGCTCCAACATCAAATAGCAAGCATTAAATATACATAGATTTTTTTTTGTGATCAATCCACAGAATTAGAAAAAGAAAACACCAAATAAATCAGAGGCTTTCTATGAGCAGAAAAGACAGTGAAGTGTGTCAAGTAAAATATTAGCAGCAAATTATTTGCCCAGCCACAATAACCATAAAGCTTATTATATTAAACCACAAGTCTCATTCTGCTGCCATTATAGCAACAGAAATCTGGAGTAAATCCACTGAAATTAGTGGCAGCATTTCCCCCCCACACCCTGCAGGTGCTGAGATCTACACAGAAGGAAAACGTTAAAACTTTTCCTTTCTGGACCCTCAAAAAGAGGCTGCTCTAAGATTTATTGGCTGGGTGCAGAGCTCAAATTTAATTTTTCTCTCAAACCTAGTTGTAGAAAGTGCGGTGAGATTATTTTTAGATTATTCAATAGCCTCTGAGTCAGGGCTCTGGTGAGGGAGGTAGGGAAGCCTGACCTCTGCTGTGTCAGGCAGTATTCCATCCCATATACTACTAACAGTAAGCAATACCTCGAGTGTGAGCTTCAAATGTACTTTTCACATACATTAGTGTGCATGAAAGTCACTTGTTCCAATGTTCCCAGAAAGCATATAGAAAGGAGGAGAGAAGCACATTCCAGCATTCATTCAGGTAAATGTTATAAAGCAGCATGTTGTGGCATTTACCCAAGTCTGGTAAACAGGATTATAAGATGGGTAGTTATGTCCATCATGCTCCTTTGTTTTTATGGCTATACCTGCTACTGGTGCTACATGATAGAAAAAGAAAATTTCCTTCACCTGTACTAACAAAGTTACCAGTTAAGTCTTTTTGTTAAATTTATAAGTCAAAAGTAAGGGTAACATTTCTGGCATAAAAGATTATTTGACACCTGGTGTCCTATCAGTGGATTTACATAGGGTCGGCCAAATCAACGGAGCTATGCCAATCTACACCAGCTGGGGATCTGGCTCATTAATATACAAAATCCTTTTGTCTGTAACCTGAAACTTTCAGCAATGATTCTATTAGCACACCTAAAATGCATGCATTCTCCTCGGGGCTCTCCCCTCAGTGGGACTCAAAGGACACTGATCCCCACTCAATCCTTTCCTATTTTATTTATACATTATTTCAAGGAAAACAAACGTTCCAGCCAAGAGAGACGTCCATCGTGTCCTCTAGGTGCCCTGGCAAAAATACAAGAAAAGAAAGAGATTCATTTGAAAGTCATATTTATGACCTCCAGTTCCCAGAGAAGCACCAGTTACAAATGACATGTCTCAATACTTCTCAATAGCAGGGGATATGTTTTGTGCCGCCCCAAGCACGGCAGTCAGGCAGCTGTCGGCAGCGTTTCTACGGGAGGTCCGCCGGTCCCATGGATTCGGCGGTGTTGCTGCGGGTGCTCCGCTGGTCCCGCGTTGTTAGCGTTCCTGCCGCCGAATTGCCGCCGAAGCCGCGGGACTGACGGACTTCCCGCAGAAACGCCACTGAAGGCTGCCTGACCGCCACCCGCGCAGCTACCGGCCAGCCGCCCCCCTGCGGCTTGCTGCCCCAGGCATGTGCTTGCTGCACTGGTGCCTGGAACCGGCTCTGCTCAATAAACTATGTCTGAGGTCAAATTCTGCTCTCAGCTAATAGGTGTGCAATATTAGCAGTTTTAATGGGTGAAACCAGTGACAGAATTTAGACTCAGATAATGTAGATTAAATAATACTTTCCACAATACTCATTTTTTTAATGAACTAGCAGAAGTACCTCTGAGTTAGGCACATTAAGAAATTAGTGGATGCCCAGGAGCACACTTCTGTGACTACTGATGAAAAATAGTACTCAGAGGATGCCCAGCCTCACGTCTATTTATGTGTGTGTGTTCATTTCTCTTGTTTAATGTGGTGTTAATACAAGGGAGCTGGAGGATTGTATTAAAATCAAAATTGTATTCATGATTGTATTAAAAAAAAGTCACATCAACATTTGGGCCCAGGGAAGTTCATATGTTAATCTTTCATGGATAGACTGCCACATGAGCTTTTTTTTTTTTTTTTGCACTCAATCAGCAGTTCTCTATAGAGTAACAAGAAATTTTAAAAACACACAGAAAACAGAAAACTGCTACCATATTGTCAGAAAAGGCTTTTTCTCTTAATGTGTACATATAACTAGAACATACTTTTAATGATGACAAATGTTAACAAATATCTTGTGGAATAAACTAGCTGATGATGCTTTTTTTTGCCAAGTTCTGCATCCAGCTTTTTTATGCCTCATTGTATAATAGCCAGCACGGTTAACAGGCCATGAAATGTTCCATTGTTGCCATATTAGATCATATATTTGGTACAAGAAAGAAAGCATTTATCCAATCTATGGATTCGTCATAGAAACAAACAAAATCAACCCACAGCTCTCTCATATTTATTCAAGTTCCAAACCAGGGAGGGCACTTCAATTCAGTCATTTTTATGCATTTCTTGGCTTTGGAATTACTTGGAAAATTGGTCAAGGTTGCTTAAAGATTTTAAGTGAAACAGTGGACATAGTTTTTACAGACTGGATTCTGAAGTTGTTAAGTCATTCACTGAACCATTGACACTAATATTTCACATTAGATAGTGTGTTTTCAAAGTGATTTGCAAATGTTAGATAATTAGTTCTGACAACAGTCCTCTGTGATAAGTATTATTGTGCCCATTTCACAAAAGAGAAGCTGAGGTTAAATTTAAGTGACTTAACTAAAGTCACAAAAGAAAGCAATTGCAGAGCAAGAACTAGAACTCCAGCACTCTTGACTCCCATAATAACATTCGTTCCACTGACAATGCTCTCTGTCAAATAAATGGCTTTCTTGTGCTATAGTATCATGCAGACACTTACTGTAAAGTTTACCTGATGATTCTCAAAGTGATTTGTTATCTCTTTCCCAACCTCCTTAGGACCCTGATCCAGAAAGTACCAGCAAATGATTATGTAGGGGCAAACCATTTTGTCTGGTAAGTGTAATTATTTCTTACATTTATTTAACCACACACACACACACAAAAAGAAACTGCTACTAAAAATTAAAACTCTGTAAAGAAATGTAAAAGTTGAGTTATCTGTACTAGGGTTTTTACCTCAAGTTATTTCACTAAGAGTTAGCACCTTGGCATAAGCTATTCTGGATACTACCCAAATGGTTGTGGTTTATCCTGGAATCAATCTAGAGTAAACTACAAGCATTTGTTGTCTTGAACAGAAGTTTCTGGAATGGCAGAGTAGCCTTTACAGATGTTAATGGCTCTCCCTCTAGTCAAGGGGCAGATAACTGAAGGTAAAGACTCTAGTAAAGAAAACCCCTTGAGCTCCATCTGACTGATGACTTTAGTTACTAGGTCAAAATGATCTCATAAGATTGAGTAAAAACATTAAAATTGAACCCTAATATTAAACAGGAGCCCAAGAGAGAAAAAAGCCCAAACTTCAGTTTTTACCCTGTGACTAATAGAGGAGAAACTTGCTGTTAGCTACACAGACAGGATTCCCATCAATTAACACTTTCCACCTGGACAATAATTTTAGCATTCCGAGTAGAATTATATGGCCTTTCCCCACCAACAAAAAAATGCTTCACTTGTTACTTCCAATGAATAGTCCCAGCCTGTCACACAGCCCAATTCTTCATACTAGATAAAAATCACACAGGTAGGGCCCTACCAAATTCACAGCCATGAAAAAATGCATCACGGATCGTGAAATCTGGTCTTCCCCTGTGAAGTCTGGTCTTGTGTGCTTTTACCCTATACTATGTAGATTTCATTGGAGAGACGGGTGTTTCTCAAATTGGGAGTCCTAACCCAAAAGGGAGTTGCAGGAGGGTTACAAAGTTATTTTAGGAGGAGGTCATAGTATTGATACCCTTACTTCTGCACTGCCTTCAGAGCTGGGTGGCCGGAGAGTGGCAGCTGTTGGCCAAGCCCCCAGCTCTGAAGTCAGTGCTCCACCAGCAGCTGCACAGAAGTAAGGGTGGCAATACCATACCATGCCACCCTTACTTCTGCACTGCTGCCTTCAGAGCTGGGCGGTTGGAAAGTGGCAGTTGCTGACTGAGGGCCCAGCTCCGCAGGCAGCAGCGCAGACGTAAAGGTGTCAGTACCATACCATGCCGTCCTCACTTCTGCGCTGCTGCTGGCGGTTGGCTCTGCCTTTAGAGCTCGGCTCCCGGCCAGCAGCCAACGCTCTCCAACTGCCCATCTCTGAAGGCAGCGCCACTGCCAGCAGCAGCGCAGAAGTAAGGGTAGCAGTACCACAGCCCCCCTCCTACAATAACCTTTTTGGGTCAGGATTCCTACAATTATAACATCGTGAAATTTCAGATTTAAATAGCTGAGATCATGAAATTTACGATTTTTTAAAATGCTATGACTGTGAAATTGACCAAAATGAACTGTGAATTTGGTAGGGCCCTACTCATAGGGATAAAGACTAAGGCCCACACCCTCAAAGGTATTGAGGCACGTAACTCCCATTGATTTAAATGGGAGTTGGGCACCTAATGGCTTTGAGGATCTGGACCTAAATGCATCTGTCTCAGCAGCTGGACCTAGACCTTGTCTGTGGTGGGTTTTAACCGCTGGTATAAATTTCAAATATCTACGTGGGACCAGTCCTCAGCCAGTTTAAACTGTGCTCTGCCAAGTTACATCATTAGAACTATGTTAATTCAGACCAGATATGGATCTGGCTCATGATTTACATTGTTGCAACTTATCTCTGTTTGAAACCTGAGTAAACTGCACCTGGACAATTCATCCCAGGCATATTTAATCCTAATTTAGCGCCAGAGCAAGGAGAGGGAAATGGACTAGATGACCTTGAGGTTCCTTCCCACCCTATAGTAATATGGATTTATTCTACATTAGTGTAAATCATATGTACATTAGGGGTTTGAACCAATACAGGTACACTGATAGTTACAAACTCAGTATAGATTCATAGATTTTTAAAGGCAGAAGGAACTGCTGTGACCATCTAATCTAATTTCCTGCATAACACAGGGTATAGGATTTCCAATAATTCTGGCCCAAACTCAATTTAAGGTTGAACTACACCAGCCCCAGTCATCACAAGAAATGTTTATCCGCTAGCCTACCACACAAGATGATCACAAGCATTAGAACCCTCCAATAGCCATCACAAGAGTCCACAACTTGCAAGGGCTTTAATGCCCTTCTCAGTAATCTTTAACTTTTGTCATTATGAAATGCAGCTACCGCAGAGAAGAAAGGTGTTTTGTTTCTGCTTATGATAGGGACAGATGCATTAATGATCACAATTACAGATGTCACCAGACTGTTATATGCAGGA
Organism: Macrochelys suwanniensis; assembly: GCA_033296515.1. Lineage (NCBI taxonomy): Eukaryota > Metazoa > Chordata > Testudines > Chelydridae > Macrochelys > Macrochelys suwanniensis. Next base: position 121,976,143 of record CM065778.1, on the reverse strand, counting down.
CATTTTGCAGCTGAACTTCCCTGGTCAGTTTTACTAAATGGAATCTGGGTCCACCACCCTGACCAAGAGGTTTGGATTCTCCTGAGAGAAGATGGCATTTTTCTAATTCCTTGTGGTCTTTTAAACAAAAGTTAATAGAATTAATAACCAGCTATATTACACACAGGCTAGAAGCTAATCAGCATTCTATGCTTTAATCAGTTAACGTATCTGTAGCAGTAAGGACCCACAGTTTTTAGGGAGACAGAATTACACTTTACTAAAAACCATTTAGTATGTGACATTGATTTCTGAAGATGCAGTCCAGAAATAAATATAGCTGAAGGCTACATATTTATACATGACACTAAGTGTATTTCCATTACCACCAGTACATCTCAGTTTCCACTTAAGGCCAGACTGTGGCCAGTCTCTGTCTGAGGGAGAAAGGAGCATACCTTTCCCCCATTGTCACAACCACAGTCCTTGCTCTCCTTTAGCCACTACAGCTATCTGTACAAAGAAAGAAGTGCATGCTGCAACTCATTACAAGGCAGTACTAACCAGCGTACAGTAATCTGCTGGCATGCTTGTGGCACAATGTACATAGTCCAAAATCCATTGATGTCAATGGCACCACTCTCAGTGACTTCAGTAGGGTACGGTTTTGATCCAACATCTCTGGTGCTGCTATTGGAGACTCGGTAGTGCCCCAAATGAAAGTTTCTGCCTAGCAGGCACAATGCAAACCTTAGTTCTTTTCATATTAGAGATTTCCTGTGATCAAGATCCCTTATCATATGAGTTTTAGAGATGTTGTAATGTGACATGAATGTTACACCTCAACTTATAATGTACAGTATGTGTTAATATATGTTTGAATGTAAAACTTTAAAAAATCTTGATATTTGAGGTAGGCTTCAGGTAACAGGCAAAAACGGAATGAGAGAAAAATGGAAATAGAAAAAGAGATCAGAGCAAACAAGAGATCCCTCCAATATGAATACCAAGAAGAGAATCAGACCTTCTGAGCAGAATTGGTTGTTGCAGGAGATAGAGAGCCAAGGAAAGCTTGCCCACGTAACAGAGCATGGCCTTGTAAGCATTAGAATATTTCAGACCTACAGTTTATGATGTTTTTCTCTGTGAAAAGCCAAGAACAAACTCATCCTGTCAGTCTGTAAGGGACACAGGCTCCAATAGTTAGATTCTCAGATCTCAGATGCAAGGCTTGGCAATAACAACAAGCTCTGGGTTTGTCACACTTACACATGTGCACATTGCTCCATTGCCCCTACAGGCTCTGGACTAGCAGGGGATTGAAAGTGACACACGGTCTGCTTGAAAAATAGATCTCACTGTTGTCAATTTGCATGTTACAATGAAGCCCTTTAGTACAAATGATACTGCCCAAAAGGAAGCGTATGAATACTGAATAAAATGAAACCCTGGCAGGCTCCACGGACAATTTGCACTGGCAATTTGAGAAATGTTAGAAGCATAAGGGGCACTAGTGATAAAATTGTCAGGATTAGGAAATGTGAGATCTGAACCAGGCTGGTGAAGATCCAAATAAACTATTACGGAAATTCAGACTTTTTAAGCAGAATTTCATGATCAATAGTGTGTCAACTCCAGCTGACAGTTTCAGTAGGAATAACAGATAAACATAACCCTGATTTGTTGCAGTCACTCACAGATCATTAGAGAGCTGCTATCAGGGCAGTCTCAGTGCTGTGAGCAGGATGACAAGTAGTCTGAAATGTACGCGATAGATCATTACTTAGAAGTTGCTCCTCATAGCTAGGTAGCAACATTTCCAACAACCTTCAAGGAAAAAGGGAGATTAGAAACTTGGCAAAAACAAACAAATTGGATCCCTCCCCTTCAGGCAGGGGAAACAGACAAGATCAACTGGAACAGAGCATTTTCAGGGCGGGGACAGAAGGGGTACATCCTCAGCTCGTGTAAGCTGGCACAGTTCCATCAAAGACAACGGAGCCACGCCTATGTATACCAGTTACAGATCTTACCCAGGGGGTCCAAGATATCTGTAGGAAAGTCAGTTTGGCCAACAGTCAAATGAGCACGTGGTTGTACAGAGTCCAAGCTTATCCCCCTCAACCTCAGCAACAGTTTCAAGATGACACTAAAAAGAGCTCTGAGGGTTACATGGGAATCAAGTAGGGCTCAATCAAAGGGAGTTTTTCTATTGACTCCATAAAGACTCCAGAGGGAGCAATATGACAATAAAGTAACGGTGTTAAATTGTGCAGGTTTACTAAGGATGAAATCCATTCCTATGCTGAGGACCAACACAAAGGGTAAATTTCATCCAAAGGTATCAACAAAGAAAATGACAAGATTTGAGAGAGAAGAGAATATGTGATAAGATGTGATCGGTGGGGAGGGGGAGGAGAAGGACACATTCAATGGCAACTGTAAGAAAGGCAGGAGACTGGGAATTGTACGAACTAATAACTATTAACATAGAAGCTTTAGGATTGGAAATGGGAAGACACAAGGAAAGAGCCAAATCCAATAAGTATCTCTTGACAGATGGTTGCCCCTTAAGAGAAGTTCTAGTTTACTGCTATTCATCCATGATCTTAAACTCTCGGAGCCATTAACATTCATTGTATAAATATTTAGGCACTTAAACTCTCAAACTGTCCATGTGAAGTACTACTATGCAAGCACAGAAACCACTAATATCTCAGATGTATAAATCTTTCCTTCTTCAAAATACCAAAATCAAGCAGGTTATATTATGAACCCTGCATAGCAAGTTTTCAGCCCAGATACAACACAAGTAACTGAAGAAGCACTTGACATGCCTTGATCCCACAAGCATCATTGTCCCCTGGGCCCACAGAGTTCTACTGAAGACAAGGATTAGTTCTCACATCTGATGGGTTTGTATGCTACCATTTGACTGTGACCAGTTGATGTCATCCTAGCTAACTGACATCCCCAGATAGTGGACTAAAATAATGACCCCAGTTCACTCACACAATTACAAAGAATATGCGTGTTCTCAAATCAAGTGGATTATGAAGCTCTATTTGTGGTAGGACTATGGCTCTGTCTTCACTAGGAAAATGATAACAGTATGTTAACGGTATGTTAAAGCTTTTCACTAATGAGGGGAAAAAATAGCTGTTAAGCCTGAATTGCCCAAATACTCATCTAAAGTGGATTATGACTCACATCCCCTGGGGGGAGGGATAGCTCAGTGGTTTGAGCATTGGCCTACTAAACCCAGGGTTGTGAGTTCAATCCTTGAGGGGACCATTTAGGGATGGGGCAAAAATTGGGGATTGGTCCTGCTTTGAGCAGGGGGTTAGACTAGATGACCTCCTAAGGTCCCTTCCAACCCTGAGATTCTATGAACAAACACAGGTTAACCCTTGTTAACTAACATGTTGATAAAGGTATGTTTTCTTAACACATTAGTTAACATGGGTTAACCCATGTTAGTTACCATACCGTTAATTTTCCTAGCAAAAACAAAGCCACAGTCCCAGCATAAATCCGCTGTGCATAATTTTAGGGACTAAACAAAAGCTAAATTCAGATTGCAATAGTAGACATATGCAAAAAGATATGTAGGAACAGGTACTTCTTTCATTGCTGTGCTATATATTTATGCAATTTAACAACTCTCTCTCTCTCTCTCTCTCTCATAAATTATACAGATCAGCTACTAATTAAAGCAAGGGACAGAGTCAGACCTCTGAGTTTGATTCCTGACTCTGTCACTAACTTGCTGAGTGAACTGGGGACAAGATGACTCCAAATATATCTGTGAAATGGCATAACAGGGTTAAGCCAATACTGTTAAACATTTTAAGCAAATATTTATTCAGATATTTAAATAAATTCTCTGTGTTCCCTTAGCATGAATATTCTAGCTAGAAAATAAAGCTTTCACTAATGAAGGGAAAAAAATAGCTGTTAAGCCTGAATTGCCCAAATACTCATCTAAAGTGGATTATGACTCACATCTGACTAACAGTTCAGATTTCAAATTCTACACCAACATGCAATTCAAAATTCTTACTGTTGGTGGTTGGTTACAGAAATTATCCACTCAGAGACCAGAAACAATACCACATGACCCAGGAAACTAACCAGCAAAGTACAAATATCCACTGTCAAATATTCATGTGGAACTGTCCTCCACTGAGTCTACAGACTCAAAATGAATAGCTGAATTCACAAGTGATTTTGAATGATAAATCCATTTTCCCCAATTTATGTGCAGAAAATTCATAAACAGAAAAGCAAAAAGTGTTTTGAATATATTCCTTATAAATTGTTTGCCCTTCCCTAAATAATTCTTACCTAATTCACTGGGGTGTTGTAAAGCTAAATTTGGCGTAAAGTTCTTTGAAATCCTCAACTGAACACTAAAGATATGCGAGTGTTTATTGTAAAATAAACAGGAACCAGGTGAATAGCCCAAAGCAACAGGTTTGGTGTTGGGAGGGGGAACAGTTGAAGATTCCCTGCGTACTGTAACAGGACTCAAAAGAAAGGCTATGGTGTGAATGCTCTTTAGTCCGTGAGCTATTTATGCAGGTCTGCATTTCAAGTTGCTAGGACAATTTAAATGAGGTGAGATTTCAAAGCAAATCTCGAGTGTAATTGGCATCTCGTTGAAACACATAGCAAAATCCTTCATTCCTAAAAAAAATAGAAAAAACTTTAGAAAACGGTCTCCCTCGCTCCTTCATCCCCAAATAGGTGAGCCTAGATCTGATTTGTGCAATGAGCGGATAGAGTTTGTCATGGCAAAACTTGAAAGTAAAGACAGAACGCAGTAACCGATTAGATCAACTTTTGTATGGTTTGTCCCTTCGTCCCGGGGTCCTCTGCATCAGCAACGAGAATCGCCTGCCACATTGCCCCGGGGGGCAGGAGGTCGGGAGGGGGGAAGGGGCATGAGAGGCGTCAGGGCAATGCAACCTTGGGGTACTTCGTGGCTGGAGAGCTGGCGTTGCAGCTAAGAAGGCAGCAGCAATCCTCCAGCCCGGCTCTCTGGGCTGCAATGAGCAGCCGACGCAGCGTGAATGCTTTCACTCCCAGACGAAGCTAACTCCCCCTTACACGCACACACAGCGGCACAACCAGAGCAAAAGAGGAGCCGGGGAGGCTGGGGGACGCGGTGCGGCTGCTGCTCTCAGAGAGGAGCTGGATTTGCAGAGCAGACGGGACGGGATGGTAACTGGAAGAGGAGGGTTGCAACGTTTGCAAAGCAGCCACGAGAGAAGGGGAACTTTTTTGGGGGGAGGGGGGAGAGAAATGCAAATATGCAAAGCCCCAGGATGGTGGGGAAATGCCAAGGGAAACTCTGCTTCTTTCTAACCGCGTGGGCGCGGGTGAAGGGGTCCAAACTTGGCCATATGCTGGCTTGTACCCTGGCAGAGTGTATGTATATAAAAGCATCGTCAACTTACCTTGAGCCCTGGATGATGCTATAAAGAGCCAGCTTAGGCTCAGCAGCAGCATGAATAGCTGGGCTGGGGGGTGAGGAGGAGGGAAGCGCCGCTGCTCTGCATGGAGACGCTTTGACATCTTAGCCCAGACTGAAGGAGACAAACTTACATCAGCTAGGTCTGGAGAATAGCACCATAATATACAGTTACAGAGAGGAGCGAGCTGGGACTCAGGATGTGAGAGATTTCCTGCATGCAGTTAACTCCCAAACCCCTCCTGCTCCAGCATGGGCTGATGATGAGCTGGGCTTTGCTTTTATATATATTAAAAAAAAGTTGATTGGGGTTTGGCTTTTTTTTTTTTTTTTGGCAAGAACTATCTGTTGACCGTTGCAATAAATGAGCAGACTGTCCGTGTTGGCTAGCGGGAGGCACTAAAGATCGTTGGTGAAAGAAGGCAGGCCTGCCTGGGAAATCTGCCCCTTGCCAACATTTACAGTTCTCATTACAATGGAACAAATTATTGTCCTGCTGCCGCGCCTCACGGCGTCTCCGCGGGGTCCTACAGCCCTCCGCTTCCGCTCTGCACACGTTAACAGTTACTCTGTTGAGGAGAGGTTACTCATGCACGGTGGTATGTTCCTGAAAAGACATATCGTCCAATCTATTCTCAGACCTGCCAAGTCTCCTTCAGTTGGAAGGAGACTCTCTCCTGTGGGGTGAATTTTAAGGTTGGCTTTAAAGTCTCCCTCCTCTTTTGCTGGAGAGATTGGTATGTGTGTTAGATGGCTCCCCCTCTACTGATAAGTGATCTGGATAAAGCTGCTTCTCCCTGCTCACCGAGGGTTGTACAGTGTGTGTTCTAGTGATTTCTGTTACACACAGCAGGGTGGTGGCTTCTTCTGAAAAAACTTGAACGTGCAATAAGAACAGAGAAATTCTTTATTGGTTTCATATTATTGTAGGTTATTTCTGATGCCTGGGGCTGCTACTTTACAGTGTTTAAAAGTGTATCAAACAAAATAGGTTGTTTTTTTAAAAAAAGATATCTTCCTCATTCACACTGTCAACAGTTGCCTGGGAAACAAACAAACAAAAAAACCACAGACAGTACTTTACGCCCATCAAACCCCTAGCCCGACAATGAAATACATATAAATGCAACGATTGATGTGTCTCAGGGTTTCTCCCAGGGAAAGGAGAAACAAAGGCCCCAATCCTAGAAAAACAAAGCTGCCTGCAATTTACACACGTAGTTCTATTGAAATCAGGGGGAATACTCATAGGCATAAAGTAACTCGTATGTGTCAGGCCCTAATTCTGCAACTTTTTCCACTCACGATTCTTCTTGCATGTAACAATTTTCAGGATTAGGCCCTAAACTTGGGCCTTTGCCAACAAAAAACGACAAAACCACACTCACAAACCACACAGAGCTGTGCAAATTTAAATTTGCAAATAATGACTGTTCTAGTGCAGGGGTTCCCAACCTTTTGCTTTTGAGGCCCCCCCGCCCCAACATGCTATAAAAAGTCCATGTGCTATAACAACTGTTTTTCTACATATAAAAGCCAGGGCCTGCGTTAGGAGGTAGCAAGCAGGGCAATTGCCTGGGGCCCCATGCTACAGGAAGTACCGCAAAGCTAAGTTGCTCAGGCTTCAGCCCCAGGTGGTGGGGCTTGGGGCTGCAGACTGCAGTCCCACACAGCGTGGCTTTGGCTTTCTGCCCTGGGCCCTAGTGAGCCTAATGTTGGCTATGCTTTGCAGACCCCCTGAACCCTGCTCACAGCCTCCCTCCCCCCCCCGAGGGGACTCCGCACTCCTGGTTGAGAACCACTCTTCCAGTGGGTTTAAAGACAGTAGTTACACCATGAAGTAGGGTGACCAGATAGCAACTATGAAAAAACGGGACAGGGGGTAAGGGGTAATAGGCGCCTATATACGAAAAAGTCTCAAAAAACCAGACTGTTCCTTTTAAAATAGGTAGGGTGACCAGAAGAAAACAACAAAATATCGGGACACATGGGGGAAGCAAAAAAAAAAAAAGCAGCAGGAGCGAAGTTGCAGAAGCAAAAAAAAAAAAAAAGCGGCCAAAGCTACAATATCGGGACAAATGGTGTCCCGACCGTGCATCGGTCAGAACTAAAAATCAGGACAGACGTCTGGTCACCCTAAAAACAGGACATTGGGTCACCCTACCATGAAGGGTATCTTCAGATCACAAATGGGTTTGAAAGATTTGTTCAGTCTGACCTGGAATGGGATAGGACAAGTCCTTTTAGCCTCCTACCTCTCCTCAGACTTAAGATATTCCCCCACCTCTACCAAAAGGTGTGAAAACATTCACAGAACCCTGTTTCTCTTATTTCTCAGAGTTTTGATTTGCATTTCTCACCCCCACTAGAAAATTCTATGACTTGAGCTCTATGAAGGACACAGACAAAGAGCATTTGAGAGGTGAGCAAGGATATGTTTCTGATAACATTTCACCAAACGTTAATATGGTTTCATTTTGCCCATTTCTTTCTTTTGTGCAAGTGAAATCTGGATAAGTTTTAGATGTAGCTCTACTCTATGTCTTTAATGGATACTTATTCCAAGTTATACAGCTAGATAAATCCCTTTGGGCAGGGTTTCATTTTTATGTACTGTACAGCACAAAGCACACTCAATGACTTAAACCCAATAAGAGCAAAACAATTTTTTGAATTTGCAAATTATCACAATCCAAAATAGCCAGATTTTGTCTGGAAGCTGCTATCCAAAATGCAGGTCATCTCTAATGTAGAATGATTCAGTAAGGTTGTTTAAATGAAGTAGTAATTGGGAGGAAAAGTATCCTAAAAACAGATAAAACTTCTGAATGGAAATAACTCATTCTCTACCCTGTCTACATACAACTATAGTTCTCAGGCAGGTGTTATGATTTTCCAGTATAACTTTAAATTGGCTTATGCTATGATTATTCCTGATCCCACAGATCTGTTTTTTGGAACAGTTAAGTGTCAAGGTGTAAGGTTGCCAATGCTCATTTTTATTGACCCAGATAATTTCAACTTTTTAATTTTAAAATCTAGTCAGTAATGCCACTGATTTTTTTTTTGAAGGGATGATTTATTGTGTGTATTCAAAATGAAGGTTAAAAATAACCCATTTGTGTCCAAAAAGCCAGAAGATGCTTCAGTAATGGCCCTTGATAACACCCAACTAAGTCAGGAGAGGCTGTAGCTTTTCTGTCCTTTGAAGGTCTATTTTCTTAAAACATAGGGTAAAAATTAAAAAGCAACTAATGCTTTTAGACAGCTACATTAGTCTAAATGTAGACTATTGTGATTCTATGATTCTATGATTCTACATGAGCATAAAGAGGAGACTGCTGGCAATGCATTTCAATGTTGTGATTTGTATTAAATTAAGTATTCCCCAGTTGCCCTGTTTTTTGTTCATTCACCAAATTTGCAGTGGGGCGGGGGAGGAGGGGAAAGGAACCTGTGGATTCCTCACCCCCACTCCCACCCCCAAAGCACACAAGTGAGGGAACTGAGAATACTGTCATTCCTGTCCTACTACTTGGAATACATAATTCAGGTTATTTTCATGGGGTTTAAAGTGAACCCATTAACAGAGTTTTTATCACCAAGGAATCCAGAGTGCTTTGTTAACCCTCTCAGGCTGGAGGACAGCAGCAAACTCTCAAAAATGTGGGACATACAATTCTGGCCAAAGGTCTAAAACAAAACTCTCATTCATTAAAAACAAACTCATTACTGACCACATAAAACAAAACAAACCTTGATTTCTTAAGGACTCCTACTAAAAAACCCACTTGCAATAAATTCTATGAAACTCAGCTTATCTACCGTAGATGAATGAAATAGTGAGTTGGTCCTGCAGCAAATCAAACTGTTGTTGCTAGGCACCCTGGATATTTCAAAGGTAGGCCCTGGTCCTGCAGATTTTTCCATATAGGCAAATGCCTGTCTAGTCATTTTTTTAATATTTAAAAATCTTATCCATGTAAAGGTATCAGTGTTTTTTCTTGTTTGTGGTCCTTTATCAGTCATGTTTTTTTCTCTCACCCTGATTTTATTGTCTCACCCTTCCCCCCACCACCACCCATTTTTGCCCCCCTTGCTTCCCATAAAGTACCTTTACTTACTCTAGTGCTTCCAATACTTCTTATGTTTGGGACCCACAGCCCCTTTTGTCTGGGGCACATGACATCCTGTGACAGTAGCAGCTCTTCAGGCACCTGCTGCTCATTCAGCCCCTTGGTTTTCTCCTCCAGACAGTTGGGACACTACTTCTCCCCTCCCCCATCTCACAGCACAAGAGAAGAGGAGACAGAAGGTAGGGAGCTGGTCTGCATCACTAACTCACAATTGAACTGACAATTCAGCCTCATTTGGCATCAAGCCTCAGGTAGCTGCCCTTTCTCACTGGTATAATATTGATATGCTTGGATGGAATCTTCTAGACTGGTGTGACATTCTGACCCACCAGAGAGGCACTGTGATCTAGGAAAAAAAACACACAAAAAACAGTGAAGGCTTAAGGGTCAAACGTTTCTGAGAGGTAATCTTGGCTCTGTTTTGGAAAAATCATGGAGCAGGTCCTCAAGGAAACCATTTTGAAGCACTTGGAGGCGAGGAAGGTTATCAGGAACAGTCAACCTGGATTCACCAAGGGCAAGTCATGCCTGACCAACCTGACTGCCTTCTCTGATGAAATAACTAACTGGCTCTGTGGATATGGGGAAAGCGGTGCACATGATATATCTTGACTTTAGCAAAGCTTTTGATATGGTCTCCTACAGCATACTTGCCAGCAAGTTAAAAAAGTATGGATTGGATGAATGGACTATAAGGTGGATAGAAAGCTGGCTAGATTGTCGGGGTCAATGGGTAGTGATCAATGGCTCGATGTCTAGTTGGCAGCCAGTATTCAGCCGACAGGGCCGGCTCTAGGTTTTTTGCCGCCCCAAGCAAAAACATTTTTGGCTGCCCCGCTCCCACCCCCCGGCTTTTTTGTTGGCCACAAGCAGAGGAGCAGGGCAGCCGGGGCAGCTCCCCCCTGGGGGGGTGGGGTGGTCGCTGCCGCAGGAGAGCGGTGCTGCGGGACCCCGCTCAGCCAGCTCCCTATCCCAGCTGCAGCTGGGCAGGCCGGCTGGCCTCTGCCGTGGGAGAGCGGCGCTGCACGACCCCGCTCAGCTGGGGCGGGGCAGGGCAGCGTTACCGGCTCCCGGGGGCAGGGGAGCAGCCGCTGCCTGTGCCGCCCCTAATAATTTGCCGCCCCAAGCACCAGCTTGTTCTGCTGGTGCCTGGAGCCGCCCCTGCCAGCCGAGTGCCCCAGAGGTTGCTTCTTGGGCCGGTTTTGTTCAACATCTTTATTAATGATCTGGATGATGGGATGGATTGCACCCTCAGCAAGTTCGCAGATGACACTAAGCTGGGGGGAGGTAGATATGCTGGAGGGTAGGGACGGGGTCCAGAGTGATCTAGACAAATTGGAAGATTGGCACAAAAGAAATCTGATGAGGTTCAACAAGGACAAGTGCAGAGTCCTGCACTTAGCATAGAAGAATCCCATGCACTGCTTCAGGCTGGGGACCGACTGGCTAAGCAGCAGTTCTGCAGAAAAGGACCTGGGGATTACAGTGGACAAGAAGCTGGATATGAGTCAGCAGTGTGCCCTTGTTGCCAAGAAGGCTAATGGAATATTGGGCTGAATTAGTAGGAGCATTGCCAGCAGATTGAGGGAAGTGATTATTCCTCTCTATTCGGCCCTGGTGATGCCACATCGGGAGTACTGCATCCAGTTTTGACCCCCCACCCCTACCCCCACCCCTCACTACAGAAGGGGGGGAGGGATAGCTCAGTGGTTTGAGCATTGGCCTGCTAAACCCAGCGTTGTGAGTTCAATCCTTGAGGGGGCCATTTGGGGATCTGGGGCAAAAATTGGGGATTGGTCCTGCTTTGAGCAGGGGGTTGGACTAGATGACCTTCTAAGGTCCCTTCCAACTCTGATATTCTATGATTCTAAGGGATGTGGACAAATTGGAGAGAGTCCAGGGGAGAGTAGCGAAAATGATCAGGGGGCTGGGGGGCACATGATTTACAAGGAGAGGCTGAGGGAACCGGGTTTGCTTAGTCTGCAAAAGAGAAGAGTGAGGAGGGATTTGATAGCAGCCTTCAACTACTGAAGTGGGGTTCCAATGAGAATGGAGCTTGGCTGTTCTCAGTGGTGGCAGATGACAGAACAAGGAGCAATGGTCTCAAGTTGCAGTGGGGGAAGTCTAGGCTGGATATTCAAAAACACTATTTCACTAGGAGGGTGGTGAAGCACTGGAATGGGTTACCTAGGGAGGTGGTAGAATCTCCATCCTTAGAGGTTTTTAAGCCCTGCTTGACAAAGCCCTGCCTGGGATGAGTCAGTTGGGGTTGGTCCTGCTTTGAGCAGGGGGTTGGACTAGATGACCTCCTGAGGTCCCTTCCAACCCTTATCTTCTATGATTGGGCAAGTCACCTCACTTCCTAACCTCAATCTCCACAATCTGTAAATTGGAGAAGAATACTTTTTCACAGGATTTTGAGAGAGTTCATTAGTTAACACCTGTACAGTGCTTCAAAAAGGCTAACCCCTGTATAAGTGCTAAGTATCATTACTTATTGCCATTAATGAATTGGGGCCAGGAAAGTGTTCTCCAGCTTCCCACCACTTCTTACTGTATTGCATGGAAGCGCCTATTACTGTATCAAATGAAAATTGACAGAGCTTTAGCATCCTCTGCTTTTAGATAGCCGTGTTTATTTTAGAAAAAATTACTCATTTTTTTCCTGAGTGCAATGTTAAACCTGTGAAAGAGGATTTGTTTGTGGCATTAGTCCCTGTTCCTTGGCCTGGGCCTGATCTCTTTACTGAAAGAGAACTTAGGGTGATTGAGTGAAAACTTTGTCCAAGGAAGGTGGGCAGTGTCACTATGACTGATTAATATACCAGTACTTGAAAATAAGGCACAGTGGAAAAACAAACAGCACATCAGCTGTAACAGCAGGAACCTGAGAGGTTAAGAGATGCTTGTAACAACAGTGAGTATTACATTCAAGCCACAAGAACTCCACATGCTGTCATTCGCAGGTGTAGACAACCTGTCTGTACCAGCCAGGCATGTCCCAAAGACACTTGGTCTGAAATTTTGTTCACGTATCAGTATAGGTCAACTTTGAATACCAGAATCCAAGCTAACTGAAATGCTTGGTTATCCAAAAGTTTGCATGTATTATTTTATAATAAATGCAACATGTTTGTATGGTTAGAAGCAAAAAGGTAGATTTGAGAGTAGGCAGCAGAAAGGTGCTAAGTGTGGCAGAACTCACCCAAAGACAAGCATGGCTTAAAGAAAGGCGTGCCCAAGGACAGATGCCTGGGAGACTTGAGAGGAAGGAGGCAGAGAAAGTCATCAGCAAAAGATGAGGATAACCAAAACACAAACTCCTGGAAGCTAAATGAAGAGAGGATATTGAGGAGAAATTAGTTATCAAAGACAAGAGGGAAACTGCGGGTACTGAGTCTGGAGAAGCCCCTAGACTTGGTAAGGGATGTATATAGAAATATGTTATACTCATTAAGTGTTGTGATATCCTTAGATGGAAGGCACTATAATATGACTAGATCAAGCCTCACAACATCTGTGCAGTAGATAAGTATTATGCCCATTTGACAGATGAGGAGAGTGAGAAAGAGAGGGATTAAAATGACTTTTCCAGGGTCACAAGGAAGAAAAATGGATGCAGACAGGATTCAGAATTAGAAAAAGAAAAAAGAAAAAAAATTCTTGCAAGCTGAAGCTCTCACCATAGAGCTCCCCTCCACCATTACAGCTGCTAAATCACACCCTTCTCAACTATTCCAAACCACACCATTTCTGAAGTTTCTCCAGTAAGCAATGGAGAAGGACTATAAAATTGGAATGCTATTTGCTTCCTTTGTAGAGTGCTTTGCAATCTGCTGATGAAAAGCATTGCGTCAGAGCTAGGCATTATTATACATTGAGTCATATTGCATATGGTAGACCTCTCCACGGAATTGGATATGGTCCCCTGTGGAATCCGTCCCTCTCATCACAGATATACGGCAAGAGTTAGCATGCTTGTGCTGAGATAGAGGAATGATTGACACTAAGGCTACACCCAGAGAGTCATGATGGCACTAACTCCTCAGCCTCTAGAGTGCCTACCTGTGGGGTCCTACAGGCATTCACCATCCTCTCCTGCATTCCACACAACATCTGTGCAAAGCCACTAAGGGAGATTGTGAAACATTGACAGCAATATCTAGGTGGTACCCAGCCCTACATCCCCTTCACATCAGATGGAAATACTGTAGAACCATTTCCCAGGTGTTCAAGTGTCTGGCTGAGATCAGCAACTGAAAGAAGGGCAGCTGGCTGAACCTGAATTCCAGAAAGACAAAGGTTTCTGGTGGGGACCATAATACCCAACTCTTGTGCAGCATTTTTCATTCATATATTTCAAACCACTTCACAAAAGGTAGACAGTATCATCATCCCTAGTTTACAAATGGGGAAAAAGGCCACACGGAGAGACGTGACTAGCCCAAGGTCATAACATTGTCTTCCACTGAGGATGCTCTCAGATCATTAAGGATCATACATAGACTCTGTTCTCCTAGATCCTCAGCTTCTTCTAGATACCCGTAACAGCCCAACGGACAAAAAATACCGCTGTCCATCTGTGTTTGGCAAGAAGTCCACATCTGCTCTTCTCACCTTTTGACTGTGCCACAGGCATCTGTGTATTCATGGCCTCCGGGACTGATGATTAAGATTCTCTGTATTTTGGAATGAAATGCTTGTCCTTTATATAGAGCTTGACTCAGTTCAGAACCCAAGCCAATGAGAGATCACTTCTCCTTCTCTTCATTGGCTCCCTATGGAATCAGGGATCTGTCAGATTGTTTTGCAATACGTAGAATGTAAGTACAGTGGTAAGTGTCATATTGTTCTAGAAATAGTGTGAAAAGGAGGGTGGAGGGGGCTTTGTGGTGTCTGGAAAAAAAGACTATTAGAAACAGGACATGTCCCTGTGCTTAAGTAGACTTGCTAAGCCCTATATGCCTTATCACTATTTTATACATAAATAAAAGGAAATTATGTTTCCCTGAATAATGCTGATATATGTACAAATACGATGCTCACCCTATGACACTGATTTCAGTAGAAAACTCTCTCTCTCGGCTCACTTTTCAATGAAGTTGGTTGGATTTTTATAGCATAACACAGAGCAGAATTTCATTCTCCAAGCCTTTATTGAACCTGTGCCCCAAATCTTCCTGCACTTTCCCCACATTGGTTACAGCATTCTTCACTGCCTACCATAAAAGGACATCAAATTGAAAGTCATATTTCGGAGTAAAATTTTGAACTTTCTGTATTTACAAGTGTAAGCAGAGTCAGGATGAGCTCTACCCTGACATCTGGTGGTGAGTTGTGGAAAGGGATGTCAGGGGCTAATCTTGTTTGCATGGACACACCCACCCTGCAATGCATGATGGATCGCTTGCCCAAATGGTCACTTTGGCTGCTGTGGGATCCCCACTTTCTCTGTTATTGGGGCAGGAAAAATAAAGTGTTGTTACCCTGATTATGTGAATCAAGGACAGTGACCTTTTGTTATGATGGAGGGACTCGCCATCAACGAAGCAGCACTCGCTAGGCGAGGGACATGGGTTCCAAAACACCCTAAATTGAGAGAGGCTGGGGACAGGCATTTGTACCTGGTGGCATGGGCTTCTTTTGAGAGCCCTAAATGCTAGTTGTACCTCTCTCTCTCCCCCCCCCCCTCCACTGTGGAATAGCAGAGCTAATTTTGAATTCCTTAGGAGTTTAATCACAGGCTGCTGAGTTAGAATCACTCGGGGCTAATGGTGCAAAGTTATCACTAAGGCTCCCCTTACTTGAAATCACTGAGCACTGTGTTAAGTAGTGGGGGAGCTGGAGGATATATTGCCAAGCAGCTTGTGGGATGGCTTGGAGCGGAGCAGTTGGTGGGACAGCTGGTGGAGCAGAGTGAAGCCCCATGAAAGGGGATGGGGCAATCAGCTTCGAGCCATGTAAAGTGCCCCTTACCTCTCCCCTTCCCATTTCTACCCAGACGGGGGGGAGGTGTGTAGCACTCTGCAGATGAACTTTTGAACTCTGGGTCTGGACTTTTGGGTTGTTGGACTTTTGGGACTTTGGGTGATTTTTGGGGTTGCTGGACTCAAGAACCAAAGGGAAAGGACATGGCCAATTTGCTGGGATGGGTCTTTGCTCACAGTTTGGTTTACGAATCCTAGATGTGGTGTTTCCCCCACAAAATGCTGTATTGTTTCTCTCTGTCATTAAAAGGTTTTTGCTACACTCAGACTCTGTGCTTGCGAGAGGGGAAGTACTGCCTCTTAGAGGCGCCCAGGGGGGTGATATATATTTGTCCCAGGTCACTGGGTGGGGGCTCGAGCCGGTTTTGCATTGTGTCATTGGAATGGAACCCCTAGATACTGCCAACTCTGACTGGCAGAAGCGTTACACAAGTAACAGCTGTGAATACTGGAACTGGAGGAAATAAATATTGTCTGTTCATTGACAGCACTTGGTTTAATTTTTACTGATCCCCTTGGTGGTCAGGTCTTGATCTGGCCACAATCTCTGCACAAGCAGCCCCCTGTGCCCATACAGATGTCCTTTAGCTTTAACACGGTGGCGTGAGCACAGGGGGCTGCCTGCATGAAGTTCATTTAACAATTGGGGCATTTTATTCAGTTTCTCCAATGCTGCACAAATTTATAATCAAGGTGGCAAAAAAACCAACAACAATTTTTCTCAGAAATGAAGGAAAATTCATACATCGTTTAAAGGGTGCTCAATCAAACTAGATTTTTGTAGTCTGGGAATTTCAAAAACTTGAAGTTGATAATTAAAGGGACACTAACACAAATGCATTTCACTCCACAGGCAACCGTATTTCCTTTTCAGATATGTATAGCAGGGGGTTGAATTAATTCAGTTACAAATGGATGTTTTTCTAAAAGATATGCTGTAGGTTTAACAGGAATTAATAGAAGGAACTCCTATAGCCAATTTTACACAGGAGGTCATACTGGAGCATCTCAATGATCCCTTCTTGCCTTATGATCTATGAATTATGCATGTGTTTGTAGTTATTGTAAAAAGCCTTGCTACTCCCAAGAGATCCTATATGATTGATATTTTTTTCTAGTCTCTAATGAATTTATAGTGCCAAATTCACATTCACTACTAGACATTATATGTCCTCAACATTAGAGTGACTGGACTGTTAAGTATTTTAAAAAACCCACCTGATTATTATTGTGGGGTTGGGTTTTTTTAGGAGACAAGAGCATTCTCATCTTCAAAAGGGGAAATGTGCCAGGCCATAGTTTCTTATAATTTTACAGTGCTTTATGATTTTAATATTCACATATAAATAAAACAGAGCCATCCTGAAGTTATTTATGCATTTATAACAAAATGAGATGCAGCAATTTTAATCTTTTGGCAGCAGACTGTCTCAAAGCTAAGGCTTACTCTGAAAGAATGAACATCTTTCATTAAACAGCACTTCTAAGTTGCTACCAAGCATAATTTCAAATCAGAAACAGCCAGGACATGAGGTATAGCTCTTATAATACCGCATTCCCCCCACCCCCCAAAAGCTGTTGAGCTTGATATTTCTTGCCTCTTCTCTGAACTACCTTTACTTATGAGGCAACACAATAAGCTAAATTTCTTAAAGCAGTTCTGATGAAGCTCTGTGTGTTACCTAACAAGGAGGATATGTTCCAATTTTTATAGCTGAATGGAATAGAACCAGAGTCTGAGAAGCTGAAGAGAGAGTTTGCAGGAAACTATATTCTAACAAAAGCAAACAAATAAACCCACCTCACTAGGACTTCAAAGCTACTTAAAACCAAAACAAAAAGACACCATCAGTTTCTTATATAATTAAAACACAAATCCAAACCTCACAAAGTCTCTAACCACATCCTTTTCTTGTCGCATAAACCCTCACTCATTAAAAAATACAGACATAAACAAGCCAGCACTTTTACCTCTAAAATTCCCTGCTATAGCTCCTAAACAACAACTCCTTTCTCTTCTCTGTTACAGAAACCAGTCTCTTAATACAATTCTGAGCCTAACTAGTTTCAGCTGCACCTACCTAATCACTTCCCTGCTGAGAATTCTTCCTTGAGAGGACTGAAAAGCCCTGTGGGGATTTGACCCCCTCCCCCCCTTTCCAGCCATGTAAAAAGCCCCAGTTTAGTAGTGCCTCTTGCTAGGAGTACTCCTGGGAGAGGTGTATGGTAACTCCACAGTCCCTTGGCAGAGGTATCAAAAGATTTGTACTCCTTCCTTGTCAGTGTCACTTTTACTTCAAGGAGTTGGGTATTTTGTCATTCTCACAAGCTTAGCTACTAGCAGTTTAAGCCTGGAATCTTGGATCCATTTCCCCCATCAAGTTCTCACACTGCCTCTGTTGCCCTGTTCCACCTGGACATCTCCAACTACTGGCCTTTAAAACTTTAAAGCACTACTGATCCTTCAAGTATAGATCTCAATTTCATTATGCACAAAATTAAAATCTTTGAAATGTCACGTCCCTTCCTCTTCCAGCCTCCTGTGAAAAAGCAAAAGATTTGTTTCAAAACATTTATACTGTATTCTGTTTTAATATCCTGCTACACATCTGTATATTTATCTCCATAAATCTTTTGTCTCTCAAAGCCTATAAGCTGCCTCAATAAAATACTGATATGCTTCTCTAAATTCCCATTATTTTTTTCCTGTACTGCCATTTTCTTAATCATATCTGTTATAATAATTGATGGACACTCTTTTCAGCACAGCAGCCATGACATGAGATACTGGGTAAATTCTGTCTCATCAGATTTGTCCGAGTATTCTGGAAAATTGTTTGTTGCTTTGTGTAACTCTATACGCTCTCAGACCCGTCCCTCTATTATACTGATGAGGGAAGACTGGTTTGCAGAAGGCAAAAATTTTGTGATTGCTTTGTCCATCAACCTGTGACAAGACTGAATTTATTTAAAAAAATCCAAAGAGCTGTGTTTTAGCCAGGAGAATCATGGGTTTTGACCCAGTAACTGTTCCTTTCTCTTTGCAGCGCCTTCCCCTCCAATAAAACAGACAAATCAGACCCACCTGAAGAGTTGCTAGTTTTTCTCCTGCAGGAAAAGAGAGCCAGAAAACAGCACAGCTTGAACCCTACTTTGCTTGCTGGAAGAGAGAGAACTGGGAGTTGTTATGACAAGAAATTAAGGAGGACACAGCATCGAAAGGGCCCTGTTTCTAGCGTGGGCTGGCATAGAGAATAGGGTTATGCAATAGCCCAGACCCAGTCACAATCTTCTCTGCTATGCAAGGAGTCTGGCTTTAGTCCCCACCAGGGCCAGCTCTAACATTTTTGCCGCCCCAAGCAAAAAAAAACACCACACCCCAAGCACCGCCACACCCAACCAAAAAAACCAACCCCAGCGCCCACCAAAACAATCCACCTTCCCCCCCCCCGAGCGCCTCTCCCGTCCGGAGCGGTGCGGGGAGGGCGGCATGCCTGCGGCCCTGCTCTCCTCCCGGCTGGAGCCTCGGGGGGAGAGCAGCATGCCCACAGCCCCGCTCTCCTCTCAGCACCGCCCAGCCAAAGTAAGGTTTTTTTAAAAAAACAAAGCGCCGCCCCAAGATTGGCCACCCAAAGGTGCCACCCCAAGCATGTGCTTGGTCGGCTGGTGCCTGGAGCCGGCCCTGGTCCCCACCTGCTATAGATTAGCTCCTCCTCTGTCCTATACCAAACTACCACTGCTAAAGGAAGCAGTGACTCCCCCAAACAAAGGTTCTGTGGGGGGAACAGGCTGGACCCTGAATGTATCAGACTGTCAATTTGTCTTCATCTGTTTTCACACCAGTGCACTAATGTGGATTTTAAAACGTGCAAGAATTATTTCCAACTCAGACTATTAGTCCTAAACCAGGATCCCAGTGTGCTTCCTCCACCTAGCCCCAGGACTTTCATAGCTTCTCCACTGCCTCCTTGGTTCCCTCAGTGCTTTGTTCCACCCCAGTGCTTTTCTATCCTGGGATGGAGAAGCCCATGAAACTTGCTGCCAAGGGTCAGGAACAGACTGTAATCACCACATAGTACCCCACTGGGGCAGTAGTGTCTGGTGGATAAAGCACTGAATTGTTACTCAGGAGTCCTGGGTTCTACCCCCACCTCTGTCATTGGATTTTTGGGAGACCTTAGACAAATCACAGCATTGCCCCGTGCCTCAGTTTCCCCATCTGTAAAATGGGGATAATAAGGCTGACTTCCTTGGTAAAGTGCTTTGAGATCTACGGATGAAAAGGGCTATAAGAGCTAGATATTATTATTTACTTTTATTAGAGACTGGCAGGACAACAAATGTGCAGTTTGAGCCTATTGGGTTGCTGGGGAGAAGCACTTTAAATTTTCCTATCCACTTGGCAGAAGCCTACCTATCTAGAGGGTGAACTTTCTTCACCAGCAGCCCTTTATTCAGACATTTCACTTTCAAATACTTATTTGGGGACCAGCAAGCAAGTCTCCTTATTTGACACCATTTTAAAATGTTTTTGAATTTTCCTTCCTTTAATCAGACTTTAAAAATTAACACTTTTAGTCTCTGTTATTTCCACTCATTTTAATGTTACTGTGTCTCTGAGGATGTAAATAAAAACACTGTTTTTAAAAGATTTCCCAGGATAAGAGAGTAGTATTAAGCCAGGGCAAAGGTATAATTAAATCCGATTTTTTTCTACTGTGCCCATCTAATCCTCTGCAGTGTACAACAGAAAGCAATGCAATAATACACAATGTTACCAAAAATTGGGACAATGAACAATGTTTTTCTAAAAATATTAAATCCCCTGGAGAAATCTGTCACTATCATGAAAAAGAAGAAATTACCCTTCATGCAGTACTCAGTAAAAAGCATTGCTGTGTATGTAATGTGAGTGTTAAGAAAAATGTCTATATCTCCTGTTAGGGATAAAATGAAGAGTAGGGCATCATTATTGGTGGTATTAGTGGTTTCCTGATTATTATTATCTGAATCAAACCATTCTCTCACATCCTTCAGACTGTAGACACAGCAAGTGAAATATGCAAAGCTAAAAGCTGGTAGGTAAAAAGTTGGCTTTTTTGTAACATCAGCTGATAATATTTAATAGAACATTTAGCCCATAATTATATATCTTCCATGCGCTTTAACATATGCCATTATATAATTACATTTAAGACCAGCTAGTCCTCAAAATTATATTTTACACAGTAACAAATACAAAAATTATATATGTGCTCTCAGTAGCATTACAATTTAAGTATGTATTTGGCAACACTTTACACTAAATGGGTATTCATTACTAATTCCTTTGGTATGCATTGTAATAACATTAGTCATGAGGAACTATTTAAATATTGGTTTATTTCTTTGTAAATCATCAGTAGAGAACACACTGGTAATTCCCTTCCGCTGACATCTCTGGAAGGCTGTAAAACCTCCCTGATATCAATGGGACGGTGGTAAGAATATCCTGTATTATTAACACAAGTGGAAGGGTAATACCGTTTTAGTGATATCAGGCACAATACAATTTTCAATTATTTCAGTGCACTAAAAAGCCTAAAAGGTAATAACAACAAAGCCAAATGTGAAATAAAGCTATCAAATTGCAGCTTTCTCCCCATTCTTTGCCCGTGTGGTTATTTCTTAAGCATGGACTTCAAAATAAATCTTCAGAGCTTTTCTCTTAAAATGCCTTACATATCATTACAACATTAGATGGCCTAGGAAAGAAAATAAGACTAAAATTCGTTCAACAGACACATTGCCATTTTGTACTAGAGCTCTCTAAACTGAATTGTAGCCTTGTTTTAAATCCAGGGCCATTTATTAGCATTTCTGTAATATCTGAATGCATAGCAATTATTTTTTAATTTCACATTCATGTCCAGTTGTTGTAAAATGTTGACGATAAAAGAGTTGTAAAATATATAAAAGATGAAGGTTCTTTATATAAATGTGTCTTTTCATTTATAAACTGAAAAAGGCCTCTGTAATTAGTGGATTAATTTTTCTTGTTCCTATAAAGGAAATAGGGATATTAACAAGTAATTTATTTTGCTTCCCTAGTTACAGTAAAAGCTGTGTTATTCGGCACTTTACCAACCGGAAAGTTCTAGAAACCAGCATTTCTGATATCTCCCAATACAAATCTTTAATAGGGTTGCCAGGTGTGTCTGGCTTTTGACCAGAACGCCCGGTCGAAAAGGGACCCTGGCAGCTCCGGTTAGCATCACTGACCAGTCCATTAAAAGTCCAGTTAGCGCAGCCAGTGGGAGCTGCACTGTCGGCGGAGGCAGTGCGCAGAGCTGCCTGACTGCACCTCTGCCTAGGAGCAGCAGGGAGCTGTCTGAGGTGAGCGCTGCCCAGATCCGGCACCCCAAAACCCCTCCTGCACCCCAACCCTCTCCCAAACCCCCTCCTGCACCCAAACTCCCTCCCTACTTTGGTAAGTATAACTCTTAGTTAACTGGAAATTTTGACTAACTGGCACCCCCCATTCCACGAACGTGCTGGAAAACAAAGCTTTTACTATACTAACCTTAGAACAATTCTGTTTAGTGTTTTATATAATTGCATGTACAATGAGCACATCGGTACATTTCCTTCTTCTCTTCTCTTTCTTCATCTGGTAGGCAGATGATACACATCATTATCTGATTTTGTAGGACATCTAAAATGGATATCAAGCAATTCTACCTCCTGCAGCTTTGGTAAAGAGCCAAACAGTACTAGTGAAAAAGAGATTCAAGATTCTTGAGAAATAGGATTTGTTTTCCCTCCAATATAGAACAAGTGATGGTTCAACTTGATATACTTCTTTCAACAGCCTTGTCATAGCCAAGCAGACGTGGGCTGGAGGCTGGAGTCATGACCTCCTAAAACACGAAACATTTCCAGTAAGTTTGGTTGATAAAGGATTTTCACTTGCAAAATGGAAGCAAGTATTATTGCATTGTCAGCTAGTAGTGCCGCCATGACAGACAACCAAAATAGGCTTCTCTATTTTAGAAAGAATGTCAAGGCTATACAAAAAGGCAAGGTTGTGTTATGAAGGTTAATCCTATGTTCTCTTATGCACCATACTCTAAAAATATTTTGCAGAACTCATTGAACAATTATTTCAATATCAAAAATGTGTATTCTCCCATCAATATGAAGGATATTTATACAGGTGACACTCTTTGGGCTAAATCATACTCTTAGGGACATGGATACAACACCTCAGGTGTCACTGAGAGCAGAATGTGGCCCGTTAACACTAACCAGGAGTCATGGCATGTGACAATCCCTTGCCCATTAGGAAAATAGTCCCGTAGGGCCAAATTTCAGAATCATAGGGTTAGAAGGAACTACAAGGGTCATCCAGTCTAACCTCCTGCCAAGATGCAGGATTTGTTGCATCTAAACCATCCAAGACAGATGACTATCCAGCCGCCTTTTGAAAGCCTCCAGTGAATAAGCTTTCACAACCTCCCGAGGCAGTCTGTTCTATTGTCCTACTGTTCTTACAATTAGGAAGTTTTTCATGAGATTTAATCTAAATCTGCCATGCTGTAGTTTGAACCCATTGTCTCTTGTCCTGCCATCTGTGGCAAAAGAGAACAAATTTACTCTACCTTTTTTTATGGCAGCCTTTCAAGCATAGGCACTGACTTTAGTCAGCACCGGTGGGAGCTTGCGCCCCCCCCCACCCCCAACCCCGTCCCCATTCCAACCCCTGCCCAAATCCCCACCCCCGCCTCCTCCCCTGGGCGTGCCGCATTTCCCTTCCATCCCCCTCCCAGGCTTGCCGCGCAACAAACCTGGGAGGGCGGGGGGAGAAGCGGAGCAGCGGCGCACTCAGGGGAGGAGGTGGAGCGGAGGTGAGCTGGGCGCAGGGAGGGCCGTAGGAAGTGGAGGTGAGCTGGGTGTGTGTGCAGAGGAACCTCTCCCTGCCCCAGCTCATCTCTGCTCCGCCCCGCCTCCTCCCCCAAGCGCACCGCCGCTCCGCTTCTACCCCCCCTCACAGGCTTGCCGCCCACAAAACAGCTGATTCGCGGCAAGCCTGTGAGGGACGGGGAAGAAGTGGAGTGGCGGTGCGCTTGGGGGAGGAGGCGAAGACGGAGTGGAGGTGAGCTGGGCGAGAGGGCCGGCAAGGAGCTGCCAGTGGTGTTCTGCACCCACCAATTTTTCCCTGTGGGTGCTCCAGCCCTGGAACACCCATGGAGTCGGCACCTATGCTTTCAAGTATTTGATGACTGCTATCATGTCCCCACTTAATCTCCTCTTTTCCAAACTGAACATCCCCAGTTCCTTCAGCCTTTGCTCATATGGCTTTCATTCCATCCCTTTGATCATCTTTGTCGCTCGCCTCTGGATCCTTTCCAGTTTCTCTACATCCTTTCTATACATTAGTGACCAAAACTGGACACAGTACTCCAGCTGAGGCCTAACCAGCGCCGAATAGAATGGTACTATCACCTCCTGTGACTTGCATGCTATGCCTCTGTTAATGCAACCTAAAATTGCATTTGCTTTTTTTGCAACAGCATTGCATTGCTGACTCATGTTGAGGCTGTGATCCACCACAATTCCCAGATCCTTCTCAGCAATGCTGCTGCCAACCCAGTTTCCCCCCATTTTGTATTTGTGCATTTGGTTTTTCTTCCTTAAGTGTAGCACCTTACATTTATCTATGTTGAATTTCATTTTGTTGTCTATAGCCCAGTTCTCCAATTTATCAAGATTCCTCTGAATTTTAGCTCTATTCTCCACAGTATTGGCATCCCCACCCTAGCTTGATTTCATCTGCAGACTTGTTCAGTATGCTCTCTATACCTGCATCCAGGTCATTAATAAAGATGTTAAACAACACCAGACACAGAACAGCTCCCTGTGGAACCCCACTTGAGACCTCCCTCCAATCCGACATAATTCCATTAATATTTACTTGTTGTTTGCAGTTGTTTAACCAATTATGTATCCACTCATTGGTAACTCTGTCCAGACCGCATTTCTCCAGCTTACTTATCAGAATGTCCAATGGGACTGTGTCAAAAGCCTTGCTGAAGTCCAGGTATATTATGTCTACTGCATTTCCCCTATCCACCAAATCAGTTACCCTGTCAAAGAAGGAAATCAAGCTGGTGTGGCATGATTTGTTCTTGGTAAATTCATGCTGGCTGCTAATGATTACCCCTTCATCCTCCATGTATTCATAAATTGAATGTTTTATTCATTGCTCTAGTAGCTTCCCAGGTATGGAAGTCAGGCTGACTGGTCTATAGTTCCCCCAGCTCCTCCTTTCCCCACTTTTTAAAGATGGGCACTACATTAGCCCTTCTCCAGTCTTTCGGGACCTCTCATGTCATCCATGAGTTTGTAAATATTATTGCCAGAGACTCCGAGATTTCTTCAGCTAATTCCTTCAGTACCCTTAGGTGAATAGCATCCAGTCCCGCTGATTTGAATTAATTAATTCAGCACATTGGAAAGTTAGCACCTGTAGCTCCAGCCCTGGAATTAGTGCCTAGGTAAGGAACCGCATATTAACCTCTGAAGAGCCGCGTGCGGCTCAGGAACTACAGGTTGGCCGCCCCTGGTCTATGGTAACTTCACTAGTGATCCAGTTATATGTTATTTTTTGTGAGAAGACTGAAGCAAAGAAGGCATTGAGCAGTTCTGCCTTCCTACCATCTTCCAGTACCAGTTCACCTTCTTCATTGAGAAGCGGACCCACAACATCCTTGATCTTTCTTTTTGTCTGACATATTTTAAGAACCTAGGATTGCCAACCCTCCCGGTTTCACCAGGAGTCTCCCGGAATCAGGCCCTATTTCCTGGAGGCTACTGCAGCCAAACCAGGAGATTTTGGGCACTAACACTCTGGCAGCACAGCGGAGCTAAGACAGGCTTCCTGCCTGCCCTTTGCCCATGCCACTCCCAGAAGCAGCCGGCACCATCTCTGCAGCCTCTGTGGGGGACCAAGGAATCTCCATGCGCTGGCCCCGTCCAAGCGCTGACTCTGCAGCTCCTATTGGCCAGGAACTGCAGCCAATGGGTGCTGTGGGGGTGGTGCCTGCGGGCAGGGGCAGCACGCGGAGCTCCTTAGCCCCCCCCCACCTAGGAACTGGTGCCAAAGGGATGTGCCAGTCGCTTTCAGGAGCTGCCCAAGGTAAGCACCACCACACCTCACCCTCTCCCACACCCCAACCCCCTGCCCCAGCCCAGAGCTTGCACCCAAATCCTTCCCAGAGCCCACACCCCCTTCTGCATGCCAACCCCCTGCCCCGGGCTCATCCTGGAGCCACCTTCTACACTCTGAACCCCTCGGCCCCACCCTCCAGTCCAGAGCCTGCACCCCCTCCCACATTTCAACCCCTTACCCCGGCCCAGTGAAACTGAGTGAGGGTGGGGGTGAGCGAGAGACAGAGGGAAGGGAGCAGGAGTGAGCAGGGATGGGGCCTTGGAGAAGAGGCAGGGCAGGATGGGGCTTTGGGAAAGGGGCTGGGCAGGGTCAGGGCCTGGGTGTTTGGGTTTGTGCCATTAGACAGTTGGCAACCCTAGAGGAACCCCTTCATGTTGTCTCTAATATTTCTTGCCAGCTGTAACTCATTCTATGCTATGGCTTTCCTGATTTTGTCCATACACGCTCACGCTATTCCTATGTATACTTCTTTGGTGACATGCTCCTCCTTTCATTTCCTGTATGTATCCCTTTTGTTTATTAGATAGCTAACAAGCTCTTTGTGCAGCCACATCGGCCTCCTGTGGCTCTTCTTATCTTTGCTCTGTGTCGGAATAGCGTGATGTTGAGCCTCTAGTATTACATCTTTTAAGAACTGCCAGTCCCCTTCTACTCCTTTTCTTCCTAATTGGTCTTTCCATGGGCCGTTGCCTACTATTTCTCTGAGCCAGTTGACATCTGCCTTTCTGAAGGGCAGTGTCCTTGTTTTGCTGGTCTCATATCCTCCTTTCCATAGGATCTTTAATTCTATAGATTATGATCACTTCCTCCCAAGTTCCTGACTACCTTCATGTTTGCAACTAATTCATCCCTATTGGTCAACGCCCTATCCAAAATGGATTATCCCCTAGTTGTTTCCTCAACTTTTTCAATCAGCTCCCAGTAATTTTAATGATAGTTCCATATTTATGTCAAAGGGCAGAATTTGGCTTCTTAATTTTTGTTTGTCCATAAATAGGAATATAGTTGAAAGATTTTGCATGTCTAATTTTATGCTGATTTTTCCCCTGTACCAAACAGTAAAGCATAGCTCTTGCATCTTATTTTGTCAGTTTTCAAACTGAAGAATGCCAAGTGTGACAATAGCTTTTAATATTTAAACCAATCATTTCTAAGGGTTGCTGCTATCTGAGAAACCTCCTGGTCTGTTTATGAACCACAAACAAGTCAAGACAGAGCAACAGAGGAAAAAGCCCACCTCAAAAGCATTCAATCTGCCTTAAGAGAAGTCAACAAAAAGCTTATTGAGTAGTAAACTATGCAGGCTTATTTGCAGTGTTGTAGCCGTGTTGGTCCCAGGATATGAGAGAGACAAGGTGAATGAGGCAATCTTTTTTAATGGACCAATCTTGTCTCTCTTATATAGACTCATGTCACATTACTTGATATATTACATGAGAGATGACTTATTGTACATTGAGATACATGTGTAACTATCTATTCTATCAGTGAACAAGTAGGTGGGAAATCCATTTGAACACACGATTACCCACTCTATCAGAATAAGTGGAAGGTTTTATTTGTTATTGAAGTCATAGAGGTCAAACATCTTTATGCAATGAGCAAGCTTGCTGATCTTCAGCCCTGGTGTTCCTGTGACTACTGATGATGTAGCATAGAATGGCTTCCTATGAACAGAGTCACCAGAAAGATTCTCCCCCTTTGCCATTTTGTTTTCCTTGTAAATTGGTTCCGTAGCAGAATTCATTAGACTAATGTAACCGAATCTCAGATACTCAAGTAAGCAACAAAATTAATAGCAAGTCCTTTTATGCAGAGAGTCTATTGGTATATCAGACCAGCT
The DNA here is from genome assembly GCA_033296515.1 of Macrochelys suwanniensis. Lineage (NCBI taxonomy): Eukaryota > Metazoa > Chordata > Testudines > Chelydridae > Macrochelys > Macrochelys suwanniensis. Next base: position 121,948,512 of record CM065778.1, on the reverse strand, counting down.
AAGTAAATTCTAGTAAGTAACTATTATCTTGCACAGACCCATACAAGAAAGTATTAGTTTAAAATACATGCCCAGAATACCATAACCCTTGGTGTCCTGTGGTGTAATGATTTTGGCCCTAACTGACGTATTCTTTTCACATAAAACTGTTGGTGCCAACATCATAAAGAGCCTTTATATCCTGCACAGTTAAAACATTGTGCATCCTTAATTTTGTCCCCTTTCTGAATAATGTGAAAATTAAAAACCAGTGAAAAGTGGTCTGTTAGGACTCTGAGCTTCCTATTGAATAGGTAAGGCCTTACCTGCCTGACAGACCACACAAGTCCATAACTTTCTCTTTCTATGACAGAGTAATGTTGTTCAGTGGGAATCACTTTTTTACTTAAGGAAGAAATAGGATGCTTTTAATTGCCTTTGTCTGCTTGCATAAACATGGCCCCCAGGCCTGCATTAGAGGCACTAATACAGAGTTCAAATACCTTATCAAAGTTTGGACTGCCTAGGACCAGTTTCTCTGACAGAATTCTTTTCACTTTATTAAAGCCCCCCTGACAGGCCTTATTGGAATCCTGGGTGGTGGGTGGGCACAAGCCCGTCCATGTCTAAAGGCCCCTCCCCCATCCTTGTGGGAGGGACACTGGGCCCAGGAACCAACTGAATAGGGGGGACAACTAATAAATAACAAGAGTCAGGAGTTAAGGTCACAGGTGCAAAACTAGGGATCCAGATGGGGACACTGAGCAGAGAACCCTGGACAATGTCCACTGCTCCTCAAAGCTGTCTAGGGAGCCAGCAGACGTGACCCAGAGGAACTCTGCCTGGATGTGTGGGATCAGGGAGGAGCGGAAATAGGCCCCACAGTCACAAAGTCCCCCCCGGTCTAACATCCTCCTCCTGGTGTTGAAGATGGCCACTTTGGTCAGTGCCAGGAGGAGGTTGATGAGGAGGTCTCGCAACTTCAAGGAGCAATGGATGGTGGGGGGGGGGGGGAGAAACAGGTGTGGGGAAAAGTGCAGCTAGAACCTCAACAGGAGGTTCTGGAGGAGCCGGAATAGGGGCTGCAACCTGGCGCATTTGAGATAAGCATGTGCCAGGTTCTCCCTCATGCTGCAAAAGGGGCAGGCATCAGGAATGGGGGTGAACCGCACCAGGTACACGCCCATGCTCGTGGCTCCATGGAGGAGCTGACAACCGATATCCCCAGCAGGCCATAGGACCAGGATGGAATAGAAGCTAGATCACGGGGTAAAAGTCAGTGGCCCCAGTCATGTCCGCCTCTCAGGCACGCTGGAAACAGAGGGAAACCTGGATCCCTGGGAGCGGGCGAGACCATGGCAGTGGTTTCTCAGCGTGCCTTCTGGGACGATGCCCCCCGAGGTCATGCGAAGCTGGCTGGCGGGTGCTGGGCAGCACTCCGTGTGTTCTCCTTTGCTTGCTTGCCTACCCCGTAGGCTGGAAGCAGCAGTGGAGGGCGAATGGGGGGGGGGGAACGACACCCCAGAGGGACTGGAACCGTTTCTGTCACACAGAAGCCAGGTACCTAGCACTCTCTACGAGCCTCACGGCCCAGGGAAGATGCTAGTGTACTCATTCTAATTACAGGGCCTCGAAAGAGTTCCATATTGTTATTTTTCGTCACTACCTCCGCAGGTCGGGAGTGGGTAATTTGCATGCCTACTGCCTTCCTTGGATGTGGTAGCCACTTCTCAGGCTCCCTCTCTGAAATCGAACCCTGATTCCCTGTTACCCGTGGTCACTATGGTAGGCACAGGAAGTACCATTGAAAGTTGATAGAGCAGACATTCCATGGGGGGCTCCCCCTGACAGGCTGTAGACCAAACCACCTTGTCAGGAAGTCTTTTTGAAGAGGGCTTCTAATGGGGTCTACAAACCCCAAACTGAGCATAGATAGAAGGGGGAGGAGAGCCTCCCCTGTTTACAGACTACTCCTCCATGCAGCTGCCAGTCAAGGAGGCAGGCACCCACAGCTGCACCCAATAGAGGAAAGGAGGCCTGCTCTAAAGGAGAGAGTACAGCAAAGGAAAAGAAGGCAGAAATGCTTGGGACAGCAAAGGGGTAACACCCCTCCACTAGACTGCTTTTATATACACAGCTCAGAGACTGAAGCAGACTGCTAGACTCAGTGAGAGGTGAGAGTCTAAGAGCTGCCTTGAGTACGGGCAAACTAAGGAGGGCCAGTCAGGAGTAGCAGATCACAGCAGGAGCTGGCGACAGGGCTGTAATTGCAAACATGTTGCTGTAACCTTCCCCAAACCTGTGGTAATTAGCCAACCCTATAAAAGACTGGATTTGCACTTTGGTTTGGGGTACAGACCAGTTAACAGTGGATTCTACTTTCAGTGGATCTGGGAAATCTAGCTTCTTCCTACCCAGTAACCTAGATTAAGGAGTTTTCCCTGCTGTTTTACACTCTTACTGTATTTCTGAGTCTCTTTGGCTCCATTTCCACATGATCCTTATGATCTTGCCAGGCATTGCTAAAGATTACAATATCATCAATGTTGGCCCCAGCAAAGTCCTATAACCTGGCTAATATTTGATTAATAAGCCTCTGAAATGTGGCTTCTGCATTAATTAATCCAAAAGGTAACACTTTAAACTCAAAGTCTTGAATTAGTAATGAAGATGGATTATTTTTTCTGTGCTTCACTGTCTAAGGGGAATTCTAATACCCTTTTATTAAATCCAGGATGCTTAGGAACTTTACCCTGCCTAAAGCCTCTAGCACGTAATTGATTCTGGACATAAGGTATGCATCAGGAACTGTGCCAATGTTAAGCTTTCTGTAATCAACACAAAATCTTATGGTCCTATCCTTTCTGGGGACCATAACTACTGGAGAAGCCCTGGGACTGTTTTGACTCTGTAATTAGTCCCATGTCCAGCATGCCTGCTATTTCCTTACAAACTTGCTGCCGCATTTTATCGGTTGTTTGGTATGCTTTGCTAGGTGCAAAGGCTGTAGGCCTGAAATGTTATGGACCATTTAGGATCATTTTGTGAGCCAGGCCTGCTGGAAAATATCTAAGGGTGACTTTTCAGCACAGCCATAATCTCTCTCTTCAGTCCAGGTTAACATTTCATATAAATCCATGCTCTCTAGGGGGGTATCACTATGACATTCAGTCATCAAATCAATAGAAGGGGCTGTCTCTCAGTCCTCTGCACAACACATCATGTTAACAATGGCTTTCCCCTCTGCTTCAGTGCCACCCCCCACCACACACCAGGAGTCCCTTATGCAATCCAGGAGACTTCTGACCTTTCGCCGATATAGGATGCCAAATGGGGCAAAACTGGTGGACTCTTGGAGCACCTCCCAATAAGCAAACAACAGTTAGGGTAACATTACATCCCAGTCACTTCCCCCTCTTGCTTGCATGCATTCTCAGCAGAAATGTTAGGGTCCAATTGAACCTCTCAACTAATCCATTTGTTTCTGGGTGATATGGGGCAGATTTCAGCTGTTTTACCCTCCATAACTCACCAAATAGCTGAGATGTGAAATTTGACCCATGATCTGATAAGATCTCCTTTGGAAAACCTACTATGCTGAATATAGAAAACAGTGCCTTACCAACTGTTTCAGCTTCCGCATTTGACAGAGCAACTGCTTCTGGATACCAGTTGGCAAAATCCACCACCTCTACTATAAATCTTTTCCCTTTTTGGGCTGGTCTGGATAATGGCATATGATGTCCATAGCAAGTCTGATAAATGCTTCCTTGACTAACGGTAACGGATGCAAAGGAGGCTTGTAGAGATCTACATGCTTTTTCTGCTTTTGACACAAGTTACAAGGCTTGCAATATCCTTTACCTCATTTTGAATATTGGGCCAACATACATTTTTCTTTAGCCTTTCATATGCCCTCTCCATTCCCAAGTGACCAGCAAAAGGGCTATCATCATTAACTCAGCATGAAGCTTCTGTTCTTCCAAACCAGGACCTCCATGTAAATCCTTCCCTCTTCTGTAAAGAACCTCCCCTTGTGATATCTTTCTCCATGGCATTACTGTAGTAGCCTCCCTTATGCTCTCTAAGGAGGTGTCTGCACTTTGTTCTGAAGCAAACTCCATTTGGCTTTTGCTTGCACTGAGAGCTGTCTCAGGTAAGAGGGCCACCTCCTCCTTCCTTTTTTATTGCTGCTTTCTGTTGATAAAGTTGCAGCAGACTCCTCTCCCTTGCAGCTGCCTCTTCCTCCCCAGACTTTACTTCTGGGAAGTTTGGGACATATTCCCTCTTGCTATGGGTCATAATGCTAACAGCGCTGGGGAGTGGTGTCATTTCCCATCAATATATCACATGATAAATTCTTAAGAATCTCCACATTCAAAGTACCCCTTAAATCTTCCCACTCTAATTCAATGCTGCCTGAAAGCACCATGGTTCAAAATTGCCCCAAGCCAAGAAGTTTTACCTCTTCCCTTGAGAGCATATCAACCTCTTTAATCACCTCTCTCTTGACTAGAGATCTGTGCATCAGTGTGTCTCCACCTCAGGCACATTTTACCATTTACCTTGGCCTCTTTGATAAATTCTACCTCCAGGAGGTCAGCTAAACCGCCTCTGCCATCACTGAAGTCTCTGACTCAAGGTTAGCTACATTAACCTCGATGGTTAGGGCATTGTATTTGCACAACCCATACCTAGGACATTGTTTCGTCATGTGTTCCAGGGACCCACATAATAAGCACTTTCTTGGGCCCTCCCCTTGGGCTGAAGTCTGATAATTAGGGTTACCAGTAGGGAACTGGTATTGGGGTGGTGTGCTCTTGGTCCCCTCCTCTTCCTCCTTTTCTCCAAGAACAGACCAGGGACCCCCTTTTCTGCCAAGCTTTTTCTCTTCCCTTTGGGACCTGCACTCTATGAATGGTCTCGCTTGTAGTTATAAGTCAGTGGTATCAGCTGCCTCTTCCACAGTTGTGAGGACTTTTCCTACACTGTTGCTCTCACCTCATCAGAGCAGACATCAAAGAACTGCTCCTGGAGCAAACAGATCTACCAACTTGTCATAAGTTTCTGCTTCTTTACTTTTTATCCATTTTCTCAAATAATCCCCCATTTTATAAACATATTTTCCTGTGACTAATCAAGTTTTTTTGAAGTTTCTAAATGTCAGGCAATATGTCTCTGAAGTAATTTGAAATATTTTTAACACAGACCCCTTAAACAGATCACACAACATAGCATAATTTATATCCATGTCATTAAACACTTGTAAAGCTTTACCAGTCAGTCTGGAAGTAAGACCGTTATTCTCTGGTCATCAGAGATTTTGTATATCTGCATATGCTTTTAAAGGTGTTCAGATATTTATTGATATTTATTTATTCCCTTTCTTGGGCTTCTGTTACCTGCTTTCAACTCCTCTGATTCAAGCTTTTATTTTTCTTCAGGCTTTGCACTTTCAGTCTTCCAGCTCCAGTAATTCTTGAAAGGCCTCCTCTTGCGCTGCTTTCTCTGCCTCCCACTTTTTACTTCTCCGCTAGCATCTCCCTTTCCTGGGCTTTGTCTTTTGCTTCCTGCTCTCTACCTCTCTCCACAATTTCCAGATTTTGGAGCTGTATTCTGGCCAACTCTAACTGCATGGCTGCAGCATTGGAATCTATACCAGACTAGTTTCCTGAGCCTGCATCCTCTTCGGCTTCAGGTACTTTCAATAGATTAAACAGTTTTTCCTGATGTTCATCACAAGTCCATGAGGAACGCTCTGATCCCCTCTCCCATTTCCCCTGAAGTTTCCAAGCCACAGTCTATATAGTTTTTCAAAATGCAATTTGGTATATTTAGCACGTCTCCAATTTACTCATCCTGTCCTTTCCTTGTTCTATTTCCCTTACCCAAAATAAACAGAAAATAACAAATCATAATCTTTTTCTTTACCTGTTTCCAGCCTTCTCACTTTTGAATCTCTCTATATCTATCTTATCGGGTATATAAGTTCCTGGAGAGTGACCCTTGATTAACCAGCAAATGGGGTTCAGGTACTGCTACGCCACTGTGACACTTCCTAGGGGTACCCACTCTTGTGAGGCACCACACTACCACCTGCCCTTAGTGTGAGGAAGCCTTGTCTGTATCTCCTGGGGGGGTCAAATCCACCTGCCATAGCCAACACAAGCTCTTCCCTCTAGGCCTATGCAGGCCCCACTGGTCTCACTACAGGTTAGCAATAGGTACACACCAACCCCCCAAGCTCTCTGAGGGTCTCCCATGAATGTCTAGCCCCGATCCACTGGACACTAACGGTATTGACAGATTCACTGTTTCCAAAGAAAAGGTACATCACAGCTCACCAGTTCCACCTCAGCCCACCGCTCTGCTTAATATGCTGCACTTAGATATGTTTATAATGAAATCAAACATAGGGTTATTTAAGAAAGCATAGAGATTCAAGTTATAGCAAGTAGAAGTAATGGAAACAGTTACATATAAAATCATAACATGCATTCTAGAGCCTAGACTTATTTAACAAGGTACACTCATGTCAAATAAAGTAGTGCTCACCAGAGCTTTACAGCCAGGCTGGATAAGACCCTCTTTTCATGAGACACCCATGCTGTCAGTATGCTTCCTCAGTAGGGTTGCCAGGTGCCTGGTTTTTGAGTGGAACACCCGGTTGAAAACCAACCCTGGCAGCTCCAGTCAGCACCGTTGACAGGGCCGTTAAAGGTCCAGTCGGCAGCGCAGCAGGGCTAAGGCAGGCTCCCTGCCTGCCATGGTTCTTCAAGGCTCCCAGAAGCAGTGGCATGTCCCCCCTCCAGTTCCTATGCGTAGGGGCAGCCAGGGGACTCCGCGCGATGCTCCCACCCCAAGCGCCAGCTCCGCAGCTCCCACTGGCTGAACCACAGCCAATGGAAGCTGCGGGGGTGGCGCCTGTTGACAGGCCAGCGCAGAGCTGCCTGGACATGCCTTCGCGTAGGAGCCGGAGGGGGGACATGCCGCTGCTTCCGGGAGCCACATGAAGTAAGCACTGCGCGGAGCCTGCACCCCTTACCCCCTCCCACATCCCAAACCCCTACCTCAGCCCTGATCCCCCTCCCGCCCTCTGAACCTCTCACCCCCAGCCCGGAGCACCCTCCTGCACCCCAAGCCCCTCATCCCAAGTCCCACTCCCGAGCCCGAATCCCCAGCAGGAGCCCTCACACACACCCCCACCCCAACTCCCTCCGAACCCTCAGTCCCAGCCTGGAGCACCCTCCTACACCGCTAAACCCACATCCCCAGCTGGAGTCCACACCTCAACCCCTTTCCCCAGCCCAGAACCCCCTCCTGGCACTCCAAACCCCTCAGCCCCAGCCCCACACCAGAGCCCGCACCACCAGCCAGAGCCCACATCCCAACCTTCTGCCCCAGTCCAGACTCCCCTCCCATACCCTGAACCCTTCATTTCTGGCCCCATCCCGGAACCTGCACTCCCAGCCCTCACCCCAACCCCCTGCCTCATCCCAGAGCCCCCTCCCTACTCCAAACCCCTCAGCTCCACCCCCACCCCAGAGCCCCCTCATTCACCCCAAATCCTTCATCCCCGGCCCCACCCCAGAGCCTGCACCTCCAGATGGAGCCCTCACCCCCTCCCGTACCCCAACCCCCTGAGCCAGCCCGGTGAAAATGAACAAGTGAGTGAGGGTGGGGAGAGCGAACGACAGAGGGAAGGGGGATAGAGTGAGTGGGGGCGGGGCCTCGGAGAAGGGGCGGGGCAAGGGTGTTTGGTTTTGTGTGAGTAGAAAGTTGGTGACCCTATTTAACTCTCAGTGAAGGATTAAAATCTTGTTCTCCCTCTTTTTTTTTTTTTTTTTTTTTTAAATGCAGTTACATACTATTGTTTCTTACCTCAGGAGGTCCGCTCTTCAAAGACTTACCGTGTGGTTCCTTTGTCTCTGTAAATTCTCAGGCCCACACCTGTCCCAGCCTATAAACATAGCCTGTCTCCATGAATGTCCATTGTTCTGTGTGCTGACTGAGTTAGCTCTGGTGCTTACCTCAATTTAGGTGACAAACTTCACTTCAACAGTTTTGGAACGTAATATTTTACATATCTCAAACTATTTCTTGTACAAACATCTTGCAATAATTATGATGACCAGTGGACCTCTGGCTTGTGGTAGAAACATCACATGCCACCCTTTGTTGAACTAGTATGTAGATATCAGACCCCGGGGATCCCTGTAAAACTCTATGCACTAACTGTGAACCAGGGACTTCCAGCTGCCAACTGGCAGAGAGCACAATATTGTTCTGCTGGAGCTCACATATTTAGACTAAAAAGATGGATTAAACTATACACAGAAATTGGGCTGGCTTATTCATAACCGAGGAACAAATCGTAATATCTAATATTCAGCGACAAAATGTGAGTGTCCTTACTTAAGTTTTAAGGGTTTGGGCACACAGACTTAGGCACCGGTGTGACTGGGTTAATTCTATTTAAGTCAGTGGAACTGTACTAGTGAATAACTACTGATATCAGAATGAGGTCTGTGAATTTTCCAGGTTGAATAATATCAAATGGCAAAATTTCTCTTTCATTGTAAAGCGTGTGCAAATTTAAAATGGAATTGTGCAAACTTTGGCTGTAATTCTAAACTTTATTCTTTGGTTGCAAAGACTCTAAACCTATAAGGATTTTTCAGGTGGTTTGAAACTTTATCAAGTAGCAGCATTTTTCCCTGAAGGCCTATGACATATTACAATAACCTGACTGTAGAACTGAAATGGGTGTCAGAACTGTTTGGATATAATGTAGGATATTCTGTTCTCACAAGATTAGAATGAGAAATTAGGTCTGCCACAGAGATTATTTTTGTTGTCTTAAAGCACAGCTTCATATCATATCAAATGTTCCCAGCCAATGACTTGCCTTAGGCATCTTGTTCATTAACTGTGCTCCAAAACTCATTTCTCTGATAGAATTTTCATTGTAAACTGCTACATATTTATTCTTTAGATTTAGGAAATTACTCTTGAAGCAAATAAAAACATTTGGGGAATCTAGACTTTCATGAAGCAAAATGATGAGTGAACTTTAATTGATGTTTTTAAAAATTCACTAAATTTAAGCAAGATTCCCAAGGTTTGCAAAATTGGCAAATATAACTCCATTGGGCGGGGGAGGGGGGAGGAGTCAAACCAAGAAATCAGAGCAGTGTATTTAAGACCTTATGATCACAAGGATGAAAAATCTAGGTTTGAAATTCTGATCCTATTAAAGTTAATGGAAATTTTGCCATTGACTTCAATATGATTAGGATTTCACCATCAGAAACTCCCTGAACAGAATTGGCCTGAGAGAACAAGAAAAGAACAGTTTGAAAGATATTTTATGTGGATTCAGTCAGTGGGAGATTAAGCAAGTGGGTGCATTGAAGGCCAGACTCCTTTACCCTTGCTCACAAGGAGTAGTAACTTACTTCAGTTAGTTCCACAGATTGCAATGAAACTGCTTGTGAAGTAAGTTACTACTGCTCCACCTGAGCAAGGCTGGAGGATATCTAAATGGACTATACAAATAAATGCTCTTGCAAAAAGGGAGGATGCTTTTAAAAAAATCTGGTCCTAAATCTCAATCTAAATTAGGAGTTTAGAAGCTAAGGGTCAAATTCTGATCTCCTTCACATGAATACAAATCAGCAGTTTACTCCACTGAGGCTAATGGAGTTACTTCTGATTTACAGTGGTGTACTTAAGATGAGAATTTTGCCCAATAAATGTATAATAATCCTATTAGATAGTTAAAGTCTATGACTCTATGATTCTAAAGGTCAGAAGGGACCATTATAATCATCTAGTCTGACCTCCTGCACAACACAGGCCACAGAATCTCACCCACCCACTCCTGTAATAAACCCCTAACCTATGTCTGAGCTATTGAAGTCCTCAAATCATGGTTTAAAGATTTCAGGGTTCAGAGAATCTTCCAGCAAGTGACCCATGCCCCACGCTGCAGAGGAAGGCGAAAACCCCCCAGGTCCTCTGCCAATCTGCCCTGGAGGAAAATTCCTTTGCGACCCCAGATATGGTGATCAGCTAAACCCTGAGCATGTGGGCAAGACTCACCAGCCAGACACCCAGAAAAGAATTCTCTGTAGTAACTCAGATCTCACCCCCTCTAACATCCCATCACAGGTCATTGGACATATTTACCGCTAATAGTCAAAGATCAATTAATTGCCAAAATTAGGCTATCCCATCATACCATCCCCTCCATAAACTCATCAAGCTTAGTCTTGAAGCCAGATATGTCTTTTGCCCCCGCTGCTCCCCTTGGAAGGCTGTTCCAGAACTTCACTCCTTTGATGGCTAGAAACCTTTGTCTAATTTCAAGTCTACACTTCCTGATGGCCAGTTTATATCCATTTGTTCCTTTGTCCACTCTGGTACTGAGCTTAAATAATTCCTCTCCCTCCTTGGTATTTATCCCTCTGATATATTTATAGAGAACAATCATATCGCCCCTCAGCCTTCTTTTGGTTAGGCTAAACAAGCCAAGCTCTTTGAATCTCCTTTCATAAGACAGGTTTTTGATTCCTCAGCTCATCCTAGCAGCCCTTCTCTGTACCTGTTCCAGTTTGAATTCATCCTTCTTAAACATGGGAGACCAGAACTGCACACAGTATTCCAGATGAGGTCTCACCAGTGCTGTGTAGTGCCTGATGCAACCCAAAACCACATTAGCTTTTTTCACAGCCATATCACATTGACAGCTCATAGTCATCCTGTGATCAACCAATACTCCGAGGTCCTTCTCCTTCTCTGTTACTTCCAACTGATGCGTCCCCAGCTTATAACTAAAATTCTTGTTATTAATCCCTAAATGCATGACCTGACATTTTTCACTATTAAATTTCATCCTATTACTATTACTCCAGTTTACAAGGCCATCGAGATCTTCCTGTATGATATCCAGGTCCTTCTCTGTATTGGCAATACCTCCCAGATTTGTATCATCCATAAACTTTATTAGCACACTCCCACTTTTTGTGCCAAGATCAGTAATTAAAAAGATTAAATAAGATTAGTCCCAGAACTGATCCCTGAGGAACTCCACTAGTAACCTCCCTCCAGCCTGACAGTTCACCTTTCAGTATGACCCGTTGTAGTCTCCCCTTTAACCAGTTCCTTATCCACCTTTCAATTTTCATATTGATCCCCATCTTTTCCAATTTAACTAATAATTCCCCATGTGGAACCGCATCAAATGCCTTACTGAAATCGAGGTAAATTAGATCCACTGCATTTCCTTTGTCTAAAAAATATGTTACCTTCTCAAAGAAGGAGATCAGGTTGATTTGGCGCAATCTACATTTTGTAAAACCATGTTGTATTTTGTCCCAATTATCATTGACCTCAATGTCCTTAACTACTTTCTCTTTCAAAAAATTCTCCAAGACCTTGCATACTACAGATGTCAAACCAACAAGCTGTAGTTACCCAGTTAATTTTTTTCCCCTTTTCTTAAAAATAGGTACTCTGTTAGCAATTCTCCAGTCATGCGGTACAGCCCTGGAGTTTACAGATTCATTAAAAATTCTTGCTAATGGGCTTGCAATTTCATGTGCCAGTTCCTTTAATATTCTTGGATGAAGATTATCTGGGCCCCTCGATTTAGTCCCATTAAACTGTTTGAGTTTGGCTTCTACCTTGGATGTGGCAATATCTACCTCCATATTCTCATTCCCATTTGTCATCCTACCATTATCCCTAAGCTCCTCATTAGCCTCATTAAAGACTGAGACAAAGTATTTGTTTAGATATTGGACCATGCCTAGATTATCTTTAACCTCCACTCCATTCTCAGTGTTTAGCGGTCCCACTTCTTTCTTTGTTTTCTTCTTATTTATATGGCTATAGAACCTTTTACTATTGTTTTTAATTCCCTTTGCAAGGTGCAACTCTACATGGCTTTTGGCCTTTCTCACTTTATCCCTACATGTTCTGACCTCAATAAGGTAGCTTTCCTTGCTGATCCCTCCCATCTTCCACTCCTTGTACGCTTTCTGCTTTTTCATAATCACCTCTCTGAGATGCTTGCTTATCCAGCTTGGTCTACAACTCTTGCCTATGAATTTTTTCCCCTTTCTTGGGATGCAGGCTTCTGATAGTTTCTGCAGCTTTGACTTGAAGTAATTCCAGGCTTCCTCTGGCTTTAGATCCACAAGTTCTTCAGTCCAATCCACTTCCCTAACTACTTCCTTAATTTTTTAAAGTTAGCCCTTTTGAAATCAAAAACCCTAGTCACAGATCTACTTTTGTTTATCTTTCCATTTAGTTTGAACTGAATTAGCCCATGATCACACGAACCAAGGTTGTCCCCTACAACTAGAGTGACCAGAGAGCAAATGTGAAAAATCGGGATGGGGGTGGGGGGTAATAGGAGCCTATATACAAAAAAAGACCCAAAAATTGGGACTGTCCCTATAAAGTCGGGACATCTGGTCACCCTACCTACAACCATTTCTTCTATGAGGTCCTCACTACTCACCAAAAGCAAATCTAATATGGCATCCCCTCTTGTTGGTTCAGCAACTACTTGGTGAAGGAATCCATCAGCTATCGCATCCAGGAAAATCTGAGCCCTATTATTATTACTAGCACTTGTCCTCCAGTCTATATCTGGGAAGTTAAAGTCTCCCATGATCACACAATTTCCATTAGTATTTACTTCATTAAAAACATTAAAGAGGTCTCTAGCCATATCCAAATCAGATCCCGGTGGTCTATAGCATACCCCAAGCACTATCCCAGGAGATGCTCAAGTAGCTTTCTTTCCCAATGTGATTTTTGCCCACACACACACAGTCTTATCCATTCCATCACTTCTTATTTCTTTACAACTATCATTGATAGTTTGTTCGCACAATAGGATTTATGGCACAATGAAGACCTCTTTATTAATACGAAGCCATAATTTTGTTAATGCTTTGAAATAACAATATAAAAAGATCGCATTTGGATTATTATATTTGTTTATTCCATTTGATATGAAAACTGGTAGATTTTACTTCCAAAATGTACAAATAAAGATTTAAATATTGTTGGAGGAAACATTACAGATGTTTTTAATTATGTAATCTTTACACACACGTATTTCTTGATGGAAACCACTGCATGAGTCTGCACCACTTCTTAATATGCCATTTCTATAAATACTTTCTGCTCATAGAAGCAAGCAGAATTATATGTTATAGTGAAGAACATGTAAAAAGTATTATTACTGAGGTTCTAAATATTGCTTTCTACCCTGCTATTTGGGTTCACTACATAAACAGGAATGACCTTTTTCAGAGCACTAAAATATTGGTCACTTTTGGTGCGTTAACCATTCATTTAAAACTGCTGCTCATATGATTGTGGTAATGCCATTTCAGCTAGTTTCTAAACATAACAAATAATGATATTCATTTTTCTAGGATTTTACTCTCAGAAAATCAATGAGTAGAATACTTTGGAAAAATAAGTTTCCTAGGTCTTGTAAACCCAGTTCTATTGCTAAAAAGGTATATATATTTAAAAGGTGAAAATAAATACTATTGTAATCCAATGTTTGCATAAAAGTTTCTTAAAATTATTTTCTCTGGGTAAACCAACTGATAGTCCTAAAGCAGTTTGCTCATTTATAGGTTCTGTCTTGGTTATTTGGAAGTTTCATTCAAACCCTACTGAAGTACAAATTATCTTCCTTTACATAGAGAGTTAAAGGTAAGAAAGATGTCTCCAGGTAATTAAGATAATGCTAAATTTTATGTCTTATCTAATAGTCAAAGACATTCAAGATCCAATGGTCTCCTTTGTCACTCCATATTTCTTTGAAGAAGCTGGTCCAGTAGTTGCTAGAGGGTAAAAATAAGAACAAACCCGTAGGTCACAATTAAGATGCATGGTTGGGACATATAGCAGAAGCCACAGTGAGCACTATAATTAAGGGTTGCATTAACAGTTTAGATTCTAACCTACTGACTTCAGTCACTCAAAACTTTCTGAAACTTTCACCCTTCAGCCACATATGTTTCTGGTTCAGTCTCTCCTCAACAGGTATCCTGTGTGTGTGTAAAACTGTTAATATTTGAGTATGACAGCAGTGAATAAACAATACTTTCCTATTATAAAAAAATTCTCATGATTCCTCATGTTTGAAAAGTTCTAGTGTCAAAATAGCGAGGGGCAGAGTATGCACATCATCTGTACTAACCTTCTTGTCTCTGGTTCTCCCATTGTACCATGTCCACATGCATCAGTGCTCACAAACATTTTAGGGCTTTTGGAGTGTTGCATCTATCTATCTCACAGTTCCTAGCAAAGCTCCCTGGAACAGGTTGGGATGTCTATGGCATATAATCTCTATTTGCACCTGCTGATATTTTTCATTTATTCCATTGGATACTTGATCTCCATGCAGGACAGAGGCACGAACCATGAGGCTACACCCTGCTAAATCCTTGCTTTTGCAAATTCATGGCAAAGAGTCACCAGTTTCCCCATAAACAGCTGCCAGAGCAACTCTGGCTCTGGAGGCTTGGGATAATGAACTCTGACATCGTTGACTAGTGGCTCTTGAGGAAGTAAGGAGTTTGGCTTCATTATTTCATAAATGTACTAATTTTTATTATCATTTAACATGTATATTGCATTGTTTTCGTTTGTTTTTCTTCCTCTTTTCGCTTTGTTTTGTAACTGCACTAATTTTTCCTCCTCTCTTGCATTTCCTTCCACTAGCCAGAGAAGGGAGCAAGATGCTTTGAACCTGGGTGTAGAGATAAGGTTTGCCTCTGAGCCCACCATCCAGAGGAGGAAAGAGTGTGACCAGTACTATTGGAATACAATGGTGAAATGGAATGGTCCGGTGGTTAGGGCACTGGTATGGGATTCAGAGACCCAGATTCACGTCCACGTGTGACCTTGGGCAAGTCACTTAAACCCAGATCTTCAAAATGTCTTCAAAATGTATTTAGGAGCCTATCTCCCATTGATTTCACCTTTGAGGATCTGGGTCTTAGTCTCTCAGGGTATGTCTACACTGCAATAAAACAGCTGTGACTGTTCTGTATCAGCTGACTCGGGCTTGGACTGCAAGGTTATAAAACTACAATGTAAATGTTCAGGCTCAAGCTGGAGCCTGGGCTCCTGGACTCACCCCTCACAGGGTCCCTGAGCCCAAACATCTACACTGAAATTTTATAGGCCTGTAGCCTGAGCCGCACAAGCCTGAGGCAAGTGACATGGGCCAGCCATATGTGTTTTGTTGCAGTGTAGACATAACCACTGTGCTTCAGTTCCCAGTCCATATAATGGAAATAATAGCACTTCCCTACCTCACAATTGTGTTATGAGGATAAATACATTAAAGATTGTGAGGTGCTCACTATAGAAATGCGTAAGATAGATAGGTAAGGGGATTTACTTGGAGGTTATGGGACCAGAGGTATGATTTTAATGCAGTAGGCCACAGTTATAATCAAATTATGCCTATTCACAATGGAACCATTACCTTTTTGAAGACCTCCACCCGTAGTCTGTTGCTCTGTATGATTATTCGTTTCTGTTTGTCTTCTTCTTTCTTTTTCACTTCAGGCAAGTTATTATAAATCCTGGCATAAATTCAGAATATAAATTATAACATATCATTCTACAGTGTCACCACTAACTTAATTTTTCAAAGTGGAAAAAATTCTTCTAGGCAATCACTTGTATTATTATGCATTTGTAAATATCTGAATTCAATTTCATACAGGTATCTATTAGCAATAATACTGGTATCACAATGAAAGATTTTGAACTGAGAAACTTGAGAAATGGTCTTTATTCTGAAATGATTAAATGAAAGTAGAGGGCCAGGTTATCTTAGTTACATCTGTGCAATTCTGGAGTAATTTCCATGAGCTCGGTGGAGATCATCTAGATTTATAGCAGTGTAACTGAGACAAGAATCAGGCCCATAAGCTTCTCATAGGTATATCACAATACAGATTCCAAGCAATAACCTTCAGTGGTTGCTCAAAAATGTGTAAGAAAAATAAAATGATAATTATATTAACTGATAAGATTTTCTCACTGTCACTGTGACCCTTTCACCAGAAAACAAAATGGTCAATTCTTAATGTAATTGCAGCTCTTGGTTACAATCATAAAAGTAACTTTGGGAATAATCTTTTTCACATTGCAGTCAATGACAAAATTCCCATTGACTCAAGTGGGAGCAGGATTAGGCTCTCTGTAACAAATATCTTTCTTACTCAACAATTCTGCTCTTTGTGTATATTCTGATCTAAATCATTAGTATTCAGACTTAATTAGTTTAGTGGACTATGAAACTTTCCTTTCCCTCCCAACCTAATTTGCACTACAGAATCCATATAGCAGCTTATTCTGGCTTATACATTATGAGTAGCATTTTATTTTTTAGTACTGGGACAGATTCTGATCTCTGTGACATTAGGGTACATTCAGAAAAACTCCTTGACATCACTTTGCATTTTTCGTTGTTGTAAAGGACTATATAAGGTGCATGGCAATGGAGGATCAGACCCCTAAGTATCTAATAAATTGCGGTCTTTGGTAGGATATGTACTGTGGTCAAGATTTAAAAAAATTAGTGACTCTGCCTTCAATTTTTGGGTGCACAACTTAATACACCTTAAAGATGCCTGATTTTCAGAGGATGAATAAGTGAGTGCTTGGTGAAAATCAGGTCCTTTTAAAGTGCCTCAAATTGGGCCTCCAAAAACACTAGTCACTATTAAAAATCTTGACCTATACTCCTCTGCAGAAAAACAGTTCTCACTACTGGAGAAAAAAGATTCTTTATTCACATTCAGTGCTTATCTAAGAAATTAACTCCTGCTGTTAACAAGAAAATGCACTGGATTGTTTATGGTAGATGAATAATAACGAGTATGGCAGAAAATGGAGAAAGCAGCCTGTAGAATAAGAGCCCAAAGGAATATTCGGCAGGATGTGGTGCAAACTTCATTGTGCTTTTGGACTTTCCGCACAGGTTTGATTGTGAGAAGTGCAATTTTGTATTACAGAGCTGAAACTTCTGGTATATTTTGAGGGCTACAATGTATGCACAATATTACCACAAATCTCTAAAATGTTGCTAATAAATAGATTTCAATAAATAATATTTAGTTAATTACTACAGACAATCAGATAACATGTGAGAGCAAGTGGAGCATTATGGGCCACAAAGTAAAGACAGAAGCCTCCCAAATTATACCCCCCAACAGAGGCCAGCCATAATTGCACTCCCTATGCTCTCTGAGCGCAGGGATGCTCCCTGCCATCACCTCCAGGGCACTAGATACCCCAAAATGGGGTGGGATGAGGCAGAACCAAGACTTACACACACTGGGCAGAAGAACTGGTGTCCATCCAAGGCAGTGTAAGCTGCACTCCATGAAGGGGGATAGTAGAGGGTGTGTTCTCCCTCTTCTTCAGTGCTCATGAGAGCCCTCAGAAGCATTGTTTTTCCCTGCAGGAGAAGGCCTCCTGTTGTTTCTGCTAGGACAGTACAGCTCCACACGATTCACTAAGTAGGGCTACAACTTCTATCCATTTTAGGGGGAAGAACATTGTCTATGTTTGTGCATATTGCACAAGGCATGATATACCACAAACCCAAGATTATGATGCTAATTAGGAAGTGCAGAGTCTTGGCACTGGATCCCAGGGAATCACAGTGAATTCTAAACCGAAATGTGTTGTACCTTTTAGATCTCATGTGCATCTCCTTCTCCGAAATGAACCTTTCCTTTGGTTTGAACAGGTTATCTAATAAAAGAAACATATAGTTAATTTCTGAGGAATCTTTATTTAGCATGTTTTTATGAAACAATAACAGCACGGCTTTCCCTAAATTAAATTAATTCACATGGTGTTATTTCTGATTAAATCATTACTGACCTACTGCCTGATCCAGCTTGCATTGAAGCCTAAGAAAAGACTCCTGATGACTTCATCTGGAGTTGAATCAGACCCTTAAGCTGCCCTTTAGAGTGGGAAGGATGGATAAGACCTCTTGCTACCTGTCTCATTACATGGTTCATTTATTTTAAATGCATATAACTTGTGTCACTGTCACAAGCAGCAGTGCATACCCTCCAATTCAAGCCATGAACTAGCTGATAATTAGTCTGGCATAAACTGACCCATTTTTCTGTCATTCTTTCCTGCCATTGGAGAGCACAAGTGACTGATTCTCCACTGCCTTGCATCTTCTGCAGTAAATTACATTTTTGCAAAGCAGGTGAGATCCTCTGCCAGTGTCAACTGATTTACACCTGCAGAAACTTGGCCCAGTGGGTGCAATTCTGATTTGACAGAGTTTTACACCCATTTTGCATAGGTGTAAATAACTGCACAAGGCAGTGGAGAATCAGGCTCAGTAGTCTTTGCTGGCAAGATATGAGGAGACTCTCACAACAACCTCAGCCAGCACTTCCTTGGTCAAGGGGAAATAATTATGGAAATAATTATGGATCAAAATGGTTAGTTTGATTCCTAAGATGTTAGGTAATTTTTATATTCTTCCTTCATAAACTCTTATTAATGCAAAGTAAAGGTAGGCAATTTAACCCAGACGCGCCTTCCCTGCTCCGGAGTCCTGTCTGTTGACAGCAACTTTAAATTCTGCTCTGTTGTACGTATGGGTTACAATTTTATAACAACTCTACTATCCCCTAGGCTTTTAGTAGCAGGTTGGCTGAGCAGTCATCCCACTTGTATCAGGAATTGGTTCATGATTTGGGGGTGATGACCTTACATCTATTGCAGGAGTGTGAATGTGTTTACAGGGGAAGGAGAGGAAGGAGTGGGAAGGTATTTTAAGGATTGTATTGGAAGGGTGGATGGGTCAGGAGAAAAGGCAAATATTACACAAGACTATAATAAAATACAGGACACAGTAAACACAGCAGAGTGTAATCCAAATAATTAAAATTTAAAACCCAATATTTTACAAATTATCATATCAGAAAACATTGCTACATATCCTTGAAAAGCTGGGTCCTCATATCATGAGTTTCTAGATCCTCACTGGGCCCTGAACCCATTTTTTTTTTTTAAAGACCATCACAGGGTATTTACTAGCAAGGTCAGGGCAGGGTGGATTTGATTTAAATCAAATTGATATAAATAATTATTTAAATCACTAGTCAGGAAGACTCGATTTAATCATGGTTTTCTACATAAAAGTGCATTCTTGTTGGTGGTTATAACCTTAATACATATTCTTCACAATTCAGAGAGAATAATGTTGGTTTCATTTTTAGAAGGTACACACTATACATTTTTAAACCGTGATTTATTTTGAAACCTTTTCAGATTAGTTTTACAGCTATATCAGAAAATGAATGATTGTTTGGTTATTTCATTTACCAAAGGTAATTGAAGCCGATATTTAGGAAGTCATTGGGAGGTGAACTATCTCCAATTTAACAGGTTAATCATTAATATTTGGAGGATTTTTTTGCCATGTTGTATTAGAAGGAGAACATCACCAGACAGACATTTAAATTGTTTTATTTAACTAAAACAACAACGTTAAGTATTCTGGATATTTTTTTCTTCAACAGCAAACATATAATATTTTAACAAAGCAAGCATATGTCCCTCGCTTCTCACATTTATCTCTAGACTTCTTCTCCTTGTCCAGATCTATTCCACCCCCAACAATCTTCTATTCATTGAACTTTTTGAAACTTTGCACTTTTAGAGAGAGGTAAGGGATTGACTCTGTGTACACAAATTTGCAGAGGGACAATAGAGTTGAGGTCTGTTATTTCTCACCTCTATATATTATTTATTTTAAAACATTTTTGCTGTTAACAAGCACGTTACCTCTGGAGACACAAATTCACAGTTTGAGAACTGCAAAACTAAGCATCTCTGATGGTATCTTCTAGACTGAGCACTGAGTCCCATTGGTTAGATAGAAAGATTAACTTAAATAATCTATACAGAAGCCTGTGGAACCCCATAAAAGTGGGTCCCTAATCCATGAACTATTGGAATTCATTTAAAAAACTTTTCTTAAACATTACATGAATATATTGTCTCACACTATAGAATTAGAATTTATAATCCATATTCCATGATGAGATATCTTTGAGCTATAATGTATCTTAATTAAAACTGTCTTTAGACAGTTAATATTTATTTATTTTATTAATAAAAATATTTATTTTATTTATATTTTATTTATTGTATTATTATTTAGATAGCTTTTTTCCTCAAAAAGCATTTTATCAAAAAAAATCCGATTTAAATAACAAAAATAATTGATTTTTATCCACCCTGGGTGAGGGTGATTTCAGTAATGCAAGTTTATTCGACTACTTAGAGGGATAGGGATCCAGGGGTCCTATGTTCTCAGTGTTTTGTCATCAAAGCTAGCTTTATTTATTTATGATAAACACATGCACATTACTTAATACCACTACATATCAAAGGAATTTAGAAGACAGTATATTTCACAGTAAATGACAAATGTGCCTCTCGTCTGTCTCACTACAAATAAGAGGAAATAATATTGAAGATAAAGAAAAATATTAAGTTCCAGAACTACTTGACACACAGGTCAGCTCAGAGCTGAGCCTGTATCCACTGCCCTGAGTACAGACCTTCCCCCTTCACATTCTGCTCCTAGCTTTTTAACACACCACATATGTTTCACTGGTATTTATGGAGGTTGCCCCTGACAACCAAACAGCCTAGAGCCATTTAAAGGGGCCACACCCAGCATCTCAATTACATTCAGTTTACTGAGGAAAAAAGCAACTTGTCTTTAAGAGCACCGTCATTCACATATCTGAGTTACAAATGGAAGGAACCCTTCAGCAATTTCCCTCCTGAGCTGATATAGGTTTCAGAATGAAAGTTGTGCAAAAAGACACTCCTCTATACTTGAGGATCAACCCTTTTTCAAATGCTTTATAACTGGCAAAGAAACCTATAAATTAGCCAAATAAATTTTAACTAAACTTAATCATATTGTATTACAAACTTTAAACAAACAATATCCCCTCACACATATGAAGACACATTGTCTGGTATGACCAAGCAAAGTTTGGCACAGGATGGGGGCTGCAAAGTTAAGTGGGGCCACTTTGGCTTCTCATGTACCTTAGAGCTGCCTCACTGATGCTCTAAAATGCATTCAGCTGCCTAAGGTCACAAGAGGCCAATTCTGGCAGCCAGGGATCCCTAAAGCTGCCTCCTCTCCTTTCCCTAAGCCGCAGCCTCGAACCTGCAGAAGGTCATGTTAATCCTCTGGGGTCTTGTAAAGCCAGCTTTATGGCCCCTTTGCAGTGGAAGGGTGCAAAGGAACACAGCAGAACTAAGAATTTGGCTGATCAGATATTTAAAAATAAAGGACAAACTCCCCTCCTCTGTGGTTGCACAGAACTAAGATGTGGGGATCCTGTATAAAAAATTCATACCGCTGTCCAGCATAGAGTCCAGCTCCAGGAGTGTTCCCTCCACATTCCTGTGCAGAGCAGGAGACAGCCAGGGGAGGAGTGAGGGTGAGCCAGTAGCCCTAGCAGTGGCCTTGATTGTCCTACATTGAGCCTTCCTGAACTCAAGTTTGGCTTGGGGCAAGCAGTGGATTTGGCCTGATAAGATGAATAATGTCATTTGGGTGCACAGAGCATTTGCTCACATATCTCCCTATACATCAAGATTAGCATTTGCGGAAACCTCTAATTTTTTGTCTGGAGAGTGGTGTTTTTTTCACAGCTGGGACAAAAATAATCTCTTAAAAGGCTTTACTTTTTTAATAAAAAGTTATGTTAGTGACATTTCCAGCCAGCAAGCTGGAAAGGCTTCCCTCCAGATTCCCATCCATGGAACACAGTGAAGAAATGTCAGCTGGCTTCAGACTAGCTAGGCTCCTGCCAGGAGCTTTGGGCTCCCCACCCTGGAGTGCAGTGAAGACAACAGCAGCTGGCTTCATCTCTTCAGAAAGCAGTTAATCTCCAGGTAGGTTTCACCTGAGGACTGGCTATTTTCCAAGGGGTGGTTGGTCAATAATTGTAAGAAGAGGAAGGAGAATTTCCTGCAGCTGGGAGATGAGGTTAGGCTGGGACTCATATTTCTGTGTCTAGTCCAGCCACACATGTTCCCTAGCCTACATAAGCTTTCTCCACAAATGCTATTTACATACTATTTCCTCAGGTTACGAAATGTCAGAAGAGCTGCAGCTTGAACTGGGAGGTCAGGCCAACACCAAGCTGCTTCTTTGCAGGGAAGCAGGGCCAACCAGCAGGGGAGAGATGGACATGGAGAATAAGGCTGCCCACCTGCTCAAGTAGTGGGGGATAAGGCTTCTTCTTCAGGGACTCTTAAGGAAAGGAGTAAACTATTCCTCAGTGCCTCAGCACATAATGCTGGGAACAAGCATAGGGTACAAGAGGGTGTGCTCTGAAATGCAGGCCCATGACTTTTCTGTGACTTCTTAATAATAGGTAGAGAGACTATTCTCTAATTTTACCACAAGTCAATATGACAAAATGGCCTCCACGTTTGAATTACAGAGAATTACTACGGCAGCAGTGTGACGGGGTCCGCTTACCCCGCACTAGCCCACACAGGGTTGAACCCATGGGATTGACAGCAGAAGTCCCGCCCCCCTGGCAAGACTGGGCATGCTCCAAGTGTTCTAGCTGTATAAAGGGAGGGAGCCCAGCTCATTCAGGGGAGGAGACCACAGGGGAAGGACCTGCCTGGGGATCTCCTGCAGAGGGCCACTCACGGCCGCGGACTGCACCAGGAACCGAAGCCTCTCACGGCCTGCCTGGATCCCCACAAGGGGAGAAGTCCGCGACCGATGTGATTGCAGAGCCATTGGCCATTATCTTTGAGAAATCATGGCAATCGGGGGAGGTCCCGGATGACTGGAAAAAAGCTAATGTAGTGCCCATCTTTAAAAAAGGGAAGAAGGAAGATCCGGGGAACTACAGGCCAGTCAGTCTCACCTCAGTCCCTGGAAAAATCATGGAACAGGTCCTCAAGGAATCAATTCTGAACCACTTAAAGGAGGGGAAAGTGATCAGGAACAGTCAGCATGGATTCACCAAGGGCAAGTCATGCCTGACTAACCTAATTGCCTTCTATGATGAGATAACTGGCTCTGTGGATGAGGGGAAAGCAGTGGATGTGCTATTTCTTGACTTTAGCAAAGCTTTTGATACAGTCTCCCACAGTGTTCTTGCCAGCAAGTTAAAGAAGTATGGGCTGGATGAATGGACGGTAAGGTGGATAGAAAACTGGCTGGATGGTCGTGCTCAACGGGTAGTGATCAATGGCTCCATGTCTAGTTGGCAGCCGGTATCAAGTGGAGTGCCCCAAGGGTCGGTGCTGGGGCCGGTTTTGTTCAATATCTTCATCAACAATCTGGAGGATGGTGTGGACTGCACCCTTAGCAAGTTTGCAGATGACACTAAACTGGGAGGAGTGGTTGATACGCTGGAGGGTAGGGACAGGATACAGAGGGACCTAGACAAATTAGAGGATTGGGCCAAAAGAAATCTGATGAGGTTCAACAAGGACAAGTGCAGAGTCCTGCTCTTAGGACGGAAGAATCCCATGCACTGCTACAGACTAGGGACCGAATGGCTGGACAGCAATTCTGCAGAAAAGGAACTAGGGGTTACAGTGGACGAAAAGCTGAATATGAGTCAACAGTGTGCCCTTGTTGCCAAGAAGGCTAACGGCATTTTGGGCTGTATAAGTAGGGGCATTTCCAGCAGATCGAGGGACGTGATTATTCCCCTCTATTCGGCACTGGTGAGGCCTCATTTGGAGTACTGTGTCCAGTTTTGGGCCCCACACTACAAGAAGGATGTGGATAAATTGGAAAGAGTCCAGTGGAGGGCAAGAAAAATGGTTAGGGGGCTGGAGCACATGACTTATGAGAAGAGGCTGAGGGAACTGGGATTGTTTAGCCTGCAGAAGAGAAGAGTGAGGGGGGATTTGATAGCTGCTTTCAACTACCTAAAAGGGGGTTCCAAAGAGGATGGATCTAGACTGTTCTCAGTGGTAGAAGATGACAGAACAAGGAGTAATGGTCTCAAGTTGCAGAGGGGGAGGTTTAGGTTGGATATTAGGAAAAACTTTTTCACTAGTAGGGTGGTGAAGCACTGGAATGGGTTACCTAGGGAGGTGGTGGAATCTCCTTCCTTAGAGGTTTTTAAGGTCAGGCTTGACAAAGCCCTGGCTGGGATGATCTAGTTGGGGTTGGTCCTGCTTTGAGCAGGGGGTTGGACTAGATGACCTCCTGAGGTCCCTTCCAACCCTGAGATTCTATGATTCTATGATTCTATGACGACGACCGGCCCTGCTGACCACGGAGGACCCGACACCTCATGGGATACCCCAACACCGACTCTGGTAGGAAGTGACCCAGGGAGGGCGGCGGAATGGTACCTCCCACCCCGGAGAAACTCAGCGTGTTTTGGCCGGACCCTCCCCGCTGAGTCAGTGGCAAGTCGCCGCGCTACTGTTCCGGCCGCTAGGCCACACTGCCCTGCACCAAAGGGGGGTGCTAGAGACTCTGGCCACTAGGCCACGCTACCCTGCACCAAAGGGTGGTGCTAGAGACCCTGGCCACTAGGCCACGCTACCCTGCACCAAAGGGGGGCGTTACAGACTCCGGCCGCTAGGCCATGTTGCCCGGCACCGAGGGGTAGCATCAGAGACTGTGACTGGTAGGCCACGCTGCCCTGACCCTAGGGGTGTGGACCATCACAGGCAGCAAGCAGGATGCAACTGTAGCGTATGCCTTCTATTGCTCTAAAGCAATAATCTCCAGCTGATTTAGGAGCTATCTTGAAGGGCACTGGAACAAGACACAGCCAGCACAACTTGGCAGGAAAGAGCGGTTGCCATGGTAGAGGCTTTTAGAGGAAGACTAAAAGGGGGAAATCCTGAAAAATCTTCCCTGGAAGATAAAAAAAAAACCTACCTTGCTTATAAAAAAAATCTGCTGCATAAGAGAACAGTTGTAAGACTTATAATGCAAGGTCACAGGCAAACCATGCAATACCCAGTCACATAGCATCTCTCAGCTAACTCTCAGGGCAATACTCAAGACAAAAAAATAATTTAAAATATGGCTTTACAAAAAGGTTAAACCTTGGGGGATTACACGAGGAGAAAATCTTAAAATAATTTAAAAAGGAAATGAAAAGCCAATGCAAATTATAGAGTAAAAGTAATATGTGCATAGTACTTAATTATTGTTAACATCCAAGCAGCAAAATACAGTTCCAAGTGGAAGTCTGCCATGCTAGCTCTTCAAAAGGGCCACCATGCTAAGAATTATAATAGCTGACCAAATGCATAATCAAGACCTGAATTAACATCTCTATTGAGCAAAGATCAAAGTAAGGCATAAAGTAGACAATGCACCAAGATGATAATAGCCAACCTTTCAAATTACATTTGTTAGATTATTACAATTCCGCATCAAATTCATAGGTTTGATTTTTAATGTGAAAAATATTCTAAGCAGGGAAAAGTACTGAGTTCTAAGATTGACAGCTATTCAGGGTTTTTGCTGAGAAATTCCACAGGGAAAAAAAATGTTACTAGGAGATGCTTCATCCATGTTTTATTCAAATCCTGTAAGACTGCTGAGATACTGGTATTTATAACAATACCATGCACAGCCGTGATTTATCTGTGACATTCCTTTAATGGGGTGAGGAAGCCACACCAAGGTCTTGAAGTTGCTAACCAAGATAAATAGCTCATCATCATCAATATATTTTTAACAAATGCTAATGCTAACCCCAGACATGGATTAGAAGAAAAACACATTTCCTGGCTGGGAAGCTATTAAATGTTTAGACAGAGGACAGACAGTTTAGGAATGGGAAGAGTAGGAACAGGTTCCTTGGCTTCCCATGTAGAAATAAATCACTGAGCCACTGAAATAAAGAGAGACAAAATGTACTGTGGGCTAGTTTCTGCCTATTGGTACATGGATGTGCCCTCCACTTATGAGTGGGAGCCCTAAAAATGTGAACACGGCTAGAACGTGACCGTGCATTGTATGTTGCCAGTCACTGAAAAGAGAAGCTCTGGTGTTGCACTTGCAGGTAGTTATACTCATGGGCTTCTCTCCTGTTCAACTAAAACAGGAATCCACCAAAAGCACATTGATCCTCCTTGACTGACAAATTAGCCAGTTACCTCCACCAGTTCAGTGGTTTGACTTTCTTTAAAACTTCAGCATGCATTAGCTAACATGTTTGCTACTAACTAACACATTCTAAAGGTCTAGTGTGGATAACATGGTGGATATATTAACATGAGCTCCTGCTTAAGTTTCAACTCAACCAGCTAGCTCATGTTTAAGTCCACACTGCCTAGTGTATACTACACCCTTAGAAAACGTTCTACCAACACAGTTTTTATCCTAGTCAAAACAAACCATAAAGAAGTAGAAGAGAGTCTAAGCCCTGATCTACACTACGAGTTTAGGTCGAATTTATTAGCATTACACTGATTGATCCATGCACCCGTCCACACGACGAAGCCATTAACATTGACGTCTAGGGCTCTTAAAATCGATCTCGCCACTCCACCCCCAACGAGGGGATTAGCACTAAAATCGATACTGCCGACTCGAACTGGGCTTAGTGTGGACGCAATTCGAAGGTATTGGCCTCCTGGATCTATCCCACAGTGCAACATTTGACCGCTCTGGACAGCAGTCTGAGCTCGAATGCTCCGCCCAGGTAGACAGGAAAAGCCCCGCGAACTTTTGAATTTCATTTCCTGTTTGGCCAGCATGGTGAGCTGCAGGTGAGTGCAGATCTCATCAGCAGACCATGATGGAGTCCCAGAACCGAAGACGAGCTCCAGCGTGGACTGAGCGTGAGGTACATGATCTGATCGCAGTATGGGGAGACGAAACCGTGCTAGCAGAGCTACGGTCCAAAAGAAGAAACGCCAATACATATGCCAAAGTCTCCAAGGGCATGCAGGACAGAGGCTACAACAGGGACGCGCAACAGTGCCACGTGAAAATTAAGGAGCTCAGGCAAGCCTACCAAAAAACCAGAGATGCAAACAGCCGCTCTGGGTCAGAGCCCCAGATATGCCGCTTCTATGATGAGCTGCATGCCATTCTAGGAGGTGCAGCCAGCACTGACCCACCTATGTGGTATGACTCCGTATGTGGATCATCAGAAACCACAGAGGAGCATTTTCAGGGAGAGGAAGATGATGATAATGATGCTGAAAATAGCGCCCAGACACAGCAAGGAAGCGGAGAAGCCCTTTTCCCCGACAGCCAGGAACTCTTTGTCACCCTGGAGCCAGTACCCTAGGAATCCACCCAAGGCGTGCTTGATGCCGGAGAAGGGACCTCTGGTGAGTGTACCTCTGTTAAATTAATACATGTTTTATAAGCAAGTGTGTTTAATGATTAATTCGCGGCCAGTACAGCTACAGCTACTGGAAAAGTCTGTTAACATGTTCGGGGATGGAGCGGAAATCCTCCGGGGACATCTCCAGAAAGATCTCCTGGATGTACTCCCAAAGCCTGTGCAAAAGGTTTCTGGGGAGGGCAGCCTTATTCTGTACTCCGTGGTAACACACTCTACCACGGCAGGCCAGTAGCACGTAGTCTGGAATCATTGCATTGCAAAGCATGGCGGCGTATGGTCCCAGCATTCAAGCAACATCCGTTCTTTATCTGTCTGTGTTATCCTCAGAAGAGTGATATCATTCATGGTCACCTGGTTGAAATAGGGGAATTTTATTAAGGGGGTATTCAGAGGGGTCCGTCCCTGCTGGGCTGTTTGCCTGTGGCTGAACGGAAATCTTCCCCACTGTGACCCACGCGGTGGGGGGAGGGGTAACAGCGAACATCTTGGATGTGTGTGTGTGTGTGGGGGGGGGGGGGTGTCGATTAGGTTCACGCTGCACGTTAACCTGAAAACCGCCATCCCTCCCTTTTCAATTGCCAACCAGTTTTAAATTGCCAGCCCAAAGGCTGTTTGTTATGGGAAATGAGGGGGTTGCTGTTTGAAAACAATCCCACATGTTATGAAGGTAAAGAAGCCAATAGACTGTGGCTTACCATGGCTGCCTGCAAGCCGAATTCTGTTGCCCGCCGGACCTGCTTGTGTGATCTCTCACACCAAACCGGCAGACCCTCAATATAACAGGGAAAGTGCAACCTTGGACCAAATGCACATGTGATATGTAATGTTTGGAGCATTGTTCTCTAATATGTGTCTTTTAAACTACTCCTCTCCCGTTTGTTTCCTCCCGCAGCTGCAAATGTTTCAACGCCACCCCTTTCATCACTGTCCCAGAGGCTAGCGAAGATTAGAAGTAAAAAAAAAAGGAATCGAGACGATATGTTCACAGAGCTCTTGCAATCCTCCCACACTGAAACTGCCCAGCAGAATGCGTTGAGGCAAACACTTTCGGAGTCCAGGAAGGCAGAATTTGATTGCGCGGACAGGTGGCGTGCTGAAGACAATGACTGGCGGGATGAAGAGACACAGCGGTGGGATGAAGAGAGTAGGTGGCGTCAGCGTGCAGAGAGAAGGCAGGATGCAATTCTGAGGCTACTGGAGGATCAAATGGAAATCCTCCAGCTTATGGCTGAGGAAAGGCGTAGGGTTCAGGAAAGGCCGCCTGAGCCCAGACCGCCGCTACAGCCCCTGTGTAACCAACAGCCCTCCTTCCTGAGTCCCATAACCTCATCCCCGAGATGCCCAAGAACGTGTTTGGGTGGCCTCCGTGCACCCAACCACTCAAGCCAAGAGAACAGTCCAAGCAACAAAGGGCTGGCATTCAATAAGTTTTAAAGTGCTGTGTGTCCTTGTCCTTCCCTCATCCCTTCCTCCACCACCCATCCTGGTGCTTCCCTTCCTCCACCACCCATCCTGGTGCTTCCTTTCCTCCACCACCCATCCCAGGCGACCGTGGCAGTTACCCCCATAGTTCCCCCTCTTTGTTTTACGAATTAATAAAGAATGCATGATTTTTAAGCAACAATGACTTTATTGCCTCTGCAAGCGGTGACCGAGGGGGGGAGGGCAGGGCGGTTTGGTTAAAGGGAAGTAGAGTGAATGAAGGGGCGGGGCTTTTCATTAATGGGGAAAAACAGAACTTTCACACAGAATCCTGGCCATTCATGAAACTGGTTTTCAAAGCTTCCCTGATGCGCAACGCACCCTGCTGTACTCTTGTAATAGCCCTGGTGTCTGGCTGCACATAACCAGCGGCCAGGTGATTTGCCTCAACCTCCCACCCCGCCATAAACGTCTCCCCTTTACTCTCACAGATATTGTGGAGTGCACAGCAAGCAGTAACAATAATGGGAATATTGGTTTCGCTGAGATCTAACCTAGTCAATAAACTGCGCCAGCGAGCTTTTAAATGCCCAAATGCACATTCCACCACCATTCTGCACTTGCTCAGCCTATAGTTGAAAAGGTCCTGACTACTGTCCAGGCTACCTGTGTATGGCTTCATGGCCATGGCATTAAGGGGTAGGCTGGGTCCCCAAGGATAACTATAGGCATCTCAACATCCCCAACGGTTATTTTCTGGTCTGGGAAGAAAGTCCCTTGCTGCAGCAGCTGAAACAGACCAGAGTTCCTGAAGATGCGAGCGCCATGTACCTTTCCCGGCCATCCCACGTTGATGTTGGTGAAACGTCCCTTATGATCCACCAGTGCTTGCAGCACTATTGAAAAGTAACCCTTTTGGTTTATGTACTCGCTGGCTTGGTGGTCCGGTGCCAAGATAGGGATATGGGTTCCGTCTATCGCCCCACCACAGTTCGGGAACCCCATTGCTGCAAAGCCATCCACTATGACCTGCACATTTCCCAGACTCACAACCCTTGGTACCAGCAGCTCGGTGATCGCCCTGGCTACTTGCATCACAACAGCCCCCACTGTAGATTTTCCCACTCCGAATTGATTCGCGACTGACCGGTAGCTGTCTGGCGTTGCAAGCTTCCACAGGGCTATCGCCATTCGCTTCTCTACTGTGAGGGCTGCTCTCTTCTTGGTGTTCTGGCGCTTCAGGGCAGAGGAAAGCAACTCACAAAGTTCCATGAAAGTGCCCTTACGCATGCGGAAGTTTCGCAGCCATTGCTGATCGTCCCACACCTGCAGCACTATGCGGTCCCATCACTCTGTGCTTGTTTCCTGGGCTCAGAATCGGCGTTCCACAGCATGAACCTGCCCCATTACCACCATGATGTCCACCTTGCGGGGGAGCCTTTTTTGAGAGAGGTCTGTGTCCATGTCCTCATCACTGTCCTCAGGGCGCTGCTGTCGCCTCCTCGCCTGCTGTAGCTGTAGCAGCTCCTGGTTCTCGTTCTCCATATACTGCTGGACAATGCGCGTGGTGTTCATAACGGCGATAACAGCCACAGCAATCTGATCGGGCTCCATGTTTTCCCTGGTATGGCATCTGCAGGACAGCAGAGTGGCAGCGAAAGCAGCGGGTGGATAACAATGGTGTCAGCAATATGGCGCCCGCATGAAAAAAGGCGCGAAAGGATTTTTTGCTCCCCCCTCAGTTGCTTTCACGGAGGGAGTGGGGAGCAAGGGTTAGGCTCCTTTCCTTCTAGCAGCAGATGGTACAATATGCTTGATATCCATCATCATCTCCTGGCCCCCTCAAGGATTGAACTCGCAACCCCGGGTTTAGCAGGCCAACGCTCAGACCGCTGAGCTATCCCTCTGCCCGTGTTCCAGGCAGTACTGAATCTCCCTTAAACAAAATGTAAAAAAGAGAATGACCAGAGTCACTCTGGTCACTCCCATTTATGTCCAAGCACCCCTGGCCAGCCACATCATAGGCCGCCGGCCAGGAGCACATGAATTTCAAGCATATTGTACGATCTGCAGCTAGAAGGCAAGGAGCTTCTGCTGTGTAGTCCCGCAACTATGACCATTTATGGAATATTGCACCATCTGCTGCTAGAAGGCAAGGAGCTGTGTAGTCCCGCAACTACCAGCCTCAGGCGGAATGGCCCCCTCAAGGATTGAACTCACAACCCCGGGTTTAGCGGGCCAGTGCTCAGAACGCTGAGCTATCCCTCTGCCCGTATTACGGTGCAACTGAATCCCCACTAGACCTAATGTCCAGGCGTACGCTGGAGATTACGGTAATTGTGAGCTGAGCAGGCTCCATGCTTGCCGTAGCAAACCCGTAAACCCCGGAAAAAAGGAGCGAAAAAGATTGCTTTCACGGAGGGAGGAAGGGACATTTGATGGCTTGACGACATGTACCCAGAACCACCAGCGACAATGTTTTCTGCCCCATCAGGCTTTGGGATCGCAACCCAGAATTCCAATGGGCGGCGGATTGTGCGGGAACTGTAGGATAGCTACCCGCAATGCAACGCTCCGAAAGTCGGCGCTAGCCCCGCTACTGTGGACACAGTCCGTCGACCTCATGGTCTTAATGCTCTTTAGTGGGGACACACACAATCGATTCCATAAATCCGGGTTTTAAAATATCGACTTCTATAATTTTGACCTAATTCTGTAGTGTAGACGTACCCCCCAAGGGCCTGATTTTCCTCTGCCTGTGTGGTCATTTATATCAGTGCAGAATGGATGAAGTGTAGGAGTAACATGCTACCATTTTGATCTGGTGACAGTGGAGAATCAGACCTAAATTGGTGTAATTTATATGGCAAAGGGCCAGAAGAAAGTGTAAATTAAAGTGGGTAGGCCTGATTCTCTGCTTCCTCACCCCTTGTTAATCATTTCCCTCTGTACACATTTGCTCTGTGCTCTGGATATCCATCCTCACTGGCCTTTCTTAACATTACACGGCCAACAATGGGAGACTTCACCAGTTATCCTATAAAACCTGTCAAGTTTGTTTATGAAATCCAGATAGTGCCAATGTTATGTTAAAGGTTTCTGGACCAAATTCATGCCTAGTGTAACTTCAGTGAAGACACGCCAGGGATGAATTCAGTCCCTTCTCCAAATTTACTTTTCTGTCATTCAAAATCTTCTAGAGGGTTTAGCCCAGGGGTCAGCAACCTACAGCACATGTGCCAAAGGTGGCACGCGAGCCAATTTTTAATGGCACGCCGAGGTCCTGGCCGCTGGCCCCGCTCAGCCCGCTGCCAGCCTGGATGAAGGGAATCCCAGGCCGGTAGCAGGCTGAGCGGGGCTAGCAGCTGAGACCCCGGCTGGCAGGAGCCGGCGGCCGGAACCTCAGACCAACAGCGGGCTGAGCCGTCGCTCTGGAGTCCTGGCTGCTGGCCCCACTCAGCTCGCCGCTGCTCTGGGGTTCCAGCCGCTGGCTCCTGCCAGTCTGGGTCTCAAATGTATTACTGGCCCACGAAACCTTAAGTCAAAGTGAATAAATTAAGACTCGGCACACCACTTCTGAAAGGTTGCCGACCCCTGGCTTAGCCCATAGATCAGAAAACTTTGGAATAACAATTGTCATGTACAGTATAGCACTCTGGGCACTAGGACCCAAGTGTGTTTCTCTCTTCCTCCCCCCATGTGTGGTTGAGGAGAAACTGCAGAAAGGAACAAGCCAGAAGGAACAGCTGCAGAAGCAGCCAAAGCAGGGATCTTTGGCAGGGCCAGTGCAAGGATATTTTGCACCCTAGGCAAAAATTCCACCTTGTCCCCCGCCCGGACATCGGTTCATTGAGGGGCAAATCCCAACGAGCCTTTATAGAACCCAGGGGCCAGCCATGCCCAGGGGCTGCTCCCCAGACCAGGTTCCCCCCTCCCCACCCCCTTCACTCCCTCCCACTTCCCACCCCCTGACTGCCCCCCTCAGAACCCCCCTGCTCCTTGTCCCCTGACTGCCCCCTCCTGAGATCCCCCCCCCACCCTAACTGCCTCCCTAGGACCCTACCCCCTACCTGTCCCCTGACTGCCCCAACCCTTATCCACACCCCGGCCCCCAGACAGACCCCCCAGGACTCCCATGCCTCATCCAACCACTCCCCGCCCCCTGACAGGACCCCCAGAACTCCCGACCCTTCCAACCTCCTCGCTCCCTGTCCCTTGACTGCCCCAACCCCTCTCCACATCCCCGCCCCCTGACAGGCCCCCCCAGAACTCCCAACCCTTCCAACCCCCCCGCTCCCTGCCCCTGACTGCCCCGACCCCTCTCCACACTCCCGCCCCCTGACAGCCCCCGCCCCAGAATTCCCAACCCTTCCAACCCCTCCTGCTCCCTGAGTGCCCCCCAGGACTACCCTTGCCTTACCATGCCCAGGCCGCTGGCTCCACGTGGAGGCCGGGCTGCCGTGTGCACAGCCCCTCCCCTGCAGAGTGCTGAGGCAGCGGGAGGGGCACCAGCATCTCACACTCCCGGGAGCTGCAGAACCCGAGCGTGGTGAGGGGGGAGCCGGGGGCGTGCCTGCCTGGGCTGCGGCCCGACACCCCCCCTCCCCCCGGGGGCTCCTGCAGGTTGCAGGAGATGCATGCAGGAGCCAGCCCCCATGTGCCCCTCAGCTTCCCCCTCGCCACTCTCGGGAGAAGCCAGGGGGGTGCATGGGGGCTGGCTCCCACATGCATCTCCTGCAACCTGCAGGAGCCCCCGGGAGGGGGGGCGTCGGGCCACAGCCTGGGCAGGAGGGGCAGGGGACCCGGCTGCTCCCCTGCTAGTGGCGCTGCCGCCTTTGCAGGGCTGCTGCCCCCCCTGCACCGTGCTGGCTCCTCCATGGCTGGGGGCGCCCCCCAACGACTTGGCGCCCTAGGCGACCGCCTAGTTTGCCTAGTGATTGCACCGACCCTGATCTTTGGACATTCAGAGAACTTTCTACAGTTTTGACTGGACATTCTCTGACCTGTGCTGATTGGCTGTTTGCTCCAACCCTCTCCCCTCCCCTCCCACACAGCCTTTTCACCTTAGCTTCACTGCCCATCTGCCCCTCTTACTCTCTTCTCCCCTGCCCTGTCCCTCTCACCCACTTCCTTCAATCCCCTCTCTACCTTCACTTGTCTTTCCATTTAGCTTATCCCTTCTTTCCTCCCCAAAATGTGGAACTAACACATGTGCCACCATCCCATTGTTCAGTCTGCTTGTGTGTTCTACCCCTTCCCACACTCTGTGTCTGCCTTGTCTATTTACGTTGTTAGCTCTTGGGGGCTCTGTTTGTACAGTGCCTAGCACAATGGAGCCCTAGTCTTGCTTGGCCCATAGGCACTACCATAATAAACATGGTTAATCATAAAATAACAAAAACAGGTAGCTGCTGTTCTCAGTTAGATTTTCCTGAGCGTACCCTAATCTGTATTCATCATGTAGTTTGGCTCCAAACTACTAGCAAGGTGCCAACAGTGTGAGTGATGCTGTTGCTAGCAATGAATAATGTCTGGGGGGCGGGAGAGGCGGTGAATCAGAGTCTTGACAAAATGGGAGTAATATGCAACTTGCAATGGAAATGTGGCTGCAAACATTTAATCAACCACCAATGATTCCACCTGAATGCAGTCAGGCTGCATTATAATGGCTGTGTGATTGGTTGGTTGTGCATTTTTTTTGTGTCCATATTTTCTGATTGCCATTGTCCACATTCCCTATTAAACCTATAATCTAAATAATAATCAGGTCTACATAGTTCTTCTCGGGACAGCCCAAAGGAGAGAGCCTGCTTTCTACAGTCACTTTGAACACAGTTCAGGAGGCATTCCATGCATTTGCTTCCAAAATACTTTTGAAGATAGAGAATTTGAGACTGACTGCTGGATATTAATATAAATCAGCAGACATCTACTGAGGGGGTGGATGGTAACTTTATGATATCCTATATTGCTGTTTCCAGTAAACAATCTCCCAAAAGGAAAGGAAAATAGAGGATATAAAAATGTTCTTGTGAATTAAAAAAAAAACCCTCTAAAAGTGCTTATGTACACTAAGATCACGAAGCTGTTCATTAGGAGGATTTAAAGGCCTATAAACAGCTGGTAGTCTTGTCACTAAAGTAATTACATCATGGTTTTTGAGATTTAAATCCAGTTATTTGAACATTGTTTCTATTCAGTTCGTCACAGTGGGATCTCTAATTTGTTCGACATAGTCAACAGCAGAATAGTGTTTTTTTGGAATAATTAGCACTCTAGAAATTTAACAGTACACATCGCACAGTACAAAAGCTAGTAAAAGAGTTGTAGGTTGTTTGCCTCAGAAATGTACTTGTGGTGATAAAATCTTCTGCTGGATAAACATTCACATTTTTGTAACTTCGGGCATTTTGTGAAATCCTGTTCATGAATTACAATTACAAATGGTAAACAACTTGTTTTTGAAGATGAGAAGGTAAAGGGAAGCTGCACAGATGTTGGTATTTATATGGAAATGATATTTGATACCAATTATCTTTCTCCTTTATGAGAAACAGTAAAGTTATAACAACATGGGCAAAATGGTTTGAAGATTGTGTGATCTAATAATCCCATATTCTCAATAAACACACTTCATTCTGTTAAAGTGATGTTAAAGAGAGGTCTCTAAATGCCAATGTTTCTTTTTCACAGTAACATTAAGATAAAAATTGTGTGTTCTTCATGGTGAAACAGGTGTAGACCATGCTCATCTAGGAGCAATTCAGTGCAACAGCATACAAATTTGTTCAAGCCAACAGTACAAACAGCATCTAAATCAGTTTTTAAAACCTTTCTGATAAAATCATCTGTCAAATTACTAGAAGCTAGATGTGAATTAGAAGGAGAAAAAAAGATTGATGAAGTAGTGGCTGCTGGGATTTGCAGTGGATAAACTAAAGAGACTCATAGACTTTAGGGACAAAAGGGACCATCATGATCATCTAGTCTGACCTCCAGTAACACAGTATTCCACGAGGTCTCACTAATGCCTTGTATAATACTATTAACACTGGAAATATCTCTCCTGATGCATCCTATGATTGTATTAGCCTTTTTCATGGCGCCTCACCTTGGCAGCTCATAGTTATCCTGTGATCAACCAAAACACCCAGGTCTTTTTCCTCCTCTGTCACTTCCAACTGATAAGTTCCCAGCTTAGAGCAAAAATTCTTGTTGTTGGTCCTTAAGTGCAAGACTTTGCACTATTACATTTCATCCCATTTCTATTACTCCAGTTTACAAGGTCACCCAGATCTTCTTGTATGATATTCCGGTCCTCCTCTGTTGGCTACCCCTCCCAACTTTGTGCCATCCTCAAATTTTATTAGTACACTCCCCATTTTTGTTCCAAGGTCATTAATAAAAATGTTAAATACGGTTGATCCCAAGACGAATCCCCGTGGAATTCCACTGCAGTGTGACAGTTCACCTTTCAGTAAGACCTGTTGTAGTCTCTCCTTTAACTAGTTCCTTATCCACCTTTCAATTCTCCTATTAATCCCCATCTTCTCCAATTTAACTAATAGTTTCCCATGCAGAACTGTGTCAAATGCCTTACTGAAATCCAGGTAGATTAGATGTACTGCATTTCCTTAACTGATTATTTTTAGGCAATCTAAAAGAAGGAGATCAGGTTGGTCTGGCATCATCGACCTTTTGTAAAACCACGATGTATTTTTTCCCAATTACCTCTATGTCCTTAACTACTTTCTCTTTCAAAATTTGTTCCAAGACCTTGCATACAACCATGAGCAAACTAACAGGCCTGTAATTTCCCGCATCATTTTTTCCTCTTTCTTAAAAATAGGAACTATGCTAACAATTCTCCAGTCATAGGGTAACACCTACAAATTTACTCACTGTAAGTAGCCCAGGAGTATAATAAGGATGCTGTGCTGCCCAGCCAGAGAGAGTTTCAGAACCTATCCCTGAGGTCACTTATGTCCTGGCCAGTGGAAGTCATGCCTGCTAGTCAAGTTGCCCTTACAAAAACTGTTGCTGGCAAATGCATGAACATGATTACAAAGACCCCAGGGAAGGAGGAAAGAGAGTAAATCATCATTCTCAGGCTAAAGAGGCAATCAAAAGGCATACTCTGAAGAAGCATACTCTGAAGCCTATGAACCCTATTAAAATACAGTATATGCTTTAACCTCGTTTCCATCTCATCATTCTATTCTCTAGGGTTCTCTGTTTTTCTAATGCTGTTTTTATGTCTATTGTTTTGAAAGAACATACTGCTCCCCAGAGACAAAGAAACGTGCAGACAAGCCGGATTTGGCAGAGTCCCTGCAGTTTTCCCTCAGCTGTTGTGAAAATGGCCCCAGAAGATGCTAGTTTAGAGGTTAAGAATTAGCTGTTTAACCCTTGCCATGTTATTTTCTTTATTCCAATAGTTCTTAGTGCCTGATAATGGCACTGCCCTTGCTAAGTGCCCTATGGACTTCAGGGTAATGAACACTTGGCATGGATAGTAATTTAACCTGTTTCACAGTTCAGGGCTACCACAGTCTGGAATTTTTGCAGCAGGATATTCATTCTCATCTCCAATGATACGGGGAGAAGAAGCTTAAAGGCTGTAGCATTCCTTTTAGATAAGCAGAGAGAATGGAAGGGAGGTTACAAGACTACTGCCTTTGTTAACCTAATAGGGCAGCCAGTGCTAATATAAAAGAACGGAGCAGCCGTCCAAAGGACTTGTGCACTAAAAATGAAATTCAATGCATCTGTAAAAAACAAAACAAAAAAACCCCCAAACAAACAAACAAACACTTTAAGGTCCCAGCTTTTTAACAGACTATATTGGATTAGACGAGGAAATTTTTGAAGTCAAAATCTGAGTTAAGTGCACGATTCCCATTAACTTTTAATGACCATTTGGCACGTAATTGTCGTTTTTGACTTTTAAAATCTCTCCCATAGAATCAGACTTTCAAACAGCTCAGCACTTTTGAAAATGTGGCCCATAAATAACAAGTAATAATAAATAATAAACTAACAGTTACATTGTGATAGTGCAGAGAGGCCTCAAAGCAGGTTAGGTTCCTATGGTGGTGGGTGCCATACAAAGATACAGTAAATGACAATCTTTGCCCTCAACGAGCTTACAGCCCTAAAGTGAGTTTACAATCTGAAACAAGCACACTTACATTTTAATACAAAATAATTGGAAAATTTTTCTTCCCTTACTTACCTGTCAAGACCTAAGTTCACAATTACATATTCCCATTGCCAGAGTATATTATTCTTTACATAGGATCAGATTTCTGCATGATGCTTTGCAGATAACTAAGATGACTCACTGTTATCTGGGCAGCTTGCATTTTGGGTTGGCCTCAGGCTCACGAGCACGTAAAGGGGAAAGCCAGCTTTATGTATTAGTCATACGATGTCACCTTTTCTGAGCTGACTGATTTCCAGGCATTCTGTTACAAAGTGACATCATTTGAGCATACTATACTAGCAGCATGAGAGAACTGTGTTGGAGACTACAGCTGGGATTTCTGAAGGTATTTGCCACTAAAATGAATGTGAATTGGTCCAAATCCCGCAAAGCAGCCTACAGATCCATTTCCATTCTATTTTAATATTGTATTAAATATTCTTAAAAAGCCTCATTGTTTTAAAAGCAAAGCTTTAAACTTTCAAATACATCTACTAGATTACATAATACTAAAGTAGGACTATAACTCTTCCACAACCTTCTAAATAAGGATCCTGTACTCAAAGGCTGCTCAAGACAAGCTGATGCCCTATGCAAAACTTCTGTGTGCTGCTCCTCTGCCCACTGCAGACTATCAAATCTTATTGCAACACAGCCATGGAACAGAAGTGTGGAATGGAACTAACTCCCGCACTACTCCCCCCTGCCCCTCCACACACACACACTCTGACAGCCTGCTGGAATCTGGGGCCATTTGTTACCAATGCAGCCTGCACTCCATAGCCATTCATCACCAATGCGGTCTCACTGAGAGGCTCCTCTCCCATGCTCTGGAGTGTACAGCTGGCTTAGCCCTTCAGCACGAGCGTACTTAATTCTGAGTCGAGTTGGTTATATAATTTATCAGCAGGGATGGCACTGCAGGCTGCTCCCACTTAGAACAATTGGCCCATGCTCCTGTGCGGGGTGCAAAGAGGCAGCCGTCTCTGCCCAACACTGGACCTAGGACTGAGTAGGGGGCTGGAGTGATCACAATTTGGGGGCTCTGCCAAATGACAGTGGAGCTGAAGACTGAGACAGGCTGACCCCCTTACTGCCTGCTTTGAGGAACAGCTCACCAGCAGTGATCACACTCCCGCTTGCTGGTGGGTTAGGCTCAATGGGGTCAGGATTCAGCACTGAGACGTATTGCCCTGCACAGCCCCTCCACCCAACTCCAGGCTCTGATGACAGTCAGCCTTAACTTTCAGCTTGTTCCCCAGTTGGCCCTCGGCAGCCTGGGCTCCATGCACTGGGAACACTGGCCTGCCTGGTTGGCAGCATGTTTGATTCTAGGGGGTATGAGGTGCTGTGCAGGCATTTGCCTGCTGGGGAGCTGGCAGCACCAGCCAACCGGGATGAATGGGTGAGCAAGGAGTGATCACAAGGTGAGGAGCGAGGGGGAGGAGGTGACAGGAGAGAAACGGGAAGAAAGAGAAGTATAGGGAAGCTGCAGGGCAAAAGGAGTAGGTGGAGAAGCTGGAAGGGGATTCCCCAGCCTAGCTGGCGGGCTCTGTCTCATGCAGCATTCAGAGCTCAGCCATAGTCACCAGGAATTAAAATCTTTTTTTTTTAAATAAAATATTCATCGGTGTGGCCCTGGCAGTATGGAGTCAGCAAATGTCCCAGGTCCACAGGGGGGCCAGTTCCCCCCCTCCACTGGCCACCTGCCCAGGGCATTTGCCTTTGGATGGATTTGGTGCTACCATTTCAATTTACTTTTTTACACACACACACACACGCACACACATTCATCTTCGTTCTCAGACACACACCCGACTACCCTCCATGCAATGAATCGCTCCTGAGTAACAGGTGTCACCACCTCAGGGTCTAGGCTTTTGCATCTGCAGTCATTGGTGGGAACCCTGCTCCCTGTTATTCCCCTCCACTCGAACCCGCTGTCCCTCCCAGCCAGTGGTATGAGGAGCTTGGTGCTTGTGAACAGGTGGCAAACTGTGGAGCTTAAACTGAGCTAAGGGGGTTAGTTGGCAGCTCTCTCCCCTCCTGCCAATAGGAGCAAGATTGGGTCTCCTCTGGCGTCCTGAAACCCCAGAGCCAGACTGCTGCAGGACTCCCCTTTTTCTCTCTGCTCCAGGTCACCCAAGCTCCAGGGTTGTTGTTTTTTTTTTGTCATTTCAGCCTACCATTTAAAGGCCTGGTCCCAGGCTCCCCTGTTTGACTAGAGTACATCAGAACCTCCCTTTCTCCCCATTCTCAGATGGATGGTAACTTACAACTCCAGAGAGCTGTCTGCTTTTTTCAACATTTGAGTACAGAACAGTACTCAGATTTGTGTCCAGAAGCAAAAAGGGGGAGGTAAGAGGCACAGGGTCACACTGGCCGCTTTGTGCTCCAATTCTCCAGCCCCTGTACTTCTCAACCAGAGGCCCCTCTAGCTATAGGCAAACTAAGTAGTTATTTCCTAAGGAGGCAGCTGCCTAGAGGCAGGGTCTATGGGGGTATGAATTGTAGACCACTCTAATTGGTAGTGCTCTAACTGGCCTACGTGCACCCTGCTGCAGTGAACTAAAAGATATCTAGTACGCATTGATGTAGTTCTATGGACTATATCAGCAGGCAGTAGGTACCTTTTAGTTAGTGCCAGCCAGGTCCACACAGACCAGTTAGAGCGTTCTGCAATTCACCCCACCCCAATCTATCTCCTCCAATAGAACAGTCTGCTGTGCTGCTTCTCCCAGAAATCTGCTGCCCTTGGGCAGCTGCAAAATTTGCCTATTACTAGAAAGGCCTCTGCCTGCACTGCTAATACCATTAATGACAATAGGCTCTGCATAATAGCCACCACCAGTAGAAGGTTCAAAATGCCCATGGTCATGACTCAGTGCAAATTAAGTATGCTCAGTATATTTATGTACTTCCCAATTTCTCTTTTTTGTTGTGGTCGTGTTTAGTTGAATAAGTAAATAGAGTCATTTTTTAAAAGTTTTATTTGGTCATTACCAATTTAGTAAACCACTTCTTAACTGTAGCCTACATATTTATGCTTAGTCAGACACCTAAAATTTACTATTTATCCATAAGTTAATTTACTATGGCTTATATGTGTCTATTTCTGTGACTATAGCTATATTCTATGATAAGACTATATCTATTCTATGATAAGAATGATAAGATATCACAAATAGAAAATTCAATGCGACTTTCTATGAGTAACGAATTGTGGCAGATGAGTTATGGGAACAAAAGCTCCTCTTTAGACACATTTATCTTTAATAACTAACCATTAAGAGATGGAAACAGCCATTTACTTGAGCCATTAATGAATGTATTTCAATATTATGTTTTTCTTATTGAACAAGCATATACATTAATATTTAATAATCATTCAAGGAGAAAAAGCCTAATTTTTTCATTTTTATTTCAGAAAATCTTTGTATGGTTGGACTTGGGGGGCCTTAAACATGACCGAACAAAGGGAAAACATTGAGTTATGTCTTTTTTTGTGTATGCTTCTTCTCCAAGATGCATGACAAAAACCTGATATCTGCATCCTGTGTTCCCCTCCAATACCATCCAAATACCGCCTCCCCAAGAACCAACCAACCAATCAAAAACCCATACAGCCACAACCATGTATTTCCTTCTTGTTTTTTACATTAGAAATCCAGGTCTTGCCTCCCTGCCTTCCTTGGACTGGGAAACCAGTAGGTATATGACATCACAATCTCCAAGGGTGAATTTCTGGGAGTTTTGCCATTGACTTCAATGGGGTCAGGATTTCGCAACAAGTAAATACATGAACCTGATTAATTGGATGGGGAAATGAATTTTATTCACCTTTTAAAACTATTCTTTGGCTTTTGTTTTTACACCTATTGAACTGTAAAGCAAGAATCTATATGCCAGTTTTACAGCCAAGGTAGAATGGACTGTATTATACTATAGATCAAATAGCACCAGGAATTAGGATTCCCCAAAGCAATGATCCAAAATGCATTAGCACTAACAATGTCACTTCGGATTGAGGATAGAATGGCTCTAACCTTGAAAACTATAGAGCACCCTAGATTTTGTTTTAAAGCTTTATTGTTGTGCGACGAAGGCATCAGGAATCCGAGCACAAGTTCAATACTCCAACTGCCAAGAGATGGCGGGGGGAGAGGAGAGGAAGCTGAGCTATGGAAGTCTACTAATTTCTGCTTGACCTGAAAGGTGAAAACTTCAGTAGCAGATGTGTTCAGATTAAAGTCAAATCCCCCTAAGGTTTCTGCCAATCTGGGAGTGAGCACCTTGCAACTATCTTTCTGGGATTTTCATCTCCCTACTACTCCGTCAAAACTTGAATTAAACCTCCTGCTAATTCTCAGTGCAGGATTTTGCCTCTTGTTGGAGAACCAGAACTTGCCATCTCTTCCAAGGCCTCTCATTCATAAGCAATTGGGAGGAAACATCTAATTTCCTCCCTGTCACACCATTTGAGTATCAAGCATGTCATTCCTGGAATGAGTTTGAAATTCAGCAGCTGGGGAGCAGAGGACTGGAGGTTACATACCTGAGTCTCTGCTGGCCCAGCGCAGAGCACTGCTGCCAACATATTGGTCCAACTATAACTTAAAAAGAAAACAGAGTCCCTTTCAAAACAGTGGCATGAATACTACAGTAAGAGATCATTCAAGTATGTGGTCTACTAGCTAATTTAGCATGTAAGAAAAAAAACTGCACTTTTGCTTTTTAATGCTTTGTCAGCAGAATAGCTGAAGAAAAGCTTCTTATTGTATACTTGTTTAATGAGGCCTTCCGTTGTTTTGGTTTTTTAGTACAAAACTGTGGTTTCAGAAGCCTGCAGATTTAACTGAACTTAAAAATGAAATATAAAGAGGAATGCTATCCATGTAAATACATCTGAAATTTAAGCACACACTTTTCTTTTGTGAATGGTATTAA
The DNA here is from genome assembly GCA_033296515.1 of Macrochelys suwanniensis. NCBI lineage: Eukaryota > Metazoa > Chordata > Testudines > Chelydridae > Macrochelys > Macrochelys suwanniensis. The sequence goes on along the minus strand of CM065778.1, from coordinate 121,905,516 downwards.
TAAAGGAAAAACATGGATGATGAAGCTAAGAAAGTCCAAAAGTAATAGTTTTAAATAATGTGGTTTGGTGTCATTTATCTGGACACCTCTGTGATCTGAGCAATGAGAAGGTCTATCAGGCGTACAGCTACTGCATACACCAAAACAATTCAGTAAGTTACTCACTAGGGCTAAGAACCTCTCCACTTCTCTTGCATATCCAGGTTTATTCTTAGGAAAGTGGCCAGTTTTAAGGTATATTGATCCACCAGTCTGTCTCTCATGTGCTCATCTCTGTAGCATCTGAATAGCACCATGGTATTTATGTAACCTCATAACTGGTTAATTTCCAAGGTTTGGATAAGGCCACGGGTGATTTCAATAGGAGTTAGGTGCCTAAATAACTTTGAGAATCTGTGTCACTGTCCCTAAAACTGTTCTTTCTCTCTCCCTCTGCATCCCGTCACAGCTTCTGTTTAGAACATTAGTACAGAGGTTGGCATGTTGACAGCTGTGTAACAACAGTGGGTCCGATTCTCACCAAAATTAATGTAGAAATACTGCATTCAAGCCAAGATTTCAAATCCAGTTACAAACCAGATGTTGATGCAACAATCACAATTCATCTTACCACTGAGAGGGTGAGGAACGGTATATTGCTTCTTTTTGTTAGAAATGGATGCTGAGGAAAGTTTGCGAGGAAGAAGAGCTCCTTCTTGCTTTTCTGGAGTGTCACTCTGCTGGGTTTTCCTCAGTTGTGCCATGTGTTCAAGGTTTTTCAACCGTTCTTGTGAACGAGAAATAAACTGAGGTTTATGGACTTCCAGAGCCTCCTAAATGAAACAGTCAAAACATTTTAATTTAGAATAAGGAACACAAAACATTGAGACACCCATCAACTATGGTTTAGTAAAGGATTATCATGGAGAAGTCAATGCATCTCGACAGTTAAGGTAACAACCATCTTCTAGCCCTGTATTTGCTCCCCTCTAACTTTAGCTTGAAAAATTGATTTGGCTTGAATATTGCCAGATTTATTCTAAAGGCAAAGGGGAATATTCCTTCCAAATTTGAAGTAAATGCATTAAACTGTTTTTGAGTTTCAGATTTTTACAAAATTATCCTGATTTAAGATTCTGACTTTTTGTTCAATGTTTCTCAAAAAAACAACAGCTCAGAAACAGATTGTCACTAGCAGCTCACAAACTTGCCTTATATTTAAATCATCTTGAAAACTCATTCACAGATGATACACAAAGAAAATAAACTGCAGTCAGTGACATGTTTAGGAAGCACCATGGCCTAAGCAGCCCTGCTCAACCAATGAGAGTGAGTCATGGGGGAGAGAGGGGGGCTGGTGTAGCTCACTGCAACAGATGAGACAGCAGCAAATCCCTCTGTTTTCAGAGCCTAGTGAGAGTCTGGGCGGGAGTTCACTCCGTGTTACACCTCCTGCCATGGCTGCTGCCTCTACCCAAGCACTGCGTCTTCCTGAACACCAATAAGAATTTACATTATAGCCAGTACGTACTAATAATTACTGCTAAGAGTTGTGCTTGAGTAGTGCCATTTTAGGATTTGTGTAAATTATCCCCAGGCTCATGAAGGGTTGAGGAGCAGTTCTAGAGCATATGGAAACTGTGTCTTTATGAATACTGAGCTCCCAGCTCTTATCATCACTCCATCGGATTCTGAAGCTGTGGAGATGGCATTTGTCCTAGATACAACCAGTTGCACTGCGTATCTTTTGCAGTCAGACAAGATGGTCCTGTGAATAATTCAATAGCAGATGCAAGTGACAAACACTTAAATGAAAAAGGAACACAAAACAAACTGAACTTCTGCCCTTGGTGAGTTCCCAGGAAGGAACCAGCATTCATGAAAAATCAGTCCCAGAATTAACAGCAGAAAAACATTTGATATTTTACCCTTAGAGTCAGTAGGCTGGATGGAATTTTCTCAGGCTCAGTGTAGATTTCTGGCTGTGTGAATGCTTCTTGTTTCTCATGAGTAACATCTGGTGAGTGAGCTGCGGAGGTTGTTACCCTGCTGGCTGTCTCTTGTTTGTTACTCTTCTTACAATCCTTTATTTTGTCAACTGGACCACAGAATTTGTAATCACCTTAGGGAGATTTAAAAGTTCATTAAGGGTGCGTGGTTAATTTTTGATTGGGTTCTGCACATCATTAGACAATTTCTGAAATAAGAATGCCAAGGTGTTAATAATAAGCCTCATTAAGCAGAATAGATCAGGCCTAATCATAGGTGCTAGTCACTGCCCTATGACACAGAAGTATCTTTCACATTAAGCAAGTGTTCACAATTAAGTATAAATATACCATTTTGATATTTAGATCCGCTTGGTGTTTGCTTCCTGAAAAGCAACATACCTCCAATAACACACTGACTTTATATAAAGCAATATTATTGCACTGCAACTCACAGACTTTGAGACCATTTAAAATGATTGCACTGATCATGGAAAATAATAAACTACTGTGGAACTTAATCACATATCACTTCTCTCTGACCAAACTGAGGCTTTAATGAGAATTGGTATTGCTTTTAAATTTCTAATGTATTGGTTTTCCCTCTTTCTATTGTTCCTAGGCATTCATTAGGCCTATTTTGGTGTGATTATATGAAATGCTAATAAAAAAAAGGTGAAATACATTACAGCAATTCATTATAACTGTACTTAATCCAATAGGTCCTGTAATCAGACTTTTAAAAAGATTTTCCTCATTTATGACTATGCTCTATTGCTCTTTTATAATCAATATTTCCCACTTAACCTAGACCCAAGAGAAGACTTGTACCCAAAATGCAAAAGACACCTTCTCAAAATAGTCTGATGTAAAATGTAGAATTAATCCAGAATAACAAATTAACTTCTGAACTGAAGACACAGATGTCTTAATAAAAATTCAGATGTATTTCCCATCTCATATTAGTTGTTTGATTTATTTCTTTTGGGCAAAATTTTGAAACTGACATACCTGAAGTTAAGCCCCTAAATAAAGTGGTCTTATTTTCAAAGATGCTAATCACCTATTGCTTCAATGGGATTTGTGAATGTTCAGCACATCCGCAAAATCAGGTCACTTTTAGTCAGTGGATTAAAATGGATTTAACTTTAGGTACTGATATTTGAAAATTGTGTCCTCTGTCAGTTAAAAAGGTGTTATATACTATAGTTTTATTCAGTCATAAATTATAAATAAAAATAGGCCAAATTGCTACTATCATAGCAAAACTCAGTATATTTGTTCATAGTGCCTTGGGCCAAATCATCCCTGGAGTAATTTCTTAGAAACTAATAGATATTAGAGCCAAATTCAACTCTGGTGTCTCTCACAGGGTGATTTTGGCCCCTTGGGGTCATCCCAGTTATAGACATATGAATGTGTATGGAGGTAAAACCTTTGTGCGGGAACTGAACTCTAAGAAAAAATGTTTTAATATAATGACATGAAAAGGATGTCTTTACATTTTGAAAAACAGAAAATACATAGATATATTCTGAAATGTATATATGTATATATGTAAAATGGCAGTATTTTAGGCAGGGCAGGTATTGCTGCATATAGTTAAGGCTGCCCAACACTTCACATTATAAAACCCTGTTTTCAGTTTCTTATACCTTTTGCCAGACTTAGAATCATAGAATATTAGGGTTGGAAGATACCTCAGGAGGTCATCTAGTCCAATCCCCTGCTCAAAGCAGGACCAACACCAACTAAATCATCCCAGCCAGGGCTTTGTCAAGCCGGGCCTTAAAAACCTATAAGGATGGAGATTCCACCACCTCCCTAGGTAACCCATTCCAGTGCTTCACCTCCCTCCTAGTGAAATTATGATTCCTGATATCCAACCTAGACCTCCCCCTCTGCAACTTGAAACCATTGTTCCTTGTTCTGTCATCTGCCACCACTGAGAACAGCTGAGCTCCATCCTCATTGGAACCCCCCTTCAGGTAGTTGAAGGCTGCTATCAAATCCTCCCTCACTCTTCTCTTCTGCAGACTAAACAAGCCCTGTTCCCTCAGCCTCTCCTCATAAGTCATGTGCCCCCTGATCATTTTCATTGCCCTTCGCTGGCCTCTCTCCAATTTGTCCACATCCTTTCTGTAGTGTGGGGCCCAAAATTGGATGCAGCACTCTAGATGTGGGTGGCATCACCAGTACCAAATAGAGGGGAATAATTACTTCCTTCGATCTGCTGGCAATGCTCCTACTAATGCAGCCTAATATGCCGTTAGCCTTCTTGGGAAATAGGGCATACTGCTGACTCATATCCAGCTTCTCGTCCACTGTAATCCCCAGTTCCTTTTCTGCAAAACTGCTGCTTAGCCAGTTGGTCCCCAGCCTATAGCAGTGCATGGGATTCTTCTGTCCTAAGTGCAGGACTCTGCACTTGTCCTTGTTGAACCTCATCAGATTTTTTTTGGCCTAATCCACCAATTTTTCTAGGTCACTCTGGACCCTATCCCTACCCTCCAGCATATCTACCTCTTTCCCCAGCTAAATGTCATCTGCAAACTTGATGAGGGTGCAATCCATCCCATCATCCAGATCATTAATAAAGATGTCGAACAAAACCGTCCCCAGGACCAACCCCTGGGGCACTCCGCTTGATACCAGCCTAGCTTGAGAACAGCCTAGCTCCATCCTCTTTGGAACCCCCCCTTCAGGTAGTTGAAGGCTCTATCAAATCCCCCCTCACTCTTCTCTTCTGCAGACTAACTAACCCCAGTTCTCTCAGCCTCTCCTCGTAAGCCATGTGCCACAGCCCCCTAATAATTTTTGTTGCCCTCCACTGGACTCTCTCTAATTTTTCCACATCCCTTCTGTAGTGGGTGGACCAAAATTGGACACAGTACTCCAGGTGTGACCTCACCATTGCTGAATAGAGGGAAATAATCACTTCCCTCGATCTGCTGGCAATGTTCCTACTTCAGCTACTTGGGCTGACATTTTCTATGCTGTGCAATCTCAGCAGTGTTTCCATGCTGAGATTGCATGCTGAATGAGGCAAGGGTCCTGTGGAAAAAACAGTATGTGATTATGTAATTAAAACAAGGGGGCCAAATCAAGATTGCAAGGGCAACCTGAATTCTGGCATTTCCTTTTCAGTGCTTGACTCTACAATCTTAACATTTTTAAGGTAGTTTTTTTTGTGTGAAATCTATTTATAAAGGCACTGGCTTTTCCTTTTTGGTCTCCGTAGACCTCAGCAATGTATAGTGTTTATACAAATCAATTATGTGAAGTGACCTGTCACCAAATAACTCTTATACAGTATTGAAAACTAGACAACTATGGATAGGCTTTGTATTATTTCACTTATACCTTTAAGTCTGACCTCATCTGAACACTGAAATTGCATTCCTAAGATCCAAGACAAGATTTACAGCTTACCTTTTGGGAACTGATTTTTCCTGTGGACATCATTTTCTTCCAATGCAGTTTTTGATAAGGCCTTTATATCACATACACAATCAGACACAGAGATTTTTGGTTTCAGAAAGCTTTGTGCTCGACTCTCTTTGGACTTTGAAGTGCCTTTGGATGGATCTCTGTCTTTCAAAGAGCCACCAACATCAGCCCTGAATTCATTTTTGGGAGCTCGCTCCGTAAGGGAAGCAGGAGCAGTTGCATTGTACTTGTCTTTAGTGTATTGCCTCCTATGGCTTCCAGAAAAAGTTTGCATTCCTATAAAAAAATACAAGTAAAAGCAAATGGAAGAAGCACCTGGCAGAAAGAGCCCATTTCACACTGACAGCTACTGAAAACAATATTTTTGTGAGGTTCTTTTTAATGCAGTTTGCTACTTCACATGTAATGTTTTCATCAAATTAATAATTCATTAATTAATAATATAAAATTAATTAATATCATTATATAACTTTGAAACAGGGATGATGTACCACAGCCATAAGAAAGCAGTGTGTGAGATCATTAGCTTCCTCAGTTCTCTGTTCCATAAATTGCTTTTCAGCATGTTATCCTTATTCCTAATACAACTGCAATTATAAATTAGAAACTTCAGATCTGATACAAATACCAATGCATTACTGCCACTGGGATGCAGATTGTTTCGAATGCAATGTTATTTGTGTCTTAAAAAAATACTGTGAAGAAAAATTATTACAAAGTCAGTTCTCCATAACAGATGGACTGTTGATCTAAATCACACATATGTTCTACTGAGATATTTTGGAAGGGGTCAGTGTAAGGCTACTCCAGACACACAGCTGCTATTTGACTTTCTCCTGCTTCTTTCTCTCACCGCTAATGGATTTTTGGGCTGGGCAGAACTGGTCAAGAGAGATGGTTGAATGCATAGTCATAGTAAGGACCACAGCAGCAATGGTGGTGATGATGAGATGTGAGATCCATGATGACTGGCATAACCTAAGGGTAGGTCTACACTACCTGCCAATTTGGCGGGTAGCAATTGATCTTTCGGGGATCGATTTTTCGCGTCTAGTGTAGATGTGATAAATCGATCCCTGATCGCTCTGCTGTCGACTCTGGTAATCCACCCTGGTGAGAGGCGGAAGCGGAGTCGACGGGGGAGCAACGGCAGTTGACATTGCGGTGTCCTCACAGCGCGGTAAGTTGAGCGAGGTACGTCGACTTCAGCTACGTTATTCACGTAGCTGAAGTTGTGTACCTTACATCGACCCCCGCCCCTAGTGTAGACCTGGTCTAAGAGTAGTTAGGGGTTGAGGACCAGAACTTTAATTGCTTCAGTACTGCCCTATATAGCTGGGCTATTACCTTGGAAATCCCAGAATTAAAGGAATATTGCCATGTTCCATCACCACACAAAGCTGCAGCAGGCACCACTAGCAAAGAGCATAACTTGCATACAGTGCATTTTCCCTTTTGATCTTCTCCAACCTAAAACTGCTGCTGCCAGAAGCACAGCCATTACAGTAGCAGAACCCTGTGGCAGCAGTAGTAGAAGCATGAGTCAGTCCAGCATTATTATTTATTGACTACTGACAATGTGCTCTGTCTTATCCAGAATTTCAGGGATGACACACTACCTGACACAGGGGGCATACAGTCTAAGCAGACAAACAATATACATGTATAGAAACACACACTTTACAGAACAACAGCGTAAATCTCACATGAGAAGAGTGCTCTGAGGAGGAATTTGAATGAGAGAGAGGAATTCCAAGAATTAGGAGCAGCATGGAAAAAGGGCATCAAGATCAGAGAGAGAGAGAGTGGGTCAGTTAGGTGAGATTTATTTTAAGTCCCCATATTCCTGGGAGGCGTGCAAATTGCATGGCCGTGCACCCATCAGTACGGTTCTGGCCTTATATTGTTAGTGATGTGCGTATATTGCCTGCTGGTGATCCGTTACAGGAAGTTGGCCCAGGACCTGAGGATTTGAGGGGGATGAAAATGACCTGGATTCATCTAATATTTGGAGAACAAATCTGAGAGAGAAGGCAGACTGGAGACTTAGGTGGTGTGGGGGCAGGAATGGGAGAGAAAAACCTGACATAGGCCAAAAGTAAGAGACAGGAATTTTATTGTCTTCGGTCTGCAACATACAGAAGTACATTTAACAAGCTACTGATGTGTCGTGGAAATACATTTAGAAATACTGGCCCATGTGACCCTCTAACTTTCCAGCCCCAATACCATCCCTTTTCCAATAAATCCCAACTCTCTGTAAGTAGACCTTTCCCTGCTTTCTTGGGATAGGGGGATACTAGCTGTATCACATGGCACCACACCAAGGGATGGGCTGCCTGGTCAGTTCCCACTGAAGCCACCAGAAGCCAGAGGAGTATATAGGTTACCTAGTTGTTCTCTGAAGAGGAGACACAAATGACAGAGGATTAATTTGCCCTCTCCACTTCATCCCTGAATAAAATCTGCCATGAGGTAAGAAATGACTGATCAGGGACATGTTGGGCTCTCCCCCATCTCTAACAGATTATGGATAAGTGAAGGTTTGGGGTGAGGTGGTAGTCTTATGTTTATAAACCACTTTGCCCATGCTTAATCTATACACAAGTGGTTAAATAAGAAATCTATTTTTCCACGTGGAAGTAGACCACCTGTACATTTATATAATGACCTAATTGGTCCATATTTTCTTACGTGTCATCTTATTTCTGCAGGAGAATCAAAGAAGTAAAAGGACAGAAAAGATCTTTTAGGTCATCTAGCAATGCAGAATTGTTCCTAGTGTTTTGTTCAGTCTAGTTATTTGTCCCAAGCAATACGACTCCTATCATTTCCCTTGGGAGACTTCCACGGCCAAATATGCCTCATTTTAAAAAAGGATTATTCTGATATTCAATTTGTATGTCCTTTTAATTTCATCCCATTACTCCTAGATATGTCTCTCTTCCTCCCCATCTATCTTAATATCTGAGCACCTCAGTCTTAATATATTTATCTTCACAACACACCTGTGAGGTGGACAAGAACTATTATCCCTGTGGTTTTTTTTAGATTGGTAACTGAGGCACAGAGAGATTAAGTGATTTGCACAAAGTCTGAGTAGAGCAGGGAACTAAACCCACATATCCCAAATTCCAGAGTAAAGCCCCTAACCATCTAGACCATCCTTCCTGAAAAACTTATCTTTCTCCTTAGTCTTTACATCCTTCAAATATTTGCAGGCAGTAATCCTGTTCCCCCACCAGGAAACATTTTGGATACAGGGACAGAGTGGTGGGGATGCTGAGCAGTGAAGGGCAGCAGAGATCATCTCTGGGGAGAAAGAAAAGACCACCTTGAACAGATTCAGAACAATGGATGGAGGGAAAGGAAGTCCAGGAGCAGAGAAGGACAGGACAGTAATGGGGAAGCTACAGGCAGCATAAAGTGGCAGAGAGAGTGTCTACAAAAAGTACTCCTGAGGGAATTATGCACCACTGCACATGCGCAGAATTTATGTCCCCCTCAGATTTCTTTGCTTCCCCGCAGAAAAATTACTTTCTGAAGGGGAAGCCACAAGAGCGGTCATGTGACCCTCCTCAGCAGTATATTTCAGGTGTCTAGGGCAGCCAGCAGAGAGGTAAATAATTGTGGGGCAGGAGGTGGGACTGGGGAAGACCTGGCTGGTGGCTCCTACCCTGAGCTGAGCTCAGCTGCTAGTCCTAGCTGGCATGGGGGGGACGGGACTTCCTCTTCCCCTGCATGGCATCCGGGTCAGATCCATCCCCAGATTTCTCCCCCAGCTGCAGGAAGCTCTGCAAACTCCCCTCCCCCCACTTCCTGCACCATTGCTCCTCAGGTACATGGGGTGGGATCCCTGTACAGGGAGCTTCACCCCCATTTGCCCAATCTCCATGCTTCCAGACCCCCTCAGATCCAGACCCTTTCGCCGAGCCTCACCCCCCTGCATTTGGAACCCCCCGATGAGCCCCACTCCCCCTACACCTGGACCACCCCAGTGAGCCACCTGAACCCAGATCTCACCCCACCAAGCCCCAACCAGCTGCATCTGGAGCCCTGCCCCACTGAACCCCACTCCCTCCAGATGCTGGATCCCCTATTGAGCCTCCCACACAGACCTCCCTGCCGAGCTCTATCTCCCCCATACCCAGATCCCCTCGCTGAGCCCCAACCACCTTTACTTGGACCCCCCGGCAGAGTCCCATTACCATTGCACTCAGAACCCCCCAACAGCCCCTGTAAATCCATATTCCCTTGCACCCGGTTTTTTTCCCAGTACATGTACAAGTGTAAATATCTAAATATGATAACTCACAGTGAGACTCAGAGTGGGCATTTTTGTAATTAAGGACAATGGACCTTAATGTACCTTGTTCTTGGCTAACATATAAAGGAATCAGGTTAAGAACAGAGCCGATCTGGCAAATCCCTCTCCCCACCTTATGAATTAGCTAGTCTTTCAGTTCAAAAGATGCAGCCAACCCCAGCCCTTCCCTAGAAAAAAAGCAGACACAGACTCAGAAGATAGGAAAAAAAGCAAACCAGCTGTCAATTATTTTAGCTAATATATGCAGATGAAATAATGCATTAAAAAAAAGAAAAAGGCAAAGATACTTAAAGCTGAGATCACCGTCTCACTCTTCACAGTCTGGGTATATTTTCCATGTAATGTGTGGGGAATTAAGCATGTAACTCTCATTAAGTCTATCTGGAGTTGTCTAACTCCCCAAGCAACAAACTGGAGATGTATATACCCCTCTGAGAACAGCTAGAAATGCCACTGGCTGAGCAGACAGAGATGTTTTTTCTATTATCGCAGCTGAAGAAAGACTTTAAAACCAATGAACAAAGACATGAAAGTGTGATGCTTTGGGAAACACATGAGAACAAAGCCCATAGAAAGAGAAAGCAGAATGACTGCCATTAATAAAATTTGCTAAAAATATTTATCCTAGTTGTAAAAAGTTGAACTAAAAAAGAAAAAGCAAGAGCAATTAATTAAACTGCAACAAAAGTTATTTCTGCTTCCTGATGCAAGAAGCAGAGTACAGCAGATCATTTTTCAAATAAGCACTGATGAAAGTACCACTCCAAAACCCAGCTTTGTAATAAAAAGAGGGAAAAGGTTAGAACTGTTCTGTAAAATTGATGGTAGGTTTTCAAATGTGACTAGTTTCTTGATGACAGTAAAATGCACATATTTTTCACTGTCATGTGTGCTTTTTTATTTTTAATTTTATTTGTTATTTTCTTGTTACTAAAAGAAGGTGATCTTGTCCTACACTAAATAGATTAAACTGTATCATCCCAAAAATATTGTCCATTCTATGCAAAAATATACTTCTTTTGCCATTGTCTCTAAATATTCCTCCTTGCTTTACTGCATTATAATGAGGCTTTTAGGCTGCTTCCTATTATTTCATCAGGGATTTTTACAACTCATGACAAAATAACTCTCTGAAATTGATCAAAGATCATTTTAACAACTGTATGGAACCATGAATTATCAATGATCAGCAAACAAGCTTGACAGGATAAGATCACAGAAAGAGATGCATAGGTTATTTTTCTATGTGTCATCACTGAAGTCAGACGATCACACCACTGATCTTCTTTCTAGGCCACCAGCCATTTTATATAATGGTCCAATCCAGCTAGGTGCTGAAAACCTCCTGCAAGGTAGTGGGAACTGATGGTGCTCAGCAACTCAGGCTCCGACAGAACCACAGGGGTAGCAATTAAAAACGTATGTTTTGAGAAATATTACTGGTTCCAATAGTTTGTCCCATTTTAAGTAGAGGGAATCTCAGGCTGCATCTACACTATGAGTGCTTTACTAGTATAGGAGTACCGGTATACTATAAAGGCAAATCTCTCCTAGGGCAGATCTACACTTAAAACGCTGCAGCTGGGCTGCTGTAGCACTTCAGGGAAAGCGTCTCCTGTCGGCATAGTTAATCCTCTTTCTCTATCGCTGGGAAGCTTCTTGCTAGAATCTTACTGAATCGCCTGCTCCCTCTTGCAAAGGAAGTACTTCCAGCGTCCCAATGCGGCTTCAGACCATCACAAGGCACCACAAACATGATTTTCGCAGCCAGGCAGATCCAGCAAAAATGTCAAGAACACCACCAGGAGCTTTATATGGCCTTTATCAATCTGACCAAAGCCTTCGACTCTGTCAGCCGTGAGGCTCTGTGGAAAATCATGTTAAAGTTTGGCTGCCCAAGCAAATTTATCACCATTGTAAGACTCCTCCATGACCAGATGACTGCCCTTATCCTGTGCAGTGACTCTACCTCTGAGCCCTTTGTCATCCAAACTGGCGTAAAACAGGGTTCTGTACTGTCACCCACACTTTTCTTCATTTTCTTAGCAGTTATGAAAACATTAACCTAAGTCCGTCTACCACAGGGCATTGGCATCCAATATCGGAATGACAGCAACCTCTTCAACCTTTCTCATCTCCATGCCAGAACTAAAGTAATATTTGCAACAATAACCAAACTCCAGTATGCAGATGATTGTGCTGTAGTTGCACACTCAAAGGAGGATCTACAAACAGCCCTTAGTTGCTTTTCTGAAGCTTACAAAAGCCTACAGCTAACTCTGAACATCAGCAAAACAAAAAATTCTCCACCAGCCAGTCCCTGGTCAATCATCAGACCCAGCAAGGAAGATCTACATCGACAAAGAAGAGCTGGAAAATGTAGAATACTTTGGGTACATCCACACTACCTGCCCGATTCGGCGGGTAGCGATCGATGTTCTGGGATCGATTTATCACGTCTCATGTAGACGCGATAAATCGAACCCAGAAGCGCTCCCCGTCGACTCCGGAACTCCAGCTCGGCACGAAGAGTAACCGGAGTCGACGGGGGAGCCTGCCTGCGCTGCGTGGACCCGAGGTAAGTACTTTGTAATTCGATCTAAGATACTTCGACTTCAGTTACGCTATTCACGTAGCTGAAGTTGCGTATCTTAGATCGATCCCCTCCCCCTAGTGTGGACCAGGCCTTTGCCTATCTTGGCAGCCATCTTTCACAGAGGGCAGACACAGATGTCAAGATTCAGCACAGAATCTGCTGTGCCAGCCTTGCCTTTGGCAGACCATCTCGCCAGGTGTTCAATAATCACAACATCAGAACACATACTAGACTTTTAGTTTATAAAGCAGTGGTAATCCCAACTCTCCTCTATGGCTGTGAGACTTGGGTGACCTATAGAAAATACCTGAAAAACCTGGAACGCCAGCACCAGCACTTTCTTCGGAAGATCCTCAACATAAACTGGGAGGATTGTTGCACTAATGTCAGTGTCCTCACAGAGGCCGACATCTTCAGTGTAGAGGCCCTGATTATCCAGCACCAGTTGTGGAGCGAGCACCATGCACGCATGCCTGATGTACACTCACCAAAACAACTGCTGTACACCCAACTCACCAAAAGAGAAAGGAAATGGGGAGGCCAAAGAAACGCTTTAAAGACACCCTCAAGATAAACATAAAGAGATGTGGCATCGACACCACACACTGGGAGACAGCAGCCCAGGATAGGGATAACTAGTGAAGACTTGTCAGAGAAGGAGCATCCACTTTTGAGGAAAATCACCTTGTCCTGGTCGCAGAAAAACACCACAAAAGAAAGGAAAGACGACTGTCATGCAGCAATCACGGCCCAACCCTGACTTCCAACACCACCTGCAACATATGCCAATGAGCCTGTGGCTCAAGGATTGGACTCCTCAGTCACCAAAGGACCCATAAAAAATAAAACCTGTGAAAGAGATCATCCTCAAACTCGAGGGATCACCGACAAATCTACCTTTGTGAGAGGCAGTAGCTATGTCAACGGGAGAAGTCCTCCTGTCAATATAGTGCTGTCTACCCCAGGGATTAGGTCGGTATCACTGTGTCACTCAGTGGTGTGGATTTTTCACACCCCGTGCGACATAGTTATATCCATGTACGTTTATAGTATAGACCTGACCCTAGCGTGGACACAGGTATACCGGCAAAGCTGTTCTTTGTACCAGTATAGTAAAACCACCAATGCCTCTCCCCCCAAATGAAACAAGCTGGACTGGTAAAAAGACAGGTTTGCTCACACAGCTGCATCTACACTAGGGACTTCTTCCAGTTAGAGATCACACCTCTTCATGTACCTGACCAACATAGCTATGCTGGCAGAAGTCTGGTGTAGGCATAGTCCCTTTCTCAAACCCACACAGTCTTTCAAATCAGAAAGGAACCTTATAAGTGCAGCCACTGTATATAATAACACAGTGTTTTAAAAATCCCAAAACATTCTGAATGGTTTACATTTTGTACAGAGCTCAAATTGGGGCCATATGCGCATATATGCTGTATAACCTCTTCTCCCCAAGCTGGCAACTTCTGCTCCAGAATCGAAGCTTTCATTTAAAGCAAAAACATAAGTCTCAAGCTCTTATGATTGCAAACAAAACCTTCAAAACATGAACCTAGCATAACTGTTGCAGTACACAAAGAGCTTGAAACAATAACTCTGAAAGGGGGGAACTGCCCCAGTGATATTAATGGGGTATTAATTCAGATACCCAGTTATGTTACTATAAATGTCAGTATTGTTAATTATTTCACTGTTCAAAGCATGTAAAAGAATAGCGGCAAACATATTGTGAAGATCTGTGCAATCTACTGCGAGTGGCACTTGGAACAATATCATCACCTTTTTTTACCCAGTCAAGAAGAAATCAACCCCAAGTTGTTTAGCAGAGACTAGCCAGACATTTGAGTCCCACTGCCTGGCACTCAAGCCAAAAATATCTCATTAGCTGCCTTTCAAAGTTAATTTTTCAATATAAATGAATGAATGGGTTGTGGGGTGGCAGGGTGTGCAATTTAGAATTTTCGCCTCTGGAAACCTACTACAGATTCAACAAAGCCTCGTTTGACTTTCGAGCAAAGATGTATTTCGTGACCCCTATCCATCTCACTCTTCATTTACACACATCACAAACCACCACAAAATTCATCCCAACTGACCAGTTTTGTTCAAGGCCAAGAACAAGTTTAATAAGAGCATTTTAGGTCACAAATAAAGGGGAACACTTGAGAGGCATCATGGTCCAGTGGGCAGAGCACTGGACAGAGAGTCAGGAAACCTCTGTTCTAGTCCCACCTTTCTGACCTGCTGAGACATCTTGGCCAAGTCACTACAGCCCTGTGTGTCTTTGTTTCCTCTCTCACATTTATCTGTCTTGTTTAGAGTTTAGCTCTTCAGGCAAGGGACTGCCTCTTACTACATCTAAATATAATGCTTAGTACAATGGGACCCAGATCTTGGCTGGGCCCTCTAGACACTGCTATAATACCAATAATAAAGAATAGCAACCATAATAAAAGGGCACTAGTAGAACTCTGCATGAAGCTTGTGGCACATCTGCCTGAACTATTAGCTTATAAATAATCACGCCACTTTGTGGGGGTATATAAGATCCTTCTTACTCTGAAAATAAATGGTTTTTCAAAAAATGCTTTAGGAGCTGAATTTATTGCATTGCTTATTTTGTAGTTAAAATGGAAAAATGTCAGTGGTGCTCTAGGAATCACATATTTTCAATTTGTAGGACAAAAATGGTTTGCTTTTGAGGAAAACTAACATTTGATTGTGAAAAGCTGTATTTGTGAAACAGCAGTATGAAGGTTTATGTAGGTGTTTTTGTTTTTTTTTTAATATATGGAGATATACCTATCTCATAGAACTGGAAGGACCTTGAAAGGTCATCAAGTCCGGTCCCCTGCCTTCACTAGCAGGACCAAGTACTGTCCCCTGACAGATTTTTTGCCCCAGATCCCTAAATGGCCCCCTCAAGGACTGGTTTAACAGGCCAATGCTCAAACCACTGAGCTATCCCTCTCCCCCCTCAAGTTGTTCCTTGAGATTCCAGCCCTGAAACTGGAGCTGAGTGGAGGCCCATTGATTTCAGTGCGCAGCAGAGGTAGAGGGCTCCACCTGCATACAGCTCATTGCAGGTTTGGGGTTTAACTAATACCTGATGTTTCATAGGAAGGTGAAAAAAAATCCCATAATGTATCTAATCAACTGGCTAATAATGCTTCACATAGTAATAAGCACTCCATAGTGCCTTCCAATTTAAGATCTCAAAAGCACGTAATCAATTAATGAAGCCTCTCAGCACTATTTTGTGATAGATAAAGGAATCACACTCAGCACTAGTGTAATTATACAGATACTATATAACAGCACTGCAGTTTAGGAAGGACATGATGTATTGATCTAGCCCAATGCTGCTCAATTGAGAGATTTGATAGAATAATAGCACAATGTGGAACAACTGCATCAGAATGAAGGAGAATAATTCTGCCTAACACCTGCACCTGCAATAGATCATTGTATGCCTTGAATCATTAGATTTGACCATAAGGTATCTTATGTTGAACAGCTACAGAATATTTTAGTGGCCATGAAGTAATCCACCAATATTATTTGATTCAACCTCTTGCATCAATGAGTTCTGCAGATTAATTCTACACTGCATAAAACAGAGTTTTCTTTTATTTAATCTGTATTTACTGTGGTTATAATTTTGAGTCCTCCCCCTTCTTCTTGTAATTAGGGACAGGATAAAAGGAGGAACTGTTCAGTTTTCATTAACCCCTTCATAATTCTGAATACCTCAATCAAGCCCGTGTTAATTATTCTTCTTTCCATCATAATTAATCCTAGAACCATACCTCGAACTATCTTTGTTGCCTTTCTTGTGGTGTCTTTTTGTTCATGCTGTAGCAAAGCAATATCTTTTACAAACCAAACATTTCCAGGTAGCTGGTCCTTAGGCTGAGTGGGTCTCTGTTGATATTTTTAACAAAAATTATGAAAATGGTTATTATTAAGAAAATTATGAAAATTGGCTGATGCATTTGTGAGGCTTTTTTATAACATTTTAATATGCTCTCTAGATTAGACATTCATATTCACATCATAATGATGTCATACTAGAAGATGTTACACTATATAGAAGTGGCTGAAAAGGTATTTTTTGTGCTAATTTTTATAAAAAAAATTCAGTGTGACTCAATACAATGAAATGGTTCTTGGGATTTTAAAGTGACAAAAGAGATACACTGGCCACATTGTATTCTGATCAAAGCATATTAAGGGTACCTCGTTATTCATCAACTATTTCTGGTAATTTGCTATAGCCAGACTGAGCCAGATTCTCATCTCATTTACAACAGTGTGGCTCTGTTAGGGATATTTTGACAGCCCAGCAAAATGCCTAGGCCAGTACTGGAATATCAATTATTATGCTTATTGCCAAACACATCTAAGTTAGTAGGCCTTTGTAGCAGCATTAGCATAACTAGGCAAGCCAGAGGGGAGCGGTTTGAGTGACCATGAGAAGTGAGCATGACCCTGCTGCCTTCCCAGTTATGCTCTCTTTTAAAATTGCTGAAGTCTGTCTCTTTAAAAAAAACAGGAAGTCTAGCTATATCTTTGGACTGTTCTTGTATTGAAATACAGTTGCAGGACTATCAGATTAAAAGTGCTTTGCTTAATGGGTTTCTTTCTTTCTTTCTTTTTTTTTTTTTTTTTTGGATTGACATGTTGATATTATTGTAGCAGTTACTAACATAAAAGGGGTAGACAGGTCAGAGGAATTTGGATTTGACCTTCTGGACAGCTCTTGGAATCCCCAGTGACAGGCGGATAGCTGGCCTCTTGAAACTTGTTGTTTGACCACTCCAGACCCTTCCAGACCATGGGTAACTATTGCTTGGGGGCACTCTAACACTTTTGCATATCTGTGTGTGCTGCAGATCTCATAAAATAGTAATTTTGGATAAAAGCACTTTGGGTTTGTGCCAGTCTTTAACCAGATGGACAGGCTGTGTTCCCAGTGATTTATCTCCTGACACCACCTCACAAAGGGTAAAGTTACCAAGAGCTTTGGGTAGAGAGAATCCCAGGTAACAGCTCCATTGACTTCAGTGAAGTTACTATTGATTTACGCTAGTGTAAGTGAAAGGAGAATTGGGTCCACTGACTACATCAAGGAAGCACACAGTTAGTGACTCCACATAGCCCACTTCAAAACATTCTTCTAATTACCTAAAAATGCTATCTTGTCCTCCACTATTTGTCCTGGAAGTGTCAATGAATGCCTGCGGTTATCTTAGCAGCATCCACAGCTTTGCATAGCATTTTACATCTGTGCAAAGTGTAGGCAGATCAAAACCATGGTATTTTTCACTCACTTTGAACAAGTGCAAATGACTGAAAAAGTAGGAAGACAGAAAATAATCAGGCCCTAGATTTTCACATGCCAAAATGAGAACAGTCTATATTTTAACTTTTGTTCCTACCAGACAAGCTGTTCTCCTTTTGCATAAAAGATCAATTAACACTATCAGTTTCATTTATGGAAAATTAAAAAAGTCTCCTTGGAAAATTCCAGGAACTTGGAATACGATCTTGTACTGGATTAATGCCTAGAATAGCATAAATGGGGCAGAAAGGAATTCCAGACACAAATGAATGTGATTTTCCTTTCATCATCAAGAGAAAATAATGGAGCCTGCATCATGCATGTCAATGAGAGCTTTGTCATTCACTCCACTGAGTGTAGGACTGGGCCTAACGTTTGTTGCAGGATAAAAGCTTGATTGTACAAGGTGCTTCCCAGTCAACTTACAAGTTCCTGCAGGATTGGGCCCTAAAATGCATGGGATGAGAGGGACTCCATGGCTAATGTGAAGGGCTCTTTATAGTCTTATACAGTGGAGAAATTGTTCAAGAACAATTAGTTCCATGTGAAAATATTATGGTTGTGATTACAGCTCAGGTCACAGAAGCATCTAATGACCTGCTGCTGAAGACCAGTCATGTAATTGAAAGCAGGCTGCTTTGGTTTATGGGGCTGCTTTGGTTTATGCAGTTGGGAGTATATCCTCCCCTTCATGTATATGTTTATCTCCCATGATCTCTAATGGGAGTTATAGATCAACATGGAGTGGGGGTGGGGCAAGACAAGGTGTTCTTTGATTCCCACATTTCCTCTAAAGAAATAATTAACCAAATTAAATGCATGCAAGTTCTGTTAAAACAAAAAAAACTTGGGCTATTCCCTCATTTTTCTTTTAGACATGATGAGCCTCATCCTCTCACTTCACCCCACCAGATTCTGGGATGACAGGGAAATTGACAACATAGTTTAAATGAGAGAGCAAAACTATAGGGTGTAATATTCTGGCTATTTAAGGCAAGTAAAAAGATTGCCCTGAGATTAGGGGACATTCTAATTGAAAAGCTTGAGGGAGGGAAGAGAAGAGGGAACCAAAAATAAGGGATTTGTTGACATTGCTGACTACAAGTTATACAGCTAGGCCTCCATCTTGCAACTGCTGAGTGACTCCTAGAGTCAATGGATATTGAGGGTGCTTAGTACTTACAAAAGTGACTCAGCAGATTACAGGATGGGGACATTTTCCTAAAATTGTTAAACTAAAACCATCTAATGTGAAATATACACAGTGACACAAAACATTTAGAGCTGGAGAAAACTGACAAGTTCCTGCTTATTAAATGTATACCAGCTGAAGTAAAACATCAAAGTATTCCTTTTACTATGCTTTTGGGCATGTGACCTCGGCTCTAAACAAGTCAGCAGCAGCTACTACTTACATAAAGCTCCATTATGAACATTTTGGGCCAGATCTTCAGCTGGGGTAAATCAACATAGCTCCACTGAAGTCAACAGATATATGCTGATTTACACCATCTGGGGATCTGGCCCGTCATGTTTAACAAGTGTACACTAAAGTGAAATCTTCTGCGTCATACTTCACATTCTGCTCTGTTTTCACCGCCACTACCTCTACACTCATACTAATACTTGAGAACAAATTGGCACCAGCTGCAGCTACTCGAGTTGCTGAACAATAAATTCCATATTGTAATTAACGGTTCTCATGTAATATTTTAAACACCAAATCATTTTTTCTTCTAATCTTAAATTCTAGGCTTTTATGTGGTGACTTCCTCAAGGGCAGATGATCAAAAAAACCTTCAGAAGCTCACTTTTTTTTCCATTGTAACCTTTCCAATGTATTCAGTAACTGAAAATAAGTACAATACTACCACTACTTTCCACTCCTATGCCTTAGTAACAAATTAGCTTAGCCTGCTAACCATGAGCTCCCTTTAGTTTAAAGGTGACCAATACATATTTCAATAAAAATGAAGAAATTTTATCTTTATGTGCTGAATGCTCCAAATATCCAGGAGAGTTCAATGTATAACTATTTTTTAAACAGACTTTTTTTGCATTTCAGGTACCCCAAAGATATGTCAGCTTCTCTGGAATCTAGCTCAGCATTTTTACCACACTCACTGCCATGATATCTGAATGTGGTGTTGAGTTGAGTGCACATAACATCCCAGAATGTTTCATTCTGGGATGTCACAGGCATTTGTCCTTTATTGGTCTATGAGACCAGGACATGAAAGTTCAGGCATATGACAAGATTTTTTTTAGTTATATGGTGAAGTTTTAAATAACATTTTAATCATTATTTTATAGCCTAAGTACAAATATTAAATATTTTTAAACAAATAGCAGACACTTAAATATGACATCTTGAAATAAAATAATTGAAAACCAGTTCTCTTCCCCTTTAACTAAGAAGACTTGTGATCAGATATCTATGTTGTCTACACAAGAGCTGATGGAACTCTTCAAGGTCAAGTACTAGTTGATAGGACTCTTTTCGCTCCAGCATTAGCTGAAGTAATTCTTTTGCTCAAGAATGAAGCAAGTTTACAATGTGTTGGGAGACATTTAGCCTTCCACAAGATCAGCTCCTTTCTTAGCTTTACTCGTCCATTTTCTTAGGCTGCCTTGATCAAGTAAACTTGTGCTTTCATCTTAACAGTCCTTCAACTGAATGACTGACAGTCAGAAGCACTCCTCTTAGGTCTATGACACCACCTCTCTCCTCTGTCCCCTTCATTGATTCACACCTTCCATTTACTACCTCCGTGTGTAACATGGGTGTCATCCTTGATCCTGAACTCTCCTCTTCCAACCCTTACGTCTGCCTATCCCCAATTCTGCAAAGTTGCTTATGCATATGCCACCTCACTTGACTTAACTCTACTGAAGACTTCATCTGCCTTCACCACATCCCATCTCCATTATTGCTGTTTCCTTCTCTGTGCTCTTCACCAGTCTCAACTCCCTAGACTCCAGCATGCAGAGAATTCTGATGCCCACCTTTTTGCCCACACTAATAAGGGCGACCATAGCACTTCCATCTTCAAACATCGCCAATGGGTCCCTATTCATTCCATAATCCTATTCAAAATTGCTTCTCAGGAGTGCTGTTTCAAGTGTCTTTCATGGATTAGCTCCACCCTTCATCACAACAGAACTTGCCCATCTCCACTTCCCTCTCTGCTCTCCTCACTTATCTAGCACTGGCTCTTTCTCTGGCTTCACTTATCCTCATGACTAGGGTTGCCAACCCTCCAGGATTGTCCTGGAGTCTCCAGGATTTAAATTTGAATCTTTAATTAAAGAGTATGTTATGTGATGAAACCTCCAGGAATACATCCATGCAAAATTGGCAACTTACTCACCACTCTTGGTGTGAGAGCCTTCTCTGCAGCTTCTACCACCTGAATTAGATTTCCTGTATCCCTCTGTCTTATTGAAATTACATTTCATATCACAATTTTCTCTCTGTATTCCTTTCCCACACCTTAGTTTCTGTCTGCTTCCGCTATGCTTCATTATGTTATGCTGGTCATTGGTTTTAGATATAACACCAGCAGAAGGACTGATGTGTACTGGCTTAATAGATGAACTGTTCTGCTCAAATTAACCCAGTTTAAATGATAGATATGATGATCAGAGGCTCACGAAGTCACCCTACAGGACCAAGACTGATATATCAGTATTAATAATCTGCATTAGTTTTAAAAAGACTTTTATTTAATTCAAAGGTTAAAAGGAACTTTTAAAACAGTTTAATTTATTTCTCTTTGCTCCTTTTAAAGATTCAGTCTGCACAACCAAATAGGACATGTAAAATTTATATATTACTGTGAGCCAAGAATCTCTTGATGACAACTGGCAGAGGGCACAAGGGGCATACAGGTTACAGGAATCCAGGAGGTGAGGTATTTATATTCTAGTTTGCCAAAGAGAGTCATGTTGGGTTTCTACTGAAAGCCTGTATCACACTGACCATCATAGTCTTTGTGAAATATGTACGCAGACAATACACATATTGGAAAATATCTTCTTAAGGCCTTGTCATTAAAGGTGGGTCACTCAGAAGTAGCACCTTGAAACAGAATTCTCCTGACAGGAGATGGGAGACACTCATCTCCCTGGCTGACCATTGTGTTGTGTGTCTTACCGCAGAAGTCTATTCACATACCGAGTCCAATGCTAATTAAGAGCTACAATGGACTTCAGAAGGATTTTACCAGGAAAAGGTAAACAGCAGGGGGAGGGGGGAAAGGTGGGAGAGAGGACACCCTGGTTTAAAGGTGAACACCAAAGGACTAGTCTGGTATATCTGGAGGTCCAGAGAGACACTCTGGCATCCTTCACCTGGGTGAGGCAATCTGCCAGCAGTCTTGACCTCATGAAAAAAGGACCTTAGCAATCCTGGCTGACAAATGCTGTGAGAAGGACTTTGGGGTATGTAGTATCTTATCAGATAAGAGTGCATCTTTTTAGTTGAGTGTAGATTCTACAATGCATGTTATGATTTTAGTTTATACATAGCAAACAGAAATATTGGAAACAAAGGGTTATCATACAAATCCCTATGCTTTGCTAAACTTAGATTGGTTTATAGTGAAAGCCAGGGTCGGCTCCAGGCACCAGCAAAGGAAGCAGGTGCTTGGGGTGGCACATCTGAAGGTGCGGCATTCTGGCCATTCCTGGGGTGGCACATTTCAAAGGCCGTTGTTGTTTTCCCCCACTTCGGCAGCTCCGGCTGCAGGTTTTTTTTTGTTTGTTTGTTTTTTTTTTTGCTTTCACCAGAGCCAGCCCTGGAGAAAGCAAGTATAAGTGCTGTGTGTTAAGTGGAGCTGTGTACCAAGGTGTGACTAGTAAGCTGCCATGTACTGTTCCTTTGGGAACAGGGGGTCTGGAAATTCTGTGAGTATCTAGTGGATAAGGGAGAGATATTGGATACTAGATATGACATGGACACTCAGAGGACTTTGAGGATTGGAGCGCCTGTTGCTATCCTGCAAGAGCGGCAATAAAGCCCACATGGGCTGAGAGGGGAATGCTTGTGTTGCTTGTGGCAGGTGGTGCAGGGAGCTGACACCTGGCAGGCACAGACAAGGCTCCCTTATGTTAAGGGCATGTGGTAGTGAGATGCCTCATAACCATGCGTAAACCCAGGAAGCTTCAGAATTACACACACACACACACACCCTGCAAGATCCCATGTTATTCTTTTTGCAAGCTAGGGTATGAAATTAAGACTTAAAAAGATCTTTACATTCCTGTCTTGAGTTGAAATAAGACAAATTATTTTTGTATTTTTAAACTTACCTTGTATTTATGAGACATCAGGTAAGCTACATGATACCACACAGCTTGCAATGAAAGTTTAAGTTAACCTAAACAAGTTAAGGCAATATCTCATTAATAGTTATGACCAGACTCATACTGGCAAACATTTAATTGCTGAGGGCTCAGATTATGACCTCAAATGGTCCTGATGTCAACATGATCACTATGAGACTGAAGCTGACATGGTTTGTGATATCATCAGGAACTTGAGATGTATATGTAGCTTCAGTTAGGCTTAGTCTGTGTTGTAGTTTATGTATGGGGATGGATTATATGGATTTTAATAAGAAGACTATTTTGTATTAAATCCACATACAGGCTGAGACTTTGAAAGCTGCCTAAGAGATTTAGATGTCCAATTGTCATTAAAATTAATAAGAATTAGGTGCCCAAAGGCCTTTAGGAAGCTTCAAAAATCCCACCTCTGATGTTCTAGCTTGTTTTTACATGTAACACATGGATTTGAGGCACTTACAGTACAGCTCTTTGACGGTACAGGAGCTGCAGCTTCAGGAGCGACTAAGCCCCTATAGACACCATTTATTTTCATTTATTTAAATTCTACAATGCCATTAATTAAAATACAAAGTCAACTGAGGTGAAACCATAGCTCTAAAACAAGGCTTTCAAATGTCACAACCAAGAAACATGACTTTGTGCACTAGCTGATAATGAGCTTTGGTTTACTAGGGAGAATTAGCATCTATAAACATATTCCAAATTTTCACCCCAAATATGCTATAGAAAAAATACATTCATGGCATGATACACACACAAAATTTCAATAACTTGAGATCAGTCATTTCACATTTGCATCGAAAGCAAAGAGGCCTGTTGCTAGCTGACAGTTCTTTAGATGCCACCCACTATTAAACTCAGCTGTTGAAATCCAAGTCAAACTCTATTTGCAACATGAACAACTTACTGTCAGGAAGCCTGACAATAAAATTTAAATGTAAAACACTGAATGAGATGAAGTTGTATGAATGCTGGGCTAGATCCTCTCTGTTGCCCTGCACATTCCATAGTCACCTGTGCCATTGCAAAGTGAGTGTAATGCATTACCAGTTCAGAATGTTAATGATTTACCCCCATTTCACGCACTTTGCACTGGTGTAAATTTTAATACACAAGGCAAGGAACAGTGGAGGATTAGGTCACCTGCCTATGGAAAAGAAAGATACCTTCCCATTCCACAAGATGGATGTTTCTGATGCACAATTCACTTGCCCAATCCAAACTGTGGTCCATGCACCCTTGGTGGTCCATGGAGACCTCTTTGGTGATGTGGTACTCTTTCTTCTGCTGGTTTACAGCTGCCAAATTGCATTAAAAGGCAGCTAAACAGACATCAAATAATTTTCAATTTTTTTTTCCACCTAAGCAATTGCTATAGTTGAACAGGTGACTGTGATATGTGATCACAAATGGGAAGAGGCTCACCAGACATTTTATTAACATGAGGCGCACACTAATATAAAAATTTTAGAACCCCTGAATTAGATTATGTTTTTAGAATGATTTAAATATGAAAAGTGCTAAGAATTGTTAACTGTTGCTTGACTAATATCTCCAATCAGGTCACATGAAAACTGAATTTGTTTTAATATACCAGCAATTAGTAGCCAAAATAGAAGTTCACTCATTAATTTTCTCTTTCCTTATCCTGGTGAGGATATTATCCACCTACTCCCCTTCCCGCATTTCCCAGAAAGCTATTGGCTAACTATTTAGTGCTCCAAATTGATATAAATTCAAACTTTTTCAGTCGCTGCCAAGCCAGCTAATGTAGCAATGCACTGTATGGTGGCCTGGGTTGCTTGCGAAATGGTTTGATCCTGCATTTCTTGCACAGCCCTAACTCCCACTGAAGCCTGGGATGAAGTGCAGTTTGCCATGGCCACCTTCAAACCAAACCAGACAATATTATAACAGGGGACAAGAGAAATGAGTGTTGGCCTTGGAAATTT
The DNA here is from genome assembly GCA_033296515.1 of Macrochelys suwanniensis. Lineage (NCBI taxonomy): Eukaryota > Metazoa > Chordata > Testudines > Chelydridae > Macrochelys > Macrochelys suwanniensis. The sequence goes on along the minus strand of CM065778.1, from coordinate 121,880,525 downwards.
TTAACTCTCTAACTTAGGTATTTTAGTGGGTGCAGTTAAAAAGGCTTTCCGTTTTAATCAGAAAGGGCAAAAATAAATGAAACTTTATCCACTGTACAGTGAATCAGTGACTGTAATAGATAGGCACTACATATGGTAGAATAAAAGTGGTATAAGACTATAAAATGAAGGATCTCCACTTATATTTCTTGGGCTCAGTCATTTATACTGGGAATATTATTATTTCCTCCTCTTCATCATTCCCTTTTTTCCTTTGTTTCTCTCATCCTCCTCTTCTCTAGTTCCTTCCTTCTACATATTTCCCTCATACTCAAATGTTATTCTCAGCTACCATAATGTGAGTAGGCTTGTTACATATCCCACGACCCAACGTTGAAGAAACACTGACACCAGCTCTCAGTAGTTTCACCCCAGACTTAGTTTCTCTCTCTCCAATGGTCTCAGAGCTTAAAGAACAGAAAGGCTATCATTAAGGAAGCCCAGTTCAAGCCCATTAAAAGTTGTAGAGATCAGGATCAGGTTCCTGATTTGGACCCAGTAGTATATGGTGAATCAGGAAGGCAAACGCTGTATTTGGAAGACTCAAAAACATCTGGCAACTCAAAAACATCTCCCTCAAGACAAAACTGAATGTGTACAAAGCAATTGTTATCACCATCACAACATATAGCAGTGAGACATGCCAACTGACCAAGAAAGATATGCAAAAGCTGTATGAATTTTATCGCAAATGTCTGAGAAGAATATTGGGAATAACATATAGAGATAGGAAGACAAATGAAAAAGTCAGAAAAATTACTGGACAAGGTACCCTCTCAAAAATAATCTACAAAAGAAGATATCAGTGGCTGGGACATGTGCTGAGAATGGAAAAAGAACGCTTACCAAATACCACCCTTGAATGGAAGCCAGAAAACGCAAGAAGACAGAGAGGAAGACCGTGAATAACATGGAAACAAACAGTTCTGAACGACATCAAGCACCTCAACATAAAATGGGAAGATTTGGAGAGAAGGGCAGTTGACAGGCAAGGATGGCAAACGTGGGTAGCCCAATGTGCAGCAAAGCACGGGATGGACTAAGGTCTAAGAAAAGTATATGGTGAGCCAATGGAAAACAGGATATTGGTACAATGTGCTTCCTGCAGCTAGTCATCCTCAAGAGGCAGGCTGCCACATATTACACCACCTGGAGTCTCTTGTTGACCTTGACTGATAGCACTAGGTAAAGAAAGTTGTAATAGTTTAGGCCTGAAATGAAGAATGTATGAATCACAGTTGCTAGTCCTCATCGGAGGGACTAGGCAGAGTCTTCTAGCTAGCGTTAGCTGGAAGAAGACATTTCTTGCAACTGGACCTACCTGGGTCTAGGAGACACATCTAGTAGTACTCAGACTCCAACATGGACAAATTCAAGCTAGTACATTTTGGGAGAAAGACACTTGGAAAGCAGTAATGATGAAAAATACTTAGAGATAACAGTGGATAGTTGATTAGTTTTATTTGCAATGTGATATGACATCTAAAAAGGCTCCTGCAATTTTGTCTGCATACACAGAGGGGTCACATCATGAAACAGGAAGGTATGGCTTCATCACTTGAGATATTTAAAACTAGTTTAGACAAAAGCCTAAATAAATGGTACAAACATACTGCACTTGTGGTGGAATGGACTAGTCAACCGAATTGATCTTCTCCATCTCTCATTCGATGATTCTATGAACTCAAAAGAGCTCTATTTTTCATTTTCTCACAGGTGAAAAAATCAAACCAATTCCTTTTCATTTTAATGAGCAGTTTACATGACTCATGAATTTTACTAGGTTTCCTAAGATCTGTCACAGTTAAAGGCTGACAAGTATTTGAGTGCTCATTAATTTTTGGATCCTAACAAGAAAGACTGTGCCCTTTGGAGGCATTATATCAGTTGTATTTACAAATCTCACACAGGAAAGCTGTAGTAAGGTGACAAAACATTTTGTTATCTATTATACAGAAACATACACATTTGCATATTACATTGTCATGTGTATAAACAGTGTAAGCCATTTAAAAAGACAACACTTCCCACCTGGTTACCACAGTTATTTCCTCTTAAAGTATAAACGGATAAATTGTGATAATCTCACACCTCTTTTTCTAATAACTTCTGGCAAATGGAAATCACTGTTTCTCTTGACCCCTGAGAAGTCTCAAAAAGTATTCTAGATAACCACTTCTATCGTAAATCACATGCAGCGTCTAAACTATGTGCAGCAGAGCCTTGCATGCATAGCATTTGCCTTTCAGAATACCCCAACAGAACATTTGTTCTTCAAAGTAAGCTTGCAAATGCCACAGATATACAGGTATCATGGCTAAGCAGAGAAGTGAAAGGGTTAAATCAATAGCATCAGTCAGAGAGGATGCCCCTCCTATGTTCTTCTTGCCCCTCCCCATTTCCCTTATCCTCCTTACCATGGTTTATCATTTCCCTTGTGACTTCCAATGGCAAGATGTTTGTGTCTAATAACTATTCATGTTCATTGGGAACTTAGCACCTTTGCAAATCCTGCTACTGATTTAGTGCCTAAATATGGATTTAGGAACCAAACCTTGTCCTCTGTTTTGAAAATCTCGGCCTCACTGATCCATTCTGCTGAAAGTTCCCATTGATAAGTTACCTGGGATGCATAGCAGCAGCTTTTCTGTATAGAATATCTGCTATTTAATCATTTTGCCTTAATAAATACAATAAAATAAATAATAATAATAATAAATACTACTACTACTAATAATAAAGGTTACTATCACACATTTCAGAGGCGTGGAGGTGCTGAGTCTAGTGGCAACAACAGGGGATGAGGAAACATGTCCACCGGGATTCTATGCCTTGCTCTGCCACTGAGTCAGGGTGTGACTTTGAACAAAATCACTTTGTGTCTCATTTTTCCCCTTATCCGCAAATGGAAAAAACTTAATGGTTGTTGTGACGTTTAATTAATTAATGTTCATACAGTGATCAAAGGCAAAGTACTTCAGATGGGATGTAATCAAGGTTCTGCACACCTATGGTCACTACTACATCCCATGATATTTTTCACAAGAGAAAGTGTGCTCGCTTTGGTGTCTTTGCCAAATTCCAACTCATCCGAATACATTTTCCCTATCTGCATTCTCTCCCTGCATCTGCATGGTCAATATTTTTCTTGCCCTAAACTGATCCGTAGTTATTGCTTGTGCACTGTAAAACAGCTGCTGCGTTCCACTCCAGTGGCGGTTACGCTTCAGCAGTGACTGAAGCAATCCCTACAGCATCTACTTCTCACCTAACTCACAGAGATGTTGTGAGGATTAATTTTATATTTGTCAAATGCTTTGAGATATTTGGAAGAAATATTTTAAAGCCTTGCAAAACATTGCTGGGGATGAAGCTGCAGACTTTACACGTGGAAAATTGCCATCTATTTTAGTTGCCAGAAGACTGGTCTTATTATTATTATTTTATTATGGCCTTCCAAATTAAAGCTAGAAACAATCTTTTTTAATCATAAGGAGCACAAACCAGTCTGAATCCATTCATTTTTTATTTTCCACATTGTCTATTTTAAAAGTGAATCCTTCAGAACAAAGACTTTGTTGAAATTCTCTTTTGGGCTAAGAGCTTATAAGTTGTTTGGAACAAATATTTATATCAGAGTTACAGATGCCTAAAGATAGGGGCTTTATGCTGAAAACATAGGTACCACTTTATCCTATATTGTGGCAGGTGGCATCCATCACTGGTATGGTAAACATTATAACAACAGCAGTCCTAGAATTTAAAATGTCTAGTTTGCACTCAGACTCATCATGAAGTTATTCTTGCAGAAGCAAAGATTTTTATTACCTGCTTGCATAATAATGCTATGATGGGTCTGTTCCAGTCTGAATCTCTGAAACAGACTCAAGTTTATGCAAATTACTCACCTGCCTCATAACTCCATTTAGGAACTTGAATGGACACTTTGATGTCATTGCCAGTACACTGTTTATCAGAATTATCTTCTTTTTGCTTTGTGACTATTAAATGATTAGTTCCTTTGGGTGTATCCACAAATCCTGGACATTCAGAGGGGGATGTACCTTTCCAAGGGCAAGCAGTACCCAAATATTCCTTTTCTGCTGTCTGTTTTTTATCTACATTATTTTCTTTTAAATTTGCATTTGAATTTGCTCTGAGTGGAGTCTTGTTTTCTTCTGGGAGCTTTGTTTTAAGTATCTCTGCTATTGACTCTCCATTAGCTATGCCATCTGCTCCATCTGGTGTTAATCTGGGTGAACTGCAATTTATATTAAAGGACAATATTGATCTATGAATTTTTTGACTTTTAATTTGAAGTTGGTCAATACGTACAGAAAGTGACTTGTCAAAGTAATAGATTGTATTTGGACAGTGCTGGGAAATTTTGAAGTGAACAGATGAAATGAATGAAACTGGTGCTTTTTTCCTGTGATTGCTGCCTGGAGGAAACATTCTGTTTTCTTTGTTTTCAATGTTAAAAATCCAGTCTCCATGCCCTTCACATACTTGTGAATAAGATTCAGAAACCTTTAATCTGGTGACATATCGGTTTATATAAGATTCTTGGTTATGCAAAGGTTTGCAGTGCTGAGCTCGTCCTGCATTGTCTGAAGTAGCAGTAGTGTTCATTAGTACATCGCCTCCCCAGCATTTCAAACACAGAGAATCAGTAACAGCTACCTGCACTGGGTTGTTAAAAGGTGGAACAACCCGTCTAGCAGTAACTGTTATGGATGCGAATCCTTTTTTATGAGAGTCTGTTCTAGATACGTTGTCATCGAAAGATGCCTGAATTCCTAATCTGCTGGGAAGTAACATGAATGCTCTATTAATGTTGACTGAACTATGATTAGCCAGAGATTGCTTCGTATGATAAGCATTAGGCTGAGTGATCACAGACTGCATCGGCAAAGCAGACCCATTTTCTTTTGATTTAGTCTCATCAATCAACTGTGAAATGACTATGGATGAAATCATTGTTGTGTTTTGTGATGCCAGAGACTCCTGCAAATGAAAAAGATCCAAATTATTAAAATATTCTATTGTCAAACATATAACTATTTCTCCTTCCGAGTCTATAATAGGGTTTGTTCAAGGTTTCTTGTTAAATTTCTTTTTGTACCAGTTTGCTTTCTGTCATTTTGAAGACGTGTTCCTAAAATCAATTCAGAATTGTCTAAAAGAGTTCAGCAAAAATCGGATCAATTTTATGCAAAAATTAAACATTCTAAAACCATTAGTTTGAACGATTAACTGATTCTCTCAGTTGGCATATCTGGTCCTATGTTTGTCTAACAATATATGTATCAATGGTGATGGTCAATTTCAGATTATAACCTGCTCTTTCATGCTGATCTACTGAAATATTAAAAGTGCGTTAAGCACTTACTGCCTCTACAAAATGAACAATGTAGGTGTACTGTGATTTTCTGTGAAGTGTTTATGTAGGAGTTGGGTCAGTGCTGCTGCACAAAAGCATCAAATATGACCATGGGGAAAACTCCTCCATGTTTTCTCCAGTAAAAGATATGCACAAATTCCTGTAAGTGCTTTGGATACCATTTAATTCACTAGCTTAATATTTGCTGGATGCACAAAATAACAGGGTAAAGATGCATATGCCCAAGATTGATTGACAGCAGTCCAGACTCATTTTTCTAACCACAACAATCACCATCTATATTAACATAATGTACCTGATGTCCTCAGACGTGACAAAGAGTGTGGTATTGTATTAAAACTTATCTGATAAGTGTAAGCATGAAGTTTAACTCCACCTACAATTATTATCTAGATGACTGGTTACATGATGTTTATTTCATGCAGAGTATATGGCCCAAATTCTCTGCTGCTGTAAATTGTTACATCTCCACTGAGGTCAATGTTAGCTGCATCAATTTACACCAGCAGGGAATTTGGCCTTATGATCTGAGCGTCCTCAGTCCTCACTTAATTAAAGTTCCCACTGAGTCACAAAGTAAATTCTACATGATTGGGACGATGGTGAATTGTCATCCGAATGACTCATTTTTTTATTTAGGTGGTTTATGGGAGATATTTTATTGCTCATGAAGTTAGCCAGATTGATAGCCCTGGAAACTCAACTGAAAGTGATACTGCAGTCAGCCAGCATCCAAACTTCTCTACTACAGTTTCACCAGTACACCTCAACCTTGTTCTTGAGGAACAATCTTTTGGGCAAGTAGGATTTCTTTATATCCCTTCTGTCCTTAGTTTTTTTGCAGCATGTGCCAGCCAGGTAGCCAACTGAGGTGATGGGCTGTGTGATATAAACACATGTTTACCAGGAACTACGCTGAGATATAAATCCATGTAATATAATAGAATCATAGAATATCAGGGATGGAAGGGACCTTAGGAGATCATCTAGTCCAACCCCCTGCTCAAAGCAGGACCAATCCCCAATTTTTGCCCCAGATCCCTAAATGGCCCCCTCAAGGATTGAGCTCACAACCCTGGGTTTAGCAGGCCAATGCTCAAACCACTGAGCTATCCCTCCTCTCCCTCATGTATGGCACCAAATAACTGGTCAAAAACATTGATTATTACCAATATGGCTAAAGGCAATCCTGTGATCATTAAGTCAAAGGCTCCATAGCCCATTGCCCAATCCCCTCAGCCAGCCATCACCTCAGAGTTACAAGTATACAGAGTTGTATATTCAGAGTTTTACGAACTGAGCGGTCAACCGCACACCTCATTTGGAACCAGAAGTATGCAATCAGGCAACAGCAGAGACCAAAGGGAAAAAAAAAAGGCAAATACAGTACAGTATTGTGTTAAAGTTAAACGACTAAAACAATGAAGGGAAATTTTAAGAAAAAAATATTTGACAAGGTTTGACAGAAAACTATTTCTGTGCTTGTTTCATTTAAATTAAGAGGATTAAAAGCAGCATTTTTCCTCTGCATAGTAAAGTTGCAAAGCTGTATTAAGTCAACGTTCAGTTGTAAACCTTTGAAAGAACAACCATAACGTTTTGTTCAGAGTTATGAACAACCTCCATTTCCGAGGTGTTCATAACTCTGAAGCTCTACTGTAGTTGTATATTCAGAGATACACTGCTATTATTTGACTTGAACATGAGAGTATTCAGGATGTACATGTGCACATAGTTAGATAAATATACATTCAGATATACAAACCAAAATGTTCAATTTAGATAACCACAGTTATGAATATCTGGAGTAAAGTACAGGACATCTTCACATAGAATGTACAGTCATTTAATACACATTTTGTTTATATTACAAAAATAAAACACACATAGTTTCACTTCATAGCTACAAAATGCTACTCTAATTTCCCTCAATTTACAAGAACCATCCCTGTGTATCTGTAATTGTACCAAGCATTAGATGACACATTACACACACAAAGTCACAAGGTTCTGGTAAATCGTAAGTAGGGACAGGGTTATGGCAGAATTCTATGGCCTTCTTAAAGTCTTTGCTGAGGCTACTTGCCCTCATCAGACTGGTCATAGCAAGAATGGGGAAGGGTGGCTTGCTCACCTGCTTATAAAGATCATCTACCCCCATTCCCCCCCCCCCCCCCCCATCGCCAAGCTGCAAGTAACAACAAGCGTAGCAAGCTTTGGTATCCAGTTAATTATGCAAAGCTTTGGAATTTGTTAGGTAGATGAGGAGAAAATGAATATAAAGGGGATGATGAAAGATGGAAGAATGTTTTATGTTTTTAGGACTGTGTGCTTTGCAAGACTTTAGGTGGTATTCAATACTCTATTCTTATACCACACCCGTCACAATGGTATTTGAATACCCAAGACTTCAATAATAAAACAATCATATTATATACATATTGACTAATTTGGACAGCAACAGCTGTAAAATATAGCCTGAGAGGGAGAAAATATTCTCCTGAGGTTTAATATTTTGCCTGAAGGCTGACAGCGATCTATTCCATTCAAGGAACTATGTTCACTTCAGAAATTTGTTTATTTCTATTGTTTCTGGCCCTGGAGCCAAGTTGTACTTGCTTTACTATCTCTGTTGAAATTTTCCCTGTGTCATCTCAGACCCTTGTCTCTCTCCCTCCGCTCTTCTCAACCCCTTCTCTTAACATTATTATTTATTTCTATTAGAGTAGCACCAGCTCCAGAGCCTCATACTAGAGCATTGAAATCTCAGGTGATCACAGGGCCTCCTGCTGTCAGTGTTCTGAGATGGGAGGCTCAGAGTGAGAAATTTGAGGTCCACAGGGTCTCTCCTGTGGAGGAATCCAAACTGAAGACCATCACACTCTGTGCAAACTATTGCCTTGTTTGCTGTGGCATAGCCATAACAGGAAAATAGCACAGAATACTGTATTTTAAATAATCCTCAGATTAAGGTTTCAGGGAGGTAGATTTTTGGGACCTAAACAGCAGATCTAATCCAGAGCAAATCCAGAAAAATTTCCCCTATCTTCTAAACTAACTGTTTGTGGCTCTGACAATCCAATATCTTCCCAGCCCCATGGAATGTATTTTTTCCTTTCCCTAATTTTTTCCATGGCTTGAATAATATTTTCTTCATACTGTATTGTACTATACTTATCTCAACCTGCATCTTTAAGACCTTTGCATGGCTTCTAATCTTCTCAATCTCCCTTCAATTTTTACAGATCAATGAGGATAAATGTTCTTTGAAATGCATTATTTTGTATGTTTTTCATATGCTCCAGCAATTAACATGACAATTACTTAATTTCTTTTGTTAAGTACAAAGCAGATGGAAATCCCATGTAATGGTCCAAATGCAACTCAGAAACGCTTCTGATTAGTTTCAGCTCATGTAGCAGTATTTTGAATGAGTAAATTATAAAAATAAATAGAAAATAATGTCTCCTCCCAATGTTTTGAGAAGGTAATGAGTCTCTCTGAGCTGGCCCTACATTCTTTTGGGAGTTTGCAAGCTTCATAGTCTTAGTGCAAAAGGAAAGAGTATTCTGGTGAATTGCAAATCCATGGCTTTATTTTCAGGGGATCAGAGGATGGGGAGTATCCCACACATTGCTTATGTCATTTGTGTCATTGGTCGAGTCTGCCTGGGATATGTCTCAAAAACTTACTTTTCTCCAAAATATGCATTTTATTTTTCTTCAACAAGAATATAGATAATAAGATGAATTACATCTACTGCAACAGAATCATGACCACTTAGCCATCACTTTATTTGGCTTTTCTGCTGCCTAAGTTGAGTGTGACTAAACCAAAAACAACTGTAAACACACTATATGGAGACAGGGTGATCATTTTTTAAACCTGAATGAATTCTGCTGACTATTATGAAAGCTCAACTGTGGGTTTGTTTGTTTTTTTGGTTTTACCTTAGTGGAGTCTGAATCTCTCTCTGCAGCATTATTGTGCTGATGGCTTTTGAGTTCTTTTGGATCATTAGCACCACACTGTTTTTCTCTGATTCCTAGGACGGGGGAAAAAAGGTAGAAATGTTACTGTCAACTACATAATGGTATAGCTAAAATGGGGTATAAAACCAAGTACAAATAGAAGGCAAAAGGGTATTACTAACTGATTCTGAATGGTCTGGGATCCACTTATCTGAGAGATGGCATCTCCCTGTTTCCAGTGGGTGCACTTTAAACCACACTGCGAGGCTGCTCTTAGGATTGGTTCCAGGACAGTCTCACAGTGTACTGAGGCCTCATCAAAAGCCCATTGAAGTCAATGAAAGGTCTCCCATTGTTTTGGAGTACAGGCCTTCACAAATTGGCTGTTTTTTGCAGCCTACGGAGTCTGAGACTAGTGTCTTATACAAGACATCATGGACCTTGTTTTTATTTGAATGAAGGACATTATACACTACCCTGGCAGTGCAAAGGGGCCTTAAAGTGGTCATAAATCGCATTAATAAATATCAGTATATTTATCTGGTCTAACTTTTGTTTAATTTATTTTGTTTGGCTGTTGGTTTGAGGGCTTTTTTTAGTTTTCTGGGCAGCATGGTGCCTGGGATTGCTGTAACTGGGCATTCTTTAACACCACACATTGTGAGTCATTTTACATAAATTATGTTTCTTTGCTTCTCAGTGCTTATTTGAAAATGCAACCTGTAAAGTAATAAAGTAAGTATTTAAATGGCATAAAATTCCTTCACTCTTCTGCCCAACCAACTCTGCAGTAAAAATTCATGGGAACATAGGCTTTAGTTTTCGCAACACACTGCACAAGGCTGCAGTTTTTACTAAATGTAATTTCATTTTACATACATTGTTGTATCAGCAGAGGAATAGACGTCAGATCCTCTTACTGTAGAAACTGCTTATTAAACCTCATCTGCAATAGCAGGTTTGATTCCTTCCCACTGGTGCAGGGATCAGGGGAGGGGGAAGGGAGGTGTACTGTTTGACTCCATCTGCTTCAGTGAGAACTGCTCTTCTGAGAGTTCCATTGTGGGAAGGCAGCTGCAAGTTGCAGCTGGAGCTCCCTAGGCGGCCTGCTAGCAGAGGCTGCCCAGAAGGATTCAATGATACAGAATATCTCTTGGAGTGCCCCATGTCTACTTTGAGGCCAGTGCTGACTGGCTGCAGACCTCTTCACACTGCTTCTTATGGGCACAGTTTCCACCACTGGGGCTCTGCTGAGATCACTCTGTGGTGGATCAAGCCCACTGTTTACAGTACTAGTCACCATATCAAAAGAAGGCTGTTGTTGCCATGGAAAGTGCACAGGCATGGAGCAACAAAGAAGATACCAAGGCAGAAGTATCCAGCAATGAGGAGGGGGGTGAAGGGAGTCAGGAAGGAGTGGATTTGAGGGAAGCCAACAGAAGTTCTTGCAAAGATGAAAGACAAAGTTCATGGAGTCATGTTTTACACCAGTAAAAGCTCCAAGAAGTAGGGTATCAATAGGTAGAGAACTCAGGAATGGTTATGATGTTTGGAATAAGATTATTTCAGAATTACTTAGCAACACAGGACTCCTGGTGACAAATTAACCCTTCTCAGGTGCCACATAAATAGTAATAACTCTTTCATTCCACCACTAATGAATGCTTTGGAGCTGCTGCTTCCTTGGTTTAAAACACCTGGAGCTGCTGGCACAGAAGTGACTGCGAGGGGTCAGGGCCGGTGCAAGGAAGTTTCGCGCCCTAGGCGAAACTTCCTTGCACCAGCCCTGCACCCGCCCCGCACCCCCCACCCAGCTAACACCCCCCTCTCCCCCGCAGCAGCCAGTTCCCCCCACCCACCCAGCCCCCCTCTGGGCCGGCAGCTCAGCCCTCTGCCCGCGGCCAGCCGCACACGCACCCCCCCCCCCCCCCCCCGGCTCAGCCGTGGAGCCGGGAGGGCAGGAGGCAGCCATGGCCAGCCACCCCCCGGCTCCCTAGGCGACCACCTAGGGTCGCCTAGTGGGCGCACCGGCCCTGTGAGGGGTCCTCAGCTTTGAAACTCACTTCTGCCCTTTGTCTGAAAGAGGCCAAACAAATATGCTGACCTGTAGAGGAAGCTGCAAAACCTACAGATGTCCACAATTGTTTGGGAAGGGGGAAGTACAATGTGGGCTGGTGTTTGTAGGGAGAATGGGGTACTTGCCGTGATAAATTAAATGTGGATATTTGGATGACGAGAGACTGTTGCATGTGTTGATTTACTTTTAATATTTGTCAAATGTGCCTCTCCTCTGTGCCTTTTAAAAATATGAATTTTAATAAATAAATGTGGAAAAAGTGGCCAAGGTAGGTCATGAAAGCAAAATGTAAGAATTAGTTCAGGAGAAAATCAGAGGTTTGCCAAATGCAATGGTAGTAATTGAAAAGTCATCATTAACCTACAGTTTTCAATTGTTTCCTATTGTAAGTAAAGTGGGAAAACTACAGTTTGCTCAGATATCTCTGTGAGGCAACTGTGGGTAAATACTGACTTTGTAATGCTAATCATAGTGTATAAGGAAGCTGGAAGGCTGGATAAAGATAAACCAAAACTGAGCAGGCATGCTGTACCAGATGGTTTTTTTCCCTGTATTTCTCTCAGATGACTTGTATTCAAAGTCCAAGAGAAAGAAGAAATGCTACAAGGTCAAACAAGGATAAGATGTCAAAGTCCACAGAGAAATATATAAGATGTAAATTACTGCTTTCAAGGTAACCTCTCCTAGCATATGTTTTCACTGCAAAAAACCATGTGTAGTCAACTTAACTTAGCTAAATCAAGTTCAACCCTAGGCTCTCCTGCAGGCTTTAACTTGAGCTGCTAACTCAAGTTGCTGTGTCTTCACTGATATTTTAACTTGAGTCAGCTAACCTGAATTAAATACACCCCTTTTATTCCTTGGTGTTCCACCATTTTGTGGTCACAGAAAGTTAGAAGAGAAGGGAGAAGTGAATGTTTCTCATGTCTGCTAAATCATTCAGTTTGTTTTTTTGCATAGTGTCCTGGGTAATGACACTTGTATGCTACCATGGGAATCCCAGTGTTAGCAGATTCTCGGACTTTTGGCAAACAATTTAACAACTGCTGTAATGGATTAATAAAAGTAGTGGCTAAACCTCCACCAACTTCTCTGCTATTATTCAAATACATATTCTTGGAAGCCTCACGTTTGTTAATTCATGTGAACAGTAAAAACACAAATACTGACCTTTATGAAAAGAGCTTGAAGCTCCTCATTTAAAATGAGGACACTGCATGAAATAACAGCATCTTAGATTAGAAGTAAATGTCAGGCACAAAGCACCCATACGGGTTCTTGTTGCTGACAAAGTGCTTTGTACTATAACAATTATCATTCAATGAAATATAAAGTTCAATATTTCCCTGACACACAGCTAAGGAAGTCATGGCATTTCAAGTATTTCCTATCCATGTGAGGAGAAAAGAAAGCTTGTTCGTGCCTGATATGAAGTCCTGAGGATTTCTGTTTTATCCCGTTCCATTGTAACCTATTTTCACAGACCCTGTCTTTAAGGCGGAGGAAGACTTTTCTGGTCCCTCAGTACTGTCCAACAGTATCCTCACGCTCCGTAGATGGGTGCATGCTGAATGTACAGTCCAGTTCGTGAAAATGGGGGAGGCGGCTGTTGGCATCCTGACCCCTGCTATCTATATTGCACCTTTAATCCTTTTATTTTCTCACAGCACTGTTTGCTGGACCAAATGATACACTCCTTGGCATCTGGACATCAGGGCACAGCCTGTGGTGTTTGTAATTACAGAGTGGAGCTAGAACTGAATCTTCAACTCACAAATGTCTGGATGTCTGCCTTGGGCCAACCGGCAACACACTCAGGTGATGTCTGAAATCGGCTTGTTAAAACACAGAGATTGCAAAGATGGGTATGCTGGTGAGAAACATTATGTTATGAACCTAAGGTGAACACAGCACAATTTGTATAGGCAAGGACTCTGTAGAAAGCCTGATAGAAACTCAACCAGGCAGACCACCTTTGGGACTATTACACCAGAACTTCTGGTCTTGGCTGGCACTACACTTGTGTAAATGGGAATGCTGCAGAATGACATGGTATACCTTGCTCAGAGCAAATGCAATCGAAACAGTGGGGTGAATGCTTGTCATTGGAAGAAATTGTATGTCGGGGTACCAAAAGGCAGTTAGCACCCCAATTTTTACTAGTGCAAGTTGCACGCTTTCATTCAGTTGCCATCTCTGCTGATAACTTTCAAATCTACTTCCCCACTACCCTCTGATCTCTTCCTCTCTCTGCAAACTCCCATCCATGCTATCACTCTGTGGGTACTTCTTCATGTCCCGACGCAGTGTTGCATGAGTTCTTCTTCTCTAGCTCCCCACTGAAGGTAGTTTGCCTTTACGTGCCACTCAGCGCTCCGGCTGAGAAGCGGTTAGTTAACAAAATGTTCAATATAGTCCAAAATCTCAGAGACTCAACCTACCTTCTGAGCTTAATCCCCTCCTGGGATTAATCCACTGTATTTCCCTGCCTCTGGTACTGAGCACTGTCCTGCCCAGTCAAAGTATTCCTGAGGCCTCTAGCCTCCCACAGTCTTTGGCATTTCAGCTCTTCACAGAGTGGGCAAGTGAACGAACGAGTGAGCAAGCAAGCAACCCTGCCTGTTCCCTGTGGCTCCTTCCCTCTTTACTGAACTCTTAGCCTATTTGTAAATCCCAGGGGTTTGCTGAGTTTTCACCTGATCCTTTTAGTCCTGCCCTGTCTCGCTGATAAGTAACTACCTAATCACCACCGTGGTGAAGTGAATTTGACTAACTGGGCCTTTAGCTCTTTCTTGCGCGTTCAGCCCATCCCATATACTTTATGCCCTGACTTGGCCTGTGTTGCCCTCATCTTACCTTTCTTTAAGTCTCTCCTCAGAACAAACTTCTCAGAGTCCTTCAGCTGTATTTCTCTCTTAAATAAGGGCTTAGTAGAGAAATGTTAGAACACACACACGTTGGAACTAACAAGAAAGCTGCTAAACATCTCCACTCAATCATCTGCTTTTTGTTGCTCCTCAATCCTTATCCATAGGCCTTGTCTACACTACCTGCTGGATCGGCGGGTAGAGATCAATCTTTCGGGGATCGATTTTTCGCGTCTAGTGTAGACACGATAAATCGATCCCCAATTGCTCTGACGTCAACTCCGGCAATCCACCCCTGGCGGGAGGCAGAAGCAGAGTCGACGGGGGAGTGGTGACAGTTGACCCTGCGGCGTCCTCACAGTGCGGTAAGTTGATCGAGGTACGTCGACTTCATCTATGTTATTCATGTAGCTGAAGTTGCATACCTTACATCGACCCCCGCCCCTAGTGTAGACCAGGCCTATATCTCCAAATTGTCTGTTTAAATAGTAAGTATTCCAGGTCAGGGACTTTTTTTGGCTGTCTGTAAACCCTTAGCACTATATAAATAATTTCTAGTACTATATAAATAATATTAGAAAGAGAAAATTCACCTTCATTGATTTCATTGATCATATTTAACTAAAGATTTAGAAACCATACAAGGTCTTTTATCAGCTGATAAATGTTACGTTCAAGTGGCACAAAACCGATAGTTTAAGATCCAAAAATATCTCAGAGGCAAGTCAGGCTCCCAGCCTTCCACTTCTGTGGCTAAAGAGTGTCACAAAGTTCTAAATTGTACCCAAGTCACTGGAATGTTTACACTGTCTGTTACTAGGACAGTTATATTAGGATTCCATCTTCAAAACTTTTGTGGTAATTAACAGCAGTTGTTTTGGTTTGACATTGATATTTGAAGATGCTTGTAACTTATACATTAAAACCCAAAATTATCTCAGGTATAATTTTAAACTTTTGTTTAAGGCATTTTATCTATAGATAAGAGAGCCATGCAACTCTCTCACCCCAAGCTTTACGCATATATTTATATATAGCATCATTCAAAGACACGTAAGGAGTTTTATTTATACTGTTTAAAACAGTTTGGGTTTTTGTTGATTTTCTTAATACCTATTTAACTCAAAAACCTGAAAAACACTTGGGGGAAAAGATGCAATCATCAAAGATTCAGTACCCCAGCCTCCACAATGAAAGGCTAAGAAAGCTCCCAGTGCACATCTGAGATCTGCAGTGAGTCATCCAGCAAAACCAGGGAAGACCAAGGAAGACCCGATTTGGCATTCCTGATATTTCTATGCTTAAAAGTTCTGCCAGCATAGCTATGTCAGCTAAGAATGCAAAACAAGTGAGCAACTAACCAACACTGCTGTGCCAGCAAAAGCCCTAGCGTAAAGGCTCTTATAGAGGCAAAAAGTTCTTTAGCGAGTACAGCTTATTTTATTTGTTGAACTGGTATAAGCTATACCAGCCACCACCTGCAGGAGTCAAGAAGGGATTCCCTTCCCCCTCCTTCCCGCTCCCACCCCCCACAATGTATTCAGTTTTTGTTTGTCTTTGTTATTTAATCTCCTTCCTCTGAAGCTTCAAGGATGGCCAGAGCTGGAGATGGGACATTGGATGGAGTGGGCCAAGGCTCTGAGGTGGCACTGAACATTCTTTCTCCCTCAGATGTTGGGCTGACTGGATCTTGTTCACATGCTCACGGTCTAACTGATCACCATATGTGAGGTCAAGAAGAAATTTTCCCTCAGGTCAGATTGGCAGTGACCTTCTTTTGCAGCATATGGGTGTGGGTCACGTGGACATTGGTACATCTCAATCCTGCCTATTCTCTGCCTGTGGAACATAGTAATCTAGTCTCCTGTGGGATGTAATTCGTTGGTCTAATTTCAGTTGTTGGGTTAATGTGCGGTTGCTGGATGGTGTTGGTAGCCTGTGATATATAGGAGGGCAGACTAGATATTCTGGTGGTCCCCTGTGGCCATAAATTCTATGATTCTATGAGTCTACATCAGCAAAAGAACTTTTTTGACAATATAAGCTATATCTCCACTAGTGGGAGTTTGCTGGTATAGCTAGCTCAACAAATCCTTTCTAATGTAGAAAAAGGCCTAAGGTAAAAGCCAAATGAGAATAAATGACAAATAAACTTACTCAACACTTTTCAGGTTTCTTTATATCTGATCAAGAAGCAAATAAAACTGTATTTTCCTTCAATTGCAGGCCATCTTTATTAAAACGAAAATGTACAACCAAACTGAGGTCAACATTAAAATGGGAATAGAGGTAGGCAAATGCTGAATATTTTTGAAAATCCCATCCTGCATATATAAACCCTATATTTCCCATCTGGGGTTTACCCCAAGCAGCTACATTGAGGTGAAAACTACCTGTGCCATATCTCCACAAGACAAAAAAAAAAACACCTATTTTTTACAGTTAGTCATAGCCTTAATGAGCATTAAGAGGGCTTTTCAATAGAGTTAACAGGGCCAGAGAGAGAAGGCATCAGCACAGCACTGCTATTGTATCTCTTTCAGCATCTCTACACAGAGCAACAGACAAAAGTTTGTAACATGGGTCAGAGTGAAGTATGTGGTTTAATTGGGGAATATAATAGCAGCCATCTCCTTCCTTTGATTCCTTTTTGCAAACTGATCCAGAGAAAAGAAATTAAAAATCAAAACCAAAACCCAAACCCAGCCACCCCAAAATGAAGTGCTTCAAGTCTATGCTAAAGAAGTATCAACATTTTAATGCAACTTCATTGAGGAAGTTTTTTAAAACAGAGTAAACAAAACAACCTGAAGTCCTCTGCAAGAGGATTCATTGTGTAAACAAAGTAGAAAATTTTCTTAAGATGTCAGGATAAATTTACTTTTATTACAAGGAGCATCATGAGATTTGTTAACTGAATTATCTTTCACTGCTTGCACATCTTGAAGCAGTAGCTGACTGCCTGCAGAGATGATTACAGGATCTGCCATGAAACGGACGAATGAGTTCTGGTCTGCTATCAGAAAGCCAAATGTCATAAATCTCTCATTATATGTGCTATTAGAAGCAAGACTCTCATCAGGGGGCTAGCAAGAGTGCCATTGGCATAGGACCTATATCTTGAAGTCTGCTTTCATTCTACATTGCTATTATTTTGTATCCCTACTTAACACAATAAAGTGCTCTCTTTATGGAATTACCCGCAGCTTATCAGCCATCCAGAGTTATTTTAACAAGGTAGTCCCTTTTTTTTTAATTTCTATTTGTTTTGGGAGGAACCCAAGCATGTGCTTCCCTTTGCAGTACTGGGTTATGCTAACAGATCTTCTCAGCTCCCTGAAGTAGTGATGAACTCTCCTCACCTGCTGAGGCCCATCTACTCTCTGAGTATAATGCAGGACAATGATTTCAACCAAGGGATGCGAAGAAGATATTAAGGCAAGATTTTAAATGATATGGAAATGATGTCTTTAGCTCAAATAACATTGGCCATCACAGCTTCCTCAGGAAGCTTTTCTGACATGCTTCATATACAATCATGAAAGCTAGATAGGCATGTGGCAGAGGCTTGCTTAGGTCTAAAAGGTAAACTACCTGAGACACATGCAGAGGTGGGAGGTTCAGTCTGGACAGTGTTATATAGTCAGTTCATTTGGCATTGTTATTTTTCCTCAGTGCTTGAATTGTAGGGTTGGGATAAAAGGTGATTATGTCACACACATCCATTTCTGACTGCGGCTGTCAGAGAGCTGAGATAAAGTGGGAGCGCTCCACAATTACACTCTTACTTTTTTCTTCAGTTCAAGACCACTGATTCCCCCACCCCCAAATTATCATCCATATACCCTCTTCCTTCCATCAGTTGAGCTGTACCCAGCCTACAGCAACAGTGAGGGGGACTAAAAGAACGGCACTTGCTAACCTCAACTCTTCTGAATGAAATATCCTACCCACCACACTCTCTCCTGAGCCAAGGGGCTTAAAGCCACTCTGCTTCTCCCACTCAGTAACTCACAGACCTACGTAACATGCAACTGATGTGTTTGGTCTTGGGAATCTATTTTTCCAACTCCACTGCAACAGGTTAAGAAGCACAGATGATTTCCAAGATTAAAACAAAATGCAATCATATACAAATAAAACAGAATGTAAGCAGATTTTGTTCTTATCTTTAGTTTCAACAAAAGATAGCTGGTAATTGGGTGGTTTTTTTAATCACTGAAGTTTTAAATTTAAAAGTGGTAGAGAGTGTAGAAAAACTTGATATTATGGCTTAAATGTTAAGGCCCCAGTTCTTTAACTTTCTATTCTTTTAGAAAATACTAGTAGTTAAATAACCCCTGTAGGTTTTAATTTTAAAAAAATTCACAAGTAGCATAGGAAATCACAAAGAATGACTTGAGTTACCACAGAATTATATTTGATTTTGGATCTGTTACCAGAATTAAAAGGAGTAAAAGTTCTCAATTGTTAGCAGTTCTACCTGTTACCATTATCTAAGCAGGGTAGTTCATACTAGGCAATGACTCTGTAGCATTTTCAAGAAGCAAGAAGCTAGTTGCCTAGCAACAAACCAAAATCTCATGCAAAGCTAAAACCTCAGACCCCAAATTGACACGTTCAACAGCAAAAAAAGCAGCAAAGAAAATGAGATTATACTTTTTATCTCCTAAAGGACTTTCCTATTCTGCAATGTGACAACTTCTCATGAGCATTAAAACATATGGCTGTAAGGCCAATACTGCCAACATTTACATATGCAAGTAACTTTACTCACAACAGTAGACCCAAAGTCATTCCCATGCATAAGTATTTTCATGACTGGGCTTTTAAAGAGTGACTGTTGGGTTAAACATTACGGGACACATTCTCTGCTGGCATCAGTGCACTGAAACCAGTAGAGTTATGCTAGCAGAGAATTTGTCACTGTGTCTTTAAAAAAAGATGATATTTCCCCTTATTACTGATGCACTATTCAAACTGAAAGAATTTTACAAATCTAATTTACCATTTACACTATGCTTTCTCTGTTGGCTTTTTGCATTTCTTCCTGCCTGCGCACATTTTTTCTTGTCAGCTTATTCTTCACCCCTTATGTTCTCATGCAATAATATTATAATGCTTAGACCGAAAACACTGCAATGTATACTTTTTTAAATATCTGTGTCTATTAGGACTTTAAAAATCATGGAAATATTTGTATTGATGTTCAAATGAAAAATTTTGTCTTGTAAAATTTTAAGGGAGGACTTTCAAAGCACAAAGGTGAGTTACAAGTATCAGAGGGGTAGCCGTGTTAGTCTGGATCTGTAGAAGTGACAAAGGGTCCTGTGGCACCTTATAGACTAACAGAGGTATTGGAGCATAAGCTTTCGTGGGTGAATACCCACTTCTTCGGATGCAAGCAGTGGAAATGTCCAGGGGCAGGTATAAATGTGCAGGGAAGAGTCAGGCTAGAGATAATGAGGTTAGTTCAATCAGGGAGGGTGAGGCCCTCTTCTAGCAGTTGAGGTGTGAACACCAAGGGAGGAGAAACTGCTTTTGTAGCTGGCTAGCCATTCATAGTCTTTGTTTAGTCCTGAGCTGATGGTGTCAAATTTGCAAATGAACTGAAGCTCTACAGTTTCTCTTTGGAGTCTGGTCCTGAAGTTTTTTTGCTGCAGGATGGCTACCTTTAAGTCTGCAATTGTGTGTCCAGGGAGATTGAAGTGTTCTCCTACAGGCTTTTGTATATTGCCATTCCTTATATCTGATTTGTGTCCATTTATCCTTTTGCGTAAGGACTGTGAGTTAGGTGCTTAAGTTTGACTCAATAGCATCTCTCTAGTAGTTTGCCCTCACTATTGTTTTACCTTTGTGCTGAATTAGGGTGACCAGATGTCCTGTTTGTTTGGACTTTTTCTTATATAGGCACCTATTACCCTCCACCCTGTCCCATTTTTTCACAGTTGCTATGTGGTCAGCCTATGCTGAATACATGTCACATGTACAATCACTTATTAAGTGATTACTGTAGCAGTCACCCTTAAAAACTTGCCAGCTATTCTTTACAATGCATTGGAGAACAATTTTTTTTTACCACGGGTTGCATTATTTTAAGTATTTCCTATAGTAACTAGTGCACAGTTTAGATACTGTTAATCCTGTAAGTGCTAAGGTAACCGTATCTATTTGTCTAAGTAAGCAAAACCAGAAAGTTTTTAAGGGTAGTCATTGTACAGTTAGCCTACTAGCTCCTATTTTAAGTACATGTATTAATTAAAGCTTGGAAGTTTCACTGATTCTCTCTATGGAGAATCATGGACTAAGCACTAACAGAGCCCAAGTGTATCACAATTTGAAAAGTGATTTGTATTCTGTCAATCCCAACTTCCACTCAACGTCAAATTCTGGTCCTATTCAATTCAATGATAGTTTGCCACTGGCTTCAATGGGACCAGTATTTAGCTGAGAGTCTCAAGCCATAACATAACTTTATGACCAGTAGCGTAGCCGGGGGGGGGGGGGGGGAGCAGGGGGAGCGGCTGCTCCCCCACTGAGCAGAAGCAGCGCCTTTTTTGTGTTCTAATGCCTTTTGCTCCTACGCTGCAGCCAGAGCAGAGCTTTTTTTTTTGCTCCCGGCACTTTTTGCTCCCGGCGCCTTTTTTTAGCTCCGCTCCCCCTGTGCTCTAAACCTGGCTACGCCACTGTTTATGACAACTAGTTAAAGTAGGTATACTCTGCTGATTCTGCTTAGGAAACTTCTTAAGACATTATGGTGGTTTTCTGAAATGATAACTAGTGGCGAACTCGCTGATTAAGAACCATGGAAAGTCTTACAGGCCAATATACAGTATTTAAAAGATTGATCAGGAGTACAAGTATTGTAGGCTGATGACCCAGTCTTGGAAATACTTACTGCTGAGTATAATGCTTACAAGGGACTGTAATCATTAGTAGATATGCTGGAGAATCATGCCCTTAGGTATTGGTGAGGGAGTCCCTTCTGCAGCAGTTAAGCTGAGCCTTAGGCTGGAATAATTGTAGAACATGAATAGTTTCTATGATCACAAGGTGAAGATTTTCAAGCCCATATGAGCCAAAGGGATAGCTGATTGATATGCTCCTTTATATGAAGCCTCTCTGAAGTATTTAAAGATAAAAAAGAGAAAAGAGGAGAGAAAAAGGGTTCATTCTGCCTACCAATTTTCAAAAAAATTATTGCTGTGTGTGAAGTCAAGACCTAGGAATTTTGCACTGTGGGAATAACTCACCCCTGTTCAGAGAGCCAGCACAAGGTTTATGCACTACTGAATCCTACTTAAGTCCCTTTTCCACAGCTAAAATTTTATTTTGGTGCGATTTTCTGTCAGGAAAATCTGACTGCAACACTTTGGTTTGGTTTGGCATTAATCTCTACCTCTACTTGAGCTGTTGTGCTTCTCACGAGAGCTGTAGTTCTGGGTCCCTCATGTCCCCATTCTGCATCCGTGATGTATCGCATTCTGTCCTTGTGGCTGAGCTGCCAGGTTTCCTCATGGGAGACATGCACCATGGGAGATCAAGCAGATGCAGAGATGAATGTCAGCTTGAAATGAACCATTTCAAATGGGGAGGGTTGAAACATTTTGTTTTGATCCAAAATGTCAATACAAAGCATTGCAACATTTTCAAATAAAAATTCTTCTGAACTTTTTGTTTTGTGAAAAATTTCAATATTTTGACTTTTTGTCCCAATTTAGGAAGAAAATAAATGTCAAAATAACAGAATTTCGCACAGGATAGTATTCTGTCTTTTGATCAGCTCTAGTGATAACATCTTAGATTTCTCCCCACAGACATGGGAGTATCACCCTATAGGCGGTGCACAGAGCCTCAGATCAATTGGGAATACTGCAAGTGCCTTTACACAGCATGTCAGGTTATTTAGAAAACTAAGCACCATCCTTGGGTTAACAGAGCATTTTGTTTGAGATTATTATAAAAGCCTGAATGATTGATGGGCTTCACTGCAGTTCAGTAACATTATCAGAGGAAGAGAAAGTTTTAAAATGGAGAGTCTTCTAATGAGAGTGAAGTATATTTGAAAGACAAATCTACATCAATAATTTTGCAATAACAGTATTAATTGAGCATGGCATTGAAAATCTGTAAAACAGAACACATGTAGAACGTATTCATTACATTTTGTGTGTCATGTATGTATCAGCCTATGCTGCTGCACTACAATACAATTATTTTTCATAATTTCAAAAACCTGGAAAGATCTGCTGTTCTTTCCATTAGTTTGCATAGTTGACATGTTTTCCACACAGTCAAAAAGCTTATCTGTGGATAATCTGGCAGACCTTCCATACAGCAGGAAAAAATGGAGCACAACAGGATCCCAGCTGGTGTAGTTATAAGCATGGGATCAGAGCACTCTCTGATGGCCAGCCCATAGAGAAGATAAAATACATCAAGTGACAACCAACCAAGATATTGTTGTAGGTCAAAGTGACATGAAGAGGCCTGTTTTTTCCTTTTAGAGCTCAAAGTTCGTGTTTTCTTTTCTCCGTGCCACAAGTCTGCAGTTTGGCTGGCGAGGATGGTGTCGGTACATATGCAGACACTGATTCATTACAAACTGTTGCAATACCTAGAAGAGCTGAGGATATAGGGCTGACTTTTACTGTGGTAGAATGTACTGTAAATTAGAATTTTACTAATTAAAATAATCTTTAATGGATTAACCTGAGGTCCATACATTACTTTAACTTCAATTAATCACAAAGACTAAGTTCAAATAATGTCAAGGGTCTGTCAAGTACAAGAAAATTCAGAGCTTACTCTCTTGCACAATTCTTTATACGTTCGGTTGTTCCCAGTCTTTACAGCACATACTGATGTTATGTAAGGTCACACACTGTTCAAAGATAACTATAATAGTAGACATAACTGGGTGAATTAAGTGCTGTATCTTAGCCATAAGGGAACTGCTTGGTTTCTGGAGGGTGTTACCTCTTTTAACAGATTGAAATATAGGGTTTTTATGGATCAGATTAATTTTTTTTAAAGTATTCTTTTAAAATACCTGTGAAATAAGTGAAAAAGTACATTAATGTAAATACGGTAAGTATTTGGACAATTTTAAAATTGGGTATTATACATCTATCGTGTAAGGTCAAACCATTCTTAAGCACTTTGATTTTAAAGGGTTAATTTTTTGACACCCAAGTTCATAAATGCTTCTTTGAAAGAAAAATATAGATCTGTAACTTGTTACCATATTTATTCAGTATCACATTATTGCATAGGATGCATTACTGCATTAGCGATAGTAAATTTGATATAGACACTTGACCAGTATTTTTAAAACTGAATAGGCACCTAAACACCAACTAATCCACCTCGTTTGGTGTATATGGACAATCTATGCACCTACGGCATTTTTAAATAGGTGACTGTGGCTGTGCCTTGGGAGTAGGTGCAGGTTTTTTACACATGGTGGACATCCGGCCCGTGGGCCATTTTAAGCTGGCCCACAAGCCGCACCACGCGGCTTGGCCCCGCTCCGGCTGGGGCGCTGGGTCGGGGCCGGACCACCTGCCTTGGCCCTGCTCACCCTGGGTCGGGGACCACACTGGCCCCGATCCGGCACTCTGGCCAGGACATTGGGTCGGGGCCGGACCATGCAGCTCTGCCCCACTCCTGCCGGGGCTCTGGGTCTGGGGCCACATCGCGTGGCTCGGCCCCGCTCCGGTGCTCCAGCCAGGGCACTGGGTCGGGGGCCAGACCACGTGGCTCGGCCCCACTGCGCCTGGGGCACTGGGTTGGGGGCTGCACCGCTTCAGTTGGCCCTCCTCCGGCACCGCACCACGTGGCTCAGCCCCGCTCCGGCCAGGGCGCTGGGTCCGGGGCCGCACAGTGGGGCTTGGATCCCGCTCTGACCAGGGCGCAGGGTCAGGGCCGCACCGCACGGCTCGTCCCTGCTCCGGCAGGGATGGAGGGTCGGGGGCTGCACCATGAGGCTCCCGGAAGCTGCAGCATGGCCACACTCTGACTCCTATGCGCTCCAATGGGAGCTGCAGGAGTGGTGCCTGTGGATGGGGCAGCGTGCAGAGCCACCTGGCCGCGCCTCCATGTAGGAGCCGGAGAAGGGACATGCCACTGCTTCCGGGAGCCGCTTGAGGTAAGCGCCGTTCGGAGCCTGCACCCCTGAGCCTCTTCCCATGCACCAACCCCCTCCCCCGGCCCTGATCCCCCTCCCACTCTCTAAACCCCTCAATCCCAGCCCGGAGCACCCTCCTGCACCTCAAACCTCTCATCCCCAGCCCCACCCCAGAGCCCACACCCCTAGCCAGAACCTGCATCCCTTCCCACACCCCTGCCATGGCCTTGATTCCCCTCCCGCTCTCCGAACAACCTCGGTCCCAGCCCAGAGGACCCTCCTACACCCCAAACGCCTCATCTCGATCCCCACCCCAGAGCCCGCACCCCCTCCCACACCCCAACCCCAATTTTGTGAGCATTCATGGCCCTTCATACAATTTCTATTCCTGATGTGGCCCTCGGGCCAAAAAGTTTGCCTATCCCTGTTTAGGAGCTTTACAGGGATTTTCAGAGTATCAGTTTATTTCAGAGAGAGTTGCCTTCTTTAGTTATGCCATTTATTTTAAAGGTAATGGCCCTGATACTCAGCTAGGGTAAATCAGTATAGGTATATTAACTGCAGTGGGGCTACACTGATTTCAGCAGCTGAGGATAAGACCCTATATCATAAAATAATAATACCTAGCTCTCATAGAGTGCCTCTCATCTGTAGAGCTGAACATACTTTACTAATGAAATCAGCATCATTTTCCCCATTTTACAGATGTGAAGACTGAGACACAGAAAGAAGAAGTGACTTATCTGAGGTCATCCAATAGGTCAGTGGCAGAGTGGGGAATACAGCCCAGGTGTCCTGAGTCAGGGAATACAGCCAGTCCAGTGCTCTACCTACTAGCCCATGCTTCCTTCTGAATTGTCCTACCATATTTCTGGGACCCTTTTTAAAATTAATGGGAATTACATTTTTCATACTGACAGGGCTGGATTAAAGTAGAAACTAGGGCTGTCAAGTGATTAAAAAAATTAATCACGATTAATTGCGCTGTTAAACAATAATAGAATACAATTATTTAAATATGTTTGGATATTTTCTACATTTTCAAATATATTGATTTCAATTACAACACAGAATACAAAGTGTACAGTCTTCAGTTTATATTTATTTTTATTACAAATATTTTCACTGTAAAAAACAAAAGAAATAGTATTTTTCAATTCACCTAATACAGGGACTTTAGTGAAATCTCTTTATCATTCAAGTTGAACTTACAAATGTAGAATTATGTACCGAAAAAAACAACAACCTGCATTCAAAAATAAAACAATGTAAAACTTTAGAGCCTACAAGTCCACTCAGTACAATTTTCCTTTAGCAAATCGCTCAGACAAACAAGTTTGGTTACAATTTGCAGGAGATAATGCTGCTCGCCAGGGCCGGTGCAAGGAAGTTTCGCGCCCTAGGTGAAACTTCCTTCCACCAGCCCTGCGCCACGCCCCGCCCCCCCCCCCCCCAGCTAACACCGCCTCCCCTCTGTGGCGGCTCCCCCCCCCACGGGCCGGCAGCTCAGCCCCCCACACGCAGCAGCCTCCCCCCGCCTGCGGCACCCTCCCGGCTCAGCATGTGCCTAATTGGAAATCAACGTGGTGCAAACCGTGGTGGTCGATACCTCTGCTCAGAGAGCGCAGCACTGTGCTTAGGGTGTCCAGACAGCAAATGTGAAAAATCAGGACAGGGGAAGAGGGGTAATAGGAGCCTATATAAGAAAAAGACCCAAAAATCGGGACTGTCCCTATAAAATCGGGACATCTGGTCACCCAAGCTGTGCTGGACACCAGCGCGTTGACCCCGCACCCTGCGATGGGCCTGGGCACGTTACATTGGAGGAGGCAGCCCGGGGCTGGGCGCCCCCCTCACCACCCCCGGCCACTCACACTGGGCTGCTGGTGGTGGAGCTTCTCGACGGCGGCCAGGGAGGCGACGAAGACGTCGGGCTGGCAGTGCAGAGTGCAGTCCAGCTCGGCCGGCGGCCCCGCAGACACAGCGAGAGCAGGGCGTAGCCCAGCACCTTCTCGGCCACCCGGAACATGTCCCTGACGTTGGGGTAGCGCAGGAGCCCCTGGCCCATCCCCACGAACTGGCTGCCCTGGCCGGGGAAGAGCAGCACCGTCCCCTCCTGGGGGGGCCGCCGCCACGCCGCCCCCACCGAGCTCTGCAGCAGCGTGGTCAGGTTCCCGGCTTGGCCCCCGCCGTCCTGTCGCGGCCCAGCTGCACCTAACGGGTCCCACGAGGGAGGCGAGGCCTCATAAGGCCCACGCTGAAGCCCTCGTTGCTACGGCAACCGGACTCAGCACAGCTCGGCTTTGGCAGCGCCACATGGAGCTCCCGGCGCGCGTGGGAAAAGGCTTTCCCACACCGGGAAACAGGATGTGAGAGAAAGGTTCCGCCCAACTAAAAAGTCCCCTCGCCACATATGCTCTACCCACCAGAGAGCCCCGCCGCACACACCGGCCTCCCGGCTCAGCCGCGGAGCCAGGAGGGCAGGAGGCAGTTGTGGCCAGCCGCCCCCCGGTGCTCTAGGCGACCGCCTAGGGTCACCTAGTGGGCGCACCGGCCCTGCTGCTCACTTCTTGTTTACAATGTCACCTGAAAGTGAGAACAGGCATTCACATGGCACTGTTGTATCCGACGTCGCAAGATATTTACGTGCCAGATGCGCTAAAGAGATATGCTAAACGTGCATATGCCCCTTCATGCTTCCGCCATCATTCCAGAGGACGTGTCCATGCTGATGATGGGTTCTGCTCAATAATGATTTAAAGCACAGCAGACTGATGCATGTTCATTTTCATCATCTGAGTCAGATGCCACCAGCAGAAAGCTGATTTTGTTTTTTGGTGGTTCGCGATCTGTAGTTTCCACATCGGAGTGTTGCTTTTAAGACTTTTGAAAGCATGCTCCACACCTCACCCTCTCAGATTTTGGAAGGCACTTCAGATTCTTAAACCTTGGGTTGAGTGCTGTAGCTATCTTTAGAAATCTCACATCAGTACCTTCTTTGCGTTTTGTCAAATCTGCTGTGAAAATATTCTTAAAATGAACATGTCCTGGGTGATCATCCGAGACTGCTATAACATGAAATATATGGCAGAATGTGGGTAAAACAGAACAGGAGACATACTGTTCTCCCCCAAGGAGTTCAGTCACAAATTTAATTAACGCATTTTTTTTTAACAAGATCATCAGTGTGAAAGCGTGTCCTCTGGAACGGTGGCCGAAGCATGAAGTGACATACACATGTTTACCGCATCTGGCATGTAAATACCTTGCAGCAACGGCTACAAAAGTGCCACGCAAAAGCCTTCTCACTTTCAGGTGACATTGTAAATAAGAAGCAGGCAGCAGTATCTCCAATAAATGTAAACAAACTTGTTTGTCTTAGCGATTGGCTGAACAAGAAGTAGGACTGAGTGGACTTATAGGCTCTAAAGTTTTACATTGTTTTGTTTTTGAGTGCAGATATATAACAAAAAAAAAATCTACATTTGTAAATTGCACTTTCACGATAAAGAGACTGACCTACAGTACTTGTATGAGGTGAATTGAAAAATATTATTTCTTTTATCATTTTTGCAGTGCAAATATTTATAATAAAAATAAT
Organism: Macrochelys suwanniensis; assembly: GCA_033296515.1. Classification (NCBI taxonomy): domain Eukaryota; kingdom Metazoa; phylum Chordata; order Testudines; family Chelydridae; genus Macrochelys; species Macrochelys suwanniensis. Next base: position 121,852,437 of record CM065778.1, on the reverse strand, counting down.
AATAAAGTGAGTTCTGTTCACTTTGTATTCTGTGTTGTAATAGAAATCAATATATTTGAAAATTTGGAAAAACATCCAAAAATATTTAATACATTTCAGTTGGTATTCTATTAACAGTGCAATTAATCGTGATTAAATTTTTTGAGTTTATCATATGAGTTAACTGCGATTAATCAACAGACCTAGTAGAAACACTAGAGGCTAATGCTTACAGCCCAAGTTCCTAGATCCAGATGATTACTTCAGAATTTAAGCTTTCATTTTAAAGAAAAAGTAAGTTCCTACCCTCTGGCTACAGAGAAGATCTTGAAAAAAGTGACCTGAGTGTAACCGATATAGTATCATCTGCCTAAGCCTACAGCCAGCCTGAAAAAACAGCCCTTAGATGCACGGGCGGCTCTACTAATTTGTCCGCCCCAAGCAGCTGCCGCCAAATTGCCACCACGGTGGGCAGAGCGGCAGAGCTGCCGCCAAATTGCCACCGTGGCAAGAATGGACTGCCGTCCCATGCTTGATGCCGTCCCAAGCACCAGCTTGGAAAGCTGGTGCCTGGAGCCGGCCCTGCTTAGATGTCTGAACTGCCCCAGGTATCTCAGTGGAGTGGTAACTCCAAGACCCATTTCTCTGGAGGACTTGTCAATACCGTCCCAAGCAGAGGGCTGTTTGTGTGACAAGAAAAGACAAGTGCAATGGATCCAGCCCACCCACCCAGCTTCACCCTGGCTACTGGAGTAAATACTGAGGGCCCACCTTTCTTCATCTGTTGGGGGTTGGAGAGGAGAAGGGATGCCTGCTGCCACTGTTGGAGAAAGAAGGGGATCCCATGCTTCCGCTCCCATCTCTCTGGGAAGGGAAAAGGCTCCCCTTGCTATAACATTACCACTCTATGGGTATGTCTACACTGCACATCACTGGCAGCTGTGAGTAGGGTACACGTAGCTACACACTGCAGTGAAAAGCAGGCTGCAGCCACACTATGGTGTTTAGCTACATGTGGTAGGGAAAGATTCGGAGCCTTTCCCTGGTGCCTCCCCTTCCCCCACCAGAGCCTTTCCCTGCAGCTGGCAAAGATTCAAGCATCAGGACATTGTGCTGACAAAAAATAGCAGTGTAGATCAGGCCTGGGCATATAGAGAGCTTTGTAGGGCACATACCCTGTAGCTCTGGGACATCTTCACTCACCTGAGCAGTGCCTCACTGTTTGCACCCATGCTGGGACGGGCATGCAGTGTATGTACTCTACACTGCCTATCTGGAGGATGGGACCATGTGGAAGATGGCACAGAGGCAGGGCCGCAGTGCAGGGCCGCAGTGCATGGGTGGGACTCTGGAGGCACAGCAATTGTGAGGGAAGCATGTCACCGTGTGACTAGGGCAGTCGTGTCCAAACTTTTTCTCTCTCTCTCCCCGCCCCATTACTAGCAATAGAACGTGTCCATGCCCCTTAGGCTGGGAGCGGAGTCGCAGCTGGGCCTGGAGCTGGGGCCAGAGCTGAGGCCAGGGAGCCGTGGTTCAGGTGGAGGGCCAGAAGCAGAGCTATGGCCAGAGGCCAGGAGTGGGGGCCGAGCCATGGCCAGGAGCCAGGGCTGGGAGGGGGGGCCAGGGGCTGAGAGCTGGGGGCCAGGGGCCAGGAGCAGGCGGCTGAACCCCAGCCAGGAGTGGGGGGCGGGAGAGGAGCCAGGGTACAGCTGCGGCTGGGGCCAGGGGTAGAGCAGGCTTGGGTGGCGCTATCTGCCCACCCCCTCTGGGGGCTGGCCTAGGCCCTGCTGCACCCCACCCCCCCGCAAAGTTCTTCCATGCCTCCCTAGGGGGTCATGCCCCACAGTTTGGGGACCATTGGCCTTGGGCCATGGATTGCTTTCAGTCCAGCTCTGAATGCTGAGGGGAAGAGGATGAAGTAGCTGTTCCCTTAAATGAAACTGGACCCAGCTCTCCTGTTCCAGTCCAGGTGCACCCGAGGCTGGTGTAATGAGAAGGTCAGAGCTGCCCCTTGGAGTTGTAATTGAGAGGGGGCGGGGAGGTGCTGGTCACCTACAAACTTCCCCAGGCCAGACAACCATGGCTAGAAAAGGCTGGAGAGAGATGAAGGCTGAGAGCAGCAGAGGGAGATTCCTACTGGCTCTCTGAGCTGGAGAGCTGAAACCAGAGGTCCAGAGAGGACTGAAGGCTCGGGAATGATGGAACAGTGAGCCTGCTGATGTCTCCAAGCAAGAGCTAGAGCCATACATGTTAAGAAAAACAGGGCAGAGAAGCACCCTAGCTACAAGGGCTGGGGGTGGGGAGTGGTGAGAGACACCAGAGCCATACTGGAGTGCCAAGGCCTTGTGAGAGATGCCAGAACTGTACTTGGTGTGATGACTGATATAATATTTGAACTGTGCTGGGGAACTCTAGATTATGGTTTTTGGACTTTTGTTATGATTTTCATGCATGGCACTCTTGTAATAAATTAACTCAGCGAAGGGCTTTATATTTGGAAAGACTGTGTGAAGTTCTAAGGAGCTCTGAAGAGGGGAAACAGAGTGTAGCTAACTATAGCATGTTAGCCATTTTGTAGGAGTAGGAGGTAGAGGAATACTGGCTTCAGGCCTGAAAGATACTTAGCTTAGCCAAACTGATCAAGGCCAAGGCCTGGATTTAGCTTGACATAAGGGGCTAATCTATAGTGACCCTGTGTCGCAAGATAAAATGCTGCAGTGAACAACTAGGCTAAAGTGCTGATGCGTGTTCTGTCAGCAGCCACAAAGCACAGGTTTTCGATATTTGGGCAATTCTAAGAAATGGGTGTAAGCCAAATTTGTAGATATTTAACCTCAGAAATGCCATAGCAAATAATTGACATATATGCTGTGTGACAAAGTTCCTCCTCTACCTTGGTGGGTCCTGCGCTTATTGGCGGATTTTTGTTTGCCTCAGAGATCTTCCCCTCTGGTAGAACCCACAGTCTAGATCAGCTCCTCCTGTGTTTGATCAGGAGTTGGGAGGTTTTGGGGGAACCCGGGCCCGCCCTCTACTCTGGGTTCCAGCCCAGGGCCCTGTGGACTGCAGCTGTTTAGAGTGCCTCCTGGAACAACTGCACGACAGCTACAACTCCCTGGGCTACTTCCCCATGGACTCCTCCCAACACCTTCTTTATCCTCACCACAGGATCTTCCAGCAGTACGCCCTCTCACTCTCAGCTCCTAGTGCCTCTTGCTCCCAGCTCCTCGCACGCAACCTCCTTCCACAGCTCCTGACATCCCCCCTTCACTGACTAACTGGGAGGCTTTTAACTAGTTCCAGCCAGCCCTTGATTGGCTTCAGGTGTCCCAATCAACCTAGCCATCTCCACTACTTTTTCTAGAAGGATCTTAATTGGCCCCAGGTGTCTTGATTAACCTGGAGCAACTGCCATTTGGTTAACAAGGTATCAGGGATTTGTTTAGCCTGGGGCTAACATACTGGTTCCTCACCACTTTCCTATAGCCATCTGGCCTTGGCCCGTCACAGCTGATAAGTAAAACATAAATGACTAAGTCGCTTACAGGAGATGGGAACCCCAATATTAGTAGGGTACAGAAACTCAGATAAGGAAAAGGGGATGAATAAGCATGTATCAAAGGCTGGAATCAGCATAACTTATTATAAAAGTTGTCACCTGGCCTGTGTGCCATGTGAGATACATTGGGACATTCCAGGCTGATGTACACCTGATGATCACCCCACCTATTCTGGATTTCTACCACCAGAAGACATAAGTGATGAATATACAAGTGCAGGCCATGTTTTACTATCTCTAATCTCTTATGTTACAGGGTACATCTACACTGAGATGAAAAAAAATTGGCGGGCACCGAGTCTCAGGCTATGTCTATACTACATTATTTTCAGTGGCGCAGCTGAACTGATGCAGTTATGCTGCTGTAGCACTTCTGGTGAAGCCACTCTAAGCCGACAGAAGAGAGCTCTCCCATTTGCTTAGTAACTCCTGCTTCCATGATAGGCAGTAGCTGTGTCAGCAGGAGCAATAGTGTAGACATAGCCTCAGAGCTCACAAGGCTCAGGCTTTGGGGCTAAAAACTGCAGTGTAGACGTTCGGGCTATCGCCCAGGCTCTGAGACCCTCCTCTGTCATGGAGTCTCAGAGCCCAGACTCCAGCCCAACCCTGAATGACTACATTCAGAGGAGCCCCACAGCCCAAGCCCTGCGAGCCTGAGTCAGCTGACCCATGCTAGCCGCAGCCATGTGCTGGGTGGTTCACAGCAGTGAAGACGTACCCATAGTATCCTTGGCAGTAGCTATTTGGAAAATAAACATTAATAAACACAAGTATAATTACTTCAAGTAGTTTCTCGTGTGCTCATCGAGTCTCTCACTCTGATGATAATCAGAATACTGTAGCTGACTTAATGGCTGAACCCCCTGACACCACTGTGATCTAAAAGGTTAATCAATAATATACCAATCACTCAATTAGGATACAAGAGGCAGGGTGCTGCAGAGCCACCCCTGGCCACAGGGGGTGCTTGAGTGGTGGCCGCTCTACCACAAGCTTCTATGGTAGCCTCAGTGTGGCTAAGTACTGATGAGTTAGAGAAAGAAGATGGGTGGAAGGGAAAGAAACCTACATAATATCAAGCAGTGTTATAATAAAATTGATTTCCCTCAATGAACAACCTTCCAATAATTCAGCCTAGAATGTTTTCTGGTTAAGGCCATTTCTTTGTGTGAGGAAATAAATGGCCTTATAATACTGACTTCCACCATGTATGGCACTGAAATCACAAATGTAGTTACTTGGTCCTTTTTAGATATTCACTCCTTCTCAGTGCTTGAAAGAGATAACTTATTGGAGGGCTAATATGAGGTTAGACTTTCAACACCTTCATGAATTAAAGACTTCAAAATACACTTTTCCTTTTGGGAGGGGAAAATGCTGAGTCATTTATGTTAAAGACATGATGAAAGCCATTGCACATGAAAGACAGAATGATGGTTCAAGCCAGGGCTAAATATAATGGAGCCAACCTACTGTTGTCACGTAACTCCCTGAGTAAAGGCTTGAGTCACTAAGAAATATTTACACTTCTGCTATGTCAACTTGCACTCACTCCATTCTTTACTTACATCATTTTTACCAGCCACACAATACCTGCTCATTTGATATAATAATGCAGATTAATAAAGACCCATCTGATGGAAATGTGAGCCGGAAATAATTATGGTTTAAAATGCAAATGATTGGCAGAAAGGGCATGTCGTTTGTAAAATTCAGTCCATTTTATGGTGAAGTGTCCTATATATTACAGTGGAGGATAATTTGGCAGCTACAAATTCAGCACTGAAACACATAAAATACAACCTCATCAATGACTAAGACTATCACATAGGGGCTAATCTCTTCTAAAATCATCAGTTAAGCAGTAGGCTCCATCTGGGAACATTTTGTAATGATGCCTCAGGGAGAGGTAGGATGGGACCTTTAACTTAAGTGATTTGGAAAGGACTGAGACATAATTAAATTTGAAAAGATGCAATAACTATTGTAAAAGAAATCTTAAATAAAGGATACATTTCTTTTTTCTAAACCAGGTGCATTACACTTCTGGAATAGTAAAATAATTAATCAAAATACAGTAAGGAAATGGCTGCTCTAAAATGTATGGTTGCCAAATACCAGATGATAAAATTATCCAAGAATATTAAGAAGTTTCTCTGGGACAAATTATTTTTTATTAATCAAATATACAAAAGATGCCATCATTTTTCATCTTTAACTCTTACAAAAGAGCTGATATACTGTTGCCCATGTAGATATTATAGCAGACACTAATTACCTTACAGAAAACAAATGTTAATTTTCTTGCCAAAAAGGTAATGTAAAATTTAGCTCCTTTCTCTTTAAATATTATTCATTACAAAAAGCAGTCTGACAGCTCTTTGAAAGTGAAACTTACAGAGCTACATTTTGCCATTGAATTCCAAAAAGTACTTCCCATATTTCAGCATCTTTAAAAGTGTTAGGGGCATTTCCCTTCATCATACATTTCTGTATTAGAGACAACAAAATCTAAATAAATTATCTTCTCAGCAGTGATTTGTCTTGTTTACATTATTGCACCTTCCCACTAAATGACTTAAGAGGAAAATAATACCATATGGTCCAGTGTCTCTAATCTGCACTTCATTTCTTAACAGATAGCTTGACCTGAGGTTGACGAAAATTTGCAGGCAAAATGGAGCAGATTTTGAAGGCAAAAACTAGACAAAGCAATTTTCATTGCCAGCAACACAAAGCTCAGAGAAAAATAGTACCAATATAACATGTTTAAATTTACACATTTTCATCACAAAGTTTAAAAGAAGCTAATTAAATTGCATCAAACTCATATTTAGGTCAGTGTGAAATGAAACCTAAATTAGCATTAACCAGAAATGCAGATATTTCTCTCTCTCTCTCTCTCTCTACTTGAGTAGTTAATAAGGTTTAAGAAGTTACCCAATCCTTATAAATATGAGAAACAAATAATTTTTTGCAATAAAGTTCATCTGCACCTGAGTCAATATAACGTATTACTCTATCATGAAAACTTGTGAAATATTTCTGAATGCCTGTAAAATTGTGAACTGAGTAATCCATATTACTGGTGAAAGGATGTCAAGCTCACCCTCTAGCCATAAATAAATCTCCACTAATATTATATCCCTTGCAATATACCCACAACCAATTGTGCAGCAGCTAACGACACGTTGCCAATATGGTGACCAAAGTGACCCAGACTTCTTGCTTGGTCAAGTGCACAAACCAACCAATATACCATCACATTGTATTAATTGCAGTGTACAGATCAACCACAGTTAAAGTTACACCACATTACTTATCTTATATAGATAACTGCAAAGTATTCAACATAAAGTCTATCAGAAACTTTCACTAAATTATTTATTTTTATATACCTTTGATACATGTATATGAACTAAGTTCTTCTGCACATTAGTTCCCTACACAGTCTAGTCCAATCCATGAGCCATTTTTGTGGACATCTACCTGTACAAAATGCATTGATAGCTGCAACAACATATAGCCATGATTCTCTCTTTACAGAGAAAGTCAAATATAACCACTTATTTTGTTTAGATTACACTCTCTTCTGAGCTGGTTCATTGATTTCAGATATGCAGTCAATATTAGAGGGCATCTAGATGCCCAAGTATTTTAAGCCTGCAGATGACCTTTCAAAGAAGATTCAAAAGGACCCTAGTTGGGAAACCTATTAGAAGGAAAAGCTATGGATTTTGGTAATGCACCTTATATCTCAATACCTTGCTAAATGAATCAATATGAAAGAGCATTACTAGGATAAGTATCAGGGGGTAGCCGTGTTAGTCTGTATCCACAAAAACAATGGGAAGTCCGGTGGCACCTTAAAGACTAACAGATTTATTTGGGCATAAGCTTTCGTGGGTAAAAAACCCACTTCTTCAGATACAAGGAGTGAAAATTACAGATGCAGGCATTATGTAAGGTAACTCCCTTCTCTTCATGTGTCCAGTATAATAATGTCTGCATCTGTAATTAGTCACTCCATGCATCTGAAGAAGTGGGCTTTTTATCCACGAAAGTTTATGCCCAAATAAACCTGTTAGTCTTTAAGGTGTCACTGGACTCCTCGTTGTTATTACTAGGACAGTGGCCTGAAGATACGTGGGTGCTAAGAAAATACCACATTATATGTGTAATATACACTGTGGCCATTGTATAAATCTTCTTTGAGCTATGGGTTCGAACACGAGAAAACATGAGAACATAACATGAAGTATGCCACTAAGGATTTATATATTAACTGACTGAGTAGCTGCTGTCAATGATACTATGCAAAGCCTGTATCCACTAATAAATTCCTCTTCAGCGGCAAGCACTACATTGCAAATATTTACTGTATAGGGAACCACAAAGCTTTGTTCCTATTAGAAATCTCCACAATGCCAAGCAGTTTACACCCATTATCCCCTGAAAGACACCTTGTAGGAAAATCCTATCCAGTCTCAATATAGCTATATAACAATTACACTGCCCAATTAAGAGCTTCATATTTTAGTTATTTTACTCTCCAACACACTGTAAAAGATACAATTGATGTAATTTATAATAGCGATTCTCTTTTGTCTCTACTTACTATAATGTGAGCATTCAATAAATTCATATTAATTATGAAACAGATACTGGCTTGGAAATTCCACTTTCTTTTAGTATCAGCTAAATGCAGGTACATTGAGCCTACCAGGAGTTCCCTGTTTTATATAAAGTGAAGGGATACTGAACCTATTCCTATGCCTTTGTCCGCCCTCATATTTATGGGATGACATTTTAGAAAATGTGGTCATAAATTATGTTTTCTGTACTGCGGTGAGAAATCCGGAGAGATTTATTGTAAATATAAAATGCGTGAATAATATCAATGAAATTAGTATGCACTGATACATAGCAAGTGACTACTTAAATCCATTTATTACAATGTGCAGGCTAGACATTTCCCTATCCAATTCTTTAGCTGGAAAAAGCATGTATTTACCTTGTAATTTTGTAAATCAGCATCAACATTCAGCTAATTGGAGGTTTACTGTCATTAATTTAGCTAATGTACTTCTTCATACAAGAATAACTTCCAGTTGCCTCTCTAATTTAACCTTTCTTTCGGCCCTCTTTTTTTGCTGTCACACAACCAGCAATTCAGAGCTCACAAATGACCTTCAGTGCCCCAATCACGGCAGAGGCATCTGTGGTAGAAACTTCATAGACTAGATTAAATACTGCAGTGTTCTCTTTGATGAGTTTGCAGGATTCTCTGCCTTTAGTTACTGACAAGCTTAGTCTTTGGTTTTTAGCTTTATGTTACTTTATGTTAGAGAAAGAATAAGCGACACACATGAAGATTAGTAGATTTCTACATACATAGACATACAGTAGAAAGAGCCACACAGACAACTGTAGTAGGGCATACTGGCTTTTTAAGATTCAGGAGAGGAACTCTCCTGTGCCAGTGCTACCCATTGTTTCATTAGTGAAGAGTGAAGCTGAATGCAGGTTAAGTTGAACAAGTGGAATTTTATTTAACCCTGTCCATGTGGCTGAGTTGCTTCCAACCTAACTCCACCAGTTCCCTTGGTGCGTCATCCATAACACTCTCTTAAGGGAGCATGGGACCTTTGACTCCAGTTCCACTGCTCACAGAATCATAGAAATTGTAGGTCTGGAAGGAACCTTGAGAAGCCATCACATCCAGTCCCCTTCACCCAGACAGGACCAAGTAAACCTAAACCATCCCTGTTTGTTAAAACAGGTTGGACAATCTCCAATTATGGAGATTCCACAGCCTCCCTCAGAAGCCTGTTCCAGAGCTTAAATACCTTTATAGTCTGAAGGTTTCTAACCTAAACCTCCTTTGCTGCAGATTAAGACCATTACTTCTTATTCTACCTTCAGTGGACATGGAGAATAACTAATCACTGTCCTCTTTATAACAAGAACCCTTAACATAGTTGAAGACAGTTAATAGGTTCCCCCCACCCCCCCCCCCAGCTGTCTTCTCTCATGGACTAAACTTGCTCATTTTTTTTAACCTTTCATCAAAGATCAGGTTTTTTAAACCTTTCATCATTTTTGTTGCTTTCCTCTGGACTGTCTCCAATTTGTCTACATCTTTCCTAACATGTGGCAACCAAAATTGGACACAGTACTCCAGCGGAAGCCTCATCAGTGATGAATACAGTAGCACAATTACCTCCTGTGTCTTACATACAATATTTTTGTTAATACACCCCAGAATTATATTAACATTTTTGCAAATGCATCACATTGTTGATTCATATTCAATTTGTGATCCACTATAATTCCCAGATCCATTTCAGCAGTACTATGACCTAGCCACTTATTCCCCAGTTTGAGTTGTGCATTTGACTTTTCCTTCCTAAGTGAAGTACTTTGTACTTGTCTTTACTGAATTTCATCTTGTTGATTTCGGACCAATTTTCCAATTTATCATGGGCATTTTGAATTCTAATCCTGTTCTCCAAGGTGCGTGCAACCTGTCCCAGTGTGGTATCATCCACAAATGTTATAAGCATACACCACTACATTATCATGATACACCCATTACTTGAACAATATGGAGTGGTGGGGCGGTGGACTGAGCTAGAGGAAGTGGTCTTGGAGCAACAGTTCAGATGTTGGGAAAAATCAAACCAACCACTTATTTGTTTGATTGAGACTGAGGGATTGAGAGTGATCTGCTAAGAGCAAAGTAGGCTCCCCTTTCTCCTATCTGGTCAGAGATCAAGTGGACTCATTGTGACTCCAGCCTGCACCTCTCTCCCACACCTCCCAAAGATCAGGGCAGGCTTAGAATCACAGTTCCCAGGACAGCCATTACTATCGTTGCAAAGGGGCAAGGTTGTGGCTCTCTGACCCTGCTCTCCTTTGCACCAACAAAGCTCAGATGGGCCAGCACAAGGTGGTGAACTCTCCACGGTATCATGTTTTCTTCTGAGCCCCAAGAAGAATTCTGGAGGAGTCAGCTGGAGTTCCTCCTCGGGTTCCGGTTACAGTGTGGCTCCTCTTCCAATTCAGGTTGTGGTTTAAAGTAATAATCCAGCCCAGAGCAAGAAATTTGCAAGTAAAGTTTAGGGTTGTTGCCTTTATGACAAAATGATTATACCTGTGACAGAGTATATAAACCCCACACTGGAACTGAAGGAGTTAAGGAGCAATTCTGGCCACAGGAAACTCCGCCCAGCCACACCTGCAGAGCAAGCTGCAGCTGGAGGTGATGCTTAAAAGGGAGCTAGGCAGTGCAGAAGGGGCCTGACAGGGCAGGGAGAGAGACCTTCCCTAAGAGCTCCTGGGGAAGGGTGCTGCAGAAACCTTCTTCCAGAGAGCAAGAACTTGCCTGCTGAGCTCATAGTTGGCTGAAGGTTCAACTATTATCTTTTCCTTTACTACTGTGAGGCAAACTATAAGACTTTGGCAAGACAGTCAGGGCCAGTGCAAGGAAGTTTCGCGCCCTAGGCGAAACTTCCTTGCACCAGCCCTGTGCGCCCCCCCCCCCACCCCAGTCAGCCCCCTCGCCCGCAGGCCACGGCAGCTGAGCGTGGAGCTGGGAGGCAGGAGGGCAGCTCGCCGTGGCTGCCTCCCAGCTCCACGCTCAGCGGCTGAGCGTGGAGCCGGGAGGCAGGAGACAGCCGCCTGCCGCCCCCCAAATCCTAGTGCCCTAGGCGACTGCGTAGGGTCGCCTAGTGATAGCGCTGGCCTTGAAGACAGTGGGTGGTAGGAAGTGGCCCAGGGAAGCAGCTACAAGGCTGGATGCTGGACATTGGTACCTCTTACAGGACTCTGAGCTAGAGCCTGGTGAAGTGGGAGGTTCCCTGGCTTCCCTACCAACCCCTCTCTCTAAGAGGGGCATGAAAACTTTTGATTCTAAACTCTCCCTCCCTGCAGGAAAGAAAGGAAAAGGTAAAGACCCTTGGAAACTCCTGGCTTGGACTGGACACCCACATGGGTCAATAGATGGACTCCATATCTTCCTGGGAACCCAATTATATTGGGGAGAAATAAGACTGATTGGTGACCTGACTGGAGGGTCAAAAAGACAGACCACTACAGGGCATGATGATAGCCTAGGGGAAAGATTAGAGTCATGGCAAACAGAGGCCTAACCTCTTAACCAGTAGGCCATGCCACCAGCAAACACCATCCATCACAACATCATGTTGTGCTTCATTGACTGTGTGTCATACTACTATGCTTTGCCGAACCCAAAGAGATTTGGGGTCTGTTTTAAAATAGAGTTTGCAGGATGGCAGATATCCTGACAACAATTCTGCCCAGGTACAAAGTGCAGAAAAATAGGCTGCATGAAGACTGAACTTCCCGCGGGGAAAATAATATTGTCGAAAAAACACTAAGACATACTGTTTAATTGTGCTTTTAGGAAGAGAAATGAAAACTAATTTATCAAACAAACTACAATCTAAGAACTTTTTTATATATAGTACAGCAAGAATATTTGGAAACTTTGACAGTGTGTATGTTACATGGTACTTTGCTAAACTTACACTATGTAAATCGTCTGTGCATGGATTGATGTCATCTTTCATTTATATCTGATTTCTCATCCTAAAGATCTCCACAGTGTTTTACAAACAAACAGATATATAAACTATAGAGAAGGATCACATTATCCACCACCAAATGCCTCAAACATGGCAGCTGCAAATCTACCCTACACAACAATTTGTGGCCGAATACTACACCAAACTGAAAACACTGGGGGAATTCAAGAAATCAGACTACAATGGGTCGAGTTGATCTTTGGCCAGGACAGCACCATTAGCACTCTTATTTACTGCAAAAAATAAATAAATTATAGATTCTTTAAATGTGCACATGTGGTCAGGACCTTAGTTTTATATGTCCTCTGGAAACAGCACCTATCACATCAATGAGCACCCTGAATACAATGCTGAAGCAATGGCGCAGTTATGAATACGAGGAATAAGCACCAGCAACATGTCCTAAAGCACCCACCAGCAAGTGCATTTTGTTGGTCTCCCCATCCATATATGAATCCAGCCCGACTGTGTTTAGCTTACCAGAGCTGACGGAATCATATCACAAGGTATTGTAGCTGTAGGCCAAGCAGGAATTTTTGACTTAGGTAGGCCCTGCAGGATAAGTCATTTAGGGTACGTGAGTCATTTTGAAAATGTATAATGCATATTAAGTTACAAGTTCTCCACAGATTTGGTTCTAGACTTTTTAAAAAAAAATCTTCTAAGTAACTGCTACTCTTGGGGAAGTACAGGAAATTTCTGCCTTTTATAGAGTAACAAATATATTTCAATTTTGTAGGGAACCCACATGCTACAGTAATGGGTGCTCTAGAAAGGCATAAATACCAGATGCTCCCATTGACTTCAGTGCAGCTGCGTAGGTGCTTAACACTTTTAAAAATCAGGCCAAATATTTAGGTGTGTAAATATGGATTTAGGAGCCTAACTTGAAGTACCTACTCTTGAAAATATTTAATGTACCTCTGATCACCATAGTATCTGAGCACCATACAGTATGTAATGTATTTATTCTCACAACTCCCCAGCGAAGTAGGGAAGTTCTGTTTTCTCCAGATGTTGAAGAGAGGCACAGAGAGAATAAGTGACTTGCCAAAGGTCACAGAGGAAGTCTGTGATAGAGGAGGGAACTGAATCCAGGTCTTTTTATGCTCCAGCTAGCACCCTAAGTATTGATCATCCTTTCCCTCCTTGCCTTGCCTAAGAAAAAATAATACCAAAAACAGGTGACAATCTGTTTAATATACAATAGGTCAATGTTTGGTGGACCATTTCTTGTACTTGCAGGGGAATGGATTCAATCTCATAGCAGGAGTTTATCTCCAACTACTGTACTATTGCCCTTTCTGGTAAATCATAAGGAAAGTATTTGTGGTATGTGCTTATCAGGAGACTCCCTCTGTCAGGTCAAATATTTCAAATTTCTTTGTAAAAGTAACCTGTTACAGCTGAATGCTGCATATCCTTCCAAGAATACCATCCCTGTACCTCACCAAATACAGTATAAAAATCAAATTTCCCCAAACAGTTACATATGACAAATAATACTCTGATCATATTACCCAACTGCTTTCTGATGACAAAAGTCACACGCTTGCAGGGTGAACAAAGCCACTGTCTGCCAGATCAGTACAGACCTCGACTGTCTGTGGGCTGCCTTTTTAAGTCCACAGGACCACCAGCTCCTGCAGCTAGACTAGAAGAACTCTATTAGCACTGTACTCTTGGCGCCAGTAGATTCCTAGTCAGTTTCACTCCGCAGGTGGCCCTGATGGGAAAGCACTTGTTCTTAGAAGCCCAGCACAAATAGAATTCTGTTGCAGCTGCCAGCTGGTTCAAAGACAAACTTAAAAGAAGCAACAGAGAGCTAAAAAAAGAAATAAACAGAGGATAGTCATCAGAAAGTGAGTGAGGGGGAAAACAAAACAGAGGGTAGATGTAGAAATGAAAGACAGACTGACAGAGGAAAAACAAATAGATATTAGGAAAAAGACAAACTTGGAGAACAGTAAGTAGATACAAATAAGGAGAAAAACTATAAATGGTCCGGTGAAAGGTATACAGAAGAAGCGAGCAGGAGGATGGAGGAGAGAATGGTACTTGGACAAGTACTTTCTTTTTCTTTACTTATCTTAGTACTCAACAAAATATTTATTTTTAAACTTATATGGGCTACCAAAGAGATATTGGATAGCAAGTAAATTTTCACTTTTGGCAGCAATTAGGCTCACAAGTGCTGGTAACATTACACAGAAGAATCATGTAATCGTGTAAAAAGGGAGAATGGAGGAAAGGGAATAGGCTGATGAAAAGATAAAATAAAATAAAAATCAGGGGAAGGAAAATTTGGAAGGACGAAGGGCAACCAGAACTTAAACATTTTCTATTCATTTCCAAATTCTGGACTCTAAAAAATTAAGAAAAAGAGGAGAGGAGAAAAATATGGAGAGGAGAAAGTAGGGGATCACCCCCTCCCCCTCAACAATTAATTGAAACCCTGATAAATAAACAAGCAGGGTGGCCATGAATCTTTCACCTCTCTGGAATTCAGGTTCTTCATTGACTGTGAACAAAGGGAAAATAATGACATGAGCAATCCACACAAACTAAAGCCAAGATTTTAACTCCAAGAATGAACCAAAGCTACCATGCCCCAACAGAAGTGTGATGATTCATTATGATTCATGCTGGCAGCATAAAACAACAAACAAAACAAAAACGACTAGGAAATAAAAGAGGAATTGTCTTTTAAAAGCTTCAAAATTATTATGCAAGTTTTTTTGTTGACTTCAAGTATGCTGCCTTTTGATAGCAGTAGTTCCCCATTCATTATAGTTATACTCACAACTTCTCTGACATTTCCTTTTGGTTTGGCTTGTCTCTCCTGGCCAAATACATACAGAGATGTGATGACATGCTGCTTAGAGCTGGGCCTAAGAACTTCAGATGACAATTTAAATTGAATGCCAGCTGTTTCCTATGCTGTTTGCTGTTAATTTAGAAACCCTTCAATACTTCTGCATAATCAATAAAAATATAACAAATGCAAATTGGATGCCTCATGCAGAACTGACCTGGTTATGAATTTGATGCTATTAGCAGTGATCTTTCCATGATGCACAGTTTAAGTCTATCCTGTTGGACACACAGATATTTTCAGGCTTTTGTTTTGTTTTTTGTTTCTTTGACAACCAAGGGTGAAATCCTGGTCCCAATGAAGACACTGGAAATTTTACCACTGATTTCAAAGATGACAGTATTTCACCCAAAGTCTTGACAACACCTATCTACCAAGCCACATTTTTATTATTCTCTTCTCCATCCAAAACTTTTTGAAGTTTTATATTCCCTGCGCCACTTTCTCCTATATACAAGCACTGCTTACACAATGCATTCCATTTAAAAAGACTTTTTACACTGTCCATGAATGTTACACTTCCAACAATTAATGGAACCTGAATATTACAGATGGCTCCAAGCCGCAACATTTGGATCTGAAACTTCCTCAAAGTTTATAGGTGTTCAGAGCGAGGGTTTTAGGTTCAGCAAGTACAGAAACAAGATCTCTCTTTGATTTCGGCTCTGGTTGCATAACCAAACTGCTCCATAATTTGGAGATGGTATTAGAATAGAGCTGGTCAGATGTGGGGAGAAAGAAAATCAGATAATGAATGATGAAAAAGGTGTCAATGTGAAGAACTCAGTGGAAGACTTTGCTCAGTATGCAACAACAGTAAAAAAAGAAAACCACATATTACAGTGCATAAACAATGGGATGGAAAATGCTAAAAATGTAATCATATCAATATATAAACTGATGGTATGCTAGAATACTGTATCCAGTCCTGGTCCTCTGGGTAAAATTTTCACAAGTGCCTAAAGCACCTAGGTGCTTTTGAAATGTTTACCTTCTATCTCTAAAAGGATTTCAATAGAGATAGTTCAGAGATGGACAATTATTAGGAGCACGGAAAGACTTCCATATGGAGAGAGACTGTAAAGAGTAGGTCTGTTTACTTTAGAGAGGTGGGGAACAATAAGGGGCATGATAGGGTTATACAAAACAATGAACTGAGGTGAGAAGGAGAATCATGTGCACCTATTCACCCCTTCTAATAATCCAATAACAATAGGATAATCACTGAAACTGAAAGGTAGTAAATTTAAAACTGACGAAAGGAGATGCTATTTTTTTACATAATGCAGCATTAGACTATCAAACTTGTTCCCACAAGATATCATTGAGACCCAGAGCACAGTAGGATTCACAAAAGGATTAGACATTTCTATGGGTAATGGGAACATCCACAGTTACATAAAGAAAAGGAACACAAATGAACCCTCATGCTTTAGGGCATAAGCCTGCCTCTAACTTACAAGAGATAGGAAGAAACTTCCCCTTCATTGTCTACTAAGAGATTTCTTGCACTTTCCTCTTGAGCTTCTGGCCGTGGTCACTGTCTGAGCAAAAACACTGGATCAGGTGGATCACCATTCTGACCCAGTATGTAAATTCCTCTATTCCTATGAATAACTGTGACATTTGTTGAATAACGTATTTGATGAAAACTCAACCAACTCCACTTCTGAGCTTTGGGTTCTGTTCCATTTCTACTGTTATTAATCATTTTAAGCGTTAGCAGTTTGCATTTCTCCAGATCTTTTCCCTACTATATTAAGACCTGGACAAGGAACTAGGTTCTAAGTTCTATTAACAACAATGGTAGGTTCGGAAGAAGCACTTGAATTCAGGGTTCTAATCACAAATAGAAGTGTAGGTGGCAGAGGTCTCATGTGAAACTCTGTCATAGTTCGAACTTCAGCTGATGATCCATAAGTGGAGGTAAGATTCAGAATATTTGGATGATTGTCTATATCATACTTGGCCTCTGAGCTCTTGAGATTTGCAAATCAATACTTTTTGATCCTTCCATCTCTGTTACTCTAATAAACAGTAACAGGAGTGTTGCATAGCTAATTGCCCACGTCATACTGAAAATTCATCCCACAATTTATATTCAAGGTGTTAAAAAGCCTTGAATTCCCTAGCAAGTGAGTGATTTCATGGTGATGAAATTGTGAAAAGCTGTGGTTCTGGGAATTTTGTAGTCCACCAAGCAGAGTGTGTGTGTGTGTGTGTGTGTGTGTGTGTGTGTGTGTGTGTGTGTGTGTGTGTGAAAGAGAGAGAGAGAGAGAAATTGCAGGCGATTATATTTGATCATGGCTGCAGAAGTTTTTGCTGAACATATTCAAATTTGCTGTAGAAATTGGCCTAAAGTATTACAAAATTCCAGGGGCCCTGATTAAAGCAATCTGTAGCGCTGCAGAAAGAGTTGAGTCCAGTGAGAGTTGTGCATGATTAGGAAATGTCAAACACCAGAACAAGCAACAACAAATTAAAGAAATAAAATGTCTCAGAAAATATTACTTTTGAATTCCAAAACAATCCAAAAGGGAGTAGCTAACAGGAGGGCAGAAAGGAAAAGAAAAACATTAAAAATAATAAAGCAGAACCCCATGTGACTAGCAGGCAAGCAAGCACATTCAAAATCCAGACAGGTAGAAAACATCCAGGATCAAACCTTAATGATTTTGCAATGGTTGATAACCTGCCACGGTCAACTGCAATCTGCCTGGAACAGGGTTCCCACCCTTTCCTAGCACAGCACACACACGATAAGCTTTTGTCCAAATGCACTCCTTTTCCTTAGAGACAAATCTTGAGTAGTAAAGCCCTGGGGCAAAACTGTATTTATAGACAGCTCAACCTAGACGGTAGCATGAACTTTGTCCCAGGTTAGTTATTCCCTGGGTTTCTCCCTGCAGGAATTTCTGTTCATCACTCTGGCTCTTTCTTACCTACTTCTCTCTCTGAATTGGGAGGTCTCTTTCTTACCTTTTTAATCTCCCTGAGCTGGAGATAATGAGACCTACTCTGGTCTAACTGCCAGGATAAGTCAGCAAAATAGTCCTTCACTTCCACAAAGGTGCCAAAAGCTTGACATTCACAGTACTCTTTCCATAGACTGTATTTGCCTGCATACTCTATGCACACACATTTATTGAAGAGGAGTTTCTTGTGGCACTGAGTAATTTCTATGTTAGCCTTGCCAATAAATCCAGAATCAGCCAAATTCTGGAATCTCAGTCACAGAGAACAGAATACTTCTCACAGGATCATTCCAAGCAGAGTAAGCAGAGTGTAGCAAAAGAACAGGGGGTATGGGAGCTTCTATGGCCTCCCTCACATGAAGATGAGAAGGAGTGCAACATAGACTCTCCCAACAACTCACAGCCTATGAAAGATATACGGGAAGGAAAGAGTGATGATGATGACGAAATCTTCCTTTCTGGTATCATGTTGCTAGTATAGGTGTGACTTTGGTATTGATAAAATGATTATATAAGTAATTATAGAGGCACCAGTCATAAATCCATATTAAGGTTGAGTTTTGCCCTTGAAGCAAGGATTCAACCTCTCTGCTATGGATGAAGAATATAGTGTCTTCTCCCCACATTTACACGACTTACTCTTTGAGTAGAGAATTAATTTTCTGAGATTTTACAGGTAAATCTGTTTGAGTTAAAATGAATTTTTAAATGGATCCTGTAAGAAAGTTAGCACTTCTTGGGGCTTTTTATGTCCCTAATAATCTCAGTAATTGAAGTTATGGCATCCAGACGATCTTACCTCTCTTCTGTAATGGTGCCATGAAGTAAATAATAAACTAATTTAATAAATTTAACCTAATCTGGATCAACAAACACTGAATTATTGTACTTATATAGTTATTAACCAGTGTCTCTACAGGATAAAATTAAGTTTGTTTGGGTACCCTAACTGTGCATTTTCATATGTTTAAATAAGTTTAACCTTAACTTTGAATTATCTGTTGTAGAAATGCTGATAGCTGGAATAATTAAAACATTCATGTAATCTTTTTAATCCTTAAATTACTTATATATACTCTCAACTTTAACTCCAGTTTACTGTAGGGTTTGTTTTTGGTTTTTTGGTCTGGCATATTAGCATGAGAGTATCTCTGTTAAGTTTATATGGCCCCCTCCCTGTATCGCTAGAGCACCTTTAGCCCACCATGCTATGAGATCATTTCTCTAGGTATAATATTTCAGTATTTACCCATCGTGGCACAAAATGGCATTCTATTTAGCTGACAAAATACAACTGGATAGTACACCAAATCTAATTCTGATCAAATAAGACAGTGATAATATGACTACTCTGTGAATAACATGTTTGCATTATCTACAGTAAATTTAATGAAGGATAATAAATAACATTTTTAAGTATGAACATCTCTTGCCTTTTCTCCCAAAGGCTTAAAAGTGCTTTACAAACTGTGTACACACAGCACCTCTGAAGTGCATCCCCCTTTGGGGTGGCTGGAGGCAACCACACAGGTAACCAGCCCATTTCACCATGGGGAGTGGGCGGGGGGGGGGGGGGGAGGCGGGATATTAGTTTAGGAGAACAAGACAAACCTCTGTTCATAGGAGAAGTCCTGTGGGATAGTTAAAACACATTGCTTGCAGGCAGACTGGCTTGTAAGCAGAAAGCTGCTGAAGAGAAGGTTTTGGTTCAGATTACATTTTCTGTTTGGAGCCCATCTCTGTATTTAAGGTCTCATCTGATAGGCCAGCATGTCAAACTGCACAATACAGTACTTACCCGTATCTATCAGGGGAAGATGAAGTTCTGTTTATACTGCCAGAGTCTGAATTTGTGTCTCCAAGATGTATCTCACATAATCCAAACCTGATGCCTTGATCACTAAACTACAATCTCCACCCAGTGCACACATGCCTATAGGTGCTGAGTGTCTTCAACCCCTGTTGACTCCAATGGGAATTGCATGCATTATTTAATATTCTTTCTGTGGTAGTAGTTAGAGGACAAAGCCAGGTCAGGGCTCATTGTTCTAGGCACTGTACAAATGTATAGTAAATCTCAGCTCACCACCTGTCTAGTTATTATCAGACGGCAGTTTTCTGTATCTGCTAATGGCAGAGTTGAGTTTTAAGGCAGGATGTGAAGGAGGATAAGATGATGGCTGCATCAAACTTAGGACATGCAGCACCTAGCAGGAGTGCTCAGCACCTCAAAGGATCAGCCTCAACATAAAAGCCTCACACACACCAATTTATGCTGTATGTGTTAAATAGTTCCATACACCTACGTATGTAAACTGTCTGCAGGAGGCCAGAACCTGGAGGCATTTCTATGGCTGGAAGAGTTTCATAAAAGAAACTATAGCAACCCTCCTAAGTCTACTGGAGAAGCAGTCACCAGTCTGATGTATCCACTCTGGCACTTAGTTTTCCCTTTTTTCTTGCTTTCTTCTGCCTCACGCTAACCATTTGATTTTATATGAAAGTAGATGTATGAGAGAGACACCCCCATACCGTCCATCAAATACCAAATTAAATACTATAGTGCATTGTGCTGATTCAGTTCTGACTTGTAGGAAGGGAAAGCAGGCTGCCTTGCCAGCGGTTTCCCTAATTTTTTGTTTCTTTTAAACAATTTTGCACTCAGAAAATATGTACTTTTTGTCCTGCTGTCAGTAAGTTATTGCTATGTATTTTCAGTGCAGACTGCTTTCTGGGGCACATTTTAAATATTACATTAGGTTAATAAGTAACAGTATATATATTAGGTCAGAAACCATTTGCCAATACTTAATTATTGTTTGCTTAAAGGTATATAGTGCTTATAGGTGCTCAATTTCCTGGGTGCATCATGAGAATAAAACCAAATCAATAAACGTTGGCCATCATGAACAACAAGCCAATCTAATCCTGCCTACCTTTACCTGACAACAGAATTAATAGCCCCAACTACATGCCCAAAACAAGGAAATCCATCAGACACACCTATGGCACTAAACACAACTATTATATAATATTGTAATAAGCAGAGTTGTCAAGCTATTAAAAAAATAATCACGATTAGTCGCACTGTTAAACAATAATAGAATACCATTTATTTAAATATTTTTGGATGCTTTCTACATTTTCAAATATATTGATTTCAATTACAACACAGTATACAAAGTGCACAGTGCTCATGTTATATTTATTTTTATTACAAATATTTGTGCTGTAAAAAAACAAAAGAAATAGTATTTTTCAATTCACCTCATACAAGTACTGTAATGCAATCTCTTTATTATGAAAGTTGAACTTACAAATGTAGAATTATGTACAAAAAATAACTGCATTCAAAAATAAAACAACGTAAAACTTTAGAGCCCACGTCCACTCAGTCCTTGTTCAGCCAGTCACTCAGACAAACAAGCTTGTTTACATGTGCAGGAGATAATGCTGCCTGCTTCTTGTTTACAATGTCACCTGAAAGTGAGAACAGGTGTCAGGGTTCCCTCCCCACTCTAAACTCTAGGGTAAAGACGTGGGGACCCGCATTCAGAGCCCCTAAACTTATTTTTACCAGCTTAGGTTAAACCCCCCAAGGTACAAAATTCCCTGCACCCCAAGAAATGCTTCTCGCTGCCACCATCAAATGTCTAACAGGAATCAAGGAAAGGAATCACTTGAACTTCCCTCCCCCCAAAAATACCCCCTCAAGCCGTACACCCCCTTTCCTGGGAAAGCTTGAGAACAATCTCCCAACCAATTGGTTACACAGTGATCTAAAAACCCACCCCCTGGGTTTTAACACCATAGAAAACAGTCAGCTTCTTAAAAGAAGGATTTTATTAAAAATAAAGAAGGTAAAATCATCTCTGTAAAATCAGGATGGTAACTATTTCACAGGGCACTATATTTCCAAACTCAGAGAGATTTCCCCCTCTGGACAAAACCTTAACGTTACAGAAACCCATGAATAACCCCCACCCCCCCTTTCTAACACAGGGGATACACCAAGCAAAAATAAACAGAAATCTATACGCTATGCTATCTAAACTTACTTCAGAAAAGGGAGGTTTGATTTTCTGCAGGTTCCTTCTGTCTTCCAAGATCACTCTCTCTCAGACAAAGACACACACTAAAAACTTCCCCCCTCCCAAAGTTTTAAAGTATCTTGTCCCCTTATTGGTCAGATGCCAGCCAGGTCAGGTGTCAGTCTGGCTACCTGCATTTCTTAACCCTTTACTGGAAAGAGGATTTTATAGCACTGCATCAGACCCTCTCCCCCTTCCCTTCATATTTATGACACGCCCCCCAAATCACCGATAGTGTGAAACACTGGCTGTGATTTCTTCCTGGAGCTCTAAAAGAAAACAAAGTAATAAGACACATGAATCTCCAAATATACTAATAACTGGATAAAGACTAAACAATATTGTCCACATTGCAAGGACGATTTTAACCAGTTGGTTCGGGGAAACTTTCACGGGAGAGTGCATCAGCCACTTTGTTAGAAGCTCCTGAAATGTGTTGTATTTCAAAATCAAAATCTTGGAGAGCCAAACTCCATCGAAGGAGTTTTTTGTTATTTCCCTTGGCGGTATTAAGCCACTGTAGTGCAGCATGGTCGGTTTGCAGGTGGAAACGCCGTCCCCAAATGTATGGGCGTAGCTTTTCCAGAGCGTAGACAATGGCGTAACATTCCTTCTCACTGATTGACCAGTGGTTTTCCCTCTCAGACAGCTTCTTGCTGAGAAACACGACAGGATGGAATTCTTGATCTGGTCCTTCCTGCATTAAGACTGCTCCCACACCACGCTTGGACGCATCGGTGGTTACTAGGAACGGTTTATCAAAGTCCGGGGCCCTTAGCACAGGGTCAGACATGAGTGTTGCTTTAAGCTGGTTAAAGGCCTTCCGACACTCATCAGTCCACTGAACCGCATTTGGCTGGCTCTTTCTGGTTAGGTCAGTTAGAGGGGCGGCGATGTGGCTGTAGTGCGGTACAAATCGCCTGTAATATCCGGCCAAGCCTAAGAAAGATTGGACCTGTTTCTTTGACTTTGGGACAGGCCACTTTTGGATAGCCTCCACCTTGGCCTGTAGGGGGTTAATAGTTCCTTGACCCACCTGGTGTCCAAGGTAAATCACTCTGTTGAGGCCTATTTGACACTTTTTAGCCTTAACAGTTAGTCCTGCCTCTCGTATGCGCTCGAAGACCTTCTGGAGATGCTCCAGGTGTTCGGCCCATGAGTCAGAAAATATGGCCACATCGTCAAGATAGGCAACTGCCGATTCTCCCAATCCCGCTAGGAGACTATCTACCAGTTTCTGGAATGTGGCAGGTGCATTCCGCAGCCCGAAAGGGAGCACATTAAATTCATACAGCCTGACCTGGGTGATGAAGGCTGACTTTTCCTTGGTGGATTCATCTAGCGGCACCTGCCAGTACCCCTTGGTTAAGTCTAAGGTGGAGATGAACTGGGCACGTCCTAGTTTCTCCAATAGTTCATCTGTGTGAGGCATTGGATAGTTGTCTGGGCAAGTCACAGCATTTAGCGTACGGTAGTCCACGCAAAAGCGTATTTCCACATCTGGTTTGGGGACTAGAACCACGGGAGAGGCCCATGCACTGCTAGAGGGACGGATTATACCCATCTGTAGCATGTCTTGAACCTCCCGTCCTATAGCAGTTTTGGCGTGAGGAGCCACTCGGTAAGGTCGGGCTCTAATTGGGTGGGCATTACCTGTGTCAATGGAGTGGTATGCCCGTTCGGTCAGTCCTGGGGTGGCTGAGAACATCGGTGCAAATTTAGTGCACAGCTCCTGGATTTGCTGGCGCTGCATACGTCCGAGGGTCATTGAGAGGTTCACCTCTTCCACGCCACCATCATTTTTCCCTTCATAGTAGACACCTTCAGGCCACTCAGCGTCTTCTGCTCCCTGGGCAGTAAACTGACAAACCTTCAATTCTCGGGGGAAAAAGGCTTTAGAGAATTAACATGGTACACTTTAGGCTTGAGAGTTGTGGTGGGGAATGCTATGAGATAGTTCACAGCTCCCAGGCGTTCTTGGACCGTAAATGGCCCTTCCCATGACGCTTCCATTTTATGGGCCTGGAGCGCCTTCAAGACCATGACTTGGTCCCCTACTTTAAAGGAACGCTCTCTGGCATGTTTATCATACCAGGCCTTTTGCTCTTCCTGAGCCCCTTTTAGGTTTTCTCTAGCAAGGGCTAAAGAGTCTCGGAGGGTGGTTTGTAGGTTGCTTACAAAGTCCAGAATGTTAGTTCCCGAAGAAGGCGTAAACCCCTCCCATTGCTGTTTCACCAGCTGTAATGGCCCTTTAACCTCGCGGCCATACACAAGTTCAAATGGTGAAAACCCTAAACTGGGATGTGGTACAGCCCTGTAGGCAAAGAGCAACTGCTGTAACACTAGGTCCCAATCGTTGGAGTGCTGGTTTACGAATTTACGTATCATGGCTCCCAAAGTTCCATTAAACTTCTCCACCAGACCATTTGTTTGATGGTGGTAAGAGGTGGCAACCAAGTGGTTCACCCCATGAGCCTCCCACAGGCTTTTCATGCTCCCTGCCAGGAAATTAGTTCCTGAATCAGTAAGGATGTCGGTGGGCCAACCTACCCTGGCAAAAATCTCTGTTAATGCCTGGCATACACTTTTAGCCCGGGTGTTGCTCAGAGCTACTGCTTCTGGCCATCGGGTGGCAAAATCCATGAAAGTCAGTATGTACTGCTTTCCTCTGGGTGTCTTTTTCGGAAAAGGACCCAGAATATCCACAGCTACCCGCTGAAATGGAACTTCAATTATGGGGAGTGGCTGGAGAGGGGCTTTGACCTGGTCTTGGGGTTTTCCCACTCTTTGGCACACCTCACAAGACCGGACATAGGTAGAAACATCCTTGCCCATTCCCTCCCAGTGGAATGACCTCCCCAAACGGTCTTTGGTTCTGTTCACCCCAGCATGACCACTAGGATGATCATGGGCTAAGCTCAAGAGCTTTAGCCGGTACTTAGTCGGAACCACCAACTGTCTCTGAGGACGCCAGTCTTCCTGGTGTCCACCAGAAAGAGTCTCCTTATATAGAAGTCCTTTTTCTATAACAAACCGGGATCGATTAGAAGAGCTGAGAGGCAGTGGGGTGCTCCGTCCCACTGTCTAAGCTCTCTGTAGGCTTTCATCTGCTTCCTGCTCGGCTTGGAACTGTTCCCTAGATGCTGGAGACATCAGTTCCTCACTGGGTTGTGGACCTGGGCTGGGTCCCTCTGGAAGTGATGCAGGTGATGGGTTTGTTTCCGTCGACTGTGAACCGCTCTCCGCTGGTGCACAATGTGGTAATTCAGGCTCTGGCTGAGCCTCTTGTATTGAGTTATCGGTTGCTGCTGCCATTGCAGGCTCGGTGGTGCCCTCGGGTGTTGGCACTGTAGATGGGGTTGCAAGCGCTGGACTCAGTGCTGGCAATGGTTCTGGTGCTGGTTGCTTTGCCAGTTCCGGTTCCGAGACTGGCTTGGGTCGGGTTTCTGCGACTGGATCTATGACGGCTGTTGCAGTCGTTGGCAGGGTATCTGGTTCCACCACCTCTATCCGGGTCTCTGGTAGTACAGATGGGGTTCTGGTGGAAGTCTCAGGAACAGAGCTAGGTGTGACAGCTTGCTTAGCCTGGCTGCGGGTGACCATTCCCACCCTCTTGGCTAGCTTCACACGATTGGTCAAGTCTTCCCCCAGCAACATGGGAATGGGATAATCATCATAGACTGCAAAAGTCCAATTTCCTGACCAGCCCTTGTACTGGACAGGCAACACAGCTGTAGGTAAATCAAAAGAGTTGGACTTGAAGGGTTGAATTGTCACTTGCGCCTCTGGGTTGATTAAGCTGGGGTCCACTAAGGATTTGTGGATAGCCGACACTTGTGCTCCGGTGTCCCTCCACGCTGTAACCTTTTTTCCGCCCACACTCACCATTTGCCTTCGTTCCAAGGGTATCTGGGAGGCATCTGGGCCTGAGGACCTTTGGTGTGACCCCGGTGCAATGAACTGTATTCTGTTGGGGTTCTTGGGGCAGTTGGCCTTCACATGCCCCAATTCGTTACATTTGAAACATTGCCCAGCTGACTGGTCAGTGGGGCGAGGTGGGTTGCTGGAGAATGGGGTGGTGGGGCAATAAGGGGTCTGGGTTTTTCCTTGTGGGGCCTTGGGCTGCTCCTGGTGAGGGGGTGTGGTCTCGGATTTTCCTTTCTGATATCTCCCCAAACTATGACCAGGGTTGTTCCTCTCTGCTTCCTGCACCCCTTGTGTGCCAAATTTCCTTGCCCCTCTGCTGATCTAGGACTGTTCGTATTGATCAGCATAAGCAGCAAGGCTGTCTGCTGAGTCCATTTTCTTATCCCATAAACACTGTCTTATATCATCCTTGGACATATTCAGGAATTGTTCCTGAGCTATCAAATCACACACTCCTTCAAAGCTAGTAACATTCCTTCCCTTGACCCATTTTTTTAACAGCTCCTTTATCCGGTTTACATAAGCTACATTACTTAGTCCAGGCCCTCGGATAAGGGTTCGAAATTTTACTCGGTAAGTTTCAGGTGTAACTTGAAATTGTTTTAAAACCAAATCCTTGAATTTCTCATAGTCAGAAGCCTCATCAATAGGCATGTCATTGAATATGTCCAGAGCACTTCCAGTCAACTTGGCTACCAATAGGGTCATTTTGTGATCATCAGGAATGTGATGGAGATTGCATAGTCTCTCAAAGGTGAGAAAATATTCAGCAATATCACGGGATTCATCATACGGTGGACATAGTCACTCCCATTTGTGGGTTGTTGGGGAAGGATTATTAGTGTTATCCGGTAGATTCCGCTCCACCCTGGTCTTCTCCATCTCTAGGGCATGCTTCCTCTCTCTCTCCTTCTCCTCCTCAGCATGCTTCCTCTCCTCCTCAGCATGCTTCCTCTCTCTCTCCTTCTCCTCCTCAGCATGCTTCCTCTCCTCCTCAGCATGCTTCCTCTCTCTCTCCTTCTCCTCCTCGGCATGCTTCCTCTCTTCCTCAGCATGCTTCCTCTCTCTTTCTCTCTCTTCCATCTCCATCTGTTTAAGTTGTAGCAGTCTTGCATGTTTCTTCTCTTCCTCATCAGCTTGTAGCCGGGCTATCTCAAGTTTAATAGCTGCTTCACTGGCAGTCATCTTAGCCTTTTTTTTTAAATCTGTCTTAACCCGATAGAGTTAGAAAAGAAAAAAAAACTTGCTTGGGTATTCCCTGCAGGGGTTAACTACCTGCTTTCATATGTAGATACTCTAGCTCCTAGCAGCTTAACCCCTCCCCCCTCCCTGCTTCCAGCAGCACAGGGAAGAGTCAGAGAGAAGAAAACAAATTCTAAACTCCCTGTGTCTGGTTCAAAAAAAATCTCTGGTTCAATATATCCCACCGCTCTGCCACCATGTCAGGGTTCCCTCCCCACTCTAAACTCTAGGGTAAAGACGTGGGGACCCGCATTCAGAGCCCCTAAACTTATTTTTACCAGCTTAGGTTAAACCCCCCAAGGTACAAAATTCCCTGCACCCCAAGAAATGCTTCTCGCTGCCACCATCAAATGTCTAACAGGAATCAAGGAAAGGAATCACTTGAACTTCCTTCCCCCCAAAAATACCCCCTCAAGCCGTACACCCCCTTTCCTGGGAAAGCTTGAGAACAATCTCCCAACCAATTGGTTACACAGTGATCTAAAAACCCACCCCCTGGGTTTTAACACCATAGAAAACAGTCAGCTTCTTAAAAGAAGGATTTTATTAAAAATAAAGAAGGTAAAATCATCTCTGTAAAATCAGGATGGTAACTATTTCACAGGGCACTATATTTCCAAACTCAGAGAGATTTCCCCCTCTGGACAAAACCTTAACGTTACAGAAACCCATGAATAACCCCCACCCCCCCTTTCTAACACAGGGGATACACCAAGCAAAAATAAACAGAAATCTATATGCTATGCTATCTAAACTTACTTCAGAAAAGGGAGGTTTGATTTTCTGCAGGTTCCTTCTGTCTTCCAAGATCACTCTCTCTCAGACAAAGACACACACTAAAAACTTCCCCCCTCCCAAAGTTTTAAAGTATCTTGTCCCCTTATTGGTCAGATGCCAGCCAGGTCAGGTGTCAGTCTGGCTACCTGCATTTCTTAACCCTTTACTGGAAAGAGGATTTTATAGCACTGCATCAGACCCTCTCCCCCTTCCCTTCATATTTATGACAACAGGCGTTCACATGGCACTGTTGTAGCCGGCATCACAAGATAATTATGTGCCAGATGCGCTAAAGATTCATATGTCCCTTCATCTTCAACCATCATTCCAGAGGACATGCATCCATGCTGATGACTGATTCTGCTCAATAACGATCCAAAGCAGTGCAGTCCGACGCATGTTCATTTTCATCATCTGAGTCAGATGCCAAGCAAAAAAGTCAGATGCCAAGCAAAAGGTTGATTTTTTTTGTTTTTTTGTGGTTTGGGTTCTGTAGTTTCTGCATCAGAGTGTTCCTCTTTTAAGATTTCCACACCTCATCCCTGTCAGATTTTGGAAGGCATTTCAGATTCTTAAACCTTGGTTCAAGTGCTGTAGTTATCTTTAGAAATCTCACATTGGTACCTGCTTTGTGTTTTGTCAAATCTGCAGTGAAAGCGTTCTTAAAGCGAGCAACATTTGCTGGATCATCATCCGAGACTGCTATAATATGATATACATGGCAGAATTTGAGTAAAACAGAGCAGGAGAGACACTATTCTCCCCCAAGGAGTTCAGTCAAAATGTAATTAACACATTATTTTTTTAACTAGCATCATCAGCATGGAAGCATGTCCTCTGGAAAGGTGGCTGAAGCATGAAGGAGCGTATGAATGTTTAGCATATCTAGCACGTAAATACCTTGCAATGCCAGCTACAAAAGTGCCATGCGAACACCTGTTCTCATTTTCAAGTGACACTGTAAATAAGAAGCGGGCAGAATTATCTCCCATAAATGTAAGCAAACTTGTTTGTCTTAGCGATTGGCTGAATAAGAAGTAGGACTGAGTGGACTTGTAGGCTCTAACGTTTTACATTGTTTTGTTTTTTAGTGCAGTTATGTAACAAAAAAATCTACACTTGTAAATTGCACTTTCACGATAAAGAGATTGCACTACAGTACTTGTATGAGGTGAACTGAAAAATACTATTTCTTTTATCATTTTTACAGTGCAAATATTTGTAATAAAAATAATATAAAGTGAGCACTGTATACTTTGTATTCTGTGTTGTAACTTAAATCAATATATTTGAAAATATAGAAAAACATCCACAAATATTTAATACATTTCAATTAGTATTCTATTGTTTAACAGTGCGATTAAAACTGCAATTAATTGTGATTAATTTGTTTAATCGCGATTCATTTTTTGAGTTAATTGAGTGAGTTAACTACAATTAATCGACAGCCCTATAATAAAGTCTAAGCATCCAGCTCCCATTCAAGTACCTATCTTGGCTAGGGAGTGAAAGGAGACTAAAGAATCCTCCATAAAAAGGATATGCGGCAGTGAGAATCATCATCAGTATACTAATTATAGGTATACTATGAGGTTTTTTGGGCTATCATACACAATTAAATCTCCACAAGCATAGTTCTTGATGCAATATGAGCAACTGGCACTGCACCTCTCTGAATGAGCAGAGACTTTCTAGAGCAGCCTCATTCTCTTTTGCCTGGTGCCATAGGCATTTAAATAAAACCTCATGTTCAATCATATCAAAGACTACTGAAATGCCTAATAAAATCAGCATGGCTACTTGACCCTGTCTATCACCAGAAGGAGACCATTAAACAAAGATCTGAATGAAATCTCTATATTTCAGCTAAAAATAGGATGAACCTACAGGCTCAGAGCTGTGGCTTCTACACATAATTCTGGTGACCTCCAGTGGAAGAGCTGCAGGATTGAACCCTATAGCAATTGAGGAACTATTTTATATCAAATTCCCCTGGTAAACTTCTTTACTCACCTCAATATCCTTACTGAGTTACTGCAAAAATTTAAAACTATTGATTTGTTTTATTTTAAAAATTGTAAACAAATTGAAGCAAAGAGAAATGAGCAACACTAGACGACAAGGATGCAACAAATCAGCATGAGTGGATAAAATATAATAAAACTCAGCACTTAGCAAACAAGAGAATTATTTTCATGTAACAGATCAAAAATTAGAGAATTAGTCAAGCTGTTGTTTGCTATCTAATGCAAACACCAATACAAAATCCAACAGGTGTTTCATACCATCTGCAAATGATACATTATCATCCAGCACTATGGTTTTATGATATTCATAGTACTGCTCCTCCATTTTGTTCTTATCCTTTCAAAGAACACAGGAGAATGTTTCCACAACGTGAATGTTTTATCACTGCAACTATTGGCATGTTTACATTTCAACAGCAACAGCTCTATTATCACTGCTACCACACAGGTCAAGGATACCAAGAGTGTCTAGGACTGTTTGTTCTTATTGTTATCATCATACAGAGTTTCTCAATGATGAATTTTGATAATCTCCCATTGTAATGTTTACTGGTTAATGCACAGAGAGTGCATGTGTTCCCCTGCCCTCTGCTGGATGGAATGGCACACCTCCTCAAGTGTATGTGATCAAATCTGCTCTAGTTACCTACCTGCTGTGTATATAAGCACCAGTACACCATGGGATAGGTTACAAGTGCATATAGAAACTTACATATCTTTGCGCATCCAGGTCTGAGAGACAGAGAAATCTTAGCACCAGTCTACAGATAAAACTTAGGTTGACTTAGCTATATTGCTCAGGGGTATGAAAAATTCACACCCCATGAGACGTAGCTAAGCCAGCCTCAGCTCCATAGTCGCCGACTCCGTGGGTGCTCTGGGGTTGGAGCACCCACGGGGAAAAATCGGTGGGTGCCGACTCCGCCTCCTCCCCATGCCCCTCCCCCGAGGCGCCACACCACTGCGCTTTCCCGTGCGCCCCCCCCCCTTGCCGAATAGCTGAGAGGCGGGCGGCAGCGCTAAAAAAAGCACCTTCGGCAGGAGGTGCCTCCAGTGGCGCTGGGAACCCAGAAGCCGAGGTAAGTTGGGTGCGCGTCGAGGGGGGGGGGGGGGGGCTGGTGGGGAGCTGCCGGTGAGTGCTCAGCACCCACCAATTTTTCCCTGGGGGGAGGAGGCGGGGGCGGGGATTTGGGAAAGGGGCGGGGCCATGGGTGGAGTTGGGGTGGGGCCGGGGGTGGAGTGGGGGGGCCGGGGGCGCGAGCACCTATGCTCAGCTCTCAACTGCTAGGTTGACAGAAGAATTCTTCCATTGACCTAGCTACCAATTCTGGAGTGAGTAGATTTACTACAGTGAGAGAAAAACCTCTTCCACCGCTATAGCAAGTGTCTACACTACAGCAGCAAAGCTGCAGGTGTGCTGCTGTACTGCAACTATACCCTTAGTCACCATGTACCCCTGGGGGTTTTATTCACCCCCAAAGGGAAGGCTGTAGGCCTCCTCTCTGTATTGTTTCATGGACAAAGAAGCAAGTTTGTTTCAGAAGGATGGTGCAGTGTTACCACACCTCTGTGAATCTAGAGAGATCAGTGAGCGGCTGCGCCCCCGAAGGCACCACTTCTCCCTGAGCTCCCCATGGGTCAACGTGGCTCCATATCATCACTAATGCAGGCCAACAGCTCCAGTCCACAATTTGATGCAAGCCCTAGTATTAATACAGCTAATAGACCCTTTCCTTTAGCCCGATTGGAACCTGTGTTTCTTGCACAGAAGTTCCCGAGTTCCATTTCCACTAATAACTATGAAGTCTTGGCAGGCATGGAGTCATTACATTTCACTGGGGAGAGACACTAATTCTACCTGTGTTATAGTCCAGTGCTTAAAGTAGCTTGAGATGGTGTCATGGTCTTCTCTATACTAAATGATGCACCCTCACCAGTGTAAAGCAAGGCAAAGTTTGCATGCTTCATGTACTGAAAATTAATCTCTTTTACAAATAAAATAAATTAAGGTGAGTAGTGCTGTTCCACTGGTAGCACATCTCTACAATAAATCATGTGCTTCTTGTACCTTGTTACTGACATCTAATATATTGTTTCTTTTTTGTACTTTTAAAAACAAAAAAAGACATTCTGTAAACTCTAATTTAAACATAACACTTTTAGGCATTTAAACACATCACTAAAAAAACGTGCTACTCAAATTACATTGCACAACAGCCACATAAGACAGTCAGTTATTTCCTGGTAAAACATGGGCCCTCTGCTACAATCCTTCCTGATGTGAGTAACTCTGTTGAAGACAATAGGTCTACTTATGTGAATACTCCTGTGAGTAAGAGATGCAAGATCACTCCCCATATTTGTGTAGCTCTGTCTGTCTACATATCCTTATTTTCACCACTTTTTGCATAAAATTTACCTAGCAAATTGCCTTAGTACATTGCCTTAATACATGCAGATATCTGCTCTTTTCAACTCTTATAAATATGATTCTTCTGGACATGAAATAAAAAGATTGTTTTCTTCACTTTGACAGTTATGGCAAAGTACATCAAAAGCAGAATATGCACCAAAACAATCAATATTTTCACAAGACAAAGTTAATAACATTTTGGCCTCTCATCTTAGACACTGATTATTTATTTCCAATTCTTTTTATTATGAAAAATTCTACTTAGTGAGTTGACTTGTGAGTTCTATTGGAATAATGTAAATATATTTTAAATACTGAGATTTTTTTCATTGCTCAGTCAAGACTATGGAAAATGTTACAGTTGTAGTGGTGTTGACTAACAAATAAAAACTTTCAGATGCTTTTCTTCCTTGCGCTAATGGAAACAGATGCCAAATACTGCTTCCCCACTGTTATGTGTTTTACACGCACAGCATCTGTCATTTCTTTACTTAGAAAAATAAGATTCATTACAAATTTTGCTTTCAACTAATGTATGCTACATCAGTATAGTTCATGTAACCTATAAGAATTTTACACTGTTCTCTATTTCTATTCCCGGATGAATTAAAAATGTGTTTTACTGCACAAAAGCAGCAACAATACAAGGTGTACATAAATATGCAACTTAAAGCAGAGAACCAAAATACCTTCTGCAGAGTACTATTCTGATTTCTTTTGGCCTCGCCAGTTTAATACTGTGTTACATTTAAGGCATTTGCTTGCAAGAAACCAGATAGTGGATCAAAGATTTATTTTTGGTTTAAATCTTATTAGGATTTGACTGTCAGGGAGAATTTATTTTAATCATGCAGACCAATTTTTAGAAGTTTTGATTTTAACTTTCAAGACAATTGCTGTTACATCTTTTCTAGGATTCAAACAATGTGCAGAATTGTGAGTCATCAGTATTATCATTTTTATGCTTTTTAAAATCTATTTTAAAATAAAAATAAGGCAAGCTATTCAATATTCCTTTGCACGACACAGAAAAATATTGCACATTACATTTGCCATGAAATAAAAAACAGTTTCCAACTAATTTGGAAAAGCTCAGCTTGTACAAACTTACCAAAGCAACATTCTTTCTCCAAAGTGGAGTTGTTTATGATAAAATAAATTTGAGACACAAAAGGCTTTGTTTCCTGGATCCATTTTGCATAAGGTTTAACTTTTAAATCCGTCTTAATGTGTTCTGTACAGTTCAGGAACATGGGTTTCCTTTCTCCAGAAGGCATACTTGTTATCTCTAGTCTGTTTCAGTTGAAATGTTTTATGGCCTTGTTCTGACTAGGCCAGCAGCCACTTGTTGCAATGGTAACAGGAAAAGCCAGGATCTGCCGTCTCAGTCGACAGGCATGAATAATTAATGTGTTTCCACCTCCCATCATTAGCATTCCATTCAAGCAACACAAATGAAGCGATTCATTTCTTCTTTTGTCTTCAGAAAAGCTCACTGGATTAATGAGGGTTATCTGTGAAGATAAAACCTGTGTCTGCTGATTTATTTAGGCTGATTAGTTAGTATTTGTGTCTCTAAATTCAGGCTTTATTGACAACATCTACATTGTCAGGGCATTTCCAACCTTATTCCGACAGGCACTGTTACATTCAGCTACAGCAACAATATCTGGCTGCAGCACATGAATGTTTCATTTTCCTGACTTTAATATTTAAGCTGGCGTTCTTTGTTTTTGAGTGCCTTCTTGAGCAAAGTTAAGAACAGATCTGGAGGCATAATGCTTGCACATGTTCCTCTAATAATCTCTTGGTCTGTTAGAGAACACTTGTTTTCAAAATCTTCCAGTTCTCAATGGAAATGAGTGACAAAAATTGCAAAGAAAAAATATCAGCTTTCAAAAAGTGATATTTTGGAGGTCATTTATTCCATTTTGACAATTTCATTTTCATCTAAAATGTCAATGATAAAATAATACTAACGTTGATGTTTGTCAGTTATTCCAGTAAACAAGAGAAGTTACCTATCACTGCACTCTGGGTCCTTTCCAAGAGATTGATTAGGGAAATTGCAGTGTAATCCATCTACTTCACCTATATAATATATGTGGGTCAGCAGCAGCTTCTGCTTTATTGTGTTTGAAAGCAGAGATGTTGAGTAGCATCTGCATTAAGATATGGCCCCTATACCCATTGCTGTGAGGATGTCATATTTTACTGCCACTAGTGCTGTTGACAGTTCAATAGCTAATTCTTTACATTGCAACTATTGTATTATTGTCAATACATTATTCATTCAGACTGGTACCTTCTCTACAAAATCAAAGCAAAACACACACATAGCGTTCCTGATATTTTAAATGAAAGGATGTCACAGGATTCACCTATGGTATACTCACAAATGTTTTCCTTCCTATCAGAACTTATATTAGCAAATTAAAGGAGTTTGTAGGTAAGATCTCATGGGAAACAAGTCTAAGAGGGAAAAGGTTCAAGAGAGTTGGCAGTTTTTCAAAGAGACATTATTAAGGGCACAAGAGCAAACTACCCCACTGTGTAGGAAAGATAGGCAGTATGGCAAGAGACCACCCTGGCTTAGCCAGGAGATCTTCAACAGTCTGAAACTCAAAAAGGAGTCCTAAAAAAAGTGGAAACTAGGTCAAATTTCAAAGGATGAATATACACAAATAACACAAGTATGTAGGGACAAAATTCGAATGGCCAAGGCACAAAATGAGATTCAACTAGCTAGAGACATAAAGGATAACAAGAAAATATTCTATAATTACACTGGAAGCAAGAGGAAGGCCAAGGACAGAGTAGGCCCATTATTCAATGAGGGGGTGGGGGGAACAATAACAGAAAATGTGGAAATGACAGAAGTGCTAAATGACTTTTTTGGTCTAGTTTTCACCAAAAAGGTTAGTGGCAATTGGACATCTAACATAGTGAATGCTAGTGAAAATGAGGTCTGATCAGTGGCTAAAATAGGGAAAGAACAAATTAAAAATTACTTAGACAAGTCACCAGGGCCTCATGGAATACATCCTAGAATACTCAAGGAGCTAACTGAGGAGGTATCTGAGCCATTAGCAATTATCTTTGAAAAGTTACGGAAGATGGGAGAGATTCCAGAGGACTGGAAATGACAAAATTTGTGCCCATCTATAAAAAGTGAAAAAAGAACAATCTGGGAAATTACAGACCAGTCAGTTTAACTTCAGAACCAGGGCCGGCTCTAACTTTTTTGCAGCCCCAAGCAAAAAACAAAACAAAACCCAAGTGCCACCCCACTGAAATAAAAAAACAACCCTCCCCCAGTGCCCACGGAAACAACCCCCCCCCCAGCGCCTCTCCCTGCCAGAGCGCGGGGGGGGGGGGGGGGGCGCGGCAAGCCCGGCCGCGGCCCCGCTCTGCCAGCTGGCTCCAGAGCACTGGGGGGGAGGGCGGCAAGCCCGTCCGCAGCCCTGCTCTGCCGGCCGGCTCCGGAGTGCTGCGGGGTGGGCGGCCGGCTCCGGAGCGCTGCGGGGTGGGCGGCCGGCTCCGGAGCACTGCGGGGCGGGCGGTCAGCCCGGCCATGGCCCCGCTCTGCTGGCCGGCTCCAGAGCACCGCGGGGCGGGCGGCATGGCCGGCCGCAGCCCCGCTCTCCCCGCCAGCTGGAGCACCGCGGGGCAGGCGGCATGCCCGCCCACAGCCTGCCCCAACAATCCCCTAGCGCTGCCACAGTATATTTAAAAAACAAAAACAAAAAACTCACCTGAGAGCCCCCCGCACCCCCTCCCGAAGGTGCCGCCCCAAGCATGTGCTTGGTAGGCTGGTGCCTAGAGGCAGCCCTGTTCAGAACCTGGAAAGATAATGGAGTAAATAATTAAGCAATTTGCAAACACCTAGAAGATAATAAGGTGATAAGTAACAGTCAGCATGGATTTGTCAAGAACAAATCACATCAAATCAACCTAACAGCTTTCTTCAACAGGGTAACAAGCCTTCTTGATAGATATGAAGGGGTAGATTTGGTATATCTTGATTTTAGTGAGGCTTTTGATACTATCTCAGATGACCTGGTCATAAACAAACTAGGGAAATACAACCTACATGGAGCTACTATAAGGTGGCTGCATAAATGGTTGGAAAACCATTCCCAGAGAGTAGTTATCAGTGGTTCACAGACATGCTGGAAGGGCATATCGAGTGGGGTCCCACAGGGATCAGTTCTGGGTCTGGTTCTGTTCAATATCTTCATCAGTGATTTAGAAAATGGAAGAGAGAGTACACTTATAAAGTTTGTGCACAATACCAAGCTGGGAGGGGTTGGAAGTGCTTTGGAGGATAGGATTAAAATTCAAAATGATCTGGACAAACTGGAGAAATGGTCTGAAGTAAATAGGATGAAATTCAATAAGGACAAATGCAAAGTCCTCCACTTAGGAAGGAACGATCAGCTGCACACATACAAAATGGGAAATTACTGCCTAGGAAGGGGTACTGCGGATAGGGATCGGGGGGTGGGGTCATAGTAGATCACAAGCTAAATATGAGTGAACAGTGTAACACTTTTGCAAAAAAAGCAAACATCTTTCTGGGATATATCAGCAGGAGTGTTGTAAGCAAGACATGAGAAGTAATTCTTCTTTTCTGCTCCATGTTGATTAGGCCTCAACTAGAGTATTGTTTCCAGTTCTGGGTGCCACGTTTCAGGAAAGGTGTGGACAAACTGGAGAAAGTCCAGAGAAGAGCAACAAAAATGATTAAAGGTCTAGAAAACATGACCTATGAGGGAAGATTGAAAAAACGGGATTTGTTTAGTCTGGAGAAGAGAAGACCGAGGGGCAACATTGATAACAGTTTTCAAGTACATAAAAGGTTGTTACAAGGAGGAGGGAGAAAAATTGTTCTTCTTAACCTCTGAGAATAGGACAAGAAGCAATGGGCTTAAATTTCAGCAAGACAGTTTAGGTTGGACATTAGGAAAAACTTCTTAACTGTCAAGGTGGTGAAGTGCTGGAATAAGTTGCCTAGGAGGTTGTGGAATCTCCATGATTGGAGATTTTTAAAAGCAGGTTAGACAAACATCTGTTAGGCATGATCTAGATGATCTAGATCCCCTACCATGAGTGCAGGAGCCTGGACTGGATGACCTCTCGGGGTCCCTTCCAGTCCTACAGTTTTATGATTCTATACTGAAAGGATCACAAAAATGCTACTCCCTCCAAGGATTTTACTAAGATCAAAGAGACAGTATTCAGTGCAAAACAAATATATGTACGTTTACACTGTATAGTTCATAAATTATATTTGTACAAATGTATCAATCACCAAAATTCACATACTTCAGTTTTACCATATTAAAATTGTAACCCATATAGATATTTATTGCTAGAGTATATCTAGAACATATTAAGTTATAGCATAGAATTTGAAATGGTTTGTACATGTTCCAGATTTTTCATAGTTAAATGTATATTTTATATAATGATACCTAGAGAAAATATATTTTGTGTTTATGGAGAGAAAGGGTGATCATTTGACTACAGAACAGGTTGGGGAGTGAGGAGATCTGGGACCAAATGTCTACTGGCATCTTCAAAGTAGCTATCACTATAGTATCTAGTTGCTGTAGTTCGACTGCAGAAAATCAGTAAGATGTAGACAGAAAGTCGGTCAATCAATTCTCCATCCTACCCTCGGGTTTACCTATCATTGCTAGCTGTCTTTCAGTGTGTGGCCTGTTTTTTTTTCCCCCTTACTTCTCTGGTTCTTTGACAAAGCCAGGTCAGGTCTCTGACTAAGCGAGCTTCAGTATAACAAACTAGCTGATTATAGATACTGTGATGAGTTGTGGAAGTGAGATAGTGCAGGCGTATCCCTTTAAGGCTTTGTAGATCAGTAGCAGTGCAAAGCCTTAATTTACAATGGGGTTGTGCATTCTACTGTGACATTGTTTCCCATTTGTATTTTTAAAATACCAGAAAAAAACAAAGTATTTTTAAAATGTCAAGCTGTGAAACAAATGACAAAAGCTAGAAAATTCAAAGATAATGCTGATTCCTTAACTCGAGCCATTAACTCAGGAGCACGTCTTAAGCCTAGAATGGCATCATTTAATTGAACTTCCAAGCTTTTGTTGGTTTGTGTCTTGCCTAAACATTTTATACATTTAGGGGGCACTACATTACATTATTTTGTAAGCTGGTGGGCAGATACACCACCCAAGGAAGGTAAAATAAAGCCTAAGCTGTAGTTCAGTCCAAGGCTCTTTGCTCAGATCTAGTTTACTACAAAAGGATTCAAAGCAAGAGCAAAGAAACTCAGAACACTTGATTCTAGCCAGCAGAGATATTTCCATCTTTTTCCAAGCTAGGAAAGGAGAGGACACACCCTTCCTGGGTGTCCTATCTGGTCCCCATGGAGGGGTTTCCTTCAGGGTCTTACCTGAACACTCAACTTCACAAGACTGAGTCAACAGTATTCCTTTATAGAGTTTCCAAGCAGACACATGACTCATCCCTGGTGTACACTACGACTTTATGTCGAATTTAGCAGCATTAGAGCGATTTAACCCTGTACCCGTTCACATGACGAAGCCAGTTTTGTTGACTTAAAGGGCTCTTAAAATCAATTTCTGTACTCCTCCCCGATGAGAGGATTAGCACTGAAATTGACATCTCTGGGTTGAATATAGGGTAGTGTGAATGCAATTCGACGATATTGGCTTCCAGGAGCTATCCCAGAGTGCACCATTGTGACTGCTCAGGCCAGCACTTTCAACTCAGATGCACTAGTCAGGTACACAGGAAAAGCCCCGTGAACTTTTGAATTTCATTTCCTGTTTGGCCAGCGTGGCGAGCTCATCAGCAGAGGTGACCATGCAGTCCCAGAATCACAAAAGAGCTCCAGCATGGGCCAAACGGGAGATCCTGGATCTGATTGCTGTATGGGGAGATGAATAATTGCTAACAGAACTCCGCAATGCCAATATATATGCTAAAATCTCCAAGGGCAAATGCGAGGTGTTTATTTACAGTTCTCACAACCGCAGTGGTGATCTGAGCGTACTCCCACTTGCAGAGCTATGGCGCATTCACGGGCAATCCAGGAAAAAGAGTGCGAAAGGGAGGGAGGGAGGGAAGGAGGGTTGACTGACATTTACCCAAAAACACCCACGACAAATTTTTTGCCCCATCAGGCATTGGGAGCTCAACCCAGAATTCCAATGGGTAGCGGAGACTGCGAGATACCTACCCACAGTACTGTGGATGCACTCCGCTAACTTAATGCGCTTAGACTGTATAAAATCTGTTCCGAAAAATTGACTCCTATAAAATCGGCCTAATTTCGTAGTGTAGACATACCCTCAGTCAGCTCACTGCTATCATCCTGTGCCTGTTCTGGAGACTACAGTTCCCACTAACCCCAACGCTTAAAGGGGCTGTATTCCCCCAACAGACTCACTGGCTGTGCCTACACTTACATATATAGATACATACATTTTGCAGCAACAAGTTATTTACTCCCTAGAGTGCAAAGCCTCTTTTGGATAGATGATAGATGGGTTTAGTAGCATCACCTTGGGGACTCGTATGATACTTCCTATTATAAGACTCTGTTTTCAATTGCTTATAACTTTGCCAAACTTTAAGCCTTTGAGCTGAAGTTTTCCATGTCACGTGGCTGCCTTAGGTTGCATTTGGGGAGGGGGGGATTTCAGCCAAACTGGCTCAGCTGTTTCTAAGAATGAGTTTATAAAAAGATCCATCATTTTGCCCAAGTTAAAAAATTCTGGAAACTATTTCCTTCAGAAGCTCTAGCGCCCCCCATGCTCTGGAGCAAGTACTTGAAATTTGGCATGGGGTCACTGTTGTGTCAGGTATGTGCCTTTTGCTCTCCATGGAAAAAGTCAGCCAAACATTAGCCAAGTCATAAGCCTTTGAAAAAGTCAGTTCACATGTGGCCAATAGAAACTTGCTTCAGATTTGCAGCTAAAGGCCTTGAAGATTCCATCTGGAGAAGCAATCTTAATTCTGGCATTTCTAAACTTCTGAGTGCTTGATTTTACAGACTTAATAATGTTCTTTTAAACGTGTTTTTCTGTGTAATATGTTTATAGGCACTTTCAAAAGATCCATTAAGCAGGTAGCTTTGCCTACACATTTATACAATAAAACACTTTGCATACTTTTTCATGAATACACAAAATGTATTTGTCTTATTTCTGCTCTATTGTTTGATACATATAATTCATGTATTGTATAAATCAGTACAATGAAGAAAAAAATAACTTTAAGGTAGGTTGCAAAGACAGACATAGACAGTTGCAACAGTACAGATAAATGGGCTACAGGTATAGTATGCTGGCTTATTTTTTCTATGCATTAAATAAAGCAAATAAATATTCACTTATGGTATAATTAACCTTCTATCTTTCCTTATTAGGAGAAGATTTTACAAGGTGCTGAGTATTTTCAGTTGCAATGGAAGTGAATGAGAGATGAGAGGACCCAACACTTTCTAAGCCACACTCATTTAGGTCACAGTCTGGTAACTGACTTTACTAGCACAGACCCCTGCATCCATATCAAACCTCTTTGATTTCAGGTGGTCTCTGTGTGGATCCAGACTCGCTGTTTGTGGATCTGATTGTAGGAGTGGGGCTCAAATTTCCACTTCCTATAAGTATCTAAATGATGGTGCAGTTTCTCAAGTTGTCAATAGTTGAGCCAAAATGTTTGTAATTGTTCGGGCTTTACAATTTGGCATTTCTATTGCTGAAAAGTCACCAGCCACAATTTTATAGTAAAACATAAGTAGAAGCTTTCACACAGGAAAACGGAGTTGAACCAAATGCCATTTGCCCTCAACAATTTAACTGCTTTGTCCTACAATATTCTCTCTGATGCTCCATGAAAACTACTTTTCTAAACTTCATTTAGATGTTTTCCCCAAAATTTCTTGGCTTTTTTCCCATTATTAGAGGAATGCAAAAAAATCTGAAATTACAAAATATCTTTCTTTCATACTCTTGTAATTTAAAAATTGGCAGATTAATTTATTTCAGTTTTGACTACCAACGATGTCCCCCTAGATCTTGTATAATACCGGTGAATATCAGCATTTTGCCATTTACTTCATTGACTACAGGATTTCACTCTAAATCTTTTTTGTTTGTTTCACCCACTTATTGCATCTGGTCTATCTTTTAAATTTTGAGGGCTCTGGGACAGGGACTGTCTCTCTGTTACATGTATCTACAGCGCCCAGCTAGTACTATGGGGCGCTGATTCTTGTTTGAGGTTCCTAGATGCTATCTTAATACACATAAATAATCATCTTGGCTGACAGAAAGACTTCACTGGAAACGATATAACCTTAAATATACTGCAGCTTGAATGCCGTTGTTATAACACAGCATTTCCTATTAAAGGTTTGCAGCCAGATTCACTTACACAGATCCCTGTGGTCATGGAAAGTCCCACTATTTCAATTGCAGGACTGGGAACTAAAAAGACACAATCACCCTGGAAGGTTCATCTCAAAGTTACAATAAATTATGTTAACAGGGAATCTCTTTATTCAGGCAGGGCCCTGGTGTAAAGGGTATTTAAAACTTACGAAGAACTGTATCCTTCCTAATTTTGAGGAATTAAAAATAGATGCAGTCTGTAAATTCTTCACCTTAATTTAGCAGAAAAGGGTATTTATTAATCATTTTCTGTATTATCAGGAATCTGTGATATAGAGATCAAGCTAAACAGAATAACTATTTTGTATAAACAGACACACCTACTGCTTAATTATTATGTTCAAGAGCAATTTGTACAAAGAAGCATTTGCTTTTTGCCTCATTTTAGTTCTCATAATAAACAGAAAAATACGTTGAGTCAATATTTATTGTCTAAATTAACAAAGCACTTGAAATGGCCTGTATTTATTAAATTAGTTCTCTCCTGAATACCTTACAATTTAACATGCGCGATTTCATTGCCTAATAAATATTTGTTTTTAATTGTGCTCATAGCACTTAAATAAAAATATATATACGGTAGCTGACAGCACTGTTCACCAATCATAAATACCACAACTTCTGGACATGGGACACAGGTTGATCTTTGCAGCATCCCTGTGTTTATTAACAAACAATATTTGTTTACCTTCAACTTAAATTTTCTAGTTTGCATTACAATGGAAACATGTCAACCAAGGAATGTTAACATAAAAAATCTTAAACATGTTAATGAAAATTATGGGAATGGATATAAATGTACAATCTCTTCAATAAATTATCTTGTCTAATATATTGCTTGCCAAAGACCCTTGCTTCGCAGTAGCACCAAGAGCAGAGTTTGTGAAAACAGGGGCCATATCATCGATTGGCATAATTTGGGGTAGCTCCATAGAATTTAGTCCATGTCTTTATCTTGCTGCTTCTCCCTGCACATCTTCTCTAAGATCTGATCTTTCCTCTCCATCCACACAGCTAAAACCCTTTCCAGGCCTTCATCATCTTGTGTCTTGGCTACCGCAACCTCCTCCTCTCTGACCTTGAGAAATCTCTTCCTGACCCATTTATATCCTTGCAGCTACAATGGCTGTTTTTCTAGATCCTCACTTCAACCACACCACATCTCCATTGGCTCCCCCTTTTCCTCAGCATCAAACAAACTACTGGCCTTCACTTTAAAGGCCCTTTCTGGCCTATTTCCACCTTTTCTATCATCTCTTGTATGCTACTGAAGTGTTGATTCCTCCATCCAGTGTGCCAACAGTGCCAGCCTTCATTGCCATATTTTCCAACAAGCACCTTTGTTCGGTGTCCCAGGCCAGCCATTATGGCTGCATGGAGCATTAGGCAAAGCCATCTAATTTTCTTCTTTCAAATCCTTCCTTAAAACTCACCTCTACCTTGACTCCTAAAAAACACTTGACAATGGTTAGGCAACTAGCATTCTGTGACTGTTGCTTAGCCCACTCATAGACTTTAAGGTCAGAAGGGACCATTGTGATCATCTACTCTGAACTCCTGCACGGTGTTAAATACTGATCATCCTAGTCTTATTGTTATCTTGTGCTCTCCTTGTCATATGGTTGTTGTCACCTGTCTCAGCATTTACTTAGATTGTAAATTCTTTGGGGCAGGCACCATCTTATGTGTTTGTACAGTACCTAGCACAACAAAGCTTCTAAGTGCTACTTCAATACAAAGAATAATAATAATCTGTCCCAGGAACTTCACAGAACCACAAGTAGTAGTATTAGCAAGCTGTCTTTTGGTAGTGTTCTTACACTGTTCAATAAAACCAGTTAGCTCTGGAGTACTAGGTCATCTCCTTGTCACTGTGTAACGAGGACAGTGTATAATTTGACGCTGAAATGTGCAGTTTTTCCATTTAAAATTCATACTCAAATACACCTTTGGCATAATTCCACTCTAAAGCAGAGCTGGCTATTTTGGATGTCCCTGTTGAAATGCTGTGTGACCAATAATCTAGTGTATATTCCAGGATAAACAGTGAGTGAGTCAGAGACAGAGACATTCATGGCCTATTTTAAATACCTGGAATAGAGCCTCATTAAGATTCTCATCTTTATTTCTAATTTCACATGACATAGCACCACAGTCAAGAATGAGACAACAGGACATGCTCTGTGAGAGACCCTCGGGTTTAGAACTCACTGCTAGGCCCCTGGTCTGCCCAGCATGCCTTCTAGAAATGGTGAAAAGCCCATCTTCCCCCACCCGACCATCCCTATCTTTTTTATAAGGCTTTTGTTTATGGACCATCTTTTTGAATTATTGTGATTTAGTTTATAGAGTAAGCACCCAGATCACAAGGTGGTCATCTCTAGTTACATTTTAGAAATCGGAAGAAATAAATATGATTTGTGCTAAAGAACTCAGAAAATGAATATGTGCTAATAGAGTAGATCACTGAAATGTGATGCCACATTTTTAGGGCTGGATTCAGTTCTCACATATCAATATAAGTCAAGAGTAACTGATATCAATGGAA
This sequence comes from Macrochelys suwanniensis, assembly GCA_033296515.1. Lineage (NCBI taxonomy): Eukaryota > Metazoa > Chordata > Testudines > Chelydridae > Macrochelys > Macrochelys suwanniensis. The sequence continues at coordinate 121,807,957 of CM065778.1, read as the reverse complement.
TTAAACTGGTGTATTTGAGATCAGAATCAGGTCTTAAAATGTTTGTAAAATTTCCAGTTGATTCTAAGGAAATTGGCCTCTCCACAGCACTGATCAATAAATCTAGCTCATTCATTCAGAAACAGATGTACATACACACACACCAACACACAACTCCTCAGCCTGTGAAAGTCTGCCATTGCTTCTTAAAAAATAAGGATGTGACAGCAAGCAAGACAGAGCAAGAGGAAAGTACCATGGGTGTCTTAAAATTTTCAGTTGTCTTTGATAACTAAATAACCTTACCTCAGCATTTTCAGTTCTTCCTGTTCTTAGTTAGTTAATTACACTGCTCTACAGCCAAAATGCTTCTGAAATAAATGTAGTCAAACTTTACTAATTCTGGGTCACTGAGAACGAAAATGATGCTCAAAATTGTTGATTGGCTCTAGTTTTCAAGACATGCTATTGGGTCAGTATATACGATCCTTGACTTGGGAATGGCGGAGGATAAGTGAGTTATAAAGGGAAGGGATCTCAATTTAAACCAGAAATGACTAAAATACATCTTTGACTGGATCTATGAATAAATCTATGACTGGGTTTGGACAGTACTTGCTTTTTAGGCAAAACAATGAATGATGCAATCTGAAGCTGGTATTGCGTCATACATGATCTGAATTGCATCATGTTATTCCTAGAAGTCATGGATGATGCAATCATAACGAAGCTTACATCACTCTGCTGAACAAATTGCCCTATATCAGCTCTAGAAATCATACAGTGTCGTGCTCTCTTATTTGTCAGTGTTTGATTTTGCAAAGGGACACATTTCTGTTTAGCCAAAGTGAGCAGAGATACCTCGTACTTGTGTGAACAGTGCAGATAACTTCTGCTATGTTTGTGGTGAAGTGACTTTTGCATCACAAAAGCGCAGTATAACCACTATGGTTAAGAAAGCCTATCACCTTTATTTTGGCTGCAAAATTGGAGATCAGGACAAGAGGTGGGCCCCACACATATGCTGCAACACTTGTGCTGCAACACTTGTGCAACAAATCTTCGCCAGTGGTTGAACAGGAAAAGGAAATCTATGCCTTTTGCAGTACCAATGCTTTGGAGAGAGCCAACAGATCATACCAGCAATTGTTACTTCTGCATGGTGCCTCCAGTTGGGAAAGGTGTGTCAAAGAAGAAAAAGTGGACTGTGCATTATCCAAACATTTCATCAGCTATACGCCCAGTACCCCACGGAAAAGGACTGCCGGTTTCTGATGCCACAGAATCATTCTCACTTGAGTCAGACGAGGAAGAGGAAGAGGATGAAACTTCTGGTCCTGAACCATCAATGTCACAGGACCCACATTTTCTCCCATCCTCCTCCTCTGAACCACACCTCAGAACACAAGGTGAACTGAATGACCTTGTCAGGGATTTGGAACTACCCAAGAGTAAGGCAGAGCTTTTGGGCTCCGGACTACAGTAGTGGAATCTCCTGGCAGTTGACGTTAGGGTTTCCATGTTCCGTGACCGCAAAAGGATCTTGTCCCATTCTTCTTCATGGAAGGTGACCTTGTAGCCTGCAACAACATCGATGGTGTGATGGCAGCCCTCAACATCGTTCATGATCCAGATGAGTGGAGACTGTTCATTGATTCATCGAAGACGAGTCTTAAAGCTGTTTTACTGCATAATGGCAATGTTTTGCCATCAATTCCAGTTGGTCATGCAGTCCATATGAAGGAAACCTATGACAACATGAAACAACTTTTGAGGTGCATAAACTATGACCAACATCAGTGGCAGCTTTGTGGTGATTTGAAGGTTGTTGCTCTCTTGCTTGGTCTGCAGACTGGATACACAAAGTACTGCTGTTTTCTCTGTGAATGGGATAGTCGTGCAAGAGATTCCCACTACATCAAGAAAGATTGGCCACTCCGACAGTCATTGGAGCCTGGGAGGAAAAGTGTTCAGCATCCATCACTTGTTGAATCAAGGAAGATTTTGTTACCACCCTTACACATCAAGCTGGGTCTGATGAAGAACTTTGTCATGGCCATTGACAAAACACAAGCAGCTTTCAAGTACCTCCGTGGAAAATTTCCAAGGTTAAGTGAAGCTAAGGTAAAGGAAGGTGTCTTTGTTGGTCCTCAGATTCGTGAACTTCTTCAAGATGATGCATTTGACCATGCACTGTATGGCAAGGAAAAAAAGGCATGGAAAGCCTTCCAGTTAGTGGCAATAAATTTGCTCGGAAACAACAAGGCAGACAACTACAGGTTGTTGGTGGAAAACCTCCTCACGGCTTACAAAAGCCTTGGTTGCAACATGTCACTAAAGATACATTTTTTGCACTCTCATCTAGATTTTTTTCCACCGAACTGCGGAGCAGTGAGCGACGAGCACGGCGAGCGATTTCACCAGGACATTGCAACAATGGAGAAACGCTATCAGGGCAAATGGAGCCCATCAATGCTTGCAGACTATTGCTGGACAGTGACAAGAGATGCTCCATTTAATGAATACAAGAGACAAGCCAAGAAGCGCCGAGTAGACACTGAATAGGACTAAACTATGTACATAATAGTTTTTTGCCTTTTGTTTCATAATAAATTTTATTTATATAACCCCTTTGCTGATTTTTAAAGTGTTACATAAACAGGACAGGTGAAATAGTATCATGTAAAGCAACCATAAACACATGAAAAGACCTGGGTTTACAATTTATGATTAAAACTACTATCTACACAATATACATAGACATAACATGTAAAAACTTAAATATCTTAGAAACAGTAGCCAATCAGTTGTTTTAATTGTCATATTTGAATTCAGCACATCAAAATACATACTAAATAGCACATTTTATCTCTGAAGCAGACGACTTCTCAAAAATTGTAGACTAGTGATTAGATCTTCTAATAAATTTAAAACTGCAAAAACAAAAAACAAAAAAACAGTAAGCTAACATGATGTGCCTGAGCAACCCCATAACGTTACTCTGTGATTCTCAACTGGTTACCATTGTGGGCTGCATCCAATACTACCTGTAGGGCCCTGAGGATGTCACATGGGCTGCCAACAGGCTGCAAGTTGAGAACCACTGTTCCATTTATCTTTCTCTGTTGCATTTCCCCCCCGTCAGTTTGGATTGTAAACGCTTCAAGACCCTGGAAGAAATCTTGGCCAAATTGAAGCCGATGGCAACATTCCCATAGACTTTAATGGGACCAGTATTTCATCGTGTCTTTGCTTGCCTTGTAAAGTTGTATACATCTCTTTGGTGCATACTTAGATTGCTTTGTCATTTGCTGATATTATGCTTAATGTTAAGTGAAATGTACAGGCATGACGACCTATATGACCAAAAACAATTGGCTACAAGGAGTAACTCCATCATTCACTGTATGAAGTTTCACAGTTCCCTTTGGCCATGATCCTATTTCCCAACTCTACTAATTTACATTATTACCCTGATGCAAACTTATGAAAACTAACCGTCACTAAAAATCTCTAGCCCTTTTGCCTGGTCAGCTGCGAAACCACTGACCTCTTCAAATAATTCAAAGGGGGGAATGCAACTAGGAGATAAAGGTTTGTCTGATATTGCAGATGATGCTAGGCAGGATGTAGCTTCCCAGGGAGTTTAAATGAATGAGAGGTCTGAGGTAAATTAAAACCTAAAACAGGTCAATTAGGTTGACTGACAAGATTATGTGCTAAGATTTAGGAAAACAATTAGAGGCTAATGCAAATGCTATTCCCACTCCTATATGGCTAGTTTAGATATCTGCATGAGGCATGGGTGGAGGGTTCCACATAATAAAAATAAAGCATGCACGAATAATGCGGACGTCTCTCTATATTTTTCAAAGTCAAAGAAATTAGAGGTGCAAAAGACAGATCAAGCAGCCCCATAACTCAATACATATTACAATTTCAGTAGGTGTACTAAAGAGCAGAATTTTATCCCAGATAAGAAAATTAGATGTAATAGAAGTGAATTTCTTGCCTGAACAATAATAGGGAGTGTGAATGGGGTATGCTAGGCTCTCATCTCATAGTGGGATTATAATTGGTAGCTGTGACAGTGTGTCAAGTGTAAGATGTGAGCTGCTGCCCATAATAGGAGCATAAAGAGTGGAAGGGTCTCTAGTCACTAAGGGTACGTCTACACTACAGAATTAGGTCAAAATTATAGAAGTCGATATTTTAAAACCCAATTTTATGGAATCGATTGTGTGTGTTCCCACTAAAGACCATTAAGGCCATTGGGTCGATGGACTGTGTCCACAGTATCGGGGCTAGCGTCGACTTTCAGAGCGTTGCATTCGGGTAGCTATCCCACAGTTCCCTCAGTCTCCGCCACCCACTGTAATTCTGGGTTGCGATCCCAAAGCCTGATGGGACAAAAAACATTGTCGCTGGTGGTTCTGGGTACATGTCGTCAAGCCATCCCCCCTTCCTCCTTCCCTCCATGAAAGCAACCTTTTTCGCGCCTTTTTTCCGGGGTTTCCGGGTTTGCTACGGCAAGCATGGAGACTGCTCAGCTCACAATGACCGTACGTCTCCAGCGTACGCCTGGACATAAGGTCTAGTGGGGATTCAGTCCCGCTGCAATACAGGCAGAGGGATAGCTTAGCGGTCTGAGCGTTGGCCTGCTAAACCCGGGGTTGCGGGTTCAATCCTTGAGGGGGCCATTCTGCCTGAGGCTAGTAGTTGCGGGACTACACAGCAGAAGCTCCTTTCCTTCTAGCAGCAGATGGTGCAATAGGCCTGAAAGCATCATCGTCCCCTGTGTGCTCCTGGCTGGCCTACGGTGTGGCTGACTGGGGGCGCTTGAACATAAATGGGAGCTATCCCTCTGCCCATTCTCTTATTTACGTTTTGTTTAATGGAGATTCAGTACTGCCTGGAACACGGGCAGAGGGATAGCTCAGCAGTCTGAGTGTTGGCCTGCTAAACCCAGGGTTGTGAGTTCAATCCTTGAGGGGCCAGGAGATGATGATGGATATCAAGCATATTGTACCATCTGCTGCTAGAAGGAAAGGAGCCTAACCCTTGCTCCCCACTCCCTCCGTGAAAGCAACTGAGGGGGGAGCAAAAAATCCTTTCGTGACTTTTTTCATGCGGGCGCCATATTGCTGACACCATTGTTATCCACCCGCTGCTTTCGCTGCCACTCTGCTGTCCTGCAGACGCCATACCAGGGAAAACATGGAGCCCGATCAGATTGCCGTGGCTGTTATCGCCGTTATGAACACCACGCGCATTGTCCAGCAGTATATGGAGAACGAGAACCAGGAGCTGCTACAGCTACAGCAGGCGAGGAGGCGACAGCAGCGCCCTGAGGACAGTGATGAGGACATGGACACAGACCTCTCTCAAAAAAGGCTCCCCCGCAAGGTGGACATCATGGTGTTAATGGGGCAGGTTCATGCTGTGGAACGCCGATTCTGGGCCTGGGAAACAAGCACAGAGTGGTGGGACTGCATAGTGCTGCAGGTGTGGGACGATCAGCAATGGCTGCGAAACTTCCGCATGCGTAAGGGCACTTTCATGGAACTTTGTGAGTTGCTTTCCTCTGCCCTGAAGCGCCAGAACACCAAGATGAGAGCAGCCCTCACAGTAGAGAAGCGAATGGCGATAGCCCTGTGGAAGCTTGCAACACCAGACAGCTACCGGTCAGTCGCGAATCAATTCGGAGTGGGAAAATCTACAGTGGGGGCTGTTGTGATGCAAGTAGCCAAGGCGATCACCGAGCTGCTGGTACCAAGGGTTGTGAGTCTGGGAAATGTGCAGGTCATAGTGGATGGCTTTGCAGCAATGGGGTTCCCGAACTGTGGTGGGGCGATAGACAGAACCCATATCCCTATCTTGGCACCGGACCACCAAGCCAGCGAGTACATAAACTGAAAGGGTTACTTTTCAATAGTGCTGCAAGCACTGGTGGATCACAAGGGACGTTTCACCAACATCAACGTGGGATGGCCGGGAAAGGTACATGACGCTCGCATCTTCAGGAACTCTGGTCTGTTTCGGCTGCTGCAGCAAGGGACTTTCTTCCCAGACCAGAAAATAACCGTTGGGGATGTTGAGATGCCTATAGTTATCCTTGGGGACCCAGCCTACCCCTTAATGCCATGGCTCATGAAGCCATACACAGGTAGCCTGGACAGTAGTCAGGACCTTTTCAACTATAGGCTGAGCAAGTGCAGAATGGTGGTGGAATGTACATTTGGACGTTTAAAGGCTCGGTGGTGCAGTTTATTGACTAGGTTAGACCTCAGCGAAACCAATATTCCCATTATTATTACTGCTTGCTGTGCGCTCCACAATATCTGTGAGAGTAAGGGGGAAACGTTTATGGCAGGGTGGGAGGTTGAGGCAAATCACCTGGCCACTGGTTATGCGCAGCCAGACACCAGGGCGATTACAAGAGTACAGCAGGGTGCGTTGTGCATCAGGGATGGCCAGGATGCTGTGTGAAAGTTCTGTTTTTTCCCCTTAATGAAAAGCCCTGCCCCTTGATTCACTCTACTTCCCTGTAACCGAACCGCTCTCCCCTCCCCCCCCTCGGTCACCGCTTGCAGAGGCAATAAAGTCATTGTTGCTTAAAATTCATGCATTCTTTATTAATTCGTCAAACAAATAGGGGAATATAGGGGGGTAACTGCAAAGGTTGCCCGGGATGGGTGGTGGAGGAAGGGAAGCACCAGGATGGGTGGTGGAGGAGGGGATGAGGGAAGGACAAGGACACACAGCACTTTAAAATTTATTGAATGCCAGCGTTTTGTTGCTTGGACAGTTCTCTTGGCTTGAGTGGTTGGGTGCACGGAGGCCGCCCAAACGCGTTCTTGGGCGTCTCGGTGATGAGGTTATGGGACTCGGGGAGGAGGGCTGTTGGTTACACAGGGGCTGTAGCGGCGGTCTGGGCTCAGGCGGCCTTTCCTGAACCATACGCCTTTCCTCAGCCATAAGCCGGAGGATTTCCGTTTGATCCTCCAGTAGCCTCAGAATTGCGTTCTGCCTTCTCTCAGCATGCAGACGCCACCTACGCTCTTCAGCACGCCACCTGTCCTCGAGATCAAATTGTGCCTTTCTCAACTCCGACAGTGTTTGCCTCCACGCATTCTGCTGGTCCGTTTCAGTGTGGGAGGACTGCATGAGCTCTGAGAACATATCATCTCGATTCCTTTCTTTTACTTCTAATCTTCGCTAGCCTCTGGGACGGTGATGAAAGGAGGAGCGTTGAAACATTTGCAACTGCGGGAGGAAACAAACGGAAGAGGAGTAGTTTAAAAGACACATATTAGAGAACAATGCTCCAAACATTACATATCACATGTGCATTTGGTCCAAGGTTGCACTTTGCCTGTTATATTGAGGGTCTGCCAGTTTGGTGTGAGAGATCACACAAGCACGACCGGCGGGCAACAGAATTCGGCTTGCAGGCAGCTGTGGTAAGCCACAGTCTATTGGCTTCTTTAACCTTTATAACATGTGAGAATGGTTTCAAACAGCAACCCCCTCATTTCCCTTACAATCAGCCATTGGGTTGGCCATTTAAAACGGGTTAGCAATTGAAAAAGGAAGGGGTGGCGGTTTTCAGGTTAACGTGCATCGCGAACCTAATCAACCCCCCCCACACACACACACACATCCAAGATGATCGCTGTTCCCCCTCCCCCCACCTCATAGGTAACAGCGGGGAAGATTTCCGTTCAGCCACAGGCAAACGGCCCAGCAGGGACGGACCCCTCTGAATGCCCCCTTAATAAAATTCCCCTATTCCAACCAGGAGACCATGACTGATATCACTCTTCTGAGGATAACACAGAGAGATAAAGAACGGATGTTGCTTGAATGCCAGCAAACACCGGGACCATACCCCACCATGCTTTGCAATGCAATGATTACAGACTACGTGCTACTGGCCTGGCGTGGTAGAGTGTCTTACCACGGAGCACGGGATAAGGCTGCCCTCCCCAGAAACCTTTTGCAAATGTTTGGGGAGTACATCAAGGAGAGCTTTCTGGAGATGTCCCTGGAGGATTTCCGCTCCATCCCCGGACATGTTAACAGACTTTTCCAGTAGCTATAGCTGTACTGGCCACAAATTAATCATTAAACACGCTTGCTTATAAAACATGTATTAATTTCACAGAGGTACACTCACCAGAGGTCCTTTCTCCACCTTCAAGGTCCGGGAGCACGCCTTGGGTGAGTTCGTAGGGTACTGGCTCCAGGGTGACAAAGAGTTCCTGGCTGTCTGGGAAAAGGACTTCTCCGCTTCCTTGCTGTGTCTGTGCGCTATTTTCAGCATCATTATCATCATCTTCCTCTTCTCGAAAATGCTCCTCTGTGGTTTCTGATGATCCACTTACGGAGTCATAGAACATGGGTGGGTTTGTGCTGGCTGCATCCCCTAGAATGGCATGCAGCTCGTCATAGAAGCGGCATGTCTGGGGCTCTGACCCAGAGCGGCTGTTTGCATCTCTGGTTCTTTGGTAGGCTTGCCTGAGCGCCTTAATTTTAATGCGGCACCGTTGCGCGTCCCTGTTGTAGCATCTGTCCTTCATGCTCTTGGAGACTTTGGCATATGTATTGGCATTTCTTTTTTTGGACCGTAGTTCTGCTAGCACGGTTTCGTCTCCCCATACAGCGATCAGATCGCGTACCTCACGCTCGGTCCATGCTAGAGCTCATTTTTGGTTCTGGGACTCCATCATGGTCTGCTGATGAGATCTGCACTCACCTGCAGCTCACCACGCTGGCCAAACAGGAAATGAAATTCAAAAGTTCGCGGGGCTTTTCCTGTCTACCTGGGCAGAGCATTCGAGCTCAGACTGCTGTCCAGAGCGGTCAAATGGTGCACTGTGGGATAGATCCAGGAGGCCAATACCGTCTAATTGCGTCCACACTAACCCTAGTTCGATTCAGAAATATCGATTTTAGCGCTAATCCCCTCGTTGGGGGTGGAGTGCAGAAATCGATTTTAAGAGCCCTAGAAGTCGATGTAAATGGCTTCGTCGTGTGGACGGGTGCACGGATCAATCGAAATAATGCTAATAAATTCGACCTAAACTCATAGTGTAGACCAGGGCTAAGTAGTAGGCTCACTAACAAGCATTTTTTTTCTGTGGGATAGAGGTGGTTTATGGTAGATGAGGATATGTGGTTAAGGGTAGTGACACAGACTTAAGGAGGATGTAGGAAAGTTAGAAGAAGTTCCTTGGGTGTGGCTGAACTATACAGAGCACAAGTCAGTAAATTGTGTACAAAGGTGGATGTATATGTTTATTTATACTATGAAATATTAACATGTGGCTCAGGAGTGCTCATACTTAAGCTTAGAAGACTGGTGGTTATATTACAAAGTTTATAAGCTTTGTTGCACTGCTTTGGAGATTAATAACATCATAGTGCTGAATACAGAATTTAGGAGCTCTGTAACTTCTAATGGCTGCATCTTTGTCCACAGTCATTAAACTCTACAGTAGGCAGCACAGCGATCATAAAGCCCACAGACTGCACTTGTGGGCCTTGCAAATTCAGCAGGAATAAACACAGAATTAATGCTCTACACAAACACTGACTAGAATTTAAAATATTGGTGGAAAATTAAGAAAGCAACAAATGAAATAGGAACTCAAAAAAAAAAAAAGGAAAATTAGGCACAGGCACTGCTGTACTTTGAGAATAAAAGTGTAAAATATGTTTGAAGTCTTTTAACCAATCTCTTCATGAGTTGTGCACACACACACACACACACACACACACACTCTAGACCAGTCGTTAAAAACTTGAGGCCTGATTCCCCTCTCACATTACTTTTGCCCGAGTGTAATTCCATTATGTTTGATGGTGTTACTCTTGATTTACACCAAAGAAAGTGAGAGGAGAATTGAGCCCCTTCATTTTTTCTAAACACAAGCATCCTTCTTAACTAACCTGACATTTCCCACTCCCACTGTCAAAACAAATTTCTATTGGAACATGACTAAGGCCCTAATCTTGTAAACAGATAAACACACGATTAAGTTTACACACATGGGCAATCCCTAACTGTTTGCAAAATTAGGACCTAGAGTATGTAAATATTAAGGATGAACAGATATTTTTGCAAAAGTTAAAGGTGTGATCAAGTCTGGGCTAGAATAGAATCTCTTTTACAACCATAACTATTGAATCACAACCATGCTCCTTAAAATATACAAGTGAAAAACCCCTTCATTTTATCATTTTTAAAAATATCATCAGGAATGTTACACATTTTACCATTGCCTGCTTTTATAACATAGTTATTTAATTAAGTGGTTCTTTTCAGTGTGCTGTTTCAGTTGCTCTTGGCATGTGACCGGGTCCTTCAAAAGGAAGCAATCATAAACTTTTAGATGGGTTTATTCAGCTGTGGCATTTCTAAGCTGATTTAAGCAGTATGTCAAAATTGAGTAAAATTAATTAGTTTACTAGAGCTTTACCATCTCCGATATTCAGTAAAAAGTAATGCAAACTAGTGGGAATCAGATCTACATCATTCAAATTTTTTTTAAGACAAACTGCAGAGGAATTACATAAAAACAAAACAAAACAATTGTTACTTATCACAATTTTAGAATATTGAAAATATGCTCTCATATAGGGGTGCAAATCATCTGCTGATGTACATTGTCATAGACCCATTGATGATCTACCCCCAGTATATTATATTCATGCCTGCATTTGTGTATTGATAGATATACATGTATATCTAATATAAATCTATAACTAAAAACAAAAAAGAGAATATGCTTTTTGCCACAAAAAATACACACCTGCTTAATTTGTGCCTGTTTCTGTTCCCATTGGAGCAAAACTCCGATTGGCCTCAATGGTACAAGAGAAGGCCCTTACACTCTAATTTCAGCTGTCTCCTTGCAAGAGCTCCCACAAAAACTATACAGTGGATTTCATGAGCCTTAGTAGATAGTCAAACTATCATGTTTTTGAAGCCAAAATTACAAGATTGTCAAGCTGTCCAAGGGATGGAAGAAATATTGGAAGGAAAGAGTAAGAGACAGTAGTTGGATTATGTCCACATCCACTCCTCTGAGATACTGAAGCAGACAATTGCCTTCTGGTTCTTACTAAAGCTTTTTAAGGTTTAAGTGCTTCAGTGATAGCTTGGTACACAATTATAGGTGGATTAGAGAAACTGGTAATAGGGGATTTTTGCTATAATCTTCTTTCAATTGTTAATATTAATTACTGTACTTTTTTCTCATCATTATGCAATAAACATGAACCACATCTTTAAAGGAGCGTTTTATCTTACTAGCTAACTTGTGCTGCCTTTTTCTTTATAAGAGTTATACAGAATACAGAGGCTTGTGAGCACAGGAGACAGAATGCTGACAGGAACTGCACTAAGACAAGGGAACTCAGTACCAGAACAGATAAGAATGACCAATGACCTCATCACATTAATAATTTAATGCAAAACCCATCTCTTTAATTTAGCTTTCCCCCAATACATTTGTCAAACTCACACATGACAGACAGAAAACACACCCACACACAAAAACTGCAAACTAATCAGGCTACTTCGCCCAGGCTGGAAAGATGGGAGAGATTGTTATTTGTCCTTCTATTTTTAAATACTTTGGGACGTGCTCAGATACTCTCTGATGAAGGCCATAAGTACCTAGAGGAGACAAAGAAAGTTAAGTATTATTGTGGATACAGTGTGTAGTGATAAAACCAATTAGCTTTCACCACCACCATTTTCCAACAACTCTGCATAACAACAGATCTGATTATTTATTATGTGAAACAAAATGTTGACTATGCTTTCTAAGTTCTTGGCACAGGGTAGGTAACTTCACTAAATTCTTTCAAGGATATGCTTGTGCTTGGGGGGTGGGGGTGGGGAGTGAGTACAAACAGGTAATATCCAGAAGTCACCTATCTACTCATACTGGCTGAGAAAAACACAAAGTAACTCCAGCAACAAGCAAACGAGAATCTTTTTAGATCATATTAGTACAATAAAACATCTCATTGCACTTATAAAGAAGGCACTTATCTTTATACCTGATCCTACAAACACTTATTACTGAGCATGCACTTGCTACCAGAAGTAATTCCATTGGAAGCGCTGAACACTGATGTGAGAATTTGTAGGTCAAGGCCCTTCAGCAGCTAATTTTTAATCAAATAATTATATTTGTACATTCTTATATGGGGGTCTATGTTATGTCCACAGCATATATAGAGAGAAGTTAGATAAAAATCATCCTGGAAGGTTACAGAGAAACTCTACTTTATTCTTAGACTCCAGAACAATAATACACAGTAATCAAAAATAGAAAGACACAAAGCAGGCTGCTCCCAAAGGCATCTTTAGGCTGATTCTTTCCAGAGTCCAGACTAACTGCTGATCACACACTTCACTACAGAGTCCCCTAGCCTACAAGAGGATCAGGACCTTCCCTTCTCTCCTCCAGCAAACATACACTGTTGAAGTGAGTCTTCAATACTTCACTGTCTATGTGCCAGGGAATGTGTAAAGGCCAATTATAGTGCGTGGTTGGGGATACAATACTGTGCAACCAATACAACTGCTAGCATTCCATCTGAAGCATCAGTCTTCCATATGTGTTTCTTTTTCTGCTATTCAAGTACCACCAGAGATTTTTAAATCATGAATTCCTTCTCATCTGATCATAAACTGCTGCTGTCTTTTAGCAGGAAGATATGTTGCACTCCGTTACACCAGTATCCTCAGGGGCCCAACATTCTCAGTACTGAGTATTGTTATAAGGAGCTTAATTATACCAGGATTTATTGACAATTAAAGTACTGTAGTTAGATCACAGAGATTATTCTAACAGGAAACTTACCCTGAGAAGGTGAAGTGTATTTGCAATGGATGCCTTTCAAACACTAACATTTTTGGCCCACATTGGGCCAAATTAACTGTGGAAGATTCATGTCCCTCCAAATATGGACTCAGGACCACTCTTAAATTTAATCATTTCTATATGCCCCAGGAGATACCATCTATGTAACACTCGTAGAAACTGTAATTTGTATGAAGCTAGAGCCACAGCTTCCACCAGCAGCTAGGCAATAGTGTCAAGTCTGCACAGTTTGATGATCCATGATGAGTTTCTTTTGATGATAAATTGCTTTAACAGACAGACAGATCCAGTAGTTTTAGTGGATGGAGCTTTTATGGAACCAGAAGAAACTAGAAATTTCCCTCTCTAGCCTGCTTGTGCAGTTTCATTTAAACTCTTCCTCTTAATAAAATCAGTTATTTTCCTAAATAGCCATTAGGAAATTTTGCTTCTTTAATAGCTGTTACTCCAAATTTTTTCAGCCATGCCCAAATAATCTTCCCACCATCACACAGGAATAGTCCTTCTGATGAAAGTCAGGGGTATTGCATCGCATTATGTTCTCTGGCCCGCCTTTTCCAGTATTACTACATAGGAATTCCCATAGAGCATGTATTGCCGCATGAATACGTCGCAGCAAATAAATTTCTTAATGAATTCTGTCTCTTTCTGCTTCCAGACATTCTCTGAGTAGATCGCTTTTTACTCCTAGTTATTTATTATTCAAATGCATTTGATAGATTGATTCATTAATATTTGTATATGTGGAGGTAGGGGTTGTGCTTGTTTGTGTTTTTACAAACTTGCCTCTCCACAGGCAAGTGCTGAGAGACTAGCCTTCATGAAAACAACACACACCTGCATCCATGCAATTACAGAACATTCTTGCCAGCTGTTTCATTTCGGCCTGGACTGCCCAGGGTTTTCAAATACACTCCTGAATTTCTTCAGTCCCAGTCCAATTCCAGGCAGCTGTCACAGCAAGTAAGTATATTTCTCTGCCAGTAGAAGGTGCTTTGCAGATTGAAGCAAAGCATCTTGCATCAGTGTTCCTTCCACCTCAGCTGCTCTGGGCACTTAGACATCACCTAGCAAAGGCTCAAGCAGGTACCAGAGGAGCATTCACCTCTCAGCCTTCACCTCACTGCTGCTCAAGGCCATGAAAGCATCAGCTCCCTTTTCCATATGCTGTAATGAAGGGAAGGAAGGAAAGAGACACAGAAAGGGCAAAGGCACACACAAGGGGGCCAAAACAGAGAGAACACAAAGAAAGGGAGAACTCAGAAAAGGAAACAGGGGACAAATATGAGATAGGCAAAGTAAGGGAAGACAAGGGGCACAAATTGGAGGACGGACCGACAAATAACATGCAGGAGACAGCGACAGATATAGCAATAGACACAGATAGGTGGGGGAAATAGGATTGTATGGTGTGGGGGAATGAGGAAGAGAGGAACATAAGTTCTCCCCTCAAGGTGGGAGAAAGAGTAGAAAACTTAAGGAGATAGAGAGTGAATTGAGCCCTGTAGCTCATTCTACACAGAAAGAGGGAGTGGGAGGAAGAGAACTGCTCTGTCATCCAGAAGTTGTCAAACCCAATGACTTCTAAAATATATAGGATGTGGCTATCCCCTCTCTAGTAAGGTGAAGAGCAGAGACAGTCCTGAAGTACAAGACAGGGATCAGAATATGGATCCTGGATGCCAGATCTGTTTATTTCTGGGGGTTTGGAGCAGACCTAAATAGAGTGACCAGACGTCCCCATAAAGTCCCAATTTTTTGTCCTTTGTCCCGCGTCCCAACCGATGCATGGTCAGGACGCCATTTGTCCCGATATCGGGGTTTCTGCTTTTTTTTTTTTTGCTCAGAGAACTCCTTTCATCTGGTCAACCTAGACCTAAATGAGTGATTAGTAAAGCAGAATCTGAACTTTCTCAAAGTGAAAGGTGTCTGGTTGTGGCCTGGCTCCATCTTATAGAGTTGGGATTGTAGCATGAGGGTTATGTCAGTCCGAAAATTTCCCCACATTCATCCAGTGTTAGGGTTTGGGCTCCCTCTACAGTTAGGAAAGTCTCAAAGGATTTTGGCTATTAAAAAGTTATCTACCAAATCAGAATAATTTTCTTTAGAGAGTAAACATCCATCTCCTCTTCCACATCCTCCTTTTCTAGTCACTCATCTTCATAGTCTCTGCAGTTCAATGTCAATCCCACCTCTAATCTCCTATCTTTTTTGTACATCTTAATTTTTCAAGGCCTCTAACCTTGCCCATTAGGTTCCATCTGTCTGCAGCATGACCTCATTTTACTGCTGGCCTGCCACACGATCATCTAATATTGCCTGTATGCTGTCCAAACACCTGATGTGTGTTCCCATTCCCCTGAAGTTGCATTTTGCTTCCCTTCTGTTATTCTCTGCCTCTCCAGCCTTATGTGCTAACACTTTCTTCCTAAATTTTTTGATTCCCTCTGCTCCATTTCCACTCCCTCTCACCCCCATCTTAATGAAGACACTCTGCCACTGATTCCCAGGCTCAAACTCATTAAATTTGTGTGTCTGGATTTTGTATTAGTGCCCATTTGTGCATGCCAGTTGGATAGTTAGATATATTACCTGATTTGTGTATGTTAATGCTTCTTTGTATAGCCAGAGGTGGGTGTTGCAATTTCAGTTAAATGCAGAATTATCCATTCCTGAAAAATTGGCAGTTGAGAAGGAAACAGCTCTTGAGAAAACAAAGAAGTTAATGAAATTGAGTCATGTGAGCCTATGCTTCACAAAAACATATAGGAAAAAAAAATCAGTGTCTGCCAAACCAAGAGGCTATTTGTGTGTTTTGACTTGCTCAGGTATTAGATGTAGTAGAAGTGATAGGATTAAGATGGGACATCTTTAATAGCCCAATAAAGGGTCAGATTGTTGTCCTTAGATCCATGCATGAAGCAGACCCTCCCCACCTATGAATCTCTTCCCCCTCTCTCTGCAGTTGAAAGGGGGTTCAGCGGTACTATATGCAAACTCTGTGAAGGCCTCCTTGTGAGGTCTGGGATCAGTTCTGTGGATGAGGTTGAAGACTGGGCAATGGGGTGTGAGGGAGGGAGAGTCACACATTGCCCCATTTCTAGCCACAAGGAAATTACTTCCAGACACATGGAAATTAGTCAGGAAAGACAGTCTTGCTTAGGACTGTATTATCTTTTCTGCGGCCCTCCCTTTAAGGGGGAGAGGAGGTACTAGGAAATGTGCTGCCAGGAAGCCAGGGCTGGTGTTGAGGCCCAGGGCATCCATGAGTTTCCCAGGATATTTTTCAAATTTGGGGTTAGATTCTTTTCTTTAGTGGGCACAAATTTCACTTCTCTGACAAGTGTGTGTGTGTTTCTGTCCATCTTCATGAAGGGATACTCAGAGATTTCCAAGCCTCTTCTATGGAATATTTGAGAGCAAGACCTCATGGGCTGCGGAGTAGTCTCCCATGGGAACCCATGGAAGCTTCATGGCCTTGAATATTTAAAGCTAGACTGGACAAAGCTCTAGAAAACGTACTGTCGGGCAATGCCTATAGTAGCAGGCATTTTGACAAGACGGCTTAATTGGTCTTTACCATATCCAGTTCCTGTTATGTCTCTCAAAAGATGTATATCAGTTTTGTGATGACATGTTCATTGTCTTTAATCTTCAATTCCAGTTGAATACTAGAAGGGCTTTAAAAATAAAAAAGCTAAAGTTCAAATCAGATCTACAATGACATGTTCCAGAATCCACCAGCACGCTGGGTCACTCCTGAATGTCAAAACAAAGAGTTTGAGTCTACGCTTAATAATTTCCCTAGAGTTCCATTGTCCTGGAGAGACAGTTACCTTCCAGATTTCAAATGCTTCTAAGTGAAAGGTGAAGTATTTACTGAATTACTTGCTGTAATATCTTATACTAAGCTCAGCATCACTGGCCACTTAATTTTAGGTCAAATCTTAGGTTTAGATTTTCCTTTAGATCTGCATATCAGAGTCTTACTGCTTTTATAATATAATTTTGCCCCGGCTTTAAATATATCTTCTAACCTAAGTAAGGATTACTCCATCTTTGATATCACAATTAAAATGGATCAGGAGGGAGAAATAATGATTGATCATGAACCATGGTGCTGATCTGTTAAACGTGCTGACTTATGCCTGTGAGCAAAAACACTGAATCACAAGGATCAATAAACAGAGCTGTAGTGGTGCAACCACTGCAGGCTGCACTGTTAGACCGCACTGGCAATTAAAGAAACTGGGTTGAGTTGACAACCACTTCAACAGAAGCCCTGTAACCTTGATTCTTCTTATGTGAAAGCATAACTGTCCTTGGAATTGCAAAAAAGGCTAAACTAGTCTGTTGCCATCTGCAAGGATTGGGCAAAAATACCTTTCATGGTTAGTAACTGCTTAGATCTGTGAATTTAACAGCTTATGTCTATTGTTTAGAGGTAGTTTTACTACCGCTGAGAAATTACTCTGCATTTTTGATGTAACGTGAACAATTTAAAATATATATGAATCTAATAGTTCTGATAGTTCAAAAGTTGTGAGTATGCCTATTAGCAATCACAACAGATTTTGTGAGACCTTCCTGAGTCTTTTCTTCTGCACTAACCTGTGCCCTACATAATGCTGATTTTTGTTTAAAATATATGGTAAATGTTTAGTTTTTTGTTTGTTTGTTTGTTTTTAATTCAGTGCTCACCCACTTGGAGTTCTTGAAGTACAATTAAATGCTTGGCTGACCAACTACTAAAAAGATTAGTTATGACCTAAAGAGACTAAAGACCTAGAGAGACTAAAGAAACCTACGACTAAAGAGAGTAGTCATGGCTCAAAGGAAGCAACTGAGGAAGAGAGAGGGGGCAAATGCATTTCAATGGAGGGAGTTACAAATGCAAAACTAGTCAGAAAAGTCTGGTGTGTTGACCCCAACCAGATTATCTTGCATGACTAGCATTACAGGGAAGAAGGTCAGAGCTCCCGTGAGTCAGACCAAATGTTTTCAGTCATTTCTGATACAGTTCAGTATTTAATTGCAGCTCTATTTAATTGACTTGACAGTTCTGCTAACCTAGCTTTCCTATGAAGAAAACTATTAGTTTAGACTTAACATCTCAGAACTAGTTATTCCTTTCCGTAGATAGGGCAATAACCAGAATCCTCTTGGAAGACCTTCAATAAGACTTACTTTACAAATGAAGATAAAGGCAAAGCATCTGCAACTCAAATAGCTCTGGCTGGACTTTTCAACTGTTACGAGGTGAAGGACAGGATTAGGGCTAAAGCACAGAGCTAGGAGTCAGGGGACGTGGATTCTGTGGTTGGATATGCCATGGCTATATACTCTGTGATGCAGAGCAAGCTGCCTAACTTCTCTTTGATTCACTTCTCCCTTATGTAACATGAGAACACCACTTCCCTACTGGACATGGACATTAATATTTGTACGGCTCTTTGAGACCTTTGTGTAGCAATATGAAAGCACACAGTATTTTTATTATATTGAAAATGGCCATTCAGGATATTATATTATATATTTTATCCCTTTTCAAAATGTACTTAGTAGAGGCCTAGTAAAAGCCGGTGGGTTTTGGCATCTGCTGGTTGTGGGTTGAGTTGCTACCTTCCTCTCAGAATTTCTATCGGATGAGATTTCTATCACTCTGCTTATTTATCATCTTACTGGTGATTATAATAATAATTGGTTTTAAATCGGTTTTGTGTCTGAAATAAAGATTTCCCCCAAACAATCCATCATTTAAAAAATAAAGACTTTGAATTTTCTGCTAACACAGCGAACTATTTATCATGGTAGTTGAAGATGCTGTATATAAATGTACATCTGTAAGGCAATGTCTACACTTAAAACACTACAGTGACACAGTTGCAGCTGTGTCACTGTAGTGCTTCAGTGTAGACATTTAGATCGACGGGAGAACCTCTCCCATATCTGTAGTAGGTAATTCAACTCCAAGAGGTTGTAAGTAGGTTGAGGGATTTCTTCTGTCAACATAGCACTGTCTACATAGGTGGTTAGGCCAGTTTAACTATGTCTCCCCGCATGTGAATTTTTCGCACCCCTGAGACATGAGGCTACGCTAATGTAACTTTTTCAAGAAGATCAGCCCTAACCCATTAGTTCCCTCTCATTGATACTTTTGCATGATTAGCCATTCTGCATGTCAGAATTTGTTTCATTATAATAGCTGAAAAAGAGTTAACAGATCATCCTGCTGGCTGTGACATAGAGCTATGTGTTCCTGGGAAGTGCACCAATTTCAGGGCAGAGACTCAGCTGATTCAATAATCATAATTCCACTAAATTCAACTGAGTTATGACATTTTAAACCAGCTCAGGCTATGCCCCTTTGTGCCCAATCCTACTCTCATTGCCGTTAATGGAAAGAGTCTCATTGACTTCAATGGAGGTTGGCCCAGGACCTTACATTTTACTGTCTCATTCTCTGGCCCAACATGGGCTGAGAATACAGCTTAAAAATCCTGGGGCTGATTCTGCTATAATAGCAACCCACACCCACTCAGGAGTGTATCATTAAAGGCATGGGTCTGGCAAAAGCTGCCTTTCCTTGTCCTGTATCTGGAAGAGTCAGGGAAATTCTGGGAAAGAAAATGGAACTCCTTTACATGGAGTTTGGTGAGAAGCCAGAGACTCCCCCAATCTGAGCAGATTTATTGCCTCGGCTAGTAGTAGGAAATATAGCCATGTGTGGCTGAACCTGGGACATCAGAAGAAAGAAAAGGAGCCAGTTCTCACTCATCCCATTTGAAAGGCTGGTCCCTAAGAATTGTAAGATTTCCAGGCTTGGAAGATAGATTCCACAGTTCACTGCCAATGAGAGAAATCTTTTAGAGGAATATTAAAACCACTTCATTTAATCTGGGCTCAGATGGTTTTCAGTCCTGATTTTAGACTTTATTTAATCTGAGGCTGGGGAGTAGAGCTGCCCGGGGGGAACTAGCAGATGAGTTTGCAACTGTCAAAACAGCCATTATGATGAGGGGTGTGGATTCCCAGGTAGCAGTAGCAGCAAGGGTACAAGGGAATACCAGGACCCCCTCCCCTCTACCAGAGGTGAAACCAGTCTTGGGACCCCAGAGACTGAGTGGGCAGCATGAGGTGAGCAGTAGGAAAGGCTTCCACTATGCCCCAAACACCTCTGACATGAGCAATGAACTACTATTTCCCATCTGTCTTTTTAGATGATCTAAAAAGGGACAGGGACTGTGTCTTCCTCAGTTTTTGCAAAGCACCTTATGATTTTGAACATTGACACAATCTACATAATAGATGCAATCCTTTACCATTGTTTATTTGAAAAAGCCATTCATTGTCACTGAGACACATTTTCAAAATGGGCTCCAAATGGCACATAAAATTCTACATACTTGTGCCTTATTGCATGTTTCTGCAAATTCACGGCTGGGGTTTGCACAAGTAAATTGATTTGCCAGGTATTTCCCTATTTTGCATGTGCAAATCACTTTTACACACCTAAAATTAAAACCTGTCAAAAATGTAGGTGTGAGAGACTGTGTGCTCCACATTACATGCTGCTTTTGAACTTTTCTCCCATTATAGCCTTCATAAAGACTTTAAATAACATAACAAAAAATGATTCTATAGATCCTTCATATTACCAAAGGTTGTATACAGTTGTTCATTACTATTACAGATATATTAATTGCTAAGCAGAACCTGTTGCTACTAGGTATTAACCATCCTGAAATAGGAACATATACAAGTCCTTGTAATAGAAAGGATATTTTAATATTGTAGTTTCATCTGAGGAAAACATTTTCCAGCTGACCCAAGAACCCATTCAGTTCAGTGGCTTCTATCATATTACCCATGGCGGGCTTTCCTTTTCGTACCAGGATTTTGTAACAGAATTGTTGCTGCGTTAAATAAAAACAAATGGCTGATGAATAATTATCAGCTCTCAGCACATGTTAACATATCATTTTATTCCATGGTTGTTTCAATCCACTCACTATTTATTTTAAAATAATAATATGCTAAATGATCATTTTGGCATAAGTGTCACAAAAATACACAAACATTCCCTCATTATCAACTCTTTCCATCCACTGATGTATTAACAACATTTCACTAAGACAAGCAATCAAGCAGCAAACAGCAGGATTTGGTAATGACTCGTACAGTAATTGCCTGAAAATTTTTTTGTATGAATGAATCTGTTACTTTTGAAGCTTAGTCACCAGAAATATTTTTTTCCGGAGCATTCTTCACATATATGCAGTATTAAACCAGATAGGGGAGCCCAGGGGAATTGTATTTTTCACCCACAGATATCAGAATTATGTTTAAAATTAAATGGTACCTTTCATCCAAGGATTTCAAGTCATTTTACGAACACTAATGCTTGCAATAACCCTTGGTAAGCCATAGCAGAGTCTGGAAATTCTACGGAAGGGTAAACTGAGCCACATAGTAGTTGGGATACTTGGTTAATGGCAGAGCTGGGAACAGATCCCAAGAGTTCAAATTCCCAGACCTCTATTCTAACCAAAGAGACAAATCTGCCAACATGAAGTTGCATGCATCAGTAGCAAAAAAACAAACAAAAAATACTCTGAGGATGACTTACTGCTTTGGAAAAGTAATTGATGATGCAGTGCATGGGAATAGTCTAGAAGAGGAAGATGTTTTTCAGCTTCAAAACTACTGCCCTCAATCCTGCAAATCCAATGTCTACAGTGCTGCTTTGGCTCACAAAAATGAGAAAAAAAGCCCCCAAATGATCAGAATTCTTCCTTATACTTATTCTGTTTGGTGCACCACTATGGACTGTAGTCTATGGAAAATATAGTGTCATTTCTATGTAACATAACACAATAAGTTTCCAGATCACAGAAAGATTGGGGGAGTGATAAATAATGAAGAAAAGAGATCACTGATACAGAATGATCTGTATCGTTTGGTAAGCTGGATTCAAGCAAGCAATGTGTTTTTATATGGCTAAATGTGAATATATACATCTAGGAACAAAATGCAGGCCATACTTACAGGATGGGAGGATTATCTTGGGAAACAGTGACTCCAAAAGAGATTTGGGGGTCAGGGTGGATAAATCAGCTCAACATGAGCTCCCAGTGTGATGTAGTGACTAAAAGGGCTAATGTAATCCTTGGATGCATAAAAAGGAGACTCTCAAGTAGGAATAGAGAGATTATTTTACCTCTGTATTTGGCACTGGTGCTACTGCTGCTGTCCAGTTCTGGTGTCCACAATTCAAGAAGGCTGTTGAGAAATGGGAGAGGGTTCAGAGGCACAAGAATGATTAAAGGATTTGAAAACATGCCGCATAGTGGAAGACTCAAGGAGCAAAATCTATTTAAAATATCAAAAAGAAAGTTAAGGGGTGATTTGATTACATCCTTTAAGTACCTACATGGGAATAAATATTTAATAGTGGGCTCTTCAGGCTAGCAGAGAAAGGTATAACATGATCCAATGGCTGGAAGTTTAAACTAGACACAATGAGACCGGGAATAAGGAATACAAAAAAATAAACCTTAACAGTAAGTGTAATTAATCAAGGGTTTTAATGCATTCTCCATCAATGGCAATTTTTCAGTTAAGATTGGATGTTTTTCTAGAAGATATGCTTTAGGAATTTTTTCATGTAAGTTTTATGGCCTCTTCTATACAGGAGGTCAAACTACATGATCACTATAGTCCCTCACTCTTCCCATAAAGAATTTTCTACTTGGGTTGCAAGGGCAACTTGTCAAGAGTCTGAGGACTGCATCTAATTTGCATTAATTTTGAAGTAAATTTACATCAGTTTTGATGTAATAAGGCAATACAACAGCAGCCCTTGAATATTCTTTGATAACTGAAAAATTGCTTGTCTAGTGTCAAATAAAAAGCTGAAACTGATCAGCATGAGCATCAGCCAGAACCAGTATTAGACTACATTTAGGGCCATGTAGATGGCCATTAGCTAATCACTAGACACAAGTATATGATAAAATGGAGTACCATTTCTTAGCTCATCCCCACAGATACAACCTCCTCCTAAAAACACAGTCAAGGGGAGAAACCCAACCATACAAAATCTTAACCTCTGGCTTTGGAACAAAAGTAGAAGAAACAAGAAGCTAAACAGATACATGGATTATTGAGGAAAGCATGATGTTTATACAGTACATTATTGCATGATAAACTGTTTACAATATGCAACACCTCTCTTGGTATTTGAATGTCCTTGCATGATTAGTTTGAGACAAACCAAGAAGACGGCAAGGAAAAATTATTTTTCACCTGAGTATGACACACAGGGAACTGTACTTATATCTCCTATTATTGCTAAGGGAAACTAATGGCATAAACCTCTCCCAAATCCACCACACACAACTCAGGTACTTGGGCAGATGCAATGGGATGAAAACCAATCTTCCCAGCAGGCCACAAAGCAACAACAAAGCAACTGCAGACGCTATTTCAGCTCAAAGGCTGAAGCAGCACTTCTGGACCCTTCTTTCCTTCTCTCCAGTGGGAGACATGGCTGTATCATCCACTCAGTAACACATCTCTGGCCCTGGTTTGGAAAGCAGAACTGTACCAGTTCTACTGACAAGGGATCCTCTGAGGCACCAAAGAAGAGGGCAGGATTTGCTTCCAAGTGAACAGAACTCTGGGTTTTCCTTGAAGGTCCTATTTCCAGCTACTAGCCAGCCCCTCTGTTACTGAGACCCCAACCCAAGATGATCACACAAAGTTGTTTACATTGGAGATTCTACAAAAACAAGGTGCCAGGTATATATGTCCAGATAGACAAGAGAAACCGGAGGTTCTGTGAACAGCACCATCTAATTAGCTATAATTTAGATGCCTTCAAAGGCCATTCTAACATGAAGAAAAATGGTTTTAGAATATGTGTATTGATATTGCCATTAAACTATATAAGTGAAGGAGACAGGAAGCCAATCTATATGAGCAGTTTGCACAGCTGAGTCAGGCAGCATAAATATTAAAAAGCACCACACCTGATCCTACTCTCAGGCATCAGGAGGTACGTGCAATGAGAACTCTGCTGGTTGATAGCCGAGTCCCACAGTTCTCGTTCCAGTCAACTCATTTCTTACATATACAGAAGAGGCAGCCTGAAATTGGTCCATAGTGTGTTTTTTTTCCACCCCAACTCTGTGCATGGAATGCCCTCTTCACCCTGGTTTGCCAAGCCACTAATGGCCTAGAACTCTTGGGAATTCACTAGGCTTTGGTTTAGCTTTCCCTTCAGATGGCAGTTGGAATTCGGTGACTAAGGGCTTGTCTTCACTACCCGCCGGATTGGCGGGTAGCAATCGATCTATCGGGGATCGATTTTTCGCGTCTCGTTAAGACACGATTAATCGATCCCCGATCGCGCTCCCCGTCGGCTCCGGAAATCCATCTCATCGAAAGGCGGAAGCGGAGTCGATGGGGGAGCGGCAGCGATCGACTCGCCGCCGTCCTCATGGCCAGGTAAGTCGATTACGATACGCCGACTTCAGCTACGCTATTCACGTAGCTGAAGTTGCGTATCGTAGATCGACCCCCTCCCCTAGTGTAGCCCTGGGCTAAGGGAATTTCTGACGTCCTCCAAGACTATTATTTGGATGTTGTTCATTCCTGGCCTCAACCTAAGATATTTTGCATCAGACTTTTGGAAATTCTGAGCTTGGATTCCTCTCACGGCAGTCCTACCTGATAGAGGCAGAGAGCCTTTGCTAGGTTCTGTGACAAGTGGACATGGAGAACATGGAGTTGGTCGTTGTCCACTTCTAACAGCACTTACCATATCTGAAGACATGAGATTCTCCCCTCGGTCTTCTTTTCTCAAGACAAACAGGCTCAGGTTTTTTTTAACCTTTTTTCATAGGTCAGATTTTCTAAACCTTTTGAAATTTTGTTGCTCTCCTCTGGACTCTCTCCAGTTTGTCCACATCTTTCCTAAAGTGTGGCATCCAGAATTTGACACAGTACTCCAACTGAGGCCTCAACAGTGCTAGGTAGAACGAGACAACAACCTCCCATGTCTTACATATGACACTTCTATTGAACCACCCAGAACGATATTAGCCTTTTTTGCAACTGCATCACATGTTGTCTCTCATTCAATATGTGAACTATAACCCCCGCACTATAACCCCCAGATTCTTTTACAGTGATATTACTGCCTACACACAGTTATTCCTCATTTTATATTTCTGTAGTTGATTTTTCATTCCTAAGTGTAGTACTTTGAACTTGTCTTTATTGAATTTTATCTGGCTGATTTCAGACCAATTCTCTAATTTGTCAAGGTCATTTTGAGTTTTAATTCTGTCCTCCAAAGTGTCTGGAGTCATTCTTTATTATTAGAAATTTCACTAGATGGTTGCCAAAATGTCACTGCCAGTGCTCTCTGTGAAAAAGAGAGAGAAAGAGATACAAGACTTTCAAGAGTGCCGTCAATTTAGCCACTCAAAGCCAATGGGACATATGTGGATAAATCCCAGGTAACTCCCTGAAAAAGTATATGGGCTGAAGATAGTGGAATGGCTTCAGATGGTGTTGACCTCAATTGAATTGTATCACAGACACTTCGAAGGAGCATGATGATGACAGAAAACAAAGCTACTATGTGCAGCTTTTTATAACTATTTTGTGTGTCCTTCCTCTTCAGGGATATTCTGAACTCCAGATATCAGAGTCCATCACTGATCATATCACAGAAAGCAAAAAAACCAGTATTGGAGCTGGTCAATAAAACAAAACAAACAAACAACAAACATTTTGCATGTTTTTTTTAATGTTTCCAGGTTTTTTAAAATTTTGTCAAAAAAATCCAATTTTCAAAAAAATTTCAACCAGCTCTATAACCAGTCAAAAATGTCAGCATTTTTTCATCAAAACTGTCCGGGTATTTTTGGTTTCCAAACTTGAACTTGTGAAAAAAAAAAGTTAGGGACGTTCCAGCAGCTCCATTGTCCACAAGATCCACTTCTCAGATTTGCACGTTACTTACCAGCAACTTTAACTAGTACTGTGCAGTATCTCACCTTTGATAGTACCATACTCTTGCGCAATGTCCAGTACCACCATATTATAATTAATTCCTTTCCCATTTTACCTTCTCTTCCTCTTTCATCTCTCCATTCACTTCTTCTATTTCCTCCTCTCCTCCCCAAACTATCCTGTAGACACTTTTATGTGTAAACACTATAGAACTATATTTTTGTATTCATTTTAATTATAGTCTGTATTGCCATAGCTATGGCCTTCTCACTACTATTGTGGGCACTATAGAAACATGTTGTTTGCAGCACACATGACTCTTCAGAATCTGTAACAATCTCTGTATATTATTTTTAAAAGCCTTCTAAATTTGCTACCCCCATGCTTCTACTCCTGCCCCTAGTCTTCTTATGCCCAACATGCTGAACTAAATCTATCAAAACAAGACCAAATGTAACTGATGGAACTCTTAGCCTACCAAAATGCTAGTTCAGTGGTGTTGGGCAGGGGATAGAGTGATTTTGTCATTTTTATTTGGTGTATCTTTTTTCACATTTATTGGAAGCATATATCCCAAAAAATGATGGGGTAGCAGGAGAGAAGTTAGGAAGACACATCACTTTCAGATGATAACAGATATGCTTACATAACAAGATGCCTTCCTTAACATCTGTGAAGTCTAATCCAGGCCTATTGTAAATATTTAAACCAACGACATCGTCAATTTTATATAGCTAATCCTACAAAAAGGATACAATTTCCTGAAATGTAACTTTGTATTTTATACTGCTAGACTCATCATGTTAACCACTAATTCATATCTGTGCCACAGTCTATTGTGTAAATCAGATATCAAAGTATCCACTAGAACCTAGAAATGAACACTCATTTTCAGTAAAGGAAAGATTGTATAAAAAATGGTTACCTAGCTTCGCATAACTGTTGTTCTTTGAGATGTGTTACTCATGTCCATTCCAAGTAGATTTTTCCCCTAGCACCACCCGTCAAGTTGGCTGTGGAACCCCTTGGAGTCACACCTTCATGGCGGTATATATAGGTCCCTTCCAACCCACCGCCTCTTCAATTCCTTCTTGCCGGAGTACTCTGACAGAAGGACAGGTGGATGGGGCTTGGAATGGACATGAGCAACACATATCAATGAACAAAAGTTATGAGAAGGTAGATAACAGTTTTTTCTTCTTTGAGTGTTTGCTCATGTCAATTCCAAGTAGATGATTTCCAAGCATCTCCTAGAAGGAGGAGCAGGAGGAGGAGGAGGAGTACAGTGGGTCGCCGACTGCAGCACCGCTCTGCCAAATGCTGCATCATCTCTGGCCTGCTGTGTAATGGCGTAGTGTGATGTAAACATATGAATTGATGCCCATGTTGCTGCCCTGCAGATGTCTTGAATGGGGACTTGTGCCAGGAACACCTCCAAGAATGCCTGTGCCCTCCTGGAGTGTGCTATCAGCACGGGGGCAGATAAATTTGCCAGGTCGTAGCATGTCCTAATACAGGCCATGATTCAGGAGGAGATTCTTTGGGACAACACGGGGAGTCCCTTCATTCATTCCGCAATTGAAACGAAGAGTTGATTTCCAAAATGGCTTTGTTCATTCAATGTAAAAAGCCAACACTTGTCTGACATCCAGGGAGTGAAGCATTCGTCCCCGGTTGCTAGCATGCAGCTTAGGGCAGAACACTGAAAGAAATATGTCCTGGTTCACACGGAGTTGTGAAACTACCTTTGGGAGAAAAGCCAGGTGTAGCCACAACTGTATCTTTTCCTTATAAAAAATGGTATTGGAGGGGTGGGGGCTCAGAAATCAAGGCCTCGAGCGCAGACATCCTCCTGGCTGAAGTTATAGCCACCAAAAACTTTACTTTTCCAGAGCGGTAAAGGAGAGAGCATGTTGCTAGGGGCTCAAAGGGAGGGTCGATCAGCCTTGAGAGCACCAGGTTGAGATCCCATGGGGGGTTGGCTGTCTTACTTCAAGGTACAGTCTACCTAGTCCCTTGAGGAATCAGCTAACCATGGGGATAGCGAAAACTGACTGGCTGGCTGACCCGGGATGGAAAGCTGAGATGGTGGCCAGGTGCACCTTTATTGATGACATCAACAAGCCTTGCTGTTTCAGGTGTAATAGATACTCCAGGATAAGGGGAATCGATGTCTGCAAAGGGTGAGTGACCTTTTGTAATGAACAAATCAAGAATCTCTTCCATTTAGCAAAATAAGTGGCCCTGGTAGATGGTTTCCTGCTGCCAAGGAGAACCTCCCTAACAAAGTCTGAGTATGAGAGCTCCGAAGGGTTTAGCCATGGAGCTTCCATTCTATGAGGCGCCGAGACTCCAGATTGGGGTGCTGGATGCAGCCTTGGTCCTGAGTGATCAAGTCCAGGACCAGAGGCAGGGTTATAGGCGTGTCCACTGAAAGGTCAAAAAGCGTGGTGAACCAGTGTTGACGTGGAAACTCTGGTACTATTAAGATCATTGATGCTCCCTCTCTTCTGACCTTGTGTATGAGCAGGAAGGACGAAAATGCATACACCAGGTGCCTCTTCCAAGGGAGGAGAACGGCATCTGCAAGTGAACCTGGGCTGTGATTCAGGAAGGAACAGAACTGGTGACACTGCCTGTTCCTGTTGTGAACAAGTCTATCTGGGAAATCCCCCACCTTTGGAAGAGGTTGATCATGATATCCGGGTGGAGGGACCATTTGTGGTTGTGAAAGGACCTGCTGAGATGATCAGTCAGCTCGTTCTGAGAACCTGGAAGGTATGATGCCTCTAGATGTATCGAGTGGGCAATGCAGAAGTCCCACAGCTTGAGGGCTTCCCAGAGTAGGGGAGAGGAGTGAGCACCACCCAGTCTGTTTATATAGAATATTGCTGTTGTGTTGTCGGTCAATACTGATAAACATCTGCCTTCCAGATGGGCTTGAAACATCTGGCAAGCGAGGCGAACTGCTCTCAGCTCCCTGACATTGATGTGCAGTGAAAGTTTTGCCTGGGACCAGAAACCTTGAGTCCTGAGTCTGCCTAGGTATGCCCCGCACCATCCCATCACTGACGCGTCAGTGATTAGAGACAGCAAGGGTTGGGGCCTGGAGAAAGGGACTCCCATGCAGACTGCTTGTGGGTCGAGCCACCACAGAAGGGACTCAATAACTGGATGAATAAGTGTGACTATCTTGTCTAATTGGCCTTGGTTTGGCCTGTATATCGAGGCCAGCCAAGCTTGAAGGGGACAGAGCTGCAGCCTGGCATGCTGTACTACATATGTACAAGCGGCCATATGGCAAAGTTTCGGGCAATTTCGCACTGTAGTAGTCGGGTATCGTCTTAAGTCCTCTATGATGGTGCCCATGGCCAGAAAATGCATTCCAGAAGGAATGCTCTGGCTTGACCGGAGTCTAGAAGAGCTCCGATGAACTCTATCCTCTGAGTGGGGGCTAGAGTCAACTTTGTCACATTCAGTATCAGGCTGAGCCTGTTGAATGTCAATTGAACTAGGCTCATGTGGTCCTCCACTTGCACCCTGGAGCGGCCCTTGATTAGCCAGTAATCTAGGTATGGGAATACCTACACCTGCCACCTCTGCAGGAAGGCGGCTACGACTGATATGCACATGGTGAACACTCCAGGGGCTGCTATCAGGCCGAAGGGAAGAACCGCAAACTGATAGTGGGTGTTGTTGATCACAAAGCAGAGAACCACCTGTGGGGAAGGACTATAGACACATGAAAGTACACATCATTCAAGTCAAGGGCAGAGTACCAGTCCCCCAGATCCAGGGAGGGAATAATGGAAGCCAGGGAGACCATGCGGAATTTCAATTTCTTTAAAAATCTGTTGAAGTTTCACAGGTCTAAAACGGGCCTGAGCTCACCCTTGGCCTTGGGATGAGAAAATACTGGGAGTAGAACCCTCTGCCCCTGAATTCCAGAGGGACCTCCTCCACTGCCCCGAGTTCAAGGAGTGTTTGCACCTACTGCACGAGGAGTTGCTCGTGAGAAGGGTCCCTGAAGAGAGACAGGGAAGGGGGATGGGAAGGCAGGAGAGAACAAAATTGGAGAGAATATCCCAATTCTACCATGTTCAAGACCCATTGGTCTGAGGTGATTTGTGACCAGGCATGGTAGAAGTGGGATAGATCCATGCCGGCCTCGGTGCCAGTTCCTGCGGCAGCCTCTGTGCCGGCCTGGGTGCCCATCTCATGGCCTCGTGGAGGTTCCCGGGCTACAGATGATGATGGAGGGTCCCATGCTTCCAATACAACTGATAACTAGCTGAACACTGGCCCTTGGGCTTGGTGGTAGGCCCACGGGGTCCTGAAAGGCCATTGAGCCAGCGCCTGCCACTGCAGTGGCCCCAGCATCATAGGCAATGGCTGTCCTTCCTCCTCTCTCGAGCAGTGCAAAGAGTGGTGCCTGCTCTGCCTAGGCCCATAGGACTCCACTTCCTAGTCCAACTAAGATTCCAACCTCGGTGACCAAGGCGGTGCAGAGCGAAACGGTGCCGGCGGGCAGTGCTGAGGCAAGGGCGAACAGTACCTCATCATAGTCAGCTTGCCCTTGGAAGGCATGGTGCTTCTTTGTTGTGCCAGAGCCGGTGCAGGGGAGTGTGCTGTCATAGCTATAAGGTCCCTGGTCATGTCAAAGGTGTCCGGAGTGGAGGGAAAGTCCAACTCCTCCACCTGACTCTCCCGCACTAGCAATTCCACAAGAACTGGTCTCGACAGACGTCCCTATGAGGCCGGAGTTCACGGTGCCAGCTGAGTCAGAGCTAGAGCAGGGTGTCCCGGCACAGGATGCACCCCACTAGTACCTCCTCACTACATTGCTATAGTAAGAGAGTGACCGCTGTTGGTCTTCTTCTTGTGCAGCACCAGCGAATGGGAGCAGTATTGGGCACTCACACTCGAGGCGGCCTTCTGTGCCGGGGAGTGGTGATGCCAAGGGTCTCTGGAGTCTGAGTCCTTTCTCAGCACCACAGCCTCTCTTACTGAAGCCAGCATGCCTCGCACTGAAGGGCTAGGCTTGGGGTTGGACACCACCTGTGCCAGCTGGAGACCAAGGGCTAACTCCACGAGGAGCAATTTTAGCCTAAAGTCCCTCTCCTTCTTAGTTCTTGGACGGAAGCCTCTGCAGATTTTACACTTATCAGTCTGATGGGCTTCCCCCAAACACTTTAAACAGGAGTTGTGTGGCTCTCTCTTTGGCATAGGCTTCAGACAGGACCCGCACGGTTTGAACCCCTGAAACCAAGGCATGCCCTAGACCCCGGGAGTGGAAGAATGTGGTGGTGAGGGGGAACCCCCAACTGAAATTTATCTTAACTAGCTATAAGCTAATTAAAATCTAACTAATCCTAAATTAACTATTTACAGATACAACAAGAGAAAGTCCACTAGGGGATCACTTGCAGTAGCAAGAGAAGAGAACAGCTCCAACGACTGTCACTGGCGGTAAGAAGGAACTGAAGAGGCGGCGGGTCGGCAGGGACCTATATACACCGCCATGAAGGCGTGACCCTAGGGGGCTCCACAGCCGACACAACAGGTACCGCTAGGGGAAAAACCTTCTGATGACTGTGCACATGGAGCACACACACCTACTTGGAATCAACATGAGCAAGCACGCAAAGAAGAAGAAACTTTCTCAGCTGAGAGTGGGGTACAAAAGTCTCATCTTAAATATCAACTTTGATCCCACGCCCCAATTGATCATAGGTATCTTTTTTATGCATGAAAGAGAAATTCCTTTTCTGAGCTAGGCCACCAATTTGTTACTTAGGAGAACTGGAAATGAAACTGGGACTGCTTTTTTAATAAATCCTACTTTCCTGCCCTACAGTATTCTTTCTGTATTTAATCTTGCTGCAGTCTCTGAACTGAAACATTCAATTAACCTAATAGCAATATGTGAACACACATTAGACAGTTTGGCCCACACACACAGAACTGATCTCATCAAAGAAATAAAGCTTGAGTTGCAAACAATTTACATTGACACATACACTTGTGTGTTTGCAATTTAGTGACACCACATTAGTGGTACCATTATTATTTTAAACAGGATTTATAAAAAAGGGGGGTTATCTATATTTAAAATGCATCATGCATGAAAAAATGTGGTGTGTATTACATTAATCATTCTATATGGCACACTGCAATATGGCTGGTATAAACCTGGCCTACTTAGCAATCTTCTCATAATCCCAAAAGTCAAATACAGTACTGGGCGATCGACAAGCTTTCTTTTGCATTTCTTTTCCTTTCAGTGGCTTTTATTCTGAAAGCTTTTGTTTTTATTTAGCAATTCAAATCTGCCTCACATCTTGTCCTTACTATTGTACTGTATTTTTATATTTGTGATTAGACTGTACTTCAAAGATAAGGTATCATTATTTATTTATTCTGTTATTAGTAAGAGAAGTGGTAAATAAATGCTCCACTGAATATTCCTATAGCCTGAAAACAGTTTTCTTTACCTGTATGAGAAAGACTTTCATTTCTTCTCCGTAGACAGTGATCTTTTTTAGATGAGAACAATCTGCACTGATCTATAAAAACAAAACTCTCACTCTTGCACATACTTGCGTTATAAGATATGTAATCTTAAAATCATTAATACCAGTATAAAAATAAGGAAAAACAATATCCTAGAGCATTTGAGCATTTTCGGACTAAGGCCTGGTCTACACTAGGGGTGGGGATCGATGTAAGGTACGCAACTTCAGCTACGTGAATAACGTAGCTGAAGTCGATGTACCTTGATCAACTTACCGCGCCATGAGGACGCTGCAGGGTTGACTGCCACCGCTCCCCTGTCGACTCCGCTTCCGCCTCTCGCCGGGATGGATTACTGGAGTCAACAGCAGAGCAATCGGGGATCGATTTATCGTGTCTACACTAGACGCGAAAAATCAATCCCCGAAAGATCGATCGCTACCCGGCGGGTAGTGTAGATCTGCCCCTAAGAGTAGGAATTTTGCTTGATTAAGGACTCCAAAGAGGCAGTTAGCTGTGGAATCATACTCATGATATTTCTTCTTTTCCCCTGAGCTAATTCTAACAGAAAACAAAACTGAGATATGGATGACTTCAAAGGAACAGCAAAGACTAATAAACAAGCCATGATCAACCTACACACTTAAATACCCTCTGAAGAAGATTATGCTATGTTAGAGAGGAGAGAAAAACAGATTTTAAGTCTGGTCTTTTTCTACACGGTATAATGAAGTTAGTAATGGTGTGTACATATATAATACTGAAGACAACAACATTGGAGAGGTAGGGCCATGTTATTCCCATCTTTCTTGATGTAATTATCAGCTGTTTTGAAGATGTTCTGTTTAATTTAGATTCTAGTTTATTGTGGGTGGTGGCTGCAGGCAAATTGTCAGAGTCAACTATTGACTTAAACAGCCCCCAATGGTTACCGGACTTCTGTTTATTATTTGTATTACAATAGCACCTAGAGGGCCCCAGCCATGAATTGTTCTCTTGTGCTATGGCTGTACAAACACGTAGTAAGAGATACCTTTTATCAGACTGAATTCCCTTATGCCATTTGCATCAATTCAGTAATATTTAATTAATACATTTTATGAGGATCTGTCTATTATCTAGTTAGAAATTAAATGGAAAGATCTGATCAAAGGACAAATTCTATTTAGTGATTCTGTACCCATTCCCTTCAAGATGTTTAACACCAGCAGGTGTCTGAAACCACAGGACATTTGCTTAGCCGTGTGTCTTTATATGAATTGTATGCAATTTTGTTTTCTACTTAATTAAAAACATCTTCAAAGAAATCTTTTAAAAAAGAAACTAGGGTTATCTGGTTGGGAATATAAAATGGAACAGTGTTTTGAGCAATACAGCTGAACTGGAGAGATCTGAAGCTCACTCCAAGCTGTGTTCTTTTCCCCAGCCTTTTACAAACCATGCGTGAGGAGAGACTGAGCCCTGCTATAGCCACACAACATTCTATCGCCATTCAACCAGTTGGTGTTAGAATGGGGCCAAACCTCCTAAAACAATCTTCAGACTCTCTCACTGTCATTGCAAGTGAGACCGAACTGCTTTGGGGATGTCATGGAAGGGCTGGCAGCTCATCTAGAAGAAGGGTCATGTGGATGACAATGTATCATCTCTTGTGATTGTATTAGTGTATAATATGCCTGATAGATGTTCTGGGATTGGGTTTCTCAAACTTTTTTTTACTGGACTTGAAAAAAACAAACAGGCCCACATCTTATTTGAGAAATTGTCTCATAAAACAACTTACCCTCGTATTCCGAAGGAGGCAACTACTTGCCCTCCCATTGACTGTCTGTGGCAACTGTAGCAATTGCTCACCTGAAAAAGTAATTAGGAATGTAGTGTACTTTTAGCTGTAATTTGGAAGCTACAAGAAGGAAAAACCAACACTGTGTTACCAGCCATCTCTTTTTGGACAACCAACAGTCCTCTGGTCATAACATGAGAACCTTTTGCATGTCAGACATTCAAGTCTATATATCTTGTTCAGATTAAATTAAATTCAGATCCAGAGTTGTAACATGCGAAGATGCATGGGCTCAGACTCAAGCTTTGCATTTTATCCACTTTAAAGTTATTGTCCACCTGCAGAATTAAATTCTAGATCAACATTTGTAACACACACACACACACACACACACACACACACACACACACACACACACACACACACACACACACACACACACACAGTGTTTTGATCCAAGAATTTTCAGGCCCATTGTGACCGTCAATATATACAATAAGTTAATGAACCACGGGTAATCTTAAATAGGTCATTACAGGGCAACTGTTTCACTCTTTTCCTGTTGTACATGGTGTGTGATGTATGTAAGTAAGTTAATATCAACTATAGAAGTAACTCACATTTGAGATTAATGCTTGATGTACATCTAGAGATATGCACCAAATATAAATTGCCTGTTTTCCTCCCACTGTAAAGACAGAGTGAGTTATGTTGCACAAACATGAAATACAAAATAGTCTAGCCACTGCATCTGATTTAAAAAAAAATTATCACTAAAAATGTAAGTACATTAAATATATGGAGAAAGTGCCCCAAGACACTATCAAATGAAAGGAAGCAACTTTTTTTGCCTCACCAACTATATTCCCAAGTAAATTTCTTACAGGTAAACTACAACATGGTAAGCCCCACCCTGTCAACAATACACTCTCTTATCCTGGAAAAGAAGTCAATTTTTAATATTGTCTGCTCCTAGCTATGTCCACTGTGACCAGTGGATTGTTGGTTGTTCTGAGGCTCTCCTCAGGGTGCCCAGAACCAGGAACCACTGTGTTACCCCTCTCTCTCAGCAAGACAGAGCTTTGTGGGAGCTTAAATTGTGTCTCAACTGCCTACCATACCAGGTTCTGGCTCCTTGGGTGGGGCAGAGCAACAATCAATCTTTAGCTTGAGCCTTCTGGCTAAGGCAGGCAGTAACTATAGTCTGAGCTCTAACCCTCTGGGCAACGCAGAGCAGTAAGCATTTAAGCAGTCTTTAGCCTAGTCTCTTGGTTAAGGCAGACAGCAACCACAGTCAAGGGCAGGGATCGGCAACCTTTGGCACATGGCCCATCAGGGAAATCTGCTGGCAGGCTGGGATGATTTGTTTACCTGCAGCGTCCGCAGGTTTGGCCGATCGCAGCTCCCACTGGCTGCGGTTCGCTGTTCCAAGCCAATGGGAACTGCGGGAAGTGGCGCCCGCTGAGGGATGTGCTGGCCACTGCTTCCTGCAGCCCCCATTGGCCTGGAACGGCGAACCATGGCTAGGGGGAGCTGCGATCGACCGAACCTGTGGATGCTGCGGGTAAACAACTGACTTCCCATCTCCTTGCTGGCTGGTATGCCTGGCATCAACTTGTTCAATTTATACTGGAGACACAGGTAACCAGGAAAAACCACATACCTTTGTCTAGGACAAACATGTTTATCAGGAATGCTCCCCAAAACAAACATATTTCCAGCACACATACATAACTCTTTACACACTAACTGTACATACATCACACAATAATATTAATGACCAGAGGGTCACCATCTTTCATAAAAAAAACCTTACTAATGCACTTTTATAGTACAATAATGTTGTATAGAATCAGTTGATTCAATTACTTATTGGGGTACTTTGGGGTTCAGACCCACTGTTCTCCCATACGGTGTATGGATGCTCTTTAACACAGTTATCCAGAGAGAAATGGCTGGTGATAGGGTGTTGGTTTTTCCTTCCCTTAGCTGCTGAATTGCAGCTAAAAATACACTACTTATCTAATTACTTTTTTGTGTGCCTCTCATTCATTTCAACATGATATGCAAACATGCCCCAGTGAAGACAGAATTGGGCCTTCTGAAGCACATACTGCCTGCATTACCAAGCTCTGTGGGTGAAGTTTGCCCATTTGTCATCCACCCATTTATGGGTATAAGTGGATCTGATGGCTCCTTGTGCACTGCCTGCATAGAACTGAAAGTTTTGTTCCATCACAATAGTCATTTCACCCTTATGTTGATAGCATAAATCTTTGATGGTTAACCTACACCAAACTGATCTATGCCAACATATCATGTTGACAATTGATCTCTTACATTTTCTTCTGCAGCAGTAATTAAGTATTGGAGAAGCTTATGACTCAACTTATTTTAGTTAATGCAAGTCTGAACCTATACCATGAAACTGAAATGCATCACTCTACAGTGATTCTCTTTTCATGCTTCATCAATTCGTGTTTACAGCTGGTTTAACTTTTTCTAATCTAAAATAAATCAGCATGAAAAAGCACTAGATTTTTCATTTAGATTCTCAATTGCCTTTTATTACAGAGATAATATCCCTTGTCTGATTTTAAATGGTAGATTATTCCCTTGTTTGGATATGAATAAAAATGCTCTGGTTCCATAATCCAAATAAGCCTCATTTTTATTTTCCTTAAAAAATGTTGCACTAGACAGAGATGAATTGGCTTAGTTGTGCACGGACATCTCTGAACCTACCCCAAATTGACACAGAATACTCATTTATTATAGGTGAGTGCTTTTATAACAATAAACTAACAACTGTTTGACATCTTTTGTGAACAAAATTCACCTTGGTGGATCACGTAAGGCATTTAAATAGGATTTTACTGCATAGGCACTTGTATGGGACCTATACAGTGGGCTGAATTTCACCCAGCATGGCTGTACTCATGCTTAATTTCCCTGTTGGCCTAACACTACTGACTTTTGTAGAGTTAGGCCAGCAGAGAATTGGGACGTCGGAATTTAAAAGGGGTAGTAAAAAACTTTTGATATGACTTTAGAGGGCTGTACTTCCCCTACAAATGTGGTAACGTCACCAACACCTACAGCAGAGCAGGGAGCTGCATTCTGTATGCTACTTCAGGACTTTGCAACATCTTCAACAGTAGATGGAGAAATACTGGGCTAGGTCTAACCAAGTTAATAAATGTGGTACCAATTTTCAAATATTTTGTTGTAAAAATTAGAAATCAATTTTCCATCAGTGCAGATTCCATTAATGAATTTCTACCTTAAATAGTTTTGTGAATTTAAATATATATATATAAATAGATTACTTACACTCATCTTTAGTATCAACCTGATCTGGCAATAAACTACTTCTGTGGTTGTGTTTTGCAGGTATGATCTGTGGC
Organism: Macrochelys suwanniensis; assembly: GCA_033296515.1. Classification (NCBI taxonomy): domain Eukaryota; kingdom Metazoa; phylum Chordata; order Testudines; family Chelydridae; genus Macrochelys; species Macrochelys suwanniensis. The sequence goes on along the minus strand of CM065778.1, from coordinate 121,770,344 downwards.
TACTCACAATTGTTCTGTTGTGTTAATGGTTGTCTCATTGCAATTACACTCTTTTCCACAGAAACTAATTTATAATGTTCACCTGAGTGGTAGGCACTCCAAAATGCTCTTTGTATTATGCAACAACCTCTTTACAGAGGAATTGTTTCCTGCCACTGCCTTCTTTCCTTCAGTTGTGTTTCTGAGCAGTCTCAAATACATCCAAATCTAACACGGTTGCCATGACTTTGAGCACAGCAAAGAAGTATTCAGAATGCATTCATTCACTAGGCCACTATGATGAAGGATAAGATTCTGCCATGGATGTCACAGATTCCGGGACTTTCTGGGACCTCTGGGACTTCTTCTGGGGCTGCCGGAGCAGCTATTGTCCCTGGGGTCAGCCCCAGGGCCACCGGAACAGCTGGCCACTGGGCTGACTGCTGGAGCAGCAGTCCCCGGGCTCCTGGAGCCACAGTTCCTGGGCTCCTGAAGCAGCATCTTGGATTGGGTCAGCCCCACATCAGGTGCAGCAGCCATGGGGCTGGAGCAGCTGCTGAAGTTCAGCCCCTGGCAGCACTCTGACTGTAAGTCCTCTCCACCCCACGAATATTTTTAGTAAAAGTCAGGGACAGGTCACGGGCTTCCATGCATTTTTGTTTATTGCCGTGACCTGCCCCTGACTTTTACTAAACATACCTGTGTCAGAATCTTAACCTTAGCTATGACTTTTATCTAATGTTGTGTATTTCCCAAGTCCTCCTTTAAATACTTCACAACTACTATACTGATGCATCTAGATTGTGCATATAATTATATCTTCAGATCTCAACTGTTATATCAGCATAATTCAGACTGTCCCTAGTCAAATACTGGAGAGGGGAAAATAAATGTCAGCTAATGAAAAACGTGAATCTTAGAATTTCCCCAAAAGAATTCCTAGAGCATATCTTTTAGAAAAACACCGAATGTTAATTTAAAAAATGGCCAGTGATTGATAAACCACCATTATTCTTGGTAAATTGTTCCAATGGTTAATTACTCTCACTGTTAAAAGATACGCCTTATTTCTATTCTTAATTTGTCTAGTTTCAACTGCCAGCCACTGGATCATGTTATATCTTTCTCTGCTAGATTGAAGAGTCCATTATTAAATATTTGTTCCCCCTATAAAGTCACCCATTAACCTTCTCTTTCTTAACTAAATAGCTCCTTAAGTCTATGACCATACTGCATATTTTCTAATCCTGTAATCATCTTGTGGCTCCTCTATGAACCCACTTCAGTTTCTCAACATCCTTCTTAAATTGTGAACAGCACAATGGACAGAGTATTGGTCACGCCAGTGCCAAATATAGAGATAAAATAACCCTCTATTCCTACTCAAGATTCCTATGTTTATGCATCCCAGGATTGCATTAGCCCTTTTGGTGAAAGCATTGCATCGAGAGCTCATGTTCAGCTGATTATCCACCACAACCACATTTTTTTCAGTCATTGCTTCCCAAGATGACATTCCCATCATATAAGTATGGCCTACATTCTTTGTTCCCAGATGTATACAATTAAAATCATAGAAGATTAGGGATGGAAGAGCTGGGCCTTAAAAACCTCTAAGGATGGAGATTTCACCACCTCCCTAGGTAACCCATTCCAGGGCTTCACCACCCTCCTAGTGAAATAGTTTTTCCTAATATCCAACCTAGACCTCTCCCCTACTGCAACTTGAGAACATTGCTCCTTGGTCTGTCATCTGCCACCACTGAGAACAGCCAAGTTCCATCCTGTTTGGAACGCCCCTTCAGGTAGTTGAAGGGTGCTATCAAATCCTCCATCATTCTTCTCTTTTGCAGACTAAATAAGCCAAGTTCCCTCAGCCTCTCCTCATAAGTCACGTGCCCCAGCTCCCTAATCATTTTTGTTGCCCTCCGCTGGACTCTCTCCAATTTGTTCACATCCTTTCTGTGGGGGGCGGGGGGCAAAACTGGATGCAGTACTCCAGATGTGGCCTCATGAGTGCTGAATAGAGGAGAATAATCACTTCCCTCGATCTGCTGGCAATGCTCCTAATAATGCAGCCCAATATGTCGTTAGCCTTCTGGGCAACAAGGGCACACTGTTGACTCATAACCAGCTTCTTGTTCACTATAATCCCAAGGTCCTTTTCTGCAGAACTGCCGCTTAGCCAGTCAGTCCCCAGCCTGTAGCAGTGCATGGGCTTCTTCTGTCCTAAGTGCAAGACTGAACTTGTCCTTGTTGAACCTCATCAGATTTCTTTTGGTCCAATCCTCTAATTTGTCTAGGTCCCTCTGGGCCCTATCCCTACCCTCCAGCATGTCTACCTCTCCCCCCAGCTTAGTGTCATCCGCAGACTTGATGAGGGTGCAATCCATCCCATCATCCAGATCATTAATGGAGATGTTTAGCTACATTAAAACTCCCCCCTAAAAATTGCTGTTTGCTGGTGAAGAAGGACTTCTCTATTCAATTTTGGAGAGGATTACTTTTTGGTGCTGGGCCATTATGATGTTGATAAAGGGTTTGTGAAGTGCTTTGAGATTATTTGTGGCACACATTACTTTATAAGTATTATTTTGCAGTACTGAGTTTTCAGTTTGAGAGGCTGTATTCTAGCATATAGGGTAGTTTTATAAAATATTTCACATACACATGTGAAAAGTAAGCTCATATAGGTACACTTAATTCTCCCTCAGTACGGGGGTGAAGGGGGTGAGGGATAGCCTAGATGACATCTTGAGGTCCCTTCCAGCCCTAAATTATATGAAATCAGAATTTTCTCCAAATACGTCATTTTTGGCACAATTCTAAGGGCTGGATTCTAATTTCCAGTGTTCAGCAAGGATCACGGAGCTTCTCTCCAAGAGGCAGTGCAGTCTAGCAGATTGCACAATGGCACGAGGTGCCAAGCAAACCCAAGTCTAATCTGAGAGCTGCCCCTGACTCACTGTTTGGGCCTAGGCAAACCACTTCACCTCTGGGTCTCAACCTTTCCACCCATAGAGTGACAATAATACTCAGTTCCCTTTTCTCCTTGGGACTGGTATGAAACTTGTTTTGTATAGAATTTTGGAAAAATTAAGTGCTACATAAGTGGTAAATGTTATTATCTAGAATATCCTGCACCTTTGCATACTGAATACACAGATCTCAACCTGAAATTTCTGCATTCCTAGTCAATACTGCAGTCACCAAATAAATATAAGTACATGAAGAGCATTCTCCTATGGAAACTGGTGAATTTGCTATTTGAGCCCTTTTTTTCCTTTGACCTTATCTGAACAGTTTGTAGGGTTTTTTATAACCTATTCATCCAAAACCCCATGTAGATTCTACATTGTATTGATTTAGTTCTTTTTGGAAAGTGCTGACTGAAGAGACAGAATAAAACAACTCTTCTCCTGTGTGATTTGTTTTGGTTTCTGAAGGTTCATAAAGGTCACATTAAAATGCTGGTCCACATTCTTCAAGTGCATGATTGCTTGGGAGCTATGTGAATGATTTTCAGATTCTTTGGTACATCAAAAACTACAGTTTAAGTAATTTTAAGATTTTTAAAGGAGAGAGAGAATGGTAGGACTAGTGAATGCAGGTCTTGGTCTTTGATTTTACCCTTTCTCCGTGAAATCTTTTTGTCCCAATTCAATAGCACATCCTCTGCATAAGTCTTCACTACTACTTCCTGATCTATGCAGGTCAATTTCCAAGAGGAAATTTTAACTTGAGACCATCTACTGGATGGCATATGCAGTGTGCATAACCACAATGAAACCAATGAGAGTTTTATAAGTAGAAGAACTGTAGGAATGGGTGAGACGGTAGGGTATACTATGAAGTACTAATTTTTGTGTACATAAATCATGATGTAACTAAAATAATGACATTATCTTAATCAAAGTTTGGGCTATAGGTTAGCACATTTTGGGGTGCAATCCAGACTAGTGAGAAGTTGCATTCCCACCTGCCCTGCAACCTTGGGAGCCTTGCAATGCTTTGCTGCTGTAGCTCCCAACTTGGGCCCCTCACAAACAACCAAACAGCATGCAGGTCACACCCTGATTGTCTGTGTATAGCTGCAGCCTGCCAGCAACACTCCAGTCACACTCCAGCTTCCACCAGCCTTGGATGCCAATCGCAGGGCAATCCCAACACCTTCCCAAGTCTCAAATTGTCCCCAAAAAACTTGTGTTCTGCATTGTCCAGCCCTCTCCTGGACAGTTAAGATATTATAGGCCTGTTGCCCCTGTAAGGGGTCAGTATCCAACAGTTCGCCACTTCCACTGGAGTTACCCAAATAGTTCAGTTTAAACACAACAGTGGATTAGTTTTGATTAAAAATAAGATAAATGTATAACTACAAAGGGATATACTTGCACTCGCTTAAAATCTAAGGTATTAAAGTCAGAAATGGTTACAAGAGAAAGAAATATATAATGCATTCTAGTAACTAAAACTTAAAAAGACAGACTTGGTTCAAGGTAAAATCCTTACTTTCCATTCCCAGAAATAAGGCTGACCAAATTCTCGGGTCAGAACCCCTCAAAGTCCAAAGGCTGGTTCCTTTGTCGTCTTAGGTGAAAGAAAGAAAGAAAGAAAGAAAGAAAGAAAGAGAACCTGAGGTGTTTTGCCCCTCACTTTTATAGTCTAGTCACTCTGTGAAATACATTTTCCTGAGGGTTACCCCTAGATAAAGTTCCTTCCTGCTGTGAGGATGGAGACACAGTCTCATGGTGAAAGAGGTTCTATGTTGTTGTTTGTTAAAATGCAGATTGACCTGTTCCCGCTCCCCCCCCCCCCCAAAGAATGGCCACCCGACTGGTAATTGCCAATCAACTTTGATGGCACATAGCTAGAAGCATCAGCTTGTCCTTTGTCTTTGAGAAACATGTTTACCCGCTCCTCAGACTTATCCGGGCAACACATTTCAGTCAATTTCAGCTTATGTTCATAACTTTACATATAATGTTGCTACACACATTTAACCAAGATATTATTGACCAGCAGCTTATTCTTTTTCAAATGATACATCACAAGGCGTATTTTGTATAAAGATTATTACAATGGTGTGTAGGGTGTGAATACAAGGAAGCATTCGGTCACCGTTGTATTCTGAGAGTTATCCTAGACCAAGGCACAGTAAAGACAATTTTCTTATTTATTTCAGTACACTTACCAGTCTCAAAAATGGACTATTAAAATCACAAGAGAACTGAAAAGAGAAACTTCATCTCAGCTTCCTCCAGCTAAAAATCTAAGACAAGAACCTCGTTGGCGGAAGGAGAGCTTTCTCAATACAGTTCTGAGAACCAAACTGTGCCATTTAAGCACTATCCACTGGAGCTCAGTTGTTCCCTATTGTGTGGCGGGAACATGCACAATGTACCATCCTTTCAATCCCAACGTACTGTGCAGAGGAAATAAGGGCCTGTGTTCCTGTCTCGGCTACACATCTTGGGGGTGATCTGCTCCTCCCCAGAACCTGCTGTTGTAAATGACCCTTTTTTTCTTGCCTATATCTTCTAACTCCTCTTGATTTGTTAAACTCTAGAGTGCTACTGGTTAACTCTACAAAGTGTACTGACTTACATTTTTCACGGAAGAAGCTATACAATTTTATTCTATTCTATTCTTTTTTTTCCCATAAATCAATACCTGCTGACAATTTTAGTCTGCTGGAGGCAATGGCTAAATTTAAAGACACCTTTAAAAGTTGTGGAAAACTGACAGCCCATTCTGCTTGACTTTACTCAATTTCTGTAGTACTGAATAATTTCTAATTAAGTAGGCCACAGATTTACAGAGCTATGCAAGTACATGATCGGACTTCCTTTTTTTCTTAAATATGAAGTTGTTCATACTGATTTGATGGATTCTTTGAAAAAGAAACCCACTAAAATGGTTTAAGGAACACATCTGCTATTATACATTTACAATGTTAATATTGCGGGTGAAGCCAACTCACACGATTTCTCTAACTGCATGACTGATTTTCACATCCTGACAGCCACTGCCGACATTCATGTTCTTCAAGATGTTTTGATGATCAGTGCTACAGTGATAGCTGCAGTGATGGGGCAGTAAATTCCTGTAATTCAGATTGCACTGATGATCCAGAAGGACCTGCAGAGCCTAGGAGAGCTCTGCCAATTATGATCTTTCTTTTTGATTTCACTATGTTGATTTTGTTTGAGATTATTTGAAACTTGACTTCATTAAAACTAGTAGCCTTTGGCAAGTGGGAGATTTCAGAGAAGTGCGCTCTGGAGAGGAAGGATGGTCCAGTGCTCAGGGCACTACCATGGGACTCTAAAAGATCTGGATTTAGCTCCCTGTTCTGCCACGTTCCCTGGACAAGTCACTTGGTGCCTAAAGATGCAGACAGGTGGTTAGTGGGATGTTAAAAAGCCCCTAACTCCCACTGAAATACATTTAAAACTCTGAGCCCGAGTCTTTCTGTGCCTCAGTTCCCCATCTGTAAAATGGACTAATAGCACTTCCCTAACTCACAGGATAAACACACTAGACAGATTATGAAGATCTCAGATACTTTGATACCAGGACCGTATAAGTACCTAAGACAGACAGTGGGATCAGCAGCTGACACTTCATGCCCAAGGTAGGGAAACACAGAGACACTTTTCCATCCCAGCAGCCAGCAAATAATTTCACTAATGAGCAATTTTTCACTGTCAGACAAGTCCTAAACCCATCAAATAAACTGTAAATTTAACTGAAAATTTTTAGTTTTCAAATGTCTTACCAAGTCAAGGGTTTAGTAGGCTGATTTTGCTAATGAGTCTAAAATTTGGCACAAGATTCCAGAAAAATAGCAAGTCTGTTTAATTGTTCTTTACTCTCAGATCCCTTCTTGGCCCAACTTCTCCCATGGATAATAGAATTCTTTAAAAATTTCTCAGACAGAGATTGACAGGCACCAGGAATTAATCCCGCTGGCTGCAATCTTTTGGCACTATTAAACAGTGTTGCCACATCTCACCAGTTTATATGTTTTTTCTTAAAGCCCTAGCTCCTGGAGGTAAAGAATTATGGATCATTTTTTAAAAGTGAAAGTATGTTCCTCAGCCTCTGAGTTTGGAGAAAAGCCCGAAAATGTCAACTAAATCTACCCTACATGTTCAAAAATCAGAAGGCAAATAAAATTCAATTTTTAGAAAAAAGTCTCATGTTTTGAATGTTTAGTTTGACAATACTGCTATTAGCCTGCACACTGGGCATACAGTCCACTAACTACAATTGTACTGTGACATGAGGGGGGTGAGAGAACAACCTTTTATCATTAATCCAATGCTCTGGAGCAGATGATGCCTGTCACACCATCACTGACCATCAGGTATGCCTGAGAAATGAGAACAAGAATTGTATGTGGGCAGTAGCTTCCAAGACCTTTCAGCAATCATGTGTGCTGAATTCTTTCTATTCCAGTTTGGGCATAGAGGCACTGAGCCGCTTGCCTGGATGCAGTTTACCCTTACTGCTGCCCCAGTTTACCCTCTTGGGCTCCTCAGTAACTCATAAAGGCTTTCATGTGGCCTTTTAGAACACCTTTTCTTGGGGGCTGTTGTAGAACTTTAAAAAAAACAACTCCCTGGCTGAAGCTTTTCATTCAGCTCACATGTTCCTATTTTCCAGCCCCGCTGCTAGTACTACCTCGCTGCACTCTCCTGTCCAGGTCCCTAGGAGCTAGGAATAGTCTGTGTGGGGGACTGATCACACCAACCTTCTCCCTATCTAGGAGCAACTCCCAGAACTTCTTATCTGGAGTCTCTTTTTCAAAAGGACGCAAGGCGTTCTCTGTCTTGTAGTCTCCATAAGCCTCTCTTATCTATCCCCAGAGGCTTGATTTATCTACATGACTCAAATGTCACATGACAATACTCATTCTCTCCACCTGGGCAAGGGAGTTAGGTGTCTCACAGGTTGGGCTGGGACCCATCTCCCCTTGAAGAGGCCAGCCACCTTGCAAAAGGTAGCCATGTGGAAAGTATACCACAGTGGTGGCAGGTAAGATGGTGCTCTCTCTTTCATAAATTATAGAGAAATATGCAGACCTTCAAATCTAAAGTATTTGTTATTTAGACTGTAAGCTCTCTGGGGGCAGAGATTCTCTCTTACTATGTGTGTACTTGTCATTGCCTAGCCCAGTCATCATCATCATCAAATATGCATAGTTTACTGAGGACCATTACACCAGCCAGAATGACCACGGTTGATGGTGTCACATTAGGCATCGTGTAGTGAAGTTACCAGATCTAGCTCAATCCTGCAAATCTATGAATCTCTTGGGCAGCCCCATGGGCAATGCCAGGAAGGGTCAGGTCAGGTACCCTTTGGGCATCAGTGAAGCATCTGAGTGCATGGTGTGCTGGGGTGTTTTATCCATCTGGTGATATGACTGAAGAGCGTGCAGTGCTGCTTTGATAATATAATGATATAATGAAGGAAGGCTAGTATCTGCAATATTATAATGTTTCTCACAAGGTAGAACCATGTTTTGCTCAAGATTTGACACTGACTGTTCATATAGAATGCCTCTAGCCACTCCAAGTCTGCCTGAAAGAGAATCCAGGTTCTGAACCGTATGGCAATACAGGTAATACGCAGGTCTGATAGAACCTGAGCTTTGTCCGAGTGAAGATGTTTTTGTGTCCATAAACAAGACATGAACTTTATGCATGAACTTTATGCAAGAAGCGGTGAGACCTATTTATCAAATAATGTCTGGTTTGTCGCAACCATTTGAACTCTGCTTGCAGCCTAGGTACCTGTCAACACTCTGCATTGTACTTGACCCCACCTACATTGGTAGTTTTGGTGGCCCAGCTCTGAGGTTCTGGTCGTCTTCTTCTTCTTGGCCTTCTGTCATGAGACATTCAACCCCACAGTGTGGGTGGAGTGTTGGGGACCTTGAAGGGCATGGCAGTAATTCTCTGACTTCTCCACAAGCAAGGCATTGTCATCAGGTTAGTCTTGGTCAGCAAACACTTCTTGACCAACCTTGATTCCGACATGTGTAGTGGCAAGTGGATAGCCAAGCAATAGCTTCACTGAATAGAGCCAAGGCTAGAATGCATTCCTGCTGCCCACCTGCAGTTGCATAGAAACACAACAAAATAATATACCAGGAACCAACACACACACTTGCATCGGTACCAGTGTGAAGATCACCTACCAGATTTAGCAGAAGATCTGGGATACCAAGTCCTTTCAGTGCGAGTCAAAGTGAAAAGACCTTTCAAACAAATCAAAAGTTGCTTTGATATTGATATACACCACATGAAGCGGGCAGTTAAATTCTTGGTGCAGCTCAGCCAGAAGCTGAAGGGTAAGGATAACGTCCATTATGCACCACCCAACAATGAAACCCGATTCCTGTGAATCTCAAGGTCTGTTAAGAAGCAGCTGAATCCTACCAAGCAGAATGTGAGCAAAGACCTTTCCAAGGACCAGTAACTATGAGATTGGCATGTAGTACAAGGACACTATGATGCTATCTTTCCATTCTGCTGGTATTTTGCCTGATGCCCACACATTTAAGAACAGTTGATGCAGGCCGATGCTCATTAGCTGAAGGCACCTTTGAGCAACTCTGGTGGAAAACCATGAGGTCCTACAGCACATCCATTCCATAACTTTTGGATGGCCTTTCATACTTCCTTGAGTGATGTGGGGTGTCAATGTTTGTCCCTGGGTCTGAAGCCATATGTTTGCCAGGTCACATAGCTCTGGACAGCCACAAGCAGATATGTGGTTCAGTATGATTTTATAATGAGACCCTAATTTCAGTTGGAGCCTCCAGGAGCTACCAAAATACAAACTAAGAGCAGATGAATTTTTGGTCATTTTAAATAATTTCTACTGTGGGCAAAGGTTTCTGGTATCTCATCAATATTTCCAAGTTTTTCAATCATGTAAAATATTGTGATTGAACCTCCTTCTCTTCCATCACCACAAAGAGTCCTTTCTTCTCTTGCTTGACTGTCAGTCTTCACTCTGGTTGTCTTATTCCCAGAAGAATTATGTAGTTCAATGAACTCCCACTGCCATTGCATCCATAACCTGCAGCCTTAAACTCTGTTCAATACATGTTAAGGGTTGAAGTGACTGGGAGTCATCATCTGTGCCATCCATTTTCATTTCTAATTTCACAACGTCAGTACTTGATCGGTTACTCATCCTTCACTGTTGGCAAATTAAAATATATAAACTGAACCGTAGCATCAACCATAGAAGTGATTCTATCTCCAATCTAATCCCCAGGGTCAGATTTAGCACTCTACCGGTTGTGTGGCCATTCTTGTTCCTTTGTACAGTACACCTCAGCAGGGATGGTTCAACCTGTGTTACCCTGCAGTCACAGAGATCCGCAGCTCATACGGCCCTGCCATTTCTAGTGTGACATTCACTTTATGTGCTTTAATGGCCTGTGGGATACTGTAAGAGCTGATATGTATTGACTACGAGCTCTGGGGTGATCATTTGAACTCCACAAGGAATTAATATGTTTTGCCTTTATTGCAATGCTGACATGGAGCAATGGAAGTTCCCACTCTTCCCCCCCCCCCCAAAAGAAGCCTCCTTTGGCTAGCCTACACTAGTTCTGGACACATTATATAGCATCTTCTCACCACTCAGTCAAAGCTAGCATAGCACATGAATCAGCAAAGAAGGCTGCACACCAAACACTGGACATTCCTGCTGGAATGCCTAGTCAAGTTGCTTTGCAGAGAGGTTAGCTTTGTTTGCATCAACCCTCCTATTCAGCACAGAAATAAGGAAGGACAAATACTGCGATGTTTACTACTGCATCTTTTTCCTACTGTAGTAACAAGTTTAGTCCCTCCCTGGCTGAGAAGCTGGCCAAGCTGCCTCTTGGCCTTAAAATATGATTTCTTGCCCTTTTTCCTTAGTATTTCTCGAGTAAGGATTTTGAGCTTACCAAAATAAAAAAACTATAAAACTTCTCTCTGATGCAGTTCCCTGTGCTGTCTTTTCTCTTTGCAGGAAAAAAGAACTTTTGCAAACTTATTTCCACAATCAGACCATCACATACAATGTAGAAACTCACTCTCATTTATCAGCAAGCTTTCTATAACCATTTCTCAAAGTTCTCTTGACACACTGCACAGCTGCATAGTTCCTCTAATATATCAAACCAAGGGTTTTAAAAGAAACAACCTACAGTTACATACATATGGGTCCTGCAAGAGTGTAACAATCACTTTTGCCAAGATTTTCAAGAGTGACTACTGATTTTGGTTGTTTCACAGTTTTTGAGTGCCTAACTTGAGATACTTGATGGGAACTGATTTTCTTAGAGTGGGCTCATCACTTTCTCAAATGTCAGGCTCATTTAAGGTGTCTCAAAATGGGGCATCCAAAAATGGAGGCATCCAAAATCACTAGTCACTCTTGAAGATCTTGACTATTCTGTCGATCAGATCTGAATGAACTGTATTATCTTGCAACACCAAAAGAACTATTAAATGGTTCCTTTTAATTACTGGTGAATAAGTAGTATCTTCCCATCAAGACCAATTGGTTGTATTCTAATTGCCCATCTTCCACACTGGATAATTGCAATATTGTAAACAACACTTTGCTGTGTTATTATCATTGCAATTATTTGATCTCCTTAAATCTTTGATATTTAGATGAGAATTCACACAAGACACTGGACTCTGAAGAAACGACATTTGTAGAATACTGAGCAAGTCCTTCCTGGGTAGGAGACTTGCTTTCTTCCAAAGGGTGAAAGAAAGGTCTTTGACAGCCCGTCAGATTTCAGAACAGCAGCATCAATATGCAAGAAGGTTAATGTCTCACAAAGTACTGGGAAGCTGCATATTACATTTATCAAAAGATGTGTAAATGAGCTATATAGGAGTCTATTACAATGTCTTGCATAATTTATTCCATGTACAATAAAAAGCTGATCAGATTTCATGCATGTTTACTTTTTGAAAGATAAATTGCCTGCGTGTTTGAACTAGTTGGATAATACAAATATGTTTCAAAGTAATGTGTTTATCTCCCTGACATTTTAATCTTTAAAACTTTCTTATCCTTGTTATTTTCACATCACAGTTCTCTTTTATAAGAGAATAATCTCTCCCGAACATGAGATGAGTTATATTGTTTGAAACATTCAGTATATATAAAGACCATTCAGGTGTATTACATATGCATAAATTAAACAATAGAAACATCTCAAAAAAACTAACTTCGGATTTTTTTCCCCTAGAATTTTAAAGGCTGAGAAAATAAATTACTTTCAACAGACTCTTAAATTGATACTATTATAAGTTTGTGTAATTTAGAGTTGGCCATCTTATAAATACATTTATAATGTAAAAGATCTGATGGTACAATCACTTATTCTAGCAAGCAATTCTTACTTGAACAAGTAGTCCCATTGTAAGATCAGACCCTTATTCATCAGCCTTTTCTGTATTAAGAACATTATAATAGCCAGTAATGCACATTGTAAGGGTATATGTATGGCTTCTTTTCTAAACTGAAAAATGAGAGAAATAAATGAAACATGTAGTTTAATGTATAAATCCATTTTTGGCATTTCCATGACATCCATCACCATATTATCTTAAAAGATTTTATTACTATGTAATAATTTCCCCTAAATAAACAGATGGACATTCTCCTTCAGTTAAGTAGTCTTGTACAAACCTCATGCTCTCTAGCTTGTCAGAAAGTGTAGATGAAACACATTTTACCTTTGCTTTGTCTGGAAAACCAGTCACTTTCCCCCAAATCCATTATTGTTACTTTTTTTTTTTTAGTTTTGTACATTCGGTTTTTATCAGAAGTTTCCTGACCACACTTTCTATGTCCTTTGAAGAATATTTCTTGCAACATTTGTGAATACAGATTCCAGAATACTGCATGTTATTGACAATCTTGTTGCTGCTGTTAAGATGTTTGGTAGATGAACAGGATTTTTTGTTTAGAGTTCAGGTACTGAAAATCTCTCGACAAAACACTGCTATTAAGCTAACTTGTTACACTTCCAAAAAGTTTTCAAACTGAGTAGTTAAATTTTCAAGCTTGTTATTTCCAAAGATCAAGAAAGAGAATTTGGAATGCAGAAGTCTCATCTGTGGCCTTACACTGTCCTACTAAGCCCCTTCACACCATTTGATATTTTATATTTCATCTGCTTGCTTGCAGGGTAGTTCCACTGCTCCATGATTATCACTTAACTTCAAGTTCTTCTCTGATTTCAAAGGAACAGTTTTATTTCACATTACAGTAAAGTATTCTGAACCAAGATTTTATCCACTTGCAAAGCAAGATACTGTATTTTTCAGACCAGAACCCCTGGATCCAAATAATTTTAAAAGGCCTTTGTAAGAGAGTCTCTAGCAATTATATGAACTCTGCAAAAGCTTTTTTTTTTTAAATGTGACTTATAATTGAGCATATACTATATAATAGATGTAGTGAATGTCCTCAGTAATGAAAGGGACAAGATACACATTTGAGTAGGAAACATAACTTCCTCCATAGAGAAAACAATTCCAGAAATAATTCTGTAATGAAAGAACTTCATTTATAATGAAGCTGCAGTGACAAATTCTGTATTGATTTGCACAAAATTAGGCCAGTTATGTCTTCACAAATCTACAACTCTAGATTATTAGATATATTTTGCAAACTCCTTACTTTAAAAAAAATCTCTTATATTATTTTTATTATGGTATTTCCTAGCGGCCCCACTCCCATTGTGCAAGGCACTGTATAAACACATAACAAAGGGATGGTCCCAGTCTGGAAGAGCTTACTTAAAAATGAACCCATTACCAAAGTCTCTGGGCCCCAGCACAAAATGGAAAGCTGTAAGTTAGTTGGTGGAGCTTTCTACAATGGTCTTCCAGCAACATTTTGTCTAGGATGAAATTTAAAAAACCATGCACTTCATCAGATTCTGCCACATATAGACACCCACTAACCTGAGCCATAATTCCATCATAAACAAACTACTATATTGATTGTAAGGATATCATGGGACATTGCACTAGCTCATCAGGGAACTGAGGTTCTAAAGCTCCCTCTACAAGGGCAGCCTAAGGCTACAGTGTTATGTACCAACAAAAGGGAGGGACACAACAAAAAGGAAAAACAAAACATTGGGTGAAATCCTGGCCCTTTTGATGTCAATGGCAAAACTCTCTAACTTCAGTGGGGCCAGAATTTAACCCATTGTCTCTTTGGGTGAATCTACACTTCAAGTTATTCCCAGTTCAAGGAGACATCTCAGCTGAATCCTTAGTGCTAACTGTAAAAGAACAGCAGTGTTACCAACTGTATTTCATTGACAGGACAAATGGAAAATACTCCACTCAGAAAGGAACAATCAATCAGTTGCACACATACAAAATGAGAAATGACTGCCTAGCAAGGAGTACTGAGGAAAGAGATATGGGGGTCATAGTGGACAACAAGCTAAATATGAGTCAATAGTGTAACACTGTTGCAAAAAAAGCGAACATTATTCTGGGATGTATTAGCGGGAGTGTGGTAAGCAAGATATGAGAAGTAAATCTTCTGCTCTACTCCGTGCTGATTAGGCCTCAACTGGAGTATTGTGTCCAGCTCTGGGCGCTACATTTCAGGAAAGATGTAGACAAATTGGAGAAAGTCCAGAGAAGAGCAACAAAAATTATTAAAACAACAAGGAGTCCAGTGGCACCTTAAAGACTAACAGATTTATTTGGGCATAAGCTTTCGTGGGTAAAAAACCCCACTTCTTCAGATGCATGGAGTGAAAATTACAGATGCAGGCATTGTTATACTGACACACAAAGAGAAGGGAGTTACCTCACAAGTGGAGAACCAGTGTTGGCAGGGCCAATACAATCAGGGTGGATGTAATTCACTCCCAATAATTGATGAGGAGGTGCCAATTCCAGGAGAGGCAAAGCTGCTTTTGTAATGAGCCAGCCACTCCCAGTCCCTATTCAAGCCCAAATTAATGGTGTTAAATTTGATTGAATTTTAGTTCTGCAGTTTCTCTTTGAAGTCTGTTTCTGAAGTTTTTTTGTTCAAGTATAGCTACTTTTAAATCTGTTATAGAATGTCCAGGAAGATTGAAGTGTTCTCCTACTGGCTTTTGTATGTTACCATTCCTGATGTCCGATTTGTATCCATTTATTCTTTTACGTAGAGACTGTCCGGTTTGGCCAATGTACATGGCAGTGGGGCATTGCTGGCACAGGGCAGTGGGGCATTGCTGGCACATGCTTCCTTTGCTGGTGCCTGGAGCTGGCTCTGTGCACAGATCCAACAAGCCATTAAGAAGCAATAAAAACAGATTACCATGAATTCATGAATGGGTAATTTAGTTTCTTTTGAGGTGATGTTATGTTATTTTTTACTTCTGGGCATTTCATTGACTACTCAGCTGAGTGGATTCATGTTCCTGCCTTCTTCATGAAACAAGAGCCCTTATTAAAAGAATTCAAACAAATGCCCTCTTTACATTGAGCCCATATACCATGCTCTCCATCCATCATAGTTAGTTTGGTGTTCCATCAGGTAAAAATAAATCAGGTTGAGAACAATTATTCAGTTTATTTAAAATAGTCACAATACTAATGCCTTGCCCCAACATGCCACATCCCTAGACTATATAGTGACTGGTACAGAGAGAGAAAATATATCCAGGCAGAGGACATGACAAAATTCTTCCTTACCAGATGAGACTTATGCATGAGTGAAATTCCCACGCAGCATGTAAATAATGTGTCCTTGTCAGATAGCAGAAGTATGAACATCATAGTGTATGATGACTGTAAAATGAGAACCAGTTCTATGTTTACTAGTGTGCACTTTCCTCTTAAGGAAACAAATCTTTCTATACCTTTGATGCCCTTGGCATTTTGAATAAAACGTGGGGATTTTATTCTCTGGAGAAGATCAGTTGTAAACATTCAAGCTACTTATCAATTTTTTTTTTAAAGGAACATCACTCTTGCTTATCTATCACTAACTCTTAAGTGAATTCAGTGAAAATTATTATATTTAAGAGCTTTTCTGTCTTCGTGTAATTGAAAACTTTTTTTGTAACCCTGATAAGTGTTTTGCCTGCAAAGCTTTGTAAAACGATTTGCTTGGTTTAGATCCCATCACAATGTTTACCCTTTTCTAAAAGAATTTAAAGTATATTATTAACCCTAATATGAACAGTGACTGTGTTCTGCCTTCAGCAAACAAAGGACAGCTCTGTTGCAGTGTAAGAGAGAGCTGTGCAGATGGAATTAGCAGAAGACTATTATTTCTTTACAAAAAAAAAAAAAAAAAAAGCGCTGATATCATTAGTATCTTGTTCTATTTTTGATACTCAGGGAAAACCCTGGATACAGAAATTCAAATAAAACTTCTCCCACTTTTGTTAGCTTGCTCTGAATTAATGTGTTTTCTTCTTGATTTTAAAATTGAATTTAGTGCTCATGAAATATACCAAATTGCACAGCCTTGGAGATTCAAGTCAAGTCAATTCACAGAACAAGTAACAATTGGATTTAATGATGCAAATTGACCTGCCAAAATGTTTTAACCTAATTCACTTAACTTTATGAAGGATGTCAGAGTTCAGTTGTCCTCACCCCATTCACTCTTTGCTAATAAGGGTGCAAATTACTCTGATAATTTTAGTGGTGTGGACACCTACCCAGTAGAAACTGTATTGCTTGATAATTACTTGGTTTATGCACAAAGGATAATAAGTGGTGGTGTATAGAAACAGATAAACCTCTGACCTGTAGAGGTGAAAGACTCCAAATCCCATAACTTGTGATACCAGCTCACTGAGTCACATCACGTTAAATACAGATAATTAAAAGAGCACTGTTCAAATATTTACACCCCAAATTAAATTCATCATTAAAGTTATGTAGAGTATTGTACAGTAACTGAAAGTGTGCATCTCAATTAAAAAATCCAGCATCAAAACCAAGAAGTTATAACATAAGAATATGTATGTTTTGAACAGATGGAATGAAATTCATCCCAATGCAGTGGGCCAGTACATGTCCTAGACTCCATTTTAGTCTTACATAAACCCTCAAAATGGCACTTAAGTGGTGCCTATGCCTTCTGCTAGCCCCTGTATATAATAGACTGCACCTATGCAAATTTCTTATGTGTAAGAGGATTTATCTCAAATTCCAAGTTTAAAAAAGTCAAACCTGCAACAATTTGTTTATTGTAATAAAACACAAAAGAATAAATACCACATTTTTATACTAAACTAATAATTTTAAATATGGGGCAAGTGGTTTATTCTGTTGTAAATATACACTCATGACATAATATTTTGACTTAAACTAGAGCCCTGTGTGATGCCATCTTTTTAATCCTGCTCCCATCCTGCCCCCCAATACCCAGTAGCGTAGCCAGCGGGGGAGAGGGGGAGCAGCCACTCCCCCTGTGAGCGAAGTGATGCTTTAAAAAGCGCTGCCCGAGCCCCACTGCCGGAGCCGGGCTCAGGCGGCGCTTTAAAAGGTCCATGGCTCCTGCAGCTGCGGGGAGCTGTGGGCCTTTTAAAACGCTGCCAGAGCCGGGCTTGGGTGGCACTTTAAAAGGCTAGCGGCTCTTGCCGCCACGGGGAGCCGCGGGCCTTTTAAAGCGCCGCCCGAGCCCCGCTGCCGGAGCCGGCTTCGGGCAGGCTCCTGCCACTGCAGGGAGCTGTGGGCCTTTTAAAGCGCCGCCCGAGCCCTGCTGCCGGAGCTCCGGCGAGCCCCGAGCCCTTTAAAGCGCCGCCGGGGAAGCCAGTCCGGTCCGGCACGGTGTACTGGCTCTTGCCGGTACGTTGTACTGGACCGTACCACCTCTGGTGAGGACCCACCACCACCGGAGGCGCCGCCGGGTGAGTATAGGGGGAGCCTGGGGAGGCGCCTTTTTATAGCGCTGCTCTCCCTGTGCTCCGGACCTGCCTACGCTACTGCCAATACCCACTCCCTCATTATTATCCCACTCCCACCTGCAAAAACCTTAGATTCCACAAATCCTGCAAGAGTGATAGATTCCCCCAGATTACTAAAAAAAGGCTGTTATATATAAAATGTTATATATACAAAATATAATATATACACATAAAAACTGGAATTCAGAAACAATTTTTGCTACTAAAAAAATAGACTTGCTGCAGTGAACTGCAATGCATATTATTGTATATGAAAAGTAAGTAATATAGGCCTTGCTGGAGGCCTAGGCTTAACTAGCAGTGTGAACCAGAGTAGGTCTGACCTTGGCAGAACAGTAACACACTGGGTATCAGCTAACCAGGTAAGCACATTCCTGACTAGAGAGGATGGTACAAAAACTACATAAACACATTCCTAAGAGATGATACAAGAACACACTAACTCCTCACAAAGATAAGGAAGGCATGACAGGATAAGGACGTTTTGTTTGAACTAGCAGGTATGAGGATTAGGGTGGTAACTGACAACATCTGGAGCCTAATACCTAACTTGTTGGTATCAATGTATAAAAAGAGAAACCACAGGAGGGGCATCTTTGTGCTGGTCTAGGGCAGTGGTTCTTAACCAGGGGCCTGGGGCCCCCTGGTGGGCTGTGAGCAGGTTTCAAGGGGGCCGCAAAGTAGGGGCAGTGTTAGACTTGCTGGGGCCCAGGGCAGAAAGCTGAAGCCCCATCACATGGGACTGAAGCCTGGGGCTCTGATTCCCACCACCTGAAGCTGAAGCCTGAGCAATGTAGCTTCGCCGGGGCTGAAGCCGAAGCCTGAGCAATGTAGTTTCCCCAGGGCCCCTATGGCGTGGGACCCCAGGCAATTGCCCTGCTTCCTACCCCCTAACACTGGCCCTGGCTTTAATAAGCAGAAAACGAGTTATTGTGGCACAGGTGGGCCGTGGAGTTTTTATAGCATGTTGGTGGGGGCCTCAGAAAGAAAAAGGTTGAGAACCCCTGCTATAGGGCACTAGTACCATGCTTTGTCAACAATAAACCTGGCCAAGCACCTTTGTTGCCAAACTGAGCCTGTGATCTGTCTTTATGAATAATATTGAGGTCTGTTGAATCAGCATGCTGCACTCTCTGCTCACGCAGCTAATACCTGAGATCCAAGAAAAGCAGCACTAGCAGCATTAACAACTTAGCAGCCTTAACAACACTCCTCAGCACTAACAAGTTCCAGCAAGCAAGGGTCAAAAATGCTGGATTCTTCCCCTTCTTCCCCTCCTCCCCCACTTTATATAGGTTGTTCAATCTTTGCACTAAATGTGCACTGCCTTCTCCAATCAGTCTGAGAGGGGAAAGAGGGTCATATATTTTGCCTACCTCAAGAGCAAGGAATAGTTATTAAAGTTAACAACTGGTGATAGTCCTATAATTAAAACATAGAAAATAGCTCTCATGACAGAAGAGGAATGCAGAACAAAATCAGAGATGTAAAGACGGAGTTGCCATTGTGAGGCAGGTGCATAGGGCATATGTCTATATACTTAGCTGCCACTTTCAGAATGGTTTGAGCGTGTTAATCTGAGGGCCAGTGAACAACTGCATGATAAAACAGGGTAGGAAGTAATCAGCAATATTGTGTAGGAGGATGAGGGACTGTACATTAATCCTAATCTATTTCTGGTGTAAATCAGGACCTGCCTAAAGACTGCACCTTTCTCCTTTTAGAAATATTTTTAATAGGTGTATGAGTGGGATCACTTGACTTAAGGAATCTTTTTTCACCACCAAACATGACAAACAAATGCCCCAGCATGTTCTGCGGTAATAAAATAGGACATTGCAAACTGGGCTGAGTTTCAGGTTCATAAACAAACAAACAAACCAGCTCATGACAGTTTTGTCTGATTTCAAGTTCTGTTACAAATGCTATGCACAACTATACTATAGATCTGCATTTAGCTCGTATCCTATGTTATTTGTGATCTCATATATCTCTAACACTGCAACACAAAGATGTTTTGGCTCAGAAAGAATCTTTTAAAGCTGCAGTTATCATTGAACAAAATAAGCCCTGTCATGTTCAGCTCCGTTCAGAACAGGTCCAGAAAAGTCAATGGACCATCACTTTTGAAGTAAAACTCTCTATTGTTCTAATGACATTCACTAAACATTAAAAGGTAAAAGTGGCCAGGAAAAAAAAGTGTTTCTTTTTTTAGGATCCAAAGGAAGAGTTACAATGGTTACAAAAAAACAGAAAACAAATACATTAAGCATTGGCTACACAAACATAAAAGGCAGATAATACATTATATCTTACGTATGACAAATTATAAACACAATGTAATAAAAACAGGTTAAATAAAAAAAGAGGTTAAATAAAAGATAGATTACCTTAGTCTCAGATCTGCAATGACCCCCTTGTGCCACTCTGTATGTTCAAGGGCTATAAAGCTAGTTTAAATAGCCAAATGAGGATTGTCCTGATGTGGGGGAACCACAGGTGTTCATTGAGCCAGGTGTACTGGCTTTGTACCAACTCCACCTCCTAATCCGCAGCATATTATTGCCTTAATTATTATTTATATTGTGTTTTCCCCTAGAAGGCAGGACACCATTGTTCTAGGTGCTGTACACACATAATGAAAAGATGGTCCCTGCCCCCAAAGAAGTTACAGTCTATGGCTGGAATGCAGCTACAATCCAACTATTCCCCAGCTGCCAGAATGACCTGTTAGGGTTGTTGCCAGGCAGATGCAATTTAGAACCACTGTAAACTGCTTTAAAATGTGGAGGGAGCCCAGCTGCCCCCAGCCAATCCCAGAATTGAGGGAATGAGCAGGTAAGAGGGCATAAAACTATCTTTACTCCTCCTCTTCCTCAGGTCCAGCACCAAGTACAGATCAATGGAATCTGAGAATTGATCCCAGAGTGTTGTAAGTGGTGATGAAGAAAAGGGGACGCGATACCAAGAAGGGCTTTAAAAAAAAATCTACCCCTGCATCTGAACAGGGAGAATGTTCTGTATTACTGGAAAATGAATGGCTGTTGTAATCTATATTAAAGATAAAGGAGCTGTTTGACTATACATCGGGTGAACTTTTAGTTGGCGTATTGAACTAGAAAGGGCTGCCAGGTCTGGTTATAGACGTTTAGCTTACTAGATCTTGCCAGAGCAATTTAATTAAAAATTAATTTGGTATTTCTTGTAGTAACATTAATCATGACAACTTTATTTAGTATAAAGCTGGATCTGAATATTAAATCCATTTTAGTTTCATTGTAATTTAACAATGAAATAAAGCACCAACATTTAAAACTTTTTTGTATTTATGATTGTGCATTAATATAAAATTATACATGGCATATTTAAATAAAGAGAAAATGAAACATACAGCCCTTAAAGCATGCCCCCTGATTTGACATTTTCAACATATTTTTTACCATCAGAAGACACTATTTAAAGTTATGATTTAACCATTGTCATCCAAGACCCAGTTTATGCTTTTTTGTGTCCAGTTTACACTAAGAAGGTTTGATTCAAATGCTTCTACAAAAAGCTTTTATATTCTTCACTGACAAGACTCAAATTCTCTGTCATGTCTACTACAGGACACGTAGTTGGCTTAAGTGTGCATTATGGAGCAACTGCATTTGCACACATGGGGTTACTCAGACACAAATGAAGGGAGAATTGGCCCACTGCTATTATGAATGTATATATGAAATATGCTGCTGACATCTTGTTTAAATAGTTTTTAAAACATTTGGATATCCCCTTAATTCTTAAAAGAAAATAAGATGTAAAGAGGAGCAGCAATAACAAATGACAGAAGGAAATAATGTGGAGGGGGATACGTTATTGTATGTTAGGCTACCGCACTTTAAGTTACTCAATTGATAGAAGAAAAGCAGGAGTTAGACAAGATAATATAAATGTGATGCTTGAACCCATTAATCAGATTAAATAACATGAGGAGCACCAAAGACCCTATAGGCTGAAAGAATAAAACATCACAAATGTAGCTGGAAATTGGACTACAACAGTGGGTAGTTATGGTGGAGGGGGAAATCAATGATTAAAGAACATATTGTAGAAATCAATGCTGATTACATAAGGCACTGGCAGCGGCAGCTTTAGAGGTACAAGAGAGCAATAACCCCAGGGGTAAACATGCTTCACCCCTTCAGAACATATGGTACTTGTTCAAAATTCAAGCCACATTTCCCAACTGATAGGCAGTGAATAATCCCACTTTCTATTCAGGTTTGTGGTGCCATGGGCATGAGTTCAGGGTGGCTCCCTGCAGGACCAGCAGTCTGTTCAACACACTAGCAGTTACAGGATTGGGACATTAGTATGCAACACTCTAGGAAACTCATTTAGCAGCTGGGGTAAGTCCTGCACCACGACTAACCTAACAAACAAGGATCAGAAAAGGATTTTTCTATTTGAACACAATAATAAAAGTAGACTCTGTAGAGATGGATCCAAGTCACACATTTGGCTTCTAGATCCCAAATGCCCAAAATGTGGGGGCATTTGGAACCATTATTGTAGTGCAGGCCCATCTCCAATTGTCTGTGGAGTCACACACTTGCAAACAACCTCTTTTTTAAAAATTTAATTTCATTCACTGCTAGGTTGCATTATACTATTATTAGCTCACAGACAAAGATGTGCTTATGTCATAATATATTCTACAATGTAATTGATATACTGCATGTAGGTTTTTTTAAAACCTCTAAAAACATTTGAAGTTGGATTTTGTGTGTGGGTGGGTAATTGGTTGAGGAAATAAGAACGGATTAGACTTTACCCATCTCTTCTCTATGACAGAACCCAATTCATATGTTTAACAGTTTGAAAATTAGGTTAATATTTTTGGTTTTAATGTTCATCTCCTGCATGTGTTTCTGCTTTTTTTCTTCTACCTCTGAGTTAGCCAAAACTCTAAAGTGTTGGGAATGGGTTGAAATGATGATTAAGATAGAATTATAAACAGATTTTTAAAAACAGTGGCACTCATTGCCACAGGATATCATCTTGAAGCCAAGAGCTTTGTGGGTTTTGGTTGTTTTTTTTAATGATTAGATATTTATAGGGATAACGAGAACATTAGCTAGGAAAAAGGATTTCAGAAAAGGTAAATCCTCAGGCTACTAACCACTAATTGAGGGGGGAAATCAGGAAATTTTTTCCTTGTGGGCAAGATACTTCATAATTGTGTACTCTAGGGATTCTTGTGCCACCTTCAGAAGTATCTGGTACACCCACTGTCAGAAAGGGTGCTGGACTGGGTGCACCACTGGTATGGAATGACAATTCCTATGTATCTATACTAAATGGGGAAATGTAGACCCTTTGATCACTGTATCATTTAAAGTAAATCTCACTTAAATGAGAACTAAAATAATGGGAGGAATAAAATAAAGGATATTCAAATTAATATAATTCCCTCCTTACTTACTTAGTCCCCAGTTCAGCAAGGTATTTAAGCACATGCTTAACTTTAAGAGAAGCCCCATTAAAATCAGTCGGTATTACTTGCATGCTTAAAGTTTAGCACATGCAGAAACACGTAGAGCTCTGCAAATATGCGAATATCCGCGAATACGGAAGCAAATATCCGCAGATCGTGTTTGCGGATCGTGAATCAGATGCAGATACACATTTTATATCCACACAGGGGTCTAGAAAGAAAACCCAAAGCAGCAGAATAAAGCATTTCAGCATCTACTTAGGAATCATAATGTCATGCTCACTGTCTTCATTCTCATTCATGCACTAGGCCCCTACATGCAAAATTATAAGTCTAGGGCTGCTGTCTGAACATCATTAAGTACTTTATAATAACAGAGATAGATTAGGTAAAATGTTGGGTAACCATTTTTAGCTGTAAAGGAATAAAGAGATGGTTTTATTCTATTAATTGATTAAACAGCTTAAGGGCTATAAAATTCCTTTGGGATAACAGTCAAAAATATGGAATATAGATTCACAGTAACATATACTTCACTGAAGCAGGTAGAGAGAGTTAGGTATTAGGATCAATGAGCAATTAAAAGGAAAGCAGTGTTTAGGAGCATTTAAAATGACCATATCATATTATCACTGACAAGACAGAAATGTTGATAAATGGAGCCATGGGAAACTGTGGGACTATGTTCCCATTAGAGAGACAAGGTGGGTGAGGTAATATCTCTTACTGGACCAACTTCTGTTGGTAGGTGAGAGAGAAGCTTGTCTCTCTCACCGACAGAAGTTGGTCCAATAAAAGATATTACCTCACCCACTTTGTGTCTCTAATGTTCCCATTAGATATTCAGGTTTAACATCCTGCTTAAGGAGAATGAGGATGCCAGGAAGCCTGGATATTAAGCCATTAGTTTGGACCATTAAACTAAAGTCTCAGAAAATAGCATAGTACCAAGTGTTATTTTTAAATTACAATGTACTGGCCCCATGTGACTCATGTACTGAGCTCCAAAATGAACAGATGCTACACATAGGGCCAAATCCTGCTATTGGTCAGCACTGGGCCCAAGAATGACATATTTTCAATAGCATTCCGTATGTACTGATAATCATCTGATATATAATAAGACGATTAAACAAGTTGTGATGCTACAATAGGCACAATTCTGCAGTCCTGACAGAGGTAAGGCTTCCATTTTCTCTAGACTCAAATTAAAACTGTAAAAAAATCACTGAAGTGACTTAGCTGCCTAAGTCCCGTTGAATTTCATTTCAGTCCCTTAGACATTTTTTGCCAATTTTATCTTCATACCCTAAATAATATCACATGGAGTTCGTTGTGTGGCTTGAGATGCTCAGTGTTGTAAACCAGACATAGATGCTGTCTAATGGCTTTGCATTTTTAATGACCTATCAGATTCTTATTTCTGAATGATATTGCTGTACTACAAACAACTGCTACTCGATATAGCACACAAAACTTACAGATAGTGCACACCTATCAATTTAAAATCCATCACTACAGTTCCCTTTATCATGCTAAAAGGAAAATGGTGCATCTTGAAGATAATTAGAGTTGTTAAATATTAAGTGCTGGATTGAGTGGTCAAACAGACTAAACAATAAGAACACAGCAGAGCAACATACAGAACAAGAGTTTGTAGAGGAATATTGGCAATTTGTGAAAAATTGTACATTGTTTTCTAAAATCTAGATTATAGCTGATACCTTGATTAGCTCTATATCAAATTATTAAGAATAATGGGGGATATTTTAAAAGGGACAAAGGGGAGTTAATTGCCTATTATGCCTTTTGCTCTTTACACAAACATAATATTAAGGAACCATATTGGTGTGCTGGGGTTCAACACTGCTGCTCTGCTTGTGTTCTAGCAGTGAGCTAAACACACAACACAGTGAGCACTGCTAGCAGTCTCAACTATTTAAAGGGATACTACCCTGTTCCTATACAGTATATTCAACTCACCTTGAGGGTATGTCTACACTACAGCTGCCTGAGCTAGTGTGCTAAAAACAGCAGTGCTGCTGTGGTGGTATGGATAGTGGTTTGTGCTAGATGATGGAGTACAACCTTGCCTGGCTGGGTACCTATTTAGGTGGTTAGCCTGAGCTGCAGTGGCCACACTGCTATTTTGCTATTTTTAGTGCTGAGTTAGCACGTGTCTGTCTACCCATGCTGGGAACCATCATCACAGCTGCAGTGTCAACATACCCTGAAAAAGGACAAAAAAGTTACAAATGCATTACTCTCAAAATTACTATCACTAACCATACAACATGCTACAAATTAAGCCTGAGAAGTTCTTTACTACCCTATATGCTACAGTACAGCACCTGACTCCCAGTGGCATACAGTTAGGCACCTAGCTTCCATTGACATCACTCTCCTTAGAGCCTTTGAAAATCTCCCCCCATCAAAATCAAATATTTGAAATACTGTACACTATTAAGGCTCCATTCCTGCATCTTGATCCACACAGATAGATCTGTGCACGTGCAGGGATCCCCATTGACTTCAATGCAGGCAGAATTGGAGCCTAAATTTGTACTAGGAAAAATAAAAGGGAAGGAAAGCATGAGCTGGTCATTATCATTGGTATGTTTCAAATGCCAAACTGTTTTCTACTGTCCTGGATCCCAAGTGGCTTGTTATTATAGAGATTATTGTCCACAGATTTCATTTTGATACAAAATTCATTCTTTATCTACAGCACAGCTATATGACCTCACCAGCAAAATAGTGCTAGCTAATGGGGACCATCCAGCAGAGCTCTCATATACAGGGCAGAAGAGAGGCCTATGACAGCGGCAGTGAGCACTTCACTCCCAGAGAAACGCTACACATGTGTAAACAGCCCTGTAAGAATAGTGTTCACAAGATGATCTGTGATATAAATTATTTCCACTTTGGAAATGAATTTTCCACGCTCTGGAAGGAATCATAAAAGCTCATTATGAAAAATTCACACACTTAATTACATTCATTTCCAAATTAAGCTACTCGCTGTCAGGGAAAATACACACCAACAGACATACTAACATTACAGCTTTTCAGTATTGTAAAGAATCCACAATCAAAATGATCAAGCAGCAATGGGATAAATATTTGCTCTCTTTTTTTAAGAAGTGAAATGCAAAAAAACTAAAAACAAAAAACAAAATCAAGAAGTGATCTGACTTATAAAACAGAAGCTCTTAAATACACACGTCTTTATTATTGACAGTTTTGTCCTATTTACCTGAAGCTGCATTAGAAAGGTGGAATGTACATATAACTGCAATCAGTATTTCTACTTAACTGTAACATGCTTATATTTTAATTGGAAAGACTATGATTATACATCTAATTTTCTTCTATAGAATGAGCAAAGTAAATACCTCTGCCTACATCACTTCCGTCATAGCCTCTGAGAACGATCTCTGCATGCGACCTTCAAGTGCCAAAAATGGCCTTTAGCCACGATCGTTATTCCACTTCTCTTAACATTTTTAGAGCAGTCTCATTTCTGCATAGTGTCTCTTAAAAGTATATCTTACATAAAATAGACCTACTGTCTCCCTTGTCCTGGAAAAAAAATTGAAGTAAATTATTTTCCATCAGAAGAAGAGAAGCTCAGGTTATCTAAATAAACTGAAAAAGGAAACACGGTTAATCAGATTAATGCACAAAAGCCAGTCATGCAGCCAAAATGTTCATGAGATGTTTAATAATTAACTGGATTTTTAAAAGCTGGCTGATGTTTTTAGATCAAGAGCTTGTGCTTATTATGAGGAGTACAGTTTAGTCAGTTAGGTTATTTAGAAGTGTTTTACCAGATGGAAAGCAAACTAGGATACAATCTTTCACTATTTCATTTTTTTATTCTTCTCTCAAAACTAAATATTCAAACACTTCATGGTCCTATAGTCCTTCACAATTAAATACAGAAATAAAGACTCTGTGTCTGATTCTCCATTGCCTTGTACTTTGTGTAGTCATTTCCACCTGGACAAAGGGAGGGTAAAATAGCTGTAAAATCATTCTGGTTCGGTGATGTCTTATGTTGCACTCACATTGCACTGGTGTAAACAATGACAGCACAAGTGAAGGATCAATGGGTTAAGTTTTCAAAGCATAGGGACGTTTTACTGATTATCCAGAACAATACTAATACTTCACCCCACCTACCTCCTTACTCCATCACCACAATCCCTCCCCCCACAAAAAACAAACAAGCCTCATATATTACACACACTCTCTCTCTCTCTCTCTCTCACACACACACACACACACACACACACACACACACACACACACACACACACACAGTGACAATGCAGTAGTTTACTATAACTGAAATGAGCTTCTTTAGCTCAAGGGTCAACTCCCACATGTACTCTACTGAGATTACCACTGACATTAAGGCAAGCAGCATTTGGACTATGTACTAGTTTAAAAGTTTCAGTGTTACTGGTTAATCTGAAATTCTGAATATAGAATATCTAATTTCCTTTCAATTCCCCATTTTAACTATTATTTATTTCCTTGAAATCTTTTTAACCTTCTGTGCGCTTCTAGCACTTCAAGAGAAGTGCAGTACTTAACCCAACCTCCTGACTGGATTCCAGTGCTCTGAGAGTGAAATTCAACCATATGCAGAAGGCCATCAAGAGGACTGTGTACCATTTAAAGTAAGGTTTAAGTGGGATTTAAGAGTTTAAGTAGGATTTATGAAGACTTGCAATTAAAGCTGGTGAAAAAAATTCTTTCTAAACTATTTTTGGATGGAAAATTGAGTTTCCAACTAAATGAATTTTTCATGAAGAAGTATCTGCTTTTTTGTCAAAAAACAACAACAAAAACAAACACGCTCTGATGCCTTCAGCCAAAACCTAAATATTTTTATTTGGAAATGCTGCCATGGTGCCTCGTGGGAGTTGTGGTTTAGTTGCCTCATGCCCTCTATGAGCTGAAGTCCCTGGCTAGATCACCCTCTCCTTCAAATCTCTTCTTAAAATTCTATTCTTCCACAAAGACTACCAATGCTAGTCCTTCACTTCAAGATGATTCACTCATGTATATATTTATGCAAATATGTATAAAAATTAATAGAGTAACTAGAGAAAAAAATCTGTAATGTAACTTTATTTGTCCATGGGAAAATGTGCCTCTTAAACACCCAATGTTTTTCTCTCACCTTCCTGTGTCTGTTTGCCTTTCATTGTATTTTCAGTTTAGCTTTAGCTGTTGGGTCAGGGATTTGGGTCTTGATTATTCCATAGCCTGTATCTCTCTCTGTGGGATACTTCAATAACTGAGATCAGCTGAGGTACCTAAATTAACAGCCCCTGATTTTTACAAGGGACTGGAGGCAGGTGGTTTTCAGTGAAAAGTCTTGGAATGTAGAATTCATTTCTCTCATTAGCTGCCAGACCCTGAACTGATTTCAGAGTGGTAGCCGTGTTAGTCTGTATCGGCAAAAAGAACAAGGAGTACTTGTGGCACCTTAGAGACTAACAAATTTATTTGGGCATAAGCTTTTGTGGGCTAAGACCCTGAACTGACTCACTTCTAGGTCGTACTCCAAGACCCATATGTTGTCCCGGGCTTTTGCAGGCTGGGCAACAAGTAGATAACCAGGGTGGTGAGAAAGAGAGTGAGGTTTTCAGAAGGAGAAGAGTTCAAGCCAAGACTGGGTGTTTCTGAAAATCCTCCCTTACGTTTTAAATTATGGAGACTGAACAGGGTGTTGGTTTCTAGGAAACTCGATCCTTTTTGTTATCTGTATTTTTATAAAGATTTTACATGTTTTCTGAGCATTGGATGAGGACATTTTCAGAAGCTGAGATAAATGAACAAGCATTTGCCAGTTTAGCAGCATGCACACCTGTGGTGCTATTTAAAATATTAAAAATAAATTATGAGAAAAACAACATTCCATGCACTGATGGTATTGGCCTCGTGCTAACAGTAGGCAGATACATTATAATGAAGTTTCACCCACTCATGCCAGTAGCAAAGTTGGCCCAAATCTCTATCCATCTTCCCAATTATATTTTTAATATATGAAAACAAAAATACAATTTGAATTAAGAACCACACAAATGAAAATAAGAACTATGTTGATCTAGGTGAATATGAACATTTTAAAAACTGAACAGCTAGAAGGTGGTCTTATTTTTTTAAATTAAGAATGAATTATTCCACTTAGAACATTCATAAAACACTTTAAAGGAAGCAAAGAAACTAAAGAAAATGTTTCGCTAACAGTTGAATGAGATTTCAAAACTTTAATTCAGAGTGAATTCTACTTATGATCAGTGTGACTCATTAAACCTTTGACAGGGAAGGTTTCCATCTACAGTAAAAAATATTGTTAGAGATGAAAAAAGAGAGAGTGTCAAATGTTCATACATGAAGATACAATTCAAAAACTATCTGAGTCTTATCCTTAGAAGTGCAATTGATGTGGGACATGAGAATGCTGATATCTGCAAAAAGCAATGGATTCACAGCCACTCTGTTATATTTATGACGGCAGCTATGTGTAGGGAAAGCCACATGTTCTTGTGGATAGGGCACTGGACTGAGTCAGGAGACCTGCAGTGAAATACTGGCCCCATTGAAGTCAATGGCAACGCTTCCACTGACTTCAGTGGCGCCAGAATTTCACCCCTAATTGTTATTCCTGGCTTTCTAACTGTCCTGCCATCACTTCATCTGCTGTCCTTGATCTTGGGGTAATCACTTCACTTTTCTGTGTCTTAGATTTCCATCTGTAAAATGAGTCTAATGATACTTTGTAAGTCCTTTAAATGTATGGATGAAAGTTATTATACAAGATTATCATATCTTATAGAGTTCCTTATGGGGATTCTAATTTCTAAAAGGAATACAGAATAAGAAGTTGGAGTTGAATTATTCTAGTCATAGCAGCCTAGTTTATGTCAGGTCCTTTTTAAACAGGCTTGGCAGAATTCAATTTTAATTTTAAATTTAATAGTTTTGACAGATAATACAAAAATTATTTTAAATAAACATCAATATTGATTTACGTTTTCACAGTCCTGGGAAATTATGGAGTAGGAGGGTGTTTCAGACAATTATTTAATGATAGCAGAGACGGAGATTCAGAAAGTTAAAACCTTAACCGTTAAAACACGAATACTCAACATCTCATGTCCAAATATACAAAGTATCCTTAAATCAAAATCTAAAGTTCTCAAGCAGCATTTTTTGTACTTTATCTATCTGTAAATTTCTATCATCATCAATGGAAATACTTTTTCATTGGTTTGTGTGTGGGTACGGTGAAATCGATGTTTACCGACAATAAAAATCTAATCCTTCCAAGCCTCTTTTTAAAACTTTTGTCATTTTTCCTTTATGGAACCATCTAAAATTTTTATGAATCTCAACAACTGTGTTTAATCAAGATAGTAGACTTGATTTAATAAAGTAACATTTATATATAGGAAAGTTTGTAGGACCAATACTTTACAATGGGAAAAGAAATAAAGCTTGGGAGAAGAAAGATTATTTTATTACTCTAAAGAGGAAGGGATTTGTAGGATTTAATAGAGATGGCCCAAACTGGAACCTTGCCCAAATTCGATCATACATTGGAGGAATTTGAATGTAAAACTGGTCAGAATTTTGCAGCTCACCTACATATCTATTTGAGGAAACATTTTCTTGCAGATCAATCAGAGGAGGCAGAAGAATGTCAATACTTGTAGAGAGAATGACCATTTGCAAAATTATGAACCAAATCTGGATTTTGATCACTTCAAAGTTCAGGGATATTCAGGTCAAGGACTGTAGTTTGGACACAACTTTGATTTTCAGCTCACCTAATAATGCTATTTGCAGTGAACGACAAGTATCCCAGTTTGAATCTTGGCTCCAGTCAGCTAATGAGAAACTCCACAACTGATTAACTAGTCTCTAGTGTTGGAGACCATTTGACTCAATCTTAGCCTAACTGAAGCTGGCAAAAGTTAAACTATCACCTCATACAGCTACTTTCTGAATGTCTTCCCAAAACTTGGATGGAGGCTGGAAACCAGACAAACACTGTGCTATTTAGTCATTCCAGGACTTCTGGAGTGATAGGACAAAGTCTGCCAATCCATGACCATGTGTGATCTCAGTGTGACTGTGACGTTTGCAGCTGTTGTGGGCTGTAATGTTTAATATTGACTGTTTGTTGAAAGAGGGAAGGAAATAAATTGCTGTCAAAACAAGTGTGGAATGTGTTATTCTGAAATGCACAGAGTGAAGTGTGATTTGAAAGTGCCAGGGGTGATATGAAATGTAGAATGAGTGTTTCTTTCAAAAGAGCGTGCCATGGGGACAGAGGGGAAAATGATGAACCTGCTGCTTCAGGAATTTTCTTGAATACCACTCTGCATTTACAAAAGAATCCATGTGGAGTGACACAAAGGCAAGTGGAAATTTTGTCCTGGCAGTACTTTTTCTTTTAGTTTAAACAAGGAGAGAAAGGTGCAATGTGTATCCTGCAGAAATTATATAAGTATTTTTCATAATGAAAAAGATGCCTTCAAAAGCTCATAATTGAATCTCACACATAATTGCATGCTCACTGAACCTCATACTTATGTACTGTTGGCACACATCTGTGTAAGAATTCAATTTCTTACTCACATGTGGGAGATCCACAGCAACAATGTATCCAGCTTACATACATACAAATGTAAAAACCTCTGTGAAACTGCAAATAAAACCATTGCCAAATGATCTGTAGCATTACTCAGGTTCCTCACCTTCTCTCAAGGGTGACATGGCAGCTTCTCATGCCAGCTGCGAAATCCATTGCAGCTGTCCTGTTTTAATTTCAGACTACAGTACATTAGTTTATATTTTCAACTATTCCTCATATGCACAATGTGTGAAAAGCTATGGACTATACAATAAATGATGGGAATGGCAGATAATTGAACTGTGATTTTTAAAGTACTCTAATGGGAGTTTCTGAAACATTGGAATATTCATCTCGGGGGAAAAAGAAAAGGCTTTAGCTAAATAAATTAGACCTAGAAACAGATTTGGGGCTAGTGGCGTTCAGTAATTCAGTTGGGTCATACAGGCATTCATGCTGATCCACTGAGTCACTTCCTCTCTCTTCATGTGCCCTTGTTGCCAAGAAGGCTAACAGCATATTGGGCTGCATTAGTAGGAGCATTGCCAGCAAATCAACGGAAGTGATTATTCCTCTCTATTCGGCACTGGTAAGGCCACATCTGGAGTAATGCATCCAGTTTTGGGTCCTCACTACAGAAAAGGTATGGACAAATTGGAGAGAGTCCAGCGGAGGACAACAAAAATGATTAGGGGTCTGGGGAACATGATTTACGAGGAGCGGCTGAGGGAACTGGGGTTATTTAGTCTGCAGAAGAGAAGAGTGAGGGGGGATTTGATAGCAGCCTTCAACTACCTGAAGGAGGGTTCCAAAGAGGATGGAGCTAGGTTGTTCTCAGTGGTGGCAGATGACAGAACAAGGATCAATGGTCTCAAGTTGCCGTGGGGAAGGTTTAGGTTGGATATTAGGAAAAACTATTTCACTAGGAGGGTGGTGAAGCACTGGAATGGGTTACCGAGGGAGGTGGTGGAATCTCCATCGTTAGAGATTTTTAAGACCCAGCTTGACAAAGCCCTGGCTGGGATGATTTAGTTGGGGTTGGTCCTGCTTTGAGTAGGGGATTGGACTAGATGACCTCCTGAGGTCTCTTCCAACCCTAATCTTCTATGATTTTATGTCTCACCTTAAAGCTATCCTGTTCTGTTTAGCCTATGTCTGATACTAAATTTCCCTGCTATTTCCCTTCCTCCAGCAATACCTACTTCTATTCTTCTGTCTCTGTAGCTTGCCTCCAGAAATAATTGCATCTCTATAGTTTTAAGGCTAGGTTGCATCTTATTCCAATGTAGCTGCACAAGGAGTTTACCCCATTTTTAATTGTGAGCAAGGCCAAATTACAGTCCTTGGGTTCCCCTGTGTGCAAGGACTGCATGAAGCTAGTGCCACTAGTCACCTCAGGGGATTCAGCAGGGCAAAGAAGGAGGTAGGGCTATGACACACCCTGATCAGGAGCACATATTGCACTTTCTTATGGTTGGCACAGCTGCTATGTTCCTCCACCTGCATGCCAGACACAATGCCCCCTGGAGCACCTGCTGAGACAATCCTTTTCTGCACCACAGCCAACATGCAGAAGTGCCTATGAGGCACAATCCATCTCTTAAAAGTAAACTCTCTCTCTCCCTTCTTTATACAACTGTTTCCCATCTCTTTCTGCTTATACAAGTTACTTTATCCAGATCTGAAAGATAACCAGCCTGATTCTGTAAAACATTTCTAAATACTTAACATGAAGGACATTATATAAAAATAAATTTTATTGTTATATTATATTCTGACTCTTATTTTCAAAGAAAGAAAGCTCAGTTAAAAAGACAGAAATCCCATCTTCATACTTGAAAAGAATAATAATGTTTAAAGTAAATGAATACTAGGGCCCTACAACTTGACCATGTCCTTTTAAACCTCTGACAGTCTTGCAGTGAAGTATTTTAAATGTCAAAAGGGTAGAATGTTTGGCAGAGACTTGACACTCCATGTACAAGAGACCCTGAATCAGAGGCTATTCTTAAACTCCATAATAGAATACAACAAATAGCACTTTACGAAACTGCTCATGTTTGCTGTCCTTTAAAAAAAATCATTTGTTGCATTTTAAGCCCAGGTGAACAAGATCTGATTTTTACCTGAGCTGTACAATTAACACTTACTTGGTGGACTTCTTCTATATTATTTAAATCTCCTGAACTTATTATACCACTGCTTTACCTTCACTTATTGCTAAGATTCTCTATAAGTTAACTAGCCTCCAGTCTTGCTTATTATTAGGTAGTCAGTAACTTAGAACTAATTATACCCAATAGGTAAAGCATTGCCTACATTATTCTAGTATTTATCCCCAGTTCACAAGGCATTCTTAAGACAGCAATTGAGTACACCATGGAAAAATATGCACTCTTTTGTATGCTTATCCATCATGGATGAATGGATAAGCCTTAGGCCTACCTCTTTTTCCTTTGAGGTACAATACTCCAGCAAAGCATGCAAGAATCCTGTAAAATTAAGTGACTAGCGGTTCTGAATTTTACTTAGCAGGCTTTTGCCTTCATGACAGACCATGTAAGTGTCTTGACACAAGTCACTGCCCAGGAACAATATTTAAAAAAATATTATATGGTGCCAATTGCTCATCAGCTTTTGTTCATTAAGATGTTAGTGCCCTCTGTTGGTAGATATTTTTCTGCATTTAGATAATTTTAAGATCAGCTGTTTTACCCCCAAGTAGGGCTTATTGCTACTAATTCTTGTAATTTATCAAAAAAGCTGTCTACACAAAGTTTTTGCCATGCACTTATGCAGTATATAGAAGAGAGCAATTTCTATTGCAAATGAAAATAATGCAATCAACAGAAGAAAAAAAAAAAGAAAAGTCACAGATCAGATCCGAGAGTCTGCATATCGACATATAGCAACTTAATAGTAGGGGGAAAAAAAGGTTTTTAGTGTCCCTATTTTCTTTTCTTCCTCTCAGATCTGGGAAACTATTATGGTGTTTTACTGCAAATGTAGGAGAGATTCAGTCAGGAAAAAAATTGTATTGGTATGTTATGTTTTTCTAGTTAGAAACTCTACATGATAGAAATTATTTTTTTAGAAAACAAATGTGTGGATCTGATTTACCAAAATATTTTGTAGCATTTGCTCTAAAAATAAATATATAAATGAAAGAAATGTGTAGCCAGAGATGTTCTGCAACTTTCCTGCTTCTGATTCTTTACTGTATATCAGCTGTATCCCCTAACAATGTAAGGGGTCTAAACTTATATGTAACCTGCTTTAATGACTGGTTTAGACTTTTGAAGGACAAAAGCTCTAGATTGTTCTCCCACTGCAGAAATTTCAGGTGTGCAGGGCCGGCACGTCCACTAGGCGACCCTAGGTGGTTGCCTAGGGCACCAGGATTTGCAGGGAGGCTCGCCGCGGCTGCCTCCTGCCTCCCGGCTCCGTGGCCGAGCCGGGAGGGCACCACGGGTGGGGGGAGGCTTCTGGCCCACGGGGGGGGTGAGGAGCCGCCGCGGGGGGGCAGTGTTAGTTAGGGGGTGGGGGCACAGGGCTGGTGCAAGGAAGTTTCGCCTAGGGTGCGAAACTCCCTTGCACCGGACCTGCAGGTGTGTTGGCTGCATTTGGCTAGTGGACAGATCTGACCTAAGCCTTTCACAAACAACTAAAGTCTTCCTCTCCTAATCCTTTAAAGTGAGAAGAAATCTTCACAGTAAAGGGAGACATTGCTCACAATGTGATACTTGGAAACATCTGCCATCTCCTGAGGGCTTGAGAAGAAATAGAAAAGAAGCTTATGAAATACAAAATCACCATGGAATACATATTAATGAATACAGATTGTTTTGCAGTAGGCCACTGTGTTGCTTCACAGATACACTGCTGTTTGCTCCTCTTCTTTGTATTCAGAAAGCGAAGAGAAGCCAAGAAAACACGGAGTAGCACAATTGTTCGTCTTTTACAAGAGTAAGTCAGTAGCCTGGGAACCTCTAAAAAAAATATTGAGTTTATTGCATGGAGTTTGTATAGCATGTGACAGCTATATAAACATCAGTATGTAAATATCGCAATGCAAAATACTAAAGAGAGCAAAGAGAGGAAGACCCTTGTTGTTTTCAAATGCCTAGACTCTATCTGTCCCCTAGCAACTTTCACATCTGAAGCTTTCCAGTGGGAGTGCACTGTCAATGTTTCTCAAGCTGGAGGCTCATTTTCTCATATTGTGTGGCATCTTTGGGATAGCTCCTATCTCTCTCAAAGGAGACTCAAGGAAGCTCAGGAGAAATGAAAAAGCTAGTCCATTTTCTTCTTCTTTGATCTTTCTTGAAAGAATCCACAGAACTGGAGCTGTCTGTCCTAGACAAAAAATCCAGGACTCTGCTTTTCCCAGGCCAAATTCTGCCCCAGGAGATGCCTGTGCAACCCTAATTAAAGTTGTATACATGCAAAGGAGGTAGAATTTGGCCTTTGAGCCATAAGTGAAAATGAGTGATAAAAATTAGCAGGCTGTCCCTATGTATTTGTTCAAATTATGACTAAATTTAGGAACAGATTTTAGGTCCAGCTGAACTTGGTGAAACTCAGGATAGAGAAGATGCAAAAGGTGGGATACAGCTCACTTTTACACTCCCCCAAACCTGAGCCTGTGTTGCTGCTGGTCTAGACAGCCTTATGGTGGTTGTCAAAATCTCTGACACAGGGTGAGCTGGCCATTAAGAGGGCCCTGGACCCAGCTGCATCTGTGACAGACCTAGCAAGGCTTCCCCCCAGGTAGAGGAGATGCCGAATGGTCTGGTGACTAAATCGGGTAATAGGCTGAGGAGCGCCTGTGCTCATAAAAAGTCATGAAGAGCTTAAGTGAGTGGAAGAACTCAGCTAGCTTTTCACAGAAACCCCTAGGTTAGGGGAGAAGATTGGGGGTGGGCTCAAGAACAGCTGTAAGAGTCAGTGCTCTATTAAAGAGTGGGAGAAACTGAGTCGAGCCCTTGTAATATGTGTGTTTGTTCGGACTCTAATGCCTGGAAGGTTAGGACTTGTACATAACTCTGCTGGAGGACTAAGTCACTTCAGCAACTGAAAGCTGGTATTTGAATGTGCTGAAAGCTGTGAGAGTTGGTGGTGAAGACTCAGGAAAGAAATTGAGGTAGGGTGGCTCTGGTAGCATGCCATACCACGCGTGGGTGTTTTCATAGACAGCAGCCTGCTGCATGCTCTAATAGCTGATCAGTGGATTAGGAATCCACCCATACCCCCTTTGCTCTGGCCAAGCCACCTACACTAGTAGCAAGGAAGGTGGTGGTGTAGGTGCTGCTATGCTGGTTGAATGCCATCAGTAGCTTCCCCTGTACTGGGGTAACACTCCTGCAGCTGGTTATGCCAGCGCCACAGCCAGTTTTTGTCAGTGGGTGGTGCAGAGTGGTTGCATGGCACCTTAGGATCCAGCCCACTATTTCCTTCTATGCTAGCCCCTCTTCTCTAAAAGTGAAAAACATTCATAGACTCATAGAATCTCAAGGTTGGAAGGGACCTCAGGAGGTCATCTAGTCCAACCCCCTGCTCAAAGCAGGACCAACCCCAACTAAATCATCCCAGCCAGGGCTATGTCAAGCCTGACCTTAAAAACCTCTAAGGAAGGAGATTCCACCACCTCCCTAGGTAACCCATTCCAGTGCTTCACCACCCTACTAATGAAAAAGTTTTTCCTAATATCCAACCTAAACCTCCCCCTCTGCAACTTGAGACCATTACTCCTTGTTCTGTCATCTTCTACCACTGAGAACAGTCTAGATCCATCCTTTTTGGAACCCCCTTTCAGGTAGTTGAAAGCAGCTATCAAATCCCCCCTCATTCTTCTCTTCTGCAGGCTAAACAATCCCAGTTCCCTCAGCCTCTCCTCATAAGTCATGTGCTCCAGCCCCCAATCATTTTTGTTGCCCGCCGCTGGACTCTTTCCAATTTATCCACATCCTTCTTGTAGTGTGGGGCCCAAAACTGGACACAGTACTCCAAATGAGGCCTCACCAGTGCCGAATAGAGGGGAATGATCACGTCCCTCGATCTGCTGGAAATGCCCCTACTTATACAACCCAACAAGATATTCCCATCAACCAGTTTTCAACTCACAGATTACATTTTTGTGATTGAGGCACTAGAGTGGGGCACAGGAGACCGACATTAAATTCTTAGCACTCAGACTTCCTATGTGACTTTGGGCAAGTCACTTTAGACCAAGATTTTCAGGAATAGCTGAAGAGATGTGGGTGCTCAAATTGAAAAAAAACCCCATAAAATAACTTGATTTGCAGAGGGTGCTTACCGTCTGCCCTATGAGAATCAGGACTCTTAAAGGTGTTGTAAGGTGGGCACTCAAACAACCCCTCCCTCAAAAAAAAATACAAAGCATCCAAAAATGACTGGGCATTTTCCTCTCTTTCCGGCTCAGTTCCTCATCTGCAAAATGGGGATGATAGTGTTTTTCTCACACTCCTTTTGATCCAGAAGAGGCTCAGCTTCCTAAACTAGATGAACTGAATCCCAAATCAAAACTTTATCAGCACCGCAATGATGGAATGACTGGAGCAAGAGAGAGAAGTTAGCATAGGAAAACCCCTCCTGCTTCCCATTCTCCAGGGCCAGACTCAAGAAGCACTTGGCTGTCAGCCAGTGCTTGGCATCTGTACTCCAGCTGAGACCCTGCTATATGTGTTTGGCCCTGCATAGTCTAGTTCAAATGAGAATTAATTCAGGGAAGCCTTATGGCCTGTGTTGTATAGGAGGGCAGACTAAATGATCACAATGGTCCCTTCTGCCTTTATAATTTATGACTTAAAAATGTCTCATTCAAATAAACTGCAGAATACACTTAGTTTCATTCAATTAGGAGCAAATCCTACCACTACTTCCCAGGCATGGAATGCCCCAAGTAGTAAAACCAGTTCCCCTCTGTGTGAGGTGTATTAACTTGGATGCCATGCCCTGGCATACTCAATCACTGCTCTCTACACCATTGTATACAGGGTTAGTGCAGAGACCCTTTTGCCGGTGGCTTTTCTGTGCAACACCACTGTAAGGCTTAAGTGGTGAGGAGACCCTCACACTGTCCTGTGCACCATGGGAGAATCCCCTCCTAAAGGAATTTTGACTCCTGAATCTAACATCAAAGTTGCCCTGTGTCATTTTTGCCTCTATAAACTACTATTTCTTTTCGAATGAACAACAATAAAGAGCTCGCTCACATCAAAATTAGCAAAAATTCATTTTGGAAAATTATGCCCATATGCCAATGCACTATTGGTTTATTTGAAGAATACAAATTCCCTTATTCCACATTTCATCAATAATTGACAAGTGTTCTATTTGCCTGGTTAAGACTGGGAAAGCATGAAATCCACCAGCTTCTTTAAAAAACAAATCCCATGAGGGGAGTCCAAATTATTTTTTCTGTGACTTGGTGTGAAAACTCTGCAGTAAAATTCAAAAAACACTCTTCTAGGTTCTTTCACTTGGCTTAAGTACCTAGTTGACTGATGGGAGATGTGATGTTTATGTTTTAAAATGGCTGCTATTTCTGCAGACTCAGTTATAGGATAATTGAAACAGCATGTTGAACTAATAGATTCTTTCCAAAAGCAATGGCTGCATGAAGAGAAACTATCACGTAATAATCATAAATTATCAGACAAATAAATATAATTTACTCATTGCTGTACCAATTATGTAGTATTCCCTCCCCACCACCACCAGTTTTTAGCAATCTTTTCTTTGGTTTCCTGGATCCAAACGAATCAAGAGGACCCTCTCAATAAATTGGCACCTCCTGCCCTGAAGCAAAAGGGCAAGTGACTCATGCAAATCCTAGCTGATTCTGGATGTAAGCTCTCTTATACTTCAGTGAAGACTAAGAAATGATTCCTTTAAAAAAGTGTCCTGGGACACCACAGTTTAAAACAAAATTATTTTACATTTTCAGACAAACCAATCCTCACAACATATTGCACACAAACATGGGACCGGCATGCAAACCTTTGGATGTTGCTATACTCAAGTTAAATATGTGACGGAGTCGCTTTCAAATTCTTCTACTGTATTTTTTTCAATGGTCAATGAATAAATCCTTTACTTAAATCCTATTTCTGTAGAATATCTCATAGTAGGTGATTGGGAAGAAAATTTCAACTTGTGCGCTAGCACAAGCAGATAGCTAAAAGTGCACATAGAGTAAAACTCTAAAGCTAATCACAGTCTATATCTACACTACATGCGACTGCCAGTGGTGGGTAGGGTACATGTAGCTACACAAGCAGTGAAACACAGGCTGCGTCCACATAGCGGTGTGTAGCTACGCATGTCAGTGACAGTCTCTGGCATGGGGGGAGGCAGAAGGAAAAGGCTTCGGCAGCTCCCTTCCACCCAAGTCTTTCCCTGAGCGGGGGAAAGGGCTCCTGCAGTGGGGAGCTGGCAGAGATTCCCCCCCTGCCAGAGTCTTTCCTTACAGGGGGCTGGGGGGAAGGGATCCAGCAGCCTGCAGCATAAATGGGTAGGCACAGCTTGAGTGAGTAAAAAGCCATGTAGGGTACGTATTGGCATATAAACCCACACACTCCAGGTGTGTCTTCACGCTAGTCTCTATTTATACCTATGCTATGGAGGACTACCTGTGTATGCACACTCCACACCACCAAAAGAAGCATGTGGTGTAGACATATACACAGTGGTAAGTGATATTAGTTCCTTCTTTCTGTATTTTGTAGCAGCAATATCACCCATGACATCATTGAAACGTCTTTTAGCTGAAGCTGAAAGTCACGAGTTTAAAGGAAAGTGGACACTGGTTGAGGGTTGGTTTTTGTTTTTAAAGACTCTTAAGTTGAGCAACCTTTCTGATTGGACCAAGTCTGTGGCTTCCTGCTCTCTTTAGATGTGGGAAGCTATTAGTTACCACGTCCCACTGAAAATCTTATGGGGCCCGATTCAAACATCTGCGATTTCAATGGGGTTCTATGGGGATTACAGAGGGCAAAGTGTGGCACAGAGGGTACGGTTTTAGGCTAACTCATGTTCTGCCTCTATCTTCAATGTCTGCATGGCATGTCTTTGTGTAATGGACTGGTGTGGCAGATAGTAAGGAACCCGAGCTCAAAATGAAACTGCATAGCTATTTGGTAACATTTGTAATACTAACTTGCCATTCCTTAAACTTTGAAAAACATCCAAATATATTTGACTGTTGAAACCCAAACTTCTGCAGGGAGTCTCAGGTGCTCATATTAAGAGTTAAGGTAGGTAAAAGGAGTCTGTGGTCTGAAAGTAGAAGACTACAACTTAAGAAGTTGTACATTTTTAAAAAGCAGAGGAAAACATTTTTGCAGTTTTGTGTTCTAACCAACTCTAGTTTTGGCATTACTGTTAACATCATACTCTTACAAAAGGGGTGCTAGGACCAAAGCCATTGCGCATCATTTTTACACAACTTTAAAAAGAGGAAAAAATACTTTTTTTTTTTTTTTTTTTTTTTTTGCAACAGAGATGCAAAGTAGAATTTGGTTTTAGTGCCCAGCAGGAGAAGAGACTGTTAAACATCACAATGCAATCACAAAGAAGGATGGCTAATAGATCATTAAAATAATTCCACTGCCTCCCCTACCTCACACTCAGACTTTTTCACTCTCTCTCATCCCTTAGGGAAATTATTCCTGCTTTATTGCCCTCCCCCTCTTAATGCCTGAAGGCCTTTCTATTAGACTTTGTGAATTGATGGGGCCAGATGGATCTTAACAATGCACTGTGTTAATATTAAAAATCTTTATCATCCTTTTCCCTGGATGAAACAGATTCCTGAACATGAGGAAGACTGAAAAGTAGTTAAGCTGTTCATAACTATTGGTAGCCTTATTATAAAGAGACCTTCAGATGATGAGGGAGGAGGGGAGTACAAAAGAGGGTTAACAAGATTCACACTCATGAGGATAAAATTCATGTTCATTCTTACTGAAATCTGATGGACAAGTAGACTACGATTAGGTCACAAGTATCTAAGGAGCTCATACAAATATCAAAGCAAGACTTAATCCCACTGCAAGGAAGAAGAACAATACGTTATCACAGTTTGAATATAAGAATAAAGTAATAAATAGCTAGGACATCCCTGAGAAACCTTTCACCAAGGTTATCGATATGTGGCATAAAGCTTCAGTGCAGCTTGATAGAGTCAAATGACCATGGCAAGTAGCATGGAGGGATTTAAAGACATTTTGAGGAGATATCATAACTGGAATCACATCCAGAGAAGCGGACCACAAATGTTGGAGAGCAGCGGGTAGGTCTTTTAGTTTCACCAATCCAAAAAAAAAAAAATCTTTATTCTCAAAAGCATCTTCATTTTTTGAAAACTTGTGATTGTTTCATTCCAAACATATTTCTGATTTATACAAGTGCCAGAAAAAAACAGAAGAAAATCCAAGCATTGATTCAGATTCATCTGATCTCAAAACTTAAGTTATCCTTTCACTGATAAAAGATAAAAGGAAGTTTGCTGTTTCCTGAACACAGCCCTATATAAAGGCATTATTAATTATTTAAAAATACATTAAGTTGAAGCACCTCTCCATGCCCCTTCTTAGGTCATTTCTGTTCTATGTACTATCTTTCTAACACAACAAGATACATTGAAATTTCTCTGTTGAGATTGCCCTGAGGTTGCTTCCTTTCTAGTTGAAGTAGCTTTCTTTTTCTAAAATAATAATTGTCAGTTCTCACATCCATTCACTCTTTCTATTTTGGGAAATCCTCTTTTGATTAAAGACATAAAATGCAAGCAAAAAAGTCACATGGACCACTTTGTTTTTTGTTTAGATTTCCACAAACACAAATCTTTAAACTTCTTGAAAAGATAAGCAATCAATTTATATGGAATAATAGTATTAGAGAATTTATTCTATTGCTGAACTTGAAACTTAACACAGAATACCAGCGGGAACAGACGTAGTATTTTGGAAATACCTAGGGAGCAAGGCCAGGCCTTGAACATCTGCTGATGGTTCCCCACAAACCACACATCACACTCAAGATTTTCAAATGTAAATTGTAATTTTGGGTGCCTCCATTTGTGGGCCATAATTTGCTATTATTTCTCATGCGAAATTCCTATTGAAGTTGATATGAGGTTTGAAAATAGATTTAGCAAACATTTTCATGCCTTTAAAAAGTGCCTGGATGCCATGGTCTTTATTGTGACTTAAAACCAGAGCAGTGCTCTGAGGGCTGTTGGGTCCAAGCAGCAGTAATCAGAGATACTCTGCCTGTGGAGTGGTCAAACCACCACACTTTCTATAGGGAACAGGGATGGTTGGAGAGTCTTTCTGGAGGCATAGCTGAATTTTCCTTAGTTTCACCAGCCGCACACTGGTGGCCAGCTAAGCACACCCAGGGCTCTAAAGGAATACTAATTAAGTAATTACCAGTTGGGCCCTTTCCATTTATTCTCCTTTAGAACAGGACAGTAGAAGAGTTGCAAGTAAATATAGTAGGTAGAATTTCTCTCCTCCCCCCACCCCGCAAAAACAAACAAACAAACAAAAAACCAGGCAAGCGTTCAGCACGGGTTCTTAGTACATCTCTGCATCAAATCCATTCATCATAGAAATATTATAGTGTATGTTTTCAGCATCGTATACAACTATTAAAATCCTTATGGTATTAAAGTAAATGAGATGCTCTGTTGCCAGTCATTTCAAAAATTGTTTATGAAGAAAATGTCATGCCTTAAACAGAAAAATTGAATTAATGGGATGTTTGATCTCTCAAGTAACATAAAATTTCAGTAATGCAATGTATGGTGGTAGAAAACAAAGGGACTAGACAAAATATTGTGAACAATATTTCAGCTAAAGGATGCATTTAAAAAAAAGTCTAAGATGCTGTTTTAGTTCCTAATGTAGCATACTTACACACAGGAGTAACTTTACAAATGTGAATGGTCCCAATTATTTCAATGGGATTACTTGTGTGAGTAATGTTACTCATATTTTAAGGATTGGGCCCTTAGGTAGTTTCAAATTTTATATGTGAGTGTAGCTAAGTATTGATTTACAAGTGAGAGGGTTCAGAGA
Organism: Macrochelys suwanniensis; assembly: GCA_033296515.1. Lineage (NCBI taxonomy): Eukaryota > Metazoa > Chordata > Testudines > Chelydridae > Macrochelys > Macrochelys suwanniensis. The sequence continues at coordinate 121,726,140 of CM065778.1, read as the reverse complement.
AGAGACAAAAGAATGACTAAGGATTGCATGACAGTCTTTATAGCAGTGGTTCTCAATCTTTTTTTATTTGCAGACCCTAAAAAATTTCAGTTGAAGGGGCAAAGCCTGTTGGGAATCTTAGACAGTCTGCGGACTCCCAGGGGTCCACGGACCACTGGTTGAAAACTGCTGCCTTATACTAAGACATGGCAGGAGATCAATCTGTTTATTTTGACAACGAGGTTTATGGTATGATTTGATGACAGCTTGATAAGCACCTACATAGGGAACAAAAATTTGTTAATTGTCTTTTCAGTCTAGCACAGTAAGGTATAACAAGATCCAATGGCTGGAAGCTGAAGCTAGATAGATTCAGACTAGAAATAAGGTGCACATTTTTTAAACAAAGGGGTAATTAACCATTGGAACAATTTTACCAATGGTTGTGGTATATTCTCCATTACTGAGATTTTTAAATCTAGATTGGATGCTCTAGTTCAAAAAGGAATTAAGCACTATTAAGCAGTGAAGAGTCACTGCTTTCTGACTGGGAGCTTTATTTTACATATTTCTGAGGATTATTTTAGTGCTTATGCAGGATGCCAGACTAGATCACAGTGCTCTAATTAAAAGGGGGCCACGGAAGTTTCAGGTTGTCAATGTAAAACATTTCTAGGCAGTGCAAATTTATATGCAATATAGCTACAGCTCCCAAGGTACTTTTGAGCCTGGCCTATCCATGCCACAAAAAGCAGCAGGGTTGAAGAAGAATGTTGGCATCCGTATTGGAGACTGAAAGTGAGCACCAGCTCAGCCGCTTTGTGCCGGTGAAGAGTCACTGCTTTCTGACTGGGAGCTTTATTTTTCATATTTCTGAGGATTATTTTTCTCTGCTGAGAATGCTCATCAATTATGGTATTAAGCCTTTGCATGGAGCAGCTTGAACAACCTCCAATATTGGCTCATCAAGGAATCTGTGCCTTTTTAGCAGGAGCTCTGTGTGGCTTAACTTCACTCCATAGCTCTTTTGCTTATTTTCCCACACACAGCACAGCCTATACAAGCAGGTTAAGATACTTCCTACATCCAGTGTTCAAATTATATATCTCACAGTTAGGTGTGTGGGTGGTTATTGGGTTTGACAGTGTTTAGTGAGTTGGATGAGAATGCAATAGAGATGAAAATCACCAGCATACTGAAAAGACCAGAACCCGTGACTCTTTGCAAACCTATCTACTGGCCCCAAAAACACCTTGAAAAAGATGAAACCCCATATAACTGCACAAGTGTCCTCATTTGTATTCCTCAGTCCTTTGGAATTCCCAAGAACTTTGGTACATTTTTATGAATCTTCATATACCATTGTAGCTATATTGTTGAAAGCTAATTTATGCATCAGTAATTAGGTTCAGTTACAGAAGGTGAGTTATTTACAATAGCAAGAAGGGACATAATGAGGAGTAATTGGATTTAATGAAGAAAGGGAACATTTAGGCTGCATATCAGGACAAACTTCCTGACTCATAGACTTTAAGGTCAGAAGGGACCATTATGATCATCTAGTCAGACCTCCTGCACAATGCAGGCCACAAAATCTCACCCACCCACTCCTGGAATAATCCTCTCACCTATGTCTCAGCTATTGAAGTCCTCAAATCATGGTTTAAAGACTTCAAGATGCAGAGAATCCTCCAGCAAATGACCCGTACCCCATGCTGCAGAGGAAGGCAAAAAACCTCCAGGGACTCTGCCATTCTACCCTGGAGGAAAATTCCTTCCCGACCCCAAATATGGCGATCAGCTGAACCCTGAGCAAGTGGGCAAGACTCACCAGCCAGACACCCAGGAAAAAATTCTCTGTAGTAACTTCTAACATCCCATCATTGACCATTGGTCCTATTTACCACTGATGGCAATTAACTGACCTTTGACTAAGATCATGTTATCCCATCAAACCATCCCCTCCACAATGGGATTCATTAGGATGTCTCCCGGGGAAATGTTGGGTGCTGTGTTGTATGGACATGTAGTTAAGGAAATTGAATGGATAGTCCAGTAGAGATTATCCATTTTTAAATTCTATAATTCCTAAGCAACAGTCACAGGTCAGTTCAGACACCAAACAAATCTTAATAGTTATTATCTAGAAACTAATTATGGGCCTGATTCTGAAAAGCATTTAAATACATGAATAACCATATCCCTTACTTAAACTTTGCTTTAAATTCAACAGGACTTATGCATATACAGTTAAACATGTGCTGAAGTGCTTTCTAAACAAGCAAGTGCTTAATTGTTTTCCCAAAATTGGGGGACATAATTAGTTTCTGCTATCCTGAATATAGATGCTTTCATTAATTGAACATCTGAATTCGATGGGCATTGTATTGGATCCCATTACAGGAAGGAATATCAGACCTATATAGCTAGCTAGCTATAGTTCCAGATACTTAAAGATTAGTTACAATTAAATCTCCGAAGCGGTAAATTTGGATTCTAGTTCACAAGCCAGAATAAATACATATCCAAAACATAGTAGTGATGGCAGAATTTAACTACCCAGACAAAATATGGCAAACACACAAGATGGCCAATAAGTTCTTGGAATGTGCTGGGAACAAGTTCTTGTTTCAGATGGTGAAGGAAGTAACCAGGGTGACAGATATGTCCGAAATGGGCCATCTTGATTATCACTTCAAAAGTTTTTTTCCCCTGCTGATAATAGTTCCCCTTAATTAATTAGCCTCTTACAGTTGGTATGGGTACTTCCACCTTTTCATGTTCTCTGTATGTATAAATATCTTCTTACTATATGTTCCATTCTTTGCATCCGATGAAGTGGGCTGTAGCCCACGAAAGCTTATGCTCAAATAAATGTGTTAGTCTCTAAGGTGCCACAAGTACTCCTGTTCTTTTTCCTGATACAGACTAACACGGCTGCTACTCTGAAACCAGATATTTTAGACTTGATTCTGGCAATCAGGGTTAAATTAGTTGTGAACCTAAGGCAACTTGGGTCAAAGTGATCATGAAATGATGACTTCATGATTCCAAGGGAAGCCAGGATTGAGAGCAGCAGAATAAGGATTTCAAAAGAAGCAGAATTCAACAAACTTAGAGAACTGGCAGGTAAGATCCCATGGGAAGAAATATCTAAGGGAAAAAGGAGTTCAGGAGAGCTGGCAGTTTCTCAGAGCAGCAATATTAAAGGTAATACAGCAAACTATCCCAATAAGAAGGAAACAGAGTAACAATAAGAGGCCAATATGGATGCATCAGGAACCCCTTAATGACCTGAAAATCCAAAAGGAATCCTATAAAAAGTGGAAATATGGACAAATGTTAAGAATGAGTACCAGAGAACAGCACAAGCATGTGGAAACAAAAGAATCAGGAAGACTAAGGCACAAAATGAGTTATATCTAGCAAAGGCAAAGGCAATAAAAAGGCAATTTATAACTCTATAAATACATTAGGAGAAAGTCAAAGTAAAGTGTAGGTCCACTACTTAGCAGGGAAGAAGAGATAACAGATTACACCAAAAAGGAGGAGTTTTTTAATGATTAATTTGGTTCAGTCTTCTCTAAAATAGTCAGTTGTGACTGGATGCTTAATACAATCAATACCAACAACTAAGGGAAAGTAACAAGCCAAAATAGGAAAATAACAGGTTCAAAACTATTTAATTAAATGTATTCAAGTCAGCTGGCCTGATGAAATTCAGTAGAGGATATCTCAGAACTGTTAGCGATTATCTTCAAGAACTCCTGGTGGCTGGATGAGATCCCAGAAGACTGGAGGACAAACATTCCTATCTTTAAAAAGAGGAACAAAGGATTCAGGAAATTATAGACCAGTCAGCCTAATTTAGATAGATGGAAAGATACTGGTACAAATTATTAATCAATTTATAAACACCTAGTGAATAAAAAGATAAGTAATATCCAACATGGATTTATCAAGAACAATTTATACCAAACCAACCTCATTTCCTTCTTTCTCAGGTTTACTGGCGTAGTGGATATGGGGTAGCTTTAGACCTGATTTATCTTGATTTTGGTAAGGCTTCTGATAGCCCACAATGGTATTCTAATCAGCAAACTAGAGAATGTGATCTGAATGAAATTATAATAAAGTGGTTGCATATCTGGTTGAAAGACTGATTCAAAGCACAGTTATCAATGGTTCACTGTCTAACAGGGAGGGAGGGGAGTGTATCAAGTGGGGTCCCACAGGGACCTGTCCTGCATCCAGTACACCTAAATATTTTCATGAATGACTTGAATAATGGAATAGGGTGTATGATTATAAAATGTGCAGATAACACCAAGAAGGGAGGGATTACAAGTGCTTTGGAGGACAGGATTAGAGTTCAAAATGACCTTGATAGATTGGAGAAATTGTAATCAACAGATGAAATTGAACAAAGACAAGTGCAAAGAACCACTCTTATGGAAAAATCAAATGCACAAATACAAAATGGGGAATAACTGGTTAGGCAGTAGTACTGCTGAAAAGGATCTGGGAAAAACAGTGGATCACACCATGAATATGAGTCAACAATGTGATGCAGTTGCAAAACAAGGCTTGTATTCTGGGCTGTATTAAGTGAGAATGTCATGGAGGTGGTGTAAAAATCCTTGCTGAAGTTCAGATATATTATTTCAACTGCATTCCCCCTATCCACCAAACCAGTTACCCTGTCAAGGAAGGAAATCAAGATGGATTAGCATGATTTGTTCTTAGTAAATCCATGCGGGCTGCTAATGATTATTCCTTCATTCTTCAGGTGTTCGCAAATTGAATGTTTTGTACATTGCTCTGGGATAGACTCATAGACTTTAAGGTCAGAAGAGACCATTATGATCATCTAGTCTGACCTCCTGCACAATGCAGGCCACAGAGTCTCACCCACCCACTCCTGGAATAATCCTCTCACCTGTGTCTCAGCTATTGAAGTCCTCAAATCATTGTTTAAAGACTTCAGGATGCAGAGAATCCTCCAGCAAGTGACCCATGGTCTAGATATAATTGGTTCTGCCTCAGGTTCTGCCTCAGGTGTAGGGGGCTGGACTAGATGACCTATTGAGGTCCCTTCCATCCCCGCATTTCTAAACTTTTATGATAAGCTCTTTCCTTTTTAACCTGATCCCCAAAAAGAAACAGCAAATATAGAATTAGAAAAAACAACAACTGTATATCAGATTGAGAAACAACAAGGATGACTTTTGAAATGTTAAAACTCAAAGTAAGTGTTTTTCCCATTTTCCAAAGAATTTACATTAATGTGCCAATTACTCATTCCTCTCCACTGAGATTAACATAGGTGATATTAGCCTAGGTTAATATTTTCCTTTCTTACAAGTAAAAAAACAAACAAACCTAAAACTAGAGTGAGTTCACAAATGAAAAAAACGCTTAAAGTTCTATAGATCCTTTGACTAGAAGCTGGTCACTAACAGCCCCATTAAACCTCAATGCCCCAACAGTCTGTTCCAATCTGGTAGCCCTTTCTAGGAGTCTATTGCATTCAGTACCAGTAGTCAGCAGTTCTGTTCCTTTAGAGGACTTGAATTTAGTGGGAAAATCATTCACATTTCATCAGAACTTAATCTTAGAACTAATTCATATTTGAACAATTCCCTCTCCCAGCACTATTCTACCTTTTTGTCATCTTGTCTCTTATTCCACGACATTTAAGAAAGAAAATACCAGAATATGGTTTTCTGCCTATGTTTTCTCCTTTTGGGTCAACTTTCTCATATGGAATCCTTGTAATTCCATTTCTGCTAGAGTATGGCCACTTCTCCCCTCAATGGATCAGGACAAACCTCTGAGCTTCAAAGAAATTATTTCCAACTGTGCTGAACATGTGACTTCCCTCCAGAAAAGAGAGTTTTAGGGAGGAGCCCTAATAGGAGACAATCAGGCCTAAAAAATATTGGGGGATTTAAGTCTTTTCCTGTCCTTTCATACTAGACTTGCCTATGTAAGTAGTCTCCAGATTTGTCTGATTAAGGGGGAAAGAAATGTATTAGCCTGATTTATTGACTGTCCAGCAGACTATACGTTAGATTTCCTTTTGTCACATTCACAGGGCGGCTCTACCTTTTTTGCCGCCCCAAGTGGCGAAGCAAAAAAAACCCAAAAACCTGACACAGCAGTGCCTCCGAAGCAAAGAAAATAAAAAAGCTGCCGCAGAAGTGCCGCCGAAGAAGAAGAAGAAAGAAAAGCAGGAGTGCCGCCCCTTCAGATTTGCCGCCCCAGGCACCTGCTTCCTTAGCTGGTGCCTAGAGCTGGCCCTGCACATTCACATCAAGTAATTGTGAGTACATGCACATTCCTAGTTAGAGTCAGGAGTTTAATGCCAGAAAGGACCATTAGATCATCTCCTGTATATCACAGAACACCACCTAGCACTAAATGCAGCAATGGAAATGAGACCAAAGTAAATGACACCCACAGGAGACTAGACTATTACATGCCAAAGGGAGAGACTAGGGAGGTCCGATGTGCACTAATGTTTGAAGCCCCTGCAATGACAAGGAAATGATTAAGTGAGATATAATCAGATAATCCTGGCACGTGACCTGCACCAACGCACTGAAGAGAAAGGCGAAACCCCCAACAGTCACTGCCAATCTGACCTAGGGGGAAATTCCTTCTTTACCCCACATATGGCAAATCAGTTAAACCCTGAGCATGTGAGCAAGAACCAGCCAGTCAAACACCCGAGAGAGAGAGAATGCTCAGTGCCACATCAGAGCCCTGGCCCAACTTGCCTAGTATCCCATCTCCAGTCCTGGCCATCCTGATGCTTCAGAGGAAGAAGATTAAAAATAACCCCATCATACATTGAAGGAAAAATAATCCCTTCCTGATGCCTGGCAGTGACTGAAAATATAAGTGTGTGTATATATTTGAAAAGTCTATCTAGAACTGAATATTGACCCAAAAAACTGAATATTTAATTTGAAAGTATTCATGAAATTCACCAGAGAAGTTATATTACGACTATATTGATGAATTATTCACTTCCACTCCCCACTACATACCTCTTGCCCTAGTTACATGAGCTGGGTGAATATGCAGGGGATGGGGAACTAATGGAATAAGTTATGGCAAAAATCATCAAAACACATATCCAGTCAGTTTTAGTCCCAGTAAAAAATATATTTAACCTTATCCCACATAAGAGTAGTAGTGGAACTTATACCTGTTCAAAAACATTTCAAATATACAGGACAAAAACATCCCTATTATAACAAGAAAAAAATATGGACACAGATAGTATTTAAGTAGTAAATGATTTTTTAGCAGGCAAGGACCACTGTTTAAGGAAATACAGGGATTTATGACCAAATTGAGACAATGATACATTAATACAATATGACCCTGGGTGGGCTTCCTAGTGGCTCACAGAATACACAAGCCACAGAGTTCTGCCCTTTGCTAGGTTTAACTTTGTCCCTCCTGTGCAGGTTGCAAACTGTCAGGTCAGTGCACTTGCACTCTCCCTCTCCCCTCAGATTAGGACCAGGATCACCACCAACTGCTCCTTTCCTAGTCCTCAGAACAGGGTCTTCTAGTTTAATGAGCCCCTACAGAATCGGCCTCCAACCATTTAATTCTTGCTGGCCTTGTTTGCTCTCCCAAAGACTGCCAGGAAAATTGCTTTGTGGGTTTTGGCCCTAGCTGGACAACTCTGGTAAAACTATCTGGAGGTTTCTTGGGACCTGTATGTATTCCCATCACATATCCTTTTTAACTGTAATACAGAGTTCTATAATTGTTTTGCAGGCTGAATCAAAAGACATTAAAAAAATCCCTACTCAAAGACAAAGTACTGTTTGCATGGATTTGTAATGGTTAGTGGGACGTATGATGACGGACAAGAAGTGCAGTATTTGAATGTACTTTTGTGCCTGATCTTGCCTTACTCAGGCACAAGAGTCAAACTAAAGTCAACTGGAGTCTTTGTCTGATGATTGGATCCTTTATGTGTGCTCATGGATGCCTTGTATTAATATCCCCTTTGTCCAATATATATATATATATTCAGTACAATTAGTGCAATTGTATTGTGTCTCAATTTCTTATGCTGTAATTACCTTTAACTTCTCTCTACCTTTGAGTGTTTTCAATGTATTGTATCATTAAAATGCTGTATTCTGTTACTTTTATTATTAGTGGACTGCAAACAGTGTGCTTTGCACCATATAGAACATGCACCAAGGAGTTTTCAATCCAAACAACACTTGCATGACATTGCCATAGGGCAAATTTTTCAGTCACTCTATAAACCCTGAAGATGGATGTTTTAGTAGGAACAATGACACAGATCCTTAGCTATAGTGCTGAAAACAGCACCACTGTATATTAAAAATAAAAGCAGAATAGGGTTCTTGCCAGAAAGGTTTTGATTTTCTGTGAGCATTCTTCCCTAAAATATGCTTGAATTTACACCCTGCAGGGTTTAAACAAAGAAGATAATTAAATAGATCCTTCAAAGCAAAGACCTACTGGTGTGATAGAAACTGATAGTTAGCACATGTTTTTATTTGAAAACTACCACTTCCCACACAAACAGTTTTCTATTATTTTTTTGCCCATCCTTTATGCTTGTGGAGTTATGATGTGCTGATGGCTGCTAATTTAATTTTGAATATGAAATAAGATGTATACTATAATATAAAAGACATTATTAATGATAACAAGGTTTGCAGTCCCAACATATAAACTACCCTAACAATATAAAAAAAACCTTCCTGATCCTGAAAACCTTTTATCACAGCTCTCTACTAAAATGAGAGCGCTGCAGCTGTGTTTAAACTCCAGCTTCTCTGCTGGGTGATATACCAATAACAAACCCAATGCAAATACCCAATGCTGCTTGTGGAGATGAATCTTAATGAATATACTAATCTAGTCCATCCTACTACTTCCGATCTATGAACAACCAGGGTTCCAAAATATGCACCAGTTCTGATGCAGGATTACTGAACAAAAAACAAAAGAAAGGAATAGCTAAATACAAAGTCATTTAGCATAAGTGGTAATCAAATGATATACCTGAGATCCATCGATGATATTTTCATCCTCTGGACAGACGACTTAAACTCCCTCAGATTTCCACCACAACTTCAACAACTACCATTCATCCATTAAACTCTCTCTGCAACACTCCCACACTAGCATGAATTTCCTGGACACCATGATCAGCTTCAACAATGGAACCCTACAAACACCTACTATATATACAAGAAACCAAATTCCAAAAAAATTAAAAAACAAAAGTTACTTAATGTAGCCCATCAATTTATGCATAAAAATAAATTTAAAAAAGCTAAAGCAAGTAGAAAAATAAAAGTATATAAAAAATAATGTTAAAACATGGGTGCGAAATTGTGTGTGGTGCGTTCAGGCAACCCGTAATGCACCAACAAAGGCTTGGGCCATATCACAGGGTTCAAACAAATTTTATTAATAAATTGCCAAAAAAAAAAAAATCCAATATTTATTGGTAATAATTAATTCATTTTCAAAATGGGTGGAAGCATTTCCTTTTAAAAATAATAGCACCAGCGTAGTAGCCAAAAATACTTTTAATAAGGTAGTATGTAAATATGGCACTCCTGAAATAATAAATTCTCACAATAAAAAAGTTTTTATAAAAAAATATTTACAACAATAATACAAGCCTTAAAAATTAAACAAAAGCTCCATATATCATACCGGCCTCAGCCCTCAGGCCAAGTGGAGCGCATAAATCACACTATTAAAAAAGCACTCCAAAAAATAATAAATCACACAAATAAAACCTGGCCAAATAAACTGCCAGGATGGTCGGTGCTGTGATGGAGCTCACCACCACTTGATCCCTTCTATCCCTGGTAGCCCTAGCTGGCGGGGAGCCTTGGGGGCAGGTGGGATTGGAAGGGACATCAGATCCTTTGCCACCTGGAAAGCCTCCGGAGTTGAAGGGGGCTGCAGGCGTGAGATCCCATGACCACTCCTGGGAGTCGGAGGTAGGTCCCAGACTATACTCGATGCTCTTGGCAGAGTCACCGGAGCCAACATTGGCTCTGGGAAGGATGAGTGGCTCGGCATGGATTTCACTGCACTAGTCATTCCCCGCTTGTCCCTCTTCAGCATCAAAGAGTGCCCTCTCTTGGCTTGTTGTTTCTTATGCTTCTTCCTTGGCACCAGGAAGGAAGAACAGTGCTGGGAAGAGCATGGTGCTGGTGGAGCGCTTCGCATGTAAGCAAAGTGCTCAGTGCTTATTCGGAGCAACTCAGCTCCGAGGCCAGTCTGAGAGCTGCCTCCATGAGTAAGGCCTTGAGAAGAATGTCTTTTTGAGTGGGTCATCTATAGCCCCTGCAGATCTGGCACATCTCTCTATACGTGAGTTTCCCCAAGGCACTTTAGACAGAGTGCAGGTCACTCATTGGCTTCAGCTTGCTTCAGGAAATTGTGTATCAGGCACATGATTAAATATAGTGTGGAGATCCATTCGAATGTATATTGACGTCTTAGCCCTGGTCTACGCTACAAACTTATGTCAGTAAACTACATTGCTCAGGGGTGTGGAAAATTCACACCCCTGAGCAACGCAGTTATAGTGACCTAACCCCCGGTGTCGACAGTGCTATGACGACGGGAGAGCTTCTCCCATCCACATAGCTACCGCCTCTTGAGGGTGGGGGGGCATGGAGTACCTATGGCAATGGGAGATGCTCTCCCAACTGCATAGGTAGCATCTTCACTAAGTGCTATAGCACCATAAGTGTAGACAAGCCTCTAGGTAACATATGAAGGAAATCGCCAAACATGCTGAAAGTGGTGATTTATTTATACCGTTGTATTCAGGATAAACTCTGACTCATGATCCAGAGCGTGGGCCATGGCCTCAGATCTTAGATGAGACTGAGTCAGGAGTGAGGTTTTGGCCTAGATACTCCGTCAGCGGTGCAAGAATTATTGGGCCTATTCCACAAAGGTGCTGTCCTGAGGCTGGCTGCACTCAGTTTAAGCATTGGGAGAGTTTAAAGACCTTGAGGTTGTTAGATACAGACACAACATTCAAACAGAAAGGGCCACATTTTTAAAAAGGAAGCCTGAAGTCTGCGTGTAATTGCACTCTCACATGGGCAGCGGGTATCATAGGCTGGGGGAGGGGAGCCTCCCCAAACAGCCGGACATGGCCCTACCCACGCATTCCCCCTCAGGGCCCAGGCCTCCTCCTGCTTCCCACTCTCTGCAGATCATCCCCAGTGCCATAGCCTGCGCTTGAGCTGGGGCCGCAGGTGCTCCGGGACTGGGGCCACGCCACCCACCCGGCACTCTGGGGCTGAGGCTGTGGGGGGTAGGGCCACGCCTCCTGGTGCTCTGGGGCGGGAGGCAGGTGGCTGCAGTAGGGGATTCTGGGCTCTGGTAGGTAGGGTGACCAGACAGCAAATGTGAAAAATCGGGACAGGGGGTGGGGGGTAATAGGAGCCTATATAAGAAAAAGACCCAAAAAATCGGGACTGTCCCTATAAAATCGGGACATCTGGTCACCCTACTGGTAGGGGAGGGATAGAAGTGGGGGGACTCAGGGCTAGCCTCCCCCAACTGGCAGTTCACACACCACCCATGCACTCTTAGGTTTATATGCATAAATACTGTGACTATGTATTTGGATTAGGTGAATGCACACACAAATACTGAGCTAAGTACTTTATTATATACACTCATAATCCCATTTTAAACAAAAATATTCCCAAGAAACAGTACCCCTTAAAATACTTCGTGAAATAGTGTATTTTGGTCTTTTATAAAACATGGACAAATATTCTGCATAGACGATTTCTTTGAGTGCTAGAGAAGCAGAGAGACAAGGTGGGTGAGGTAATATCTTATATTGGACCAACTTTTAGTGGTGAGAAACAAGCTTTTGAGGTTACAGAGAGCTCTTCTTCAGGTCTAGGAAATGTACTCTCTGGCGGAGGGGGGGTTCCCAGAGCTCAGGTTCCAGCCCAAACCCAAATGTCTACATTGCAATTAAACACCCCCTTAGCCCAGGGATGAAAGTAATTAAAGGACTTACCGGTACGCCAGAGTCCTGAGTGGGGGCGTGGCCTCAACCGGAAGAGGCGATTTAAAGGCCCCAGTGCTCTGGCTGGGAGCCCTGGGGCCTTTAAATCACCCCAGAGCTACCAGCTGCAGAGGCGGCTGGGAGCCCCAGGGCTCAGGGGCGAATTAAAGGTCCCGGGGCTCCGGCCACTGCAGAGCTCCGACCATCTTAAATCCCTGCTGGAGCGCGGCTGCTAGAGCCCCAGGGCTTTAAAGAGTTCTGGCGGGGCTTTAAAGGGTCCGGGGCTCCCCGCAATGGCAGGAGCACCGGGCCCTTTAAATCACCGCCAGGGAAGCTGGTCTGGTCTGGCACAGCATACTGGCTCTTGCCGGTACGCCAGACTGGACCGGCTTACTTTCACCTCTGCCTTAGCCTGAGTTCTGCGAGCCTGAGTCAGCTAGCACAGGCCCGATGCCAGTGTTTAGTTGCAGTAGAAACATACAAGGTGGAACAGATTGTTTTGCATAAGTAGTTAACACATATTTCAGGGGACCATTCAAGGTGAAATGGCCATCTCTCCAGTCACAGCGGGTAAAGGAGGGAAAAACGCTGAGGGAGGGGGGGAGGAATAGTGGATTACAGATTGTTGTAATAAACCATAAATCCAGTGTCTCTATTCAGTCCAGGAATTTTAGTGTCTAGCAAAGAGCAGCAGAGAACCCCCTGTTCCCATCGTCACTCTTTTTTACATTCTTGTTCACTTTTTTTTTTTTTTTTAAACATAGCTGGTGAATTATGCACTTCAAGACAGTCATGGAGACCAAGTGTAGAAGTCTGGCTGACTAGTGAGTATGTCTTGAAGATGAAAGATTATTTTTCAATAATGATTTATGCAGCTGATCTTTTGTATTTGGGAACTCCTGCCATGAGCAGAAAGAGAGGCCTCGTTATTCCCTTGTGAGGATTATGTAGTAAAAAGTAATGCCATCGTGTTCTCAGTAAAATCTCATCAGAAAAGTCATTTCTGAGCAATTTCAGTAAAGACAGCACTTGAGAATAAGTTCTCAATAATAGAATTTTTTCATTTTAAATAAAAACAGCTATGCAGCAATTTTTAACCTCTTTGAAATGGGAAACCTCACTGTTTGCTGGTGTCACAAGTATTTAAGAACCAACTCCGGTGATTCTTTCAAAGCGGTCTGTGTACAAAAGAAATACCGTACAGAAATCTCAGCTTCCACTCCCAAAAGGTTCCCTTTGAACTCTGACATTATAACTCTTGCATTTCCAAATGAATTCTAACGTCTTTTTAGTAAGCATTTTTGGATGTACTTACTAGAAGGGCCTCTCCTAATGGGATATGGGAATGTTATAGAAAGTCTGAAAAAAATTTAGAGAATCCATCAAACATGAAAGAGATTGAGTAAAAATAGAACAAGGGTGTGCAGTCTCTGGAAGTTATCAAGATTTCCCAAACATGCAATCCACTGTACCATTTTGAAGACAGAGGCTAAAATGTTACTCTGATTTTTACATGTAGAGAAAAAATGCCATATTTTGCTAGGAGACTTCTTATGGGTTTTTTTAGGTTAACAATGGCTCTGGAACATTTACATGTATGTTATGCATACTCATGAAGATGTGCTGAACACATCACTGTACATGATTTAATTAAAAAACACTTTTTTATCATGAGTCAGAAACTTTGCAAAAATGACCTATTAATTCACATCATCATCTCAGTTTGACAGAATTCAAGTCAATTTAGTCATATAATTACAACAGAAGGAAATAAAACATGAAAATTATAGAAAATTTAAAGAAAAACAAACACAGAAAAATGTATGTGAAACATGTACAATAGGAAGAAGGACATTTGAAGAAACATGGGAAGTAACATGAAGAAAGAAATATCAAAGTAAAAAGTGAAAAGAAAAAATAATGAAGTAAAGAACTGAAGAAAGGAGATATAAAGAAAAGGGAATCACAAAAGGAAAAGAACAGAGTGAACAAGATATCAAATAAATGCAAACATGTAAAAGCACATTATTTTATTTAGGATGCTAATTCCTGACTGTGATTGGCTTTGCATCATTTTTTTTTAAATTACATGTAACTATTTGATTTTTTTTCAAAAAACAAAAAGGACATCATGAGTGATGGCGTATTCACCCCCACACCAGCCCGGAAAGGATTAAGGAAGGCAAGTAAGAGCCAATTAGTGTGATAGGCCACACATGAAGGGTTTAGGTTGGAGAAGCAACCCCTGACTGGAGGATGAAGCTCAGCTAAGCAGGTGTGGACTGGCCTAATATAAAGCCAGGAAGCTGTCAACAGAAACGGGACAGTGAGAAAGTTTGCAGCTTCCCTCTGTGTATTACAGAGGGATGGAGGTAGTGCTTAATTTGTAATGAAAGAGGTGCCGCGCTCAAGCAATTTTTTTACTTTTATAACTGATGTGCTGGAGCTATGGATTGCCAAGCCCAGAGTGCTGGGACTCAGCTCTGGCACAAATTAAGAACTGGAAGGAGGGAACCTCTGGAAAGAGTAGAACCCCTACGAGCCTGCCCCTGAGGGAAGAGTATACCCTGAAGAGCAGGGCCGGCTCCGGGCACCAGCTAAAGAAGCAGGTTCTTTGGGCAGCTAATACCAAGGGGCGGCACTCCGTCTGCTATTGGGGTGGCACGTCGAGGTCTTCGGCAGCAATTCGGTGGCAGGTCCCTCAGTGCCTCTCGGAGCGAAGGACCTGCTGCCGAATTGCCGCCAAAGAGTGGAGTGGCGCGATCGCGCTGCCGTGGCTTTTTTTTTTTCCCGCTTGGGGTGGCAGAAAACCTGGAGCCAGCCCTGCTGAAGAGAGCAGAGTGGAGAAGAGAACCTGTAGGAGGTGGAGTAGGAAGCAGCCTAGGAGATAGCAGCAAGGATGGGTACTAAGCAGACCGTGGCTGTGTGTTGTAGGATCCCTAGGCAGGAACCTGAAGTAGTGGGTGGGCCTGGGTTCTTTCCTACTAAGCATTGATGGAGTTGCATTGCCTGGACAGAGGGTCCAGTGATACTCTCTACCCAAGAAGGAGAAACCACACCATGACCTGACTGAGAGGCTAAGTTACACAGTGGAAACTGTAGCTCCTGGAGTGAGAGAGGGGCTGCAGAGTGAGAAAGATGGTGGGAGAGACCAAAAGGGAAGGTGTTGAACCTGAAAGAGTTAATTCTCCAAACAGCCAGGAGGCAGTACTACCTGTGATGAGAGAGTACCCTGTGACAGGGATATATCCTTCCCTGGTGTAAAAAGGGCATAGTTTCATGAAGCCAGTAGAGCTGTATCAATTTTCGACATCTGAAGACTGGGCCCACACAATGAACAGTATAACAAGACACTGATTAACTGTAATACAATGGCAACTGACTTATAATGGAATTAATAAATCAGAATTGTGCTAATTATGATCCATAGTCATGGAAATTTTGGTAGCACAAAGACCCAGAGAAATGCCAGCTGTGACAAAAGAGAATTATATCCCATTCAATTATTTCTCCCATCTATTTTCATTTTTCCCCTTTAGTTCCACATTTAACCAATCATGGTAAATGGATGGGGATTGATCAATTTTTCAAAAAGAAAGAAGTTATCTCCGATTATAAAATTTGAATCCTTTGTTTTTTCTAAGAACCTTATTTAAGGCATTAAGCCTATATGATGAAAAAATCTCAGGAGAAGGTCTTATTCTAGATAATACTTAGTCCTGCCATGAGTGCAGGGCAGTGGACTAGATAACCTCTCAAGATCCCCTCCAGTCCTAGGATTCTTCTTTAAGGAGAAAAAAAAGGGGTGGGGGATGGGGGAAATGATTTGTGGTGCAAAAGCATAATACAATCTATCACATAAAAATGCCAGTATGTGTTACTATGCAAGAAGCAGCAGTATTCTGTAGATACTGCTGCTGGTGTTAATAAATTCAGGTAAAATTCCACTTTGAAAAATGATCATGGACTTCATACAAGTACATGATGCTTGGTGAACTTGAGGTCCAAAAACAGACTATGTTGCAAAATCATTGTGTAGCCATAATCCTCCCTGCTGAATCCAAATCTCTGCATGCCCTCCATGTTTACACTGTCTCGTACCCAAAAGAGGCAAAGAGTGTTCCAAGTTTGTCCAGTGTGATTCTTTACGTGCTACTGGAACTGTGGGCTTTGGCGTGAAAGTAGGCATAATGAATAATGATTCATAACCGTCTTGGCTAGTGATAGTAAACAGGGAGATACTGGGGCCATTGCTGGGGTTGATTGCTAATGCCTTCTTCAGGCGGGAAAGATCCCAGCTGCTTAAAAAGAAACAATTATTAGATCCTTCCTAAAAACACCTCTTGATATTGACAGTTTCTCAAATTGTAACATTGTATTGAGTTGTCTCTTGTTTGGTGAAGATTGGGAGCGGGGATGGAAATTGATTTGGGACAGCTCCATGCTATCAGGAGTCTTCAAGTCTCCTTGACCTGTTATGTTTTTGGCACAGACCTACCTTCTCTTGGTAAAGGATGAACTCAGGGGACCTTGGTATTTTCTGTAGGGAGCACACTTCATCTGGTCTCCATGAACTTCACTCGCTTAGAAATTATTTCAGGGTGAAGTTTAAGGTCTTTTTTTGACCTAGTAGATATTACATGGAAAACCCTCATGGAAGGCTAACTAATAAATGTAGGAAGAAAACCTGGATCACCTTTTGAGGAAATATCAAACGGAAATAAAACTGTTTTGGATATAAGTCCACACTACAAACCTGTGTACCACATAGGCCCACTCTTAGATCCTGTTCAACGGGGATTTGGAGCAATTAAATTTCTGAATTGTTCCGCTCCAGCTCCGGGCATAAACCTACTACTCCGCGCTCCATCTCCGGGCTCCGCTCCAAAGCCCTGCTGTTCAAAACATCTTCTTTTGGTTAACTTTCCACCACTGATCTCTTCCATCTCTGTCCCCAATATTTAATAAATGAAAAAGGTACTAACAAGACAAGAATCTAACAATGAGCATAATTCATGAAATGTCATTACTGTATAACCCTCACATTTCCACACCTCCTCCTGTTTCCTGTGATCTCCATAAAGATCTTGCTGTGTTAAGTAACTTAGACTGTGAATCCCTTGTATGGTACCATGAACACCTATGGAGTTGTATAAATAAGACTATAATGCAATCAAATGCTTAAGGCTTCAGGCTCATTTAGTCCTAAATTATTTGTTAGTATGACCATAGAGATTTAAATGCAAGATTAATTCTTAAAGTCTGTTAATAGTATCTATTAACTAAAGTGTATATTATTAATCGTAGATATTAACCCTGTGGATGCTAAAAAAAAAAAAAAAAGAAAAACCTAATTGGACAAAGGAGATTCATTTCATTAAAGAGAGCAGAACAATGTAACATCCTGTTGGACTGCTCTGAATGACAAGACGACTTCTAAACCAAGTTTTCTACAATGAATGCTTTCTTCACAGTGAAGAATGTGGGTCTGCATCTTTGTTACCTTTCTGGATGAATCTCTTCTCATTCTGCACCAATGTAAATTAGTAGAATCTCTAGAAAACTCAATAGATACATTATAATAAAATCAGTGTTAATGAGAGCAGGAATGGATGAACAACTAGATAGGAAAGACAGACTGACTGCTCTTGAACTTACATGGGGGAACAAGTCTGAAATATATTAAACAGAATGAAAAGAAAAATTAAGTGCATAACTGTACATTTTAAAACAAATTGGCATACACAATTAATTGAAAATACTAAACATGTACCAGACTCCAATATATATTTTGCAGATTCTGTTATACAAGTGATTGGTGCATATTTAACTTTTCCATTAATTTTTAATATGCCATATTGTTTTTAAAATGCATATAAGTAATACATAAGAACTCCATGAGTGCTCCTCTGCAGAGTCCAATTTATCAAAAAGGCTAAAGATAAATAACTAGAGAGGAAAAGGCTCTAATCAGCAGGAAGAGATGCGTACTACTCCAAACGTGCAAAAAACAGTTATAAAACATGTTCTACCAATGAGGAAATTTCTCATCAAAAGTCAACAGCAATACCCTAGACAAATACAGGCTCTTTATATTCCAAACACTTTCTGTCTATTTGAATAGAATCTCTCAGAAATATATTCTGTTTTTTCCAGATTAAGAACTGACCTTCTCTTGAAGGACTAACTGAAAACTACTCTCCAAGTCCCAATTTAAGGCCTTTTACTTTCCCTATTTTGTCACTGCAACTCTGCGATTCATGTCTGACATTCTCTCTGGTGTGCTATGAGTATACCATACATAAATGAGAATTAAGCACCGAACATTAAAAAGTTTCAGTACTAGTTAAATTGTAACTTTCACCAGATGTATCTTAATCGTACACAACATTTCATTATGGTATTTAATGATTCAAGGGAAACATGGAATTCTTTAGAAAAGGTGCACAATCTCCATTTTTTAGCAAATACTGAAACTCCCCAGACCTAATTACCCATGGCTGTAACAATGCATTGGTCAGTATTGGTGTCCATTCACTCAGGAACTAAGAACCCAAGATACACATCTCTAAGACTACTTCTACCACATCAGTATCAAACATTGAGGCAATTACATTAGGTACTTAAAAAGATATCATGTAAACTAATCAGCTGAGGGACCTGATTTTTGGATCTGGCTGAGTGGGTACCTCCCATCCTAAGGACAGACAAGACCGGTTTGGACTCCAGAGTAATTACAAAAGGCGCAAAGCTGCTCTAATTTGAGGAAGCAGTAACAGCTCCCTTAAGTTGACCCTCCATCCTACAACTGCTGGTATGCAGTCTGCTCTGGCCAAGCTCTCTCCTCCTCTCTCTTTGCTGCTCTGCTCTCCACAGGAACAGGTGATGTAGAGCCAGTTTCATGTCACTCAAGAGATTCACCTTTGTCACTCAAGGTTATCCCCTTTGTTCCACCAGCATGGTGCAAATGGTACACAGTGATGTCCAGGGTCTGGCCCTGGGGGTGTGTCATAAATATGAAGGGAAGGGGGAGAGGGTCTGATGCAGTGCTCTAAAATCCTCTTTCCAGTAAAGGGTTAAGAAATGCAGGTAGCCAGACTGACACCTGACCTGGCTGGCATCTGACCAATAAGGGGACAAGATACTTTCAAACTTTGGGAGGGGGGAAGTTTGAGTGTGTGTCTTTGTCTGAGAGAGGGTGATCTTGGAAGACAGAAGGAACCTACAGAAAATCAAACCTCCCTTTTCTGAAGTAAGTTTAGATAGCATAGCGTATAGATTTCTGTTTATTTTGCTTGGTGTTTCCCCTGTGTTAGAAAGGGCAAGGGGGGGGGGGGGGAGTTATTCATGGTTTTCTGGAACTTTAAGGTTTTGTCCAGAGGGGGAAATCTTTCTCAGTTTGGAAATAGTGTCCTGTAAAATAGTTACCATCCTGATTTTACCTTCTTTATTTTTAATAAAATCCTTCTTTTAAGAAGCTGACTGTTTTCTATGGTGTTAAAACCCAGGGGGTGGGTTTTTAGATCACTGTGTAACCAATTGGTTGGGAGATTGTTCTCAAGCTTCCCCAGGAAAGGGGGTGTACGGCTTCAGGGGGTATTTTGGGGGGGAGGGAAGTTCAAGTGATTCCTTTCCTGGATTCCTGTTAGACATTTGATGGTGGCAGCGAGAAGCGTTTCTTGGGGTGCAGGGAATTTTGTACCTTGGGGGGTTTAACCTAAGCTGGTAAGAATAAGTTTAGGGGCTCTGAATGCAGGTCCCCACGTCTTTACCCTAGAGTTTAGAGTGGGGAGGGAACCCTGACAGGGTGTAAATGCTGAGAGGATGTAAGTTGCATGGTACAAATGTTCAGAAGCATGAGAGTCTGAAATCTACCTAGACACCTAAATGTAGGATGAGGGAGGAAGTCTGGAGTTTGCAGATGGGAAAATAAGGTATGGTCAATTTAAATAAGTATATAGCTAAGGGCACATGGCTATGGCTGATTGAACCTGCACGAAGTGAAATGTCTAACTACCCCAACATCTGCTTTAACAGTGTCAGAAACAGACAAAGTAGAATCCCCCAGTCCTAATCTTTCCTGCCAAGTATAGGTTGATGCTGGATTATAACTTCCCCCAAACTTTGATAAAGTCCTAGTGAGGCAAGAATTCAGACCTTTTTGAAAAATACACATCTTTGTAGGGGCCTACAGCCCAGGTTCCATCTTGTACTCGTTATTGCATTTTTTTGGATCCATCATTTCTGCCACATTGAGAGGATTTAGTGGGAAATGTTTAGAGCCCTCTATCACTGGATTGTTCCCCTCTGTGGTGCTGTACTCTGAGCAATTAGAACTGATCAGCTTTCATTCCTGCCCATTAACATGTTCCAGTTATCAAGCAGTTGACTTGGGGAATAATTGGCTAGGCAGTCATATTTCTGAAAAGGATCTGTGGCTTACAGTGGATCATCAAGTGAATGAGTCAACAAGGTGATGCAGTTGAAAAAAGGCTATCATCATTCTGGAGTACATTAACAGGAGTGTCCTATGTAAGACACAGGAGGTTATTGTCCTACTCTGCTTGGCACTGGTGTAGTGTGTCCAGTTTAGGGTGACCAGATGTCCCGATTTTATAGGGACAGTCCTGATTTTTGCGTCTTTTTCTTATATAGGCTTCTATTACCCCCAACCCCCTGTCCTGATTTGTCACACTTGTTGTCTGGTCACTCTAGTCCAGTTGTGGGCACAAAGCTTGAGAAAAGATGTAAATAAATTGGAGAGATCCCTGCGTAGAGCTACAAAAATGATAAGAGAGTTAGAAAACCTGACCTATGGGGTAAGGTTAAAAACACTGGGCATGTTGAGTCCTGAAAAAAGATTTAGTGGAGACCTGATAACAGTCTTCAAATGCGTTAAAGTCTATTATAGAGAGGATTGTGATGAATTGTTTTCCTTGATTACTGAAGTGCCACTTAATCTGCAGCAGGCGAAATTTAGGCTAGCTATAATTAGAAAGTTTTCCACAATAAGGTCAACTAAGCACTGGAATAGGCTTCACAGGGCAGCTGTGAAATCCCCATCAGTGGACATTTTTAAGAACAGGTTAGACAAACACCTGTCAGGCATGGGTCCTGCCTCAGCACAATGGGCTGAACTAGATGACCTCTTAAGGTTCCTGCCAGCCCTTCATCTCTAAGATTATTTAATTAGTGTTTTCTTGGAGTGAGTTGTGAGGAAACAGTGAGACATGTTTTTACTTCAGGAAAAGACAAAGACATTCAAAAGATGAAAGAGCAGGCAGAAAATCTTATTTAGGTGGAGATGTGGAAGTCTAAGTCCAATCTTTTTTATACCAGTGTAAATCAAGAGTAATACCATTGGAATTAAGTTACACCAATGTAATACAAGGGCATGTAGGATCAGAATCAGGGTCATGATCTATGGTGCCTACCACTTCACTGAATTACTTAGAATTGTAGAAATAATTATAGAAATATAGACAGCAAATTTATGAACAAGGATAGTAATATTTAAAAGAATTTCCAAGACTATCTACTCACTTCGAGTCCTAATCAATGTTCCCTCTAATTTTTGACAGGCCGTGTGCGCAAAAAATTTATTCTCTGCAAATTTTTGACAGGCCGTGTGCGCAAAAAAAATCTTCTATGCGAATTGTTGTGCTTCTGTGCAAATTTTTGTGCGCATGGTGTTTCGCCGTGTGCGCGGGGTTTAGGATCTGTGTGCGCGCGCACACGTGCACAGCTTAGAGGGAACAGTGGTCCTAAACCTTGCCAAAATCACACTCAATAGATTAATTTAATTTGCTTACAACTATGTCCCCAAAACACCTATTTTTTTAATATAATGTTCCCTGTCTTAGGAAGGAAGAGAGAGAGGGTTAAAGTCAGACTGGGATAAGCCTTGAGTAACAGGGTGGAATTCCCATGGAAGTCTCTTGGCCAAGTTCAGTGGTGATATAAATGATGATGCAAGTTACATGTTATGTGCAAGTTGATCAGAACATGTGAAAAGGAACTATAAAAACGGTGCAATTTGGAATATGGGGGACAAATAAAATATGGGGACCCAACTTTCTTCTGAGTGTGAGGTCTGTGCAAATTATACCATTTTACCACATTCACACCGTTTTCAACGAGTTTTTAGTATACTTGACATGGAGCTGACAGGGCTGTTTCTGTATGCTGAATTTGGCCCAGAGCATGTAAGGTGGGGGAAGAGAGTTGTATGTAAAGGATTTGGCTGTATTTGATTTTCTTCCAATGTGTGAATCCAAACTGAACTAATCTGTTTTCACTTTATTTATGAAGTGCTCTGTTATAATTAATGGTTACAGGTACATGTTGAATATGAGGTTGTTGTCCTTAACACAAAATGATTACATCCACTGTCCAAACGGACTAGTGCGATGTCATGGAACTGCACCCACTAATGCCAGTGGGGAATTTGGCCGATGAAAATTGACTTTTCAAAACAAGCCTAAAAGATAGGGTAGACCTTAAAATTCCAAGCAAGATTTGACTTTTGTACAGTAACTCAATGTTATTCAATGGCATTCCCATGCAGGATGGGTGGAATTTTATAGTTCTCCAAGACTGTAGGTACAAAACATAGCATAATGCTAAGTCCATTCCCACATGTGGCTTGCAAGCTTTCATCTTACATTAAAAAATTCATGTATATGATGAAAACATTAATTTCCCATTTTATATTTGAAAATCCTAGTCCTCTGTGAGTGCACCAAAATCTCCACCCCTCACCCACACAGTAGTATGCAATACAAAGGACAGAGTATGTCAGTCTTCATTAGCAGTCTTCAGGATCAGTCCTGACACACCAATCTTGAAAAATTAAGTGTGGTCATAAAAGGTAAGTATCAATGAACTAAAACGATGTTCTGTTTTCATATACTCATTCAGTTGGGAAAATCACACCTAGATAATTCATGGAAAGTAGGTCTTTAGCAACATCATAATTTCCAGTGCTGATAAAGGCGACAATGCATAATTAATTTTAGTTGGATTTTACTGAGTCCCAAAAGTATATTGTTTATACAGAATTACGGTGGGCAAATCTCCCAGTTGCTTCTGAAATGTTGCATCTTTAAGATCTTGAATTTGTGAAAGACAGATAATGAATTTTAAGGAGTGTTTCTTTACAGATAGATGACTGGGAAGATATGCACTAAACTTATTTTTACCATGACACCTAAATACATTTATCTTCTAATATTTCACAATTGTAGTTTAACTTTGCAAAAGGTTTATCTAATAAACCAAAACTAATTAGCAAAATTCTCTAAGTTTTATGAACTCTGATAATTCCAGTTGCATACTGTGGGAAGTATGATATCAGACCTTTCATTGCAATGCTAGCTCCAATAAAAATGAACTAAAACAGAAAATAATGCTACTTATGCTGTCTTTGTAAGGTGTTACCATTTCAAATACTTACGTCAGATAACGTTGATTATCTTTAAGAGCCAATCCATTAAGAAGTTAAGTCACTTCTATTTCTTGAGGTGACAAGTTCAAGAAACAAGACTTAATAGTTACATGGCTGTCAATTAAAGAAAGAGTCAGAAGAGAAATTCTTCCTATATTTTGGTTTTCAATATCTCCATTAATACAGAAGACATAGAAAGGATTTTTTTTTATGGGATTTTAGGGTTTGTCTACACAGCAAAAACAAAAACCCACCAACAGCAGCGAGTCTCAGAGCCGGACTCGGGATCGCGGGGCTTGAGTTGTGGAGGTAAAAATAGTAGTGTAGATGTTTGGTCTCAGGCTGGAGCCCAGGCTCTGAGACCCTTCCCCATCACCAGGTTTCAAAGCTTGGACTCCAGCCTGAGCCTGAAGAGCTAAATTGCTCTTTTAGATCCACAGTAAAAGCCCAAGTCAGTTGAGTCAGGCTCTGAGGCTCACTGCTGAGGGTGTAGATGTTCCCTTAGATAAACAAATGTTGCAAAGTGCTAAGCTTCTTAGGAAAGCTGAGGATGTGCTATGCTATCACCCTTTGAACTCAATCCTGCAAAGAGTTAAAGTGAGTGGATTTCTAAAGGAAGCAAGTTTTCATGTTTGGTAATATCAGGGCAATATTGTAGACTCCTGGGGTTAAGCAGAGCATTTTTTCAACATGTTTTTTCCCCTTTTCCATTTTACAGATTTGGGGCTCAACATGTCACAAATTACATTTTTCAAAAAATTGACCATTTCATTAACTATTTGTTTTGGGGGTGTTTATATTTGTTTCTTATTCTCACTGTGAAAAAAGAAAAGGTTACTCACTTTTCGTAACTGTTGTTCTTCGAGATGTGTTGCTCATGTCTACTCCATTGGAGGTGTGTCTGCTTGCCACATGCACCGGTGCCGGAAATGTTTCCCGCAGTGGTATCCATTGGGGACCGGCTCTGGCGCACTCTGGAGAGGCGTGCATATATGCCAGTGTAAGGGACGCCATTGCCCTGCCCCCTTCAGTTCCTTCTTGCCAGAACTCCAACAGAGGGGAAGGAGAGTGGGTCATGGAATGGACATGAGCAACACACCTCGAAGAACAGTTAAAAAAGGTGAGTAACCGTTTTTTCTTCAAGTGCTTGCTCATGTCCATTCCATTGTAGGTGACTCCCAAGAAGTACCTCCGGAGGCGGGTAGGAGTTAACGGACATGTCGATTGCAACACAGCTCTGCCAAAGCCAGCATCATCTCTGGCCTGCTGGGTGATGGCATAGTGTGTCGTGAAGGTATGTACCGACGACCACATCACGGCTCTGCAGATGTCCTGGATTGGGAGCTGAGCCAGGAAGGCAGCCAACAATGCCTGAACTCTTGTGGAATGAGCCGTCACTATTGGTGAAGGCACAGCCTGCGCTATCTCATAGCACGTACGGATGCAGATGTTGATCCAGGACAAAATCCTCTGGGAAGACACCAGGAGGCAGTTCATCCTGTCAGCCACCTCAATGAAGAGTTCAGCAGACCTGCAGAAGGGCTTGGTGCGCTCCAAGTTAGCACACCTGACATCTAGCGTCTGCGGATGCCTCTCCTTGTTGGAGGTGTGTGGCTTTGGACAGAACACTGGGAGGAAGATATCCCGGTTGACATGGAATTGTGACACCACCTTTGGCAGGAAGGACGGATGGGAATGCAGTTGGACCTTGTCCTTGTAGAACACTGTCTCTAATAGATATATTGGACTTGGAAAAGGTTCAGAAAAGGGCAACAAAAATGATCAGGGGTATGGAATGGCTCCCATATGTGGAGAGATTAATAAGACTGGGTCTTTTCAGCTTGGGAAAGAGATGACTAAGGGTGGATATGATAGAGGTCTATAAAATCATGACTGGTGTGGAACAAGTAAATAAGGAAGTGTTATTTACTCCTTCTCATAACACAAGTACTAGGGGTCACCAAATGAAAATTAATACACAGCAGGTTTAAAACAAACAAAAGGAAGTATTTCTTCACACAATGCACAGTCAACCTGTGGAACTCCTTGCCAGAGGATGTTATGAAGGCCAAGACTATAAGAGGGTTCAAAAAAGAACTAGATAAGTTCATGGAGGATAGGTCCATCAATGGCTATTAGCCAGGATGGGCAGAGATGGTGTCCCTAGCCTCTGTTTGCCAGAAGCTGAGAATGGGCGCCAGGGGATGGATCACTTGATGATTACCTGTTCTGTTCATTCCCTCTGGGGCACTTGGCACTGGCCACTTTCGGAAGACAGGATACTGGGCTAGATGGACCTTTGGTCTGACCCAGTATGGCCGTTCTTATGAGGGCCAGTGAGCCTGGAGAGGACTAGGTTGAGATCCTATTGGTGAATCAGGTTCCAAACTGATGGGGAAAAAAGTCTTTCAAGGCCTTCCAGGAACCTGATTGTCATCTCGTGCAAGAATACGGACTTACCTGGACATGAGGGTGGAAGGCTGATATGTCTGCCAAGTGTACTTTGATCGATGAAAAGGTGCTGGTGCTTTAAGTGAGGCAGGTAATCCAGGATGGATTGTAGAGATGACTGGATGGGAGAGATAGTGCTCTCTGATGCCCAGCAGGAGAAGCACTTCCACTTTGCCAGGTAAGTCGCCCCGGTAGAGGGCTTTCTGCTTTCCAAGAGGTCCTGCCAGACCTTACTAGAGCAGGCTTGCTCCTTGGGATTCAGCCACACAGCATCCACACTGTGGGGTGGAGAGAAGCGAGGTTAGGATACAGTAATTGACTGTGATCCTGAGAGAGCAGGTCCAGGCAGCTGGGAAGCATCTACGGGGCTGCCACTGCAAAGTCCATGAGCGTGCCAATGCTGGTGCAGCCATGCCGGGGTGATCATAATGACTCGTGCCTTGGCCCTCTTGATCTTCAAGAGGACTTCGTTGATCAGTGGGACAGACAGGTATACATCAGGTCGTCTGACCATGACAGGAGGAAGGCATTGGATAGCGAGCTGCTGTTGAGACCCTGCAGACAGCAGAACTGGTGACATTTTCTGTTCTGTCTGGGGGCAAACAGGTCCACTTGGGGAGCTCCCCACTTCTGGAAGAGCATCCTGATGACCTCCAAATGGAGGAGCCACTCATGGTGAGAGAAGAAGGACCTGCTGAAGCGATCCGCCAGTGTGTTCCGGATGCCAGGGAGGTGTGAGGCTTCCAGGTGGATAGCGTGCTGGATGCAGAAATCCCATAAGCTAAGAGCTTCCTGAAAAGGGGAACATGATCGAGCTGCCCCATCTGTTGACACAGAACATGAAGGCCATGTTATCTGTCAACATCTGCACCAAACAACCAGACAGATGGTAAAGAAACACTTCGCAAGCCAGGCGGATGGCCCTGAGCTCTCTGATGTTTATGTGCAGTGACAGCTCCTCTTGAGACCATAGCCCCTGAGTTCTGAGTGTACCAAGGTACGCTCCCCAACTGAGGTCGGATGCTTCTAACTCCAAGGACACTGAGTCATGGATTCACAAATGGAACACCTTCCAACACTGGATCCAGGTGGGACCACCAATGCAGGGAGGTGAGCACTCGCAGTGGGACCTTCAGAAATTTGCCCAGGCGATGTCTGGCTGGGGACTAGACTGATGCCAGCCACATCTGGAGGGGTCTGAGGTGCAGTCTTGCGTGCTGGACAACGTAAATGCATACCGCCATGTGCCCTAATAGCCTGAGACAGACCTGGGCTGTGGTGGGCAGATGGGCAGTGACTGGGGGAATCAGATCTGACATTGCCCTGAACCTGATTTCTGGCAGGAAAGCTCTGGCTCAGGTAGAGTCGAGGACCGCTCTGATAAACTCTATCCTCTGCACCGAGACCAATGTTGATTTTTGTTCATTTATCAATAGGCCCTGCGATTGACAGGTGGCTCTCAGCATCGTGAGTCTGCTCTGGACGTGCTCTCGGGAACGGCCCTTGATGAGCCAGTCATCGAGATACGGATAAATTTGGATACCCCAACATCTGAGGCAGGCTGTGACCACTGCCATGCACTTTGTAAACACTTTGGGTGCTGTCGGTAGGCCGAACAGGAGCGCTGTGAATTGGTAGTGGGTGTTCCTATGAATCATAGAAACCTTCTGTGGCCGTGAAATATTGAAATATGAAAGTAAGCGTCTTTCAGATCAAGGGCGGCATACCAGTCTCCTGGATCCAGGGAGGGGATGATAAAGGCCAGGGAGACCATGGGGAACTTCAACTTCTTGAGACATTTGTAGAGGTTCTGCAGGTCGAGGTTGGGGCTTAGACCCCCCCTTGTCCTTTGGAATAAAAAAAGTAATGGGAATAAAACCCTTTCCCTCTCAAATGCTGTGGAACTTCCTCTATGGCTCCCACCCACAGGAGGCTTTGCAACTCAGGAGCGAGCAGATGCTCATGATAAGGGTCCCTGAGAGGGACAGGTGGTGGGGTGGTGTGGGAGGGAGGGATAGAAAGGAATTGGAGAGTATACTTCCCAGCCACAGTGCAGAGCACCCACTGGTCTGATGTTACTGAAGTCCAAGCCTGGCTTGGGCAATAAACAGTTAGAAAACAAAACGGGTGTTGGATCCAGGCTTGGAGGTCGCCCTCGAGTAGACCCTCAAAATGCCTGTTTGTTACCAGGCTGGTGATGGGTAGAGCTCGAGTGAGCCGTGAAGGCCGGCGGTTGGCTCTGTTGGCGCTTATAGCCCTTTCCCTTTTTGCGGAAGGGCTCCAACCGGGTCTGACTCCTGAATATCTGGGTCTGCTGCAGTTTGAACCACTTTCTTGCTGGTGCTGGTGTGTAAAGGCCCAGGGAGCTCAAAGTAGCCCTAGAATCTTTCAGGCCATGTAATATGCTGTCTATTTGGTCCAAGAACAGTTCCAGGCCATCGAAGGGGAGGTCCTGGATTGACTGCTGAACCTCCATTGACAGTGTGGACGATTGCAGCCAAGACACCCTCCTCATGGAAATGACCAAAGCCATGGTCCTGGCTGAGGAGTCTATTGCATCTGAGGCTGCTTAGATGGCATCTTTGTTCTTGGGTCGAACCTGATTGCACCTGTCTGTCGCGCTCATTGGCCACAGATATGACCAGTGAGTTTGGGGCGGGGTGGGTATAAAGATATTCAAAGCCCTTGGCTGGGACATAATATTTCCTCTCCGCCCACTTGGAGATGGGGAGTAGGGAGGAGGGAGTTTGCCACAAGGCCTTGATTAGCATTACCACTCCCTCGTGGATAAGTAAGACCACTTGAGAAGGGGGGGGGGCATGCTCAAAATGTCAAATAGGGTGTTAGAGGATTCTGACAACTTCTCGGCCACTAGCCCCAGGTTTGATGCCACCCTTTTCAGTAGCTCCCGGTGAACTTTCACATCATCCTGGGAAACCACATGGGAAGGCCACGCTACTGCCTCATCAGGTGAAGAGGATGAGGAGGTGGGCATAAGTGGTCAGTCAACTCCATTTCCCCTGCTGGGGGAGCCTTGGCCAAGGCTGGCTGCCTTTGGGCACCCTGCTCCAACTCCTCCCCTCAGTCAGGAGGTGGGCGGGAGACCGTTGCTGACCATTTCTCAGATGTTATGAGACCAACCAGTGCACATGCTCCAACATCTGAGGGAACCCCCAGGGGTTCCAGAAGTGCCACAGAGCCAGCCAATGGCTCTGTGGCCACGCGCTTGCTTTTGGTGCCAGGGGAAATCCCGATGCTACAGGTAGGTGACCTTGGACTGCAGGCAATGCGCCCTCCTCACTTTCCAAGCCCGAGAAGGAAGAATCTTGTCTTGGGGACTAGGGCAGTACCACGGCCTCCTCCTTGCCATTTCCATGCCAACTGTCCCCATATTCTTCTCTGTGGAGCTCGGTGCTGAATCTTCAGTGACAGTGCTCAGCAGATCGGCGATGGTAACCTAGCAATTGATGCCTCGTGCTCTGAGAACGGTGCCACTCTGTTGACTGGGAGCGTGGAGACCTTCGCCTCGACTCTGGAGACCGGTACAGACAATCCAGAGACCGGTGATGTGACTCCGAGGACTGGTGTCACAACTCAATGGATCAATGCCGTGAGTCCAGAGTGCAACGCGGATGCTCAGGGGACTGGGTGCCTGATCTCTGGGCCCTGGTGATGAACCTCGGTAGGCCTGCACCAGACAGCCGGTGATTGATGCTGGCATCCTGGAGAACAATGCCTTGAGTCTGGGGAGCAGAGCCGGGAACTCTGGCAGATAAGCTAGCTTGTATCGGAGGGCCGGTGGCACTGCTCTGGAGACCATTGTCGGGATGCCACCTGCCGCGGTGCCGGGGAGCAGTGCTGCAGAGATGGGGAGCACTGGAAGGGCCCCAGGGCGGGTTTGCCTCTAGAACTGGCAACCTCTCTGGTAGGTGTCTCCAGCACGGAAGGGACAATATGTCCTTAGCAGCCTGGAAGGTCTCCAGTGTGGACGGCACTGCCAGGTGCCAGATGCTCCTGCCGCTTCGTGGGGTGGCAGGCAAGTCTCGGAGGGGGCTCGACAGATCTGTGGATGCTGGAGCCTGGCTACGATCCAGAGACGATGAGCTGCCCCACGAGTCTTTGCTCACCTCCAGCTTTCTCCTTCCTCTTACAGGATGTAGGAGACCCGCCCTCTCCCAGGTTTCCTCTGCTTCTTAGCAGGCACCGGAGACGGGCTCCAGTCGAAGGTCGGTGCCAGCAGTGCGCTCCGGTCCAACACAGAGATGCTAAGAGTGGAGTCCAATCTGGCCGGCTTGGAGGCCAGTATGAGGGCCAACTCCATAAGGAGCACTCGAAGCCAAATGTCCCGCTCCTTTTCGGTGTGGGGCTTGAAACTTTTATAAATGCAACACTTGTCGCTTATGTGGGTTTCCCCCGAGCACTTCAGACAGCTTTGGTAGGGATCACTGATGGGCATAGGTTTTTTGCAGCGGTCACAAGGCTTGAAGCCAGAGGACCAGCCATGTCCCGTCCCTGTGCTAAGTTCCATATGGGACTAAAAAACTCATTCTACACTTAACACTAAGGAAACTAGGAAGAACTGTATAAAAATTACTCTAACAACTATATACAGTAGAATATACAAGAACACTGGAAAAAGGTAAAGGTTGCTGAGGCAAGGGAATGTTTCAGCACCATCACTGGCAATAAGAAGGAACTGAATGGGGGGTGGGGCGAGAATCAGCATCCCTTATACCAGCACACATGCGCGCCACTCAAGAGGGTGCCAGAGCTGGTCCCCTACAGATACCACTGAGGGAAAAACTTCTGGCACCAGTGCATGTGGTGAGCACACACACCTCCAATGGAATGGACATGAGCAAGCACTCGAAGAACAATATCTCTCACTTGGTATTATATGGTAATTCTGCTTAATTTGCTGAATAAATGATGAATGACCTTCATCACTATTTGCAAGATCTAGTTAAAATACTAATGAAGCTGATTCAAAGGAGTTGCTCCTGATGTACACCAGCAACAATGAGATCAAAAGTAGATCTGTCTAAGATGTGCAGTATCTTCCCATCTCCTGATGCAACATCATCAGAAGTTTTGTGTTATTTTTGCAGTGCGACACATTACCAGACATACATAGTAAGAGGAACACAAGATGCAAATTCTATATGGCCTCAGAAGCTTTAGAAACTATGCAGTTTTGAAGAAGGAAAGCTGACATTCAGCATACGATCTGATTCCCCATCAAGTGTTGATCCTATGCTGAGACACAGTGCAGTGACAGTCATATTAGAAAAAGAAAATTAGTGGAAAACTAGTAAGTGCTTCCCTGGTACATCCCATAGAGATTAATTTATGTGGTCACTATGTCAAATTCAGAGTGAATAGCCCTTGTCCTGGCCCGGGGCATAAAGTTATATTTCACCCACAATGAATGTAATTCATGTGCTCTTTATCCCTTTTCCCATATAATCAAAACAAAGCAAGGTTTGACTGTTGTTGCATCCTACAAGAAACCTACCCCAACTCCTTTCTTGGGGCCAAATCCTTCAATGGGGCCAGGATTTCACCCTGGTTGCTTATTACATTATTTAAATCATTTACAAATCCTTGTAATAGTGTTCGTATCCAATCCATTTTGAAGTCATTTGTCAAGCAAGATTTTGTGAAACACCATGTCAAATGCTTTACTGACGTGTAGATACTTTACATGCAGTCTATTCCCTTCATCCACTAATTGTATAATTCATTTAAAAAACCAATATTGTGTGGTAGGATTTCTTCTTTATAAATCAATGCAAGATTAGTTTTTTTAATTAAATAACATTTTGAGATGTACCTCTTTTGGCCACTTCTGTCAGTTATATGATGTTATAGAGCTATATTTACTGAGGCAGCATGACATTTCAGCACTTAGCTTTTCACCTGCAAGTAAGAAGCATTTTATAATATTTTTACTGTCACGCTTTCCTTGTGCTTCGTTATCATGCAGTTTGTTTTTGTACTTGAGAGGATAAGCTGACACTAACAACAAAACAGCATAATTACATTTTTTAAGATGTTTTAACCTAATTTAGTATGGCTGTAAAGTGCAAATGTTTAATTCTACGCCTTATTATAGAAATAAACATAGAATCTGATCTAAAACAGTTGTTTCTCCATGAGTAAACATTTTCCTAAATTAAACATAATTAATACTACACATGTTGGTTATGTTTCAAAATTATTTGTCACACACACACACACTTCCTAGCAAATGTGCATCACTAATTTGGAAGGATTTCTCTTAAATGGTACATTCCTGTCACTATGTACACATTGCCTTGTTTAATTTATAAATTAGCTTTGCTGAACTGGCAGATGCAGCCCACAAACTGAGTGGGGTTGACCCAGGAAAGGGTGGGGGTAGGCTATTCAAAAGATGTGCTCTTCTCCAGGGCAGCCTCCTCTGACAGCTTTCCTTGGCTGAACCTACCCAAGAGGGACAGCAGTGATTGACTTTCAAGGGTAAATTCCTGCCAGGTACATCTGTCTTCAGGGGACAGTGTGGGAGCAGTTTTCACGCCCTGAGCCCATTAGTTTACATTATATAGTGCCTTCCAATGGCAAAGAATCCCAAGGTGCTGCTTTAAGTTGTGATAGAACCTATTGTATATCCACAGATAACTTCATATACCACTGTAGTGCCCATCAGTCTGAATCTGAAACAAAATTCCCGATCCATATGTCCCTCAGCTCTGAGGATATTATAAATCCAGACCCAGATTCAAAGGTTACGTACTGGCACAATGGGCCAAATCAAATCTTTAGAGCCAAACACTTCAGATTTTCTAGAACAGATCTAACTTTTTCAGTTTGAGCTTCTCACTCTGTATCAAGTACCAATTTTTAATATATAAGAAACATAAAGGCCATACTGGGTCAGACCAAAGGTCCGTCTAGCCCAGTATCCTGGCTTCCGGCAGTGGCCAATGCCAGATGCCCCAGAGGGAATGAACAGAACAGGTAATCATCAAGTGATCCATCCCCTGCCGCCCACTCCCAGCCTCTGGCAAACAGAGGTTAGGGACACCATCCCTGCCCATCTTGGCTAATAGCCATTGATGGATCTATCCTCCATGAACTTATCTAGTTCTTTTTTGAACCCTCTCATAGTCTTGGCCTTCACAACATCCTCTGGCAAAGAGTTCCACAGGTTGACTGGGCGTTGTGTGAAGAAATACTTCCTTTTGTTTGTTTTAAACATGCTGTGTATTAATTTTCATTTGGTGACCCCTAGTTCTTGTGTTATGAGGAGTAAATATATAATTTTTATAAATGGAGATATGTCAATCTCCTAGAACTGGAAGGACCTTGAAAGGTCATCGAGTCTAGTCCCCTGCCTTCACTAGCAGGACCAAGTACTGTCCCCTGACAGATTTTTGCCCCAGATCCCTAAATGGCCCCCTCAAGGATTGAACTCACAACCCTGGGTTTAGTAGTGTGAAAGTCATAAGGTACAATGAACCCCCCTTAACAACCAGCAGCTATGGCAACCAGAGGCCACTAGGGGGAAGTAGATGCCTCGCCTACACAGGACCCTGAACTTTTACATTGGCCTTCGCTAAGGCAGAAATCACTGTCCCAGACCGGTTTACACTGACCAGATAGCAGACATCCGAGGTCTGGCAACCACCAATCAAATATTAACACGACCAGGGCTTTGTCTAAGTGTGTATAAAAGACTGTGTAAGTTCCTGTGTGAGTTAGAGTATTTGCATACTGCAAAACTCTCCTTTCTTCTGCAGAATAAAGTAACCTCTTTCCTTATCCCTGTCTGTTTGTTATTGGCTCTCAGCTAGGTGGACCCGATATTTCGGTAACAGTTTTTGGCGACCCAGATGGGACCTCCTAGCTCGGACATTGGACTCCGGACGGCTGCGGCAAACTAGGAATGGTGCCAACGGGGTGCTTAGCCCCTCTTTCTGACTTCACCACAGCCCCTGGGGTTCATGCTCCGATAAGGTGAGTCCTAATAGGATAAGGAAACACTATCTGTTCTGGTTCTGTTCTGGTTAATTGGTTAATATTTTCTGTCTCATACACTTGGGTGTTGGGTGTGTGGGCGGGACTGAGCCTCTCATTCATATTTCCTCAGAGTGGAAGCCATAGTGTGCGATGAAGCGCTGAGGTCGAATTGAGATCCTTCTGTCCCGTCCCCTGTAGCAGTCAGTGTGAGTAAGGAAATCTGTACTAGAATTTCTGGATTAGACCAGGATTCCCTCTGTTTTCTGTTTAATTCTCTGTTTGTGTGTCAGAAGAAAAGATGGGTGGATTTCAAAGCAAACCCTCTAAGGACAGTCCTTTGGATTATATGTTAAGTAAATGGCCACTGCCAGGTGTTCAAAGAGGGATGTCTAGGAAATGCTTTTTACAACTTTGCACTCAGGGTTGGCCAGCCCTGGATACTGATTGGCCGAGTACGGCTCCTTTGACATTCCATCTTACTAAACTCCATTGCGCCTGGCATATTGAATAATAAGACTAAAATGCTGTATAATGGGTAATGTATATGTGTTTAATTTTTTTGGACAAAGGAGCGAGTGGAGAGTGAAGATTTCCTTTGTAGGTTAAAAGAAGCAGAGAAGGGGGAGGAAAAAAAAAGAACTGAATGAGTTAATTGTAACTAGGAAGCTCAGTCCAAAAAAGAAGAAGATAAGACTCTGGCCTTGCCCAAGGACACTGCTCGCAGCTAAGACCTGGCTGGCAGCCAAGAAGAACGGGGGCTTAAGTGTGCCCAAGAAGCTGTAAAATCTACAAATCACTGCCAGGCATTAAT
The DNA here is from genome assembly GCA_033296515.1 of Macrochelys suwanniensis. Classification (NCBI taxonomy): domain Eukaryota; kingdom Metazoa; phylum Chordata; order Testudines; family Chelydridae; genus Macrochelys; species Macrochelys suwanniensis. Next base: position 121,691,376 of record CM065778.1, on the reverse strand, counting down.
GAGATGTGTTAGGTTTCTTTTCTCACAGGTAAAAGAAACGTTACCCAAAGACCCATGAGATTTGGGACCTGGCACCCTCCAGCGCCACCCCGGCGTCCAAGACAATAGACGGACCAAAACTGACCCCAGCCATAAAAATTGAGGACATCACAACTCAAGAACCAACCGAGGAGGCAACTGGCAATGGTCAGCCCTGGACATCAAGAAGCGATTGCAGAGTCTTGAGGGAGCAGAAGGAAAGTCCCTGGAAGAGCTAGTAAGCGTGGCCACCCGTGTATATCACACAAGGGAAAAGGTCCAAGAGACCAAGCAGGTGAGAATGCTGGCAGCCCTTGTAAACGCTGGAAATGGAAATGAGAAACAAGGAGGGTGGAGGGGACCCCCCAAGTGGCAACCTAAAATGGAAAGGGGGGGGGGGGCCTGAGGCGCGCCAATGATATGTGTAACTATTGTAAGCAGCTCAGTCACTGGAAGAGGGAGTGTCCAAACTGACGTACCGGGAGACAGCCACGCCGGCCAGACCGACCGCAGCAACAAATGGCTGTGGAAAGAACAGACGCCGTTGACAATGAGGAATGATGGCGACCAGGGGGTTCTCTTGTCACCTATTCAAATGATTTTACTACTTATGTTTGTTCCTCCAGTGACCCCCAGGTTCATCTAACTTTGGGAGGAACTGTTTATTCTTGCCTTTTGGATTCGGGGGCTGCACTTTCTACTGTTACTACCAAGCCAAAGAAGGGAAACCTCACGGATGAAAACATTCTGGTAATAGGTATAGGTGGAAAGCCATTTGACTGTTCTGTATTACAGGAGGCTACTGTAGAAATCTCTGATATCTCTGTCTCCCATGCATTTTTGCTAGCACCAGACTCTCCAGTTAATCTCTTGGGCAGAGATCTGTTGTGTAAACTACGTGCTCAGATTTTTTTTTTCAGATGATAAAATCGTTGTCCGGTTACCTCAACGCCAACTTCCCCAACTATGTGCTGCGTTGACCCAGGCTTCGGAGGACCCGATCCTGCATATGGGCCCGATGAACATACCCGAGTGACTCAGACAGGAGGTGAAAGCCTCCCTATGGGGCATTTCAAAAGCAGATTTCGGAACACTCCAGACAGAGCCAGTACGTATAACCCTGAAAGCAGGCATTGAGATTCCTCGGATTCGTCAGTATCCCATCCCCCGAGAAGCTCTGCTTGGCCTCCAAGACCTTATCAGCACATTCCTATGGTGGAAATGCTAGTTCGCACCAAGTCTCCTTTCAACACTCCCATCCTGCCAGTCAGAAAACCCGACATGGATCCAGATGAAAAACCGGTATACCGATTTGTCCAAGATTTACGTGTAGTAAATAAGGTTGTGCAACCTAGACACAATGTGGTACCTAACTCTTATACAATCTCCTGACTGCCATTCCAGCAGGTACCGTTTGCTATTCTGTAATAGATTTGTGTAATGTCTTTTTCAGTATTCCTCTAGATCAAGACAGCTGGGACATTTTTGCATTTACATGGATGGATCCAGAGACCGGGAGAGCAGAACAGCTGACCTGAACTCGTCTTCAAGTAGTGCAACATCAAGAAAAACCCCAACCAGATCTTTCAGATGTACCCATTCCAAATGCTGAGCTGGAACTGTACACAGATGACTCTGCGTGGGTCGTGGAGGGCCAACGGATATCTGGATTTGCAGTAACTACTCAGTTTGAGGTATTACAGTCTGCGCCTCTGGGACCCTCCACCTCAGCCCAGGCGGCAGAATTGATAGCCCTCACCCGAGCATGTGAGTTGGCAGCAGGTCAGTCTGTAAACATTTATACTGACTCGAAATATGCCTTTGGCGTTTGCCATGCCACAGGCCAACTTTGGGCAGAGCCTGATGGGAGAAGAGCCTTGCCCCAAGCTGCTTTGCAGCCTGCCCTACTTAAACTACACCAAGAAACACACGGTGGAGTAGAGGCCATGGCTGCTACTATAAATAGACTTTGGTATGCCCCTGGGGTATTCCAGGAAGCTAAACGAGTCCTTGCTACCTGTGACATTTGTGCAAAATTCAATCCAAGGTGGGAACCGAAAGGGCCCCCCGGTGCAAGGTTATGGGCATACACGCCCTTTGAATGGCTCCAAATTGACTACTCAGAGATGCCTAAGTGCCAAGGCTACCAGTACCTTCTTGTGATTGTGTGCCAACTGACTGGCTGGACCGAAGCATTTCCAACCAGACGAGCAACTGCCTTGGAAGTAGGAAAGACTTTACTAAACCACGTCATTCCTAGGTTTGGGCCTCCTAGGTCTATTGACTCTGATCAAGGAACACACTTCACTGCCCAAGTTATTCAATACATTACTAAGGCCCTAGGTATTTCCTGGCTTCTACACACCCCTTGGAGACCACCATCATCTGGACAAGTGGAAAGAATGAACCAAACCTTAAAACTTAAACTCTCCAAACTGTGTGCACAGATTGGGTTAAAGTGGCTACAGGCCCTGCCTCTGGCCCTCTTGGCAGTCTGCACTGCCCCTAGGGGCAGACTCTGTCTCTCACCTTTTGAACTTTTATTTGGCAGGCCATACACCGGATTTGCTGACCCAGGACCTGTGACTGATTTGGCTACTTGGGGTGACGAGGAGCTGACTAGATATGTTATTTCCCTCCAAACCACTCTCACGTCTCTCCACAGGTACTCAGCTCAATTTCAGTCCCTACCCGCTGATGTGCCTGCTCACCGGATCAAGCCAGGGGATTGGGTCTATGTAAAAGAGTGGAAACACGAGCCTCTCCAACCCCAGTGGGCGGGCCCTTTCCAAGTCCTTCTTACCTCCCACACTGCCATTCGAGTGAGGGAACGAAACACTTGGATTCACCACGCCCGAGTCAAGCAAGCCTCTAGGCCGGGGCCAGAAGCAGACGACTCCGGACTTCGAGGGAGCCCCGCCAGCTCTTCCCACCGCGATCCGGAAGAGCCTAAAGCAGACGATACTTGGAAAGCTGAACCTCTGGAAGGACTGAAACTCTTGTTCACACAGACTAAATCTAGAGACTTTATCATTATGAATTCGCAGCCAGTGATACAGTGGCTACTTCTTTTGACTTTGCCCTTTCTACATGCCAACCCTCACCCAGCGGCCAGGTCCCTGCAACGACTAGCCACATTGGGACACTTATCTGATTTCTGGCTGTGTCACCATACCCGTTCTGAGGAAGGAATAGGGCTATGGGCTATACCTGCAAACCTCTCTGAAGTACTCTCCATACAGGTAGTATGGAAAACTGAATGGGTGTGGGTTGGGAAATACCAGTACAATAACTATGGGAAGATGTCTGAGATTTGGCTTTATTCCTGGGCGGCAAGGGGGGTCCCTCTCTTCGAGATCCTTGGGATTGGATTTAAATCGCCCCTTTGCTTTGAGAATGTTGAAGGAACTGGGAGGGAAGTGGGTTACCTCCCCCCTGAGACCTGTACCCAAACCCTTCAGTTTGATGTCAGAAATGGAACCCTATCCCCTTTAAAAACTCCTAAAAAAGGGCTTTAATTGTAAAATCAACAAGCCTGCGTTATCAGGGGGCAATGGCTTCCGTCATTCCGCCCATTAGGCCCCATAAATGAAACACATGCATACTATATGGATGTTTACTCTGGCATTCTGTTGCCCCACTCATCTCTTGAAAGGATTTCTGGTTGCCCAAAACACCTGGGAACACTTACAGGTTTCATATCTACCTTATTTGCTGTCACCTACTGTGGGGGCATCCTGAATAATACCCATGCCCTAGGACACTTAAATGTGTTCCATTGGAGGTGTCAGGACCGAATACTGGGTAACTCTAAGCACCGGGATATCAGGGTGGGCTGGCGCCATCGAGTTGCAGGAAATACCCTTACCCTTTACTTAGAGGCCCCCGGCTTGTATTTCATCTGTGGCCACAGTGCCTACAAAGCCCTCCCTCCAGGTTGGCGGGGTCGATGTGGTGTGGCCCGAGTAATACCAGATGTCCAAATAAATAAAACTTTAGACTCAAGTCAGATCCTTAACCTGGGAAGCTATTCTCATAGGCTCTTCACACACACCCCCACACCCCCCATAAGGACTCGAACAAAGCGTGCCGAGAATCCTCTTGTGGTCAGGCAAACGGGATTTCATTCCTTTGTTCGAGCACTCATTCCTGGGTTGGGAGTAGCAGAGCTGGAAAAGGCAGTTGTAAATATTTCTGCTGAATTAGAGAAAATAGCTAATGCCTCCATAGATGCTTTCCAAAAGTTGCAATGGGAAATTGATGAAATAGCAGAGGTAACATTGCAAAATAGACGTGTGTTAGATGCCATGAATGCTGAATTTGGGGGGGCTTGTGCTTGCATTGGGGAAAAATGCTGTTTTTATGTTAATCACTCTGGCTTAATTGAGAAGGATTTACAAGCTATTAAGAATGCTGCTGTTGTTTTTCATGCTGTATCCCTTGATCATACCTTTAGTTTTGAGGATCTCCTCCCAGACCTTGGGTCATGGTATATGGGACTTTTCCGAACAATTGTTAAGTGGATTATTTTCCTTCTTTTCTTTCTATGTGTTATTTGGGTAATGTTACAATGTGCAAGATGTCTGTGTACTGCTGTCACCAAAAGCTCTGCTACCCGAGGGAAAACCCAGTATCTGTCCCTTAAGCTTATTCGTAAACTGCGGAATGGGCCTAACAAATTGGGTTTTGTCAGGCCCGAGGGGGGACTGTGAAAGTCATAAGGTACAATGAACCCCCCTTAACAACCAGCAGCTATGGCAACCAGAGGCCACTAGGGGGAAGTAGATGCCTCGCCTACACAGGACCCTGAACTTTTACATTGGCCTTTGCTAAGGCAGAAATCACTGTCCCAGACCAGTTTACACTGACCAGATAGCAGACATCCGAGGTCTGGCAACCACCAATCAAATATTAACACGACCAGGGCTTTGTCTAAGTGTGTATAAAAGACTGTGTAAGTTCCTGTGTGAGTTAGAGTATTTGCATACTGCAAAACTCTCCTTTCTTCTGCAGAATAAAGTAACCTCTTTCCTTATCCCTGTCTGTTTGTTATTGGCTCTCAGCTAGGTGGACCCGATATTTCGGTAACAGTAGGCCAATGCTCAAACCACTGAGTTATCCCTCCCCCCTTATTTACTTTCTCCACACCGGTCATGATTTTATAAACTTCTATCATATCCCCTCCTAGTCATCTCTTTTCCAAGCTGAAAAGCCCCAGTCTTTTTAATCTCTCCGCATACAGGAACCATTCCATACCCCTAATCATTTTTGTTGCCCTTTTCTGAACCTAAGACCAATATATCTTTTTTGAGATGGGGCGACCACATCTGCATGCAGTATGGATTTATATAGAGGCAATATGATATTTTCTGTTTTATTTTAAACCTGCTGCCTATTAATTTCATTTGGTGACGCCTAGTTCTTGTGTTATGAGAAGGAGTAAATAACACTTTCTTATCTACTTTCTCCACACCAGTCATGATTTTATAGGCCTCAATCATATCCCCCCTTAGTTGTCTCTTTTCAAAGCTGAAAAGTCCCGCTCTTACTAATCTCTTCTCATATGGAAGCCTGACTCATAGCAGACATACTATAACTCTCCAGAATACAGTATTTTAATGTAAATGATAAAACACTTTAACTTCAGTGTGGCCAGGACTGCAATCCAAAACTCTCATTAACCTCAAGAGGGTCAGGCTTTCATTCTTTGTGTGAGAACCTCCGTGGAACCTCCTGATTTATAAGTGAGAGAGGAGAATTAGACTATTTTCACCCTCTGTTACATCTGTGCAATGCCACTGACTTTTCAGGGCAGAATTTGGCCACTTGAGTTTACCCTGAAAGTTAAGCAGTAACAAAATGTATGCCAGTGAAAGAATATAATGAAACTGTTTTACAATAGACAAACGGTTTCCTAAGAATTAATTTCCTTTTAAATACTCTTTTTCAGAGCTCATATATCTCTATGGTGCAGGAGAACAGAATCAATATTACAGAGAAGCAGAAGTTCTAGTAAGTTATTTCAAACATATCAGCTCATATTTACTTATAATTATAATTCACAGGAGCACATTCCTGCAATCAAGAGACAGGGATGCACAGCATGAAAAAACATTTAGCACAGAACAGCCTCCATGAATAATTGCCTGTCAATGTGGCTTGTTAAAGAGAAACTACAATTTTACAAGACAATTCTTGTGTCTGCTTGTCTACCCCAAAGACAGATAGGTATAACACACAAATAAATTACCCGCTTTTAGAGAAAAAAAAAATCTTACTCTGTTAAACTGAAATTTAAATTTGTACAGTATTAAGAGAGCCATCACACAACGATAAACTTGCACACCCAAGTATAGACCTCTCAAATTCTAAAGTTTAATTAATTGTATTTTAAAGTGACATTGGCATTGACAAGCAGTGTGGTCAGCAGCTAGGAAGAATTGAGGAGGCAATGGGGCTATGGAAACCCTCCTATCCTCCATGCAATGACAATCAGAGCTGGGTAGGCATACCCCTCTCTAATATGCTGTGTCCCTTTGGGGACTGGATCAGGGCTGGCCTTACCATGAGGCGAACTGAGGCGGTGGCCTCAGGTGCCAGACTGTGTGGGGGGGGGGGGGGCACCACTAGGACCCAGAGTATAGAAAATTGTGTCTGCTGTGGGTGCATACGTATTCTCTCTGCTCTAGATGCACAGTGCTGTGCTGGAGGAAGGAGGGCACAAGAGACATAACAGGCAGGCATCAGAAAAGGTGAGAGGGAATAACAGAAAGCAGCAGGAGCTGCAGGGAGAGAGAGGAGGAGGACCCTCTTATGTAACCTCTCTAGCACCCACAGGAGCCTGGACTGATTAACACGAGCTTCTCAGGGAGCTTCCTGTTTCCTGCTGCTTCCCTGAACCCACTTGAGGAGAACAGGCAGTCAACTGAAGTAATAGGAGCCAGTTAGGACCTTAAGATGCTGATATCTTCCCTCACTCAGGCCCTGCTACCAGCCTGCTTATTTGTCCCCTTCAACTGAGTGTTGAGAGCCACTATAGCTGGCACAGAATGGCAGTCATGAGTGAAAGAAGAAAACGCCCCTCTCGGGCAGCATTCAGAAAAAGAAAGAAAACAAAGGAAGCTTTTCTATCTATCTAAGCAGGAAGGACCTCTCCTGAGATACATAGACACAAATGTTCACGGTGAGCCTTCCGGCCCCTGTGAGGATGTGAATGGTGAGAAGATGCCTGATCTTCCAGTTAGTGAGAGTGCAGGTGACCTGGCAGCTACTGCAGCATCCATATCTCCAGCTCAGATGGACGTAACCATGCACATTCTTAAAGAAAAGTGTAGATCAGAGAAGAGTGTGGTGGAAGCATAAGAAACAGCTGCTGCTGAGTTTAGTTCCTTAAGTCTAGATGATCCAGGACTGTGGACCCACTTGAGCAGTAGCCTGAGGGACTTCCTTGTACTGCATGGGCCACAGCAAGTGAAAAACTTCATGTTCCCCAAAGACAATGAAAATAGACGTTTCCATCCAACACATTATTGGCCTGAAATCCCCAATGGTGACAAAGTGGACAGGCCATGGCTTATGTACTCAAAAACTTGAATGCTGCATACTGTTTTTGTTGCAAACTCTTCCAGTCTAATGTTCCAGCCACACTGGGTTCTACAGGAACAAAGGACTGGAAAAATCTGGCTAGAAATCTGGCATGCCATGAGAAGGCAGCAAATCACCAGAGAGCATTCCATAGGTGGAAAGAGCTTGAGATGAGACTAAGGTTAAAGGCCACCATAGATGATCAGCATCAAGAGAAGATTGCATCAGAGTCTCTTTACTGGCAAAATGTTCTGAAAAGGCTCATTGCAAGAATGCTTGCTATCCAAAACCTAGCACTGTGTGGCACTTCAGATCAGCTGTATGTGCCAAACAATGGAAACTTTCTTAAAATTGTGGAGCTGATGGCTGAGATACTTCAGGAGCATCTAAGAAGAGTCACCACCCAAGAAGTGTACACACACCACTACCTTGCAAAAACAATTCAAAATGATCATACAGTTACTGGCAACAAAAGTCAAACAGAAGATTGTGGCAGATCTGAAGTCAGCAAGATATTACTCTGTTATTCTGGACTGCACACCTGACATCAGCCATATGGAACAAATTACTTTAATGGTGCATTTTGTAACAACAACAACAACAACAGAACTTAGTGAAAATGTCCCTGCAATGGTGACTGCCAGAGAGCATTTTCTATAATTTATTGACATTGATGATACTATGGGAGCTGGTATGACAAATGTGCTTCTTAAAAAGCGGGAATTGCGATAGCTGACATGTAGGGTGACCAGATGTCCCGATTTTATGGGGACAGTCTCGATGTTTGGGTCTTTTTCTTATATAGGCTCCTATTACCCCCCACCCCGTCCCGATTTTTTACACTTGCAGTCTGGTCACCCTACTGACATGAGAGGTCAGGGCAATGATAATGGTGCCAACATGAGAGGAAAGAACAGAGTAGTGCAGACATGGATCCAAGAGTTAAACCCTTGAGCTTTTTATGTCCCATGCAGTTCTCATTCATTCATACCTACAGTCTTACCAGTCAGATGAGGGATTTCAAAACGTTCTGAAGAGTGCACAGAAGTTGGCAGAGGAACTTCACACTGAAGCTATTTCCCCACCCATTCAAGAATACAAGAGTCACCGAAGAAGACGACATTTTGATTACAAGGCACGAGATAATCCCATAAGAAACCCCAAACAACAATTCAAAGTTGAATTCTTTAACCAGGTGCTAGATTGTGCAATACAGTCAGTTGGAGAACGTTTTATGCAGCTCAAGGAACAAAGCAGTATATTTGGGATGTTGTTTGATATTCCAAAACTTCTCACTATACCTGAAGAAGACCTACACCAGCAACGCAGGGCACTAGAAACAGTGTTGACACATGACATGCGTGATATTGATGTGAGTGATTTAGGTGATGAACTGAAAGCCCTTTCAAGATACATTTCAGCAGGATCAACTCCAAAGGCTGTTCTGGAATATATGTGCACAAATAAGATGACCACCCCCTTTCCAAATGCTTTTGTTGCTCTGCACATACTTTTAACACTTCCTGTAACAGTTGCCAGTGGAGAACGCAGCTTCTCCAAGCTGAAGTTAATAAAAACACATCTACGCTCCACAATGACACAGGAGAAGCTGGTCGGCCTTGCAACCATCTCAACAGATCATGAGCTGGCCCAGACTGTAGACCTTCAGGAAGCAGTTCAAATCTTTGCAACCAAGAAGGCACAGAAAGCACCACTTTGATTATCCAAACAGATAAAAATGCCAGTGTTTACTATGCAGACAAGAAAAGTTACATTTACTGTTCGGGCATTTGAAAGTTAAGTGTTACTTAAAATTTTTGAACAGGGCATTTTAAGTTGTTAATTCTCCTTTATTTGGGTAGGTAGCAGAACAGTACCATGAGAGGAGTAGAACAGGAAGAAGGCAGAATTGAGACCTTTAAAAGTTTTGGCCCAAGCGAGGGGGCATGGGGGCATCATTTGAGCTCCCTGCCTCAGGTGCCAAAATGTTGTGGGCCGGCCCTGAATCAGTAGGTGCACTCTGTGTGATGGGGAACTCTGTAAAGCCCTTTAAGGCAGGATGGTCCCTTTCAGCCATAATTGGACCTTCTCATCGCAGGTATTTTGAAGTCACTACAGATCATGAGTAGGCTTGACTTGAGCAGCCATTTTATGAACCATTTTTCTTTCTGATCCTGAACCAAACTTGACCGTCTTTGTCTTCTGTCACAATTCCGTCTAAGGCAGAGGTGAAAGTAAGCCGGTACGGTATGGTATGCCGGACTGGACTGGCTTCCCCAGGCCTGCGATTTAAAGGGCCTGGGGCTCCCGGCAGTGGCTGGAGCCCCGAGCCCTTTAAATTGCCACCAGAGCCCCGCTGCCAGAGCCCTGGGGTAGCGGCGGTGGCTGGGGGCTCCGGTGATGATTTAAAGGGCCCGGGGCTCTGCTGCAGTCATAGGTGCTGACTCTGTGGGTGCTCCAAGGCTGGAGCACCCACAGGGAAAAATTAGTGGGTGCTTCACACCCACTGGCAGCCAAGCTCCCCTCGCCCCCCGAGTGCGCTGAGTCCCCGCTCCTCCCCCTCCCTCCCAGCGCTTCCTGCCCCCCTGCTGCCTACCAGCTGTTTGGCGGCACTTAGGACTTTCTGGGAGGGAGGGAGGAGGGGGGAGGAGGTGGAGAAGAGGCAGGGCAAGGGCAGGGACTTGGGGGAAGGGAGAGGAATGGGGTGGAAAGGGGGCGTGGCTGAGGTTGGAAAAGGCGGGGTGGTGCAGGGACTTTGGGGAAGGGGTGAAATGTGGGAGGGGCGAGGGCGGGGCCAGGGGCGGGGAGAGGGGGTGTGACCACCCACTGGGCAGAGTGGAAGTCGGCGCCTATGGCTGCAGTTGCGCTGGCCAGAGCCCTGGTCCCTTTAAATCGCCCCCAAGCCCCAGGGCTCCCAGCCGCCTCCGCAGCTGGTAGCTCTGGCGGTGAAGGCCCGGAGATGTAAAGGCCCCGCCTCTTCCGGTTGAGGCCCTGCCCCCTGCTCAGGACTCCGGCGTACCGGTAAGTCCTTTAAGTTACTTTCACCCCTGGTCTAAGGCATTAATATTTGTTTCAATTCAGGGAGCTCAGCATCTAATCTGTTGCATGCAGGAGAACTGAGTTTGGATCACGAACTTGATTTTTTATTCCTAGTCCAACAGTACATGGCAGCTCTGCAGAGGCAATAAGCTCAACCTGCTGAGAAGACTGACCAGGGTTTACTCATCTAGGTAATATTAAATGACAGGCACCAAAGTGAGTGTGGGTCCCACCCTCAAAGACAAGTGGAGAGGTTGCTAAGAAGTGAGGGCTGAGAGCAAAGATAATAAAGGGTAAAGGAATGAAGAGATATCTCTCAAAAAGAAAGGGAAATGATGGCACAGATGCACACCAGGCTTAAATGTATAGATCAGCACTTAGATCAGCACCATGCAACTATTTAATCTTTTTAAAACTGCGTTACCATTTTTTGGTCTTTGCTTTGAAGAGATTAAAAGGTACATCCATATATTAAAAATTACAACAGGAAAATTATCAATTCATTATTAAAGAATATAAGAACAGGAATTGATAAAAAACATAACATTACAGCCATTATAGAGCAAATATAACCTATGGCAATTTTTACACCTAGCAATATTTGTAAAAAAGTGAGTTTAGTGCTTATGAAAGGTACTAGACAGAGTGCATCGCTCAGTTGATTTATGCAGGGTGTCATCCAAAGCATACTAAAGTAAATGACAGTCTTTCCACTGACTTCTGTTTACTTTGGGTCTTGACCCAAAGCTCCCTGAACACAGGCAACAGCAGTATAAGTTACCCCACAATAAAAGTGCCTTAACCTTTTCCTAGAAGGGTCACCATGAAGGCTGAAATAGCTGAGTCTTCATGGTCATCCAAGTTCTTGGCCTCTGCCCTCAGACTGTCTAAAACAATACCATTTTTGATGGTGGTTTTCATAATGTGTGCTCTCCACAATGCAATGGACAGAGATCATGACTCCTTTCACATACAATAGGGCAATAGGTCATAACAGCCATCAGACAGTAACACCTTAACCTTAACCTCAAAAAAAAAAAAAAAAGCTTCCAGACACTTCAAATTACCAAACTTTCTACCTGAAAGAAAATAATAATAGACCCTGCATGCAACATATAAGTTTAGAACTAAAGAACCACAAATATAGACCATACAGAAGGAATGTAGTATTCAAATTTAGTACAGTAAGTATCAACTCTACATTATTTGAAGTAGTTTTCAGGTGAACTTGTGAACATATTACAAAGACTCCTTCACAGTTCAGGAAGCACTTTAAAAATAGCCAAAAGTAAAAAAACAAAAAAAAAAACCAAACAAGAAAGTTGCTCAATGACAAAGTTGAAACTATTAAAATCTATTGTTTAAGCAAAGCTCCCATTGTTTATTCAGTATTCTAGATTTAAATGCTGTTTTAGAAAAATCTGGTTCCTGGACACATCCATAATATATGGCCTTTGTAATAGCCCATGGCCTCACATATATAATTGTCAGCCAACAACATATGACAGTTGTAGCAAGAGGTATTGAATTCGCAACCTTTAGTGCCCAAAGCACTTGTAGCTACTTGGCAAGCTAAAGGTGCAGATGTACTCTCAGTAAACAAAGGAAGTTGATAATGAGCAGGCCAGATATATTTGAACAAGTTAAGTGTACTGCTATACATATACACATCAAAACTAGTGACCTTTTTTCAACATGACAGAAGGAATACTTGGAGGGATTTTATTTTTCAAAATTAGACAACTAGAAAGTGTTCCAGCTAACTAGAAGCCAGTATCCAAGACCCTTATGCTCCCCACACTGTGTGGTAGACAGGGGAATAAGACAAAGAGAAAACACGGCATAGACACCAGTGCCGTGGGGGGTGGGGAAGGCAGGCAGGCAGGGGGAAGCAGTTAAACATGCTGTCCTAATTCCTACTTCTTTAGTCACTCACTGCTTTGCTTTCCTTCTTGAAGTAAATCTACATGGCCAACAGGCTGCATAGAGAAAGGGGATTATCCTGGAAGAGGAAGAGCTGGGGAACAACCACTCTGTGCAACGTGTTCCCCCTTCCCTTCTTGTCAAAACGGGGATCAGTTAATGCTGCTTTATTTGCAGTACTAACTATGCATAGGCGCCGACTCCATGGGTGCTCCGGGGCTGGAGCACCCATGGGGAAAAATTGGTGGGTGCTCAGCACCTACCGGCAGCTCCCCGCCAGCCCCGTGCCCGTTACCGGAGCACTTACCTTCACCCCGGATGCCGGCCGACGTTGCGGGGCCCCGCCCCCGACGCACCCAGCGGCGCCGACGGAAGTCGGCTCCTATGTAACTATGCCTCTGCACTATGGGTCTGACCCAATTCCCATTGAAGTCAATGGGAGCCTTTCAATTCACTTTAATAGGAACTGGATCAGACCCTCTGTTATTCTGATCAGAAGGGTCACAGTACACAGTGCCAGCCAGCTGGCAGCAGCACAGATGGGAACCAGCTCTGTACTCACTGTGGAAAATTTTCTGTGCATCTGACCTGGGACATACAGAAAATTCTGTCATCAACCATATGGATCCCTAGCCTTCACTTGTTTCTGCATCCATGACCCTGTGCACCAAATGAGACTGCAGCTGCTTCCAATGCTCTATAGCTTTTTGGATTATTTTATTTCCCTTTGCACATTTTAACATATGTGCCTAAGACAGATGTTTTTAGAAGTAGACCACCTTCACCAAATTCAAGGAGCTCAGCACCTATTTTCCTCACTTAGCAGATAACCTTTATTACTAACTCTCTGAAGGAATCTTCTTCCTAACAGGGTCATTATAAGCCGCACACACCAAGAGAAATGAGACACAATCGAAGTTAAAATAGTGCTATCTAGTAATCTCTCATAATTGTCTGGGTTTCTTTTATGTTAGAAAAGCTCAAAAATAAAATGTCTTTCCATGCCATTTTCTCTTTTACATGGGGCAAACTTTTTTTTTTTAATTGGAGCCACTGTAAATATGGATGATTTAATTACTCCCATATTTGAATATCAGTATTATTCATCAGTGTGCAGAATGAGAGTGTTATCTGTATTTTGAAATGAATATATGTACCTCAGTTTATCCTCCTGATATAGTGCTTTATGGCTGCATGTAATTAAATCAAAGGATGCTGTTCAAGGTAGACAAACAGAAAATGAATCAATGACAAAAGATAAGGTACCACAGAAGAATACCAAGTGTTCTTAAGGAAACAATGGGGAAGCTATTAGTTTTGCCCAGACCCAAGCCTAGGATGAAATGGGCATTAAACAATTAAATATAACAACCTGGAGAGAAAAAGGATGTGAATGAGCAGCAGCTGCTTAGGGGTGGGCAAAAGACACTGCAAGAAAAAACCACAGGAGGACAGTGTCTCTCCCAGCCCAGAGACAGAGGAAAACGGGGCTAATCAGAAACTACCAAAACTTTCAAGAAAAGGATAAAGTTTAGATGAGACCAGATATATATGGACTGTTTTAATCCTTCTCTCTACTTCTGGAAGGAAGTTTCTTACAGGTACTTACAAGTACGGTTGGGGCTATCATATTAACAGTTGGAAATAGGGGGACTGCCACAGTGGCATCTAGTCTGAGAATGGCAGAGCCACAGGGTTCCCCAAGGCTAAAGGTGAAGATAGCAAAACCTATCACCTGAGACATGCACACAAGAAGGGCTGCAAAGGTTGGGGGAGGGGGATCTAGGGCACCATTCACCCTGTAACTGTGACAGCATGGTGGGAACAAGAGATGTTGTAGCCTAGCAACTCAGTCTAAAGCAGGGAACTCAAACTCAAATCACCACAAAGGCCATATTGGTACATTTTCATATAAAGATACAAAAGCCCCACCCCCACTCCACCCCTTCCATAAGGCCCTGCCCCACCTCTTCCTCAAAGTCCCTGCCCCAACTCTGCCCCCATTCCAACCCCTTTCCCAAATCCCCACTCCCTGCCCTGCCTCTTCTCCATCTCCTCTGCTGAGGGCACAGCTCCCCGCTCCTCCCCCGTGGAACGTGCCTTGAAAAGTGCCTGGAGGTAGGCAGAGAAGCCCAGACACGGTGCGCTGGGGGTGAGGGGAGCTTGGCGGCCACAGGAAATAACTCCGCAGGCCGCATGCAGCCCGCATGTTTGAGACCCCTGGTCTAAAGTAGGGCAAACCATAGAGTTCCACTCTGGGGAACAATGTAGGTAAAGGCCTGTCACTTTGAAAAGCACTCCCAGAGATGGGGGGAGAGGTCACAGGTGTAAGTCATCCCTGATTCATGACACCCAGTCTCCAAATTCTGAGTAGCTGGCAGGTAGCTCCTGTGGCAGGGCTAGGTGGCTGTGCTAGAAGGGTGGGGGCATTGGCTAAACTGAGGAAAAGTTAGTAAAGTGCATTTGAATTTCTCTTTTTAAAACAGAATTTATGTATACCTGCTGCCACATAACACCTCCTCCTGCTGGAGGAGTACACTGTGGGTGCTGTTTTCCCTTCCCTAGGGTTTTTTCTCTCTCTCTCTCCTAAGCATTTACATGGTTCAGCCCCGCAGCTGGATGATTTTCACAGCTCAGTCTCCTGTGAGAGTAACAAAAGTTCAGATGAAAGGTTCTACCACACCACTTAGGTTCCTTTTTAGCTCACCCTCTGGGCTACCTTTAAGTCTCTCTGCTTTGGGACAGAGCCCTAACTCCCAGGCTGCTTTCCTGATGTCCCCTCACAGCCTCAACCCCTCTAGTCTATCTTTCAACTTATTTCAACCACACCTGCTTCTGCAAGGCCCCAACAAGTTTCTTGTTGTTCCTCCTCCAAATTGAGTCCTCTGCCCTTTGATGAGGTTCAATTGTTTATCAGACTGTCACCTGAACCCAATTAGACCTTCCCCTGGCAGGCAGCTAATTATGGCACAGGCAGGGCTAATTGAACAAGGTTGGCTAGCCCCAGGCTCCCTGGTCCTTACAGGGGCAGGCCACCCTGTTACATCTTTATATGTATGTATATCAGTAGCAGAAGTCATTGGCCAGGAGCCACAAAAGGACTTAGGTGCTATAACCCTGAATCTTGCAATGCCTAGAAAATCACTGGAACACGGTGCTCCACAAAGCCTGAGTTAGGCACCTAGGCTCCCTATACAATGAATGGGGAGAGACAGGCACCCAAGAGGGGGATCCACAGAAGCTAGCACACAAGACAGGGAGCTGCCTAAGCTAGCTAAAGGGAAACACCAACAAGAGTAGTGTGTCCTAAACTCATGGATGGTGTGTAATGGAGGCTGGGGAAGGATAAGCCTCCCTAAACCTCACACCACTGGAGGAGCAGTGGCGGATTTGAGGGCCCCCAGAAAAATCTCCCCTTGCCATAGCAGCTCTCGGTCTCCGCTGAGGCCCTGGAGCCACGGTGGGGGCACAGAGCTTTTCCTGACTTGCAGCAGTGGAGAGAGGGAGAAAGCGAGCGCAGGGGTGGGACCTCAGGGGAAGATAGGGTTGCCAACTTTCTAATTGCACAAAACCGAACACCCCTGCCCTGCCCCTTCTCCAAGGCCCTCCCCCCAACCCTCACTCACTTTCACTGGTTGGGGCAGGGGTGCGGGAGGGGCCTGAGGGGGATGGGGTGCAGAAGGGGGCTGAGGTAGGAGGTTGGGGTGTTGCAGGCTCCAGGAGAGAGTTTGGGTGCAGGAGGGGGTGCACGCTCTGGCTGGGGGTCCTCAGGCAAGGGGTTGGGATGTAGGGGGGGTTGAGCGCTCTGGCTGGGGGGTGGGCTCTGGGGTGGGCTGGGAATGAGGGGCTTGGGGTACAGGAGAGGGTTGGGGCAGGGGGTTGGGTGCAGGAGGGTCTGCAGGGTCCCGGCGGTGCTTACCGCGGCTCCCAGGAAGAAGTCGCCAGGTCCCTGCAGCCCCATGACACATAGCGGCCAGGGAAGCTCCACGGGCTGCCACACGCCCACAGGTGCCACCCCCGCAGCTCCCATTGGTCATGGTTCCCGGCCAATAGGAGTTGCAGAGCTGGCCGTTGGGGCAGGGGCAGGTCATGGAGCCTCCCTGGCCACCCATGCATCTAGGGGCTGCAGGGACCTGGCAGCCGCTTTTGAGAGCCGTGCAGAGCTAGGGCAGGGCGGGAGCCTGCTGCACCACTGACTTGACTTTTAACAGCCCGCTGGCAGTGCCAATCGGACCCACCAGGGTCCCTTTTCGACTGTGTGATCCAGTCAAAAACCAGACGCCTGGCAACCCTAGGGGAAGAAGCAGAGTGGGGGAGGAACAGGGGCAGGACTGGGGGAAGGGGCAGAACAGAGGTGGGGCTCCAGGCTCAGAGCTCCAGCCAGGCCCAAGAGCTCTGCCACGATCCGAGCGGAGGCCAAGCTCTCAGCCCCCACTCCCACCGGAGCCATGGGGGCAAGGGTCCGAACTCTCAGCTTACCCCCCTCCCCCCGATCCTGGCCAGGGCCACGGGCGGGGGGAGGCTGAGAGCAGCCAGGGTGCTGGCCTTGGCTAGAAGAGGCAGGACAGGGGACTAGCTTCCCCAAGGGGAAGCTTCACCTGCTGCCCATGCCTAAACCTTCTCTGGAGTTTGGCACTTAATGCAGGCTGCAGGAAAGTGCCTAGCTCAGCTTGTAATTTACAGCTGGGAATCCTTCTCCTGGAATCAGGCAGTTTAGGTATCTAAGTCATTTCTTGTCAGAATGAGTTAGGTGTCTGCCTAACTCCACACAAAATGGCCAGTTGGTGGAAGAAGCCCCCACTCTAGCCCAGTGGTTAAGGTCAGGGCCAGTGCAAGGAAGTTTCGCGCCCTAGGCAAAACTTCCTTGCACCAGCCCTGTGCCCTCCGCCCCCCACCCCCCGGCAGCCAGTCCCCCCCCTGCGGCGGCTCCCCACCCGCCCACAGGCCGGCAGCTCAGCCCCCCACCCACAGCAGCCTCCCCCCGCCCGTGGCGCCTCCCCAGCTCCCAGCTCAGCTGTGGAGCCGGGAAGTGGGAGGCAGTCACGGTGAGCTGCCTCCCCGGGTCCTGGCTCAGCCAAGGAGCCAGAAGGCAGCCACGGCTAGCCGCCCCCATGGCTCCCGGCTCAGCCAAGGAACCAGGCGCGGCCAGCCACCCCGCCCGGCTCCCGGCTCAGCCGCGGAGCCGGGAGGCAGCCATGGCCAGCCCCCCCCACAAATCCTGGCACCCCAGGCGACCGCCTAGGGTCGCCTAGTGGGCGCGCCGGCCCTGGTTAAGGTACTCACACAGGATGTGGGATCTCCTAATTCAACTTCCCCCGTGTTTAATGAGAAGAAGGGATTTGAATGTGGGTTCTGCAGTCTCAGGTGAATATCCTGACTACAGAAGGATTCTCATGCTTTCTCTGGCCCAATTAACATTAATTATTCAATTAAATTGGAACAATTTTTATAAGCGAGATTGGGATAGTCTCATGTAGGCCTCTCTCATAGTCCATTTATGAGGACACTCAACAGAGAGGTGGGAGATCCCTGTTCAAATTACTTCTTCTCATCAGATGGAGCGGGGGGGCAGGCACTGAACTGGGGTCTTCCACATCCTGAGTACCCTAATCACTGGTTTAAAGTTTAAAGCCTTTTTGTGTGGCGTTAGGTATATTCCAAGCCACCTAGTGGATCAAGCCCTAGAAGCAAGATAGGCGCTTCTCCACCTATCTTTCCCCCGTTCTGGGGCTAGGGGAGAGATTAGGCATCCGGATGCCTAGAGTAAAGCAGCAGTGCACATGCTCAGAGGCGGAAGCATAGGCACCAAGGGAACTTTTATAGTGAAAATGTATGCACCAAGTAAGTTTAGGCGCCTATAGGATTAAGCAGCAGCCGAGTGGAAGTTCTGTGGAGTCCAGTGGTGCCTAAAACTATGATTTATGTGCCTAAAACTGGGGTTTAGGCAGTTAAATCCCTTTGTGAATCTGGCCCTTTGTTCCTGCAAAACCATTTTCATCATTCCAATGAGAGCACTGAATATGAACAAGACAGATGAGATGCTGGTGGGCACAGTAAAGTATTCTGGGGAGCTTGCAGCTATGATGCAATCTCCATTGACTGAAGATACACACTCATAATGGATCAATTCAGTCCATGGGGGCATGGATCAGCATTCATGTCACACTCCCTATTAGTACCTGGCCCAGGTTGGGGAAGCTAATGATCCAACCAGCGGACAAAATTTGGTGATGAATCCTGGTCATGTGACACCTGAGGCACATAGTGTATGCACAAAGAAGAAGAATTCAGTCCGTAGTCTAGGCATACTTGGATTCCCCGCTTACTTTGAGCTCTCACAGAGCATTTAGGAAACTCCAACTAGTGTAGGACTCTGTAGCGGATCTCCTCAGAAAGGAGGAGGCCTACCCAGAACATATCAAACCTGTCCTTTGCACTCTACACTGGCTTCCCATAAAATATCAAATAGAGTTCAAGTTCTTAGTCCTTATCTTGAAGCACTCCTTGGCCTGGGCCAAGGATATCTAAAGCTCTGCGTTGAAGACTGTGGTCAACAACTACGATCCTCTGGCACAACGGAACTCTCAACAGTAAGAGCAAAGCTTATCTGTGCAGGAGACAGAACTTTCTCCTGGAGTGGACCAAGTCCGTGGATTAAGCTCCCCTTGAAAAGTGCCTGGAGGTAGGCAGAGAAGCCGGGACATGGCGCGCTGGGGGTGAGGGAAGCTTGGCGGCTGCAGGAAATAACTCCAGGGGGCGTGGGAAGCTGATTTTCCACTTTACTTTCTTATAGCACAACTGCAACATCTTGCATCCTGGCATGATCAAGTGCACACTCCCCCATGAATAGAAACAAAGAGACTCTCACTGATCGTCTGCCATTAAATAACACTATAAAAGTCCAGTGGAAAAATCCTGTATCTACACATGAGAAGACACAAGAGACATGTAATCTTGGCTATGGCTCTCGTGGACACACACTTTCAAAGACACCTCCATTTGGAAACTCTTACGGAAACCCTAATTACTAGGAGACCTTCAAACATTTACACTTGACATCAAACTCATCATGTTTCTCTCCTAATTTATATCATTTCCATAACAATCTAAAACAACCTGAGCAACTTCAAAAAGAATACAACCCATGGAACAAAATTATTTTCATTACATGCAACCGGGCCAAATATGGTTAAATATGGGCAAGCTAAATAGAGAAATAATAATTAAATTCATTTCATCCTCTCAATTTTAAAAAGAAATCATTCACTTTTGTAGATTTATA